>CM048646.1:71277180-72727123 GCA_026413185.1 Pueraria montana var. lobata | reverse complement strand
TGAGAGGAGATTTGTATTTTTAATAAAATTGAACGAGATATCCTGAAATTTTTTTAGGTCTTCTTTCATTTTATGCCAATTTGGAAAGGGAATGATCTTTTTAGATCTCACAAGACAAAATTATAATATTTTTCTTATTTCACCTCCCAAACATATTGTGAAAATTTGATATTTCTACGACAATTACCAATCACATTAAAAAGATAACAATAAAACTAATAGTTTCCTTTATTAGTTTTTTTATCCAAAATGTTTATAATAATTTCCATTATTAATGAGAGGAGATTTGTATTTTTAATAAAATTGAATGAGATATCCTGAAATTTTTTTAGGTCTTCTCTCATTTTATGCCAATTTGGAAGGGAATGATCTTTTTAGATCAGACAAAAAAAATTATAATCTTTTTATTATTTCACCTCCCAAACATATCATGAAAGTATGATGTTTCTACGATAATTACCAATCACATTAAAAAGATAACAATCGCATTAATAGTTTCCATTATTAGTTTTTTATCACTACGTTTATAATAATTTCCATTATTAATGAGACGAGATATGTATTTTTAATAAAATTAAATGAGATATCCTGAAACTTTTTTAGGTCTTCTTTCATTTTATGCCAATTTGGAAGGGAATGATCTTTTTAGATCTCACAAGACAAAATCATAATCTTTTTATTATTTCACCTACGAAACATATCGTGAAAATTTGATATTTCTACGACAATTACCAATCACATTAAAATGATAACAATCGCATTAATAGTTTCCTTTATTAGTTTTTTATCACTACGTTTATAATAATTTCCATTATTATTGAGAGGAGATATGTATTTTTAATAAAATTAAACTAGATATCCTGAATTTTTTTAGGTCTTCTTTCATTTTATGCCAATTTGGAAGGGAATGATCTTTTTAGATCTCACAAGACAAAATCATAATCTTTTTATTATTTCACCTACCAAACATATCGTGAAAATTTGATATTTCTACGACAATTACCAATCACATTAAAAAGATAACAATCACACTAATAGTTTCTTTTATTATTTTTTTTAATCACAACGTTTATAATAAATTTCATTATTAATGAGAGGAGATTTGTATTTTTAATAAAATGAAACGAGATATCCTGAAATTTTTTTAGGTCTTCTCTCATTTTATGTCAATTTGGAAGGGAATGATCTTTTTAGATCTCACAAGACAAAATTATAATCTTTTTATTATTTCACCTCCCAAATATATCGTGAAAATTTGATATTTCTACGACAATTACCAATCACATTAAAAAGATAACAATCACACTAATAGTTTCCTTTATTAGTTTTTTTTATCACAACGTTTATAATAATTTCCATTATTAATGAGAGGAGATTTGTATTTTTAATAAAATTGAACGAGATATCCTGAAATTTTTTTAGGTCTTCTTTCATTTTATGCCAATTTGGAAAGGGAATGATCTTTTTAGATCTCACAAGACAAAATTATAATCTTTTTCTTATTTCACCTCCCAAACATATTGTGAAAATTTGATATTTCTACGACAATTAACAATCACATTAAAAAGATAACAATCAAACTAATAGTTTCCTTTATTAGTTTTTTTATCAAAACGTTTATAATAATTTCCATTATTAATGAGAGGAGATTTGTATTTTTAATAAAATTGAATGAGATATCCTGAAATTTTTTTAGGTCTTCTCTCATTTTATGCCAATTTGGAAGGGAATGATCTTTTTAGATCAGACAAAAAAAATTATAATCTTTTTATTATTTCACCTCCCAAACATATCATGAAAGTATTGTAACCCCCTTCTAATTAATTAATTTTACATCTAATATATATAAAAAGTTATATAGTTTCCAAGGAAAATAAATACAATCCATTAAAGTTCAAAGTTTGTCATTATAATTTACATTATTAAAATTTACAGAAAATACTACTACCAAATTTTTTTTCTAATTAATACAAAAGTATCTAAAACCAAAAACCCATATTCCTATAGCTCTGGAACATGTCTGCATCTGTGACTTCTAATTATTCTTCTTTATACCTGCAATCACACTCCCCTAGTATCTGGGGACAGCATTACCGGATCAGGCATTTAATTTCTCATAGAATAAAACAATTTCAAACAAATACACATCATAACAATTTAATTAATTACACACATAATTAAATGCAGTATGATTTATGCAAATGCAATTTTTTTTGACTCAAATTCATTTTTGACCCTGCTCCATGGAGACTTCCCCTTTGAGTGTTTAGTAAGTAACTGGCCTACCATTACATACTGCAATTCAGCCATCAGCCCCTACTAAACGCGAATAAGCTAAACAGAATTAGGAGATCAGGATACCCAGGAAGGCCACCACGACCGCATCTCTGTCCAGATTACAGCCACATATGGAATTGCCAATATCCTTATCCCCACAGACTACATAATCACAGATTATACGGTCCTGTTTAACAAATTCTACTCACCCCAAAAATCCTTTCTCAATCATTTTCATTTCACATGACTACCGCAGTCCCGGTTAGTCAACAATTCATTTCTCAATCAGTTTCATTTCACATGACTACCGCAGTCCCGGTTAGTCAACAATTCATTTCTAAATCAGTTTCATTTCACATGACTACCGCAGTCCCGGTTAGTCAACAATTCATTTCTCATTTGATACTTTTATAAATCCCCCAAAAAGACTCATGCTAATGAATTTTGTTCATGATCACAATCAAATAAATAATTTGCACACATTAACATACAAGGATATAAAAATTTAAGCAATTTACATTATAACATTAGTATTTTTAATAATTTCCGAAAATGCCCTCAATCTTTTTCCAAAATACCCAATGTGTCCCTACATGTAAAATGACCATTTTGCCCTTGGTTTTATAAAAATTTCCACATAATATCCCTTGCATTTAGGGCTGGCCGAATGGTCTACAAGCCATTCTCAACAATTCTTCCAAAGCTACAAACTCCAATTCCAACCAAAATTCAATCAAATCACAAATTCAATCAAAATTCAACAAACCAAATTTCAACCATTACAACACCTTAAAATTCAATCAAACATCATTCCAATCCATGAATTGCAATAACAAGCATCAAAAACACAAAACCCCTAAATCAATTTCAAGTTTTCAAGATTCTAGGTCAAAATTTTAATCTAAGCCTACAACATGTTTTCTTCTAATTCCAAGGGTTCTAATTGAAATTAAATGCCTAGATCCTTACCTTGAATCCTTAATTTGATGAAACAAACCCTTGAATCCTTTTACTCCCTTCCTCCTTGGTCTTCTTGTCTTTTGGAATTTTGAGCTTTTTCTCCTAATTCTCTTCTCTTTGGTTGAAGGTGGTTTAAATTTTGTGAGGTTTAGATTGGTTTCTCTCTTGATTTTTAGAAGAAAAGGTGAAAAGAAAATGAAGGGGCTGCTGGACAGAGAGCTCACGGTTTGGAGAGTTTTTGAGAGCTAGATTTGATTGCTTTTTCCTTTGTGTTGATTTCTTATGTTTTAATTAATTTTTTCTGCACCCCATTTAATTAGTGTTTCACGTCCAGCTGCTGGCCAAAGGCAGTCACTTACTTGAGAATGGGGCAGCCAAATTAGCTAAGTCTCCAGCCCACTTGGACAGCCAACAAAGTTCCCTACGTGACTTGCCATTTGCTTGGCCAAAAGTCAACAATTGTAGGCAATTTTGTAGACTTTTCTTCTTCACTCAATTTAATTAAATCTTCCCATCCAGCTGCTGTCCAAGGGAAGTAATTCACGTGAAAATGAGGCAGCCAATTTGGCTAAATTTTCAGCCCCACTTGAACGTCCCAAAATGGTGCCTTGTGTGACCTTCCAACTAACTTGGTCAATTGGTCCAAGGTGTAGAATTTTCTAGAATATTTTTAGGGCTCCTAATTATCTTATAAACTAATTAGAATTTGAAGAAATTAACACCACCATTGGATTCCTCACTATCAAAAACCTTGGGATAGTGTCTTACTTATCTCTTAATCCAAGTCTAATTAGCTTAATTTAGTGACATTAGAAACCTTGATTTGTCACATTGTGATTGGTTAATACTCTAAATTTAATTTTTCTTGGTTAAACATTTTTAATAATTATTCTAAGTATACTACAATTATTAGATAATTCTATAGATGTCATACGAATTTTCTCCGAATTTTCTGCCTTAGAATTTTATCATAAAAATTTCTTAGAGTTCTAACTTTCATAAAATTCTAACAATTTGAAATTAGCATTTTAATTCTTTAACTGTATATATTTTTAATCTATATTCAATTACCTTTTTATTTAGTTACAGATTAGTCCAAAATTCCACACTTGAAAATCTATCCTGGACAGCTGTCTAACATAGCGGTCCAGTCAACAATCAATTCAGGCAAAAACAAAGACATTTGGGAATTCAGAAAATTCTTCTGAATAGAACTGTATTAATTTCATTAAGAAAATATGTTCATAAAGTTTCTATAAAATACAGTGCTAATGTGTTCATAATGTACATATATAAATGCGTACAAATAGTAAAATGAGGATGTTACAAGTATGATGTTTCTACAATAATTACCAATCACATTAAAAAGATAACAATCGCATTAATAGTTTCCATTATTAGTTTTTTATCACTACATTTATAATAATTTCCATTATTAATGAGACGAGATATGTATTTTTAATAAAATTAAATGAGATATCCTGAAACTTTTTTAGGTCTTCTTTCATTTTATGCCAATTTGGAAGGGAATGATCTTTTTAGATCTAACAAAAAAAAAATATAATCTCTTTATTATTTCACCTCCCAAACATATCGTGAAAATGTGATGTTTCTACGACAATTACCAATCACATTAAAATGATAACAATCGCATTAATAGTTTCCTTTATTAGTTTTTTATCACTACGTTTATAATAATTTCCATTATTATTGAGAGGAGATATGTATTTTTAATAAAATTAAACTAGATATCCTGAATTTTTTTAGGTCTTCTTTCATTTTATGCCAATTTGGAAGGGAATGATCTTTTTAGATCTCACAAGACAAAATCATAATCTTTTTATTATTTCACCTACCAAACATATCGTGAAAATTTGATATTTGTACGACAATTACCAATCACATTAAAAAGATAACAATCACACTAATAGTTTCTTTTATTATTTTTTTTAATCACAACGTTTATAATAAATTCCATTATTAATGAGAGGAGATTTGTATTTTTAATAAAATGAAACGAGATATCCTGAAATTTTTTTAGGTCTTCTCTCATTTTATGTCAATTTGGAAGGGAATGATCTTTTTAGATCTCACAAGACAAAATTATAATCTTTTTATTATTTCACCTCCCAAATATATCGTGAAAATTTGATATTTCTACGACAATTACCAATCACATTAAAAAGATAACAATCACACTAATAGTTTCCTTTATTAGTTTTTTTTATCACAACGTTTATAATAATTTCCATTATTAATGAGAGGAGATTTGTATTTTTAATAAAATTGAACGAGATATCCTGAAATTTTTTTAGGTCTTCTTTCATTTTATGCCAATTTGGAAAGGGAATGATCTTTTTAGATCTCACAAGACAAAATTATAATCTTTTTATTATTTCACCTACCAAACATATCGTGAAAATTTGATATTTCTACGACAATTACCAATCACATTAAAAAGATAACAATCACACTAATAGTTTCCTTTATTATTTTTTTTAATCACAACGTTTATAATAAATTCCATTATTAATGAGAGGAGATTTGTATTTTTAATAAAATTAAACGAGATATCCTAAAATTTTTTTAGGTCTTCTCTCATTTTATGTCAATTTGGAAGGGAATGATCTTTTTAGATCTCAAAAGACAAAATTATAATCTTTTTATTATTTCACCTCCCAAATATATCGTGAAAATTTGATATTTTTACGACAATTACCAATCACATTAAAAAGATAACAATCACACTAATAGTTTCCTTTATTAGTTTTATTATCACAACGTTTATAATAATTTCCATTATTAATGAGAGGAGATTTCTATTTTTAGTAAAATTGAATGAGATATCCTGAAATTTTTTTAGGTCTTCTTTCATTTTATGCCAATTTGGAAAGGGAATGATCTTTTTAGATCTCACAAGACAAAATTATAATCTTTTTATTATTTCACCTACCAAACATATCGTGAAAATTTGATATTTCTACGACAATTACCAATCAAATTAAAAAGATAACAATCAGACTAATAGTTTCCTTTATTATTTTTTTTAATCACAACGTTTATAATAAATTCCATTATTAATGAGAGGAGATTTGTATTTTTAATAAAATTAAACAAGATATCCTGAAATTTTTTTAGGTCATCTCTCATTTTTTGTCAATTTGGAAGGTAGTGATCTTTTTAGATCTCACAAGACAAAATTATAATCTTTTAATTTTTTCACCTCTCAAATATATCGTGAAAATTTGATATTTCTACGACAATTACCAATCACATTAAAAAGATAACAATCACACTAATAGTTTCCTTTATTAGTTTTTTTTATCACAACGTTTATAATAATTTCCATTATTAATGAGAGGAGATTTGTGTTTTTAATAAAATTGAACGAGATATCCTGAAATTTTTTTAGGTCTTCTCTCATTTTATGCCAATTTGGAAGGGAATGATCTTTTTAGATCTGACAAAAAAAAATTA
This sequence comes from Pueraria montana var. lobata, assembly GCA_026413185.1. Taxonomy (NCBI): domain Eukaryota; kingdom Viridiplantae; phylum Streptophyta; class Magnoliopsida; order Fabales; family Fabaceae; genus Pueraria; species Pueraria montana. The sequence continues at coordinate 72,720,409 of CM048646.1, read as the reverse complement.
TAATCTTTTTATTATTTTACCTCCCAAACATATCGTGAAAATATGATGTTTCTACGACAATTACCAATCACATTAAAAAGATAACAATCGCATTAATAGTTTCCGTTATTAGTTTTTTATCACTACGTTTATAATAATTTCCATTATTAATGAGACGAGATATGTATTTTTAATAAAATTAAATGAGATATCCTAAAACTTTTTTAGGTCTTCTTTCATTTTATGCCAATTTGGAAGGGAATGATCTTTTTAGATCTCACAAGACAAAATTATAATCTTTTTATTATTTCATCTCCCAAACATATCGTGAAAATTTGATATTTCTACGACAATTACCAGTCACATTAAAATGATAACAATAACACTAATAGATTCCTTTATTAGTTTTTTTATCACAACGTTTATAATAATTTCCATTATTAATGAGAGGAGATTTGTATTTTTAATAAAATTGAACGAGATATCCTGAAATTTTTTTAGGTCTTCTCTCATTTTATGGCAATTTGGAAGGGAATGATCTTTTTATATCTGACAAAAAAAAATTATAATCTTTTTATTATTTCACCTCCCAAACATATCGTGAAAATATGATGTTTCTACGACAATTACCAATCACATTAAAAAGATAACAATCGCATTAATAGTTTCCGTTATTAGTTTTTTATCACTACGTTTATAATAATTTCCATTATTAATGAGACGAGATATGTATTTTTAATAAAATTAAATGAGATATCCTAAAACTTTTTTAGGTCTTCTTTCATTTTATGCCAATTTGGAAGGGAATGATCTTTTTAGATCTCACAAGACAAAATTATAATCTTTTTATTATTTCACCTCCCAAACATATCGTGAAAATTTGATATTTCTACGACAATTACCAATCACATTAAAAAGATAACAATCACACTAATAGTTTCCTTTATTAGTTTTTTTTATCACAACGTTTATAATAATTTCCACTATTAATCAGAGGAGATATGTATTTTTAATAAAATTAAATGAGATATCCTGAAACTTTTTTAGGTCTTCTTTCATTTTATGCCAATTTGGAAGGGAATGATCTTTTTAGATCTCACAAGACAAAATTATAATCTTTGTATTATTTCACCTCCCAAACATATCGTGAAAATTTGATATTTCTACGACAATTACCAATCACATTAAAAAGATAACAATCACACTAATAGTTTCCTTTATTAGTTTTTTTTTTCACAACATTTATAATAATTTCCATTATTAATGAGAGGAGATATGTATTTTTTAATAAAATTAAACGAGATATCCTGAAATTTTCTTAGGTCTTCTCTCATTTTATGCCAATTTGGAAGGGAATGATCTTTTTAGATCTCACAAAAAAAATTATAATCTTTTTATTATTTAACCTCTCAAACATATCGTGAAATTTTGATATTTCTACGATGATTACCAACCACATTAAAAAGATAACAATCACATTAACAGTTTCCTTTATTAGTTTTTTTATCACAACGTTTATAATAATTTCAATTATTAATGATAGGGGATATCTATTTTTAATAAAATTAAACGAGATATCCTGGAATTTTTTTAGGTCTTCTCTCATTTTATCCCAATTTGGAAGGGAATGATCTTTTTAGATCTCACAAAAAAAATTATAATCTTTTTATTATTTCACCTCCCAAACATATCGTGAAATTTTGATATTTCTACGACAATTACCAATCACAATAAAAAGATAACAATCACATTAATAGTTTCCTTTATTAGTTTTCTATCACAACATTTATAATAATTTCTGTTATTAATGAGAGGAGATATGTATGTTTTAATAAAATTAAACGAGATATCCTGAAATTTTTTTAGGTCTTCTCTCATTTTATGCCAATTTGGAAGGGAATGATATTCTTAGATCTCACAAAAAAATTATAATCTTTTTATTATTTCACCTCCCAAACATATCGTGAATTTTTGATATTTCTACGACAATTACCAATCACATTAAAAAGATAACAATCACACTAATAGTTTCCTTTATTAGTTTTTTTTATCACAACGTTTATAATAATTTCCATTATGAATGAGACGAGATATGTATTTTTATTAAAATTAGACAAGATATCCTGAAAATTTTTTAGGTCTTCTCTCATTTTATGCCAATTGGGAAGGGAATGATCTTTTTAGATCTCACAAAAAAAAATTATAATCTTTTTATTATTTCACCTCCCAAACATATCATGAAACTTTCATATTTCTATGACAATTACCAATCACATTAAAAACATAACAATCACATTAATAGTTTCCTTTATTAGTTTTTTATCACAACGTTTGCAATAATTTCCATTATGAATGAGTGGAGATATGTATTTTTTAATAAAATTAAATGAGATATCCTGAAAATTTTTTAGGTCTCCTCTCATTTTATGCCAATTTGGAAGGGAATGATATTCTTAGATCTCACAAAAAAAAATTATAATCTTTTTATTATTTCGCCTCCCAAACATATCATGAAATTTTGATATTTCTACGACAATTACCGATCACATTAAAAAGATAACAATCACACTAATAGTTTCCTTTATTAGTTTTTTTTATCACAACGTTTATAATAATTTCCATTATTAATGAGAGGAGATATGTATTTTTAATAAAATTAGACAAGATATCCTGAAATTTTTTAGGTCTTCTCTCATTTTATGACAATTGGGAAGGGAATGATCTTTTTAGATCTCACAAAAAAAAATTATAATCTTTTTATTAATTCACCTCCCAAGCATATCTTGAAATTTTGATATTTCTACGACAATTATTTATCACATTAAAAAGATAACAATCACATTAATAGTTTCCTTTATTAGTTCTTTTTATAACAACGTTTATAATAATTTCCATTATTAATGAGAGGAGATATGTATTTTTAATAAAATTAAACGAGATATCCTGAAATTATTTTAGGTCTTCTCTCATTTTATGCCAATTTGGAAGGGAATGATCTTTTTAGATCTCACAAAAAAAAAATTATAATCTTTTTATTATTTAACCTCTCAAACATATCGTGAAATTTTGATATTTCTACGATGATTACCAACCACATTAAAAAGATAACAATCACATTAATAGTTTCCTTTATTAGTTTTTTTATCACAACGTTTATAATAATTTCCATTATTAATGATAGGGGATATGTATTTTTAATAAAATTAAACGAGATATCCTGGAATTTTTTTAGGTCTTCTCTCATTTTATCCCAATTTGGAAGGGAATGATCTTTTTAGATCTCACAAAAAAAATTATAATCTTTTTATTATTTCACCTCCCAAACATATCGTGAAATTTTGATATTTCTACGACAATTACCAATCACAATAAAAAGATAACAATCACATTAATAGTTTCCTTTATTAGTTTTCTATCACAACATTTATAATAATTTCTGTTATTAATGAGAGGAGATATGTATGTTTTAATAAAATTAAACGAGATATCCTGAAATTTTTTTAGGTCTTCTCTCATTTTGTGCCAATTTGGAAGGGAATGATCTTTTTAGATCTCACAAAAAAAATTATAATCTTTTTATTATTTCACCTCCCAAACATATTGTGAAATTTTGATATTTCTTCGACAATTACCAATCACATTAAAAAGATAACAACCACATTAATGGTTTCCTTTATTAGTTTTTTTATCACAACGTTTATATTAATTTCCATTATTAATGATCGAAGATATGTATTTTTTTTAAAATTAAACGAGATATCCAGGAATTTTTTTAGGTCTTCTCTCATTTTTTGCCAATTTGGAAGGGAATGATCTTTTTAGATCTCACAAAAAAAAATTATAATCTTTTTATTATTTCACCTCCCAAACATATCATGAAATTTTCATATTTCTACGACAATTACCAATCACATTAAAAGATAACAATCACACTAATAGTTTCATTTATTAGTTTTTTTTATCACAACGCTTATAATAATTTCCATTATTAATGGGAGGAGATATGTATTTTTAATAAAATTAGACGAGATATCTTGAAATTTTTTTAGGTCATATCTCATTTTATGCCAATTTGGAAGGGAATGATCTTTTTAGATCTCACAAAAAAATTATAATCTTTTTATTATTTCACCTCCCAAACATATCGTGAAATTTTGATATTTCTACGGCAATTATTTATCACATTAAAAAGATAACAATCACATTAATAGTTTCCTTTATTATTTTTTTTATCACAACGTTTATAATAATTTCCATGATTAATGAGAGGAGATATATAATTTTTAATAAAATTAAACGAGATATCCTAAATTTTTTTTTTGTCTTCTCTGATTTTATGGCAAGTTGGAAGGGAATGATCTTTTAGATCTCACAAAAAAAAATTATAATCTTTTTATTATTTCAACTCCCTACCATATCGAGAAATTTTGATATTTCTACGACAATTGCCAATCACATTAAAAAGATAACAATCACATTAATAGTTTCCTTTATTAGTTTTTTTATCACAACGTTTATAATAATTTCCATTATTAATAAGTGTAGATATGTATTTTCAATATAATTAAACGAGATATCCTGAAATTTTTTTAGGTCTTATCTCATTTTATGCCAATTTGGGAGGGAATGATCTTTTCAGATCTCACAAAAAAAATTATAATCTTTTTATTATTTCACCTCCCAAACATATCCTGAATATTTGATATTTCTACGACAATTACCAATCACATTAAAAAGATAACAATCACACTAATAGTTTCCTTTGTTAGTTTTTTTTGTCACAGCGTTTATAATAATTTCCATCATTAATGAGAGGATATATGTATTTCTAATAAAATTAAACGAGATATCCTGAATTTTTTTATGTCTTCTCTCATTTTATACCAAGTTGGAAGGGAATGATCTTTTAGATCTCACAAAAAAAAAATTATAATCTTTTTATTATTTCACCTCCCTACCATATTGTGAAATTTTGATATTTCTACGACAATTACCAATCACATTAAAAAAGATAACAATCACATTAACAGTTTCCTTTATTAGTTTTTTTTATCATAACGTTTATAATAATTTCCATCATTAATGAGAGGAGTATTTTTAATAAAATTAAACAAGATATCCTGAAATTTTTTTATGTCTTCTCTCATTTTATGGCAAGTTGGAAGGGAATGATCTTTTTACATCTCACAAAAAAAATTATAATCTTTTTATTATTTCACCTCCCAAACATATCGTGAAATTTTTTATATTTCTATCACAATTACCATTCACATTAAAAAGATAACAATCACATTAATTGTTTCCTTTATTAGTTTTTTATCACCCCGTTTATAATTGTAACGACCCATCTTCGTTACAGATTTGTTATACTAAAGATTTTATTTCATTAAATTTTAAAAACTCTCTAATTAGTTTATTGATAAAATATTGGATAATTTTTTTTTTCCGCGATTCCCAAAACTGACAGATAAAAATTAAAGCTTAATTTATAAATATCTCTTATACAAAACTTAACTAAATAAAACTATGTGTACATACATCTTTTCACATGATAAATACATAATACCCCTAACTGGTTCATTTTATACATAAGACCAAACAAAGAAATGGAAAGAAATGATAATGTCTTCAATCCCTCGTATGCTCTATCCACAAACTCTCCAAGAGAAAGATCCACCTAAAAACCATCTGCTCCCCCGAACACGATGTCCGAGATCATCACAGGCACGAACCACATGTGCAAACATTGCAAGGGTAAGCTTACCAAACAAAACTATACATATAAGAAAATAAGTGAATTTCCAATTATTAAGGAAAAGGACGAAAAATTAGATTTTGTATACTTCAAAATACTATATATAATAACTGAAAATGTTATACAAAACTTAGTTCATAAACATATTTATAACATGAATCATCAACAAGATCAACCACATACACCATCACCACTAATCACAATGAGTCATAACATCATAAGTCACACAATTAAAACAATTGCAGTATGATTTATGCAAATGCAGTTTTGACTCAAAAATCATTTTGACCCTGCTCCATGGAGACTTCCCCTTTGAGTGTTTAGTAAGTAACTGGCCTACCATTACATACTGCAATTCAGCTATCAGCCCCTACTAAACGCGAATAAACTAGACAGAATTAGGAGATCAGGATACCCGGAAGGCCACTACGACCGCAACTCAGTCCAGTTTCCAGCCACATGTGGAATTGCCAATATCCTTCACCCCACAGACTATATAATCACAGACTATACAGCCCTGTCTAACTTATTCTGCTCACCCCAAAGATTCAATTCTCAAATCATATTCCTTTCACATGACTACCGCAGTCCCGGTTAGTCAACAAAATCATTTCTCAATCATTTTCATTTCACATGACTACCGCAGTCCCGGTTAGTCAACTAAATCATTTCTCATATATCAACTTGTTTCTCATGACTACCGCAGTCTCGGTTAGTCAACATTTAATCTTTCTTTTCTTTCTTTTCTTTTCTTTTCTTTCTTTTCATGGCTACCGCAGTCCCGGTTAGCCAACATCAATTATTTTTCACTTGAATCTTTGTAAAACCCCCAAAAAGACTCATGCATATGCAATATGTTAATAATCACAATTAAATAAGTAATTTTAAACAATCACCTATAAAAATATAAACATTCAACAATTTCCAACATCATTCACAACACAATCAAGCCAAATCAAGCAAATTCAATCCAACAATAAACCAACCAATCAATTTCAATCCATCAAAACACATCATCCAATCAATCAAACATGATTCCAAACAATTATTTCAAGCTTCTAATATCAATTATATAAATCAATTTAATCTTTTTATGGCTCTTGATCAAATCTTGAATCTAAACCTAACAACATGTTTTTCTACATTCCAAATGGTCTAAAATGAAATTAAATGCCATGATCCTTACATTCTTAGATACGGCATCTCAGTACCCGCCATCTCCAATGGCCAGACGAACCTAACAGCCACTGCCACTTTGTTTTGTGGTTTGATTTTCACATGCAAAGCTTATCAAATAATTTCAAGAAAATTTGGGCATGGTCTCCTTTGTTTTAGGAGCCTTTCCAAGTAATTTAGAGAATCAAAAACAAAAACAATCAGTCCATACACACTCACACAGCCACTGCCAGGAGAATCAAATACCCATTTTTCATCAATTTTAAATTCAACCACCAATCAACTCAACATAAACAGCAAAAGGGGCAAGCATGCTATATGTGATTGAGCCCCCTAACTCTCAACCACACTTAAACTGAAAATATAAATCACAAGGAAGCTTCCCTTACCTTGAATCTTTTTTCTCCTTTTCTCCTTTGTCTTCTTTAAATTTTAGGATTTTTCTCCCAAATATTTCTCTCTGAATATAAGATCTCACTGATACAAGCAATTCACATGCACAACAAATTCCAGCACTCTTTGCCCGAGGATCACATTCCTCCCGGTCTCCAATTCACAATTAATAACAGAACAATCATTAATAACCAATAATCCAATAACTCAAACTCAATCATCACAAATCATTGCATTCATATTTCTATGGAAACTTCCCTTTTTAGGTGAAATTATTCCTTAACAAGTACAATTAAAGGCATTAAAACCAAATACACAATTAATATAATTAAATTTCATGTGGACACATAGAGCTGTACACACACACCAAAAATTATTTGATGCATCATATCAATTTGAAATTTCATGAGATTTTACAGAGAAACTATACATTATTCATATTTCATCATATAAATTTATCTCACGAAAATTCAACCCACAAATATTATTTTTGAATTAAAAACAGTGGCTGGACATACTCTGTCAAACACAATTTCATATTTTTAGAAAATAACATATCAAATTCGTTTTATGTGAAATTTTACAGAGAATATCTCCAACATGTGGACCATTACATATAATTTCCTCAGTACCAAAAATCCACCAAAAATACCTTTTTTGAATTTCCAAATCATTATTTCTCCAGAACACAGTTTTCAATAAGAAAATGTAATTAATTACAAAAGGTACTTACAAAATTCTGAGAAAATCCATGGATATTCCACATGGTCAAAAAAGTATTACTAAATTTTCTCAAGACCAAATTCTCACAAAAAGTAATTTTCTACATTTAATTTCTCTACTGTCCAGCTTTTCGGTTTTTCCAACATTAAATCACTAAAAATACTTCCCAGGCTTTTCTGACCTTACAAAAATTCAGAGATGACCCTCATGATGCATAAAATGAACTCATGGTTCCAGTTTTCCAAAATCATGTCCCAAAATTCTTGTAAAAATCAAAACAGTCTCATTCTCAGAATCAACAGTTTTTAAAAATAATTCCGGTAAAAATAGTTACAGTGCTAAAAAAATCTGAAAAAAATACCATGATATCCAGAGGCATCAAAACATAAGAAAATGTATTTACATCCTCAAAAACCTGCACGAAAACCGAGACGAAAAATCCAGACAGTCACAGGACCCAAATCACAAGTAGCTTATTTCGGGTTTTCAAAATTATTTACATACCATCAACAACAGCCACAATCCATATTTAACAAGAAAACAAGGAAATAGCTTAGGAGAAAAAAAGAAACCCCTCCATACCTCGATGAAATCGAAATCCAATTGGTTGGTTTTGAAGCTCTAGTCTCCCTCTATGATATATCCAATTTTAATCGGTAGAAACTTTGATTTGGATGCTCAAATATTAAAGAGAAGATACAGAATATTTACAGGAGCAGGGAGAAGACAGCGGATGAAAGGAAAATGAAAAAATGAATGAAAGAAGCCAAGTCGTTCACGCTAAGAGGGAGTATAAATTTTGATATTTTGCTATCTGCACCCACCATTCCTCTAAGTACACCACTTCCTTTTTTTTTTTCGTCAACTTACGGAACTTACGTAAATGTTCCAAAAATCTCACAATAACACTATAAATTTAAATTTAATTTCCTTTTATGGTATTTATCAAACCCTTAATACATGTTACGAAAAATCACAGTGTTACAATTCTCCCCAACAAGAAAATTTCTAATTAAATCTCTCACGTTCATACTTATTGGGTTGTAATTTTCGGGATGTTACAATACTCCCCTCCTTTTAGGAATTTCGTCCCTGAAATTCATTGAGTGTAGGGTTAAGCTAAGCTAGGGCTATAATCATCTTTGTTTACTCTCATGCCAATCTATTTTTCTATAGCTAGTCTTAGAATTCTGCCATAAGGAAGTGTTCCTCTTAAGGGCTCGTTTCTAACTTACTATCTCTTTCTCCAACACAAAGCATAGATAAGGTTCGTTCTCAAAGGGTATATATGGTTTTCATCTAAGCAGATTCATTCTCAAGGCTATAGGCTCACTAACATAGAGTGGATTCGATAGAATTATCTAAGCTACTAGGTAGACAGTATAGCTATCTTCAAGGCAATACTTAAATCTACTCAACATTGAAGATTTAGAGTTAATGTATCCTATATAAGTTGTAGGTAAACTACTAAGTAGGCCTCTAGGTCAAGAACAAGTCTTTCACCTAAGGATTTCCTTTGAAATGAGCTTTCTAAGAGGTGATTTTGGGAAGCAACCCTATCATACAGTGATCCTTTCATTTTAAAACCCAAAAACAGATTAAGTTAACTTAAAAACAAGATCATGTGTTTTGGTTTCATCCAAATCGGAGTTACAGTTTGAAAACTATGCGCAATTTAAGTTTGCAGTTTTAAGAAAGTGTAGAAAACGGTTTTCTACGCCAATTGAGCTACAGAACTTGAAATCCTTTGGGACTTGAAAACAGATTTAATATGCATTAAATGTGACCTAATGGTTTTGGTTTGACTCAAAAACTCAATGTGGTTTGGAAATGGCGCACATTATAAGTTTGCAAAATGCATGTTTCTAGAAAACGGGTTTTTCTACCAAATTCATTGTATAATGCTTAAACTCATGTGGGACCTCAAAACAGATTTAGAGGGTACTCAAACAAGGTTGTGGGCTTTGGTTTCATTCAAAAAGATCGAACGGTTTGAAAATGGCGTACGTTTCAAGTTTCAGGTCAAAAACGGCTTACAAAAGAGGTGGTTTTCAAAGGTGAATTTAAAATTCATAGGGGGAAACTTTGTAAATCCCAAAAACAGATTTTATATACCTAAAAATAGGATTGTAGGAATTGGTCTCACCTCAAAATTCATCTCGGATCAAAATCTAGGCATTTCGAGTCACTTAAGGAACTAGTTTTGGGTCAAAATGAACCTAGGGATCCAAAATGAGCTACATAAGTCCAATGGCTATGAAATTTTGTGGAGAACTAGAATTTGGTAATACAAAATTGTGGAAAAAGGTTTCATTCCGAAACTCATTCTATACAAGGAGTTATGCAGTGCCAAAATTGGCCTTTTTACCATTTCGGGTCATTTCTAAGGTACCTAAAATGTGCAATTTTGACTCTTATCATTTTGTTTTGGTTTTGATAGTTTAAACTCACTATTTTGAGCATGGTATGATACTAAAACACAAAGCTTAGCTATGGATTAAGGATATTGATGTTCTACTCCAATTATAGGCTTACCTAAGCACTTGTTAAGGTAAATCTAGTGATTTTGGCTAAGTATTTAAACTATACTTACTAAGTTCATCTAGATGGGTTACTTGCTACTTTGTTTTTGAATAATGACTATAATTCTTAGCTCAACGACTCTTCCAACACCCTTCATACATGTCTAGACCTCAACTTTCTATGTCTAAACACTACCAAAGACTTTTCCTATAATTTTTTTCACATTTTTCTCTTCATAGAAGGTATTCTAAATATGATTTAAGTCTCTAACTTACAGCTACATCCTATTATCATAATTCCAACCAAATCACCATTTGGATGATTTCTAAATTGTCTCAAACCATTCCAATCTACTATCACCAATTTAATCACTTATTGAATTCGACTTTTAACATCCAAATCACACTTTCAAACTTTGCAATCACTTACCTCCCCATCTTAAACACTCTGCTATTATTCTAGCATTTGTATCTTATTTCACCCACTAAATCATGACCTAATCATCAAGGACCATCGTGCTTACACACTACGCTTCCGCTACGTACTCTGATTCTACAAACTCAGAGTTTTGGACCTTCTTTCCCAACCACCTCAAGGATACGAACTCATACTCTCAGAACATGAAGAACAAGGACAACAACACAACTTAGACAATATTTCAAGAAATTTAGTAATAGGAGGGAAAGTCATCTCGACAGAGTCCTGAGTGCGCATCTCACAACTCTATCACGAATCATTTCTTCCTTGAAAGTTTCCATCTTGCTCGAATGCAAGAAAGATAGAAGAAGCAACTCCTCCATGTGGATCAAAAGACTCATAAGACTTGAGAACAATACATCCCCATGAAGTAAATGACTCTCATTGGGATTAAAGACAACTCAATCACCATTGATATAATTTCTCAGAACACGATCAATAAATTTATTTCCACTGGAGACATAGACACTGAAAGAAACTCAGGTTACCACATGATTAAAAGAAACATCATGTGCAATGCATCATTCATACGAAATGAATGACCCTTCTAAGAATTGAGATATTTCATTTATATGAATAGTAGGCTACTCAAAAGTAGACTACTTGAAACATGTCCAATCGACTCATTCTTACAAGAAGAGCAATGATAAAATAAAATATCCAACATCACTATACAACTTGGAAGAGAATAGAATGCATAAGGCATTTACTCATAAGAAGTCAAAACAACTTGATAACAAAAGGGACAACTCATGCATAATGCATAGACTTCTTTATCACACTCAATCCATTATCCCACTATAGATGCCAAGGTCTTAAGGATTCCTTAAGGCAAAGCACAGTCTAGAGAAATAACCTTGTCCCTTAGTTTTTTTTTTTTTTTTTTTTTTTTTTTTTTTTTTTTTTTGATGTCTAACTAATCTCAATTCTATTGGCAATTCTATGGACTATTACACATCCTTAAGATGTCGGCATTTCCTTTTAACGACATTGCATCAACAATCTCACATGCCTATAATCTAACTAATCATACATTGCCACCACAGTAGTTAATGCAAGATTACGCTGTTACAAACAACTTCATATCTTACACCACCACCCACACATAGTAGGAGTAAGATTACACAACATATAGCATACAATGTTTCTTTCACCACTATTAAACAACAGTCGATGCAAAAGCAAGCAGCTCAATCAATTCATCCTACATTACTATTAAAGAATAGTCAATGTGGAATCACACAACATCAAACAATTCATCAATACTGTCATTAAGCGACAGCCAAACCAATCACACACAGCACAAACAATGGTTAAGTCCACACCCCAGTCTTGGTAGGACGAACTGCTCTGATACCATTATTGTAACGACCCATCTTCGTTACAAATTTGTTATACTAAAGATTTTATTTCATTAAATTTTAAAAACTCTCTAATTAGTTTATTGATAAAATATTGGATAATTTTTTTTTTCCGCGATTCCCAAAACTGACAGATAAAAATTAAAGCTTAATTTATAAATATCTCTTATACAAAACTTAACTAAATAAAACTATGTGTACATACATCTTTTCACATGATAAATACATAATACCCCTAACTGGTTCATTTTATACATAAGACCAAACAAAGAAATGGAAAGAAATGATAATGTCTTCAATCCCTCGTATGCTCTATCCACAAACTCTCCAAGAGAAAGATCCACCTAAAAACCATCTGCTCCCCCGAACACGATGTCCGAGATCATCACAGGCACGAACCACATGTGCAAACATTGCAAGGGTAAGCTTACCAAACAAAACTATACATATAAGAAAATAAGTGAATTTCCAATTATTAAGGAAAAGGACGAAAAATTAGATTTTGTATACTTCAAAATACTATATATAATAACTGAAAATGTTATACAAAACTTAGTTCATAAACATATTTATAACATGAATCATCAACAAGATCAACCACATACACCATCACCACTAATCACAATGAGTCATAACATCATAAGTCACACAATTAAAACAATTGCAGTATGATTTATGCAAATGCAGTTTTGACTCAAAAATCATTTTGACCCTGCTCCATGGAGACTTCCCCTTTGAGTGTTTAGTAAGTAACTGGCCTACCATTACATACTGCAATTCAGCTATCAGCCCCTACTAAACGCGAATAAACTAGACAGAATTAGGAGATCAGGATACCCGGAAGGCCACCACGACCGCAACTCAGTCCAGTTTCCAGCCACATGTGGAATTGCCAATATCCTTCACCCCACAGACTATATAATCACAGACTATACAGCCCTGTCTAACTTATTCTGCTCACCCCAAAGATTCAATTCTCAAATCATATTCCTTTCACATGACTACCGCAGTCCCGGTTAGTCAACAAAATCATTTCTCAATCATTTTCATTTCACATGACTACCGCAGTCCCGGTTAGTCAACTAAATCATTTCTCATATATCAACTTGTTTCTCATGACTACCGCAGTCTCGGTTAGTCAACATTTAATCTTTCTTTTCTTTCTTTTCTTTTCTTTTCTTTCTTTTCATGGCTACCGCAGTCCCGGTTAGCCAACATCAATTATTTTTCACTTGAATCTTTGTAAAACCCCCAAAAAGACTCATGCATATGCAATATGTTAATAATCACAATTAAATAAGTAATTTTAAACAATCACCTATAAAAATATAAACATTCAACAATTTCCAACATCATTCACAACACAATCAAGCCAAATCAAGCAAATTCAATCCAACAATAAACCAACCAATCAATTTCAATCCATCAAAACACATCATCCAATCAATCAAACATGATTCCAAACAATTATTTCAAGCTTCTAATATCAATTATATAAATCAATTTAATCTTTTTATGGCTCTTGATCAAATCTTGAATCTAAACCTAACAACATGTTTTTCTACATTCCAAATGGTCTAAAATGAAATTAAATGCCATGATCCTTACATTCTTAGATACGGCATCTCAGTACCCGCCATCTCCAATGGCCAGACGAACCTAACAGCCACTGCCACTTTGTTTTGTGGTTTGATTTTCACATGCAAAGCTTATCAAATAATTTCAAGAAAATTTGGGCATGGTCTCCTTTGTTTTAGGAGCCTTTCCAAGTAATTTAGAGAATCAAAAACAAAAACAATCAGTCCATACACACTCACACAGCCACTGCCAGGAGAATCAAATACCCATTTTTCATCAATTTTAAATTCAACCACCAATCAACTCAACATAAACAGCAAAAGGGGCAAGCATGCTATATGTGATTGAGCCCCCTAACTCTCAACCACACTTAAACTGAAAATATAAATCACAAGGAAGCTTCCCTTACCTTGAATCTTTTTTCTCCTTTTCTCCTTTGTCTTCTTTAAATTTTAGGATTTTTCTCCCAAATATTTCTCTCTGAATATAAGATCTCACTGATACAAGCAATTCACATGCACAACAAATTCCAGCACTCTTTGCCCGAGGATCACATTCCTCCCGGTCTCCAATTCACAATTAATAACAGAACAATCATTAATAACCAATAATCCAATAACTCAAACTCAATCATCACAAATCATTGCATTCATATTTCTATGGAAACTTCCCTTTTTAGGTGAAATTATTCCTTAACAAGTACAATTAAAGGCATTAAAACCAAATACACAATTAATATAATTAAATTTCATGTGGACACATAGAGCTGTACACACACACCAAAAATTATTTGATGCATCATATCAATTTGAAATTTCATGAGATTTTACAGAGAAACTATACATTATTCATATTTCATCATATAAATTTATCTCACGAAAATTCAACCCACAAATATTATTTTTGAATTAAAAACAGTGGCTGGACATACTCTGTCAAACACAATTTCATATTTTTAGAAAATAACATATCAAATTCGTTTTATGTGAAATTTTACAGAGAATATCTCCAACATGTGGACCATTACATATAATTTCCTCAGTACCAAAAATCCACCAAAAATACCTTTTTTGAATTTCCAAATCATTATTTCTCCAGAACACAGTTTTCAATAAGAAAATGTAATTAATTACAAAAGGTACTTACAAAATTCTGAGAAAATCCATGGATATTCCACATGGTCAAAAAAGTATTACTAAATTTTATCAAGACCAAATTCTCACAAAAAGTAATTTTCTACATTTAATTTCTCTACTGTCCAGCTTTTCGGTTTTTCCAACATTAAATCACTAAAAATACTTCCCAGGCTTTTCTGACCTTACAAAAATTCAGAGATGACCCTCATGATGCATAAAATGAACTCATGGTTCCAGTTTTCCAAAATCATGTCCCAAAATTCTTGTAAAAATCAAAACAGTCTCATTCTCAGAATCAACAGTTTTTAAAAATAATTCCGGTAAAAATAGTTACAGTGCTAAAAAAAATCTGAAAAAAATACCATGATATCCAGAGGCATCAAAACATAAGAAAATGTATTTACATCCTCAAAAACCTGCACGAAAACCGAGACGAAAAATCCAGACAGTCACAGGACCCAAATCACAAGTAGCTTATTTCGGGTTTTCAAAATTATTTACATACCATCAACAACAGCCACAATCCATATTTAACAAGAAAACAAGGAAATAGCTTAGGAGAAAAAAAGAAACCCCTCCATACCTCGATGAAATCGAAATCCAATCGGTTGGTTTTGAAGCTCTAGTCTCCCTCTATGATATATCCAATTTTAATCGGTAGAAACTTTGATTTGGATGCTCAAATATTAAAGAGAAGATACAGAATATTTACAGGAGCAGGGAGAAGACAGCGGATGAAAGGAAAATGAAAAAATGAATGAAAGAAGCCAAGTCGTTCACGGTAAGAGGGAGTATAAATTTTGATATTTTGCTATCTGCACCCACCATTCCTCTAAGTACACCACTTCCCTTTTTTTTTCGTCAACTTACGGAACTTACGTAAATGTTCCAAAAATCTCACAATAACACTATAAATTTAAATTTAATTTCCTTTTATGGTATTTATCAAACCCTTAATACACGTTACGAAAAATCACAGTGTTACAATTCTCCCCAACAAGAAAATTTCTAATTAAATCTCTCACGTTCATACTTATTGGGTTGTAATTTTCGGGATGTTACAATAATAATTTCCATTATTAATGAGAGGAGATATGTATTTTTTAATAAAATTAAACAAGATATCCTGAAATTTTTTTAGGTCTTCTCTAATTTTATGCCAATTTGGAAGGGAATGATATTTTTAGATCTCACAAAAAAATTATAATCTTTTTATTATTTCACCTCCCAAATATATCGTGAATTTTTGATATTTCTACGACAATTACCATTCACATTAAAAAGATAACAATCACACTAATAGTTTCCTTTATTAGTTTTTTTATCACAGCGTTTATAATAATTTCCATTATTAATAAGAGGAGATATGTATTTTTAATAAAATTAAATGAGATATCCTGAAATTTTTTTAGGTCTTATCTCATTTTATGCCAATATGGGAGGGAATGACCTTTTCAGATCTCACAAAAAAAAATTATAATCTTTTTATTATTTCACCTCCCAAACATATCGTGAAATTTTGATATTTCTACGACAATTACCAATCACATTAAAAAGATAACAATCACATTAATATTTTCCTTTATTAGTTTTTTTTGTCACAACGTTTATGATAATTTCCATTATTAATGAGAGGAGATATGTATTTCTAATAAAATTAAACGAGATATCCTGAATTTTTTTATGTCTTCTCTCATTTTATACTGTAACACTGTGATTTTTCGTGATGTATATTAAGTGCTTGATAAATACCGTAAAAAGGAAATTAAATTTAAATCTATAGTTATTGTGAGATTTTTTTAGACTTTTACGTAAGTTCCGTAAATTATAAAAAAAAAAAAAGGAAAGGGGGTGTCCTTAGAGGAGGGTGTCTGCAAATAGCAAAAATTCCAAATTTATCTTATAAGGGACGTGTAATTCACGATTCTTCCAATTTTGCTTCATTCTTCTTCCTTTTCTCCTCGCAACCTCTCTGTTCTCTCCTCCTTCCTCGCGGGCCATGGCACTCAAAAGGGAAAAAGAAGCCATTTTGTTGGTTGCTTTAAGATTTGTATGCAAGCCAAAGTATCATTTCCAAACCAAGTTTCATTTTTCTCTTTATCTCTTCCTCTCTCAGCTGGAACTGGAACTAAACCCAAAGGTAAGGGAAGCTTCTCTATTTTCAGTTTAAGTGTGGTTGAGAGCTAGGGGGCTCAACCACATACAACATGTCTGCCCCTCTTGTTGTTTGTATTATGTTTGAGTAATTGTGATTCTCTTGGCAGTGGCTGTGTGAGTGTGTATGGATTGATTATTTTTGTTTTTGACCATCTAAATTACTTGGAAAGGCTCCTAAAACAAAGGAGACCATGCCCAAATTTTATTAAAATTGTTTGACAAGGTTTTCAATGTGAGATTTACCCAAAAATAAAAGTGGCAGTGGCTGTTTGGTTCGTCCAGCTCTGGACAGTCCCCACGATTTTGTGATTTTTGGAAGATCTAACCGTTGGTTTTTCACGAAATTTGTTTTGAATGAAAATAGACTCGAAATGGAGAAACTTTTATTTTGACATCTTGAAGAGAAAACCTCATCTCAGGGTTCATCTGTGACCCAAAAAGTGGCTGTTCTGTTTTTCGAGTTCCCCTGGAACATGTCTCGGTTTTTCTTAAATTCCTAATTGTACACTTAATGTTTTGTTTTCGTTTTTGTGCTATTAAAAACTAGACAAAACAAGGTTTTTAACTGTGTAATTTACAAAAATTATCATGTCCAATTCCTAAATTAAATTTTTGAAAAGGAACAGGGCAAGGGTTTGGAGCTCTGTTTGGAGTCCGAAATTTAGGCTGTTAGAGAAATTTTACTGGGAACAATTGGGAACGAATTTGAGTACATGGGATATCAATTTTGAAAGACCAATGTGTTACCTGTATCCTGTAAAAATTCTAGCTCAAAACAAGTTTTGGAAGTGTTAGAAAACTTACTTTCTTTGAACCATGTTCACTGGAAAGTCAAATTCAGTACTGTCAACTTGTAGGAATTCTAGAAAATTCTCTAGTTGTCTATTTTACCATTGGGATACCATTTTGAAAAATAGGATTCAAGAGCTTTAATTCTATATAAAAAGTTTTGAATTATGAGGTCATTTGCTACAATCAGTGAGAGCTCACAATCAGTACTGTCAAAGAGAAATCGACCTTATTTGGTCAGGTTAATATGAGATAATTATTGGAATGGTGAATTTTGTAAGTAAGTTTATTCTATGAGCAAATGACTTTGTTGTTGAGATTATTATATTGTTGATTGATGTGCTTAAATTTTTGTTGAGAACATTATTTATTATTGAGGTGTATGTGTATTGTTGAGAAATTGAAATGGAATGTTGATGAGATGATGATATATGTGAATTATGTGTTGGAACCATTCCTATATGTTAAATAGGAGTTAGCTATGTCCTTTGGGAAGATTTTTATAGAAAAGAAAATTGGTATACTTGGAAGGGTGAGTTTCACGCCAGAACTCCGCCCCACTAAAGCGACCCGGGGGTCTCGCCTAGTGGGATATCTTTCCAAGTACCACCCCTATGTTTTGACTCCGAATGGCGTGTTGGAGTGTTGAGAACTACTTCCCAAGAGGTTTAGTGACTCTTTTAGTGTATAGGGGATGGGTTGTTGTCGTGGTTGAGGATTGTTGATGTTGTTGAGATGTATTTGGATCCTTAAGTCAGGCCATTGGAAATGGCAGTTACGGAGGTGCCGTATATAAGACTGTAAGGGATTCCAAATATGTTTTGCCGTTGGAATACGAGGTGTGCATAGTTGATGCACAAAAATATTTCGAATGTTGTATGTGCACAGTTGGTGCACAGACATATGAGTAGGCACGTAAGTTGAGGGTGCCAGTTGGGCTCTCAACCTAGTGCTGGGGATTTTCGTGGTGGCTAACGGTGAGCCTATAGAATAGACGAGTGGGCGAATCCCTATAGATGTATGGTCTTGCAAACCTACAGAGGTAAGCCACTATAGCACTTGTCTATTTTCGATAAAATCACACTTTTCCCGTAGGGTAGCTCAGGGGACTCCCTGTATGGTTAGTAGACATTGACTATGGTGGGGGAGGTGGCCTATGAGGACCGCTCATATGGTGTCGAAACTCCATGGAGTAGAGTCAGTTGTTGTTGACAAAGGTTGTCTAGTGGTTTATGTTGTACATCACTTTGTGATGAGGAATGTTGGTGGTTGTATTGTTGTTGAGATGTGGCTCATGATGATGAGCGGTGATGGTTTATGTTGTTGATGTTAGATGGTGATTTATGACTTTTGTTGATTGGGTGTAATCCATGAGATTTGATGATGCATGTTATCAATTGGTGATTTAATTTTGTTGTATGAATTATTTGAGATGGTTGAGACCTGATGGTGTTGTTTATTGTTGTTTATTGGTGAACTAAGTTTGTATAATATTTTTAGTTATTACGTATAGTTTTGTTTGGTAAGCTTACCCTTGCAATGTTTGCACGTGTGGTTTGTGCCTGTGATGATCTCGGACATCGTGTTCGGGGGAGCAGATGGTTTCTAGGTAGATTCTTCCTCTTGGAGGCTTGGTAGATGGAGGGATCACAGGATTGAAGCTGAGTTCTCTCTTTTCTTTGTTTGGTTTATATAGTTATATGTATAGAGATGATCAGCTTAGGTTTGTCTCATGTATAAGCTCCAAGAGTTATTTGTAGTTAAAAATATATTTTCTTTTAGTTCTGATTTGGTCATGTGTTTATAAATGTATGATTTGTATCTTGAGTTTTGAACTTTAATTATTACTATTGGAAATGCGAAAAGTTCACACAATATTTTCATAAATAAACTAATGAAAGAGTTTCTAAACTAAAAGGAAATCAAGGAAACTTAGCTTTAGTAGTTATGTAACGAAGGAGGGTCGTTACATATACCAAGTTGGAAGGGAATGATCTTTTAGATCTCACAAAAAAAAATTATAATCTTTTTATTATTTCACCTCCCTACCATATTGTGAAATTTTGATATTTCTACAACAATTACCAATCACATTAAAAAAGATAACAATCACATTAACAGTTTCCTTTATTAGTTTTTTTTATCATAACGTTTATAATAATTTCCATCATTAATGAGAGGAGTATTTTTAATAAAATTAAACAAGATATCCTGAAATTTTTTTATGTCTTCTCTCATTTTATGGCAAGTTGGAAGGGAATGATCTTTTTAGATCTCACAAAAAAAATTATAATCTTTTTATTATTTCACCTCCCAAACATATCGTGAAATTTTTGATATTTCTATCACAATTACCATTCACATTAAAAAGTTAACAATCACATTAATCGTTTCCTTTATTAGTTTTTTATCACCCCGTTTATAATAATTTCCATTATTAATGAGAGGAGATATGTATTTTTTAATAAAATTAAACAAGATATCCTTAAATTTTTTTAGGTCTTCTCTCATTTTATGCCAATTTGGAAGGGAATGATCATTTTAGATCTCACAAAAAAAAATTATAATCTTTTTATTATTTCACCTCCCAAACATATCATGAAATTTTGATATTTCTACGACAATTATTTATCACATTAAAAAGATAACAATCACATTAATAGTTTCCTGTGTTAGTTTTTTTTTCACAACATTTATAATAATTTGCATTGTTAATGAAAGGAGATATGTATTTTTACTTAAATTAAACGAGATATCCTGAAATTTTTTTATGTCTTCTCTCATTTTATGGCATGTTGGAAGGGAATGATCTTTTTAGATGTCACAATAAAAAATTATAATCTTTTTATTAATTCAACTCCCAAACATATCATGAAAATTTGATATTTCTACGACAATTACCAATCACATTAAAAAGATAACAATCACATTAACCGTTTCCTTTATTAGTTTTTTTTATCATATCGTTTATAATAATTTCCATCATTAATGAGAGGAGATATGTATTTTTAATAAAATTAAACGAGATATCCTGAAATTTTTTTATGTCTTCTCTCATTTTGTGGCAAGTTGGAAGGGAATGATCTTTTTAGATCTCACAAAAAAAATTATATTCTTTTTATTATTTCACCTCCCAAACATATCGTGAAATTTTGATATTTCTATGACAATTACCATTCACATTAACAGTTTCCTTTATAAGTTTTTTATCACTCCGTTTATAATACTTTCCATTATTAATGAGAGGAGATATGTATTTTTTTAATAAAATTAAACGAGATATCCTGAAATTTTTTTAGGTCTTCACTCATTTTATGTCAATTTCGATGGGAATGATATTTTTAGATCTCACAAAAAAAATTATAATCTTTTCATTATTTCACCTCCCAAACATATCGTGAAATTTTGATATTTCTACGACAATTACCAATCACATTAAAAAGATAACAATCACACTAATAGTTTCCTTTGTTAGTTTTTTTTTATCACAACGTTTATAATAATTTCCATTATTAATGAGAGGAGATATGTATTTTTAATAAAATTAAACGAGATATCCTGAAATTTTTTTAGGTCTTCTCTCATTTTATGCCAATTTGGAAGGGAATGATCTTTTTAGATCTCACAAAAAAAAATTATAATATTTTTATTATTTCACCTCCCAAACATATTATGAAATTTTGATATTTCTATGACAATTACCAATCACATTAACAACATAACAATCACATTAATAGTTTCCTTTATTAGTTTTTTATCACAACATTTGCAATAATTTCCATTATGAATGAGTGGAGATATGTATTTTTTAATAAAATTAAATGAGATATCCTGAAATTTTTTTAGGTCTTCTCTCATTTTATGCCAATTTGGAAGGGAATGATATTCTTAGATCTCACAAAAAAAAATTATAATCTTTTTATTATTTCACCTCCCAAACATATCTTGAAATTTTGATATTTCTACGACAATTACCGATCACATTAAAAAGATAACAATCACATTAATAGTTTCCTTTATTAGTTCTTTTTATCACAACGTTTATAATAATTTCAATTATTAATGAGAGGAGATATGTATTTTTAATAAAATTAAACGAGATATCCTGAAATTATTTTAGGTCTTCTCTCATTTTATGCCAATTTGGAAGGGAATGATCTTTTTAGATCTCACAAAAAAAAATTATAATCTTTTTATTATTTAACCTCTCAAACATATCGTGAAATTTTGATATTTCTACGATGATTACCAACCACATTAAAAAGATAACAATCACTTTAACAGTTTCCTTTATTAGTTTTTTTATCACAACGTTTATAATAATTTCCATTATTAATGATAGGGGATATGTATTTTTAATAAAATTAAACGAGATATCCTGGAATTTTTTTAGGTCTTCTCTCATTTTATCCCAATTTGGAAGGGAATGATCTTTTTAGATCTCACAAAAAAAATTATAATCTTTTTATTATTTCACCTCCCAAACATATCGTGAAATTTTGATATTTCTACGACAATTACCAATCACAATAAAAAGATAACAATCACATTAATAGTTTCCTTTATTAGTTTTCTATCAAAACATTTTTATAATAATTTCTGTTATTAATGAGAGGAGATATGTATGTTTTAATAAAATTAAACGAGATATCCTGAAATTTTTTTAGGTCTTCTCTCATTTTATGCCAATTTGGAAGGGAATGATCTTTTTAGATCTCACAAAAAAAATTATAATCTTTTTATTATTTCACCTCCCAAACATATCGTGAAATTTTGATATGTCTACGACAATTACCAATCACATTAAAAAGATAACAACCATATTAATGGTTTCCTTTATTAGTTTTTTTATCACAACGTTTATAATAATTTCCATTGTTAATGATCGGAGATATGTATTTTTATTAAAATTAAACGAGATATCCAGGAATTTTTTTAGGTCTTCTCTCATTTTATGCCAATTTGGAAGGGAATGATCTTTTTAGATCTCACAAAAAAAAATTATAATCTTTTTATTATTTCACCTCCCAAACATACCTTGAAAATTTGATATTTCTACGACAATTACCAATCACAATAAAAAGATAACAATCACATTAATAGTTTCCTTTATTAGTTTTTTATCACAACGTTTATAATAATTTCTATTATTAATTAGAGGAGATATGTATGTTTTAATAAAATTAAACGAGATATCCTGAAATTTTTTTAGGTCTTCTCTCATTTTATGCCAATTTGGAAGGGAATGATCTTTTTAGATCTCACAAAAAAAATTATAATCTTTTTATTATTTCACCTCCCAAACATATCGTGAAATTTTGATATGTCTACGACAATTACCAATCACATTAAAAAGATAACAACCATATTAATGGTTTCCTTTATTAGTTTTTTTATCACAACGTTTATAATAATTTCCATTGTTAATGATCGGAGATATGTATTTTTATTAAAATTAAACGAGATATCCAGGAATTTTTTTAGGTCTTCTCTCATTTTATGCCAATTTGGAAGGGAATGATCTTTTTAGATCTCACAAAAAAAAATTATAATCTTTTTATTATTTCACCTCCCAAACATACCTTGAAATTTTGATATTTCTACGACAATTACCAATCACAATAAAAAGATAACAATCACGTTAATAGTTTCCTTTATTAGTTTTTTATCACAACGTTTATAATAATTTCTATTATTAATTAGAGGAGATATGTATGTTTTAATAAAATTAAACGAGATATCCTGAAATTTTTTTAGGTCTTCTCTCATTTTATGCCAATTTGGAAGGGAATGATCTTTGTAGATCTCTAAAAAAAATTATAATCTTTTTATTATTTCACCTCCCAAACATATTGTGAAATTTTGATATTTCTACGACAATTACCAATCACATTAAAAAGATAACAACCACATTAATAGTTTCCTTTATTAGTTTTTTTATCACAACGTTTATAATAATTTCCATTATTAATGAGAGGAGATATGTATTTTTAATAAAATTAGACGAGATATCCTGAAATTTTTTTAGGTCTTCTCTCATTTTATGCCAATTTGGAAGGGAATGATCTTTTTAGATCTCACAAAAAAAATTATATTCTTTTTATTATTTCACCTCCCAAACATATCGTGAAATTTTGATATTTCTACGACAATTACCAATCACATTAAAAAGATATCAATCATATTAATAGTTTCCTTTATTAGTTTTTTTATCACAACGTTTATAATAATTTCCATTATTTGTAACATCCCAAATTTACGAACCTTAGAAATAAATAATAATGAGATGTCTTTATGCAATAGTTTTGTATTTAAAGGTTTAAGGATGCCCTTAGGCATCATTAATAATAGTTATCTTATAATAGGATATTATAGAAATAAGATAATAGTACCTTGATGGAGAGCCAAGACCCAAGGAGGGCCAAGGCTTACTAAACACACACACCCCTACGGTTTATATAGAAGAGGAGATGATGAGTTAGAGAGAGAAAGTGAAAGAAAAGAAGAGAGTTAGAGAGAAGGAGGAGAAGACGGAAGAAGAAGGAAGAAGAGGAAGAGAAGAGGAGCGGAGCAGAGATCTGAGACCCAGTGCCCCGGAGCTCATATTCAGGACCCCCTCAGAGTGAGTGCTTGCCCTTCACCCTTCTATGTTCGGTTATTTGTGATTTGAATCCATTTTCCCCTCTTCTCCCCTTATTAGCTCTTAGTTAGGATTTTGATGGGTTTTTTGAGTTAGGCTTGATTGGGGAGTGTTTAAGCTTGTTTGAGGGCTGGGTTTTGATGTAGGCATGTTTTAGACTTGATCCAGCATGTTTGGAAGAGGTTGGGAGGCCATGGCTGGCCATGGGAGCGAAAATGCAAAGGTTCGCGATTCTGCAAAGTCGCAGACTCTCGCTTAAGCGAGGAGTCACCTGGAAGTGGCGCTTAAGCGCAGATATTTGGCGCTTAAGTGAGACCCTGGCGCTTAAGTGCAGAGATCTGGCGCTTAAGCGAGTCTGTGATGCTTAAGTGCAGAGTTCTGGCGCTTAAGCGTGGCTCTGGCGCTTAAGCGAGGCACTCTGGCGCTTAAGCGTGAGACTATAGGGAATAGGATTGTCAGTCTAGCTTAAGCAAGATCGGGTTCTAGCTTAAGCGTAGGTATGATAAGAGAGCAGTTTGGGAACCCTTTTCAAGGGGACCTTTGGAAGAATATAAGGGATATAGATACATAGTTTCTTCCTAAGCTTTTATCCATGTTTATGTATGATTGTTTGATGCTATGTGATGTTGCTTGTTAATGATAATGGTAGTGGTATTCGTGTGGTTATGCCTTATGCTTAGGATTGATTGTATGTAACGGTAAACCCTTTTAATAAAAGATACCTAAAATACTTAAGACTATACCTATGCTTCTTAGCAAAAAGGTGGGGAGTTTCCCCTAAGTTTCAGAAAAGGCTTTTAAGCAAAGTTTAAAGTTTCATGAAAGGTTTTTAGTAAAAGATTTCCCCTCAGTGACATAGGGTGGAACCTTCCCCGGTACCAGTCACGTTCGAGAGCCGCACGCTCGGCGTACAATGGTGTGCAAAGGGCTAAGGATCCTCTATGTCACCAAGGAGTGATGAGTTTCAGAAAGGTTATGAAAATGATTCTTTATGAAAAGGTTTTATGAAAGAGTTTTCAAAGGAAAGTTTATGATTCCAATAAATAGAATAAGTCATGTTTATGATCCCAATAAAGGGGATAAGTTATGTTAAAGGGCTAAGAGGCCCCCCTAGTGGTGAGCAAAGGGACCGTCACCCAGACACCCATGGGGGAAAGCAACCTTCTTCATAGGGAGAAGGGGTTCTTCGTAGGGAAGAACAACTCATTCTTCGGTAAGGGAAGAATGTTTTAGAGGAACATGCCTTCGGACAACGAAAGGTGGTTCACCCACTTGGACCGGTGGGGTTAATTAAAGGTTGTATCAAGAGGGATGCCTCTTGTTGGCGAGAGCTCAGCCAATTAAAGTAATGATGGAACTCAAGATATAACTTAAATAAAAGAATAATACCAACCACACAGTTGTAGAAACCAAACTATGATATGTTGATGTGCTTGATGTATGTATGTTCTATGTTAGAACATGAGAGAAGTCATAAATAAGCCTAGTTACTAGGTGAGTGATGTAAGATAAGTCTATACATTAGATGAGAACGTGTGTAGCTGTATACTACCTTTAGAGGTAGGAAGGGGTTACAGTTAAACCCTATAAAGCTAATGTAAGCTACCTAGAGAGGTATGCTAGATTTTATGCCTCACAGAGAGAGGTGATGTAAGCCCAAGTTGGGAAAGTTAGAGAAAGGAAAGGTTATACATGTTTCGTTCCAATGTTATAGAAAAGTGAGACCCTAGTGAGTGGTCAAGAGTAGCAGAATGATGTAAAGTGCCTTAGTGCACTAGTGGCTCTAGATTTGGCATAGGAGGCCAACTCTATGTGCCTCAGCAAGGGTCAAGGTATGATCCTAAGAAACAGTAACGTAGAGGTGATGAGGTATTAGCTGTGAGTGCGAGTATCAAGGAAAGAAAAGAGAAGTCATAAGAGTTAAGTAAGAGGTCTCTAGAATAGAGAGTCAGCCTAAAGTCCTCAGAGCACTCACTGAGACATTATGTCTCATCCCTTTAGTTTCCATGTTTTTACAGGTTAGCAGGTGGACACCTTGTGAGAGGAGCTCCGAGCATGGAACTGCTTTCTAAGAGGAAGATGTTATTAGTATAGTTTAGTATAATTCCCAATGTAAGGGAATTTAGTTTATGTTTTATGTATCCTGCTTATGCCTTGTACAACACATAAGTGCCAATAACTTTGTACTAGTTTACTTCATGTAATATATATAAGTTTAAGTTTTAGTTTCCGCATAGTTAACTCTGATATTCTTATACGCTAATTTCTTATAATTTAGCAATATAAGGAGACAAAGGTAATATCCCCTAGGGTGTTACATTTTGGTATCAGAGCAGTTCGATTCAAATTGGACTGTGGTTAGTATCATTAGATTTGATTGTATGTTCTGACAAGATAGTCAGATTTGTTGAGTGAGATGGTTGTCTATCATGCTATAGATCCTTATTTGCCTTGACATGGAACATTGAGACTGATCACCTCAATACTTTGTGCACTGTAGGTAGGAATTATGGCAGGTAGAAACCAAAGCCTAGGACAACCGTTCTTGAATCCCTTAGGACCAACCCCGCCAAACCAAGCCAACCTAAGATGGGAAACCTTTGGGAGAGCAGAGAGTACCTACAATAGGCCAACTATAGGAAACCAAAGTTCGGGATTTGTAGAATTCCAAAGTAGGAGACCACCATCCTTTAGGGGTTATAATCCCGCAAAGGCGAGATTATGGTTGAGGGAGATGGAGAGAATCCTTGAGGGAGTATCTTGCTCATCTGAGCAAAGGGTGGCTTATGCCTCATTCATGTTAGAGGATGAGGCTGAGCTTTGGTGGAGAGGTGTAAAGGACAAGATGGCCTTTTCTGGAATACCCTTGGAGTGGGAGAACTTCAAGGCAGTATTTTTGGAAAAGTACATCATAGGTAGTGAGAGACCACAAGAGGAAGTTCAGAGTGCGCAGCGAAAGTGTACTTCTGATGACAGAGAGGGTTCAGGACCCCACCAACCTGAGAGACCAAAGAAAAATAAGTTTAAGGGTAAGGGAGCGCAACCTACATGAAATCCAAGAGCTGAGGGATGTCCCAAATGTGGTAAGAGCCACAAGGGAGTTTGTTTGAAGGGACAAAATGTGTGCTACAGGTGTCAAATGCCAGGACACGTTTCAAAACAATGTCCCAAAGGGAAGAGGAAGGAGTCAAATGAGCCAACACCCTTAGCCACAGTTTGGCCTTCTACCCTATGTGTCAGGAGGACAAACCAAGATGATGGACCTACCCTAGGTATGTGTTTCCGTAACCAACCTATGTTTGCCTTATGTTTTGGAGTGGTATGTTTTCTTTGGTTGTTTGAACATCCTAGAAAACAGAGTGCTTCTTGTTTTCCTTGGATGTGTAGCATGTTTCTCTATGTTTTGTAATGTATGTTTTTCTTCTATTTTCCTGCGATTGATGTGATGTTGTTGCACTTGGTATGGCTTGTTCCAAGACCAACCAAGTTAAGTTTAAGATGTGATAGATAGTTTTGTTTGCCTGGTGAGTTTTCTGAGTTGTAGGTGAGCTTGTCAGGGAGAGGACATAGAGTTAGCTACACTTTTACCCAGGGAATGGGAAGTAGAACATAGTGACCTAAGGCATATAAGTAGCAACCTAGTTTCAGATAATCAAACCTCATAAGATAATAGCAAGCCCTACATATTAGAAATCCCTACCAATACCTTAAGACAAGGATAGTAGAGATATAGATAGAATATCCAACCTAAGTAGTGTTTGGAATGGAGAAAAGTAGAGCCGCTTAGAAGAGATGGATCTTAAGAAGTTGCATAGAGCAAAAGCCCATAGTAGTAGAATCCCCTAGTGACACATATATCTTAGGTAGACACCTAAGTTAAATGGACCACCTTTATAGGGGGTTATGTTCAAGGGTTAAACCTAGAATAGAAAAAGAAAGTTATGTTTGATATCTAGTAGATATAACAACCTATCTTTATGGTCATCTCTAGTGTAAGAATACGAGGAGTCCTTAGAGACCTTGATGAGTAGAACCAAAGTGGAGTTAAGAGGAAGTTATCTAAACTCTATATAGTTGAGGTTAAGCTAGAGAGCCATAGTTAAGGCAAGCTTGGAGAAACCAAGAGATCTAGAATAGAGTGGAAAACCCTTTTAGCTAAAGTGAGAACCTAAAGGGTATGATTGGTAAAGGGTTAGAATGGTTGTGGTAAGTATTTACCCAATAGTTACCAACCTAGTTATAGCCTAGATTAAGAGTAAAAGAGCCTAGAACCCTTTAGTGAAAAAGAGGTAGTTTTCCGGAAAAGGAGTTAAGAAAGAGTCAGAGATCCTTTTAAGGTTGAACCTAGTTATAGAAACCTTTAGTGAGATGAAATTATATACAGTGGAGGAAGTGAAATAGTGAAAGAACTTTTGGGAGACTTTAAGAATAGAATTTCCTTGAGTTATTGAGAGATAGACCGCCTAAGAGTTGAGATAAGGACAGAAGACATAGGATGAGATTATGAGAATGGAGAATTGTCAATGGACAAGTAGTTTGGAAGAAGCCTACTCTTTGGGTTAGAGAAATATAGTGGTTACAATCATAGGAGAGTAGAACTCTAAGTTTGGATATCAAATCAGATGCACAACGTTTATAATAATTTCCATTATTAATCAGAGGAGATATGTATTTTTGATAAAATTAAATGAGATATGCTGAAATTTTTTTGGTTCTTCTCTCATTTTATGCCAATTTGGAAGGGAAAGATCTTTTTAGATCTCACAAAAAAAAATTATAATCTTTTATTATTTCACCTCCCAAACATATAGTGAAATTTTGATATTTCTACGACAATTACCAATCACATTAAAAAGATAACAATCACATTAAGAGTTTCCTTTATCAGTTTTTTTATCACAACGTTTCTAATAATTTCCATTATTAATGAGAGGAGATGTGTATTTTTAATAAAATTTAATGAGATATCCTGAAATTTTTTTAGGTCTTCTGTCATTTTATGCCAATTTGGAAGGGAATGATCTTTTTAGATCTCACAAAAAAAATTATAATCTTTTTATTATTTCACCTCCCAAACATATCGTGAAATTTTGATATTTCTACGACAATTACTAATCACATTAAAAAGATAACAATCACATTAATAGTTTCCTTTATTTGTTTTTTTTATCACAACGTTTATAATAATTTCTATTATTAATGAGAGGAGATATGTATTTTTAATAAAATTAAACTAGATATCCTGAAATTTTTTTAGGTCTTCTCTCATTTTATGCCAATTTGGAAGGGAATGATCATTTTAGATCTCACAAAAAAAAATTATAATCTTTTTATTATTTCACCTCCCAAACATATCGTGAAATTTTGATATTTCTACGAAAATTACCAATCACATTAAAAAGATAACAATCACATTAATAGTTTCCTTTATTAGTTTTTTATTGTAACGACCCGTCTTCGTTACATAACTATCAATAAGGGATTTCATTTTATTTAGTTTAGAAACTCTTTCATTAGTTTACTTGTGAAAATATTGCGTGAACTTTTCGTATTTCCAAAAGTAACAATTAAAGTTCGAAACTAAAAGAAAATATAATTTTTAACTACAAACAACTCTTGGAGCTTATACATGAGACAAACCTAAACTGGTCATCTCTACACATATAACTATGTAGACCAAACAAAGAAAAGAGAGAACACAACTTTAATCTCGTGCTCCATTTACCAAGCCTCCAAGAGGAGTCCACCTAGAAAGCCATCTGCTCCCCCAAACACAATGTCCAAGATCATCACAGGCACGAACCACACGTGCAAACATTGCAAGGGTAAGTTTACCAAACAAAACTATACATATAAGAAGATAAGTGAATTTCCAATTATTAAGGAAAAGGACGAGAAAACTAGATTTTGTATACTTCAAAATACTATACATAATAACTGAAAATGTTATACAAAACTTAGTTCATAAACATATTTATAACATGAATCCTCAACAAGATCAACAACATAAACCATCACCACTCATCACAATGAGTCATAACATTATAAGTCACATCTGACATCAACATAATACAATCACCAACATCCCTCATCACAAAGAGATGTACAACACAAACCACTAGACAACCTCAGACAACAAGACTGACTCTACTCCATGGAGTTTCAACATCATATGAGTGATCCTCAAAGGCCCCATCCCCTACCATAGTCTCTCACCTTTGACCATTCAGGGAGTCCCTTGAGCTACCCTGTGGAGGAAGTGTGGATTTAATTGAATATAGACAAGTGTGGTTATTGGCTTACCTTTGTAAGGTTTGCAAAACCTTACATCTATAGGAATTCGCCCACTTGGCTATTCTATAGGCCCACCGTTGGCCACCACGAAAACCTCTGGCACTAGGTTGAGAGCCTACCTAGCACCCTCAACTAACGTGCCTACCCATATGTCTGTGCACCAACTTGCACACTTATGCACTAACTGTGCAAATATAACATTCGGAATATTTCTATGCATTAACTATGCACACACCGTATTCCAATGGCAAAATATATTTGGAACCCTTTACAGTCTTAGATACGGCACCTTCGTACCCGCCATCTCCAATGGCCAGACTTACGGGTCAAAATACATCTCAACAATCCACAACCATGATAACAATCCATCCTCTATACACTAAAAGGGTCACTAAACCTCTTGGGAAGTAGTTCTCAACACTCCAACATGCCATTCGGAGTCAAAACATAGGGGTGGTACTTGGGAAGATATCCCACTAGGCGAGACCCCCGGGTCGCTTTAGTGGGCCGGAGTTCTGGCGTGAAACTCACCCTCCCAAGTATACCATTTTCTAACAAAAACCTTCCCAAAGGACATAGCTAAACCTCCAATATTTAGGGACAGATACAATACAAGATTATCATTCAACAGTATCTTCTCATCAATAATCTATTACATTTAAATAATTCATTTATAGAAATTACAATTCATTCAAGTCCGTCTTATCAAGATATGACATTTTCGACAACCACCAAACCAATTCAACAAATTATATCCCATTAACCATAATATAATAACCACAACAACAAAGTCATTTTCTCATAGATAAACTTACTTGTGAACACATCATAGAGATAAACAACATTATTACAAGATCCACCCTACAGTCAAAAGACTATATCACACAAACATATTTCCAATATTAATTACTCAAGATTCACATCTCAATAAACAAACATCACCATTCCAATAATTTTATGACATTAACAAAATTGACCAAATGAGGTCGATTTCTCTTTGGCAGTATTGAATGTGAGCTCTCACTGATACCAGCAAATGACCTCAGAATTTAAAACTTTTTATATCAAATCAAAACTATTGAAATCTATTTTACAGAAAAGTATCCCACTTATAAAATCAACATCTAGAAAATTTTATAAAAATTTTCAAAGTCAGCAGCCCTGAATTTTTTTAGTGCTCACTAAACATAGCTCAAAGAAATGTAAAGTTCTCCCACTTCCCAAACTTGTTTTGAGCTGAACTTTTTACAAAAGAAAGATAACATCTTTATATTTCTAAAAAGGTAACTCTTTCCCCCATATTATTTCCCTACTGTTCCCAGTAAATTTATTTCTAACAGTCTAAGTTCCAGACTCAAAACAGAGCTCAAAACCCTTGCCCTGTTTCTTTTTAAAAGGTTAATTTAGAAATTGAACAAGATAATTTTTTTAATTTATATGGTTAAAAATATTGTTTTGTATAGTTTTTAATGGTGCAAAAACGAAAAAGAAACATTAAGCACACAAGTGGGAATTTGAGAAAAACCGAGACATGTTCCAGGGAAACTTGAAAATAGAACAACCATTTTGGGAGTCATGGAAATGAGATATCCTGAAAATTAAATGAGATATCCTGAAAATTTTTTAGGTCATCTCTCATTTTATGCCAATTTGGAAGGGAATGATCTTTTTAGATCTCGCAAAAAAAATTATAATCTTTTTATTATTTCACCTCCCAAGCATATCGTGAAATTTTGATATTTCTACGACAATTACGAATCATATTAAAAATATAACAATCACATTAATAGTTTCCTTTATTAGTTTTTTATCACAACGTTTATAATAATTTCCATTATTAATGAGAGGAGACATGTATTTTTTAATAAAATTAATCGAGATATCCTGAAATTATTTTTAGGTATTCTCTCATTTTATGCCAATTTGGAAGGGAATGATCTTCTTAGATCTCACAAAAAACAATTTATAATCTTTTTATTATTTCACCTCCCAAGCATATCGTGAAATTTTGATATTTCTACGACAATTACCAATCACATTAAAATGATAACAATCACTTTTATAGTTTCCTTTATTAGTTTTTTAGCACAACGTTTATAAAAATTTCCATTATTAATGAGTGGAGATATGTATTTTTTAATAAAATTAAATGAGATATCCTAAAATTTTTTTAGGTCTTCTCTCATTTTATGCCAATTTGGAAGGGAATGATCTTTTTAGATCTCACAAAAAAAATTATAATCTTTTTATTATTTCACCTCCCAAGCATATTGTGAAATTTTGATATTTCTACCACAATTACCAATCACATTAAAAAGATAACAATCACATTAATAGTTTCCTTTATTAGTTTTTTATCACAACATTTATAATAATTTCCCTTATAAATGAGAGGAGATATGGATTTTTTAATAAAATTAAATGGGATATCCTGAAATTTTTTTAGGTCTTCTCTCATTTTATGCCAATTTGGAAGGGAATGATCTTTTTAGATCTCACAAAATAAAATTATAATCTTTTTATTATTATACCTCGCAAACATATCGTGAAATTTTGATATTTCTACGACAATTACCAATCACATTAAAAAGATAATAATCACATTCATAGTTTCCTTTATTAGTTTTTTATCACAACGTTTATAACAATTTGCATTATTAATGAGAGGAGATACGTATTTTTTTAATAAAATTAAACGAGATATCCTGAAATTTTTTTAGGTCTTCTTTCATTTTATGCAAATTTGGAAGGGAATGATCTTTTTAGATCTCACAAAAAAATTTGTAATCTTTTTATTATTTCACCTCCCAAGCATATTGTTAAATTTTGATATTTCTACGACAATTACCAATCACATTAAAAAGTTAACAATCACATTTATAGTTTCCTTTATTAGTTTTTTTTATCACAATGTTTATAATAATTTCCATTATTAATGAGATGAGATATGTATTTTTTAATAAATTTAGACGAGATATCCTGAAATTTTTTTAGGTCTTCTATCATTTTATGCCAATTTGGAAGGGAATGATCTTTCTAGATCTCGCAAAAAAAATTATAATCTTTTTATTATTTCACCTCCCAAGCATATCGTGAAATTTTGATATTTCTACGACAATTACCAATCACATTAAAAAGATAACAATCACATTAATAGTTTCCTTTATTAGTTTTTTATCACAACGTTTATAATAATTTCCATTATTAATTAGAGGAGATATGTATTTTTTAATAAAATTAATCGAGATATCCTGAAATTTTTTTAGGTCTTCTCTCATTTTATGCCAATTTGGAAGGGAATGATCTTTTTAGATCTCACGAAAAAAAATTATAATCTTTTTATTATTTCACTTCTGAAGCATATCGTTAAATTTTGATATTTCTACCTCAATTACCAATCACATTAAAAAGGTAACAATCACATTTATAGTTTCCTTTATTAGTTTTTATCAAAACGTTTATAATAATTTCCATTATTAATGAGAGGAGATATGTATTTTTTAATAAAATTAATTAAGATTTCCTGGAATTTTTTTAGGTCTTCTCTCATTTTATGCCAATTTGGAAGGGAATGATCTTTTTAGATCTCGCAAAAAAAAATTATAATTTTTTTTATTATTTCACCTCCCAAGCATAT
Organism: Pueraria montana var. lobata; assembly: GCA_026413185.1. Lineage (NCBI taxonomy): Eukaryota > Viridiplantae > Streptophyta > Magnoliopsida > Fabales > Fabaceae > Pueraria > Pueraria montana. The sequence continues at coordinate 72,685,791 of CM048646.1, read as the reverse complement.
CGTGAAATTTTGATCTTTCTACGACAATTACGAATCACATTAAAAACATAACAATCACATTAATAGTTTCCTTTATTAGTTTTTTTATCACAACATTTATAATAATTTCCATTATTAATGAGAGGAGACATGTATTTTTTAATAAAATTAATCGAGATATCCTGAAATTATTTTTAGGTCTTCTCTCATTTTATGCCAATTTGGAAGGGAATGATCTTCTTAGATCTCACAAAAAACAATTTATAATCTTTTTATTATTTCACCTCCCAAGCATATCGTGAAATTTTGATATTTCTACGACAATTACCAATCACATTAAAATGATAACAATCACTTTTATAGTTTCCTTTATTAGTTTTTTAGCACAACGTTTATAAAAATTTCCATTATTAATGAGTGGAGATATGTATTTTTTAATAAAATTAAATGAGATATCCTAAAATTTTTTTAGGTCTTCTCTCATTTTATGCCAATTTGGAAGGGAATGATCTTTTTAGATCTCGCAAAAAAAATTATAATCTTTTTATTATTTCACCTCCCAAGCATATTGTGAAATTTTGATATTTCTACCACAATTACCAATCACATTAAAAAGATAACAATCACATTAATAGTTTCCTTTATTAGTTTTTTATCACAACATTTATAATAATTTCCCTTATAAATGAGAGGAGATATGGATTTTTTTAAAAATTAAATGAGATATCCTGAAATTTTTTTAGGTCTTCTCTCATTTTATGCCAATTTGGAAGGGAATGATCTTTTTAGATCTCACAAAATAAAATTATAATCTTTTTATTATTATACCTCGCAAACATATCGTGAAATTTTGATATTTCTACGACAATTACCAATCACATTAAAAAGATAATAATCACATTCATAGTTTCCTTTATTAGTTTTTTATCACAACGTTTATAACAATTTGCATTATTAATGAGAGGAGATACGTATTTTTTTAATAAAATTAAACGAGATATCCTGAAATTTTTTTAGGTCTTCTTTCATTTTATGCAAATTTGGAAGGGAATGATCTTTTTAGATCTCACAAAAAAATTTGTAATCTTTTTATTATTTCACCTCCCAAGCATATTGTTAAATTTTGATATTTCTACGACAATTACCAATCACATTAAAAAGTTAACAATCACATTTATAGTTTCCTTTATTAGTTTTTTTTATCACAATGTTTATAATAATTTCCATTATTAATGAGATGAGATATGTATTTTTTAATAAATTTAGACGAGATATCCTGAAATTTTTTTAGGTCTTCTATCATTTTATGCCAATTTGGAAGGGAATGATCTTTCTAGATCTCGCAAAAAAAATTATAATCTTTTTATTATTTCACCTCCCAAGCATATCGTGAAATTTTGATATTTCTACGACAATTACCAATCACATTAAAAAGATAACAATCACATTAATAGTTTCCTTTATTAGTTTTTTATCACAACGTTTATAATAATTTCCATTATTAATTAGAGGAGATATGTATTTTTTAATAAAATTAATCGAGATATCCTGAAATTTTTTTAGGTCTTCTCTCATTTTATGCCAATTTGGAAGGGAATGATCTTTTTAGATCTCACGAAAAAAAAATTATAATCTTTTTATTATTTGACTTCTGAAGCATATCGTTAAATTTTGATATTTCTACCACAATTACCAATCACATTAAAAAGGTAACAATCCAATTTATAGTTTCCTTTATTAGTTTTTATCAAAACGTTTATAATAATTTCCATTATTAATGAGAGGAGATATGTATTTTTTAATAAAATTAATTAACATTTCCTGGAATTTTTTTAGGTCTTCTCTCATTTTATGCCAATTTGGAAGGGAATGATCTTTTTAGATCTCGCAAAAAAAAATTATAATTTTTTTATTATTTCACCTCCCAAGCATATCGTGAAATTTTGATATTTCTACGACAATTACGAATCACATTAAAAACATAACAATCACATTAATAGTTTCCTTTATTAGTTTTTTTATCACAACATTTATAGTAATTTCTATTATTAATGAGAGGAGATATGTATTTTTTAATAAAATTAATCGAGATATCCTGAAATTTTTTTTAAGTCTTCTCTCATTTTATGCGAATTTGGAAGGAAATGATCTTTTTAGATCTCATAAAAAAAAATTGTAATCTTTTTATTATTTCACCTCCCAAGCATATTGTGAAATTTTGATATTTCTACGACAATTACCAATCACATTAAAAAGATAACAATCACATTAATAGTTTCCTTTGTTAGTTTTTTATCACAACGTTTATAATAATTTCCATTATTAATGAGAGGAGATATGTATTTTTTAATAAAATTAAACGAGATATCCTGAAATTTTCTTAGGTCTTCTCTCATTTTATGCCAATTTGGAAGGGAATGATCTTTTTAGATCTCGCAAAAAAAATTATAATCTTTTTATTTTTTCACCTCCCAAGCATATCGTGAAATTTTGATATTTCTACGACAATTACGAATCACATTAAAAAGATAACAATCACTTTTATAGTTTCCTTTATCAGTTTATTATCACAACGTTTATAATAATTTCCATTATTGATGAGAGGAGATATGTATAATAAAATTAAACTAGATATCTGAATTTTTTTTAGGTCTTCTCTCATTTTATGCCAATTTGGAAGGGAATGATTGTAACGACCCATCTTCGTTACAGATTTGTTATACTAAAGATTTTATGTCATTAAATTTTAAAAACTCTCTAATTTGTTTATTGATAAAATACTGGAGAATTTTTTTTATTTTTTTCATTTTCCAAAACCAAAAGATAAAATTTCAAGCTCAATTTATAAACATCTCTTATACAAAGCTTAACTAAATAAAACTATGTGTACATACATCTTTTCACATGATAAATACACAATACTCCTAACTGGTTCATTTTATACATAAGACCAAACAAAGAAAGAGAAAGAAGTGATAATGTCTTCAATTCCTCGTACGCTCTATCCACAAAATCTCCAAGAGAAAGATCCACCTTGTAACACCCTCAATTTTATTATTTTACCATTTGTAAATATTTTTATATAAATATTATGAGAAATGATGTACTGTATTTTATAGAAACTTTCTGTACCTATTTTTATAATAAAATTAATACAGTGCTATTCAGTAAAATTTTCTAAGTCTTTTAATACTTTTGTTTATACATAAATTTCTTGTTGACCGGACAGTTGTGTCAGACAGCTGTCCAAGATAAGATTTTTCAGTATAACATTTTGGATTAAACTGTACTCTAATAAATCAAGAATTTAATGTAGATTTAAAATATATACAGTTGAGAAATGAATTACTTGTTGACTGGACCGTTGTGTCTGACGGCTGTCCAGGATAAATTTTCAAGTGTAAAATTTTGGACTAATCTGTAACCTAATAAAAAGGTAATTGAATATAGATGAAATATATATACAGTTGAAGAATCAAAATGCTAGTTTCGAATTATTAGAATTTTCTGAGAATTAGGACTCTGAGGAATTATTACGGTAAAATTTTAAGGTAGAAAATTAAGATAAAATCTATATGACATCTATAGAATTATCTATTAATTATAACATACTTAGAATAATTATTAAAATTGTTTAACTAAGAAAAAGAAAAATAAAAGTATTAACCAATCAAAATTTGACAAATTGACATTTCTAATGTAATTAAATTAAGCTAATTAGACCTTGATTAAGAGATAGTTAAGACATTACCCCAAGGTTTTTGATAGTGAGGAATTTAATGGTGGTGTTAGTTTCTTCAAATTCTAATTAGTTTGTAAGATAATTAAAAAGCCCTAGAATTTTCTAGAAAATGCTACTTTTTCCTACTTTTTTTGACTAATTAAACAAAGCAAAAAGCAAACCACACAAGGCACCAAGTTGAACGTCCAAGTGGGCTGAATTCTGGCCAAAATTAACTGCCCAAAAGCACTGCAGTGGACGTGTGGTGTTTATTAAATTTGGTGCAGAAAATTTTGTTTATAAAAGCATAAGACAATCAAAGATAAAGAAACCAAAAAGCTAGTTTTTCCTTTCCCACAAACCGTGAGCTTCTAAGGCAGCTACAACACCCATTTCACTTCATCTTAAACTCCATTTTCTCTTCATCTTAGTTTCTAAATTCAAGAAAGAAACCCATCTCACCTTTCCCCCTCATCCAATTTCAATCGGCCAAAAAGGAAAGAATTAGAAGAAAACTCTAAAAATTTCAAGAAACCAAGGGAGCAAGGGAGAAAAGGATTAAAGGGATTTCTTCATCAAACTAAGGATTCTAGGTAAGGATCATGGCATTTAATTTCAATTTAGACCACTTGGAATGTAGAAAAACATGTCTTGATGTTTAAATTCAAGAATTGATCAAGAGCCATGAAATTGAATTTGGAGCTTATATAAATTTGATGTTAGAAGTGTGAAATTGGTGTTTGATGTAATGTTTGATTGATATTGATGATGTGTTATGATTGAATTGAACTTTGATTGGTTTGTTTGTGATTGAAATTGCTTGGTTGATTTTGAGATGTTGGAAATTTTGAGAAAAAAATCATTCACGGCCATGAAGGAATTGAAAGGGTGCTAAGTGGAAAATTTTCAAATGACCAAGGGTAAAATAGTCATTTCACATGTAGGGACACATTGGGAATTTTAGAAAAAGTTTAAGGGCATTTTCGGCAATAATTAAAAAGTATAAGGGTAATTAGGTAATTTCACATTTTGAGGACACAATTGGAAATTTATAAAAAGATTGAGGGTAATTAGGTAATTTCATAGATTCTAGAAGAATTAGGGACACATTCGGAAATTTATAAAAAGATCAAGGGTAAAATGGGAAATTTTAGAAAATAGTAAGGGTAATTTAGTAATTTCACCTTTGAGGGCAAAATTGGAAATTTATAAAAAGATAGGGGTATTTTAGTAATTTTCCATATTAAAGACTTAATTGGTATTTTAGTAAAAGTTTAGTAATTTTCATAGTAAATACATAATTATTATTTTAGTAAAAGTTTAGTAATTTTACCTAGTAAAGGACTAGTTAGTAATTTATTAGGGTATTAATGTTATAATGTTAATTAGTGAATTTTATAATTTTAATGTGATTGATTAATATTAATTATTTGTTTATTAGCATCATTATCATATTGCATAAGTCTGAGTTCTTGGAAAATACAAAGATTTCAAATGAGAAATGAGTTTTTAAATGAGAAATGATTTTGTTGACTAACCGGGACTGCGGTAGTCATGAAAAATGAGTATGTTTGGGGGAATTGATTTCCAGGACTGTGTTGACTGACCGGACTGCGGTAGTCATGTATTTGAAAAGATGATTGAGATTATGAACAGAGAACTGTGTTGACTGACCGAAATGCGGTAGTCATGTATTTGAAAAGATGATTGAGAATATGAATAGAGCATATGATAGTCCTGAGAAATGGGTGAGCAGAGTAAGTTAGACAGGACTGTATAGTCTGTGATTATATAGTCTGTGGGGTGAAGGATATTGGCAATTCCACATGTGGCTGGAAACTGGACTGAGTTGCGGTCGTGGTGGCCTTCCGGGTATCCTGATCTTCTAATTCTGTCTAGTTTATTCGCGTTTAGTAGGGGCTGATAGCTGAATTGCAGTGCGTAATGGTAGGCCAGTTACTTACTAAACACTCAAAAGGGAAGTCTCCATGGAGCACGGGTCAAAATGATTTTGAGTCAAAAGGATTTTGAGTCAAAACTACATCTGCTTTATAAACTTGCATTTTCATAAAGCATACTGCATTTGCATTATTTATGTGAATTCTTAATTATGAAATGAAATGTCATTGATTGTGGTTGTTTTTCTATGTGTTAGAAATTAAATGCCTGATCCGGTAATGCTGTCCCCAGATTCTAGGGGAGTGTGAATTGCAGGTATTTTGAAGATTAATTAGAAGTTAAAGATGCAGATATTTTCCAGAGCTATAGGATTGGGTGTTTTTGGCTTTAGATACTTTTGTATTAATTAGAAATAAATTGGTAGTAGTATTTTCTGTAAATTTTAATAATGTAAATTATAATGACAAACTTTAAATTTTAATGGAATGTATTTATTTTAATGGTAAATTCTTTTTATAGATTTTAGATGGAAATTAATTAATTAGAAGGGGGGGGTTACATTAGTGGTATCAGAGCTCTGGTTATGCATCTCTAGGACTTGTGAGTAGTGGGTCTATTAGGTGTTCTGTTGTGTTACCCTGATTAGAATTGTTTGTTTGTTAAGAATATTATGGGAAAAAGTGTAGTAACTAGAACTGAAAATTTTAAGACTTGTAGAAATGAGAAGAGGAAGGCTAGTTATAAACCTTAAGAGTTGAAACTAATAGTATAGTTGAAATGGCAGAAAGGAAGAAAGGAAATCTTGATAGAGTTGTGAGGGTGCACACTCAGGACTCAGTCGAGATGACTTTTCCCTCCTAATACTAAAATTTTAATATGGTCCAAGTTGTATTATTTTCCAGGTTCTTTATATTGTGAATTTAAGAGTTATAACCATGAGTTAGTTGAGAAAGGAGATCTAAATATCTGAGTTAATAGATCAAGGTTGAGAATAGAAGTTCAATTATTTGAGTTTATAGAATAAGGATGAGTTTGACAATGGAAAGAAAATAAGGTTTTGAGGGTACCTTGATGTTTGGAATATGATGAGATGTTGAGAGTATGGTTATTTCCATATTGTTCTAATGGATGTTTCCACTTGTTTTGAAGGTTGAAACAGTGTATTGTGGTTTAGATTTGTTGTAGGATTGAGATATTAACTAATAGGACTTGAAATTTTGTGTTTTGGACATGATTTAGAACCAAAATAGTGCATTTTTCTAGTGCAGTAAAATAGTCTGCGGGTTTAACATTGTTAAATTACATTCCCATGGTGTAAGTGGTGATTTAAGGCTTGTATAATTGAAGTTATCAATGATCCATGTTGTGGGACTTAGTTGGTAGGTATATGTGAGGATTCTTGATGGTTAAACCTTGATTAAGAGAGTAGAATAAGACCCAAATGCTAAGTTAGTAGCAGTTGTCCTAAGAAATTTTTTTAAAAAGTTAAGGATGTTAATTACGTTTAAATTACCCTATACTTTGCTTGTTTATGTGCCTACTTCTAAACCAATCCTAACCTTTAAAATATATATGAATTGTATTATAACCATCAGAAATAGGCCAATTGTTGTGAACTTTAGTTAGTTGCTTTTAATTGACCTTAATGTGATATTAGGAATGAATTATTTAGCAGCCAACCATATTCTAATAGATTGTGCCTCTAAAACCCTGATTTTTCCTGAACCTGATGTTTCTAGACTTAAGCCTGTCAAACCTAAAGAAATATCATTTAAAAATGAAATTCAAAAATACATATTATCATCTCTTGAAACTAAGGAAGATAAAAAATTGAAATAGACTCTGTGCCAGTTGTAATCCTGAAGTTCTTCTGATGATGTGCCTTGTTTGCTCTTGAAAGGGAATTAGAATTTAGTATAGATTTGATGCCTGGTATTAGACCAATTTTTATGCAACCATATAGGATGTCACCATTGGAATTAACTAAGTTAAAGAAACAATTGGAAGAATTATTAGAAAGACAATTTATAAGAACTAATGTGTCACAATGGGGAGCCCAGTATTATTAGTTAAAAAGAAGGATGGAAGATCTAGGTTATGTATAGATTATAGACAATTAAATAAAGTAACTATAAAGAATAAATATCCTTTACCTAGAATAGATGATTTAATGGATCAACTCAAGGGAGCAACAATTTTCTCTAAAATAGATTTAAGGTTTGGATACCAACAAATTACAGTAAAAAGGAGGATATACCCAAGACTGCTTTTAGGATTAGATATGGACATTATGAATATCAAGTGATGCCATATGGAGTGACTAATGCCCCAGCAGTGTTGGATTATATGAATAGGGTGTTTGGACCATACTTAGATCATTTTGTAGTAGTATTTATAGATGATATATTAATATATTCTAAAAATAAAGAGGAACATGAAAATCATCTTAGAATAACATTGCAAACTTTGAAAGATAGAAAATTATATGCTAAATTGTCTAAGTGTGAATTTTGGTTGGAGGAAGTAAAATTTTTAGGAGATGTAATTTCTAGAGATGGAATAAGTATGGATCTTTCTAAGGTAGAAGCAGTTTTAGAATGGGAAAGGCCTAAGACAGTAACTGAGATTAGTAGTTCTTAGGAATTGATGGATATTACAAAAGGTTTATTAAAGGTTTTTCTAAGATAGTTGGACCCTTAACAAAATTAACTAGGAAAAATCAACCTTTTGTTTGGAGTGAGAGTTGTGAGAAAATTTTTCAAGAATTGAAACATAAATTGACTACTTCACCAGTTTTAGTTTTACTAGACCCAAATGAATCCTATGAGGTATATTGTGATGTTTCATCTCTAGGGTTAGGATGTGTGTTAATGTAAAATAGGAAAGGGGTAGCTTATGCATCTAGGCGGTTGAAATCATATGAGAGAAATTATCCTACTTTGATTTGGAGTTAGCAGCTATAGTTTTTACTTTGAAGATTTGGAGACATTATTTATATGGATCTAGATTTAATGTATATAGTGACCATAAGAGTTTAAAACAATTGTTTGATTAAAAGAGTTGAATACGAGACAAAGAATATGGATGGAGTTTATTAAGGATTGTGATTTTCAGTAATGTATCATTCAAGAAAAGCTAATGTAGTAGCAGATGCTATAAGTAGGAAAATTGTACATAGGTCAACCATGATGATTAAAGAATTAGAATTAGTAGAACAATTTAGAGATTTGAATTTATGTACATTAGGAAAAGGATAAAAAGAAAAATTCAATTACGAATGATTATTATCACTAATGAATTTTTGAAAGAAATTAGGAAGAAACAAGATGTAGATGAATTTATTTTTAAAAAAAAAAGGATTAATAAGAACAGATAAAGTAAAAGGATTTAATTTAGGAATGGATGCAATTATTAGGTTTAAAAATAGAATTTATGTACCTAACATTCAAGAATTAAAGGAGATGTTTTGGTGGCCTAGGGTGAAGAGAGATGTAGCAGAATATGTAACTAGATGTTTAATGTGTCAGAAAGTAAATATTGAACATCAGAAACCATCTGACATGTTATAACTTTGAAGATACCTATATGAAAATTGGATAGTATATCAATAGATTTTGTGGTAGGATTACCTAGAACAAATAGGAATTGTGATATTATTTGGGTAATTGCAGATAGGTTAACTAAATCAACACATTTTCTTCTAATAAATATTAGTTACTCTTTATAAAGATTAGGTCAATGGTACATAAAGGAAATAGTTAGATTACATGAAGTACCTAATAGTATAGTGTTGGATAAGGACCTTAGATTTGTTTCTAAATTTTGGAGAGAATTTCATAAAGCTTTAGGAAGTAAATTACATCTTAGTTCAGTATACCACTCTCAGATTAATGGTCAAACAGAAAGGACTATTCAGACATTAGAAGATTTCTTAAGAGCCTATACCTTAGAAGAGAAAAATGAGAGAAAAATATCCTCAATTGTTTGTATAATTGTATTAGAAATTTCGAGGACGAAATTTTTATTAGTAGGGGAGAATTGTAACACCCTCAATTTTATTATTTTACCATTTGTAAATATTTTTATATAAATATTATGAGAAATGATGTACTGTATTTTATAGAAACTTTCTGTACCTATTTTTATAATAAAATTAATACAGTGCTATTCAGTAAAATTTTCTAAGTCTTTTAATACTTTTGTTTATACATAAATTTCTTGTTGACCGGACAGTTGTGTCAGACAGCTGTCCAAGATAAGATTTTTCAGTATAACATTTTGGATTAAACTGTACTCTAATAAATCAAGAATTTAATGTAGATTTAAAATATATACAGTTGAGAAATGAATTACTTGTTGACTGGACCGTTGTGTCTGACGGCTGTCCAGGATAAATTTTCAAGTGTAAAATTTTGGACTAATCTGTAACCTAATAAAAAGGTAATTGAATATAGATGAAATATATATACAGTTGAAGAATCAAAATGCTAGTTTCGAATTATTAGAATTTTCTGAGAATTAGGACTCTGAGGAATTATTACGGTAAAATTTTAAGGTAGAAAATTAAGATAAAATCTATATGACATCTATAGAATTATCTATTAATTATAACATACTTAGAATAATTATTAAAATTGTTTAACTAAGAAAAAGAAAAATAAAAGTATTAACCAATCAAAATTTGACAAATTGACATTTCTAATGTAATTAAATTAAGCTAATTAGACCTTGATTAAGAGATAGTTAAGACATTACCCCAAGGTTTTTGATAGTGAGGAATTTAATGGTGGTGTTAGTTTCTTCAAATTCTAATTAGTTTGTAAGATAATTAAAAAGCCCTAGAATTTTCTAGAAAATGCTACTTTTTCCTACTTTTTTTGACTAATTAAACAAAGCAAAAAGCAAACCACACAAGGCACCAAGTTGAACGTCCAAGTGGGCTGAATTCTGGCCAAAATTAACTGCCCAAAAGCACTGCAGTGGACGTGTGGTGTTTATTAAATTTGGTGCAGAAAATTTTGTTTATAAAAGCATAAGACAATCAAAGATAAAGAAACCAAAAAGCTAGTTTTTCCTTTCCCACAAACCGTGAGCTTCTAAGGCAGCTACAACACCCATTTCACTTCATCTTAAACTCCATTTTCTCTTCATCTTAGTTTCTAAATTCAAGAAAGAAACCCATCTCACCTTTCCCCCTCATCCAATTTCAATCGGCCAAAAAGGAAAGAATTAGAAGAAAACTCTAAAAATTTCAAGAAACCAAGGGAGCAAGGGAGAAAAGGATTAAAGGGATTTCTTCATCAAACTAAGGATTCTAGGTAAGGATCATGGCATTTAATTTCAATTTAGACCACTTGGAATGTAGAAAAACATGTCTTGATGTTTAAATTCAAGAATTGATCAAGAGCCATGAAATTGAATTTGGAGCTTATATAAATTTGATGTTAGAAGTGTGAAATTGGTGTTTGATGTAATGTTTGATTGATATTGATGATGTGTTATGATTGAATTGAACTTTGATTGGTTTGTTTGTGATTGAAATTGCTTGGTTGATTTTGAGATGTTGGAAATTTTGAGAAAAAAATCATTCACGGCCATGAAGGAATTGAAAGGGTGCTAAGTGGAAAATTTTCAAATGACCAAGGGTAAAATAGTCATTTCACATGTAGGGACACATTGGGAATTTTAGAAAAAGTTTAAGGGCATTTTCGGCAATAATTAAAAAGTATAAGGGTAATTAGGTAATTTCACATTTTGAGGACACAATTGGAAATTTATAAAAAGATTGAGGGTAATTAGGTAATTTCATAGATTCTAGAAGAATTAGGGACACATTCGGAAATTTATAAAAAGATCAAGGGTAAAATGGGAAATTTTAGAAAATAGTAAGGGTAATTTAGTAATTTCACCTTTGAGGGCAAAATTGGAAATTTATAAAAAGATAGGGGTATTTTAGTAATTTTCCATATTAAAGACTTAATTGGTATTTTAGTAAAAGTTTAGTAATTTTCATAGTAAATACATAATTATTATTTTAGTAAAAGTTTAGTAATTTTACCTAGTAAAGGACTAGTTAGTAATTTATTAGGGTATTAATGTTATAATGTTAATTAGTGAATTTTATAATTTTAATGTGATTGATTAATATTAATTATTTGTTTATTAGCATCATTATCATATTGCATAAGTCTGAGTTCTTGGAAAATACAAAGATTTCAAATGAGAAATGAGTTTTTAAATGAGAAATGATTTTGTTGACTAACCGGGACTGCGGTAGTCATGAAAAATGAGTATGTTTGGGGGAATTGATTTCCAGGACTGTGTTGACTGACCGGACTGCGGTAGTCATGTATTTGAAAAGATGATTGAGATTATGAACAGAGAACTGTGTTGACTGACCGAAATGCGGTAGTCATGTATTTGAAAAGATGATTGAGAATATGAATAGAGCATATGATAGTCCTGAGAAATGGGTGAGCAGAGTAAGTTAGACAGGACTGTATAGTCTGTGATTATATAGTCTGTGGGGTGAAGGATATTGGCAATTCCACATGTGGCTGGAAACTGGACTGAGTTGCGGTCGTGGTGGCCTTCCGGGTATCCTGATCTTCTAATTCTGTCTAGTTTATTCGCGTTTAGTAGGGGCTGATAGCTGAATTGCAGTGCGTAATGGTAGGCCAGTTACTTACTAAACACTCAAAAGGGAAGTCTCCATGGAGCACGGGTCAAAATGATTTTGAGTCAAAAGGATTTTGAGTCAAAACTACATCTGCTTTATAAACTTGCATTTTCATAAAGCATACTGCATTTGCATTATTTATGTGAATTCTTAATTATGAAATGAAATGTCATTGATTGTGGTTGTTTTTCTATGTGTTAGAAATTAAATGCCTGATCCGGTAATGCTGTCCCCAGATTCTAGGGGAGTGTGAATTGCAGGTATTTTGAAGATTAATTAGAAGTTAAAGATGCAGATATTTTCCAGAGCTATAGGATTGGGTGTTTTTGGCTTTAGATACTTTTGTATTAATTAGAAATAAATTGGTAGTAGTATTTTCTGTAAATTTTAATAATGTAAATTATAATGACAAACTTTAAATTTTAATGGAATGTATTTATTTTAATGGTAAATTCTTTTTATAGATTTTAGATGGAAATTAATTAATTAGAAGGGGGGGTTACACACCTAAAACCATCTGTTCCCACGAACACGATGTCCGAGATCATCACAGGCATGAACCACACGTGCAAACATTACAAGGGTAAGCTTACCAAACAAAACTATACATATAAGAAGATAAGTGAATTTCCAATTATTAAGGAATAGGACGAGAAAACTAGATTTTGTATACTTCAAAATACTATACATAATAACTGAAAATGTTATACAAAACTTAGTTCATAAACATATTTATAACATGAATCCTCAATAAGATCAACAACATAAACCATCACCACTCATCACAATGAGTCATAACATCATAAGTCACATTAGACATCAACATAATACAATCACCAACATCCCTCATCACAAAGAGATGTACAACACAAACCACTAGACAACCTCAGACAACAAGACTGACTCTACTCCATGGAGTTTCAACATCATATGAGCGGTCCTCATAGGCCCCATCCCCTACCATAGTCTCACCTTTGTCCATTCAGGGAGTCCCTTGAGCTACCCTGTGGAGGAAGTGTGGATTTAATCGAATATAGACAAGTGTGGGTATTGGCTTACCTCTGTAAGGTTTGCAAAACCTTACATCTATAGGAATTCGCCCACTTGGCTATTCTATAGGCCCACCGTTGGCCACCACGAAAACCTCCAGCACTAGGTTGAGAGCCTACCTAGCACCCTCAACTTACGTGCCTACCCATATGTCTTTTCACTAACTGTGCACACCTATGCACCAACTGTGCATATACAACATTCAGAATATTTCTGTGCACCAACTATGTGCACCCACCGTATTCCAGCGGCAAACATATTTGGAATCCCTTACAGTCCTATATACAACATCTCTGTACTCGCCATCTCCAATGGCCTGACTTAAGGATCCAAATACATCTCAACAACATCAACAATCCTCAACCACGACAATAATCCATCCCCTATACACTAAAAGAGTCACTAAACCTCTTGGGAAGTAGTTCTCAACACTCCAACACGCCATTCGAAGTCAAAACATAAGGGGTGGTACTTAGGAAGATATCCCACTAGGCGAGACCCCCGGGTCGCTTTAGTGGGCCGGAGTTCTGGCGTGAAACTCACCCTCCCAAGTTTACCATTTTCTATAAAAATCTTCCCAAAGGACATAGCTAACTCCTCTTTAACATATAGGAATGGTTCCAATACATAGTTCACATATATCATCATCTCATCAACATTCCATTTCAATTTCTTAACAAAACACATACACCTCAATAATAAATAATGTTCTCAACAAAAATTTTAAGCACCTCAATCAATAATATAATAATCTCAACGAATTATATTCCATCAACCATAGTATACCAACCCTAACAACAAAGTCATTCTCATTCAAAACAAGATTACAAGATCCATCCTACAGTCAAAAGACTGTATCACATAAAACATATTTCAAATATTAAATATTCAAAATTCACATCACAATAAACAACCAACACCATTCTAATAACTCTCATTGACCAAATAAGGTTGATTTCTTTTTGGCAGAACTGAATGTGAGCTCTCACTGATACAAGCAAATGACCTCGGAATTTAAAACTTTTTATATCAAATCAAAGCTCTTGTAATATATTTTACAGAAAGGTATCCCAGTTAAAAATATCAACCTCTAGAAAATTTTATAAAAATTTTCAAAGTCAGCAGCCCTGAATTTTGAGTGCTCACTGAACATAGCTCAAAGAAATGTAAATTTCTCCCACTTCCCAAACTTCTTTTGAGCTGAACTTTTTACAGTAGAAAGATAACATCTTTATATTTCTAAAAAGGTAACTCTTGCACCCAAATTATTTCGCTACTGTTCCCAGTAAATTTATTTCTAACAGTCTAATTTTCAGACTCAAAACAGAGCTCAAAACCCTTGCCCTGTTTCTTTTTAAAAGGTTAATTCAGAAATTGAACATGATAATTTTTGTAATTTATATGGTTAAAAAGCTTGTTTTGTCTAGTTTTTAATGGTACAAAAACGAAAAAGAAACTTAAGCACACAAGTGGGAATTTGAGAAAAACCGAGACATGTTCCAGGGGACACTCAAAACAGAACAACCATTTTGGGAGTCATGGATGAACCTTAAAACAAAGTTGTCTCGCCAAAGTATTAAAATAAAAGTTGTTCCATTTTGTGTCTATTTTTATTCAAAACAATTTTCACGAAAAACCAACGGTTAGATCTTTTGAAAATCACAAAACCGTGGGGACTGTCCAGAGCTGGACGAACCAAACAGCCACTGCCACTTTATTTTGTGGTTTGATTTTCACATGGAAAGCTTACCAAATAATTTCAACAAAATTTGGACATGGTCTCCTTTGTTTTAGGAGCTTTCCCAATCAATTTCAAAGATTAAAACAATCCAAAGACAGTATATAAAAATCTCACACAGCCACTGCC
The DNA here is from genome assembly GCA_026413185.1 of Pueraria montana var. lobata. Taxonomy (NCBI): domain Eukaryota; kingdom Viridiplantae; phylum Streptophyta; class Magnoliopsida; order Fabales; family Fabaceae; genus Pueraria; species Pueraria montana. The sequence continues at coordinate 72,670,596 of CM048646.1, read as the reverse complement.
AAAGGGTGTCAACCCATTTCATCAACTTTTTATATTCAAGCATTCAAACAAAACACACAACAGTCCAGATGAGGGGCATTCATGCTGTGCATGGTTGAGTCCCCTAACTCTCAACCACACTTAAACTGAAAATAGAGACCATAAGGAAGCTTCCCTTACCTTTGGGGTTTGCTTGGCTGTGGAGGAGAAAGAGGAAGATAAGGAGATGAGGCTGGCTGAATAAGCTTGCTCCTTGGACTGCATACAAGGTGAGCAAGAAGTAAGAATGGCCTCCTTCCTCCTTGTGTGATTCTTGGCAGTTGAGGGAAAGGAGAGACAAGAGAGCTTTGGGAGAACAAAACAGAAGAATGAAGAGAATTGAGGGAAAGAAAGAAGCTTGTTCACGTTAAGTATTGGGATAAATTTGAAGTTTTGCTCTTTGGACCCACCCTTCCATAAGGACACCCATCTTCTCTTATTATTATTATGTTTTTTTTTCTACAACTTACGGAACTTACGTAAAAGTTCCAAAATCTCACAATAACACTATGACACATAACAAAACAATTTATTTATGAAAATATTTTATACATATCATGAATTTTAATTTAATTTCCTCTTGCGGTATTTATGAAGCACAATCATACATTACGAAAAATCATAGTGTTACAATGATCTTTTTAGATCTCACAAAAAAAAATCATAATCTTTTTATTATTTCTCCTCCCAAGCATATCGTGAAATTTTGATATTTCTACCACAATTACCAATCACATTATAAAGGTAACAATCACATTTAGAGTTTCCTTCATTAGTTTTTTAACACAACGTTTATAATAATTTCCATTATTAATGAGAGGAGATATGTATCTTTTAATAAAATTAAACGAGATATCCTGAATTTTTTTTAGGTCTTCTCTCATTTTATGCCAATTTGGAAGGGAATGATCTTTTTAGATCTCGCAAAAAAATTATAATCTTTTTATTATTTCACCAAACAAGCATATCGTGAAATTTTGATATTTCTACGACAATTACGAATCACATTAAAAAGATAACAATCACATTAATAGTTTCCTTTATTAGTTTTTTATCACAACGTTTATAATAATTTCCATTATTAATTAGAGGAGATATGTACTTTTTAATAAAATTGATCGAGATATCCCGAAATTTTTTTAGGTCTTCTTTCATTTTATGTGAATTTGGAAGGGAAAGATCTTTTTAGATCTCACAAAAAAAATTATAATCTTTTTATGATTTCTCCTCCCAAGCATATCGTGAAATTTTGATATTTCTACGACAATTACCAATCACATTAAAAAGATAATAATCACATTAATAGTTTCATTTATTAGTTTTTTATCACAACGTTTGTAAAAATTTCCATTATTAGTGAGAGGAGATATATATTTTTAATAATATTAAACGAGATATCCTGAAATTTTTTTAGGTCTTCTCTCATTTTATGTCAATTTGGAAGGGAATGATCTTTTTAGATCTCGCAAAAAAAATTATAATCTTTTTATTATTTCACCTCGCAAGCATATCGTGAAATTTTGATACTTCTACAACAATTACCAATCACATTAAAAAGATAACAATCACATTAATAGTTTCCTTTATTAATTTTTTATCACAACGTTTATAATAATTTTCATTATTAATGAGAGGAGATATGCAATTTTTAATAAAATTAAACAAGATATCTTGAATTTTTTTTAGGTCTTCTCTCATTTTATGCCAATTTGGAAGGGAATGATCTTTTTAGATCTCACAAAAAAAAATTATAATCTTTTTATTATTTCACCTCCCAAGCATATCGTGAAATTTAGATATTTCTACCACAATTACCAATCACATTAAAAAGGTAACAATCACATTTATACTTTCCTTGATTAGTTTTTTATGATAATGTTTATAATAATTTTCATTATTAATGAGAGGAGATATGTATTTTTTTAATAAAATTAAACGAGATACCCTGAAATTTTTTAGGTCTTCTCTCATTTTATGCCAATTTGGAAGGGAATGATCTTTTTAGATCTCGCAAAAGAAATTATAATCTTTTTATTATTTCACCTCCCAAGCATATCGTGAAATTTTGATATTTCTACGACAATTACGAATCACATTAAAAAGATAACAATCACATTAATAGTTTCCTTTATTAGTTTTTTATCACAACATTTATAATAATTTCCATTATTAATGAGAGGAGATATGTATTTTTTTAATAAAATTAATCAAGATATCCTGAAATTTTTTTAGGTCTTCTCTCATTTTATGCCAATTTGAAAGGGCATGATCTTTTTAGATCTCACAAAAAAAATTATAATCTTTTTATTATTTCACCTCCCAAGCATATCGTGAAATTTTGATACTTCTACGACAATTACCAATCACATTAAAAAGATAACAATCACATTAATAATTTTCTTTATTAGTTTTTTGTCATAATGTTTATAATAATTTCCATTATTAATGAGAGGAGATATATATTTTTAATAAAATTAAACGAGATATCCTGAAATTTTTTTAGGTCTTCTGTCATTTTATGCGAATTCGGAAGGGATTGATCTTTTTAGGTCTCACAAAAAAAATTATAATCTTTTTATTATTTCAACTCCCAAACATATCGTGAAATTTTGATACTTCTACGACAATTACCAATCACATTAAAAAGATAACAATCACATTAATAATTTCCTTTATTAGTTTTTTGTCATAATGTTTATAATAATTTCCATTATTAATGAGAGGAGATATATATTTTTAATAAAATTAAACGAGATATCCTAAAAATTTTTTAGCTCTTCTCTCATTTTATGCCAATTTGGAAGTGAATGATCTTTTTAGATCTCACAAAAAAAATTGTAATCTTTTTATTATTTCACCTCCCAAGCATATTGTGAAATTTTGATATTTCTACGACAATTACCAATCACATTAAAAAGATAACAATCACATTAATAGTTTCCTTTATTAGTTTTTTATCACAACGTTTATAATAATTTCCATTATTAATGAGAGGAGATATATATTTTTAATAATATTAAACGAGATATCCTGAAATTTTTTTAGGTCTTCTCTCATTTTATGCCAATTTGGAAGGGAATGATCTTTTTAGATCTTGCAAAAAAAATTATAATCTTTTTATTATTTCACCTTGCAAGCATATCGTGAAATTTTGATACTTCTACAACAATTACCAATCACATTAAAAAGATAACAATCACATTAATAGTTTCCTTTATTAATTTTTTATCACAACGTTTATAATAATTTCCATTATTAATGAGAGGAGATATGCAATTTTTAATAAAATTAGACAAGATATCTTGAATTTTTTTTAGGTCTTCTCTCATTTTATGCCAATTTGGAAGGGAATGATCTTTTTAGATCTCACAAAAAAAATTATAATCTTTTTATTATTTCACCTCCCAAGCATATCGTGAAATTTAGATATTTCTACCACAATTACCAATCACATTAAAATGGTAACAATCACATTTATAGTTTCCTTTATTAGTTTTTTATCATAATGTTTATAATAATTTCCATTATTAATGAGAGGAGATATATATTTTTAATAAAATTAAACGACATATCATGAATTTTTTTAGGTGTTCTCTCATTTTTTGCCAATTTGGAAGGGAATGATCTTTTTAGATCTCACAAAAAAAATTATAATCTTTTTATTATTTCACCTCCCAAACATATCGTGAAATTTTGATACTTCTACGACAATTACCAATCACATTAAAAAGATAACAATCACATTAATAGTTTCCTTTATTAGTTTGTTTTCACAATGTTTATAATAATTTCCATTATTAATGAGAGGAGATATGCAATTTTTAATAAAATTAAACGAGATATCATGAATTTTTTTAGGTCTTCTCTCATTTTATGCCAATTTGGAAGGGAATGATCTTTTTAGATCTCACAAATAAAAATTATAATCTTTTTATTATTTCACCTCCGAAACATATCGTGAAATATTGATACTTCTACGACAATTACCAATCACATTAAAAAGATAACAATAACTTTAATAGTTTCCTTTATTTGTTTATTATCACAACGTTTATAATAATTTCCATTATTAATGAGAGGAGATACCTATTTTTTACAAAATTAAACGAGATATCCTGAACTTTTTTTAGGTCTTCTCTCATTTTATGCCAATTTGGAAGGGAATGATCTTTTGAGATCTCACCGGAAAAAAAATCATAATCTTTCTATTATTTCACCTCCCAAACATATCATGAAATTTTGATGTCTCTACGACAATTACCAATCACATTAAAACGACAACAATCACATTAATAGTTCCCTTTAATAGTTTTTTGTATCAAAACGTTTATAATAATTTCCATTATTAACGAAAGGAAAAACGTATTTTTAACCAAATTAAACGAGATATCCTGAACTTTTTTTAGGTCTTCTCTCATTTTATGCCAATTTGGAAGGGAATGATCGTTTTAGATCTCACCGACAAAAAAATCATAGTCTTTCTATTATTTCACCTCCCAAACATATCATCAAATTTTGATGTTTCTACGAGAATTACCAATCACATTAAAACGACAATAATCACATTAATAGTTCCCTTTATTAGTTTTTTTTATCACAACGTTTATAATAATTTCCATTATTAATGAGTGGAGATACGTATTTTTACCAAAATTAAACGAGATATCCTGAACTTTTTTTTAGGTTTTCTCTCATTTTATGCCATTTTGGAAGGGAATGATCTTTTCAGATCTCACCGGAAAAAAATCATAATCTTTCAATTATTTCACCGCCCAAACATATCATCAAATTTTGATGTTTCTACGACAATTACCAATCACATTAAAACGACAATAATCACATTAATAGTTCCCTTTATTAGTTTTTTTTATCACAACGTTTATAATAATTTCCATTATTAATGAGAGGAGATACGTATTTTTAACGAAATTCAACGAGATATCCTGAACTTTTTTTAGGTCTTCTCTCATTTTATGCCAATTTGGAAGGGAATGATCTTTTCAGATCTCACCGGAGAAAAAATCATAATCTTTCTATTATTTCACCTCCCAAACATATCGTCAAATTTTGATGTTTCTACGACAATTACCAATCACATTAATAGTTCCCTTTATTAGTGTTTTAATCACAACATTTATAATAATTTCCATTATTAATGAGAGGAGATACGTATTTTTAACAAAATTAAACGAGATATCCTGAACTTTTTTTAGGTCTTCTCTCTTTGTATGCCAATTTGGAAGGGAATGATCTTTTGAGATCTCACCGGAAAAAAAATCATAATGTTTCTATTATTTTACCTCCCAAACATATCGTGAAATTTTGATGTTTCTACGATAATTACCTATCACATTAAAATGACAACAATCAAATTAATAGTTCCCTTTATTAGTTTTTTTTAATCCCAATTTTTATAATACTTTCCATTATTAATAAGAGGAGATTCGTATTTTTAACAAAATTAAACGAGATATCCTGAAATTTTTTAGGTCTTCTCTCATTTTATGCCAATTTGGAAGGGAATGATCTTTTTAGATCTCACCGGAGAAAAAATCATAATCTTTCTATTATTTCACCTCCCAAACATATCGTCAAATTTTGATGTTTCTACGACAATTACCAATCACATTAATAGTTCCCTTTATTAGTGTTTTAATCACAACATTTATAATAATTTCCATTATTAATGAGAGGAGATACGTATTTTTAACAAAATTAAACGAGATATCCTGAACTTTTTTTAGGTCTTCTCTCTTTGTATGCCAATTTGGAAGGGAATGATCTTTTGAGATCTCACCGGAAAAAAAATCATAATGTTTCTATTATTTCACCTCCCAAATATATCGTGAAATTTTGATGTTTCTACGAGAATTACCGATCACATTAAAATGACAACAATCAAATTAATAGTTCCATTTATTAGTTTTTTTTATCCCAATGTTTATAATACTTTCCATTATTAATGAGAGGAGATTCGTATTTTTAACAAAATAAAACGAGATATCCTGCAATTTTTTAGGTCTTCTCTCATTTTATGCCAATTTGGAAGGGAATGATCTTTTTAGATCTCACCGGAAAAAAAATCACAATCTTTCTATTATTTCACCTCCCAAACATATCGTGAAATTTTGATGTTTCTACGACAATTACCAATCACATTAAAATGACAACAATCACATTAATAGTTCCCTTTATTAGTTTTTTAATCACAACATTTTTAATAATTTCCATTAGTAATGAGAGGAGATACGTATTTTTAACAAATTTAAACGAGATATCCTGAACTTTTTTTAGGTATTCTCTCATTTTATGGCAATTTGGAAGGGAATGATCTTTTGAGATCTCATCGGAAAAAAATCATAATCTTTCTATTATTTCTCCTCACAAACATATCGTGAAATTTTGATGTTTCTACGACAATTACCAATCACATTAAAACGACAACAATCACATTAATAGTTCCCTTTATTAGTTTTTTTATCACAATGTTAATAATAATTTCCATTATTAATGAGAGGAGATACGTATTTTTAACAAAATTAAACGAGATATCCTGAACTTTGTTTAGGTCTTCTCTCATTTTATGCCAATTTGCAAGGGAATTATCTTTTTAGATCTCACCGGCAAAAAATCATAATCTTTCTATCATTTCACCTCCCAAACATATCGTGAAATTTTGATGTTTCTTCGACAATTACCAATCACATTAAATGACAACAACCACATTAATAGTTTCCTTTATTAGTTTTTTATCACAACGTTTATAATAATTTCCATTATTAATTAGAGGAGATATGTACTTTTTAATAAAATTGATCGAGATATCCCGAAATTTTTTTAGGTCTTCTTTCATTTTATGTGAATTTGGAAGGGAAAGATCTTTTTAGATCTCACAAAAAAAATTATAATCTTTGTATGATTTCTCCTCGCAAGCATATCATGAAATTTTGATACTTCTACGACAATTACCAATCACATTAAAAAGATAACAATCACATTAATAATTTCCTTTATTAGTTTTTTATCATAACGTTTATAATAATTTCCATTATTAATGAGAGGAGATATATATTTTTAATAATATTAAACGAGATATCCTGAAATTTTTTTAGGTCTTCTCTCATTTTATGCCAATTTGGAAGGGAATGATCTTTTTGGATCTCGCAAAAAAAATTATAATCTTTTTATTATTTCACCTTGGAAGCATATCGTGAAATTTTGATACTTCTACAACAATTACCAATCACATTAAAAAGATAACAATCACATTAATAGTTTCCTTTATTAAAATTTTATCACAACGTTTATAATAATTTCCATTAATGAGAGGAGATATGCAATTTTTAATAAAATTAAACAAGATATCTTGAATTTTTTTTAGGTCTTCTCTCATTTTATGCCAACTTGGAAGGGAATGATCTTTTTAGATCTCACAAAAAAAATTATAATCTTTTTATTATTTCACCTCCCAAGCATATCGTGAAATTTAGATATTTCTACCACAATTACCAATCACATTAAAATGGTAACAATCACATTTATAGTTTCCTTTATTAGTTTTTTATCATAATGTTTATAATAATTTCCATTATTAATGAGAAGAGATATATATTTTTAATAAAATTAAATGAGATATCATGAATTTTTTTAGGTGTTCTCTCATTTTTTGCCAATTTAGAAGGGAATGATCTTTTTAGATCTCACAAAAAAAAAATTATAATCTTTTTATTATTTCACCTCCCAAGCATATCGTGAAATTTTGATATTTCTACGACAATTACGAATCACATTAAAAAGATAACAATCACATTAATAGTTTCCTTTATTAGTTTTTTATCACAACGTTTATAATAATTTCCATTATTAATGAGAGGAGATATGTATTTTTTTAATAAAATTAATCGAGATATGCTGAAATTTTTTTAGGTCTTCTCTCATTTTATGCCAATTTGGAAGGGCATGATCTTTTTAGATCTCACAAAAAAAATTATAATCTTTTTATTGTTTCACCTCCCAAGCATATCGTGAAATTTTGATACTTCTACGACAATTACCAATCACATTAAAAAGATAACAATCACATTAATAATTTCCTTTATTAGTTTTTTGTCATAATGTTTATAATAATTTCCATTATTAATGAGAGGAGATATATATTTTTAATAAAATTAAACGAGATATCCTGAAATTTTTTTAGGTCTTCTGTCATTTTATGCGAATTCGGAAGGGATTGATCTTTTTAGGTCTCACAAAAAAAATTATAATCTTTTTATTATTTCACCTCCCAAACATATCGTGAAATTTTGATACTTCTACGACAATTACCAATCACATTAAAAAGATAACAATCACATTAATAGTTTCCTTTATTAGTTTGTTTTCACAATGATTATAATAATTTCCATTATCAATGAGAAGAGATATTCAATTTTTAATAAAATTAAACGAGATATCATGAATTTTTTTAGGTCTTCTCTCATTTTATGCCAATTTGGAAGGGAATGATCTTTTTAGATCTCACAAATAAAAATTATAATCTTTTTATTATTTCACCTCCGAAACATATCTTGAAATATTGATACTTCTACGACAATTACCAATCACATTAAAAAGATAACAATCACTTTAATAGTTTCCTTTATTTGTTTATTATCACAACATTTATAATAATTTCCATTATTAATGAGAGGAGATACCTATTTTTTACAAAATTAAACGAGATATCCTGAACTTTTTTTAGGTCTTCTCTCATTTTATGCCAATTTGGAAGGGAATGATCTTTTGAGTTCTCACCGGAAAAAAAAATCATAATCTTTCTATTATTTCACCTCCCAAACATATCATGAAATTTTGATGTCTCTACGACAATTACCAATCACATTAAAACGACAACAATCACATTAATAGTTCCCTTTAATAGTTTTTTTTATCACAACGTTTATAATAATTTCCATTATTAACGAGATGAAAAACGTATTTTTAACAAAATTAAACGAGATATCCTGAACTTTTTTTAGGTCTTCTCTCATTTTATGCCAATTTGGAAGGGAATGATATTTTTAGATCTCACCGACAAAAAAATCATAGTCTTTCTATTATTTCACCTCCCAAACATATCATCAAATTTTGATGTTTCTACGACAATTACCAATCACATTAAAACGACAACAATCACATTAATAGTTCCCTTTATTAGTTTTTTTATCACAACGTTTATAATAATTTCCATTATTAATGAGTGGAGATACGTATTTTTACCAAAATTAAACGAGATATCCTGAACTTTTTTTAGGTCTTCTCTCATTTTATGCCATTTTGGAAGGGAATGATCTTTTCAGATCTCACCGGAAAAAAATCATAATCTTTCAATTATTTCACCGCCCAAACATATCATCAAATTTTGATGTTTCTACGACAATTACCAATCACATTAAAATGACAATAATCAAATTAATAGTTCCCTTTATTAGTTTTTTTTATCACAACGTTTATAATAATTTCCATTATTAATGAGAGGAGATACGTATTTTTAACGAAATTCAACGAGATATCCTGAACTTTTTTTAGGTCTTCTCACATTTTATGCCAATTTGGAAGGGAATGATCTTTTCAGATCTCACCGGAGAAAAAATCATAATCTTTCTATTATTTCACCTCCCAAACATATCGTCAAATTTTGATGTTTCTACGACAATTACCAATCACATTAAAAAGACAACAATCACATTAATAGTTCCCTTTATTAGTGTTTTAATCACAACATTTATAATAATTTCCATTATTAATGAGAGGAGATACGTATTTTTAACAAAATGAAACGAGATATCCTGAACTTTTTTTAGGTCTTCTCTCTTTGTATGCCAATTTGGAAGGGAATGATCTTTTGAGATCTCACCGGAAAAAAAATCATAATGTTTCTATTATTTCACCTCCCAAACATATCGTGAAATTTTGATGTTTCTACGACAATTACCGATCACATTAAAATGACAACAATCAAATTAATAGTTCCCTTTATTAGTTTTTTTTATCCCAATGTTTATAATACTTTCCATTATTAATAAGAGGAGATTCGTATTTTTAACAAAATTAAACGAGATATCCTGAAATTTTTTAGGTCTTCTCTCATTTTATGCCAATTTGGAAGGGAATGATCTTTTTAGATCTCACCGGAGAAAATATCATAATCTTTCTATTATTTCACCTCCCAAACATATCGTCAAATTTTGATGTTTCTACGACAATTACCAATCACATTAATAGTTCCCTTTATTAGTGTTTTAATCACAACATTTATAATAATTTCCATTATTAATGAGAGGAGATACGTATTTTTAACAAAATTAAACGAGATATCCTGAACTTTTTTTAGGTCTTCTCTCTTTGTATGCCAATTTGGAAGGGAATGATCTTTTGAGATCTCACCGGAAAAAAAATCATAATGTTTCTATTATTTCACCTCCCAAACATATCGTGAAATTTTGATGTTTGTACGACAATTACCGATCACATTAAAATGACATCAATCAAATTAATAGTTCCCTTTATTAGTTTTTTAATCACAACATTTTTAATAATTTCCATTAGTAATGAGAGGAGATACGTATTTTTAACAAATTTAAACGAGATATCCTGAACTTTTTTTAGGTATTCTCTCATTTTATGCCAATTTGGAAGGGAATGATCTTTTGAGATCTCACCGGAAAAAAAATCATAATCTTTCTATTATTTCTCCTCACAAACATATCGTGAAATTTTGATGTTTCTTCGACAATTACGAATCACATTAAACGACAACAATCACATTAATAGTTTCCTTTATTAGTTTTTTAATCACAACGTTTGTAAAAATTTCCATTATTAATGAGAGGAGATATGTATTTTTAATAAAATTAAACGAGATATCCTAAAATTTGTTTAGCTCTTCTCTCATTTTATGCCAATTTGGAAGTGAATGATCTTTTTAGATCTCACAAAAAAATTATAATCTTTTTATTATTTCACCTCGCAAGCATATCGTGAAATTTTGATACTTCTACGACAATTACCAATCACATTAAAAAGATAACAATCACATTAATAGTTTCCTTTATTAGTTTTTTATCATAACGTTTATAATAATTTCCATTATTAATGAGAGGAGATATATATTTTTAATAATATTAAACGAGATATCCTGAAATTTTTTTAGGTCTTCTCTCATTTTATGCCAATTTGGAAGGGAATGATCTTTTTAGATCTCGCAAAAAAATTATAATCTTTTTATTATTTCACCTCGCAAGCATATCGTGAAATTTTGATACTTCTACAATAATTACCAAACACATTAAAAAGATAACAATCACATTAATAGTTTCCTTTATTAATTTTTTATCACAACGTTTATAATAATTTCCATTATTAATGAGAGGAGATATGCAATTTTTAATAAAATTAAACAAGATATCTTGAATTTTTTTTAGGTCTTCTCTCATTTTATGCCAATTTGGAAGGGAATGATCTTTTTAGATCTCACAAAAAAAAATTATAATCTTTTTATTATTTCACCTCCCAAGCATATCGTGAAATTTAGATATTTCTACCACAATTACCAATCATATTAAAAAGGTAACAATCACATTTATAGTTTCCTTTATTAGTTTTTTTATCATAATGTTTATAATAATTTCCATTATTAATGAGAGGAGATATATATTTTTAATAAAATTAAACGAGATATCATGCATTTTTTTAGGTGTTCTCTCATTTTTTGCCAATTTGGAAGGGAATTTTTTATATAAATTTGTAGAAAGCAAACCTCACAGTTGGACGTGGACATCCCAACAATGTTGGCACCCCCACGCCAACTAATCATCGGCAGCAAACCACATTTTATTAAAAGAAAGAAGAAGAAAAACCAACATAAAGCATGGGGGGACTAGGCCAAAACCCATGAGAACAATCAGCAAAAGCGAAAAAAAGGCAATCCACAATGATTGCGAGCAAAACTATCCCTAATAAACAAGGGAATATAATCCCACCAGGTTATATCAACCCTATGATCTACCCCATAATTGGCTAGTCTGTCTGCACATTGATTACCTTCTCTATAAATATGAGAATACAAAAAATGCATTTGAGAGCATAATTTGAGACAACGAATCCAACGGCTTATGAGGTCCCAAGGAACAATATCAACCTTATCAATCGCAGCTAGCACCAGCTTGGAGTCACACTCCAACCACAGCTTGTCCCAACCGACAGAATGAGCATACTCAATAGCTAAAATAGCAGCAAAAATCTCTGCATGCAGAGCTGATTTAATGCCAATATAAGCTGCAAAACAACCACGAAAAACCCCATAACTATCTCGAAAAATACCACCTCCCGCAGCATGCCCGGGAGATCCTCTTGATGCACCATCAGTGTTACATTTGATATAGCCACAAGCAGGGGGGAACCAATTCACTTGCTTAATCTGAACAGGTTTTGGAGGCTTAGCCGAGACTAAGAACTTCTGTAGAAAGGAAAATTCTGAAATAGAATTTGATGCATGGCCCTTAGAAAGAAAACCGGAGAGAGATACAGCTGAAATCACCATACTTCCTTCACTTGGGTACTGCACGGCTTATCCACAGATAACAGAACAGCAATACAAGAAGAAAAATCAAACGTGAATGGAAGAAAGGACTGCATCCACTTCCATAAATCACTAGCAAAACTGCATGTCAGGAAGAGATGATCAGTTGTTTCATACTCTTTACCACATAATGCACATATTGAAACAACTACACAACCCCGAGATCGAAGCCTATCATTAATAGGCATCTTGCCATGAGCAATTCGCCATAAAATAAAACTTCTGGAAGGCGGAATAGAGTTAATCCATAACAACTTTGACCAATGGAGACTTTGTCCCGGAGTGGAAAAATGATTAAAAGCAGCTTTAAAGGATAACAGCCCATCCGAAGAAGAACGCCAGACGGGTTGATCAATTTCCTGACTATCATGCAAAGGAGCTGGGATAAGAGAGATCGCTGCACGCATCTGTGGAAGATGTTGCAGCAATGATTCAGGCACATGCCAATGATGATTCAGCACAAAGCAGCTGACTGAAGACTTTAAAAATCTTCTATGCATCTCTGGAATATTTAAAGCATAAGCCAAAGAAGAGTCAAGGCACCAAATATCTAACCAGAAGTTGACACGATCACCTCTGTTTACAACCCAACCAGTATTTTCCAAAATCATATGCCACTTACTTTTCATAGAAGTCCAAACAGAGGATGACTTAAAGCTCAATAAAGGTTTGCCGTGTTTTAAAAATCTAGCTCTCATGAAAACCGCCCAGTTTGAATCTGAATGAACAAAATCCCACATAAGTTTCAACATACTTGCCTCATTCAACTTCACAATAGATTTCAATCCAAGGCCTCCTTCCACCAAAGGCTTGCAAACTTTACTCCAAGCAATAGTGACCAATTTTCGAGTATTTATATCACCAGACCATAAGAAATTCCTCAACCAGCTCTCAATAGTCTTAATTAAAGACACATGCCATGAGTAGACATGAAAAGTATATAACAGCATACCTGTAATGACTGAATTGATCAATTGAGCTCTACCCATAATAGATAAGAGCTTTCCCTTCCAAGAAACAAGTTTGGCTTTAATTTTATCCGCTATGGGCTGCAGAAAACGAGCCCTTGGTTTACCTATAAAAATAGGGACACCAATGTAACACCCCGAAAATTACAACCCAATAAGTATGAACGTGAGAGATTTAATTAGAAAATTTTCTTGTTGGGGAGAATTGTAACACTATGATTTTTCGTAACGTATGTTAAGTGCTTGATTAACATCGCAAGAGGAAATTAAATTAAAATTCATGATATGTATAAAAGAATTTAATAAACAAATGATTTTGTTATGTGTTACAGTGTTGTTGATAATTATCATGTATGGTTGAACTTAGAGGGTAACGTTGTTGTTAGAACTTTTACGTGAATTCCGTAAGTTGTAGAAAAAAAATAATAAGAGAAGGGGCTGCCTTTAGTGGAAAATAGGTGTCAATAGTAAAATTGAAAAATTATCTCAATTTCAACGTTCAAATGTTCTTGATTCTTCCAATTTCTTCAATTTTTCTCCTTTCTCCCAAAAGCTCACGTTCTCTCTTTTTCTCTCACGGACACAACCACATCACCCAAAACCAAATTCTCTCTTCTCTCTCCTTCCTTCTCCCCTCAGCTGAACAACACACACAGCCACACTTCCATTGAAATTTCATTTCAAGCTCTTGGATGCACAACCTAGAGGCCCCAAATCAAGAAGCTTGTTTGGAGACTCTTCACCCTCTCCTCTTCCTCTTTCACGTGAGCTGCCTAGTGTGGTAAGGGAAGCTTCCTTGTGATTTATATTTTCAGTTTAAGTGTGGTTGAGAGTTAGGGGGCTCAATCACATATAGCATGCCTGCCCCTTTTGCTGTTTATGTTGAGTTGATTGGTGGTTGAATTTAAAATTGATGAAAAATGGGTATTTGATTCTCCTGGCAGTGGCTGTGTGAGTGTGTATGGACTGATTGTTTTGTTTTTGATTCTCTAAATTACTTGGAAAGGCTCCTAAAACAAAGGAGACCATGCCCAAATTTTCTTGAAATTATTTGATAAGCTTTGCATGTGAAAATCAAACCACAAAACAAAGTGGCAGTGGCTGTTAGGTTCGTCTGGCCCTGGACAGCCCCCACGATTTTCTGATTTTTGGAAGATCTAACCGTTGGTTTTTCACAAACTTTGTTTTGAATGAAAATAGACACGAAATGGAGAAACTTTCATTTTTACACCTTAGAGAGAAAAGCTCATCTCGGGGTTCATCCATGACTCCAAAAATGGTTGTTCTGTTTTCGAGTTTTCCCTGGAACATGTCTCGGTTTTTCTCAAATTCCCACTTGTGTGCTTAATGTTTCTTTTTCGTTTTTATACCATTAAAAACTATACAAAACAAGCTTTTTAACCATATAAATTACGAAAATTATCATGCATAATTTCTAAATTAACTTTTTAAAAGAAACAGGGCAAGAGTTTTTGAGCCCTGTTTTGAGTCTGAAACATAGGCTGTTAGAAATAAATTTACTGGGAACATTAGGTAACGAATTTGGGAGCAAGGGTTACCTTTTTAGAAAGATAAAGATGTTACCTTTCTACTGTAAAAATTTTAGCTCAAAAAGAGTTTGGGAAGTGGGAGAAATTTACATTTCTTTGAGCTATGTTCAGTGAGCACTCAAAAATTCAGGGCTGCTAACTTTGGAAATTTTTATAGAATTTTCTAGATGTTGATTTTATAAGTGGGATACCTTTCTGTAAAATATATTTCAAGAGCTTCAATTTGATATAAAAAGTTTTTAATTCCGAGGTCATTTGCTATAATAAGTGAGAGCTCACATTCAGTACTGTCAAAGAGAAATCGACCTTATTTGGTCAATTTGGTTAATATGATATAATTATTGGAATGGTGATGTTTGTTTATTGAGATGTATTTGGACCCGTAAGTCTGGCCATTGGAGATGGCGGGTACTGAGGTGCCGTATCTAAGAATGTAAGGATCATGGCATTTAATTTCATTTTAGACCATTTGGAATGTAGAAAAACATGTTGTTAAGTTTAGATTCAAGATTTGATCAAGAACCATGAAAAGATGAAATTGATTTTGGGTTTTAATATAATTGATATTAGAAGCTTGAAATAATTGTTTGGAACCATGTTTGATTGATTGGATGATGTGTTGTGATGGATTGAAATTGATTGGTTGGTTTGTTGTTGGATTGAAATTGCTTGATTTGGCTTGATTGTGTTGTGAATGATGTTGGAAATTGTTGAATGTTTATATTTTTTGTAGGTGATTGTTTAAAATTACTTATTTAATTGTGATTATTAACATATTGCATATGCATGAGTCTTTTTGGGGGATTTATAAAGATTCAAGTGAAAAAAAAAATTGATGTTGGCTAACCGGGACTGCGGTAGCCATGAAAAGGAAAAAAGAAGAAAAGAAAAGAAAAGAAAAAGAAAAGAAATGACTTTTGTTGACTAACCGGGATTGCGGTAGTCATGTGAAATGAAAATGATTGAGAAATGATTTTGTTGACTAACCGGGACTGCGGTAGTCATGTGAAAGGAATATGATTTGAGAATTGAATCTTTGGGGTGAGTAGAATTTGTTAAACAGGACCGTATAATATGTGATTATATAGTCTGTGGGGAGAAGGATATTGGCAATTCCATATGTGGCTGTAATCTGGACAGAGATGCGGTCGTGGTGGCCTTCCGGGTATCCTGCTCTCCTAATTCTGTTTAGCTTATTCGCGTTTAGTAGGGGCTGATAGCTGAATTGCAGTGCGTAATGGTAGGCCAGTTTCTTACTAAACACTCAAAGGGGAAGTCTCCATGGAGCAGGGTCAAAATGATTTTGAGTCAAAACTGCATTTGCATAAATCATACTGCAATTGTTTTAATTACGTGACTTATGATGTTATGATTCATTGTGATGAGGGGTGATGGTGTATGTGGTTGATCTTGTTGATGATTCATGTTATAAATATGTTTATGAACTAAGTTTTGTATAACATTTTCAGTTATTATGTATAGTATTTTGAAGTATACAAAATCTAGTTTTTCGTCCTTTTTCTTAATAATTGGAAATTCACTTATTTTCTTATGTGTATAGTTTTGTTTGGTAAGCTTACCCTTGCAATGTTTGCACGTGTGGTTCGTGCCTGTGATGATCTCGGACATCGTGTTCGGGGGAGCAGATGGTTTTAGGTGGATCTTTCTCTTGGAGAGTTTGTGGATAGAGCATACGAGGGATTGAAGACATTATCATTTCTTTCTATTTCTTTGTTTGGTCTTATGTATAAAATGAACCAGTTAGGGGTATTATGTATTTATCATGTGAAAAGATGTATGTACACATAGTTTTATTTAGTTAAGTTTTGTATAAGAGATATTTATAAATTAAGCTTTAAATTTTATCTGTCAGTTTTGGGAATCGCGGAAAAAAATTATCCAATATTTTATCAATAAACTAATTAGAGAGTTTTTAAAAATTAAGTGAAATAAAATCTTTAGTATAACAAATCTGTAACGAAGATGGGTCGTTACAACCAAGGTAAGTAAAAGGCAAAGAACCAGCTCCAAAACCTAAACATTGCTGAACTCTGGCTATCCTATCATGAGACATAGAACCCGAGAAGAATTTACATTTCTCAGGACTTATATGCTGGCCAGACGCATCCCCATAAAACTTAAACAATAATTTCAAGTTATTCAGATTTTTTAAGGTCCCCCTACAAAAAATCATGATATCATCTGCATATAAAGCATGTGTTGGAGTAGAGCACCCTCTTGGACTAGCCATAGGCAATAAGTATTTATTATCCACCAAATACATTATCCCCCTGCTCAAGACATCCTCAGCTATACAAAAAAGAAGAGGAGACAGGGGGTCACCCTGTCGTACCCCCCTCTTGCAAGATATGTAACCAACCGAGGCCCCATTAACTCCAAAAGAAAGCCTAGCAGATTGCAGAATAATCATAATCCAATTGCAAAACACTTTACTGAAACCAAAAGCCAGAAGGGCCTCCAAAAGGAAATTCCAATCCAGAGTATCAAATGCCTTTCTGATGTCAAACTTTATAGCCAAATTACCACCAAAAACTCTTTTATTCAGCATATTAATAGCCTCGGAGGTAATACAAACACAATCTAAAATTTGCCTACCTTTAATGAAACCCTTCTGATGACTGGATATAATTTTGGGAGCAATGTTAGCTAATCTGTCTACCAACACCTTAGAAATAATTTTAAATTGAAAATTTGCCAAAGCAATGGGACGGAAATTCTCAATCTTATCAGCACCAGGAAATTTAGGAATAAGAGCTATCAAATTAGAATTAAGGCCTGGCAGAATCCAACTTTGCAAGAAGAATTGCAAAATAGAATTAAAAACGTCAGTACCTATAATGTCCCAAAAAGAATGATAAAAACAACCACCGAACCCATCTCGACCAGGGGCGCTCGAACTACTCAAAGCAAAAACTGCAGACTTCACTTCATCAAAAGTTGGAATATTGGTAAGCATAGAATTATTCTCTGCAGAGACTAATGAGGGAACGACTGTTTTGACTAAATCATTTGGCATACATGAGTTTTCCGAAGCATATAATGAAGTAAAATACTGCAGTACATGCTGTTTAATGGCATCCGGAGAGTCCAGAATACTCTCTCCATCCCTAAGAGTGGTCATACTTTTGGTAGCTCTACGATAGTTTGCCATCTTGTGGAAAAAAGATGTGTTGCGGTCCCCATGAGTAAACCACTGAACCCGCGACTTGTCTTTCCAGTAAGATTCCTCAAAAGCTAGAGCCTTTTGAAGTTCAGCTTGAGCTTTATCCTCCAAAACATGCAAGTCATCAGATAAACCATGAGATGAAATTTGCTGCTGAATGTCCTCAACAACCTTTTTGGCATTCTTCACATTTGCATGCACATTACCAAAAACATCTTTGTTCCAAATCCTCAAAGCACCTTTAAGGATCTTAAGCTTCTGTTTCAGTTTCAGTATATACATAGGACAACCAGTAATAGGAGAGTCCCAAACTTCTTTCACCAATCTTCTGCAGTCCTTGTGATCAATCCACATAGACAAAAACTTAAAAGAGGATGGGGAAGTTGTAGCACCTTTTTGAAGGGAGACCAAAATAGGAAAGTGATCTGATTGACTACGAATTAAAGTATTGCAGGATACTGAATCACATAATTCCAGCAAATCAGAATTGCATATGGATCTATCCAGCCTCATAGCTATATGATGCCTTCCGGACCTACCATTAGACCAGGTGAACTCATTCCCTTTAGTCTGAATATGAATAAGACTATGAGCATTTGACCAATTCACAAAATCAGAACACGAGGCTGGGAGTGGGAGGTTACCACCACTCTTCTCATGAGCTCCAATGACAGCATTAAAATCACCCATAAATAACCAGGGACCACTATGCACAAGCTGCAACTGAGATAATTCTGCCCAGAGAGATCGACGCTTAACATATGAAGTAGATCCATAAACTGCTGCCACAAACAAATTTTGATTACCAAAATCCATAGAAAAAGCAACGTACTGCTCAGAAGAAGAAATAACCTTAGGAGAAACAGAAAAATCACAAATGCACCAGAGATTAGGCGCCTTATTCTGCCTAGAATTTACAGCAAAAAGCTTGAGTCCAAGACTAGACCAAAAGGAGGATGGAAAACGGTCCACCAAAGTCCAAGGTTCTGAAAGAAAAACCAAGAATGGTTTGTACGATACACACAAGTTGTGTAACACTCGCCTAGATGCCTCATTAGCTAGGCCCCTAACGTTCCAGAATAAAAAATTCATTATGCAAAAGAAGTCGGACCACCTCTAAGGTTGTATGTCCTTGCCCCACTTCCTTTATTCTTTTGGCGCAATTTTTTCTTCTTAGATTTAGAAAGAACCTCCTCAAAAGGCTGTTCATCCGGCTGCTTGTCAAGACCGAGAGAATCGTGATCCGAAGCCTCCTCCACTCTATCCCCCCAAAACTGAGAAACCATATTTAATTCTTTTTGAACCGAAGCTGTATATTGTTGATAGCCAACATCATGTCCAGCTTCAAGAGACCTCGAGAAAGAATGGGACACATGCGATGGAGAATCAAAATTCCCTTCATCAGCACGCAAAGACTTTCCTTTAGATCTCTGGGCATTAGATTCTTCTTCCGAAGAACTAGACTCCTCTGCAACATCCTCAACCAGCCCTTCCTTAAAACCAGCCTGCCCTTCATTAAGACCGACTTGATTCTCTGCACTAGGCTTCTCTGTGACACCCGCATCTGCAACTTGCTCAGCCACTGCACTTGATTGTGGAACAACTTTAATTGCATCATCTACTATCTGCTCATGGTCTTTCTTCGTGTGACTAGGACCAGCATCCTCACCCACACGTTGCTTTGGAACATAATGAGCCTTCCCCTTCAATTCCACCTTTTTCCCTTTAAGTTTTCCATCCTCCTGTCTCCCAAAACGACAGTTTGCAGAAGTGTGTCCAACGATCTTACACGTATCACAAAAGGCTGGCAAACGTTCATACACTAAATCCACAAAGAAAGCGAAACCATCTCGTTCTACCAGAATTTGGTCCCTCAATTCATGCTTGAGATCCAAGTCAACCAAAACCCTTGCAAAGTGGCCAAAAGATTGCGATGCTGTTGCCTCATCAATAGCCAAGGGAACACCAACCCCTCTTGCAATTGAGAAAAGTATTCTTTGATGCCAATACTCCTGTGGCAGGCCAAGTATACGCACCCAACATTGCGCATTCAAATGACGGACTAAACTAGGATTAAAGTCTGGAGTCCAAGAAAACAACCGAAGGACCCCAGGCGCAAGATTCCAAGAACCACCGGCAAGAACTCTCCTTAAGTCCTCAACAGAAGCAAAGGAGAATTCATAAAAACCTTTCCCAATTGAGATCATACGCCAATTCCCCAAGGGATTCCAGATTTTGCATAATTTCAAACGAAGATCCTGAAGCTTCAGCGGAGAATCCCCTTTTGACAGCACTAAACGACCATGGAGATTATTCTTACAACTCTCCAACCCTGCCAAGTATTCTTCTTCAGGAATTTTTACAGCAATAGCATCGCCCTTCACACAAGGCACTGGGAGTTGACTTAAAGGAATATCACATGCATGTTTAAGGGCTTGCACAAAAGAACGCTTTGGAGCAACCTGTTGCTTCGGGGAATCCTTCGCTTCTGAATCTATAGCAAGAAAACTCCATGGGATCAAAGGTTCTCCCATGACTGCATGCAAGGAACGTAAGAACAGCAGAAAACCCTAGGAAAACAAAACCCTAGCAGAGCTCATTCTCCGTCCAGCCCCTCATCCACCATATTTTTAGATCTGTTGCTTGGAAGGGAATGATCTTTTTAGATCTCGCAAAAAAAATTATAATCTTTTTATTATTTCACCTTCCAAGCACATCCTGAAATTTTGATATTTCTACGACAATTACGAATCACATTAAAAAGATAACAATCACATTAATAGTTTCCTTTATTAGTTTTTTATCACAACGTTTATAATAATTTCCATTATTAATGAGAGGAGATATGTATTTTTTAATAAAATTACATGAGATATCCTGGAATTTTTTTAGATCTTCTCTCATTTTATGCCAATTTGGAAGGGAATGATCTTTTTAGATCTCGCAAAAAAAATTATAATCTTTTTATTATTTCACCTCCAAAGCATATCGTGAAATTTCGATATTTCTACGACAATTACGAATCACATTAAAAAGATAACAATCACATTAATAGTTTCCTTTATTAGTTTTTTATCACAACGTTTATAATAATTTCCATTATTAATGAGAGGAGATATGTATTTTTTAATAAAATTAATCGAGATATCCTGAAATTTTTTTAGTTCTTCATTCATTTTATGCCAATTTGGAAGGGAATGATCTTTTTAGATCTCACAAAAAAAATTATAATCTTTTTATTATTTCACCTTCCAAGCACATCCTGAAATTTTGATATTTCTACGACAATTACGAATCACATTAAAAAGATAACAACCATTTTAATAGTTTCCTTTATTAGTTTTTTATCACAACGTTTATAATAATTTCCATTATTAATGAGAGGAGATATGCATTTTTTAATAAAATTAAATGAGATATCCTGGAATTTTTTTAGATCTTCTCTCATTTTATGCCAATTTGGAAGGGAATGATCTTTTTAGATCTCGCAAAAAAAATTATAATCTTTTTATTATTTCACCTCCCAAGCATATCGTGAAACTTCGATATTTCTACGACAATTACGAATCACATTAAAAACATAACAATCACATTAATAGTTTCCTTTATTAGTTTTTTATCACAACGTTTGTAATAATTTCCATTATTAATGAGAGGAGATATGTATTTTTTAATAAAATTAAATGAGATATCCTGAAATTTTTTTAGTTCTTCTTTCATTTTATGTCAATTTGGAAGGGAATGATCTTTTTAGATCTCGCAAAAAAAATTATAATCTTTTTATTATTTCACCTTCCAAGCACATCCAGAAATTTTGATATTTCTACGACAATTACGAATCACATTAAAAAGATAACAATCACATTAATAGTTTCCTTTATTAGTTTTTTATCACAACGTTTATAATAATTTCCATTATTAATGAGAGGAGATATGCATTTTTTTAATAAAATTGAACGAGATCTCTCAAATTTTTTTTAGGTCTTCTCTCATTTTATGCCAATTTAAAAGGGAATGATCTTTTTAGATCTCACAAAATCCTGAATTTTTTTTTAGGTCTTCTCTCATTTTATGCCAATTTGGAAGGGAATGATCTTTTTAGATCTCACAAAAAAAATTTAATCTTTTTATTATTTCACCTCCCAAGCACGTCCTGAAATTTTGATATTTCTACATTAATTACGAATCACATTAAAAAGATAACAATCACATTAATAGTTTCCTTTATTAGTTTTTTATCACAACGTTTATAATAATTTCCATTATTAATGAGAGGAGATATGCAATTTTTTAAAAAATTAAACGAGATATCTTGAATTTTTTTATGTCTTCTCTCATTTTATGCCAATTTGGAAGGGAATGATCTTTTTAGATCTCACAAAAAAAAATATAATCTTTTTGTTATTTCACCTCCAGAGCATATCGTGAAATTTAGATATTTCTACCACAATTACCAATCACATGAAAAAGGTAACAATCACATTTATGGTTTCCTTTATTAGTTTTTTATCATAATGTTTATAATAATTTCCATTATTAAAGATAGGGGATATGCAATTTTTAATAAAAATAAACGAGATATCATGAATTTTTTTAGGTCTTCTCTCATTTTATGCCAATTTGGAAGGGAATGATCTTTTTAGATCTCACAAAAAAAAATTATAATCTTTTTATTATTTCACCTCACAAGCATATCGTGAAATTTAGATATTTCTAACCACAATTACCAATCACATTAAACAGGTAATAATCACATTTATAGTTTCCTTTATTAGTTTTTTTATCATAATATTTATAATAATTTCCATTATTAATGAGAGGAGATATGTATTTTTTAATAAAATTAAATGAGATATCCTGGAATTTTTTTTAGATCTTCTCTCATTTTATGCCAATTTGGAAGGGAATGATCTTGTCAGATCTCACCGGAAAAAAAATCATAATCTTTCTATTATTTCACCTCCCAAACATATCGTGAAATTTTGATGTTCCTACGACAATTACCAATCACATTAAAACGACAACAATCACATTAATAGTTCCCTTTATTAGTGTTTTAATCACAACGTTTATAATAATTTCCATTATTAATGAGAGGAGATACGTATTTTTAACAAAATTCAACGAGATATCCTGAACTTTTTTTAGGTCTTCTTTCATTTTATGCCAATTTGGATGGGAATGATCTTTTCAGATATCACCGGAGAAAAAATCATAATCTTTCTATTATTTCACCTCCCAAACATATCATCAAATTTTGATGTTTCTACGACAATTACCAATCACATTAAAACGACAACAATCAAATTAATAGTTCCCTTTATTAGTTTTTTTTTATCACAACGTTTATAATAATTTCCATTATTAATGAGAGGAGATACATATTTTTAACAAAATTAAACGAGATATCCTGAACATTTTTCAGGTCTTCTCTCATTTTATGCCAATTTCAAAGGGAATGATCTTTTGAGATCTCACCGAAAAAAAATCATAATCTTTCTATTATTTCACCTCCCAAACATATCGTCAAATTTTGATGTTTCTACGACAATTACCAATCACATTAAAACGACAACAATCACATTAATAGTTAGTTTTTTTTATCACAATGTTTATAATAATCTTCATTATTAATGAGAGGAGATACGTATTTTTAACAAAATTCAACAAGATATCCTGAACTTTTTTTAGGTCTTCTCTCATTTTATGCCAATTTGGAAGCGAATGATCTTTTTAGACCTCACCGGAAAAAAAATCATAATCTTTCTATTATTTCACCTCCCAAACATATCGTGAAATTTTGATGTTTCTACGACAATTACCAATGACATTAAAACGACAACAATCACATTAATAGTTAGTTTTTTTTATCACAATGTTTATAATAATTTCCATTATTAATGAGAGGAGATACGTATTTTTAACAAAATTAAACGAGATATCCTGAACTTTTTTTAGGTCTTCTCTCATTTTATGCCAATTTGGAAGGGAATGATCTTTTTAGATCTCACCGGAAAAAAATCATATTCTTTCTATTATTTCACCTCCCATACATAACGTGAAATTTTGATGTTTCTACGACAATTACCAATCACATTAAAATGACAACAATCACATTAATAGTCCCTTTATTAGTTTTTTAATCACAACGTTTGTGATATTTTCCAATAGTAATGAGAGGACATACGTATTTTTAACAAAATTAAATGAGATGTCCTGAACTTTTTTTAGGTCTTCTTTCAGTTTATGCCAATTTGGAAGGGAATGATCTTTTCAGATCTCACTGGAAAAAAAATCATAATCTTTCTATTATTTCACCTCCCAAACATATCGTAAATTTTTGATGTTTCTACGACAATTACCAATCACATTAAAATGACAACACTCACATTAATAGTTCCCTTTATTAGTGTTTTAATCACAACGTTTATTATAATTTCCATTATTAATAAGAGGAGGTACATATTTTTAACAAAATTAAACGAGATATCCTGAACTTTTTTTAGATCTTCTCTCATTTTATGCAAATTTGGAAGGGAATGATCTTTTGAGATCTCATCGAAAAAAAAATCATAATCTTTCTATTATTTCACCTCCCAAACATATCGTGAAATTTTGATGTTTCTACTACAATTACCAATCACATTAATAGTTAGTTTTTTTTTATCACAATGTTTATAATAATCTTCATTATTAATGAGAGGAGATACATATTTTTAACAAAATTAAACGAGATATCCTGAACTTTTTTTAGGTCTTCTCTCATTTTATGCCAATTTGGAAGGGAATGATCTTTTCAGATCACACAGGAAAAAAAATCATAATCTTTCTATTATTTCACCTCCCAAACATATCGTGAAATTTTGATGTTTCTACGACAATTACCAATCACATTAAAACGACAACAATCACATTAATAGTTCCCTTTATTAGTTTTTTTTATCACAACGTTTATAATAATTTCCATTATTAATGAGAGGAGATACGTATTTTTAACAAAATTAAACGAGATATACTGAACTTTTTTTAGGTCGTCTCTCATTTTATGTCAATTTGGAAGGGAATGCTCTTTTTAGATATCACAGGAAAAAAAATCATAATCTTTCTATTATTTCACCTCCCAAACATATCGTCAAATTTGGATGTTTCTACGACAATTACCAATCACATTAAAACGACAACAATCACATTAATAGTTCCCTTTATTAGTTTTTTTATCACAACGTTTATAATAATTTCCATTATTAATGAGAGGAGATACGTATTTTTAACAAAATTAAACGAGATATCCTGAACATTTTTTAGGTCTTCTCTCATTTTATGCCAGTTTGGAAGGCAATGATCTTTTTAGATCTCACCGGAAAAAAAATCATAATCTTTCTATTATTTCACCTCCCAGACATATCGTCAAATTTTGATGTTTCTACGACAATTACCAATCACATTAAAACGACAACATTCACATTAATAGTTCCCTTTATTAGTGTTTTAATCACAATGTTTATAATATTTTCCATTATTAATGAGAGGAGATACATATTTTTAACAAAATTAAACGAGATATCCTGAACTTTTTTTAGGTCTTCTCTCCTTTTATACCAATTTGGAAGGGAATGATCTTTTGAGATCTCACCGAAAAAAAATCATAATCTTTCTATTATTTCACCTCCCAAACATATCGTAAAATTTTGATGTTTCTACGACAATTACCAATCACATTAAAACGACAACATTCACATTAATAGTTCCCTTTATTAGTGTTTTAATCACAACGTTTATAATAATTTCCATTATTAATGAGAGGAGGTACATATTTTTAACAAAATTAAACGAGATATCCTGAACTTTTTTTAGGTCTTCTCTCATTTTATGCAAATTTGGAAGGGAATGATCTTTTGAAATCTCATCGAAAAAAAAATCATAATCTATTATTTCACCTCCCAAACATATCGTGAAATTTTGATGTTTCTACTACAATTACCAATCACATTAAAACGACAACAATCACATTAATAGTTAGTTTTTTTTATCACAATGTTTATAATAATCTTCATTATTAATGAGAGGAGATACATATTTTTAACAAAATTAAACGAGATATCCTGAACTTTTTTTAGGTCTTCTCTCATTTTATGCCAATTTGGAAGGGAATGATCTTTTCAGATCACACCGGAAAAAAAATCATAATCTTTCTATTATTTCACCTCCCAAACATATCATGAAATTTTGATGTTTCTCCGACAATTACCAATCACATTAAAACGACAACAATCACATTAATAGTTCCCTTTATTAGTTTTTTTTATCACAACGTTTATAATAATTTCCATTTTTAATGAGAGGAGATACGTATTTTTAACAAAATTAAACGAGATATACTGAACTTTTTTTAGGTCTTCTCTCATTTTATGTCAATTTGGAAGGGAATGCTCTTTTTAGATCTCACCGGAAAAAAAATCATAATCTTTCTATTATTTCACCTCCCAAACATATCGTGAAATTTTGATGTTTCTACGACAATTACCAATCACATTAAAACGACAACAATCACATTAATAGTTCCCTTTATTAGTTTTTTTTATCACAACGTTTATAATAATTTCCATTATTAATGAGAGGAGATACGTATTTTTAACAAAATTAAACGAGATATACTGAACTTTTTTTAGGTCGTCTCTCATTTTATGTCAATTTGGAAGGGAATGCTCTTTTTAGATATCACAGGAAAAAAAATCATAATCTTTCTATTATTTCACCTCCCAAACATATCGTCAAATTTGGATGTTTCTACGACAATTACCAATCACATTAAAACGACAACAATCACATTAATAGTTCCCTTTATTAGTTTTTTTATCACAACGTTTATAATAATTTCCATTATTAATGAGAGGAGATACGTATTTTTAACAAAATTAAACGAGATATCCTGAACATTTTTTAGGTCTTCTCTCATTTTATGCCAGTTTGGAAGGCAATGATCTTTTTAGATCTCACCGGAAAAAAAATCATAATCTTTCTATTATTTCACCTCCCAGACATATCGTCAAATTTTGATGTTTCTACGACAATTACCAATCACATTAAAACGACAACATTCACATTAATAGTTCCCTTTATTAGTGTTTTAATCACAATGTTTATAATATTTTCCATTATTAATGAGAGGAGATACATATTTTTAACAAAATTAAACGAGATATCCTGAACTTTTTTTAGGTCTTCTCTCCTTTTATACCAATTTGGAAGGGAATGATCTTTTGAGATCTCACCGAAAAAAAATCATAATCTTTCTATTATTTCACCTCCCAAACATATCGTAAAATTTTGATGTTTCTACGACAATTACCAATCACATTAAAACGACAACATTCACATTAATAGTTCCCTTTATTAGTGTTTTAATCACAACGTTTATAATAATTTCCATTATTAATGAGAGGAGGTACATATTTTTAACAAAATTAAACGAGATATCCTGAACTTTTTTTAGGTCTTCTCTCATTTTATGCAAATTTGGAAGGGAATGATCTTTTGAAATCTCATTGAAAAAAAAATCATAATCTATTATTTCACCTCCCAAACATATCGTGAAATTTTGATGTTTCTACTACAATTACCAATCACATTAAAACGACAACAATCACATTAATAGTTAGTTTTTTTTATCACAATGTTTATAATAATCTTCATTATTAATGAGAGGAGATACATATTTTTAACAAAATTAAACGAGATATCCTGAACTTTTTTTAGGTCTTCTCTCATTTTATGCCAATTTGGAAGGGAATGATCTTTTCAGATCACACCGGAAAAAAAATCATAATCTTTCTATTATTTCACCTCCCAAACATATCATGAAATTTTGATGTTTCTCCGACAATTACCAATCACATTAAAACGACAACAATCACATTAATAGTTCCCTTTATTAGTTTTTTTTATCACAACGTTTATAATAATTTCCATTTTTAATGAGAGGAGATACGTATTTTTAACAAAATTAAACGAGATATACTGAACTTTTTTTAGGTCTTCTCTCATTTTATGTCAATTTGGAAGGGAATGCTCTTTTTAGATCTCACCGGAAAAAAAATCATAATCTTTCTATTATTTCACCTCCCAAACATATCGTGAAATTTTGATGTTTCTACGACAATTACCAATCACATTAAAACGACAACAATCACATTAATAGTTCCCTTTATTAGTTTTTTTTATCACAACGTTTATAATAATTTCCATTATTAATGAGAGGAGATACGTATTTTTAACAAAATTAAACGAGATATACTGAACTTTTTTTAGGTCGTCTCTCATTTTATGTCAATTTGGAAGGGAATGCTCTTTTTAGATATCACAGGAAAAAAAATCATAATCTTTCTATTATTTCACCTCCCAAACATATCGTCAAATTTGGATGTTTCTACGACAATTACCAATCACATTAAAACGACAACAATCACATTAATAGTTCCCTTTATTAGTTTTTTTATCACAACGTTTATAATAATTTCCATTATTAATGAGAGGAGATACGTATTTTTAACAAAATTAAACGAGATATCCTGAACATTTTTTAGGTCTTCTCTCATTTTATGCCAGTTTGGAAGGCAATGATCTTTTTAGATCTCACCGGAAAAAAAATCATAATCTTTCTATTATTTCACCTCCCAGACATATCGTCAAATTTTGATGTTTCTACGACAATTACCAATCACATTAAAACGACAACATTCACATTAATAGTTCCCTTTATTAGTGTTTTAATCACAATGTTTATAATATTTTCCATTATTAATGAGAGGAGATACATATTTTTAACAAAATTAAACGAGATATCCTGAACTTTTTTTAGGTCTTCTCTCCTTTTATACCAATTTGGAAGGGAATGATCTTTTGAGATCTCACCGAAAAAAAATCATAATCTTTCTATTATTTCACCTCCCAAACATATCGTAAAATTTTGATGTTTCTACGACAATTACCAATCACATTAAAACGACAACATTCACATTAATAGTTCCCTTTATTAGTGTTTTAATCACAACGTTTATAATAATTTCCATTATTAATGAGAGGAGGTACATATTTTTAACAAAATTAAACGAGATATCCTGAACTTTTTTTAGGTCTTCTCTCATTTTATGCAAATTTGGAAGGGAATGATCTTTTGAAATCTCATCGAAAAAAAAATCATAATCTATTATTTCACCTCCCAAACATATCGTGAAATTTTGATGTTTCTACTACAATTACCAATCACATTAAAACGACAACAATCACATTAATAGTTAGTTTTTTTTATCACAATGTTTATAATAATCTTCATTATTAATGAGAGGAGATACATATTTTTAACAAAATTAAACGAGATATCCTGAACTTTTTTTAGGTCTTCTCTCATTTTATGCCAATTTGGAAGGGAATGATCTTTTCAGATCACACCGGAAAAAAAATCATAATCTTTCTATTATTTCACCTCCCAAACATATCATGAAATTTTGATGTTTCTCCGACAATTACCAATCACATTAAAACGACAACAATCACATTAATAGTTCCCTTTATTAGTTTTTTTTATCACAACGTTTATAATAATTTCCATTTTTAATGAGAGGAGATACGTATTTTTAACAAAATTAAACGAGATATACTGAACTTTTTTTAGGTCTTCTCTCATTTTATGTCAATTTGGAAGGGAATGCTCTTTTTAGATCTCACCGGAAAAAAAATCATAATCTTTCTATTATTTCACCTCCCAAACATATCGTCAAATTTTGATGTTTCTACGACAATTACCAATCACATTAAAACGACAACATTCACATTAATAGTTCCCTTTATTAGTGTTTTAATCACAATGTTTATAATAATTTCCATTATTAATGAGAGGAGATACATATTTTTAAGAAAATTAAACGAGATATCCTGAACTTTTTTTAGGTCTTCTCTCATTTTATGCCAATTTGGAAGGGAATGATCTTTTGAGATCTCACCGAAAAAAAATCATAATCTTTCTATTATTTCACCTCCCAAACATATCGTGAAATTTTGATGTTTCTACGAGAATTATCAATCACATTAATAGTTAGTTTTTTTTATCACAATGTTTATAATAATCTTCATTATTAATGAGAGGAGATACGTATTTTCAACAAAATTAAACGAGATATCCTGAACTTTTTTTAGGTCTTCTCTCAGTTTATGCCAATTTGGAAGGGAATGATCTTTTCAGATCTCACCAGAAAAAAAAATCATAATCTTTCTATTATTTCACCTCCCAAACATATCGTGAAATTTTGATGTTTCTACGACAATTACCAATCACATTAAAAAGACAACAATCACATTAATAGTTCCCTTTATTAGTGTTAATCACAACATTTATAATAATTTCCATTATTAATGAGAGGAGATACGTATTTTTAACAAAATTAAACGAGATATCTTGAACTTTTTTTAGGTCTTCTCTCTTTGTATGCCAATTTGGAAGGGAATGATCTTTTGAGATCTCACCGGAAAAAAAATCATAATCTTTCTATTATTTCACCTCCCAAACATATCGTGAAATTTTGATGTTTCTACGACAATTATTGATCACATTATAACGACAACAAATCACATTAATAGTTCCCTTTATTACTTTTTTTTATCACAATGTTTATAATAATTTCCATTATTAATGAGAGGAGATTCGTATTTTTAACAAAATTAAACGAGATATCCTAAAAATTTTTACGTCTTCTCTCATTTTATGCCAATTTGGAAGGGAATGATCTTTTTAGATCTCACCGGAAAAAAAATCATAATCTTTCTATTATTTCACCTCCTAATCATATCGTGAAATTTTGCTGTTTCTACGACAATTACCAATCACATTAAAATGACAACAATCACATTAGTAGTTCCCTTTATTAGTTTTTTAATCACAACGTTTATAATAATTTCCATTAGTAATGACAGGAGATACGTATTTTTAACAAAATTAAACGAGATATCCTGAACTTTTTTAGGTCTTCTCTCATTTTATGCCAATTTGGAAGGGATTGATGTTTTTAGATCTCACCGGAAAAAAAATCATAATCTTTCTATTATTTCACCTCCCAAACATATCGTCAACTTTTGATGTTTCTACGACAATTACCAATCACATTAATAGTTCCCTTTGTTAGTTCTTTTTATCACAACATTTATAATAATTTCCATTATTAATGAGTGGAGATACGTATTTTTAACAAAATTAAACGAGATATCCTGAACTTTTTTTAGGTCTTCTCTCATTTTATGAAATTTGGAAGGGAATGATCTTTTGAGATCTCACCAAAAAAAAAATCATAATCTTTCTATTATTTCACCTCCCAAACATATCGTGAAATTTTGATGTTTCTACAACAATTACCAATCACATTAACACGACAACAATCACATTAATAGTTAGTTTTTTTTATCACAATGTTTATAATAATTTCCATTATTAATGAGAGGAGATACGTATTTTTAACAAAATTAAACGAGATATCCTGAACTTTTTTTAGGTCGTCTCTCATTTTATGCCAATTCGGAAGGGAATGATCTTTTTAGATCTCACCGGAAAAAAATCATAATCTTTCTATTATTTCACCTCCCAAACATATCGTAAAATTTTGATGTTTGTACGACAATTACCAATCACATTAATAGTTCCCTTTATTAGTTTTTTTTATCATAATGTTTATAATAATTTCCATTATTAATGAGAGGAGATACGTATTTTTAACAAAGTTAAACGAGATATCCTGAACTTTTTTTAGGTCTTCTCTCATTTTATACCAATTTGGAAGGGAATGATCTTTTCAGATCTCACCGGAAAAAAAATCATAATCTTTCTATTATTTCACCTCCCAAATATACTGTGAAATTTTGATGATTCTACGACAATTTCCAATCACATTAAAATGACAACAATCATATTAATAGTTCCCTTTATTAGATTTTTTTATCACAACGTTTATAATAATTTCCATTATTAATGAGAGGAGATACGTATTTTTAATAAAATTAAATGAGATATCCTGAACTTTTTTTAGGTCTTCTCTCATTTTATGCCAATTTGGAAGGGAATGATCTTTTGAGATCTCACCGGAAAAAAAATCATAATCTTTCTATTATTTCACCTCCCAATCATATCGTGAAATTTTGATGTTTCTACGACAATTACCAATCACATTAATTGTTCCCTTTATTAGTTTTTTTTATCACAACGTTTATAATAATTTCCATTATTAATCAGAGGAGATACGTATTTTTAACAAAGTTAAACGAGATATCCTGAACTTTTTTTAGGTCTTCTCTCATTTAATGCCAATTTGGAAGGGAATGATCTTTTCAGATCTCACCGGAAAAAAAATCATAATCTTTCTATTATTTCACCTCCCAATCATATCGTGAAATTTTGATGTTTCTACGACAATTACCAATCACATTAATTGTTCCCTTTATTAGTTTTTTTTATCACAACGTTTATAATAATTTCCATTATTAATGAGAGGAGATACGTATTTTTAACAAAATTAAACGAGATATCCTGAACTTTTTTTAGGTCTTCTCTCGTTTTATGCCAATTTGGAAGGGAATGATCTTTTCCGATCTCACCGGAAAAAAATCATAATCTTTCTATTATTTCACCTCCTAAACATATCGTGAAATTTTGATGTTTCTACGACAATTACCAATCATATTAAAACGACAACAATCACATTAATAGTTCCCTTTATTAGTTTTTTTATCACAACGTTTATAATAATTTCCATTATTAAAGAGAGGAGATACGTATTTTTTACAAAATTAAACGAGATATCCTGAACTTTTTTTAGGTCTTCTCTCATTTTATGCCAATTTGGAAGGGAATGATCTTTTCCGATCTCACCGGAAAAAAATCATAATCTTTCTATTATTTCACCTCCCAAACATATCGTGAAATTTTGATGTTTCTACGACAATTACCAATCACATGAAAACGATAACAATCACATTAATAGTTCCCTTTATTAGTTTTTTTTATCACAACGTTTATTATATTATTTCAACATAATTTACCTAAGTCCAACACCTAATTAAACCCAAGAGTAATACCACAACACAGAGCACAACATAGAACTTAAGCAAATTATTATATTATTTCAACATAATTTACTACTAATTTTTCTCTTGTATTATTAGTCAAACACTTAATCATAATATTAGGAAAACTACAACGTCACAATACTCCCCAACAAGAAAATTTTTGTCCTCGAAAATTCGCTTACCTGGAGATATATAAGGGTATTGTTCACGCATTTTATCTTCAAGTTCCCATGTAGCATCACCCGTAGCATTACTCCATATAACTTTAACCAAATTAATAGTTTTGCCCCTAAGCTGCTTAGTCTTTTGATCCTCAATCCTGACTGGACGAGTCTCAAGCGTCCAATCCTCTCGTATATGTATCACATCTGGTTCAATGATATGAGTAGGATCAGAAACATATTTCCTCAATTGATACACATGTAATACATCGTGTAAGTTGGCTAGAGTAGGTGGTAAAGCTATCTCATAAGCCACTGGACCTATGCGTCGAAGGATTTGTTAGGGTCCAATAAACTTTGGTGTAAGCTTCTTCGACTTAATTGATCGTCCAATACCCGTAGTTGGTTTAACTTTCAGAAAAACATGATCACCCATTGCAAACTCAAGTAGTCTTCTTCGTTTATCTGAATAAGATTTCTGTCTACTTTGTGAGGCTTTCATCCTTTCCTGAATCAACTTAATCTTTTCTGTTGTCTGTTGTAACATCTCTGGCCCTACTACCATATTCGTTCCATCTTGATACCAACAAAGAGGTGTTCTACACCTTCTACCATATAAGACTTCAAATGGTGCCATACCAATACTAGCATGAAACTGTTGTTGTAGGTGAATTCTACCAAAGGTAAAACTTCATCCCAACTTCCAAGATGATCCAAAACACATGTCTGCAACAAATCTTCTAATGACTGGATCGTCCTCTCAGATTGTCCATCAGTCTGTGGATGATAAGCAGAACTAAGTCTCAACTTAGTTCCCAAAGTTTCATGCAAACTTTGCCAAAACCTTGAAGTAAATCTCGGGTCTCTGTCAGAGATGATACTGGATGGTACTCCATGTAGTCTTACTATCTCTCTGATATACAGTTGAGTGAGTTTCTCTAAAGAATATTTCATGTTAATAGGTAAGAAATGAGCACACTTTGTCAATCTATCAACTATCACCCATATGGCATCACAAACTTTAATTGTCCTAGGCAAACTAGATACAAAATCCATGGTAATACTGTCCCATTTCCATTTCGGAATTTCCATTGTTTGCAACAAACCACAAAATACTGTCATTACCCAGACTGAAGTCTATTGCTTTATTCGTACCCAACAACTCCATTGTTCTACTCAAGCTAGGATCCAATAACTGTTTCTCCTTAATCATTCCCAGAAAATTATTAGTCACGGTTAACATACCACAACTAAAGTGATCATAGGCCACTTCGACATACAAGTTCAAATCTCTAAACTTCTCCACCAATTCTAACTCTTTCACCATCAAAGTGGACATCTGTACGGTCCTTCTACTAAGGGCATCAGCTACCACATTAGCTTTACCCGGATGGCACATCAGTTGGAAATCATAATCCTTCAAAAATTCCATCCATTGCCTTTGTCTCATATTGAGCTCCTTCTGATCAAACAAGTATTTTGAACTCTTGTGATCACTAAATACATCAAATTTAGCTCCACAAAGATAATGTCTCCATATTTATAAGGCAAACACCACTGCCGCTAACTCCAAATCATGAGTGGGATAGTTCCTCTCATGAATCTTCAATTGTCTTGAGGCATAAGCTACAACTTTCCTTCCTTGCATCAACACACAACCCAATCCTTGATGAGATGCATCACAGTAAACTTCAAAAGGTTCACTAGTATCAGGTATTACAAGGATAGGAGAAGAAGTCAATCTTTGCTTTAATTCTAGAAAACTTTGTTCACAAGCTTCAGTCCATGCAAATGGTTGGTCCTTGCGAGTAAGTTGAGTCAATGGTGTTACTATCTTAGAGAATCCTTCTATGAATCTCCGATAGTATCCAGCTAACCCAACAAAACTTCTAATCTCTGTGGCTGTCTTTGGACGTTCCCATTGCAAAACTGCTTCTACTTTAGAAGGATCCACTACAATCCCTTCAGCTGAGATCACATGACCCAAAAACTGCACTTCTTCTAACCAAAACTCACACTTGGAGAGCCTTGCATACAATTGCTTTTCTCTCAAAATCTCCAATACAACTCTTAAATGTTTTTCATGCTCTTCACAAGTCTGGGAATAGATAAGAATGTCATCGATGAACACAACCACAAATTTATCCAAGAATGGACGAAAGATCCTATTCATGTAATCCATGAATATAGCAGGAGCATTCGTCACTCCAAAAGGCATAACCACATACTCATAATGTCCATACCGAGTCCGGAAAGCTATTTTCGGTATATCCTCATCTTTTACCCTTATTTGATGATACCCTGACTTCAAATCAATTTTTAAGAAAATCTTCGATCCGCGCAACTGATCCATCAAATCATCTATCCTTGGCAATGGATATTTATTCTTGATAGTGAGCTTATTCAATTGACGATAGTCAACACATAGTCTCGAACCACCATCTTTCTTCTTGACCAGTAACACAGGTGCTCCCCAAGGAGAAACACTGGATCTGATCATTTCCTTCTCCAACAAATCTTCAATTTGTTTCTTCAGTTCAGCTAATTCAGCTGGTGCCATTCTATAAGGAGTTATTGACACTGGTCCCACACCAGGAACTAGTTCAATGGCAAACTCTACTTCTCTTTGTGGAGGCAAGCCAGGCATTTCTTCTGGAAAGACTTCAGAAAATTCTCTAATAACATCTATAGAATTCAAGTCAAGATCACCCTTGACTTCCAAGAAAGAAAGGACCACAAAGTCTTATTTTCGCATGAAAATTGAACAATGGGCCGAAAATGCACCACGGGCACGAAAATTGGACAACGGGGAACCTCGAACCTCAATACTTAAAAGTGCTCCGAGCATTATGGTATTTTATGCATAAGAATGCACCAGGGATCACGAGGCACTAAAACCCAAAAGTCTTATTTTCGCACAAAAATTGCACAAATGGCAGAAAATGCACTACCGACACCAAAATTAGACCACATAGCACCACAGACCGCAAAATTGAAATGTGTTCCGAACATTATGGTTTTTTATGCATAAGATATGCTCAAGGGATCACGGGGAACCAAAACGCAAAAGTCTTATTTTCGTACGAAAATTGCACAATAGGCCGAAAATGCACCACGGGCACAAAAATTGGAAGATGGGGCACCTTGGACCTCAATACTTAAAAGTGCTCCAAGCATTATGGTTTTTTAAGCATAAGAATGCACTAGGGATCACGGGGCACCAAAACCCAAAAGTCTTATTTTCATACGAAAATTGCACAATGGGCCGAAAATGCACAACGGGCACAAAAATTGGAAGACGGGGCACCTCGGACCTCAATACTTAAAACTGCTCCAAGCATTATGGTTTTTTATGCATAAGAATGCACCAGGGATCACGGGGCACCAAAACCCAAAAGTCTTATTTTCGCACAAAAATTGCAGAAATGGTCGAAAATGCACCACCGGCACCACGAACATCAAAACTGAAAAGTGTTCTGAGCATTATGGTTTTCTATGCATAAGAATGCACCAGGGATCATGGGGCACCAAAACCCAAAAGTCTTATTTTCATACGAAAATTGCACAATAGGCCGAAAATGCACCACGTGCACCAAAATTGGACAGCGGGGCACTTCGGACCTCAATACTTAAAAGTGCTCAGAGCATTATGGTTTCTTATGCATAAGAATGCACTAGGGATCACGGGGCACTAAAACCCAAAAGTCTTATTTTCGCACGAAAATTGCACAAATGGCAGAAAATGCACTACCGACACCAAAATTGGACCACATAGCACCACAGACCGCAAAACTGAAATGTGTTCCCAGCATTATGGTTTTTTATGCATAAGATATGCACCAGGGATCATGGGGAACCAAAACCCAAAAGTCTTATTTTCGCATGAAAATTGCACAATGGGCCGAAAATGCACCACGGGCACCAAAATTGGATCACGGGACACCACGGCCCTCAAAACTGAAATGTGCTCTGAGCATTATGGTTTTTTTTTGCATAAGAATGCACCAGGGATCATGGGGCACAAAAACCCAATAGTCTTATTTTCGCACGAATATTGCAGAAATGGCCGAAAATGCACCACGGGCACCAAAATTGGACCTCGGAGCACCACGAAACTATAAACTGAAAAGTGTTCCGAACATTATGGTTTTTTATGCATAAGAATGCACCAGGGTTCACGAGGCACCAAAACCCAAAACTCTTGTTTTCGCAGGAAAATTGCACAATGGGCCAAAAATGCACCACGGGCACAAAAATTGGAAGACGGGGCACCTCGGACCTCAATAATTAAAACTGCTTCAAGCATTATGGTTTTTTATGCATAAGAATGCACCAGGGATCACGGGGCACCAAAACCCAAAAGTCTTATTTTCGCACAAAAATTGCAGAAATGGCCAAAAATGCACCACCGGCACCACGAACCTCAAAACTGAAAAGTGTTCCGAGCATTATGGTTTTCTATGCAGAAGAATGCACCAGGGATCACGGGGCACCAAAACCCAAAAGTCTTATTTTCATACGAAAATTGCACAATGGGCCGAAAATGCACCACGTGCACCAAAATTGGACAGCGTGGCACTTCGGGCCTCAATACTTAAAAGTGCTCCGAGCATTATGGTTTCTTATGCATAAGAATGCAACAGGGATCACGGGGCACCAAAACCCAAGAGTCTTATTTTCGCACGAAAATTGCACAAATGGCTGAAAATGCATTACCGATACCAAAATTGGACCACAAGGAACCACCAACCTCAAAACTGAAAAGTGTTCCAAGCATTATGGTATTTTATGCATAAGATTGCACCAGGGAACACGGGGCACCAAAACCCAAAAGTCTTATTTTCGCACGAAAATTGCACAATTGGCCGAAAATGCACCACGGGCACCAAAATTGGACCACGGGGCAGCACAAACCTCAAAACTAGAAACTGCTCCAAGCATTATAGTTTTTTATGCATAAGAATACACTAGGGATCACAGGGCACCAAAACCCAAAAGTCTTATTTTCGCACGAAAATTGCACAATGGGCCGAAAATGCACCACGGGCACCAAAATTGGACCACGGGGCACCACGGACCTCAAAACTAAAAACTGCTCCAAGTCTTTTTTATGCATAAGAATGCACAGGGATCACGGGGCACCAAAACCCAAAAGTCTTATTTTCGCACGAAAATTGCACAAATGATCGAAAATGCACCAACGACACCAAAATTGAACCACGGGGCACCTCGGACTTCAAAACTGAAAAGTTCTCTGAGCATTATGATTTTTTACGCATAAGATTGCACCAGGGATCACGGGGCACCAAAACCCAAAAGTCTTATTTTCGCATGAAAATTGCACAATGGGCCAAAAATGCACCACAGGCACCAAAATTGGACCACGGGGCACCTAGTACCTCAAAACTGAAAAGTGCTATGAGCGTTATGGTTTTTTATGCATAAGAATGCACCATGGCACCTCGAACATCAAAACTGAAAAGTGCTCTACCAATTATGCTTTTTTATGTATAAAAATGCACCATGGATCACGGGGCACCAAAACCTAAAAGTCTTATTTTCGCACGAAAATTGCACAAATGGCAAAAAATCCACCACCGGCACCAAAATTGGACCACGGGGCAACACGGACCTCAAAAAATGAAAAGTTTTTCGAGCATTATGGTTTTTTATGCATATGAATGCACCAGGGATCACGGGGCACCAAAACCCAAAAGTATTATTTTTGCACGAAAATTGCACAATGGGCCGAAAATGCACCACGGGCACCAAAACTTGACCACGGGGCACCTCGGACCTCAAAACTGGAAAGTTCTCCGAATATTATGGTTTTTTATGCATAAGAATGCACCAGGGATCACAGGGCACCAAAACCCAAAGGTCTTATTTTGGCTTGAAAATTGCACAAATGGCCAAAAATGCACCACCGACACCAAAATTGGACCATGGGGCACCACGAACCTCCAAACAGAAAAGAGTTCTGAGCATTATGGTTTTTTATGCATAAGAATGTACCAGGGATCATGGGGCACCAAAACCCAAAAGTCTTATTTTGGCACAAAAATTGCACCATGGGTCGAAAATGCACCACAGGCACCAAAATTGGACAACAGGGCACCACAGACCTCAAAACTGAAAAGTGCTCCGAGCATTATGATATTTTATGCATAAGAATGCACCAGGAATCACGTGGCACTAAAACTCAAAAGTCTTATTTTGGCACGAAAATTGGACCATGTGCCGAAAATCCACCACGGGCACCAAAATTGGACCACGGGGCACCACGAACCTCAAAACTAAAAAGTGCTCCCAGCATTATGGTTTTTTATGCATAACGATGCAACAAGGATCACGGGGCACCCAAACCCAAAGGTCTTATTTCGGCATCAAAATTGCACCATGGGCCGAAAATCTATCACGGGCACCAAAATTGGACAATGGGGCACCACTGACCTCAAAACTGAAAAGTGCTCTGAGCTTTATAGTTTTTTATGCATAAGAATGCACCAGGGATCACGGGGCACCAAAACCCAAAAGTCTTATTTTGGGACAAAAATTGCACCATGGGCCGAAAATGCACCAATGGGCACTAAAATTGGACCACGGGGAACCACGCACCTAGAAACCAAAAAGTGCTCCGAGCCTTATGGTTTTTTATGCATAAGAATGCACCAGGGATCACGTGGCACCAAAACCCAAAAGTCTTATTTTTGCACGAAATTGCACCATAGGCCAAAAATCCACCACGGGGCACCAAAATTGGAGCACTGGACACCACAAACCTCAAAATTGAAAAGAGCTCTGAGAATTATGGATTTTTATGCATAAGGATGCACCAAGGATCACAGGGCACCAAAATGCAAAAGTCTTATTTTGGCACGAAAATTGCACCATGTGCCGAAAATGCACCACGGGCACCAAAATTGGACCACGAGGCACCACGGACCTGAATACTTAAAAGTGCTCTGAGCATTATGGTTTTTTAAGCATAAGGATGCAACAAGGATCACGGGGCACCAAAACCCAAAAGTCTTATTTTGGCAAGAAAATTGCACCATGGGTCGAAAATCCACCACGGGCACCAAAATTGGACCACGGGGCACCACAGACCTCAAAATTGAAAAGTGCTCCAAGCATTATGGTTTTTTAAGCATAAGGATGCACCAAGGATCACAGGGCACCAAAACCCAAAAGTCTTCTTTTGGCACGAAAATTGTACCATGTGCCGAAAATGCACCACGGGCACCAAAATTGGACCACGGGGCACCATAGACCTCAAAACTAAAAGTTGCTCTAAGCATTATGGTTTTTTATGCAGAAGAATGCAAGAGGGATCACGGGGCACCAAAACCCAAAACTCTTATTTTCGCACGAAAATTGCATAATGGGCTGATAATGCACCATGGGCACCAAAATTGGACACGAGGCACCACGGACCTCAAAACTGAAAAGTTCTCCGAGCATTATGGTTTTTTATGCATAAGGATGTACCAAAACCCCAAAGTCTTATTTTGGCATGAAAATTGCACCATCTGCCAAAAATACACCACGGGCACCAAAATTGGACCAAGAGGCACCACAGACCTCAAAACTAAAAAGTGTTCCGAGCATTATGGTTTTTTATGCATAATAATTCGTACGAAAATTGCACAATGGGCATAAAATGCACAACGGACACCAAAATTGGCCCTTGGGGGTCCACGAACCTCGAAACTGAAAAGTGCTCAAAGCATTATGGTTTTTTATGCATAAGAATGCCCCAGG
Organism: Pueraria montana var. lobata; assembly: GCA_026413185.1. NCBI lineage: Eukaryota > Viridiplantae > Streptophyta > Magnoliopsida > Fabales > Fabaceae > Pueraria > Pueraria montana. The sequence continues at coordinate 72,629,227 of CM048646.1, read as the reverse complement.
GATCATGGGGCACCAAACCCAAAAGTCTTATTTTGGCATGAAAATTGTACCATGCGCCGAAATTGCACCACGGGCACCAAAATTGGGCAACGGGGCCCCACAAACCTCAAGACTGAAAAGTGCTCCGAGAATTATGTTATTTTCTGCATAAGAATTCACCAGGAATCACGCGGCACCAAAACCCAAAAGTCGTATTTTGGCATGAAAATTGGACCATGTGTCGAAAATCCACCATAGGCACCAAAATTGGACCACGGGGCACCACGGACCTCAAAACTAAAAGGTGCTCCGAGCATTATGGTTTTTTATGCATAAGGATGCAACAAGGATCACGGGGCACCAATACCCAAAAGTCTTATTTTCGCACGAATATTGCACAATTGGCCGAAAATACACCACGGGTGTAACATCCTCATTTTATTAATTGTACGCATTTATATATGTATATTATTAACATTTATGCACTATATTTTATAGAAACCTTATGTACATATTCTCTTAATGAAATTAATAAGTTCTACTCAGAAGAATTTTCTGAATTTCCAAATGTCTTTATTTTTGCCGAAATTAATAGTTGACTGGACTGCTATGTTAGACAGCTGTCCAGGATAAATTTTCAAGTATAGAATTTTGAACTCATTTATAAATTAAAAGAAAGGTAATAGAATATAGATTAAAAATATATACAGATAAAGAATTAAAATGCTTATTCAAAATTGTTAGGATTTTCTGAAAGTTAGAACTTTGAGGAATTATTACGGTAAAATTCTAAGACAGAAAATTTAGAGAAAATTCATAGGATATCTATAGAATTATCTAATAATTTTAATATACTTAGAATAATTATTAAAAATGTTTAACCAAGAAAATTTTAATTTAGAACCTTAACCAATCAAAAAGTGACAACTTAGGCTTTTCTAAGATCACTAAATTAAGCTAATTAGGCTTGGATTAAGAGATAAGTAAGACACTACCCCAAGGTTTTTGATAGTGAGGAATCCAATGGTGATGTTATTTTCTTCAAATTCTAATCACATTGTAAAATAATTAGCAGCCCTAATTACCTTCTAGAACTTTCTACAAAGTGCTTGAAATGTTGACTTTTGGGGTAGGCAAGTGACTTGGAACTCCTTGGCTGTCCAAGTGGGCTGGAAAGGCTTGGCAAGTGGACTTCCCTTGGTCCAAATGAGCTGCTGGACGTGCAGGGCAGCAGCTGGACTTGAAGGCAAAGTCCAATTTAGTTAATAATTTGTTTTAAGAAGCATTTAACTTAAGTAAAAGGAGAAAAAGTCACAAAAAGCTATTTTCTCTCAAAACAGAACCTTGAGCTCTCCAAACCCAGCAGCTGCAGTTTTCATTTCAATTTCATCTTAACTTCATCGTCTCATCCCAAATTAAGAAACCAAACCATCCAAACTTCCTAAACCCTAAGCTAATCGGCAAAAAGGAAAAGAAATTGGAGGAAATCTCAAAAATTCATACAAGACCAAGGAGTGAGGGAGAAAGGAATTCAAGGGTTTTTCTTCAATTAAAGAGTTTAAGGTAAGGATCTAGGCATTTAATTTCAATTAGAACCCTTGGAATTAGAAGAAAACATGTTGTAGGCTTAGATTAAAATTTTGACCTAGAATCATGAAAACTTGAAATTGATTTAGGGGTTTTGTGTTTTTGATGCTTGTGATTGTAATTCATGGATTGGAATGATGTTTGATTGAATTTTTGATGTGTTGTGATGGTTGAAATTTGGTTTGTTGAATTTTGATTGAATTTGTGATTTGGTTGATTTTTGGTTGGAATTGGAAGTTGTTACTTTGGAAAATATGTTGAGAATGGTAGTGAGACCATTCGGCCAGCCCTAAATGCAAGGGATATTATGTGGAAATTTTTGTAAAATCAAGGGCAAAATGGTCATTTTACATGTAGGGACAAAATGGGAATTTTTGAAAAAGAGCAAGGGTAATTTGGTCATTTCAAAATTTAGGACATAGATGGAATTCTAGAAAAGATTAAGGGTATTTTAGTAACTTTACCTAATAGTGAATTTTTATAATTTTTATGTGATTGCTTAATATTAATTATTTGTTTATTAGCATCATTGTCATATTGCATAAGCTTGAGTTCTTAGAAAATACAAAGATTTCAAATGAGAAATGAGTATTTATGGGGGAATTGATTTCCAGGACTGTGTTGACTGACCGGACTGCGGTAGTCATGTATTTGAAAATATGATTGAGATTATGAACAGAGAACTGTGTTGACTGACCGGACTGCGGTAGTCATGTATTTGAAAAGATGATTGAGATTATGAACAGAGAATATGATAGTCCTGAGAAATGGGTGAGCAGAGTAAGTTAGACAGGACTGTATAGTCTGTGATTATATAGTCTGTGGGGTGAGGGATATTGGCAATTCCACATGTGGCTGTAATTTGGACAGAGATGCTGCCGTGGTGGCCTTCCGGGTATCCTGACCTCCTAATTCTGTTTAGTTTATTCGTGTTTAGTAGGGGCTGATAGCTGAATTACAGATCGTAATGGTAGGCCAGTTTCTTACTAAACACTCAAAGGGGAAGTCTCCATGGAGCAGGGTCAAAATGAATTTGAGTCAAAAACTGCATTGCATAAATCATACTGCATTTAATTATGTGTGTAACTAATTAATTTGTTATGATATGTATTTGTTTGAAATTGTTTTAATTCTATGAGAAATTAAATGCCTGATCCTGTAATGCTGTCCCCAGATTCTAGGGGAGTGTGAATTGCAGGTGCTTGAAGATATAGTTAAATGATGAAGATGCAGAAATTCCAGAGCATATAGGATGGGACTATTTTGGGTAGACAATAATTTGTAGTAGTTAGAATTATTTTGTAGCAGTGTTTATATAAATTTTAATGATGTAAATTACAGAACATATTTTGGATTGTAAGAGATCGTATCAGAACTTTGAAATAAATATATAAAATGAATTAAATAGTTAAATTATGTTTTATAAAAAAAGGGGGGTTACAACGGGTACCAAAATTGGACCACGGGGCACCACTGACCTCAAAACTGAAAGGTGCTCTAAGCATTATGGTTTTTTATGCATAATAATTTGCACGAAAATTGCATAATGGGCATAAAATGCACCACGGACACCAAAATTGGACCATAGGGGACCACGGACCTCACAACTGAAAAGTGCTTAGAGCATTATGGTATTTTATGCATAAGAAGGCCCTAGGGAACATGGGGCACCAAAACCCAAAACTCTTATTTTGGCACGAAAATTGCACCATGGGCCGAAAATGTACCACGGGCACCAAAATTGGACAACGGGGCACCACAGATCTCAAACTGAAAAGTGCTCCGAGCATTATCGTATTTTATGCATAAGAATGCACCAGGAATCACGTGGCACCAAAACCCAAAAGTCTTATTTTGCCACGAAAATTGGACCATGTGTCGAAAATCCACCACAGGCATCAAAATTGGACCACGGGGCACCACGGACCTCATAACTAAAAAGTGCTCCGAGCATTATGGTTTTTATGCATAAGGATGCAACATGGATCACGGGGCACCAATACCCAAAACTCTTATTTTCGCACAAAAATTGCACAATGGGCCAAAAATGCACTACGGGCACCAAAATTGGACCACGGGGCACCACGGATCTGAAAACTGAAAAGTTCTCAGAGCATTATGGTTTTTTATGCATAAGGATGCATCAAGGATCATAGGGCACCAAAACCCAAAAGTCTTATTTTGAGACGAAAATTGCACAATGGGGCGAAAATGCACCAATGGCACCAAAATTGGACCACGGGCCTCAAAACTGAAAAGTGCTCCTAGTATTATGGTTTTTTATGCATAAGAATGCACTAGGGATCATGGGGCACCAAAACCCAAAAGTCTTATTTTCTTACGAAAATTGCACTGTGGGCTGAAAATGCACCACGGTCACCAAAATTGGACCACGGGGCACCACGGACCTCAAAACTGAAAAGCGCTCAAAGCATTATGGTTTTTTATGCATAAGAATTCACCAATGATCATGGGGCACCAAAACCCAAAAGTCTTATTTTCGCACGAAAATTGCACAAAGGGTCGAAAATGCACCATGGCCACCAAAATTGGACCACGGGGCACCTCGGACCTCAAAACTGAAAAGTGCTGTGAGCATTATGGTTTTTTATGCATAAGAATGCATCAGGGTTCACAGGGCACCAAAGCTAGTGGTGCATTTTCGGCCATTTGTGCAACTTTCGTGGGAAAATAAGACTTTTGGGTGTTGGTGCCCCATGATCCCTGGTGCATTGTTATGCATAAAAAACCATAATACTTGGAGCACTTTTCAATTTTGAGGTACGTGGTGTCCAGTGGTCCAATTTTGGTGCCCTGTGGTGCAGTTTTGGCCCAAGGTGCAATTTTCGTGCCAAAATAAGATTTTTAGGTTTTGGTGCCCCATGATCCTTGGGGTATTCTTATGCATAAAAAACCATAATGCTTGGAACACTTTTCAGTTTTGAGGTCCGTGGTGCCCCGTGGTCTAATTTTGGTGCCGGTAATGCATTTTCGACCATTTGTGCAATTTTCGTGCAAAAGTAAAACTTTTGGGTTTTGGTGCCCGTTATCCCTGGTGCATTATTCTGCATAAAAAACCATAATGATTGGACCACTTTTAAGTTTTGAGGTCCCAGGTGACCCGTGGTCCGATTTTGGTGCCCGTGGTGCCTTTTTGGCCCATTGTGCAATTTTCCAGCGAAAATAAGACCTTTGGGTTTTGGTGCCCCGTGATCCCTGGTGCATTCTTATGCATAAAAAACCATAATGCTCATAGTACTTTTCAATTTTGAGGTCCGAGGTGCCCCGTGGTCCAATTTTGGGGCCCGTGGTGCATTTTCGGCCCATTGTGCAATTTTTGTGCAAAAATAAGACTTTTGGGTTTTTGTGCCCCATGATCCGTGGTGCATTCTCATGCATAAAAAACCATAATGCTTGGAACACTTTTCAATTTTGAGGTCCGTGGTGCCCCATGGTCTAATTTTGATGCCGGTAATGCATTTTCGGCCATTTGTGCAAATTTCATGCGAAAATAATTGGGTTTTGGTGCCCCGTGATCCCTGGTACATTCTTATGCATATGAAAACATAATGGTTGGAGCACTTTTAAGTTTTTGAGGTCCGAGGTGCCCCGTGGTCCAATTTTAGTGCCCGTTGTGCATTTTCGGCCCGTTGTGCAATTTTCGTGCGAAAATAAGACTTTTGGTTTTTGCTGCCCCGTGATCCCTGGTGCATTCTTCTGCATAAAAAACAATAAATCTTGGACAACTTTTAAGTATTGATGTCCGAGGTGCCCCTTGGTCAAATTTTGGTGCCCGTGGTGCATTTTCGGCCCATTGTACAATTTTCATGCGAAAATAAGACTTTTAGGTTTTGGTGCCCCGTGTTCCCTGGTGCATTCTTATGCATATAAAACCATAATGCTTGGAGAACATTTAAGTTTTGAGGTCCGAGGTGCCCCGTGGTCCAATTTTGGTGCCCGAGGTGCATTTTCGTCCCATTGTGTAATTTTCATGCAAAAATAAGACTTTTGGGTTTTGGTGCCCCGTGATCTGTGGTACATTCTTATGCATAAAACACCATAAAGCTCAGAACACTTTTCAGTCTTGATGTTCGTGGTGCCACATGGTCCAATTTTGGTGTCGGGTGTGCATTTTCGGACATTTGTTCAATTTTCGTGCGAAAATAAGACTTTTGTGTTTTGGTGCCCCATGATCCCTAGTGCATTCTTATGCATAAAAAACCATAATGCTCAAAGCACTTTTCAGTTTTGAGGTCCGCGGTGCCCCGTGGTCCAATTTTGGTTCCCGGGGTGCTTGTTCGGCCCACTGTGCAATTTTCGTGCCAAAATAAGACTTTTGGGTTTTGGTGCCCCGTGATCCCTAGTGCATTCTTATGCATAAAAAACCATAATGCTCCAAGGTGCCCCGTGTTCCAATATTGGTGCCCGTGGTGCATTTTCGTCCCTTAGTTCAATTTTTGTCCGAAAATAAGAGTTTTGGGTTTTTGTGCCCCGTGATCCCTGGTGCATTCTTATGCATAAAAAACCATAATGCTTAGAGCACTTTTCAATTTTGAGGTTCATGGTGCCCCGTGGTCCAATTTTGGTGCCAGCTATGCATTTTCGGGCGAAAATAAGACTTTCGGGTTTTAATGCCCCGTGATCCCTAGTGCATTCTTATTAAAAAAAAAACCTTAATGGTTAGAACACTTTTCAGTTTCGAGGTCTGTGGTGCCTCGTGGTCCAATTTTGATGCCGATGGTGCATTTTCTGCCATTTGTGCAATTTTCGTGCGAAAATAAGACTTTTGGGTTTTGGTGCCCCGTGATCCCTGCTGCATTCTTATGCATAAAAAACCATAATGCTCGGACCACTTTTAAGTATTGAAGTCTGAGGTGCCCTGCGGTCCGATTTTGGTGCCCGTGGTGCATTTTCGGCCCATTGTGCAATCTTCGTGCTAAAATAAGACTTTTGGGGTTTGGTGCCCCGTGATCCCTGCTGCATTCTTATGCATAAAAAACCAGAATCCTCAAGCACTTTTCAGTTTTGAGGTCCGAGGTGCCCCGTGGTCCAATATTGGTGCCCGAGGTGCATTCTCGGCCCGTTGTGCAATTTTCGTGCGAAAATAAGACTTTTGGGTTTTGGTGCGACATGATCCCTTGTACATTCTTACGCATAAAAAACCATCATGCTTAGAGAACTTTTCAGTTCTGAGGTCCGTGGTGCCTTGTGGTCTAATTTTGGTGCCGGTGGTCCATTTTCGGCCATTTGTTCATTTTTTGGGCAAAAATAAGAATTTTGGGTCTTGTTGCCCCATGATCCCTGGTGAATTCCTTTGCATAAAAAACCATAATGCTCGGAACACTGTTCAGTTTTGACATCTGTGGTGCCTCGTGGTCCAATTTTGATGCCGATGGTGCATTTCCAGTCATTTGTGCAATTTTCGTGCGAAAATAAGACTATTGGGTTTTGGTGCCCCGTGATCCATGGTGCATTCTTATCCATAAAAAACCATAATGCTTGGAGCACTTTTAAGTTTTGAGGTGCGAGGTGCCCCGTGGTCCAATTTTGGTGCCCGTGGTGCATTTTCGGCCCTTAGTTCAATTTTCGTGGAAAAATAAGACTTTTGGGTTTTTGTGCCCCGTGATCCCTGGTACATTCATATGCATAACAAACCATAATGCTTGGAGCACTTTTCAGTTTTGAGGTCCGTGGTGCCCTGTGTTCCAATTTTGGTGCCGGTGGTGCATTTTCGGCGATTTATGCAATTTTCATGCGAAAATAAGACTTTTGGGTTTTAGTGCCCTGTGAACCCTGGTGCATTCTTATGCATAAAAAACCATAATGCTCACAGCACTTTTCAGTTTTGAGGTCCGAGGTGCCCCGTGGTCCACTTTTGGTGGCCATGGTGCATTTTCGACCCTTTGTGCAATTTTCGTGCGAAAATAAGACTTTTGGGTTTTGGTGCCCCGTGATCATTGGTGAATTCTTATGCATAAAAAACTATAATGCTTGGAGCACTTTTCAGTTTTGAGGTCTGAGGTGTCCCGTGGTCCAATTTTGGTACCCGTGGTGCATTTTCGGCCCATTGTGCAATTTTCGTGCTAAAATAAGACTTTTGGGTTTTGGTGCCCCATGATCCCTAGTGCATTCTTATGCATAAAAAACCATAATGCTCAGAGTTCTTTTAAGTTTTGAGGTCCGAGGTGCCCCACGGTCCAATTTTGGTACCCGGGGTGCATTCTCGGCCCGTTGTGCAATTTTCGTGCGAAAATAAGACTTTTGGGTTTTGGTTCCCCGTGATCTGTGGTACATTCTTATGCATAAAACACCATAATGCTCAGAACACTTTTCAGTCTTGATGTTCTTGGTGCCACATGGTCCAATTTTGGTGTCGGGTGTGCATTTTCGGACATTTGTTCAATTTTCGTGCGAAAATAAGACTTTTGGGTTTTCGTGCCCCGTGATTCCTAGTACATTCTTATGCATAAAAAACCATAATGCATGGAGCAATTTTTAGTTTTGAGGTCCGTGGTGCCCCGTGGTCCAATTTTGGTGCCGGTGATCCATTTTCGGCCATTTGTGAAATTTTTGAGCGAAAATAAGACTTTTGGGTTTTGGTGCCCCGTGATCCATGGTGCATTCTCATTAATAAAAAACCATAATACTCAGAGAACTTTTTAGTTTTCAAGTCTGAGGTGCCCTGTGGTCTAATTTTGGTGCCCGTGGTGCATTTTCGGCCAAATGTGCAATTTTTGTGCGAAAATAAGACTTTTGGGTTTTGTTGCCCCGTGATACCTGGTGCATTCTTAGGCATAAAAAACCATAAGGCTCGGAACACTTTTCAGTTTTGAGGTCCGTGGTGCCCGGTGGTCCAATTTAGGTGCCCGTGGTGCATTTTTGGCCATTTGTGCAATTTTTGTGCGAAAAATAGACTTTTGGATTTTGGTGCCTCGTGATCCCTGGGACATTCTAATGCATAAAAAACCATAATTCTCATAGCACTTTTAAGTTTTGAGGTCCGAGGTGCCCCGTGGTCCATTTTTTGTGCCCGTCATGCATTTTCGGCCCATTGTCTAATTTTCGTGCAAAAATAAGACTCTTGGGTTTTAGTGCCCCGTGATCCCTGGTGCATTCTTATGCATAAAAAACCATAATGCTTGGAGCACTTTTCAGTTTTGAGGTCTGTGGTGCCCCGTGGTCCAATTTTGGTGCCGGTGGTGCATTTCCGGCCATTTGTGCAATTTTCTTTCGAAATGCGAAAATAAGACTTTTAAGATTTGGTGCCTCGTGATCCCTGGTGCATTCTTATGCATAAAAAACCATAATGCTCAGAGCACTTTTCTGTTTTGAGGTGCGACGTGCCCCGTGGTCCAATTTTGGTGCCCGTGGTGAATTTTCGGCCCATTGTGCGAAAATAAGACTTTTGGGTTTTGGTGCCCCGTGATCCCTTGTGCATTCTTATACAGAAAAAACCATAATGCTCGGAGCACTTTTAAGTATTGAGGTCTGAGGTGCCTCGTGGTCCAATTTTGGTGCCAGTGGTGCATTTTCGGCCCATTGTGCAATTTTCGTGCGAAAATGAGACATTTGGGTTTTGGTGCCCCGTGATCCCTGGTGCATTCTTATGCACAAAAAACCATAATGCTCAGAATACTTTTCAGTTTTGACGTTGTTGGTGCCCCGTGGTCCAATTATGTGCCGGTGGTGTATTTTCGGCCATTTGTGAAATTTTCGTGCGAAAATTAGACTTTTGGGTGTTGGTACCCCCGTGATCCCTGATGCATTTGTATGCATAAAAAACCATAATGCTCAGAACTCTTTTCAGTTTTCAGGTCCGTGGTCCAATTTTGGTGCCCATGGTGCATTTTCAGCCATTTGTGCAATTTTTGTGCGAAAATTAGACTTTTTGGTTTTTGTGCCCCGTGATCCCTGGTTTATTCTTATGCATAAAAAACCATAATTCTTGGAGCACTTTTATGTTTTGAGCTCCTAGGTTCCCCGTGGTCCAATTTTGGTGCCCGTTGTGCATTTTCGACCCATTGTGCAATTTTCGTGCGGAAATAAGAATTTAGCGTTTTGGTGCCCAGTGATCCCTTGTGCATTCTTATCCATAAAAAACCGTAATGCTTGGAGCACTTTTCAGTTTTGAGGTCCGAGGTGCCCCGTGGTCCAATTTTGGTGTCCGTGTTGCACTTTTGGCCCTTTTTGCAATTTTCGTGCGAAAATAAGACTTTTGGGTTTTGGTGCCCCGTGATCCTTGGTGCGTTCTTATGGATAAAAAACCATAATGCTCGTAACACTTTTCATTCTTGAGCTTCGTGGTGCCCCGTGGACCAATTTTGGTGCCGGGGGTGCATTTTCGACCATTTGTGGAATTTTCGTGCAAAAATAAGACTGTTGGTTTTGGTACCCCGTGATCCCTGGTGCATTCTTATGCATAAAAAACCTTAATGCTCAGAGCACTTTAAGTTTTGAGGTCTGAGGTGCCCCGTGCTCCAGTTTTGGTGCCCATGGTGCATTTGCGGCCCATTGTGCAATTTTCGTTCGAATATAAGACTTTTGGGTTTTGGTGCCTAGTGATCCCTTGTGCATTCTGATGCATAAAAAATTGTAATGCTCGGAACACTGTTAAATTTTGTGGTCCGTGGTGCCCCATGGTCCGATTTTTGTCCCGGTAATGCATTTTCGGCCATTTGTACAATTTTCGTGCGAAAATAAGACTTTTGGATTTTGCTGACCCGTGATCCTTGGTGCATTCTTATGCATAAAAAACCATAATGCTCAAAACACTTTTCAGTTTTGAGGTCCGTGGTGCCCCGTGGTCCAATTTTGGTGCGGGGAGTGCATTATCGGCCATTTATGCAATTTTCGTGTGAAAATAAGACTTTTGGAATTTGGGGCCCTGTGATTCCTGGTGCATTCTTATGCATAGAAAACCATAATACTCGAAGCACCTTTCAGTTTTGAGGTCCGAGGTGCCCCGTTGTCCAATTTTGGTGCCCGTGGTGCATTTTCGGCCATTGTGCAATTTTGCGCAAAAATAAAACTTTTGGGTTTTCGTGCCTCGTGATCCCTGGTGCATTCTTATGCATAAAAAACCATAATGCTCGAAACACTTATCAGTTTTGAGGTCCGAGGTGCCCCGTGGGTCAATTTTGGTGCCCGTGTTGCATTTTTGGCCCTTTTTGTAATTTTCGTGTGAAAATAAGGCTTTTGGGTTTTGGTGCCCCGTGATCCTGGGTGCGTTCTTATGGATAAAAAACCATAATGCTCGGAACACTTTTCATTCTTGAGCTTCGTGGTGCCCCGTGGTCCAATTTTAGTGCCGAGGGTGCATTTTCGGCCATTTGTGTTATTTTCGTGTAAAAATAAGACTGTTGGTTTTGGTACCCCGTAATTCCTAATGCATTCTTATGCATAAAAAACCTTAATGCTCGGAGCACTTTAAGTTTTGAGGTCTGAGGTGCCCCGTGGTCCAGTTTTGGTGCCCATGGTGCATTTGCGGCCCATTGTGCAATTTTCGTTCGAAAATAAGACTTTTGGGTTTTGGTGCCTAGTGATCCCTTGTGCATTCTGATGCATAAAAAATCGTAATGCTCGGAACACTGTTAAATTTTGTGGTCCGTGGTGCCCCATGGTCCGATTTTGGTGCCGGTAATGCATTTTCGGCCATTTGTACAATTTTCGTGCGAAAATAAGACTTTTGGGTTTTGCTGCCCCGTGATCCTTGGTGCATTCTTATGCATATAAAACCATAATGCTCGGAACACTTGTCAGTTTTGAGGTCCGTGGTGCCCCGTGGTCCAATTTTGGTGCCGGGAGTGCATTATTGGCCATTTATGCAATTTTCGTGTGAAAATAAGACTTTTGGGATTTGGTACCCTGTGATTCCTGGTGCATTCTTATGCATATAAAACCATAATACTCGAAGCACCTTTCAGTTTTGAGGTCCGAGGTGCCCCGTTGTCCAATTTCGGTGCCCGTGGTGCACTTTCGGTCATTGTGCAATTTTACGCAAAAATAAAACTTTTGGGTTTTCGTGCCTCGTGATCCCTGGTGCATTCTTATGCATAAAAAATCATAATGCTCGAAACACTTATCAGTTTTGAGGTCCGAGGTGCCCCGTGGTCCAACTTTGGTGCCCGTGTTGCATTTTTGGCCCTTTTTACAATTTTCGTGCGAAAATAAGACTTTTGGGTTTTGGTGCCCCGTGATCCTTGGTGCGTTCTTATGGATAAAAAAACATAATGCTCAAAACACTTTTCATTCTTGAGTTTCGTGGTGCCCCGTGCGCCAATTTTGGTGCCGGGGGTGCATTTTCGGCCATTTGTGGAATTTTCGTGCAAAAATAAGACTGTTGGTTTTGGTACCCCGTGATCCCTGGTGCATTCTTATGCATAAAAAACCTTAATGCTCAGAGCACTTTATGTTTTGAGGTCTGAGGTGCCCCGTGGTCCAGTTTTTCTGCCCATGGTGCATTTGCGGCCCATTGTGCAATTTTTGTTCGAAAATAAGACCTTTGGGTTTTGGTGCCTAGTGATCCCTTGTGCATTCTGATGTAGAAAAAATCATAATGCTCGGAACACTGTTAAATTTTGTGGTCCGTGGTGCCCCATGGGGCGATTTTGGTGCCGGTAATGCATTTTCGGCCATTTGTACAATTTTCGTGCGAAAATAAGACTTTTGGGTTTTGCTGCCCCGTGATCCTTGGTGCATTCTTATGCATAAAAAACCATAATGCTCGGAACACTTTTCAGTTTTGAGGTCCGTGGTGCCCCATGGTCCAATTTTGGTGCCGGGAGTGCACTATCGGCCAATGATGCAATTTTCGTGTGAAAATAAGACTTTTGGGATTTGGTGCCCTGTGATTCCTTGTGCATTCTTATGCATAGAAAACCATAATACTCGAAGCACCTTTCAGTTTTGAGGTCCGAGGTGCCCCGTTGTCCAATTTCGGTGCCCGTGGTGCACTTTCGGTCATTGTGCAATTTTGCGCAAAAATAAAACTTTTGGGTTTTCGTGCCTCGTGATCCCTGGTGCATTCTTATGCATAAAAAATCATAATGCTCGAAACACTTATCAGTTTTGAGGTCCGAGATGCCCCGTGGTCCAATTTTGGTGCCCGTGTTGTATTTTTGGCCCTTTTTGCAATTTTCGTGCGAAAATAAGACTTTTGGGTTTTGGTGCCCCGTGATCCTTGGTGCATTCTTATGGATAAAAAACCATAATGCTCGGAACACTTTTCATTCTTGAGTTTCGTGGTGCCCCGTGGTCCAATTTTTGTGCCGAGGGTGCATTTTCGGCCATTTGTGGAATTTTCGTGCAAAAATAAGACTCTTGGTTTTGGTACCCCGTGATCCCTGGTGCATTCTTATGCATAAAAAACCTTAATGCTCGGAGCACTTTAAGTTTTGAGGTCTGAGGTGCCACGTGGTCCAGTTTTGGTGCCCATGGTGCATTTGCGGCCCATTGTGCAATTTTAGTTCGAAAATAAGACTTTTGGGTTTTGCTGCCCCGTGATCCTTGGTGCATTCTTATGCATATAAAACCATAATGCTCGGAAAACCTTTCAGTTTTGAGGTCCGTGGTGCCCCGTGGTCCAATTTTGGTGCCGGGAGTGCATTATTGGCCATTTATGCAATTTTCGTGTGAAAATAAGACTTTTGGGATTTGGTGCCCTGTGATTCCTGGTGCATTCTTATGCATATAAAACCATAATACTCGAAGCACCCTTCAGTTTTGAGGTCCGAGGTGCCCCGTTGTCCAATTTTGGTGCCCGTGGTGCATTTTCGGCCATTGTGCAATTTTGCGCAAAAATAAAACTTTTGGGTTTTCGTGCCTCGTGATCCCTGGTGCATTCTTATGCATAAAAAACCATAATGCTCGAAACACTTATCAGTTTTGAGGTCCGAGGTGCCCCGTGGTCCAACTTTGGTGCCCGTGTTGCATTTTTGGCCCTTTTTACAATTTTCGTGCGAAAATAAGACTTTTGGGTTTTGGTGCCCCGTGATCCTTGGTGCGTTCTTATGGATAAAAAAACATAATGCTCAAAACACTTTTCATTCTTGAGTTTCGTGGTGCCCCGTGCGCCAATTTTGGTGCCGGGGGTGCATTTTCGGCCATTTGTGGAATTTTCGTGCAAAAATAAGACTGTTGGTTTTGGTACCCCGTGATCCCTGGTGCATTCTTATGCATAAAAAACCTTAATGCTCGGAGCACTTTAAGTTTTGAGGTCTGAGGTGCCCCGTGGTCCAGTTTTTCTGCCCATGGTGCTTTTGCGGCCCATTGTGCATTTTTTGTTCGAAAATAAGACCTTTGGGTTTTGGTGCCTAGTGATCCGTTGTGCATTCTGATGCATAAAAAATCTTAATGCTCGGAACACTGTTAAATTTTGTGGTCCTTGGTGCCCCATGGTCCGATTTTGGTGCCGGTAATGCATTTTCGGCCATTTGTACAATTTTCGTGCGAAAATAAGACTTTTGGGTTTTGCTGCCCCGTGATCCTTGGTGCATTCTTATGCATAAAAAACCATAATGCTCGGAACACTTTTCAGTTTTGAGGTCCGTGGTGCCCCGTGGTCCAATTTTGGTGCCGGGAGTGCATTATTGGCCATTTATGCAATTTTCGTGTGAAAATAAGACTTTTGGGATTTGGTGCCCTGTGATTCCTGGTGCATTCTTATGCATAGAAAACCATAATACTCGAAGCACCTTTCAGTTTTGAGGTCCGAGGTGCCCCGTTGTCCAATTTTGGTGCCCGTGGTGCATTTTCGGCCATTGTGCAATTTTGCGCAAAAATAAAACTTTTGGGTTTTCGTGCCTCGTGATCCCTGGTGCATTCTTATGCATAAAAAACCATAATGCTCGAAACACTTATCAGTTTTGAGGTCCGAGGTGCCCCGTGGTCCAACTTTGGTGCCCGTGTTGCATTTTTGGCCCTTTTTACAATTTTCGTACGAAAATAAGACTTTTGGGTTTTGGTGCCCCGTGATCCTTGGTGCGTTCTTATGGATAAAAAAACATAATGCTCGAAACACTTTTCATTCTTGAGTTTCGTGGTGCCCCGTGCGCCAATTTTGGTGCCAGGGGTGCATTTTCGGCCATTTGTGGAATTTTCGTGCAAAAATAAGACTGTTGGTTTTGGTACCCCGTGATCCCTGGTGCATTGTTATGCATAAAAAACCTTAATGCTCGGAGCACTTTAAATTTTGAGGTCTGAGGTGCCCCGTGGTCCAGTTTTTCTGCCCATGGTGCATTTGCGGCCCATTGTGCATTTTTTGTTCGAAAATAAGACCTTTGGGTTTTGGTGCCTAGTGATCCGTTGTGCATTCTGATGCATAAAAAATCTTAATGCTCGGAACACTGTTAAATTTTGTGGTCCGTGGTGCCCCATGGTCCGATTTTGATGCCGGTAATGCATTTTCGGCCATTTGTACAATTTTCGTGCGAAAATAAGACTTTTGGGTTTTGCTGCCCCGTGATCCTTGGTGCATTCTTATGCATAAAAAACCATAATTCTCGGAACACTTTTCAGTTTTGAGGTCCGTGGTGCCCCGTGGTCCAATTTTGGTGCCGGGAGTGCATTATTGGCCATTTATGCAATTTTCGTGTGAAAATAAGACTTTTGGGATTTGGTGCCCTGTGATTCCTGGTGCATTCTTATGCATAGAAAACCATAATACTCGAAGCACCTTTCAGTTTTGAGGTCCGAGTTGCCCCGTTGTCCAATTTTGGTGCCCTTGGTGCATTTTCGGCCATTGTGCAATTTTGCGCAAAAATAAAACTTTTGGGTTTTCGTGCCTCGTGATCCCTGGTGCATTCTTATGCATAAAAAACCATAATGCTCGAAACACTTATCAGTTTTGAGGTCCGAGGTGCCCCGTGGGTCAATTTTGGTGCCCGTGTTGCATTTTTGGCCCTTTTTGCAATTTTCGTGCGAAAATAAGGCTTTTGGGTTTTGGTGCCCCGTGATCCTTGGTGGGTTCTTATGGATAAAAAACCATAATGCTCGGAACACTTTTCATTCTTGAGCTTCGTGGTGCCCCGTGGTCCAATTTTGGTGCCGAAGGTGCATTTTCGGCCATTTGTGGAATTTTCGTGCAAAAATAAGACTGTTGGATTTGGTACCCCGTGATTCCTAGTGCATTCTTATGCATAAAAAACCTTAATGCTCGGAGCACTTTAAGTTTTGAGGTCTGAGGTGCCCCGTGGTCCAGTTTTGGTGCCCATGGTGCATTTGCGGCCCATTGTGCAATTTTCGTTCGAAAATAAGACTTTTGGGTTTTGGTGCCTAGTGATCCCTTGTGCATTCTGATGCATAAAAATTCGTAATGCTCGGAACACTGTTAAATTTTGTGGTCCGTGGTGCCCCATGGTCCGATTTTGGTGCCGGTAATGCATTTTCGGCCATTTGTACAATTTTCGTGCGAAAATAAGACTTTTGGGTTTTGGTGCCCCGTGATCCTTGGTGCATTCTTATGCATATAAAACCATAATGCTTGGAACACTTGTCAGTTTTGAGGTCCGTGGTGCCCCGTGGTCCAATTTTGGTGCGGGGAGTGCATTATTGGCCATTTATGCAATTTTCGTGTGAAAATAAGACTTTTGGGATTTGGTGCCCTGTGATTCCTGGTGCATTCTTATGCATATAAAACCATAATACTCAAAGCACCCTTCAGTTTTGAGGTCCGAGGTGCCCCGTTGTCCAATTTTGGTGCCCGTGGTGCATTTTCGGCCATTGTGCAATTTTGCGCAAAAATAAAACTTTTGGGTTTTCGTGCCTCGTGATCCCTGGTGCATTCTTATGCATAAAAAACCATAATGCTCGAAACACTTATCAGTTTTGAGGTCCGAGGTGCCCCGTGGTCCAATTTTGGTGCCCGTGTTGCATTTTTGGCCCTTTTTACAATTTTCGTGCGAAAATAAGACTTTTGGGTTTTGGTGCCCCGTGATCCTTGGTTCGTTCTTATGGATACAAAAACATAATGCTCGGAACACTTTTCATTCTTGAGCTTCGTGGTGCCCCGTGCTCCAATTTTGGTGCCGGGGGTGCATTTTCGGCCATTTGTGGAATTTTCGTGCAAAAATAAGACTATTGGTTTTGGTGCCCTATGATTCCTTGTGCATTCTTATGCATATAAAACCATAATACTCGAAGCACCCTTCAGTTTTCAGGTCCAAGGTGCCCCGTTGTCCAATTTTGGTGCCCGTGGTGCATTTTCGGCCATTGTGCAATTTTGCGCAAAAATAAAACTTTTGGGTTTTCGTGCCTCGTGATCCCTGGTGCATTCTTATGCATAAAAAACCATAATGCTCGAAACACTTATCAGTTTTGAGGTCCGAGGTGCCCCGTGGTCCAATTTTGGTGCCCGTGTTGCATTGTTGGCCCTTTTTACAATTTTCGTGCGAAAATAAGACTTTTGGGTTTTGGTGCCCCGTGATCCTTGGTTCATTCTTATGGATACAAAAACATAATGCTCGGAACACTTTTCATTCTTGAGCTTCGTGGTGCCCCGTGCTCCAATTTTGGTGCCGGGGGTGCATTTTCGGCCATTTGTGGAATTTTCGTGCAAAAATAAGACTATTGGTTTTGGTACCCCGTGATCCCTGGTGCATTCTTATGCATAAAAAACCCTAATGTTAAGTTTTGAGGTCTGAGGTGCCCCGTGGTCCAATTTTTCTGCCCATGGTGCATTTGCGGCCCATTGTGCAATTTTTGTTCGAAAATAAGACCTTTGGGTTTTGGTGCCTAGTGATCCCTTGTGCATTCTGATGCATAAAAAATCTTAATGCTCGGAACACTGTTAAATTTTGTGGTCCGTGGTGCCCCATGGTCCGATTTTGGTGCCGGTAATGCATTTTCGGCCATTTGTACAATTTTCGTGCGAAAATAAGACTTTTGGGTTTTGCTGCCCCGTGATCCTTGGTGCATTCTTATGCATATAAAACCATAATGCTTGGAACACTTGTCAGTTTTGAGGTCCGTGGTGCCCCGTGGTCCAATTTTGGTGCCGGGAGTGCATTATTGGCCATTTATGCAATTTTCGTGTGAAAATAAGACTTTTGGGATTTGGTGCCCTGTGATTCCTGGTGCATTCTTATGCATATAAAACCATAATACTCGAAGCACCCTTCAGTTTTGAGGTCCGAGGTGCCCCGTTGTCCAATTTTGGTGCCCGTGGTGCATTTTCGGCCATTGTGCAATTTTACGCAAAAATAAAACTTTTGGGTTTTCGTGCCTCGTGATCCCTGGTGCATTCTTATGCATAAAAAACCATAATGCTCGAAACACTTATCAGTTTTGAGGTCCGAGGTGCCCCGTGGTCCAATTTTGGTGCCCGTGTTGCATTTTTGGCCCTTTTTACAATTTTCGTGCGAAAATAAGACTTTTGGGTTTTGGTGCCCCGTGATCCTTGGTTCGTTCTTCTGGATACAAAAACATAATGCTCGGAACACTTTTCATTCTTGAGCTTCGTGGTGCCCCGTGCTCCAATTTTGGTGCCGGGGGTGCATTTTCGGCCATTTGTGGAATTTTCGTGCAAAAATAAGACTATTGGTTTTGGTACCCCGTGATCCCTGGTGCATTCTTATGCATAAAAAACCTTAATGCTCGGAGCACTTTAAGTTTTGAGGTCTGAGGTGCCCCGTGGTCCAATTTTTCTGCCCATGGTGCATTTGCGGCCCATTGTGCAATTTTTGTTCGAAAATAAGACCTTTGGGTTTTGGTGCCTAGTGATCCCTTGTGCATTCTGATGCATAAAAAATCTTAATGCTCGGAACACTGTTAAATTTTGTGGTCCGTGGTGCCCCATGGTCCGATTTTGGTGCCGGTAATGCATTTTCGGCCATTTCTACAATTTTCGTGCGAAAATAAGACTTTTGGGTTTTGCTGCCCCGTGATCCTTGGTGCATTCTTATGCATAAAAAACCATAATTCTCGGAACACTTTTCAGTTTTGAGGTCCGTGGTGCCCCGTGGTCCAATTTTGGTGCCGGGAGTGCATTATCGGCCATTTATGCAATTTTCGTGTGAAAATAAGACTTTTGGGATTTGGTGCCCTGTGATTCCTGGTGCATTCTTATGCATAGAAAACCATAATACTCGAAGCACCTTTCAGTTTTGAGGTCCGTGGTGCCCCGTGGTCCAATTTTGGTTCCGGGAGTGCATTATCGGCCATTTATGCAATTTTCGTGTGAAAATAAGACTTTTGGGATTTGGTGCCCTATGATTCCTGGTGCATTCTTATGCATAGAAAACCATAATACTCGAAGCACCTTTCAGTTTTGAGGTCCGAGGTGCCCCGTTGTCCAATTTTGGTGCCCGTGGTGCACTTTCGGCCATTGTGCAATTTTGCGCAAAAACAAAACTTTTGGGTTTTCGTGCCTCGTGATCCCTGGTGCATTCTTATGCATAAAAAACCATAATGCTCGAAACACTTATCAGTTTTGAGGTCCGAGGTGCCCCGTGGTCCAATTTTGGTGCCCGTGTTGCAGTTTTGTCCCTTTTTGCAATTTTCGTGCGAAAATAAGACTTTTGGGTTTTGGTGCCCCATGATCCTTGGTGCGTTCTTATGGATAAAAAACCATAATGCTCGGAACACTTTTCATTCTTGAGCTTCGTGGTGCCCCGTGGTCCAATTTTGGTGCCGGGGGTGCATTTTCGGCCATTTCTGGAATTTTCGTGCAAAAATAAGACTGTTGGTTTTGGTACCCCGTGATCCCTGGTGCATTCTTATGCATAAAAAACCTTAATGCTCGGAGCACTTTAAGTTTTGAGGTCTGAGGTGCCCCGTGGTCCAGTTTTGGTGCCCATGGTGCATTTGCGGCCCATTGTGCAATTTTCGTTCGAAAATAAGACTTTTGGATTTTGGTGCCTAGTGATCCCTTGTGCATTCTGATGCATAACAAATCGTAATGCTCGGAACACTGTTAAATTTTGTGGTCCGTGGTGCCCCATGGTCCGATTTTGGTGCCGGTAATGCATTTTCGGCCATTTGTACAATTTTTGTGCGAAAATAAGACTGTTGGGTTTTGCTACCCCGTGATCCTTGGTGCATTCTTATGCATATAAAACCATAATGCTCGGAACACCTTTCAGTTTTGGGGTCCGTGGTGCCCCGTGGTCCAATTTTGGTGCCGGGAGTGCATTATTGGCCATTTATGCAATTTTCGTGTGAAAATAAGACTTTTGGGATTTGGTGCCCTGTGATTCCTGGTGCATTCTTATGCATAGAAAACCATACTACTCGAAGTACCTTTCAGTTTGGAGGTCCGAGGTGCCCCGTTGTCCAATTTTGGTGCCCGTTGTGCTTTTTCGGCCATTGTGCAATTTTGCGCAAAAATAAAACTTTTGGGTTTTCGTGCCTCGTGATCCCTGGTGCATTCTTATGCATAAAAAATCATAATGCTCGAAACACTTATCAGTTTTGAGGTCCGAGGTGCCCCGTGGTCCAATTTTGGTGCCCGTGTTGCATTTTTGGCCCTTTTTACAATTTTCGTGCGAAAATAAGACTTTTGGGTTTTGGGGCCCCGTGATCCTTGGTGCGTTCTTATGGATAAAAAACCATAATGCTCGGAACACTATTCATTCTTGAGGTTCGTGGTGCCCCGTGGTCCAATTTTGGTGTCGGGGGTGCATTTTCGGCGATTTGTGGAATTTTCATGCAAAATTAAGACTGTTGGTTTTGGTACCCCGTGCCTCCTGGTGCATTCTTATGCATAAAAAACCTTAATGCTCGGAGCACTTTAAGTTTTGAGGTCTGAGGTGCCCCGTGGTCCAGTTTTGGTGCCCATGGTGCATTTGCGGCCCATTGTGCAATTTTTGTTCGAAAATAAGACTTTTGGGTTTTGGTGCCTAGTGATCCCTTGTGCATTCTTATACATAAAAAATCGTAATGCTCGAAACACTGTTAAATTTTGTGGTCTGTGGTGCCCCATGGTCCGATTTTGGTGCCGGTAATGCATTTTCGGCCATTTGTACAATTTTCGTGCGAAAATCAGACTTTTGGGTTTTGCTGCCCCGTGATCCTTGGTGCATTCTTATGCATATAAAACCATAATGCTTGGAACACCTTTCAGTTTTGAGGTCCGTGGTGCCCCGTGGTCCAATTTTGGTGCCGGGAGTGCATTATTGGCCATTTATGCAATTTTCGTGTGAAAATAAGACTTTTGGGATTTGGTGCCCTGTGATTCCTAGTGCATTCTTATGCATAGAAAACCATAATACTCGAAGCACCTTTCAGTTTGGAGGTCCGAGGTGCCCCGTTGTCCAATTTTGGTGCCCGTTGTGCTTTTTCGGCCATTATGCAATTTTGCGCAAAAATAAAACTTTTGGGTTTTCGTGCCTCGTGATCCCTGGTGCATTCTTATGCATAAAAAACCATAATGCTCGAAACACTTATCAGTTTTGAGGTCCGAGGTGCCCCGTGGTCCAATTTTGGTGCCCGTGTTGCATTTTTGGCCCTTTTTACAATTTTCGTGCGAAAATAAGACATTTGGGTTTTTGTGCCCCGTGATCCTTGGTGCGTTCTTATGGATAAAAAACCATAATGCTCGGAACACTTTTCATTCATGAGCTTCGTGGTGCCCCGTGGTCCAATTTTGGTGCCGGGGGGTGCATTTTAGGCCATTTGCGGAATTTTCGTGCAAAAATAAGACTGTTGGTTTTGGTACCCCGTGCCCCCTGGTGCATTCTTATGCATAAAAAACCTTAATGCTCGGAGCACTTTAAGTTTTGAGGTCTGAGGTACCCCGTGGTCCAGTTTTGGTGCCCATGGTGCATTTGCGGCCCATTGTGCAATTTTCGTTCGAAAATAAGACCTTTGGGTTTTGGTGCCTAGTGATTCCTTGTGCATTCTGATGCATAAAAAATCTTAATGCTCGGAACACTGTTAAATTTTGTGGTCCGTGGTGCCCCATGGTGTGATTTTGGTGCCGGTAATGCATTTTCGGCCATTTGTACAATTTTCGTGCGAAAATAAGAATTTTGGGTTTTGCTGCCCCGTGATCCTTGGTGCATTCTTATGCATAAAAAATCATAATGCTCGGAACACTTTTCAGTTTTGAGGTCCGTGGTGCCCCGTGGTCCAATTTTGGTGCCGGGAGTGCATTATCGGCCATTTATGCAATTTTCGTGTGAAAATAAGACTTTTGGGATTTGGTGCCCTGTGATTCCTGGTGCATTCTTATGCATAGAAAACCATAACACTCGAAGCACCTTTCAGTTTTGAGGTCCGAGGTGCCCCGTTGTCCAATTTTGGTGCCCGTGGTGCATTTTCGGCCATTGTGCAATTTTGATCAAAAATAAAACTTTTGGGTTTTCGTGCCTCGTGATCCCTGGTGCATTCTTATGCATAAAAATCCATAATGCTCGAAATACTTATCAGTTTTGAGGTCCGTGGTGCCCCGTGGTCCAATTTTGGTGCCCGTGTTGCATTTTTGGGCCTTTTTCCAATTTTCGTGCGAAAATAAGACTTTTGGGTTTTGGTGCCCCGTGGTCCTTGGTGCGTTCTTATGGATTAAAAACCATAATGCTCGGAACACTTTTCAGTCTTGAGCTTCGTGGTGCCCCGTGGTCCAATTTTGGTGCCGGGGGTGCATTTTCGGCCATTTGTCGAATTTTCGTGCAAAAATAAGACTGTTGGTTTTGGTACCCCGTGATCCCTGGTGCATTCTTATGCATAAAAAACCTTAATGCTCGGAGCACTTTATGTTTTGAGGTCTGAGGTGCCCCGTGGTCCAGTTTTGGTGCCCATGGTGCATTTGCGGCCCATTGTGCAATTTTCGTTCGAAAATAAGACCTTTGGGTTTTGGTGCCTAGTGATCCCTTGTGCATTCTGATGCATAAAAAATCGTAATGCTCGGAACACTGTTAAATTTTGTGGTCCGTGGTGCCCCATGGTGCGATTTTGGTGCCGGTAATGCATTTTCGGCCATTTGTACAATTTTCTTGCGAAAATAAGACTTTTGGGTTTTGCTGCCCCATGATCCTTGGTGCATTCTTATGCATAAAAAACCATAATGCTTAGAACACTTTTCAGTTTTGAGGTCCGTGGTGCCCCGTGGTCCAATTTTGGTTCCGGGAGTGCATTATCGGCCATTTATGCAATTTTCGTGTGAAAATAAGACTTTTGGGATTTGGTGCCCTATGATTCCTGGTGCATTCTTATGCATAGAAAACCATAATACTCGAAGCACCTTTCAGTTTTGAGGTCCGAGGTGCCCCGTTGTCCAATTTTGGTGCCCGTGGTGCACTTTCGGCCATTGTGCAATTTTGCGCAAAAACAAAACTTTTGGGTTTTCGTGCCTCGTGATCCCTGGTGCATTCTTATGCATAAAAAACCATAATGCTCGAAACACTTATCAGTTTTGAGGTCCGAGGTGCCCCGTGGTCCAATTTTGGTGCCCGTGTTGCAGTTTTGTCCCTTTTTGCAATTTTCGTGCGAAAATAAGACTTTTGGGTTTTGGTGCCCCATGATCCTTGGTGCGTTCTTATGGATAAAAAACCATAATGCTCGGAACACTTTTCATTCTTGAGCTTCGTGGTGCCCCGTGGTCCAATTTTGGTGCCGGGGGTGCATTTTCGGCCATTTCTGGAATTTTCGTGCAAAAATAAGACTGTTGGTTTTGGTACCCCGTGATCCCTGGTGCATTCTTATGCATAAAAAACCTTAATGCTCGGAGCACTTTAAGTTTTGAGGTCTGAGGTGCCCCGTGGTCCAGTTTTGGTGCCCATGGTGCATTTGCGGCCCATTGTGCAATTTTCGTTCGAAAATAAGACTTTTGGATTTTGGTGCCTAGTGATCCCTTGTGCATTCTGATGCATAACAAATCGTAATGCTCGGAACACTGTTAAATTTTGTGGTTCGTGGTGCCCCATGGTCCGATTTTGGTGCCGGTAATGCATTTTCGGCCATTTGTACAATTTTCGTGCAAAAATAAGACTTTTGGGTTTTGCTGCCCCGTGATCCTTGGTGCATTCTTATGCATAAAAAACCATAAATGCTTGGAACACTTTTCAGTTTTGAGGTCCGTGGTGCCCCGTGGACCAATTTTGGTGCCGGGAGTGCATTATCGGCCATTTATGCAATTTTCGTGTGAAAATAAGACTTTTGGGATTTGGTGCCCTGTGATTCCTGGTGCATTCTTATGGATAGAAAACCATAATACTCGAAGCACCTTTCAGTTTTGAGGTCCGAGGTGCCCCGTTGTCCTATTTTCGTGCCCGTGGTGCATTTTCGGCCATTGTGCAATTTTGCGCAAAAATAAAACTTTTGGGTTTTCGTGCCTCGTGATCCCTTGTGCATTCTTATGCATAAAAAACCATAATACTTTGAACACTTTTCAGTCTTGAGGTTCATGGTGCCCTGTGGTCGGATTTTGGTTCCGGGGGTGCATTTTCTGCCATTTGTGCAATTTTCGTGCGAAAATAAGACTGTCCTGTTTTGGTGCCCTGGTGCATTCTTATGCATAACAAACCATAATGCTCATAGCACTTTTCATTCATGAGGTTTGTGGTGCCCCGTGCTCCAATTTTGGTGCCAGCGTGCATTTTCAGCCATTTGTGTAATTTTCGTGCGAAAATAAGACTTTTGGGTTTTGGTGCCCCGTGAACCCTGGTGCATTCTTATGCATAAAAAACCTTAAGGCTTGTAGCACTTCTCAGTTTTGAGGTCCGTGTTGCCCCGTGGTCCGATTTTGGTGCTGGTGGTGCATTTTTGGCCATTTGTGCAATTTTCGTTCGAAAATAAGACTTTTGGATTTTGGTGCCCTGTGAACCCAGGTGCATTCTTATGCATAAAAAGCCATAATGCTCAAAGCACTTTCAGTTTTGAGGTACGAGGTGCCCCGTGGTCCAATTTTCGTGCTCGTGGTGCATTTTTCCAATTGTGCAATTTTCGTGCGAAAATAAAAATTTTGGGTTTTGGTGCCGCGTGATACCTGGTGCATTCTTATGCATAAAAAACCATAATGCTCGACGCACTTTTAAGTTTTGAGGTCCGAGGTGCCCCGTTGTCCAATTTTGATGCCCGTGGTGCATTTTCGGCCCATTGTACAATTTTCGTGCGAAAATAAGACTTGTGGGTTTTGGTGCCCCATGATCCCTGGTGTATTCTTAGGCATACAAAACCATAATGCTTGGAGCACTTCTAAGTTTTGAGGTCCCAGGTGCCACGTGATCCAATTTTGGTGCCCGTGGTGCATTTTCGACCATTGTGCAATTTTCGCGCGAAAATTAGACTTTTGGGTTTTGGTGCCCCGTGATCCTTGGTGCATTCTTATCCATAAAAAACCGTAATGCTCGAAACACTTCTCAGTTTTGAGGTCCGTGGTGCCCCGTGGTCCAATTTTGGTGCCGATGGTGCATTTTCGGCCATTTGCTCAATTTTCGTGCGAAAATAAGACTTTTGGGTTTTGGTGCCCCATGATCCCTGGTGCATTCTTATCCATAAAAAAACCATAATGCTCGAAACACTTCTCAGTTTTGAGGTCCATGGTGCCCCGTGGTCCAATTTTGGTGCCGGTGGTGCATTTTTTGGCCATTTGTTAAATTTTCGTGCGAAAGTAAGACTTTTTGGGTTTTGATGCCCAGTGATCCCTGGTGCATTCTTATGCATAAAAAACCATAATCCTTGGAGAACTTTTATGTTTTGATGTCCTAGGTGCCCCGTGGTCCAATTTTGGACCCTGTTGTGCATTTTCGGCCCATTGTGCAATTTTCGTGCGAAAAGAAGAATTTAGGGTTTTGGTGCCCCGTGATCCTTGGTGCATTATTATGCATAAGAAACCGTAAAGATTGGAGCACATTTCATTTTTGAGGTCTGTGGTGCCCCGTGGTCCAATTTTGGTGCCGGTGGTGCATTTTCGGACATTTGTGCAATTGTCGTGCGAAAATAAGACTTTAGGGTTGTGGTACCTTGTGAACCCTGGTGTATTCTATCCATAAAAAACCATAATGCCATAGCACTTTTTAGTTTTGAGGTCCGAGGTGCCCCGTGGTCCAAATTTGGTGCCCGTGGTGCATTTCCGGCCCTTGTGCAACTTTGGCGCGAAAATAAGACTTTTGGGTTTTGGTGCCTCGTGATCCTTGGAGCATTCTTATGCATAAAAAACCATAATTCTTGAAACACTTTTCAGTTTTGAGGTCCGAGGTGCCCTGTGGTCCAATTTTGGTGCCCGTGGTGCATTTTTGGCCCATTGTGCAATTGACGTGCGAAAATAAGACTTTTGGGATTTGGTGCCGCGTGATACTTGGGGCATTCTTAGGAATAAAAAACAATAATGCTTGGAGCACTTTTAAGTTTTGAGGTCCCAGGTGCCCCGTGGTCCAATTTTGGTGCCCCGTGGTGCATTTTCGTCCATTGTGCAATTTTCGCGCAAAAATAAAACTTTTGGGTTTTTGTGCCCCGTGATCCTTGGTGCATTCTTGTTCATAAAAAACCATAATACTCAGAACACTTTTCAGTCTTGAGGTTCGTGGTGCCCCGTGGTCCAATTTTGGTGCTGCGGGTGCATTTTCGGCCATTTGTGCAATTTTCGTGCGAAAATAAGACTTTTGGGTTTTGGTGCCCTGTGAACCCTGGGCATTCTTATGCATAAAAAACCATAATGCTCATAGCGCTTTTCATTCCTGAGGTTCGTGGTGCCCCGTGGTCCAATTTTGGTGCCTGTGGTGCATTTGCGACCCATTGTGCAATTATCGTGTGAAAATTAGAATTTTGGGTTTTGGTACCCAATAATCCCCGGTGCATTCTCATGCATAAAAAACCATAATGCTCGGAACACTTTTCAGTTTTGAGGTCCATGGTGCCCCGTGGTCCAATTTTGGTGTATGTAATGCTTTCTCGGCCATTTGTACAATTTTTGTGCGAAAGTAAGACTTTTGGGTTTTGGTGCCCCGTGATCCTTGGTGCTTTCTTATGCATAAAAAATCATAATGCTCAGAGCCCTTTTAAGTTTTGAGGTCCGAGGTGCCCCGTGTTCCAATTTTGTTGCCAGTGGGGCATTTTCGGCCCATTGTTCAATTTTCATCCCAAAAAAAGACTTTAGGGTTTTGGTGCCCAGTGATCCCTGGTGCATTCTTATGCATAAAAAACCATAATGCTTAGAGCACTTTTCAGTTTTGAGGTCCGTGGTGCCCCATGGTCCAATTTTGGTGCCCGTGGTGCATGTTCGGCCCATGGTGCAATTTTCGTGCCAAAATAAGACTTTTTGGTTTTGGTGCCCCATGATCCCTGGTGCAATCTTATGCGTAAAAAACCATAATACTTTGAGCACTTTTCAGTTTTGAGGTACGTGGTGTCCAGTGGTCCAATTTTGGTGCCCCGTGGTGTAGTTTTGGCCCAAGGTGCAATTTTCGTGCCAAAATAAGACGTTAAGGTTTTGGTGCCCCATGATCCCTGGGGTATTCTTATGCATAAAAAACCATAATGCTCGGAACACTTTTTAGTTTTGAGGTTCGAGGTGCCCCGTGATCTAATTTTGGTGCCTGTGGTGTATTTTCGGCCCATTATGCAATTTTCGTGCCAAAATAAGACTTTTGGGATTTGGTGCCCCATGATCCTTGGGGCATCCTTATGCATAAAAAAACCATAATGCTCGAAGTACTTTTAGGGCTTGAGGTCTGTGATGCCCCATGATCCAATTTTGGTGCCCGTGGTGCATTTTCGACACTAGTGCAATTTTCTTGCCAAAATAAGACTTTTTGGGTTTTGCTGCCTCGTGATCCCTAGTGCATTCTTATGCATAGAAAACCATAATGCTCGGAGCACTTTTCAATTTTGAGGTCCGTGGTGTCCAATGGTTCAATTTTGGTGCCCCGTGGTTCATTTTTGGCCCATGGTGCAATTTTCGTGCAAAAATAAGAATTTTTAGTTTTGGTGCCCTGTGATCCCTAGGGAATTCTTATGCATAAAAAACCGTAATCGTCGATGCAGATTTTAGTTTTGAGACCCGTGGTGCACCGTGGTCCAGTTTTTGTGCCCCTGTTGCATTTTCGCCCAATTATGCAATTTTCGTGTGAAAATAAGACTTTTGGGGTTTTGGTGCCCCGTGATCCCTAGTGCATCATTATGCATAAATATCCATAATGCTCGAAGCACTTTTCAGTTTTGTGGTCCGTGGTGCCCCGTGGTCCACTTTTGTGCCCCTAATGCATTTTCGTCCCATTGTGCAATTTTCGTGCGAAAGAAGACTTTTGGGTTTTGGTGCCCCATGATACCTGGTGCATCCTTATGCAAAAAAATCATAATGCTCAGAGCACTTTTCAGTTTTGAGATTCGTGGATCCCCGTGGTCCAATTTTTGTGCCTGTGGTGCATGCTCGGCCCATGGTGTAATTTTCGTGCGAAAATAAGACTTTTGGATTTTGGTGCCCCGTGATCCCTGGGGCATTGTTATGCATAAAAAACCATAATGCTCAAAGCACTTTTCAGTTTTGAGGTTCGTGGTGCCCCGTGGTCCAATTTTGGTCCCTGTGGTGCATTTTCGACACCAGGTGCAATTTTTGTGCCAAAATAAGACTTTTGTGTTTTGGTGCCCCGTGATCCTTGGTGCATCCTTATACATAAAAAAAACCATAATGCTCAGAGCACTTTTCAGTTTTGAGGTCCGTGGTGCCCCGTGGTCAAATTTTGGTGCTCGTGCTGCATTTTCGGCCAATTATGCAATTTTCGTGCCAAAATAAGACTTTTGGGTTTTGGTGCCCCATGATCCTAGGGGCATCCTTATGCATAAAAAACCATAGTGCTCGAAGCACTTTTTAGGTTTGAGGTCCGTGATGCCCCGTGGTCCAATTTTGGCGCCCGTGGTGCCTTTTTGGCACATGGGGCAATTTTCGTGCCAAAATATGACTTTTGGTTTTTGGTGCCCTATGATCCTTGCTGCATCCTTATGCACAAAAACCCCATAGTGCTCAGATAACTTTTCAGTATTGAGGTTCGTGGTGCCCCGAGGTCCAATTTTGGTGCCCATGGTGCATTTTCGACAACGGTACAATTTTCGTGCCAAAATAAAACTTTTCGATTTTGGTGCCACGAGATCCCTAGTGCATTCTTATGCATAAAAAATCATAATGCTAACAGCACTTTTCAGTTTTGAGGTCCGTGGTGTCCAGTGGTCCAATTTTGGTGCCCCGTGGTGCATTTTTGGCCCATGGTGCAATTTTTGTGCCAAAATAAGACTTCTGGGTTTTGGTGCCCCGTTATCCTTGGGGCATTCTGATGCACAAAAAACCATAATGGTCGAAGCACATTTCAGTTTTGAGGTCCGTGGTGTCCCGTGGTCCAATTTTGGTGCCCGAAGTTGATTTTCCGCACATGGTGCAATTTTCGTGCCAAAATAAGACTTTTGGGTTTTGGAGCCCCGTGATCCTTGGTGGATTCTTATGCATAAAAAACCATAATGCTCAAAGCACTTTTCAATTTTGTGGTCCAAGGTGTCCAGTGGTCCAATTTTGATGCCCCGTGGGGCATTTTTTGGCCAATGGTGCAATTTTTGTGCCAAAATAAGACTTTTGGGTCTTGGTGCCCCGTATCCTTGGGGCATTCTTATGCATAAAAAATCATAATGCTCAGAGCACTTTTCAGTTTTGAGGTTCATGGTACCCCCGTGGTCCAATTTTGGTGCCGGTGGTTCATTTTCGTCCATTTCTGTAATTTTCGTGCAAAAATAAGCTTTTGGGTTTTGGTGCCCCGTGATTCCTGGTGCATTCTTATGCATAAAATACCATAATGCTCATACCACTTTTTAGCTTTGAGGTCCGTGGTGCACCGGGGTCAAATTTTGGTGCCCGTGGCGCATTTTCGGCACATGGTGCAATTTTCGTGCCAAAATAAGACTTTTGGGTTTTGGAGCCCCATGATCCTTGGTGCATCCTTATGCATAAAAAACCATAATGCTTAGAGCACTTTTTAGTTTTGAGTTCCGTGGTGCCCGGTGGTCCAATTTTGGTGCCCGTGGTGAATTTTCTGCACATGGTGCAATTTTGCGTTCCAAAATACGACTTTTGGGTTTTGGTGCCCCGTGATCCTTGGGTCATTCTTATGCATAAAAAACCATAATGGTCGAAGCACTTTTCAGTTTTGAGGTCCGTGGTGCCCGTGGTGGATTTTCCGCACATGGTGCAATTTTCATGCCAAAACAAGACTTTTGGGTATTCGAGCCCCGTGATCCTAAGTGCATTCTTATGCATCAAATACCATAAAGCTCGGGGCAGCTTTCAGTTTTGTGGTCCGTGGTGCCCTGTGGTCCAATTTTTGTGCCTGTGGTGCATTTTCGGCCCATTATGCAACTTTCGTGCGGAAATAAGACTTTTGGGTTTTGGTGCCCAATGATCCCTGGTGCATCCTTATGCATAAAAATCCATAATGCTTGGAGCACTTTTAAGTTTTGAGGTCCGTGGTGACCCGTGGTCCAATTTTTGTGCCTGTGTTGCATTTTCGCCCCATTGTGCAATTTTCGTGCGCTGTGGTTTTTTATGCATAAGAATGCACCATGGATCACGGGGCACCAAAACCCAAAAGTCTTATTTTCGCACGAACATTGCACAATGGGCTGAAACTGCACCACGGGTACCAAAATTGGACCACAGGGTTCGTCAAACCTCAAAACTAACAAGTTCTCCGAGCATAATGGTTTTTTTATGCATAAGAATGCACCAGGGATCACGGTGCACCAAAAGTCTTAATTTCGCACGAAAATTGCACAATGGGGCCGAAACTGCACCACGGGCACCAAAATTGGGACCACGGGGAACCTGGGACCTCAAAAATTAAAAAGTGCTCCAACCATTATGGTTTTTTTATGCATAAGAATGCACCAGGGATCACGGGGTCCGAAAACCCAAAATTCTTATTTTTCGCACGAAAATTGCACAATGGGCCGAAACTGCACCACGAGTACCAAAATTGGACCACGGGATTCTTCGGACCTCAAAACTAACAAGTGCTCCGAGCATAATGGTTTTTTTATGCATAAGAATGCACCAGGGATCACGGGGCACCAAAACCCAAAAGTCTTATTGTTGCACGAAAATTGCACAAATGGCCGAAAATGCACCACTGGCACCAAAATTGGACCACGGGGCACCTTGGGCCTCAAAACTTAAAAGTGCTCCAATCATTATGGTTTTTTTATGCATAAGAATGCACCAGGGATCACGGGGGCACGAAAACCCAAGAGTCTTATTTTCGCACGAAAATTGCACAAATGGCCGAAAATGCACCACGAGCACAAAAATTGGACAACGGGGCACCACGGACCTCAAAACTTAAAAGTGCTCCAAGCATTATGGTTTTTTATGGATAAGAATGCACCAGGGATCACGGGGCACCAAATCCCAAACATCTTATTTTCGCACGAAAAATGCACAAATGGCCAAAAATGCACCCCCGGCACCTAAATTGGACCACGGAGCACCACGAACCTCAAGACTGAAATGTGTTTCGAGCATTATGGTTTTTTATCCATAAGAATGCACCAACGATCGTGGGGCACAAAAACCCAAAAGTCTTACTTTCGCAAGAAAATTGCACAAATGGCCGAAAATTCACCACCGGCACCAAAATTGGGCCACGGGGCACCACGGACCTCAAAACTGTAAAGTATTCCGAGCATTGTGGTTTTTTTATGCATCAGAATGCACAGTGCTCGAGAGGCACCAAATCCAAAAGTCTTATTTTCGCACGAAAATTGAACAAATGGCCGAAAATGCACCCACGACACCAAAATTGGACAACGGGGCACCTCGGACCTCAAAACTGAAAAGTACTCCGAGTATTAAGGTTTTTTTATGCATAAGGATGCATCAGGGATTACGGTGCACCAAAATCCAAAAGTGTTATTTTCGCACGAAAAATGCACAAATGGGCTAAAATGCACCCCCGGCACCAAAATTATACCACAGAGCACCACGAACCTCAAGACTGAAAAGTGTTCCGAGCATTATGGTTTTTTATGCATAAGAATGCACCAAGGATCACGGGGCACAAAAACCCAAAAGTCTTATTTTCGCACAAAATTGCACAATGGGCCGAAAAAGCACCACGGGCACCAAAATTGAACCACGATGCACCACGTACCTCAAAACATAAAAGTGCTCCCAGTAATATGGTTTTTTATGCAAAAGAATGCACCAGGGATCACGGGGGCACCAAAACCCAAAAGTCTTATTTTCGCACGAAAATTGCACAAATGGTCGAAAATGCACCACCGGCACCAAAATTGAACCACGAGGCACCACGGACCTCAAAACTAAAAAGTGTTCCAAGCATTATGGTTTTTTATGCATAAGAATGCACCAAGGATCACGGGGCACCAAAACCCAAAAGTCTTATTTTCGCACGAAAATTGCACAAATGGCCGAAGATGCACCCTCGGCACCAAAATTGGACCACAAGGCACCACGAACGTCAAAACTGAAAAGTGTTTCAAGCATTATGGTTTTTTTATGCATAAGAATGCACCAACGATCACGGGGCACCAAGGATCACGGGGGCACCAAAATCCAAAAGTCTTATTTTCGCATGAAAATTGCATAATGGGCCGAAAATGCATCACAGGCACCAAAATTGGACCACGGGGCACCTCGGACCTCAAAACTTAAAAGTGCTTCAAGAATTATGGTTTTTTATGCATAAGAATGCAC
Source organism: Pueraria montana var. lobata (assembly GCA_026413185.1). Classification (NCBI taxonomy): domain Eukaryota; kingdom Viridiplantae; phylum Streptophyta; class Magnoliopsida; order Fabales; family Fabaceae; genus Pueraria; species Pueraria montana. Next base: position 72,597,039 of record CM048646.1, on the reverse strand, counting down.
CAGGGATCATGGGGCACCAAAACCCAAAAGTGCTATTTTCGCACGAAAATTGCACAAATGGCCGAAAATGCACCACTGGCACCAAAATTGGACCACGGGGCACCACGAACCACAAATCTGAAAAGTGTTCCGAGCATTATGGTTTTTTTATGCATAAGAATGCACCAGGGATCACGGGGCACCAAAACCCAAAAGTCTTATTTTTTGCACGAAAATTGCACAAATGGCCGAAAATGCACCACCGGCACCCCCGAGGCACCACGGACCTCAAAACTGAATAGTGTTCTGAACAATATGGTTTTTTTATGCATAAAAATGGACCAGGGATCACGGGGCATCAAAACCCAAAAGTCTCATTTTCGCATGAAAATTGTATAATAGACCAAAAATGCACCACAGGCACCAAAATTGGACCACGGGGCACCTTGGACCTCAAAACTGGTAACTGCCCCGAGCATTATGGTTTTTTACGCATAAGAAAGCACCAGGGATCACAGGGGCACTAGAACCCAAAAGTCTTATTTTCGCACGAAAATTCCACAATGGGCCGAAAATGCATCACTGGCACCCAAATTGGACCACGGGGCACCACGAACCTCAAAACTGAAAAGTGCTCCAAGCATTATGGTTTGTTGTGCTTAAGAATGCACCAGGGATCACGGGGCTCCAAAACCCAAAAGTCTTATTTTCGCACAAAAATTACACAAATGGCCGTAAATGCACTACCGACACCAAAATTGGATCAGAAGGCACCACGAACCTCAAAACTAAAAAGTGTTATGAGCATTATGGTTTTTTATGCATAACAATGCACCAGAGATCATGGGGGCACCAAAACCCAAAAGCCTTATTTTCGCACGAAAATTGCATAATGGGCCGAAAATGCACCACGGGCACCAAAATTTGACCACGGGGCACCTCGGACCTCAAAACTTAAAAGTTCTCCAACCATTATGGTTTTTTATGCATAAGAATGCACCAGGGATCACGAACCTCAAAACTGAAAAGTGCTCCGGGCATTATGGTTTTTTATGCATAAGAATGCACAAGGGATCAAAGGGTACCAAAACCCAAAAGTCTTATTTTTGCACGAAAATTGCACAATGGGCCGAAAATGCACCACGGGCACCAAAATTGGACCACGGGGCACCTCGGACCACAAAATTGAAAAGTGCTCCAAGCATTATCGTTTTTTATGCATAAGAATGCACCAGGGATCACGAGGCACCAAAACCCCAAAAGTCTTATTTTTGCACGAAGATTGCACAATGGGCCAAAAATGCACCACGAGCACCAAAATTGGACCACGTGGCACCTGGGAACTCAAAACTCAAAAGTGCTCCAAGCATTATGCATTTTTCTGCATAAGAATTCCCCAAGGATCACAGGGCAGCAAAACCCAAAAGTCTTATTTTGGCACGAAAATTGCACCATGAGCTAAAAATGTACCATGGGGCACCAAAATTTGACCTCGGGGCACCACGGACCTTAAAACTGAAAATTACTCCAAGCATTTCCATTTCTTATGCATCAGAATGCACAAGGGATCACGGGGCACCAAAACCCAAAAGTCTTATTTTGGCACGAAAATTGCACCGTGTGCCGAAAATGCACCCCGGGAACCAAAATTGGACCACGGGACACCTCGGACCTCAAAACTGAAAAGTGCTCCAAGCATAATGGTTTTTTATGCGTAAGAATGCGCCCGGGATCACAGGGCACCAAAACTCAAAAGTCTTATTTTTGCATGAAAATTGCACCATGTGCCGAAAATGAACCACGGGCAGCAAAATATGACCACTGGGACACCACGAACCTCAAAACTGAAAAGTGCTCTGAGCATTATGGTTATTTATGCAGAAGAATGCCCCAGGGATCATGGGACACCAACACCCAAAAGTCTTATTTTCACAAGAAAATTGCACAATGGGCCGAAATTGCACCACCGGCACCAAAATTGGACCACAGGGCCCCATGGACCTCAAAACTGAAAAGTGCTCCGAGCATTATGGTTTTTTATGCATAAGAATGCACCAGGTATCACGGGGGCACCAAACCGAAAACTCTTATTTTGGCACGAAAATTGCACCATGAGCCAAAAATGGACCACGGGGCACCAAAATTGGCCCACTGGAGACCACGGACCTCAAAACTGAAAAGTGCTCTGCGCATTATTGTTTTTTATGCATAGGAATGTACCAGGAATCATGGGGCAATAAAGCCCAAAACTCTTATTTTCATATGAAAATTGCACAAATGGCCGAAAATGCACCACGAGCAACAAAATTTCACCACTGGACACCAAGGACCTCAAAATTGAAAAGTGCTCCGAGCATTATGGTTTTTTATGTATAAGAATGCCCCAGGGATCACAGGGCACAAAACCCAAAAGTCTTATTTTCGCACGAAAATTGCTCAATGGGCCGAAAATGCAGCACGGGCACAAAAGTTGGACCACGGGGGCACCAGGGACCTCAAAACTGAAAAGGGCTCCGAGCATTATGGTGTTTTATGCATATGAATGCACCAAGATCACGGGGCACTAAAACGCAAAAGTCTTATTTTCGCTCGAAAATTGCATAATGGGCCGAAAATGCACCACGGGCACTAAAATTGGATCACGCGACAGCACGGACCTCAAAATTAAAAAGTACTCCGAGAATTATGGGTTTTATGCATAAGAATATCCAAGGATAACGGGGCACCAAAACCCAAAAGTCTTATTTTGGCACGGAAATTGTACCACGGGGCCCCAAAATTGGACTGCTGGATACCACGGACCTCAAAACTGAAAACTACTCGGAGCATTATGGTTATTTATGCATAAGAATTCACCAGGGATCATAGGGCACCAAAAACCCAAAAGTCTTATATTCGAAGAAAAATTGCACAAGGGTCCGAAAATGCATCAGGGGCACCAAAATTGGACCACGAGGCACCATGGACCTCAAAACTGAAAAGTGCTCCGAGCATTATGGTTTTTTATGCATAAGAATGCACCAGGGATCACGGGGCACCAAAACCCAAAAGTCTTACTTTGGCACAAAAATTGTACCATGAGCCAAAAATGGACCACGTGGCACCAAAATTGTCCCATTGGAGACCACAGACCTCAAAATTGAAAAGTGCTCTGAGCATTATTATTTTAATGCATAAGAATGCACCAGGAATCATGGGGCAATAAAACCCAAAACTCTTATTTTTGCATGAAAATTTTACAAATGGCCGAAAAAGCACCACAAGCAACAAAATTTGACCATTGGACACCACGGACCTCAAAATTGAAAAGTGCTATGAGCATTATGGTTTTTTATGTATAAGAATGCCCCAGGGATCACGGGGCACAAAACCTAAAAGTCTTATTTTTGCACGAAAATTGCACAATGGGCTGACAATGCAGCACGGGCACAAAAGTTGGACCACGGGGCACCACGGACCTCAAAACTGAAAAGTGCTCCGAGCATTATGGTTTTTTATGCATATGAATGCACCAAGATCACGGGGCACTAAAACGTAAAAGTCTTATTTTCGCTCGAAAGTTGCATAATGGGCCGAAAATGCACCACGGGCACTAAAATTGGACCACGCGGCAGCACAGACCTCAAAACTGAAAAGTACTCCGAGAATTATGGTTTTTTATGCATAAGAATACCCAAGGATGACGGCGCAACAAAACCCAAAAGTCTTATTTTGGCACGGAAATTGCACCACGGGGCCCGAAAATTGGACCGCTGGATACCACGGACCTCAAAACTGAAAAGTGCTCCGAGCATTATGGTTTTGTTATGTATAAGAATGCATCAGGGATCACGGGGGCACCAAAATCCAAAAGTCTAATTTTCGCACGAAAATTGCATAAATGGTCCGAAAAATACACCACTGGGCACCAAAATTTGACTACGAGGCATCACGGACCTCAAAACGGAACATTCCTCCAAGCATTATGTTTTTTATGCATAAGAATGGCCCAAGGATCACGGGGCACCAAAACCCAAAAGTCTTATTTTGGCACGAAAATTGCACCATGGGCCAAATATGCACCACAGAGCACCAAAATTGGCCCACTGGACACCACGGACCTAAAAACTGAAAAAGTGTTCCGAGCATTATGGTTTTGTTATGTATAAGAATGCACAAGGGATCATGGGGCATCAAAACCCAAAAGTATTATTTTCGCACGAAAATTGCATAACTTGCCAAAAATGCGCCACCGGTCACCAAAATTTGACTACGAGGCACCACGGACCTCAAAACGGAAAAGTCCTCCGAGCATTATGTTTTTTATGCAAAAGAATGCCCCAAGGATCACGGGGCACCAAAACCCAAAAGTCTTATTTTTGCAAGAAAATTGCACTATGGGCCAAAAATGCAACACAAGGCACCAAAATTGGCCCACTGGACACCATGGACCTTAAAACTGAAAAGTGCTCCGAGCATTATGGTTTCTTATGCATAAGAATGCCCCAAGGATCACGGGGGCACCGAAACCCATAAGTCTTATTTTGGCATGGAAATTGCACAATGGGCCGAAAATGCACCACCGGCACCAAAATTGGACCACGGGGCACCTCGGACCTCAAAACCGAAAAGTGCTATGAGCATTATGGTTTTTTATGCATAAGAATGCACCAGGGTTCACAGGGCACCAAAACCCAAAAGTCTTATTATCGCATGAAAATTGCACACATGGCCGAATATGCACCACCAGCTCCAAAATTGGACCACGGGGGCACCACGGACCTCAAAACTGAAAATTGCTCCAAGCATTATTGTTTGTTATGCATAAGAATGCACTAGGGATGACGGGGCTCAAAAACCCAAAAGTGTTATTTTCGCACTAAAATTGCACAATGGGCCGAAAATGCACCTCGGACCTCAATACTTAAAAATGGTTCGAGCATTATATTTTTTTATGCATAACAGTGCACCAGAGATCATGGGGCACCAAAAACCAAAAGACTTATTTTCGCACGAAAATTCTGCAAATGGCCGAAAATGCATTACCGGCAACAAAATTGGAGCACGGGGCACCACGGACCTCAAAACTGAAAATTGTTCCGAGTAGTATGGGTTTTTATGCACAAGATTACACCAGGGATCACGGGGCACCAAAACCCAAATGTATTATTTTCACAAGAAAATTGCACAGTGGGCCAACAATGCACCACGGGACACCAAAATTGGACCACAGGCCACCTCGGACCTCAAAACTTAAAAGTTCTCCGACCATTATGGTTTTTTATGCATTAGAATGCACCAGGGATCACGGAGCACCAAAACCCAAAAGTCTTATTTTCACATGAAAATTTCTTAATTGGTCGAAAATGCACCATCGACACCAAAATTCGACCACGGGGCATCGCAGACCTAAAAACTGAAAAGTGCTCCAAGCATTATGGTTTTTTATGCACAAGAATGTACCAGGGGTCACGGGACACCAAAACCCAAAAGCCTTATTTTCGCATGAAAATTGCACAAATGGCATAAAATGCATTACCGGCACCAAAATTGGACCACGGGGAACCACGAACATCAAAACTGAAAAGTGTTCTGAGCATTGTGGTTTTTTTATGCATAAGAATGCACCAGGGATCACGGGGGCACCAAACCCAAAAGTTTTATTTTCACACGAAAATTGCACAAATGGCCGAAAATGCACCACCGGCACCAAAATTGCACCACGGGGCACCACGGACCTCAAAACTAAAAAGTGCTCCAAGCATTATGGTTTCTTATGCATAAGAATGCACTAGGGATGACGGGGCTCAAAAACCCAAAAGTGTTATTTTCGCACGAAAATTGCACAATGGGCCGAAAATGCACCACGGGGCATCTCAGACCTCAATACTTAAAAGTGGTTCGAGCAATGTATTTTTTTATGCATAAGAATGCACCAGGGATCACAGGGCACCAAAACCCAAAAGTCTTACTTTCGCACGAAAATTGCGCAAATGGCCCAAAATGCATTACCGGCACTAAATTTGGACCACGGGGCACCACAGACCTCAAAACTGGAAATTGTTCTGAGCATTATGGTTTTTTATGCATAAGATTGCACCAGGGATCACGGGCACCAAAACCCAAATCTCTTACTTTCGTAAGAAAATTGCACAATGGTCCAAAACTGCACCACGGGCACCAAAATTGGACCACGGGACACCTCGGACCTCAAAACTTAAAAGTTCTTAGACCATTATGGTTTTTTATGCATAAGAATGCATCAGGGATGATGGGGCACGAAAACCCCAAAGTGTTATTTTCGCACGAAAATTTCTTAATTGGTCGAAATTGCACCATCGGCACCAAAACTGGACCACGGGGCACTACGGACCTCGAAACTGAAAAGTGCTATGAGCATTATTATTTTTTATGCATTAGAATGCACCGGGGTTCACAAGGAAACAAAACCCAAAAGTCTTATTTTCGCACGAAAATTGCACAAATGGCCGAAAATGCACCACCGGCACCAAAATTGGACCACGGGGCACCTCGGACCTCAAAAATGAAAAGTGCTATTAGCATTATGGTTTTTTATGCATAAGAATGCACCAGGGTTAACAGGGCAACAAAACCCAAAAGTCTTATTTTCGCACGAAAATTGCGCAAATGGCCGAAAATGCATTACCGACACCAAAATTGGACCACGGGGCACCACGGACCTCATAATTGAAAATTGTTCCAAGCATTATGGTTTTTTATGCATAAGATTGATCCAGGGATCACGAGGCACCAAAACCCAAATGTATTACTTTCGCACGAAAATTTCTTTATTGGCCGAAAATGCACCATCATCACCAAAATTGGACCGCGGGGCACCACGGACCTCAAAACTGAAAAGTGATCCAAGCATTATGGTTTTTTATGCATAAGAATGCACCAGGGATCATGGGGCATTAAAACCCAAAAGCCTTATTTTCGCACGAAAATTGCACAAATGGCCAAAAATGAACCACCGGCACCAAAATTGGACCACGGGGCACCTCGAACCTCAAAACTTAAGAGTTCTCCAAGAATTGTTGTTTTTAATGCATAAGAATGCACCAGGGATCACGGGGCACTAAAACCCAAAAGTCTTATTTTCGCACGAAAATAACAAAATGGGTCGAAAATGCACCACGGGCACAAAAATTAGACCACGGGACACCTCAGACCTGAAAATTGAGAATTTCTCCGAGCAATAAGGTTTTTTATGCATAACAATGCATCAAGGATCACGGCGCACCAAAAACCAAACGTCTTATTTTCGCACGAAGATTGCACAATGGGCCGAAAACACACCACGGGCACCAAAATTGGACCACGGGGCACCTCGAACCTCAAAACTTAAAAGTGCTCCAAGCATTGTGGTTTTTTATGCATAAGAATGCACCAGGGATCACGGGGCACTAAAACCCAAAAGTCTTATTTTCGCAGGAAAATTGCAAAATGGGTCGAAAATTCACCATGGGAACAAAAATTAGACCACGGGGCACCTCGGACCTGAAAATTGACAAGTTCTCCGAGCAATAAGCTTTTTTATGCATAACAATGCATCAAGGATCACGGCGCACCAAAAACCAAAAGTCTTATTTTCGCACGAAGATTGCACAATGGGCCGAAAACGCACCACGGGCACGAAAATTGGATCGCGTGGCACCTGGGACCTTAAAACTTAAAAGTGCTCCAAGCATTGTGGTTTTTTATGCATAAGAATGCACCAGGGATCACGGGGCACCAAAACCTAAAAGTCTTATTTCCGCACGAAAATTGCACAAATGGCCGAAAATGCACGCCCGACATCAAAATTGGACCTCGGGGCACCACGAACTTCAAGACTAAAAAGTGTTTCGAGCATTCTGGTTTTTTATGCATAAGAATGCACCAAGGATCATGGGGCACCAAAATCCAAAAGTCTTATTTTCGCACAAAAATTGCACAAATGGCCGAAAATGCACCCCCGACACAAAAATTAGACCACGGGGCACCTCGAACCTGAAAACTGAAAAGTGCTGCGAGCATTAAGGTTTTTTATGCATAAGAATGCATCAGGGATCACGGGGCACTAAAACCCAAAAGTCTTATTTTTGCACGAAAAATGCACAAATGGCCGAAAATGCACCCCCGACACCAAAATTGGACCACGGGGCACCACGAATCTCAAAACTGAAAACTGCTCAAGGCATTATGATTTTTTATGCATAAGAATGCACTAGGGATCACGGGACACCAAAACCCAAGAGCCTAATTTTTGCACGAAAATTTCACAAATGGCCGAAAATGCACCGGCGGCACCAAAATAGGACCCTGGGGCACCACGAACCTCAAAACTGAAAATTCTTCTGAGCATTATGGTTTTTTATGTATAAGAATGCACCACAGATCACGGGGCACTAAAACCCAAAAGTCTTATTTTCGCACGAAATTTGCAAGATGGGTCGAAAATGCACCACGGGCACAAAAATTAGACCATGGGGCACCTCAGACCTGAAAATTGAGAAGTTCTCCGAGCAATAAGGCTTTTTATGCATAACACTGCATCAAGGATCACGGCGCACCAAAAACCAAAAGTCTTATTTTCGTACGAAGATTGCACAATGGGCCGAAAACGCACCACGGGCACCAAAATTGGACCACAGGGCACCTCGAACCTCAAAACTTAAAAGTGCTCCAAGCATTGTGGTTTTTTATGCATAAGAATGCACCAGGGATCACGGGGCACTAAAACCCAAAAGTCTTATTTTCGCATGAAAATTGCAAAATGGGTCGAAAATGCACCACGGGCACAAAAATTAGACCACGGGACACATCGGACCTGAAAATTGAGAAGTTCTCCGAGCAATAAGGTTTTTTATGCATAACAATGCATCAAGGATCACAGCGCACCAAAAACCAAAAGTCTTATTTTCGCACGAAGATTGCACAATGGGCCGAAAACGCACCACGGGCACCAAAATTGGACCACGGGGCACCTCGAACCTCAAAACTTCAGAGTTCTCCAAGCATTGTGGTTTTTTATGCATAAGAATGCACCAGGGATCACGGGGCACTAAAACCCAAAAGTCTTATTTTCGCACGAAAATTGCAAATTGGGTCGAAAATGCACCATGGGCACAAAAATTAGACCACGGGGCACCTCGGACCAGAAAATTGAGATGTTCTCCGAACAATAAGCTTTTTTATGCATAAAAATGCATCAAGGATCATGGCGCACCAAAAACCAAAAGTCTTATTTTCGCACGAAGATTGTACAATGGGCCAAAAACGCACCACGGGCACCAAAATTGGTTCGCGTGGCACCTGGGATCTCAAAACTTAAAAGTGCTCCAAGCATTGTGATTTTTTATGCATAACAATGCACCAGGGATCACGGGGCACCAAAACCCAAAAGTGTTATTTTCGCACGAAAATTGCACAAATGGCCGAAAATGCACCCCCGACATCAAAATTGGACCACGGGGCACCACGAACTTCAAGACTGAAAAGTGTTTTGAGCATTCTGGTTTTTTATGCACAAGAATGCACCAAGGATCATGGGGCACCAAAACCCAAAAGTCTTATTTTTGCACAAAAATTGCACAAATGGCCGAAAATGCACCCCCGACACCAAAATTGGACCAAGGGGCACCACGAACTTCGAGATTTAAAAGTGTTCTAAGCATCATGGGTTTTTATGCATAAGAATGCACCAGGGATCACAGGGCACTAAAACCCAAAAGTCTTATTTTCGCACAAAAATTGACAAATGGGCCGAAAATTCACCACGGGCACAAAAATTAGACCACGGGGCACCTCGAACTTGAAAACTGAAAAGTGCTCCTAGCATTAAGGTTTTTTATGCATAAGAATGCACCAGGGATCACGGGGCACAAAAACCCAAAAGTCTTATTTTCGCACGAAAATTGCAGAATGGGTCGAAAATGCACCACGGGCACAAAAATTAGACCACAGGACACATCGGACCTGAAAATTGAGAAGTTCTCTGAGCAATAAGGTTTTTTATGCATAACAATGCATCAAGGATCACGGCGCACCAAAAACCAAAAGTCTTATTTTCGCACGAAGATTGCACAATGGGCCGAAAACGCACCACGGGCACCAAAATTGGACCACGGGGCACCTCGAACCTCAAAACTTCAGAGTTCTCCAAGCATTGTGGTTTTTTATGCATAAGAATGCACCAGGGATCACGGGGCACTAAAACCCAAAAGTCTTATTTTCGCACGAAAATTGCAAATTGGGTCGAAAATGCACCATGGGCACAAAAATTAGACCACGGGGCACCTCGGACCAGAAAATTGAGATGTTCTCCGAGCAATAAGCTTTTTTATGCATAACAATGCATCAAGGATCACGGCGCACCAAAAACCAAAAGTCTTATTTTCGCACGAAGATTGTACAATGGGCCGAAAACGCACCACGGGCACCAAAATTGGTTCGCGTGGCACCTGGGATCTCAAACCTTAAAAGTGCTCCAAGCATTGTGATTTTTTATGCATAACAATGCACCAGGGATCACGGGGCACCAAAACCCAAAAGTGTTATTTTCGCATGAAAATTGCACAAATGGCCGAAAATGCACCCCCGACATCAAAATTGGACCACGGGGCACCACGAACTTCAAGACTGAAAAGTGTTTTGAGCATTCTGGTTTTTTATGCACAAGAATGCACCAAGGATCATGGGGCACCAAAACCCAAAAGTCTTATTTTTGCACAAAAATTGCACAAATGGCCGAAAATGCACCCCCGACACCAAAATTGGACCAAGGGGCACCACGAACTTCGAGATTTAAAAGTGTTCTAAGCATCATGGTTTTTTATGCATAAGAATGCACCAGGGATCTCGGGGCACTAAAACCCAAAAGTCTTATTTTCGCACAAAAATTGACAAATGGGCCGAAAATTCACCACGGGCACAAAAATTAGACCACGGGGCACCTCGAACTTGAAAACTGAAAAGTGCTCCTAGCATTAAGGTTTTTTATGCATAAGAATGCACCAGGGATCACTTGGCACTAAAACCCAAAAGTCTTATTTTCGCACGAAAATTGCAAAATGGGTCGAAAATGCACCACGGGCACAAAAATTAGACCACGGGACACATCGGACCTGAAAATTGAGAAGTTCTCTGAGCAATAAGGTTTTTTATGCATAACAATGCATCAAGGATCACGGCGCACCAAAAACCAAAAGTCTTATTTTCGCACGAAGTTTGCACAATGGGCCGAAAACGCACCACGGGCAACAAAATTGGACCACGGGGCACCTCGAACCTCAAAACTTAAGAGTTCTCCAAGCATTGTGGTTTTTTATGCATAAGGATGCACCAGGGATCACGGGGTACTAAAACCCAAAAGTCTTATTTTCGCACGAAAATTGCAAATTGGGTCGAAAATGCACGATGGGCACAAAAATTAGACCACGGGGCACCTCGGACCAGAAAATTGAGATGTTCTCCGAGCAATAAGCTTTTTTATGCATAACAATGCATCAAGGATCACGGCGCACCAAAAACCAAAAGTCTTATTTTCGCACGAAGATTGCACAATGGGCCGAAAACGCACCACGGGCACCAAAATTGGACCACGGGGCACCTCGAACCTCAAAACTTCAGAGTTCTCCAAGCATTGTGGTTTTTTATGCATAAGAATGCACCAGGGATCACGGGGCACTAAAACCCAAAAGTCTTATTTTCGCACGAAAATTGCAAATTGGGTCGAAAATGCACCATGGGCACAAAAATTAGACCACGGGGCACCTCGGACCAGAAAATTGAGATGTTCTCCGAGCAATAAGCTTTTTTATGCATAACAATGCATCAAGGATCACGGCGCACCAAAAACCAAAAGTCTTATTTTCGCACGAAGATTGTACAATGGGCCGAAAACGCACCACGGGCACCAAAATTGGTTCGCGTGGCACCTGGGATCTCAAACCTTAAAAGTGCTCCAAGCATTGTGATTTTTTATGCATAACAATGCACCAGGGATCACGGGGCACCAAAACCCAAAAGTGTTATTTTCGCATGAAAATTGCACAAATGGCCGAAAATGCACCCCCGACATCAAAATTGGACCACGGGGCACCACGAACTTCAAGACTGAAAAGTGTTTTGAGCATTCTGGTTTTTTATGCACAAGAATGCACCAAGGATCATGGGGCACCAAAACCCAAAAGTCTTATTTTTGCACAAAAATTGCACAAATGGCCGAAAATGCACCCCCGACACCAAAATTGGACCAAGGGGCACCACGAACTTCGAGATTTAAAAGTGTTCTAAGCATCATGGTTTTTTATGCATAAGAATGCACCAGGGATCTCGGGGCACTAAAACCCAAAAGTCTTATTTTCGCACAAAAATTGACAAATGGGCCGAAAATTCACCACGGGCACAAAAATTAGACCACGGGGCACCTCGAACTTGAAAACTGAAAAGTGCTCCTAGCATTAAGGTTTTTTATGCATAAGAATGCACCAGGGATCACTTGGCACTAAAACCCAAAAGTCTTATTTTCGCACGAAAATTGCAAAATGGGTCGAAAATGCACCACGGGCACAAAAATTAGACCACGGGACACATCGGACCTGAAAATTGAGAAGTTCTCTGAGCAATAAGGTTTTTTATGCATAACAATGCATCAAGGATCACGGCGCACCAAAAACCAAAAGTCTTATTTTCGCACGAAGTTTGCACAATGGGCCGAAAACGCACCACGGGCAACAAAATTGGACCACGGGGCACCTCGAACCTCAAAACTTAAGAGTTCTCCAAGCATTGTGGTTTTTTATGCATAAGGATGCACCAGGGATCACGGGGTACTAAAACCCAAAAGTCTTATTTTCGCACGAAAATTGCAAATTGGGTCGAAAATGCACGATGGGCACAAAAATTAGACCACGGGGCACCTCGGACCAGAAAATTGAGATGTTCTCCGAGCAATAAGCTTTTTTATGCATAACAATGCATCAAGGATCACGGCGCACCAAAAACCAAAAGTCTTATTTTCGCACGAAGATTGCACAATGGGCCGAAAACGCACCACGGGCACCAAAATTGGACCACGGGGCACCTCGAACCTCAAAACTTCAGAGTTCTCCAAGCATTGTGGTTTTTTATGCATAAGAATGCACCAGGGATCACGGGGCACTAAAACCCAAAAGTCTTATTTTCGCACGAAAATTGCAAATTGGGTCGAAAATGCACCATGGGCACAAAAATTAGACCACGGGGCACCTCGGACCAGAAAATTGAGATGTTCTCCGAGCAATAAGCTTTTTTATGCATAACAATGCATCAAGGATCACGGCGCACCAAAAACCAAAAGTCTTATTTTCGCACGAAGATTGTACAATGGGCCGAAAACGCACCACGGGCACCAAAATTGGTTCGCGTGGCACCTGGGATCTCAAACCTTAAAAGTGCTCCAAGCATTGTGATTTTTTATGCATAACAATGCACCAGGGATCACGGGGCACCAAAACCCAAAAGTGTTATTTTCGCATGAAAATTGCACAAATGGCCGAAAATGCACCCCCGACATCAAAATTGGACCACGGGGCACCACGAACTTCAAGACTGAAAAGTGTTTTGAGCATTCTGGTTTTTTATGCACAAGAATGCACCAAGGATCATGGGGCACCAAAACCCAAAAGTCTTATTTTTGCACAAAAATTGCACAAATGGCCGAAAATGCACCCACGACACCAAAATTGGACCAAGGGGCACCACGAACTTCGAGATTTAAAAGTGTTCTAAGCATCATGGTTTTTTATGCATAAGAATGCACCAGGGATCTCGGGGCACTAAAACCCAAAAGTCTTATTTTCGCACAAAAATTGACAAATGGGCCGAAAATTCACCACGGGCACAAAAATTAGACCACGGGGCACCTCGAACTTGAAAACTGAAAAGTGCTCCTAGCATTAAGGTTTTTTATGCATAAGAATGCACCAGGGATCACTTGGCACTAAAACCCAAAAGTCTTATTTTCGCACGAAAATTGCAAAATGGGTCGAAAATGCACCACGGGCACAAAAATTAGACCACGGGACACATCGGACCTGAAAATTGAGAAGTTCTCTGAGCAATAAGGTTTTTTATGCATAACAATGCATCAAGGATCACGGCGCACCAAAAACCAAAAGTCTTATTTTCGCACGAAGTTTGCACAATGGGCCGAAAACGCACCACGGGCAACAAAATTGGACCACGGGGCACCTCGAACCTCAAAACTTAAGAGTTCTCCAAGCATTGTGGTTTTTTATGCATAAGGATGCACCAGGGATCACGGGGTACTAAAACCCAAAAGTCTTATTTTCGCACGAAAATTGCAAATTGGGTCGAAAATGCACGATGGGCACAAAAATTAGACCACGGGGCACCTCGGACCAGAAAATTGAGATGTTCTCCGAGCAATAAGCTTTTTTATGCATAACAATGCATCAAGGATCACGGCGCACCAAAAACCAAAAGTCTTATTTTCGCACGAAGATTGCACAATGGGCCGAAAACGCACCACTGCCACCAAAATTGGATCGCGTGGCACCTGGGATCTCAAAACATAAAAGTGCTCCAAGCATTATGGTTTTTTATGCATAACAATGCACCAGGCGTCACGGGGCACCAAAACCCAAAAGTCTTATTTTCGCACAAAAATTGCACAAATGGCCGAAAATGCACCCCCGACATCAAAATTGGACCACGGGGCACCACGAACTTCAAGACTGAAAAGTTTTTCGAGCATTCTGGTTTTTTATGCACAAGAATGCACCATGGATCATGGGGCACCAAAACCCAAAAGTCTTATTTTTGCACAAAAATTGCACAAATGGCCGAAAATGCACCCCCGACACCAAAATTGGACCAAGGGGCACCACGAACTTCGAGATTTAAAAGTGTTCTAAGCATCATGGTTTTTTATGCATAAGAATGCACCTGGGATCTCGGGGCACTAAAACCCAAAAGTCTTATTTTCGCACAAAAATTGACAAATGGGCCGAAAATTCACCACGGGCACAAAAATTAGACCACGGGGCACCTCGAACTTGAAAACTGAAAAGTGCTCCTAGCATTAAGGTTTTTTATGCATAAGAATGCACTAGGGATCACGGGGCACCAAAACCCAAAAGTCTTATTTTTGCACGAAAATTTCACAAATGGCCGAAAATGCACCACCGACACCAAAATTGGACCTCGGGGCACCACGAACCTCAAAACTGAAAATTCTTCTGAGCATTATGGTTTTTTATGTATAAGAATGCACCACGGATGACGGGGCACTAAAACCCAAAAGTCTTATTTTCGCACGAAAATTGCAAAATGGATCGAAAATGCACCATGGGCACAAAAATTAAACCACGGGGCACCTCAGACCTCAAAATGGAGAAGTTGTCCGAGCCATAAGGTTTTTTATGCATAACACTGCATCAAGGATCACGGCTCACCAAAAACCAAAAGTCTTATTTTCGCACGAAGATTGCACAATGGGCCGAAAACGCACCACGGGCACCAAAATTGGACCACGGGGCACCTCGAACCTCAAAACTTAAAAGTGCTCCAAGCATTGTGGTTTTTTATGCATAAGAATGCACCAGGGATCACGGGGCACTAAAATCCAAAAGTCTTATTTTCGCATGAAAATTGCAAAATGGGTCGAAAATGCACCACGGGCACAAAAATTAGACCACGGGCACATCGGACCTGAAAATTGAGAAGTTCTCCGAGCAATAAGGTTTTTTATGCATAACAATGCATCAAGGATCACGGCGCACCAAAAACCAAAAGTCTTATTTTCGCACGAAGATTGCACAATGGGCCGAAAACGCACCACGGGCACCAAAATTGGACCACGGGGCACCTCGAACCTCAAAACTTAAAAGTGCTCCAAGCATTGTGGTTTTTTATGCATAAGAATGCACCAGGGATCACGGGGCACTAAAACCAAAAAGTCTTATTTTCGCACGAAAATTGCAAAATGGGTCGAAAATGCACCACGGGCACAAAAATTAGACCACGGGACACATCGAACCTGAAAATTGAGAAGTTCTCCGAGCAATAAGGTTTTTTATGCATAACACTGCAACAAGGATCACGGCGCACCAGAAACCAAAAGTCTTATTTTCGCACGAAGATTGCACAATGGGCCGAAAACGCACCACGGGCACCAAAATTGGACCACGGGGCACGTCGAACCTCAAAACTTAAAAGTGCTCCAAGCATTGTGGTTTTTTATGCATAAGAATGCACCAGGGATCACGGGGCACTAAAACCCAAAAGTCTTATTTTCGCACGAAAATTGCAAAATGGGTCAAAAATGCACCACGGACACAAAAATTAGACCACGGGACACATCGAACCTGAAAATTGAGAAGTTCTCCGAGCAATAAGCTTTTTTATGCTTAACAATGCATCAAGGATCACGGCGCACCAAAAACCAAAAGTCTTATTTTCGCACGAAGATTGCACAATGGGCCGAAAACGCACCACAGGCACGAAAATTGGATCGCGTGGCACCTGGGACCTCAAAACTTAAAAGTGCTCCAAGCATTGTGGTTTTTTATGCATAACAATGCATCAGGGATCACGGGGCACCAAAACCAAAAAGTCTTATTTTCGCACGAAAATTGCACAAATGGCCGAAAATGCACCCCCGACACCAAAATTGGACCACGGGGCACCACGAATGTTATAACTGAAAACTGCTCCAGGCATTATGATTTTTTATGCATAAGAATGCACTAGGGATCACGGGGCACCAAAACCCAAAAGTCTTATTTTTGCACGAAAATTTCACAAATGGCCGAAAATGCACCACCGGCACCAAAATTGGACCTCGGGGCACCACGAACCTCAAAACTGAAAATTCTTCTAAGCATTATGGTTTTTTATGTATAAGAATGCACCACGGATCATGGGGCACTAAAACCCAAAAGTCTTATTTTCGCACGAAAATTGCAAAATGGGTCGAAAATACACCACGGGCACAAAAATTAGACCACGGGGCACCTCAAACCTGAAAATTGAGAAGTTCTCCGAGCAATAAGGTTTTTTATGCATAACACTGCATCAAGGATCACGGCGCACCAAAAACCAAAAGTCTTATTTTCGCACGAAGATTGCACAATGGGCCGAAAACGCACCACGGGCACCAAAATTGGACCACGGGGCACCTCGAACCTCAAAACTTAAAAGTGCTCCAAGCATTGTGGTTTTTTATGCATAAGAATGCACCAGGGATCACGGGGCACTAAAACCAAAAAGTCTTATTTTCGCACGAAAATTGCAAAATGGGTCGAAAATGCACCACGGGCACAAAAATTAGACCACGGGACACATCGAACCTGAAAATTGAGAAGTTCTCCGAGCAATAAGGTTTTTTATGCATAACACTGCAACAAGGATCACGGCGCACCAGAAACCAAAAGTCTTATTTTCGCACGAAGATTGCACAATGGGCCGAAAACGCACCACGGGCACCAAAATTGGACCACGGGGCACCTCGAACCTCAAAACTTAAAAGTGCTCCAAGCATTGTGGTTTTTTATGCATAAGAATGCACCAGGGATCACGGGGCACTAAAACCCAAAAGTCTTATTTTAGCATGAAAATTGCAAATTGGGTCGAAAATGCACCGTGGGCACAAAAATTAGACCCCGGGGTACCTCGGACCTGAAAATTGAGATGTTCTCCGAGCAATAAGCTTTTTTATGCATAACAATGCATCAAGGATCACGGCGCACCAAAAACCAAAAGTCTTATTTTCGCACGAAGATTGCACAATGGGCCGAAAACGCACCACGGGCACCAAAATTGGATCGCGTGGCACCTGGGACCTCAAAACTTAAAAGTGCTCCAAGCATTGTGGTTTTTTATGCATAACAATGCACCAGGGATAACGGGGCACCAAAACCCAAAAGTCTTATTTTTGCACGAAAATTGCACAAATGGCCGAAAATGCACCCCCGACATCAAAATTGGACCACGGGGCACCACGAACTTCAAGACTGAAAAGTGTTTCGAGCATTCTGGTTTTTTATGCACAAGAATGCACCAAGGATCATGGGGCACCAAAACCCAAAAGTCTTATTTTTGCACAAAAATTGCACAAATGGCCGAAAATGCACCCCCGACACCAAAATTGGACCAAGGGGCACCACGAACTTCGAGATTTAAAAGTGTTCTGAGCATCATGGTTTTTTATGCATAAGAATGCATCAGGGATCACGGGGCACTAAAACCCAAAAGTCTTATTTTCGCACAAAAATTGAAAAATGGGCCGCAAATTCACCACGGGCACAAAAATTAGACCACGGGGCACCTCGAACTTGAAAATTGAAAAGTGCTCCTAGCATTAAGGTTTTTTATGCATAAGAATGCATCAGGGATCACGGGGCACTAAAACCCAAAAGTCTTATTTTTGCACGAAAAATGCACAAATGGCTGAAAATGCACCCCCGACACCAAAATTGGACCACGGGGCACCACGAATCTTAAAACTGAAAACTGCTCCAGGCATTATGATTTTTTATGCATAAGAATGCACTAGGGATCACGGGGCACCAAAACCCAAAAGTCTTACTTTTGCACGAAAATTTCACAAATGGCCGAAAATGCACCACCGGCACCAAAATTGGACCTCGGGGCACCACGAACCTCAAAACTGAAATTTCTTCTGAGCATTATGCTTTTTTATGTATAAGAATGCACCACGGATCACGGGGAACTAAAACCCAAAAGTCTTATTTTCGAACGAAAATTGCAAAATGGGTCGAAAATGCACCACGGGCACAAAAATTAGACCACGGGGCACCTCAAGCCTGAAAATTGAGAAGTTCTCCGAGCAATAACGTTTTTTATGCATAACACTGCATAAAGGATCACGGCGCACCAAAAACCAAAAGTCTTATTTTCGCACGAAGATTGCACAATGGGCCGAAAACGCACCACGGGCACCAAAATTGGACCATGGGGCACCTCGAACCTCAAAACTTAAAAGTGCTCCAAGCATTGTGGTTTTTTATGCATAAGAATGCACCAGGGATCACGGGGCACTAAAACCCAAAAGTCTTATTTTCGCACGAAAATTGCAAAATGGGTCGAAAATGCACCACGGGCACAAAAACTAGACCACGGGACACATCGGACCCGAAAATTGAGAAGTTCTCCGAGCAATAAGGTTTTTTATGCATAACACTGCATCAAGGATCACGGCGCACCAAAAACCAAAAGTCTTATTTTCGCACGAAGATTGCACAATGGGTCGAAAACGCACCACGGGCACCAAAATTGGACCACGGGGCACCTCGAACCTCAAAACTTAAAATTGCTCCAAGCATTGTGGTTTTTTATGCATTAGAATGCACCAGGGATCACGGGGCACTAAAACCTAAAAGTCTTATTTTAGCACGAAAATTGCAAATTGGGTCGAAAATGCACCGTGGGCACAAAAATTAGACCACGGGGCACCTCGAACCTGAAAATTGAGATGTTCTCCGAGCAATAAGCTTTTTTATGCATAACAATGCATCAAGGATCACGGCGCACCAAAAACCAAAAGTCTTATTTTCGCACGAAGATTGCACAATGGGCCGAAAACGCACCACGGGCACCAAAATTGGATCGCGTGGCACCTGGGACCTCAAAACTTCAAGTGCTCCAAGCATTGTGGTTTTTTATGCATAACAATGCACCAGGGATCACGGGGCACCAAAACCCAAAAGTCTCATTTTTGCACGAAACTTGCACAAATGGCCGAAAATGCACCCCCGACATCAAAATTGGACCACGGGGCACCACGAACTTCAAGACTGAAAAGTGTTTCGAGCATTCTGGTTTTTTATGCACAAGAATGCACCAAGGATCATGGGGCACCAAAACCCAAAAGTCTTAGTTTTGCACAAAAATTGCACAAATGGCCGAAAATGCACCCCCGACACCAAAATTGGACCAAGGGGCACCACGAACTTCGAGATTTAAAAGTGTTCTGAGCATCATGGTTTTTTATGCATAAGAATGCATCAGGGATCACGGGGCACTAAAACCCAAAAGTCTTATTTTCGCACAAAAATTGAAAAATGGGCCGCAAATTCACCACGGGCACAAAAATTAGACCACGGGGCACCTCGAACTTGAAAACTGAAAAGTGCTCCTAGCATTAAGGTTTTTTATGCATAAGAATGCATCAGGGATCACGGGGCACTAAAACCCAAAAGTCTTATTTTTGCACGAAAAATGCACAAATGGCCGAAAATGCACCCCCGACACCAAAATTGGACCACGGGGCACCAAGAATCTTAAAACTGAAAACTGCTCCAGGCATTATGATTTTTTATGCATAAGAATGCACTAGGGATCACGAGGCACCAAAACCCAAAAGTCTTATTTTTGCACGAAAATTTCACAAATGGCCGAAAATGCACCACCGGCACCAAAATTGGACCTCGGGGCACCACGAACCTCAAAACTGAAAATTCTTCTGAGCATTATGGTTTTTTATGTATAAGAATGCACCATGGATCACGGAGCACTAAAACCCAAAAGTCTTATTTTCGCACGAAAATTGCAAAATGGGTCGAAAATGCACCACGGGCACAAAAATTAGACCACGGGGCACCTCAGGCCTGAAAATTGAGAAGTTCTCCGAGCAATAAGGTTTTTTATGCATACACTTCATCAAGGATCACGGCGCACCAAAAACCAAAAGTCTTATTTTCGCACGAAGATTGCACAATGGGCCGAAAACGCACCACGGGCACCAAAATTGAACCACGGGGCACCTCGAACCTCAAAACTTAAAAGTGCTCCAAGCATTGTGGTTTTTTATGCATAAGAATGCACCAGGGATCACGGGGCACTAAAACCCAAAAGTCTTATTTTCGTACGAAAATTGCAAAAAGGGTTGAAAATGCACCACGGGCACAAAAGTTAGACCACGGGACACATCGGACCTGAAAATTGAGAAGTTCTCCGAGCAATAAGGTTTTTTATGCATAACAATGCATCAAGGATCACAGTGCACCAAAAACCAAGAGTCTTATTTTCGCACGAAGATTGCACAACGGGCCGAAAACGCACCACGGGCACCAAAATTGGACCACGGGGCACCTTGAACCTCAAAACTTAGGAGTTCTCCAAGCATTGTGGTTTTTTATGCATAAGAATGCACCAGGGATCACGGGGCACTAAAACCCAAAAGTCTTATTTTAGCACAAAAATTGCAAATTGGGTCGAAAATGCACCATGGGCACAAAAATTAGACCACGGGGCACCTCGGACCTGAAAATTGAGATATTCTTCGAGCAATAAGCTTTTTTATGCATAACAATGAATCAAGGATCACGGCGCACCAAAAACCAAAAGTCTTATTTTCGCACAAAAATTACACAATGGGCCGAAAACGCACCACGGGCACCAAAATTGGACCACGGGGCACCTCGAACCTCAAAACTTAAAAGTGCTCCAAGCATTGTGGTTTTTTATGCATAAGAATGCACCAGGGATCACGGGGCACTAAAACCCAAAAGTCTTATTTTCGCACGAAAATTGCAAAATGGGTCGAAAATGCACCACGGGCACAAAAATTAGACCACGGGACACATCGGACCTGAAAATCGAGAAGTTCTCCGAGCAATAAGGTTTTTTATGCATAACACTGCATCAAGGATCACGGCGCACCAAAAACCAAAAGTCTTATTTTCGCACGAAGATTGCACAATGGGCCGAAAACGCACCACGGGCACCAAAATTGGACCACGGGGCACCTCGAACCTCAAAACTTAAAAGTGCTCCAAGCATTGTGGTTTTTTATGCATAAGAATGCACCAGGGATCACGGGGCACTAAAACCCAAAAGTCTTATTTTCGCACGAAAATTGCAAAATGGGTCGAAAATGCACCACGGGCACAAAAATTAGACAACGGGGCACCTCGGACCTGAAAATTGAGAAGTTCTCTGAGCAATAAGGTTTTTTATGCATAACAATGCATCAAGGATCACGGCGCACCAAAAACCAAAAGTCTTATTTTCGCACGAAGATTGCACAATGGGCCGAAAACGCACCACGGGCACCAAAATTGGACCACGGGGCACCTCGAACCTCAAAACTTAAAAGTGCTCCAAGCATTGTGGTTTTTTATGCATAAGAATGCACCAGGGATCACGGGGCACTAAAACCCAAAAGTCTTATTTTCGCATGAAAATTGCAAAATGGGTCGAAAATGCACCACGGGCACAAAAATTAGACCACGGGACACATCGGACCTGAAAATTGAGAAGTTCTCCGAGCAATAAGGTTTTTTATGCATAACAATGCATCAAGGATCACGGCGCACCAAAAACCAAACGTCTTATTTTCGCACGAAGATTGCACAATGGGCCGAAAACACACCACGGGCACCAAAATTGGACCACGGGGCACCTCGAACCTCAAAACTTAAAAGTGCTCCAAGCATTGTGGTTTTTTATGCATAAGAATGCACCAGGGATCACGGGGCACTAAAACCCAAAAGTCTTATTTTCGCACGAAAATTGCAAAATGGGTCGAAAATGCACCACGGGCACAAAAATTAGACCACGGGGCACCTCGGACCTGAAAATTGAGATGTTCTCTGAGCAATAAGCTTTTATATGCATAACAATGCATCAAGGATCACGGCGCACCAAAAACCAAAAGTCTTATTTTCGCACGAAGATTGCACAATGGGCCGAAAACGCACCACGGGCACCAAAATTGGATCGCGTGCACCTGGGACCTCAAAACTTAAAAGTGCTCCAAGCATTGTGGTTTTTTATGCATAACAATGCACCAGGGATCACCGGGCACCAAAACCCAAAAGTCTTATTTTCGCACGAAAATTGCACAAATGGCCGAAAATGCACCCCCGACATCAAAATTGGACCTCGGGGCACCACGAACCTCAAAACTGAAAATTCTTCTGAGAATTATGGTTTTTTATGCATAAGAATGCACCAGGGATCATGGGGCACTAAAACCCAAAAGTCTTATTTTCGCACGAAAATTGCAAAATGGGTCGAAAATGCACCACGGGCACAAAAATTAGACCACGGGGCACCTCGGACCTGAAAATTGAGATGTTCTCTGAGCAATAAGCTTTTTTATGCATAACAATGCATCAAGGATCACGGCGCACCAAAAACCAAAAGTCTTATTTTCGCACGAAGATTGCACAATGGGCCGAAAACGCACCACGGGCACCAAAATTGGATCGCGTGGCACCTGGGACCTCAAAACTTAAAAGTGCTCCAAGCATTGTGGTTTTTTATGCATAACAATGCACCAGGGATCACCGGGCACCAAAACCCAAAAGTCTTATTTTCGCACGAAAATTGTACAAATGGCCGAAAATGCACCCCCGACATCAAAATTGGACCTCAGGGCACCACGAACCTCAAAACTGAAAATTCTTCTGAGCATTATGGTTTTTTATGTATAAGAATGCACCACGGATCACGGGGCACTAAAACCCAAAAGTCTTATTTTCGCACGAAAATTGCAAAATGGGTCGAAAATGCACCACGGGCACAAAAATTAGACCACGGGGCACCTCAGACCTGAAAATTGAGAAGTTCTCTGAGCAATAAGGTTTTTTATGCATAACAATGCATCAAGGATCACGGCGCACCAAAAACCAAAAGTCTTATTTTCGCACGAAGATTGCACAATGGGCCGAAAATGCATCACGGGCACCAAAATTCGACCACGGGGCACCTCGAACCTCAAAACTTAAAAGTTCTCCAAGCATTGTGGTTTTTTATGCATAAGAATGCACCAGGGATCACGGGGCACTAAAACCCAAAAGTCTTATTTTCGCACGAAAATTGCAAAATGGGTTGAAGATGCACCACGGGCACAAAAATTAGACCACGGGGCACCTCGGACCTGAAAATTGAGAAGTTCTCCGAGCAATAAGGTTTTTTATGCATAACAATGCGTCAAGGATCACGGCGCACCAAAAACCAAAAGTCTTATTTTCGCACGAAGAATGCACAATGGGCCGAAAACGCACCACGGGCACAAAAATTGGACCATGGGGCACCACGAATCTCAAAACTCAAAACTGCTCCAGGCATTATGATTTTTTATTCATAAGAATTCACTAGGGATCATGGGGCACCAAAACCCAAAAGTCTTATTTTTGCACGAAAATTTCCCAAATGGCCGAAAATGCACCACCAGCACCAAAATTGGACCTCGGGGCACCACGAACCTCAAAACTGAAAATTCTTCTGAGCATTATGGTTTTTTATGTATAAGAATGCACCACAGATCACGGGGCACTAAAACCCAATATTTTCGCACGAAAATTGCAAAATGGGTCGAAAATGCACCACGGGCAAAAAAATTAGACCACGAGGCACCACGAACCTCAAAATTGAAAAGTGTTCAGAGCATTATGGTTTTTTATGCATATGAATGCACCAGGGTTCACAGGGCACCAAAACCCAAAAGTCTTATTTTCGCACGAAAATTGCACAAATGGCCGAAAATGCACCACCGGCACCAAAATTGGAGCACGGGGCACCACGGACCTTAGATGTGAAAATTGCTCCATGCATTATGGTTTTTTATGCATAAGAATGCACCAGGGATCACGGGGCACCAAAACCCAAAAGTCTTATTTTCGCACGAAAATTGCAGAAATGGCCGAAAATGCACCATCTGCACCAAAATTGGACCACCGAGCACCACGGATCTCAAAACTGAAAAGAGTTCTGAGCAATATGGTGTTTTATGTGTAAGAATGCTCCATGGATCACGGGGCACCAATACCCAGAAGTCTTATTTTCGCACTAAAATTGCACAGTTGGTCGAAAATGCAGCCCGGGCACCAAAATTCGACAACGGGCACCTCGGACCTCAAAACTTAAAAGTGCTCCGAGCTTTATGGTTTTTTATGCATAAGATTTCACCAAGGATTACGTGGCTCCAAAACCCAAAAGTCTTATTTTCGTACGAAAATTGCACAAATGGCCGAAAATGCACCACCGGCAACAAAATTGGACCACGGGGTACCACGAACCTCAAAACTGAAAAGTGTTCCAAGCATTATGGTTTTTTGTGTATAAGAATGCACCTGGGATCATGGGGCACCAAAACCCAAAACTATTATATTCGCACGAAAATTGCACAAATGGCCAAATATGCACCACCGGCACCAAAATTGGACCACGGGGCACCATGGACCTCAAATGTGAAAAGTGCTCCGAGCATTATGATTTTTTATGCATAAGAATGCACCAGGGATCACAGGGCACCAAAACCCAAAAGTCTTATTTTCGCACGAAAATTGCACAAATGGCCGAAAATGCACCATCGGCACCAAAATTGGACCACGGGGCACCACGGACCTCAAAACTGAAAAGAGTTCCGAGCAATATGGTTTTTTATGCGTAAGAATGCACCAAGGATCACGAGGCACCAAAACCCAGAAGTCTTATTTTCGCACGAAAATTGCACAATGGGTCAAAAATGCAGCACGGGCACCAAAATTGGACAGCGGGGCACCTCGGACCTCAAAACTTAAAAGTGCTCCGAGTATTATGGTTTTTTATGCATAAGAATGCACCAGGGATCATGGGCACCAAAACCCAAAAGTCTTATTTTGGCAAGAAAATTGGACCATGTGCCGAAAATGCACCACGGGCACCAAAATTGGACCACGGGGCACCACGGACCTCAAAACTAAAATGTGGCCGAACATTATGGTTTTTTATGCATAAGGATGCAACAAGGATCATGGGGCACCAAAACCCAAAAATCTTATTTCGGCACGAAAATTGCACCATGGGTCGAAAATCCACCACGGGCACCAAAATTGGACCACGGGGCACCACGGACCTCAAAACTAAAAAGTGATCCGAGCATTATGGTTTTTTATGCATAAGCATGCAACAAGGATCACGGGGCACCAAAACTCAAAATTCTTATTTTGGCACGAAAATTGCACCATTGGACGAAAATCCACCCTGGGCACCAAAAATGGACCACGGGACACCACGGACCTCAAAACTGAAAAGTGCACCGAGCATTATGATTTTTTATGCATAATAATTTGCACGAAAATTGCACAATGGGCATAAAATGCACCACGCACACCAAAATTGGACCATGGGGACCATGGACCTCAAAACTGAAAAGTGCTTAGAGCATTATGGATTTTTATGCATAAGAATGCCATAGGGATCATGGGGCACCAAAACCCAAAACTCTTATTTGGGCATGAAAATTGCACCATGGGCTGAAAATGCACCACGGGCACCAAAATTGGACAACGGGGCACCATAGACCACAAAACTAAAAAGTGCTCCGAGAATTATGGCATTTTATGCATCAGAATGCACCAGGAATCACGTGGCACCAAAACCCAAAAGTCTTATTTTGGCACGAAAATTGGACCATGTGTCGAAAATCCACCACAGGCACCAAAATTGGACCACGGGGCAACACGGAGCTCAAAACTAAAAGGTGCTCTGATCATTATGGTTTTTTATGCATAAGAATGCACTAGGGATCACGGGGCACCAAAACCCAAAAGTCTTATTTTCGCACGAAAATGGTACAATGGGCCGATAATGCACCAAGAGCACCAAAATTGGACACGGGGCACCACGGACCTCAAAACTGAAAGTGTTCCGAGCATTATTATTTTTTATGCTTAAGGATGCAACAAGGATCACGGGGCACCAATACCCAAAAGTCTTATTTTCTCGCACGAAAATTGCACCTTGGGCTGAAAATGAACCACTGGCACTAAAATTGGACCACGGGGCACCACAGACCTCAAAACTAAAAAGTGCTCCGAGCATTATAGTTTTTTATGGATAAGAATTCACACGAAAATTGCACAATTATCAGAAAATGCACCACGGACACGAAAATTGGACCACGGGCCACCACTGACCTCAACATTGAAAAGTGGTTAGAGCATTATGGTGTTTTATGCATAAGAATGCCCCAGGGATCAAGGGCCACAAAACCCAAAAGTCTTATTTTGGCACAAAAATTGCACCATGGGCACCGAAATTGGAGAACGGAGCACCACAGACCTGAAAACTGAAAACTGCTCCGAGCATTATGGGGTTTTATGCATAAGAATGCACCCGGGATCATGGGGCACCAAAACCCAAAAGTCTTATTTTGGCACGAAAATTTCACCATGGGCAGAAAATCCACCACAGGCACCAAAATTGGACCACGGGGCACCACGAACCTCAAAACTGAAAATTGCTTAGAGCATTATGTATTTTTATGCATAAGAATACACCAGGGATTACGGGGCACCAAAACCCAAAAGTCTTATTTTCGCACAAAAATTGCACAATGTGCCGAAAATGCACTACGAGGACCAAAATTGGACCACGGGGAACCACTAACCTCAAAACTGTAAAGTGCTCAGGGAATTATGATTTTTTATGCATAAGGATGCACCAAGGATCACAGGGCACCAAAACCCAAAAGTCTCATTTTGGCACAAAAATTGCACCATGTGCCGAAAATGCACCACGGGGCACCACAGACCTTAAAACTAAAAGGTGCTCTGAGCATTATGGTTTTTTATGCATAAGAATGCACCAGGGATCACGGGGAACCAAAACCCAAAAGTCTTATTTTCGCACGAAAATTGCACAATGGGCCGATAATGCACCACGGGCACCAAAATTGGACCACGGGGCACCACAAACCTCAAAACTGAAAAGTGCTCTGAGCATTATGGTTTTTTATGCATAATAATTCGTACGAAAATTGAACAATGGGCATAAAATACATCACGGACACCAAAATTGGACCATGGGGGTCCACGGACCTCAAAACTGAAAAGTACTCAAAGTATTATGGTTTTTTATGGATAAGAATGTCATAGGGATCACGGGACACCAGAACCCAAAACTCTTATTTTGGCATGAAAATTGCACCATGGGCCGAAAATGCACCACGGGAACCAAAATTGGATAACGGGGCACCACAAACCTCAAAACTGAAAAGTACTCCAAGCATTATGGCATTTTATGCATAAGAATGCACCAGGAATCACGTGGCACCAAAACCCAAAAGTCTTATTTTCGTACGAAAATTGCACAAATGGCCGAAAATACACCACCGGCACCAAAATTGGACCACGAGGCACCACAGACCTCAAGACAGAAAAGTGTTCCGAGCATTATGGTTTTTTATGCATAAGAATGCACCAAAACCCAAAAGTCTTATTTTGGCACGAAAATTGCATTGTGTGCCGAAAATGCACCACGGGGACCAAAATTGGACCACGGGGCACCACGGACCTCAAAACTAAAAGGTTCTCTAATCATTCTAGTTTTTTATGCAAAAGAATGCACCAGGGATCACGGGGTACCAAAACCCAAAAGTCTTATTTTCGCACGAAAATTGTACAATGGGTCGATAATGCACCACGTGCACAAAAATTGGACACAGGGCACCACGGACCTCAAAACTGAAAAGTGTTCCGAGCATTATTGTTTTTTATGCGTAAGGATGCGACAAGGATCACGGGGCACCAATACCCAAAAGTCTTATTTTCGCACGAAAATTGCACCATGGGCCGAAAATGCACCACCGGCACTAAAATTGGACCACGGGGCACCACAGACCTCAAAACTAAAAAGTGCTCCGAGCATTATGGTTTTTTATGCATAAGAATTAGCACGAAAATTGCACAATTATCAGAAACTGCACCACAGACACGAAAATTGGACCACGGGCCACCACTGACCTTAACATTGAAAAGTCGTCAGAGCATAATGGTTTTTTATGCATAAGAATGCCCCAGGGATCACGGGGCACAAAACCCAAAAGTCTTATTTTGGCACGAAAATTGCACCATGGTCCGAAAATGCACCATGGGCACCAAAATTGGACAATTGAGCACCACGGACCTCAAAACTGAAAAGGGCTCCAAGCATTATGGGGTTTTATGCATAAGAATGCACCGGGGATCATGGGGCACCAAAACCCAAAAGTCTTATTTTGGCACGAAAATTTCACCATGGGCAGAAAATCTACCACAAGCACCGAAATTGGCCCATGGGACACCACGAACCTCAAAACTGAAAAGTGCTTAGAGCGTTATGGATTTTTATGCATAAGAATGCACCAGGGCTTACGGGGCAGCAAAATCGAAAAGTCTTATTTTCGCACGAAAATTGAACAAATGGGCGAAAATGCACCACGGGCACCAAAATTGGACCACGGGGCACCTCAGACCTCAAAACTTAAAAGTACTTTGAGCATTATGGTTTTTATGCATAAGAATGCACTAGGGATCATGGGGCACCAAAAACCAAAAGTCTTATTTTCGCACGAAAATTGCACCATGGGCCGAAAATGCACCACGGTCAATGAAAATGCACCACGGTCAATAAAATTGCACCATGGGGCACCACGGACCTCAAAACTCAAAATTGCTCATAGCGTTATGGTTTTTTATGGATAAGAATGCACCAGGGATAACAGGGCACCAAAACCCAAAAGTCTTATTTTTGAACGAAAATTGCAGAAATGGCCGAAAATTTACCACGGGCACGAAAATTGGACCACGAGGCACCACGGACCTCAAAACTGAGAAGTGCTCCGAGCTTTATGGCTTTTTATGCATAAGAATCCACTAGGGATCACGGGGCAACAAAACCCAAAAGTCTTATTTTGGGAAGAAAATTGCACCATGGGCCAAAAATGCACCACGGGGCACCAAAATTGGACCATTGGACACCACGGACCTTAAAACTGAAAAGATCTTCGAGCATTAAGGTTTTTTAAGCATAAGGATGCACCAAGGATCACGGGGCACCAAAACCCAAAAGTCTTATTTTTGCACGAAAGTTGGACCATGTGCCGAAAATCCACCACAGGCACCAAAATTGGACCACGGGGCACCACGGACCTTCAAACTTAAAAGTGCTTCGAGCATTATGGTTTTTTATGGATAACGATGCACAAGGGATCACGGGGACCAAAACCCAAAAGTCTTATTTTGGCAAGAAAATTGCACCATATGCCGAAAATGCACCACCGACACAAAAATTGGACCATGGGACACTACGGACCTCAAAACTGAAAAGTGCTCCAAGCATTATGTTTTTTATGCATAAAAATGCACCAGGGATCACGGGGAACCAAATCCCAAAAGTCTTATTTTCGCACGAATATTTCACAAATGGCCGAAAATGCACCACCGGCACCAAAATTGGACCACGGGGCACCATGAACCGCAAGACTGAAAAGTGTTCCGAGCATTATGGTTTTTTATGCATTAGAATGCACCACGGATCACGGGGCACCCAAACCCAAAAGTCTTATTTTCGCACCAAAATTGAACAAAGGGCCGAAAATGCACCACGGGCAACAAAATTAGACCACGGGACACCTCGGACATCAAAACTGAAAAGTGCTATGAGAATTATGGTTTTTTATGCATAGGAAAGCTCCAGGGATCACGGGGCACCAAAACTCAAAAGTCTTATTTTCGCACGAAAGTTGCATAATGGGCTGAAAATGCACCACGGGTACCAAAATTGGACCACGGGGTACCTCGGACCTCAATACTTAAAAGTGGTCTGACCATTATGGTTTTTTATGCATAAGAATGCTCAAGGGATCACGGGGAGCCAAACCCAAATGTCTTATTTTCGAACGAAAATTGCACAAATGGCCGAAAATGCATCACCGACACCAAAATTGAACCACGGGGCACCGTAGACCGCAAAACTGAAAAGTGATTCGAACATTATGGTTTTTTATGCATAAGAATGCACCAAGGATCACGGGGCACCAAAACCCAAAAGTCTTATTTTCGCACGAAAATTGAACAGAAGGCCGAAAATGCACCATAGGCACCAAACTTGGACCACGGGGCACCTCGGACCTCAAAATATAAAAGTTCTCCGAGATTTATGGTTTTTTATGCATAAGAATGCACCAGGGTTCACAGGGCATCAAAACCCAAAACTCTTATTTTCGCAAGAAAATTTAACAAATGGCCGAAAATGCACCACGACACCAAAATTGGACCACGAGTAACCACGAACCTCAAAAATTAAAAGTGCTCCAAGAATCATGGTTTTTTATGCATAAGAATGCACCATGGATCACGGGGCACCAAAACCAAAAAATCTTATTTTCGCAGGAAAATTGCACAAATGGCCGAAAATGCACCACCGGCACCAAAATTGGACCACGGGGCACCAGGAACCTCAAAACTAAAAAGACTTCTGAGCATTATGGTTTTTTATGCATAAGAATGCCACACGGATCATGGGGCACCAAAACCCAAAAGTCTTATTTTCGTACGAAAATTTCACAAATGGCCGAAAATGCACCACCAGCACCTAAATTGGACCGCCGGACACCAAGGACCTCAAAACTGAAAATTCTCCAAGCATTATGGTTTTTTATGCATAAAAATGCACCAGGGATCACGGGGCACCAAAACACAAAAGTCTTATTTTCGCACGAAAATTGGACAAATGGCTGAAAATGCATCACCGGCACCAAAATTGGACCACGGGGCACCACGGACCTCAAAACTAAAAGGTACTACAAGCATTATGGTTTTTTTTATGCATAAGAACGTACCAGGGATCACGGGGTACCAAAACCTAAAAATCTTATTTTCACTCGAAAATTGTAAAAATTATCGAAAATGGATTATCGGCACCAAAATTGGACCACGGGGCACCATGGACCTCAAAACTGAAAAGTGTTCCAAGCATTATGGTTTTTTTTGCATAAGAATGCACCAAGGATCATGGGGCACCAAAACCCAAAAGTCTTATTTTGGCACGAAAATTTCACCATGGGCAGAAAATCTACCACAGGCACTAAAATTGACCCACGGGACACCACGAACCTCAAAACTGAAAAGTGCTTAGAGCGTTATGGATTTTTATGCATAAGAATGCACCAGGGCTTACGGGGCAGCAAAACCGAAAAGTCTTATTTTCGCACGAAAATTGAACAAATGGCCGAAAATGCACCACGGGCACCAAATTGGACGACGGGGCACCATGGACCTCAAAACTGAAAAGTGTTCCAAGCATTATGGTTTTTTTTGCATAAGAATGCACCAGGGATCACGGGGCACAAAAACCCAAAAGTCTTACTTTCGCACGAAAATTGCACAATGGGTAGAAAATGCACCACAGGCATCAAATTGGACGATGGGGCACCTTGGACCTGAAAACTGAAAAGTGTTCCGAGCATTATGGTTTTTTATGCATAAGAATGCACCAGGGATCACGGGGCACCAAAACCCAAAAGTCTTATTTTCGCACAAAAATTGGACAAGTGGTTGAAAATGCATTACCGGCACCAAAATGGGACCCCGGGGCACCACAAACCTCAAAACTGAAAAGTATTTCGAGCATTATGGTTTTGTATACATAAGAATGCACCAAGGATCACGGGCACCAAAATCGAAAAGTCATTTTATCGTACGAAAATTGCACAATGGGCCGAAAATGCACAATGGGAACCAAAATTGGACCACGGGGCACCTCGGACCTCAAAATATAAAAGTTCTCTGAGCATTATGGTTTTTTATGCATAAGAATGCACCAGGGATGACGGGGCACCAAAACCCAAAAGTCTTATTTTCGCACGAAAATTTCACAAATTGCCGAAAATGCACCACCAGGACCAAAATTGGACCACGGGGAACCACGGACCTCAAAATGGAAAAGTACTCCAAGTATTATTGTTTTTTATGCATTTTAATGCACCTGGGATCACGGGGCACCAAAACCCAAAACTCTAAATTTCGCACGAAAATTTCACATATTGCCGAAAATGCACCACCGACACCAAAATTGGATCACGGGACACCACGGACCTCAAAACTGAAAAGTGCTCCAAGCATTATGGTTTTTTATGCATAATAATGAACCAGGAATTACAGGGCACCAAAACTTAAAAGTCTTATTTTCGAACGAAAATTGCACAATGGGCCGAAAATGCACTAGGGGCACCAAAACTGGACGACAGGGCACCTAGGACCTAAAAACTTAAAAGTTCTCCAAGAAATATGGTTTTTTATGCATAAGAATCCACCAGTGATCATAGGGCACCAAAACCCAAAAGTCTTATTTTTGCACAAAAATTACACAAATGGCAAAAAAATGTACCACCAGCACAAAAATTGGACCACGGGGCACCACGAACCTCCAAACTGAAAATTGCTCCATCCATTTTGGTTTTTTATGCATAAGAATGCACCAGGGAGCACGGGGCACCAAAACCCAAAAGTCTAATTTCGCACGAAGATTGCACAATGGGCCGAAAATGCTCCACGGGCACCAAAATTGGACCACGGGGCACCTCGGACCTCAAAACTGAAAAGTGCTATGAGCATTATGGTTTTTTATGCATAAGAATGCACCAGGGTTCACAGGGCACCAAATCCCAAAAGTCTTATTTTCGCACAAAAATTTCACAAATGGCCGAAAATGCACCACCGGTACCAAAATTGGACCGCGGGGTACCACGGACCTCAAAACTGAAAAGTGCTCCAAGCATTATGGTTTTTATGCATAAGAATGCACCAGGGATCACGGGCCACCAAAACCTAAAAGTCTTATTTTTGCACAAAAAATTCACAAATGGCCAAAAATGCACCACAAGCACCAAAATTGAACCACGGGGCACCTCGGACCTCAATACTTAAAAGTTCTCCGAGCATTATGGTTTTTTATGCATAAGAATGCTTGAGGGATCACGGGGAACCAAAACCCAAAAGTCTCATTTTCGCATGAAAATTGCACAATGGGCCAAAAATGCACCACGGGGCACCTCGGACCTCAAAAATTGAAAAGTGCTCCAAGCATTATGGTTTTTTATGCATAAGAATGCACTAGGGATCACGGGGCACCAAAACCCAAAAGTCTTATTTTCGAACGAAAGTTGCACAAATGGACGAAAATGCACCAATGGCACAAAAATTGGACAACGAGGCACCACGGACCTCAAAACTAAAAAGTGTTCCGAGCATTATGGTTTTTTATGCATAGGAATACACCAGGGATCACTGGGCACCAAAACCCAAAAGTCTTATTTTCGCACGAAAACTGCACAATGGGCCGAAAATGCACCATCAGCACCAAAATTCGACCACGAGGCACCTCGGACCTCAAAACTAAAAAGTGCTCTGAGTATAATGGATTTTTATGCATAAGAATGTACCAGGGATTACGGGGCACCAAAACCCAAAAGTCTTATTTTCGCACAAAAATTGCACAATGGGCCGAAAATGCGCTACTGGCAGCAAAATTGGACCACGGGACACCTCAGACCTCAAAACTGAAAAGTGCACCGAGCATTATAGTTTTTTATGCATAAGAAACCACCAGGGATCACGGGGCACCAAAACCCAAAACTCTTATTTTCGCACGAAAATTTAACAACTGGCCGAAAATGCACCACTGGCACCAAAATTGGTCCACAGGGCACCACGGACCTCAAAACTGAAAACTGCTCCAAGAATTATGGTGTTTTATGCATAAGAATGAACCAGGGATCACGGGGCCCCAAAACCCAAAAGTCTTATTTTCGCACAAAAATGGCACAAATGGTCGAAAATGCACCACCGGCACCAAAATTGGTCCACGGGGCACCACGGACCTTAAAACTGAAAAGTGCTCCAAGCATTATGCTTTTTTATGCATAAGAATGCACCAGGGATCACGGGGCACCAAAACCCAAAAGTGTTATTTTCGTACGAAAATTTCACAACTGGTCGAAAATGAACCCCCGACACCAAAATTGGACCACGTGGCACCTCGGACCTCAAAACTTAAAAGTTCTCCGAGCATTATGGTTTTTTATGCATATGAATGCACCAGGGATCACTGAGCGCCAAAACCAAAAAGTCTTATTTTCGCACGAATATTTCACAAATGGCCGAAAATGCACCACCGGCACCAAAATTGACCACGGGGCACCATGGACCTCAAAACTGAAAAGTGCTCCGAGCATTATGGTTTTTTATGCATAAGAATGCACCAGGGATCATATGGCACCAAAACCCAAAAGTCTTATTTGCGAACGAAAACTTCACAATTGGCCGAAAATGCATCACGGGCACCAAAATTGGACCACGGGGCACCTCGAACCTCAAAACTTAAAAGTGCTCCGAGCATTAGGGTGTTTTATGCATAAGAATGCACCAGGGATCACGGGGCACAAAAACCCAAAAGTCTTATTTTCGCACTTGGTGCCCCGTGATCCCTGGTGTATTCTTATGCATAAAAAACCATAATTCTCATAGCACTTTTCAATTTTGAGGTCCGTGGGCCCTCGTGGTCCAATTTTGGTGCACGTGGTGCATTTTCGGCCCATTGTGCAATTTTCGTGCGAAATTAAGACTTTTGGGATTTGGTGCCCCGTGATCCTTGGTGCATTCTTATGCATAAAAACCCTTAATGCTCGGAGCACTTTTCAGTTTTGAGATCCGTGGTGCCCCGTGGTCAAATTTTTGTTCCCATGGTGCATTTTTGTCACATGGTGCAATTTTCGTGCCAAAATAAGACTTTTGGGTTTTGGTGCCCTCTGATCCCTGGTGCATTCTTATACATGAAAAACCATAATGCTCAGAGGGGTTTTAAGTTTTGAGGTCTGTGGTGCCCCGTGGTCCAATTTTGATGCCCGTTGGTGCATTTTCGGCCCATGGTGCAATTTTCGTCCCAAAATAAGACTTTTTGGTGTTGGTACACTGT
The DNA here is from genome assembly GCA_026413185.1 of Pueraria montana var. lobata. NCBI lineage: Eukaryota > Viridiplantae > Streptophyta > Magnoliopsida > Fabales > Fabaceae > Pueraria > Pueraria montana. Next base: position 72,561,324 of record CM048646.1, on the reverse strand, counting down.
GATTCCTGGAGTATTCTTATGCATAAAAAACAATAGTGCTCGGAGCACTTTTCGGTTTTGAGCTCTGTGGTGCCCCATGGTCCAATTTTGATGCCCATAGTGCATTTTCAGCCAAGTACAATTTTTGTGCGAAAATAAGACTTTTGGGATTTGGTGCCCCGTGATCCTTGGTGCATTCTTATGCATAAAAACCCTTAATGCTTAGAGCACTTTTCAGTTTTGAGGTCCGTGGTGCCCTGTGGTCAAATTTTTGTTCCCATGGTGCATTTTCGTCACATGGTGCAATTTTCGTGCCAAAATAAGACTTTAGGGTTTTGGTGCCCTGTGATCCTTTGTGCATCCTTATGCTTAAAAAAAACACAATGCTCAGAGCACTTTTCAGTTTTGAGGTCCGTGGTACCCCATGGTCCAATTTTGGTGCCCGTTATGCATTTTCGGTCCATTGTGCAATTTTCGTGCGAAAATAAGACTTTTCGGTTTTGGTGCCCCGTGATTCCTGGTGCATTCTTATGCATAAAAAACTATAATGCTCGACACACTTTTCAGTTTTGAGGTTCGTGGTGCACCGTGGTCCAATTTTGGTGCTTGTGGTACATTTTCGGCAATTTGTGCAATTTTCATGCGAAAATAAGACTTTTGGATTTTGGTGCCCCGTGATCCCTGGTGCATTGTTATGCATAAAAAACCATAATGCTCAGAGCACTTTTCAGTTTTGAGGTCCAAGGTGCACCGTGGTCCAATTTTGGTGCACGTGGTGCATTTTCGGCCCATTGTGCAATTTTCGTGCGAAACTAAGACTTTTGGGATTTGGTGCCCCGTGATCCTTGGTGCATTCTCATGCATAAAAACCCTTAATGCTCATAGCACTTTTCAGTTTTGAGGTCCGTGGTGCCCCGTGGTCAAATTTTTGTTCCCATGGTGCATTTTCGTCACATGGTGCAATTTTCGTGCCAAAATAAGACTTTTAGGTTTTGGTGCCCTCTGATCCCTGGTGCATTCTTATACATGAAAAACCATAACGCTTGGAGTAGTTTTAAGTTTTGAGGTCTGTGGTGCCCCGTGGTCCAATTTTGATGCCCGCTGGTGCATTTTCGGCCCATGGTGCAATTTTCATCCCAAAATAAGACTTTTTAGTGTTGGTACACTGTGATGCCTGGAGTATTCTTATGCATAAAAAACAATAGTGCTCGGAGCACTTTTCAGTTTTGAGCTCTGTGGTGCCCCATGGTCCAATTTTGATGCCCGTAGTGCATTTTCAGCCCATTGTGCAATTTTTGTTCGAAAATAAGACTTTTGGGATTTGGTGCCCCATGATCCTTGGTGCATTCTTATGCATAAAAACCCTTAATGGTCGGAGCACTTTTCAGTTTTGAGGTCCGTGGTACCCCATGGTCCAATTTTGGTGCCCGTTATGCATTTTCGATCCACTCTGCAATTTTCGTGCGAAAATAAGACTTTTCAGTTTTGGTGCCCCGTGATTCCTGGTGCATTCTTATGCATAAAAAACTATAATGCTCGACACACTTTTCAGTTTTGAGGTTCGTTGGGCACCGTGGTCCAATTTTGGTGCTTATGGTACATTTTCGGCAATTTGTGCAATTTTCAGACGAAAATAAGACTTTTGGATTTTGGTGCCCCATGATCCCTGGTGCATTGTTATGCATAAAAAACCATAATGCTCAGAGCACTTTTCAGTTTTGAGGTCCAAGGTGCACCGTGGTCCAATGTTGGTGCCCGTTATGCATTTTCGACCCATTGTGCAACTTTCGTGTGAAAATAAGACTTTTGGGTTTTGGTGCCCCATGATCCCTAGTGCATTGTTATGCGTAAAAATCCATAATGCTCGACACACTTTTTAGTTTTGAAGTTCGTGGTGCACCGTGGTCCAATTTTGGTGCTCGTGGTGCATTTTCGGCCATTTGTGCAATTTTCATGTCAAAATAAGACTTTTGGATATTGGTGCCCTGTAATCGCTGGTGCATTCTTATGCATAACAAACCATAATGCTCGACACACTTTTCAATTTTGAGTTTCGTGGTGCACCGTGGTCCAATTTTGGTGCTCGTGGTACATTTTCGGCCATTTGTGCAATTTTCATGCGAAATTAAGACTTTTGGGTTTTGGTGCCCCATGATCCCTGGTGCATTTTTATCCATAAAAAAACATAATACTTAGAACTCTTTTTAGTTTTGAGCTCCGTGTTGTCCCGTGGTCCAATTTTTGTGTCGGTGGTGCATTTTCGGCCATTTGTGCAATTTTCATGTCAAAATAAGACTTTTGGGTTTTGGTGCCTCGTGATCCTTGGTGCATTCATTTGCATAAAAAACCATAATGCTAGGAACCCTTTCAGTTTTGAGTTCCGTCCTGCCCCGTGGTCCAATTTTGGTGTCGGTGGTGCATTTTCGGCCATTTGTCCTATTTTCATGTCAAAATAAGACTTTTGGGTTTTGGTGCCCCGTGATCCCTGGTGCATTCTTATGCATAAAAAACCATAATGCTCGGAGCACTTTTCAGTTTTGAGGTCCAAGGTGCATCGTGGTCCAATTTTGGTGCTCCGTTGTGCATTTTCGGCCCATTGTGCAATTTTCGTGCGAAAATAAGACTTCTGGCTTTTGGTGCCCCGTGATCCCTGGTGCATTTTTATGCATAAAAAACCATAATGCTTGACACACTTTTTAGTTTTGAGGTTAGTGGTGCACCGTGGTCCAACTTTGGTGCCTGTGGTGCATTTTCGGCCCATTGTTCAATCTTTTTGCGAAAATAAGACTTTTGGGTTTTGGTGCCCTGTGATCCCTGGTGCATTCTTGTGCATAAAAAACCATAATACTCAGAGCACTTTTCAGTTTTGAGGTCCGAGGTACCCCGTGGTCCAATTTTGGTGCCCGTGGTGCATTTTCGGCCCATTGTGCAATTTTCGTGCGAAAATAAGACTTTTGGGTTTTGGTGCCCCGTGATCCCTGGTGAATTCTTATACATAAAAAACCATAATCCTCGGACCACTTTTAAGTATTGAGGTCCGAGGTGCCCTGTGGTCCAATTTTGGTGCCCGTGGTGCATTTTCGGCCCGTTGTGCAATTTTTTTGCGACAATAAGACTTTTGGGTTTTGGTGTCCTGTGATCTCTGGTCCACTCTTATGCATAAAAAACCATAATGCTCGGGACACTTTTCAGATTTCAGGTCCGTGGTGCCCCGTGGTCCAATTTTGGTGCTCGTGGTGCATTTTCGGCCATTTGTGCAATTTTCGTGCGAAAATAAGACTTTTGGGTTATGGTGCCTCGTGATCCGTGGTGGTTTCTTATGCATAAAAACCCATAATGCTCAGAGCACTTTTAAGTTTAGAGGTATGAGGTGCCTCGTTGTCCAATTTTGGTGCCTGTGGTGCATTTTCGGCCCATTGTGCAATCTTCTTGCAAAAATAAGACTTTTGGGTGTTGGTGCCCTGTGATCCCTGGTGCATTCTTGTGCATAAAAAATAATAATACTTAGAGCACTTTTCAGTTTTGAGGTCTGAGGTACCCCGTGGTCTAACTTTGGTGCCCCTGGTGCATTTCGGCCCATTGTGCAATTTTCGTAGGAAAATAAGACTTTTTCGTTTTGGCGCCTTGTGATCTCTGGTGCATTCTTCTGCATAAAAATCCATAATGCTCAGAACACTTTTCAGTTTTGAGGTCCCAGGTGTCCCGTGGTCCAATTTTTGTGCCGGTGGTGCATTTACGGCCCATTGTGCAATTTTCGTGCGAAAATAAAACTTTTGGGTTTTGGTGCCCTGTGATATATGGTGCACTCTTATGCATAAAAAACCATAATGCTCGGAACACTTTTCAGATTTGAGGTCCGTTATGCCCCGTGGTCCAATTTTGGTGCCAGTGGTGTATTTTCGGCCCTTTGTGCATTTTTCGAGCGAAAATAAGACTTTTGGGTTTTGGTGCCTTGTAATCCCTGGTGCATTCTTATGCATAAAAAATCATAATGCTCGGACCACTTTTAAGTATTGAGGTCCGAGGTGCCCCGTGGTCCAATTTTGGTGCCCGTGGTGCATTTTCGGCCCATTGTGCAATCTTCGTGTGAAAATAAGACTTTTGGGTTTTGGTGCCCCGTGATACCTGGTGCATTCTAATGCATAAAACACCATAATGCTTGGAACACTTTTCATTTTTAAGGTTCGTGGTGCCCCGTGGTCCAATTTTGGCGCCCGTGGTGCATTTTCGGCCATTTGTGCAATTTTCGTGCAAAATAAGACTGTTGGGTTTTGGTGCCCCATGATCCCTGGTGCATTCTTATGCATAAAAAATCATAATTCTCGGACCACTTTTAAGTATTGAGGTCCGAGGTGCCCCGTGGTCCAATTTTGGTGCCCGTGGTGCATTTTCGGCCTATTGTGCAATCTTCGTGCGAAAATAAGACTTTGGGGTTCTGGATCCCCGTGATCCCTGGTGGATTCTTATGCATAAAAAACCATAATGCTCAGAGTAATTTTCAGTTATGACGTCGGAGGTGCCCCGTGCTCCAATTTTGGTGCCCGTGCTCCAATTTTGGTGCCCGTGGTGCATTTTTGGTCCATTGTGCAATCTTCGTGCGAAAATAAGACTTTTGGGTTTTGGTGCCCTGTGATCCCTGGTGCATTCTTATGCATCAAAAACCATAGTGCTCAGAACTCTTTTCAGTTTTCAGGTCCGTGCTGCCCCGTGGTCCAATTTTGGCGCTGGTGGAGCATTTTCGGCCATTTGTGCAATTTTCGTGCGAAAATAAGCCTTTTGGGTTTTGGTGCCCCGTGATCCCTGGTGCATTCTTATGCATAAAAAACCATAATGCTCGGAGCACTTTTCAGTTTTGAGGTCCGAGGTGCCCCGTGGTCCAGTTTTGGTGCTCGTGGTGCATTTTCGGCCCATTGTGCAATCTTCGTGCGAAAATAAGACTTTTGCATTTTGGAGCCCCGTGATCCCTGGTGCATTCTTATGCATCAAATACCATAATGCTCAGAACTCTTTTCAGTTTTGAGGTCCATGCTGCCCCGTGGTCCAATTTTGGCACTGGTGGAGCATTTACGGCTATTTGTGCAATTTTGGTGCAAAAATAAGCCTTTTGGGTTTTGGTTCCCCGTTATCCCTGGTGCATTCTTATGCATAAAAAACCATAATGCTAGGAGCACTTTTCAGTTTTGAGGTTCGAGGTGCCCCGTGGTCCAATTTTGGTGCCTGTGGTGCATTTTCGGCCCATTGTACAATCTTCGTGCGAAATGAAGACTTTTCGGTTTTGCTGCCCCGTGATCCCTGATGGTTTCTTATGCATAAACACCCATAATGGTCGGAGCACTTTTAAGTTTTGAGGTCCGAGGTGCCCCGTGGTCCAATTTTGGTGCCCGTGGTGCATTTTCGGCCCATTGTGCAATCTTCGTGCGAAAATAAGACTATTGGGTTTTGGTGCCCTATGATCCTTGGTGCATTCTTGTGCATAAAAAACCATAATACTCGGAGCACTTTTCAGTTTTGAGGTCTGTGGTGCCCCGTGGTCCAATTTTGGTATTGGTGGTGCATTTTCGACCATTTGTGCAATTTTCGTGCGAAAATAAGAATTTTGGGTTTTGGTGCCCCGTGATCTCTGGTGCACTCTTATGCATAAAAAACCATAATGCTCAGAACACTTTTCAGATTTGAGGTCCGTGGTGCCCCGTGGTCCCTGTGAACCCTGTACATTCTTATGCATAAGAAAAATAATGTTCGAAGCACTTTTCAGTTTTGAGGCCGAGGTGTCTCGTGGTCCAATTTTGGTTCCCCTGGTGCATTTTGGGCCCATTGTGTAATTTTCGTGCGAAAATAAGACTTTTGGGTTTTGGTGCCCCGTGATCCCTGGTGCATTCTTATGCATAAAAAACCACAATGCTTGGAGAACTTTTAAGTTTTGAGGTCCCAGGTGCCACGCGGTCCAATTTTGGTGCCCGTGGTGCGTTTTCGGCCCACTGTGCAACTTTCGTGCGGAAATAAGACTTTTGGATTTTTATGCCCCGTAATCCATGGTGCATTCTTATGCATAAAAAACCACAATGCTCAGAACACTTTTCTGTTTTGAGGTCCATGGTGCCTCATGGTCCAATTTTGGTGCCGGTGGTGCATTTTCCGCCAGTTGTGCAATTTTCGTACGAAAATAAGACTTTTGGGTTTTGGTGCCCCATGATCCCTGGTGCATTCTTGTGCATAAAAAACCATAATGCTTGGTGCACTTTTTAGTTTTGAGGTCCGTGGTGCCCCGTGGTCGAATTTTGGTGCCCGTGATGCATTTTCGACTCATTGTTCAATTTTTGTGCGAAAAAAGACTTTTGGGTTTTGGTGCCCCATGATCCTTGCTGCATTCTTATGCGTAAAAAACCATAATGCTCATAACACTTTTCAGTTTTGAGGTTCGTGGTGCCCCGTGGTCCAATTTTGGTGACGGTGCTGTATTTTCGGCCATTTGTGCAATTTTCGTGCGAAAACAAGACTTTTGGGTTTTGTTGCCCTGTGATCCATGGTGCATTCTTATGGATAAAAAACCATAATGCTCGGGCCACTTTTAATTATTGAAGTCCGAGGTGCCCCGTGGTCCAATTTTGGTGCCCGTAGTGCCTTTTCGGCCTATTGTGCAATTTTCGTGCAAAAATAAGACTTTTGGGTTTTGGTGCCCCGTGATCCCTGGTGCATTCTTATGCATAATAAACAATAATGCTCAAAACACTTTTCAATTTGAGGTCTGTGGTGCCCCATGCTCCAATTTTGGTGCCAGTAATGCATTTTCGGCCGTTTGTACAATTTTCGTGCGAAAATAAGACTTTTGGGTTTTGGTGCCCTGTGATCCTTGATGCATTCTTATGCATAAAAAACCACAATGCTCGGAACACTTTTCTGTTTTGAGGTCCATGGTGCCTCGTGGTCCAATTTTGGTGCCAGTGGTGCATTTTCCGCCAGTTGTGCAATTTTCGTACGAAAATAAGACTTTTGGGTTTGGGTGCCCCATGATCCTTGGTGCATTCTTATGCATAAAAAACCATAATGCTTGGTGCACTTTTTAGTTTTGAGGTCCGTGGTGCCCCGTGGTCGAATTTTGGTGCCCGTGATGCATTTTCGGCTCATTGTTCAATTTCTGTGCGAAAATAAGACTTTTGGGATTTGGTGCCCCGTGATCCCTGGTGCATTCTTATGCAGAATAAACCATAATGCTCGGAATACTTTTCAGTTTTGAGATCCGTGGTGCTACGTGGTCCAATTTTGGTCCCAGTACTGCATTTTCGATAATTTGTGCAATTTTCGTGCGAAAATAAGACTTTTGGGTTTTTGTTCCCCGTGATCCCTGGTGCATTTTCATGCATAGAAAACCATAATGCTCAGAGAATTTTTGAATTTTGAGGTCCGACGTGCCCCGTAGTCCAATTCTGGTGCCCGTGGTGCATTTCGGCCCAATGTACAATTTTCGTGCGAAAATAAGACTTTTGGGTGTTGGTGCCCCGTGATCCCTGGTGCATTCTTTTGCATAAAAAACCATAATTTTTGGAGCTTTTATCATTTTTGAGGTCCGTGGTGTCTCCTGGTCCAATTTTGGTGCCGGTGGTGCATTTCCAGCCTTTTGTGCAATTTTCGTGCGAAAATAGGACTGTTGGGTTTGGTGCCCTGTGAACCCTGGTGCATTCTTATGGATAAAAAACCATATTGCTCGTAGAACTTTTCAGTTTTGGGGTGCGACGTGCCCCGTGGTCCAATTTTGGTGCCCGTGGTGCAATTTCGGCCATTTGTGCAATTTTCGTGCTAAAGTAAGACTTTTAGGTTTTCGTGCCCCGTGAACCTTGGTGCATTCTTATGCATGAAGAACCATAATGCTCGAAGTACTTTTCAGTTCTGAGGTCCGATGTGCCCCATGATCCAATTTTCATGCCCGTGGTGCATTTTCGGCCCATTATGCAATTTTCGTGCGAAAATAAGACTTTTGGGTTTTGGTTCCCCGTGATCCCTGGTGCATTCTTTTGCATAAAAAAAAAAGAATGCTCGAAACACTTTTCAGTTTTGAGGTCTGTGGTGCCCCGTGGTTCAATTTTGGTGTCGGTAATGCATTTTCGGCCCATTGTACAATTTTCGTGCGAAAATAAGACTTTTGGGTGTTGGTGCCCCGTGATCCCTGGAGCATTCTTATGCATAAAAAACCATAATTCTTGGAGCACTTTTCAGTTTTGAGGTCCGTGGTGCCTCGTGGTCCAATTTTGGTGTCGGTGGTGCATTTTCGGCCAGTTGAGAAATTTTCGTGCGAAAATAAGACTTTTGGGTTTTGGTGCCCCATTATCCCTGGTTCATTCTTATGCATAAAAAATCATAATGCTCGGAGCACTTTAAACTTTTGAGGTCCGACGTGCCTCGTGGTCCTATTTTGGTGCCCGTGATGTATTTTTGTCCCATTGTGCAATTTTCTTGCGAAAATAAGACTTTTGAGTTTTGATGCCCCGTGATCCTTGGTGCATTCATATGCATAAAAAACAATAATGCTTGGAGTACTTTTCAGTTTTGAGGTCCATGGTGCCCCGTGGTACAATTTTGGTGCCAGGGGTGCATCTTCGGCCATTTGTGCCATTTCCATGCAAAATTAAGACTTTTGGGTTTTGGTGCCCCGTGATCCCTTGTGCTTTCTCATGCATAAAAAACAATAATGCTCGGTGCACTTTTGAATTTTGAGGTCCGAGGTGCCCCGTGGTCCAATTTTGGTACCCATGGTGCATTTTCGGCCCAATGTGCAATTTTCGTTCGAAAATAAGACTTTTGGGTTTTGGTGCCCCGTAATCCCTGGTGTATTCTTATGCATAAAAATCCATGATACTCGGAGCACTTTTTAGTTTTGAGGTCCGAGGTGCCCCGTGGTCCAATTTTGGTGCCCGTGGTGCATTTTCGGCCCATCGTGCAATTTTCGTGCGAAAATAAGCTTTTTGGGTTTTGGTGCCCTGTGATCCATGGTGCATTCTTATGCATAAAAAACCATAATGCTTGGAGCACTTTTCAGTTTTGGGATCCGTGGTCTAATTTTGGCGCTGGTGGTGCATTTTCGGCCAGTTGTGAAATTTTCGTACGAAATAAGACTTTTGGGTTTTGGTGCCCTGTGATCCCTGGTTCATTCTTTTGCATAAAAAATTATAATGCTCGGAGCACTTTAAAGTTGTGAGGTCCGACGCGCCCCGTGGTCCAATTTTGGTGCCCGTGATGCATTTTCGTCCCATTGTGCAATTTTCGTGCGAAAATAAGACTTTTGGGTTTTAGTTCCCCGTGATCCCTGGTGCATTCTTATGCATAAAAAACCATAATGCTCGGAGCACTTTTAGGTTTTGAGGTTCGTGGTGCCTCGTGGTCCAATTTTGGTGCCGGTGGTGCATTCTTATGCATAAAAAACCATAATGCTTAGAGCACTTTTAAGTTTTGAGGTCCGAGGTGCCCCGTGGTCCAATTTTGGTGCCCATGATGCATTTTTGGCCCTTTGTGCAATTTTCGTGCGAAAATAAGACATTTGGGTGTTGGTGTCCTGTGATCCCTGGTTCATTCTTATGCATAAAAAACCATAATACTTGGAGCACTTTTATGTTTTGAGGTCCAAGGTGCCCCGTGGTCCAATTTTGGTGCCCGTGATGCATTTTCGGCCCTTTGTGCAATTTTCGTGTGAAAATAAGACTTTTGGGTTTTGGTACCCCGTGATCCCTGGTACATTCTTATGCATAAAAAACCATAATGCTTGGAGCACTTTTCATTTTTGAGGTCCGACGTGCCTCATGGTCCAATTTTGCTGCCTGTGGTGCAGTTTTAGCCAATTGTGCATTTTTGTGCGAAAATAAGACTTTTGGGTTTTGGTGCCCCGTGACCCTGGTGCATTCTTATGCATAAAAAATCATAACGCTCCGACCACTTTTAAGTATTGTGGTCCGAGGTGCCCCGTGGTCCAATTTTGGTGCCCGTGGTGCATTTTCAGCCATTTGTGCAATTTTCGTGCGAAAATAAGACTTTTGGATTGTGGTGCCCCGTGATCCCTGGTGCATTATTATGCGTAAAAAACCATAATGCTTGGTGCACTATTCAATTTTGAGTTTCGTGGTGCCCCGTGGTCCAATTTTGGTGCCAGTGGTGTATTTTCGGCAATTTGTGCAATTTTCGTGCGGAAATAAGACTTTTGGGTTTTGGAGCCCCGTGATCCCTGTGCATTCTTATGCGTAAAAAACCATAATGCTTGGAGCACTCTTCAGTTTTGAGTTACATGGTGCCCCATGGTCCAATTTTGGTGCTGGTGGTGCATTTTCGGCTATTTGTGCAATTTTCATGCGAAAATAAGACTTTTGGGTTGTGGAGCCCTGTGATCCCTAGTGCATTCTTATGCATAAAAAACAATAATTCTTGGAGCACTTTTAATTTTTGAGGTCCGTGGTGCCCCGTGGTCCAATTTTTGTGCCCGTGGTGCATTGTCGGCCATTTATGCAATTTTCGTGCGAAAATAAGACTTTTGGGTTTTGGTGCACCGTGATCCCTAGTGCATTCTTATGCATAAAAAACAATAATTCTTGGAGCCCTTTTCAGTTTTGAGGTGCATGGTGCCCCGTGGTCCAATTTTGTTGCCGGTGGTGCATTTTTGGCCATTTGTGCAATTTTCGTGCAAAAATAAGACTTTTGGGTTTTGGTGCCCCGTGATCCCTGGCGCATTCTTCTGCATAAAAAACCATAATTCTCGGAGTACTTTTATGTTTTGAGGTCCGACGTGCCCCGTGGTCCAATTTTGGTGCCCGTGGTGCATATTCAGCCCATTGTCCATTTTTCGTGCGAAAATAAGACTTTTGGGTTTTGGTGCCTTGTAATCCCTAGTGCATTCTTATGCATAAAAAACCATAACGCTCGGACCACTTTTAAGTATTGTGGTCCAAGGTGCCCGTGGTGCATTTTCAGCCATTTGTGCAATTTTCGTGCAAAAATAAGACTTTTGGGTTTTGGTGCCCCGTGATCCCTGGTGCATTCTTATGCATAAAAAACCATAATGCTTGGAGCACTTTTCAGTTTTGAGTTCCGTGTTGCCCCGTGGTCCAATTTTGGTGCCGGTGGTGTATTTTCGACCATTTGTGCAATTTTCGTGCGAAAATAAGACTTTTGGGTTTTGGAGCCCCGTGATCCCTCTTGCATTCTTATGCATAAAAAACAATATTTGTTGGAGCACTTTTCATTTTTGAGGTCCGTGGTGCCCCGTGGTCCAATTTTTGTGTCCGTGGTGCATTTTCAGCTATTTATGCAATTTTTGCTCGAAAATAAGACTATTGGGTTTTGGTGCCCCGTGATCCCTGGAGCATTCATATGTATAAAAAACCATAATGCTTGGAACACTTTTCAGTTTTGATATCTGTGGTGCCTCATGGCCCAATTTTGGTGACGGTGGTGCATTTTCGTCCATTTGTGCAATTTTCGTACGAAAATAAGACTTTTGGGTTTTGGTGCCTCGTGATCCCTGGTTCATTCCGATGCATAAAAAACCATAATGCTTGGAGAACTTTTCATTTTTGAGGTCCGCGGTGCCTCGTGGTCCAAATTTGGTGTCGGTGGTGCATTTTCGGCCATTTCTGAAATTTTTGTGCGACATTCAGAATTTTGCTTTTGGTGCCTCGTGATCCTTGGTGCATTCTTATGCATAAAAAACCATAATGCTCTGAGCACTTTTAAGTTTTGAGGTCCCAGGTTCCCCGTGGTCCAATTTTGGTGCATGTTGTGCATTTTAGGCCCCTTGTGCAATTTTCGTGCGAAAATAAGACTTTTGGGTTTTGGTGCCCTGTGATCCCTGGTGCATTCTTATGCATAAAAAACAATAATGCTCGGAACACTTTTCAGTTTCGAGGTCCGTGGTGCGCCTTGGTCCAATTTTGGCGACGGTGGTGCATTTTCGGCCATTTGTGAAATATTTGTGCGAAAATAAGACTTTTAGATTTTGGTGCCCCGTGATCCCTGGTGCATTCTTATGCATAAAAAACGATAATGCTTGGAGCACTTTTAAGTTTTGAGGTCCCAGGTACCCCGTGGTCCAATTTTGGTGACCGTCGTGCATTTTAGCCCCCATGTGCAATTTTCGTGCAAAAATAAGACTTTTGGATTTTGGTGCCCCGTGATCCCTGGTGCATTCTTACGCATAAAAAACCATAATGCTCGGAACACTTTTCAATTTTGAGGTCTGTGGTGCCTCGTGGTCCAATTTTGATGACGGTGGTGCATTTTCGGCCATTGGTGAAATATTCGTGCGAAAATAAGACTTTTGGGTTTTGGTGCCCCGTGATCCCTGGTGAATACTTATGCATAAAAAACCATAATGCTCGGAACACTTTTCAGTTTTGAGGTCTGTGGTGCCTCGTGGTCCAATTTTGGTGACGGTGGTGCATTTTCGACCATTTGTGAAATATTCGTGCGAAAATAAGACTTTTGGGTTTTTGTGCCCCGTAATCCCTGGTTCATTCTAATGCATAAAAAACCATCATGCTTGGAGAACTTTTAAGTTTTGAGGTCGCAGGTGCCCCGTGGTCCAGTTTTGGTGCCCGTGGTGCATTTACGGCCTATTGTGCAATTTTCGTGCGAAAATAAGACTTTTGGGTTTTGGTGCCCCGTGATCCCTGGTGAATACTTATGCATAAAAAACAATAATGCTCGGAACACTTTTCAGTTTTGAGGTCCGTGGTGCGCCTTGGTCCAATTTTGGCGACGGTGGTGCATTTTCGGCCATTTGTGAAATATTTGTGCGAAAATAAGACTTTTAGATTTTGGTGCCCCGTGATCCCTGGTGCATTCTTATGCATAAAAAACGATAATGCTTGGAGCACTTTTAAGTTTTGAGGTCCCAGGTATCCCGTGGTCCAATTTTGGTGCCCGTGGTGCATATTCAGCCCATTGTGCATTTTTCGTGCGAAAATAAGACTTTTGGATTTTGGTGCCCCGTGATCCCTGGTGCATTATTATGCATAAAAAACCATAACGCTCGGAGCACTTTTAAGTATTGTGGTCCAAGGTGCCCTGTGGTCCAATTTTGGTGCCCGTGGTGCATTTTCAGCCATTTGTGCAATTTTCGTGCAAGAATAAGACTTTTGGATTTTGGTGCCCCGTGATCCCTGGTGCATTCTTATGCATAAAAAACCATAATGCTCGGAACACTTTTCAGTTTTGAGGTCTATGGTGCCTCGTGGTTCAATTTTGATGACGGTGGTGCATTTTCGGCCATTGGTGAAATATTCGTGCGAAAATAAGACTTTTGGGTTTTGGTGCCCCGTGATCCCTGGTGCATTCTTATGCATAAAAAACCATAATACTTGGACACTTTTCAGATTTGAGATATGTGGTGCCTCGTGGTCCAATTTTGGTGACGGTGGTGCATTTTCGGCCATTGGTGAAATATTCGTGCGAAAATAAGACTTTGGGATTTTCGTGCCCCGTTATCCCTGGTGCATTCTTATGCATAAAAAACCATTATACTTGGACACTTTTCAGATTTGAGATCTGTGGTGCCTCGTGGTCCAATTTTGGTGACGGTGGTGTAATTTCGACCATTGGTGAAATATTCGTGCGAAAATAAGACTTTTGGGTTTTGGTTCCCCGTGATCCCTGGAGCATTCTTATGCATAAAAAACCATAATGCTCAGACACTTTTCAAATTTGAGATCTGTGGTGCCTCGTGGTCCAATTTTGGTGACGGTGGTGCATTTTCGGCAATTGGGGAAATATTCGTGCAAAAATAAGACTTTGGGATTTTGGTGCCCCGTGATCCCTGGTGCATTCTTATGCATAAAAAACCATAATACTTGGAGCACTTTTAAGTTTTGAGGTCCAAGGTGCCCCGTGGTCCCATTTTGGTGCCCGTGGTGCATTTTCGGCCCATTGTGCAATTTTCGTGCTAAAATAAGACTTTTGTGATTTTGTGCCCCGTGATCCCTGGTGCATTCTTATGCATAAAACACCATAATGCTTGGAGTCCTTTTCAGTTTTGAGGACCGTGGTGCCCCGTGGTCCAATTTTTGTGCCCATGGTGCATTTTCGGCCCTTTGTGCAATTTTCGTTTGAAAATAAGACTTTTGGGTTTTGGTGCCTCGTGATCCTTGGTGCATTCTTATGCATAAAAAACCATAATGCCCAGAGAACTTTTAAGTTTTGAGGTCCGAGTTACCCCGTGGTCCAATTTTGGCGCCTGTGATGCATGTTCGGCACACTGTGCAATTTTCGTGCGAAAATAAGACTTTAAGGTTTTGATGCCCCGTGATCCCTGGTGCATTCTTATGCATAAAAAACCATAATGCTCGGAGCACTTTTAAGTTTTGAGGTCCGAGGTGCCTCGTGGTCCAATTTTGGTGCCTGTCGTGCATTTTCGGCCATTTGTGAAATTTTCGTGCGAAAGTAAAACTTTTGGGTTTTGGTGCCAAGTGATCCCTGGAGCATTCTTATGCCTAAAAAACCATAATGCTTGGAGCAATTTTAAGTTTTAAGGTCCGTGGTACCCCGTGGTCCAATTTTGGTGTCGGTGGTGCATTTTCAGCCATTTGTGAAATTTTTTTCTCAAAACTAAAAAGTGCTCCGAGCATTATGGTTTTTATGCATCAGGATGCAACAAGGATCATGGGGCACCAATACCCAAAAGTCTTATTTTGGCACGAAAATTGCACCATGTGCCGAAAATGCACCATGGGCACCAAAATTAGACCACGGGGCACCACGGACCTCAAAACTAAAAAGTGCTCCGAGCATTACGGTTTTTTATGCATAAGGATGCAACAAGGATCACGGGGCACCAATACCCAAAAGTCTTATTTTTGCACGAAAATTGCACAATTGGCCAAAAATGCACCATGGGTACCAAAATTGGACCACGGGGCACCACTAACCTCAAAACTGAAAGGTGCTCTGAGCATTATGGTTTTTAATGCATAAGAATTTGCACGAAAATTGCACAATGGACATAAAATGCACCACGGACACCAAAATTGGACCATGGGGGACCACGGACCCCACAACAGAAAAACTGCTTAGAGCATTATGGTATTTTATGCATAAGAATGCCTTAGGGATCACTGGGCACCAAAACCCGAAACTCTTATTTTGTCACGAAAATTGCACCATGGGCCGAAAATGCACTACGGGCACCAAAATTGGACAACGGGGCACCACAGACCTCAAAACTGAAAAGTGCTTCGAGCATTATGGTTTTTATGCATCAGGATGCAACAAGTATCACGGGGCACCAAAACCCAAAAGTCTTATTTTGGCACGAAAATTGCACCATGTACCGAAAATGCACCACGGGCACCAAAATTAGACCACGGGGCACCACAGACCTCAAAACTAAAAAGTACTCCGAGCATTACGGTTTTTTATGCATAAGGATGCAACAAGGATCACGGGGCACCAATACCCAAAAGTCTTATTTTCGCACGAAAATTGCTGTAATGCTGTCCCCAGATTCTAGGGGAGTGTGAATTGCAGGTGCTTGAAGATATAGTTAAATGATGAAGATGCAGAAATTCCAGAGCATATAGGATGGGACTATTTTGGGTAGACAATAATTTGTAGTAGTTAGAATTATTTTGTAGCAGTGTTTATATAAATTTTAATGATGTAAATTACAGAACATATTTTGGATTGTAAGAGATCGTATCAGAACTTTGAAATAAATATATAAAATGAATTAAATAGTTAAATTATGTTTTATAAAAAAAAAAAAAAAAGGGGGTTACATCTGTGGTGCCCCGTGGTCCAATTTTGGTGTCGATAGTGCATTTTCGGCCATTTGTGCAATTTTCATGCGAAAATAAGACTTTTGGGTTTTGGTGCCTCGTGATCCCTGGTACATTATTATGCATAAAAAACCATAATGCTTAGAGCACTTTTCAGTTTTGAGGTCCGACGTGTCCCGTGCTCCACTTTTGGTGCCCGTGGTGCATTTTCGGTCCATTGTGCAATTTTCGTGCGAAAATAAGACTTTTGGGTTTTGGTGCCCCGTGATCCCTAGTGCATTCTTATGCATAGAAAACCATAATGCTCAGAGCACTTTTAGGTATTGAGGTCCGAGGTGCCGCTTGGTCATATTTTGGTTCCCGTGGTGCATTTTCGACCTATTGTGCAATTTTCGTGCGAAAATAAGACTTTTGGGTTTTGGTGCCCCGTGATCCCTGGTGCATTCTTATGCATAAAAAACCATAATGCTTGGAACAATTTTCAGTTTTGAGATCCGTGGTGCAACGTGGTCAAATTTTGGTGCCGGTGGTGCATTTTCGTCCATTGTGCAATTTTCGTGCGAAAATAAGACTTTTGGGTTTTGGTGCCCCGTGATCCCTGGTGAGTTCTTATGCATAAAAAAGCATTATGCTCAAAGCACTTTTCAATTTTGAGGTCCGACGTGCCCCGCGGTCCAATTTTGGTGCCCGTGGTGCATTTTCGGCCCATTGCGCAATTTTCGTGCGAAAATAAGACATTTGGGTTTTGGTGCCCCGTGATCCCTCGTGCATTCTTATGCATTAAAAAGCATAATGCTCGGAGCACTTTTGAGTTTTGAGGTCCGACGTGTCCTGTGGTCCAATTTTGGTGCCCGTGGTGCATTTTCGGTCCATTGTGCATTTTTCGTGCGACAATAAGACTTTTGGGTTTTGGTGCCCCGTGATCCTTGGTGAATTCTTATGTATAAAAAGGCATTATGCTCAAAGCACTTTTCAGTGTTGAGGTCCGAGGTGACCCGTCTTCCAATTTTGGTGCCCGTGGTGCATTTTCGGCCCATTGTGCAATTTTCGTGCGAAAATAAGACTTTTGGGTTTTGGTGCCCCTTGATCCCTAGTGTATTCTTATGCATTAAAAACCATAATGCTTGGAGCAGTTTTTAGTTTTGAGGTCCGTGGTGCCCCGTGGTCCAATTTTGATGCCCGTGGTTCATTTTCGGCCTATTGTGCAATTTTCGTGCCAAAATAAGACTTTTGGGTTTTGGTGCCCCGTGATCCCTGGTGCATTCTTATGCATAAAAAACCATAATGCTTGGAGCACTTTTCAGTTTTGAGGTCCGTGGTGCCCCGTGGTCCAATTTTGGTGCCGGTGGTGCATTTTCGACAATTTCTGCAATTTTCGTGCGAAAATAAGACTTTTGGGTTTTGCTTCCCCGTGATCCCTGGTCAATTCTTATGCAAAAAAAAACCATAATGCTTGGAGCACTTTTCAGTTTTGAGGTTCGTGGTGCCCCGTGATCCAATTTTGTTGCCCGTGGTGCATTTTTGGCCTATTGTTAAATTTTCTTGTGAAAATAAGACTTTTAGGTTTTGGTGCCCTGTGATCCCTGGTGCATTCTTATGCTTAAGAAACCATAATGTTCGGAACACTTTTCAGTTTTGAGGTCTATAG
The DNA here is from genome assembly GCA_026413185.1 of Pueraria montana var. lobata. Lineage (NCBI taxonomy): Eukaryota > Viridiplantae > Streptophyta > Magnoliopsida > Fabales > Fabaceae > Pueraria > Pueraria montana. The sequence continues at coordinate 72,543,951 of CM048646.1, read as the reverse complement.
GTCTATGGTGTTATGTGGTCCAATTTTGGTGTCGGTAGTGCATTTTCGGCCATTTGTGCAATTTTCTTGCGAAAATAGGACATTTGGGTTTTGGTGCCCTTTGATCCCTGGTGCATTCTTATGCATAAAAAACCAAAATGCTCATAGCACTTTTAAGTATTGAGGTCCGAGGTACCTCGTGGTCCTATTTTGGTCCCCTTGGTGCATTTTCGACCCATTGTGCAATTTTCGTGCGAAAATAAGACTTTTGGATTTTGGTTCCCCGTGATCCCTGGTGCATTCTTTGCATAAAAAAGCATCATGCTCGGAACACATTTCAGTTTTGAGGTCTGTGGTGCTATGCGGTTCAGTTTTGGTGTCGGTAGTGCATTTTCGGCCATTTGTGCAATTTTCGTGCGAAAATAAGACTTTTGGGTTTTAGTGCTCCGTAGTCCCTGGTGCATTCTTATGCATAAAAAACCATAATGCTCGGAGCACTTTTTAAGTATTGAGGTCCGAGGAGCCCCGTGGTCCAATTTTGGTGCCCGTGGTGCATTTTGGACCCATTGTTCAATATTCGTGCGAAAATAAGACTTTTGGTTTTGGTGCCCCGTGATCCGTGCTGCATTCTTATGCATAAAAAACATAATGCTCAGAGCACTTTTCAGTTATGAGGTCCAAGGTGCCTCGTGGTCCAATTTTGGTGCCCGTGGTGCATTTTCTGCCCGTTGTGCAATTTTCGGGCAAAAATATGACTTTTGGGTTTTGGTGCCCCGTGATCCTTGCTGCATTCTTATGCATAAAAAACCATAATTGTTGGAACAATTTTCAGTTTGGAGGTCCGTGGCGCCCCATGGCCCAATTTTGGTGTCGGAGGTGCATTTTCGGCCATTTATGCAATTTTTGTGCGAAAATAAGACTGTTGGATTTTGGTGCCCCGTTATACCTGGTGCATTCTTATGCATAAAAAACCATAAAGCTTGGAGCACTTTTCAGTTTTGAGGTCCGTGGTGCCCTGTGATCCAATTTTGGTGCTCGTGGTGCATTTTCGGCTCATTGTGCAATTTTCTTGCGAAAATAAGACTTTTGGGTTTTGGTGCCCCGTGATCCCTAGTGCATTCTTATGCATAAAAAACCATAATGCTCAAAGCAGTTTTAAGTACTGAGGTCTGAGGTGACCCGTCTTCCAATTTTGGTGCCCGTGGTGCATTTTCGACCCATTGTGCAATTTTCGTATGAAAATAAGACTTTTGGGTTTTTGTGCCCCGTGATCCCTGGTGCATTCTTATGCATAAAAAACCATAATGCTTGGAACACTTTTTAGTTTTGAGGTCCGTGGTGCCCCGTGGTCCAATTTTGGTGCCGGTGGTGCATTTTCAACAATTTCTGCAATTTTCTTGCGAAAATAAGACTTTTGGGTTTTGCGTCCCCGTGATCCCTGGTACATTCTTATGCAAAAAAAACCATAATGCTTGGAGCACTTTTCAGTTTTGAGGTCCGAGGTGCCCCGTCTTCCAATTGTGGTGCTCGTGGTTCATTTTTGGGCCATTGTGCAATTTTCCTGTGAAAATAAGAGTTTTGGGTTTTGGTGCCCCGTCAACCCTGGTGCATTCTTATGCATAAAAAACCATAACTTTCGGAACACTTTTCAGTTTATAGGTTCGTGGTGCTCCGAGGTCCAATTTTGGTGCCGGTGGTGCATTTTCGGCCATTTCTGCAATATTCGTGCGAAAATAAGACTATTGGGTTTTTGTGCCCCGTGATCCCTGGTGCATTCTTATGAAAAAAAACCATAATGCTCGAAGCACTTTTCAGTTTTGAGGTCCGTGGTGTCCCGTGATCCAATTTTGGTGCCCGTGGTGCATTTTGGCCCATTGTGCAATTTTCTTGCGAAAATAAGACTTTTGCGTTTTGGTTCCCCGTGATCCCTGGTGCATATCTTATGCATAAAGAACCATAATGCTCGGAACACATTTCAGTTTTGCGGTCTGTGGTGCTATGTGGTCCAATTTTGGTGTCGGTAGTGCATTTTCGGCCATTTGTGCAATTTTCGTGCGAAAATAAGACTTTTGGGTTTTAGTGCCCCGTGATCCCTGGTGCATTCTTATTCATAAAATACCATAATGCTCGGAGCACTTTTAAGTATTGAGGTCCGAGGTTCCCCGTTGTCCAATTTTGGTGCCCGTGGTGCATTTTCGGCCCATTGTTCAATTTTCGTGCGAAAATAAGACTTCGTGGTCCTTTCTTTCTTGGAAGTCAAGGGTGATCTTGAATTGAATTCTATAGATGTTGTTAGAGAATTTTCTGAAGTCTTTCCAGAAGAAATGCCTGGCTTGCCTCCACAGAGAGAAGTAGAGTTTGCTATTGAACTAGTTCCTGGTGTGGGACCAGTGTCAATAACTCCTTATTGAATGGCACCAGCTGAATTAGCTAAATTGAAGAAACAAATTGAAGATTTGTTTGAGAAGGAAATGATCAGACCCAGTGTTTCTCCTTGGGGAGCACCTATGTTACTGGTCAAGAAGAAAGATGGTGGTTCGAGACTATGTGTTGACTATCGTCAATTAAATAAGCTCACTATCAAGAATAAATATCCTTTGCCAAGGAAAGATGATTTGATGGATCAGTTGCGTGGAGCGAAGATTTTCTCAAAAATTGATTTGAAGTCAGGGTATCATCAAATAAGGGTAAAAGATGAGGATATACCGAAAATAGCTTTCCGGACTCGGTATGGACATTATGAGTATGTGGTTATGCCTTTTGGAGTGACGAATGCTCCTGCTATATTCATGGATTACATGAATAGGATCTTTCGTCCATTCTTGGATAAATTTGTGGTTGTGTTCATCGATGACATTCTTATCTATTCCCAGACTTGTGAAGAGCATGAAAAACATTTAAGAGTTGTATTGGAGATTTTGAGAGAAAAGTAATTGTATGCAAGGCTCTCCAAGTGTGAGTTTTGGTTAGAAGAAGTGAAGTTTTTGGGTCATGTGATCTCAGCTGAAGGGATTGCAGTGGATCCTTCTAAAGTAGAAGCAATTTTGCAATGGGAACGTCCAAAGATAGCCACAGAGATTAGAAGTTTTGTTGGGTTAGCTGGATACTATCGGAGATTCATAGAAGGATTCTCTAAGATAGTAACACCATTGACTCAACTTACTCGCAAGGACCAACCATTTGCATGGACTGAAGCTTGTGAACAAAGTTTTCTAGAATTAAAGCAAAGATTGACTTCTTCTCCTGTCCTTGTAATACCTGATACTAGTGAACCTTTTGAAGTTTACTGTGATGCATCTCATCAAGGATTGGGTTGTGTGTTGATGCAAGGAAGGAAAGTTGTAGCTTATGCCTCAAGACAGTTGAAGATTCATGAGAGGAACTATCCCACTCATGATTTAGAGTTAGCGGCAGTGGTGTTTGCCTTGTAAATATGGAGACATTATCTTTATGGAGCTAAATTTGATGTATTTAGTGATTACAAGAGTTTAAAATACTTGTTTGATCAGAAGGAGCTCAATATGAGACAAAGGCGATGGATGGAATTTTTGAAGGATTATGATTTCCAACTGATGTACCATCCGGGTAAAGCTAACGTGGTAGCTGATGCCCTTAGTAAAAGGACCGTACAGATGTCCACTTTGATGGTGAAAGAGTTAGAATTGGTGGAGAAGTTTAGAGATTTGAACTTGTATGTCGAAGTGGCCTATGATCACTTTAGTTGTGGTATGTTAACCGTGACTAATAATTTTCTGGGAATGATTAAGGAGAAACAGTTATTGGATCCTAGCTTGAGTAGAACAATGGAGTTGTTGGGTACGAATAAAGCAATAGACTTCAGTTTGGGTAATGACAGTATTTTGTGGTTTGTTGCAAACAATGGAAATTCCAGAATGGAAATGGGACAGTATTACCATGGATTTTGTATCCAGTTTGCCTAGGACAATTAAAGTTTGTGATGCCATATGGGTGATAGTTGATAGATTGACAAAGTGTGCTCATTTCTTACCTATTAACATGAAATATTCTTTAGAGAAACTCACTCAACTGTATATCAGAGAGATAGTAAGACTGCATGGAGTATCGTCCAGTATCATCTCTGACAGAGACCCGAGATTTACTTCAAGATTTTGGCAAAGTTTGCATGAAACTTTGTGAACTAAGTTGAGACTTAGTTCTGCTTATCATCCACAGACTGATGGAAAATCTGAGAGGACGATCCAGTCATTAGAAGATTTGTTGCGGACATGTGTTTTGGATCATCTTGGAAGTTGGGATGAAGTTTTACCTTTGGTAGAATTCACCTACAACAACAGTTTCCATGCTAGTATTGGTATGGCACCATTTGAAGTCTTATATGGTAGAAGGTGTAGAACACCTCTTTGTTGGTAACAAGATGGAACGAATATGGTAGTAGGGCCAGAGATGTTACAACAGACTATAGAAAAGATTAAGTTGATTCAGGAAAGGATGAAAGCCTCACAAAGTAGACAGAAATCTTATGCAGATAAACGAAGAAGACTACTTGAGTTTGAAATGGGTGATCATGTTTTTCTGAAAGTTACACCAACTACGGGTATTGGACGATCAATTAAGTCGAAGAAGCTTACACCAAAGTTTATTGGACCCTATCAAATCCTTCGACGCATAGGTCCAGTGGCTTATGAGATAGCTTTACCACCTACTCTAGCCAACTTACACAATGTATTACATGTGTCTCAATTGAGGAAATATGTTTATGATCCTACTCATATCATTGAACCAGATGTGATACATATACGAGAGGATTGGACGCTTGAGACTTATCCAGTCAGGATTGAGGATCAAAAGACTAAGCAGCTTAGGGGCAAAACTATTAATTTGGTTAAAGTTATATGGAGTAATGCTACGGGTGATGCTACATGGGAACTTGAAGATAAAATGCGTGAACAATACCCTTATATATTTCCAGGTAAGTGAATTTTCAAGGACGAAAATTTTCTTGTTGGGGAGTATTGTGACGTTGTAGTTTTCCTAATATTATGATTAAGTGTTTGACTAATAATACAAGAGAAAAATTAATAGTAAATTATGTTGAAATAATATAATAATTTACTTAAGTTCTATGTTGTGATCTGTGTTGTGGTATTACTCTTAGATTTAATTAGGTGTTGGACTTAGAGTGTGTGTTGAGAGATTTTCGGGATTTTTACGAGAGTTCCGTAAGTTGTAGAAGACAATAATAAGAAAAGGGAGTGTCTTTAGAGGAAAGGTAGAGACAAATAGCAAAATTCCATGCAAATCTTCTTATTAAAAGTGCAAAGCTTCCAATAGCGTCCAATGATCTCATTGTATAAGACCAGCATCCAATAATATCATTGTATAAGACCAACGTCCAATGATATTATTGTATACTACTAGCGTCCAATGATTTCATTGTATAAGACCAGTGTCCAATGATCCAGTGTTTAACAACCGCGTCCAGCGGTACCTTAGGTTCAGTAAAGTCTGACGTCCAGTAATGGTGGTTGTGAAATTCTGAGGGTGTGTTGAGTAGAGAATCAGAACCTAGTCTTGTTACGAACAAGGATATTGGATATGCCACTATTTTGGTTCTAGAACTATGTTAGGAAATTCATATTTTTGGTTAACGATGATGTTGAGTTGTGACTAAGGGTCAAGTGTTGAGAATGCCTTACTTGTGCTTATTGAACTACTGAATGGGTTCATAAGATTGATTTGAGAGAAATGGTGAATTTATAACATAGAGGGAACGTGTGGCAATCCGAGTTGTTGAGTTGTGTATGATATTGCATACGGGTAGGCACGTAAGTTGAGAGTGCTAGGTGGGCTCTCAACCTAGTGCTGGAGGATTTCGTGATGGCCAATGGTGGGCATATAGAATAGACAAGTGGGCGAATTCCTATAGATGGAAGGTTTTGCAAACCTGACAGAGGTAAGCCAATACCCACACTTGTCTATATTCGATTAAATTCACACTTCCTCCGCAAGGTAGCTCAAGGGACTCCCTGAATGGTCTAAGGTGAGACTAATGGTAGGGGATGGGGCCTATGGGGACCGCCCAAAAGTTGTTGAAATCTCCATGGAGTCGAGTCAGCATAATGTTGCATGATGATATTGATGTATGGAGTGATGCATGAAGTGAATTGAATATTTATTGTGAATGATGTTGACTGAAATTTTTGTATATTCAATCATTTTTTTTATAAGTAAGCTTACCCTTGTAATTTGTGTTTGTATTGTTTTATTGCAATGATCGTGTGGTTAACACGGGAGCAGGTAGCAGTGATGGTGCTGGCTCTTATGCTAGTCATGATTGAAGATTGGACGATCCTTCTATTTTGCTGATTTTGTTATAACATATATGTATATATTACGGGGACCAGCTTAGGATTTAGGTATAGATATTAATCTGGTGTGAATGTCTTCTACAAGGGGATCTTTCTTATGATATTATACTTGGATGATGTGATGATGAAAGTTTTATGTAGGTACATATGTATGTATTTTAAATGTGAAAAATTTATACATTCTTTCACATGGAAATAAATTAATAGAGCGTTTAGTATAACATATCTATAACAAAGATGGGTCGTTACACTAGTGGTATCAGAGCAGTTCGATTCAAAACGGACTGTGCGTTATGTGTCTTCTATGTTTCTTATGTGTTTGTTGTGAAGTTATTTGAGGATGTTGAGTGTTTTGGTTGTTCGTTATACCATAAATCCTAGTTGCACTGTCGTGAAATATTGAGACTGGCCATCTCAATACTTTGAGCGACGAATAGGACATTATGGCAAGCGAAAACCGAGATCAAGGATAGTTTCTCTTGAAATTTCCTGGTAGTATCTTTTGGACGAACCTGTGGCGATAGGTCTATTATGTTTTTGTTGTGTGTGATTGACATGATGAGTAGAAGGCTTTAACCAATGTTATTCTCTAACTTGGTTTGGTCTTCTGTTAGGATGGTGAGACCCCCTATACCTCCTCCTCCCTCTAATATGGCCCAAATGGCCTATGCCATAGAAGTTATGGCAGCTGCGATGCAACAACAGAGTGCTACTATGACTCATCAGCATCAAGTAGCCTTGGAACAGTTAGAGGCAACTCGAGTCGCTGCCCAAGCAGCTCAGGCAGTAATTCCACCGGAATATCAGGGATTGGCTGAATTTAGGAAAAATGAGCCACCACAATTTAAAAGAAACTCTGACCCGGATGTAGCTGATAACTGGATAAGAGCTATAGAGAAGATCTTTAGGGCAATGGCATGTCCTGAAGATAGGAAGATTACTTATGCCACATATATGTTAACTGATGAAGCAGAGTTCTGGTGGCATGGAACTCGACAGACGATGGAAGTACGTGGAGAACCCCTCACTTGGGGAAATTTCAGATAGCGCTTTCTGGAGAGGTATTTTCCAGATAGTGCTAAGTATGAAAAAGAAACTGAATTCATGAAGTTGGAGCAAGGCCACGTGACAGTTCATGAGTATGCGACTAAGTTTGAACACTTAGCTCGTTTTTATTCTCAAGCTACTACTGAAGCATGGAGATGTAGGAAATTTAAGGAAGGATTGAAACAAGAAGTGAAACGAATGGTTATCCCTATGGCTATTAGGGAGTTTCCTGCATTGGTAGAGAAGGCAAAGACAGTGGAACGCCTGGAGGGTAGTAGTAGAGTAATTAGACCCTATGGTGATGGATCCTCAGGCAGTAGAAAGGGAAATTTTCAGATAAAACCATATTCTAGACCTCAACAGCCTCGGGGAAGTCCAGTCGTAACTCAGTTAGGAGCTCAAGGTATTAGATGCTTTAAATGTGGTGGTCCACATTACAGCAGTCATTGTACATATAGAGAGGTCATTTTTTTTAAATGTCAGAAGCCCGGGCATGTGGCAAAATATTGCCAAGTTAATGATAGAGCGACACCAGAAAGAAGTGTACTTAAGGTTGAGAAGCCTAAGGTAGCTGGACGGGTCTTTTCTATGAGTGGAGCGGAAGCCTCCAAATCTGATGATCTGGTCCAAGGTGTGTGTGAAGTGGACAGTAACCCTTTATCTATTTTGTTTGATTCTGGAGCTACACACTCATTCATTTCTCATGATTGTATGAAAAGATTGAAATTGTTTGCATGTCCATTGTTGTTTGATCTGTTTGTTTCTACCCCTACAGCCACCCCTATGGTGACTTCTTTAGTATGCATGGGGTGTCCTGTTGTAGTCAATGGATGCAAGTACAAGGTTAACTTGATTTGCCTCCCTTTGACTGATTTGGACATAATCTTAGGAATGGATTGGTTGTCCTCCAATCGTATTCTTATGATTGTGCTCAAAAGACTCTTGTATTCCCTAATCATGAAGATCTTGAAATTGTTTCTGCGAAGCAAGTACAAGTTTCTTTGAAGGAAGGAGCCTCATGTTTTGTGGTCCTTTCTTTCTTGGAAGTCAAGGGTGATCTTGACTTGAATTCTATAGACGTTGTTAGAGAATTTTTTGAAGTCTTTCTAGAAGAAATACCTGGCTTGCCTCCACAAAGAGAAGTAGAGTTTGCTATTGAACTAGTTCCTGGTGAGGGACCAGTGTCAATAACTCCTTATAGAATGGCACCAGCTGAATTAGCTGAACTGAAGAAACAAATTGAAGATTTATTGGAGAAGGAAATGATCAGACCCAGTGTTTCTCCTTGGGGAGCACCTGTGTTACTGGTCAAGAAGAAAGATGGTGGTTCGAGACTTTGTGTTGACTATCGTCAATTGAATAAGCTCACTATGAAGAATAAATATCCTTTGCCAAGGATAGATGATTTGATGGATCAGTTGCGTGGAGCGAAGATTTTCTCAAAAATTGATTTGAAGTCAGGGTATCATCAAATAAGGGTAAAAGATGAGGATATACCGAAAATAGCTTTCCGGACTCGGTATGGACATTATGAGTATGTGGTTATGCCTTTTGGAGTGACGAATGCTCCTGCTATATTCATGGATTACATGAATAGGATCTTTCGTCCATTCTTGGATAAATTTGTGGTTGTGTTCATCGATGACATTCTTATCTATTCCTAGACTTGTGAAGAGCATGAAAAACATTTAAGAGTTGTATTGGAGATTTTGAGAGAAAAGCAATTGTATGCAAGGCTCTCCAAGTGTGAGTTTTTGTTAGAAGAAGTGATGTTTTTGGGTCATGTGATCTCAGTTGAAGGGATTGCAGTGGATCCTTCTAAAGTAGAAGCAGTTTCGCAATGGGAATATCCAAAGACAGCCACAGAGATTAGAACTTTTTTTGGGTTAGCTGGATACTATCGGAGATTCATAGAAGGATTCTCTAAGATACTAACACCAATGACTCAACTTACTCGCAAGGACCAACCATTTCCATGGACTGAAGCTTGTGAACAAAGTTTTCTAGAATTAAAGCAAAGATTAACTTCTTCTCCTGTCCTTGTAATACCTGATACTAGTGAACCTTTTGAAGTTTACTGTGATGCATCTCATCAAGGATTGGGTTGTGTGTTGATGCAAGGAAGGAAAGTTGTAGCTTATGCCTCAAGACAGATGAAGATTTATGAGAGGAACTATTAATGTTATTGTTGTCGTTTCAACGTGATTGGTAATTGTTGTAGAAACATCAAAATTTCACGATATGTTTGGGAGGGGAAATAATAGAAAGATTATGATTTTTTTTCCGGTGAGATCTGAAAAGACCATTCCCTTCCAAATTGGCATAAAATGAGAGAAGACCTAAAAAAAGTTCAGGATATCTCGTTTAATTTTTTAAAAAATACGTATCTCCTCTCATTAATAATGGAAATTATTATAAACGTTGTGATAAAAAAAACTAATAAAGGGAATTATTAATGTGATTGTTGTCGTTTTAATGTGATTGGTAATTGTCGTAGAAACATCAAAATTTCACGATATGTTTGGGAGGTGAAATAATAGACAGATTATGATTCTTTTTTCCGGTGAGATCTGAAAAGATCATTCCCTTCCAAATTGGCACAAAGTGAGAGAAGACTTAAAAAAAGTTCAGGATATCTCGTTTAATTTTTTAAAAAATACGTATCTCCTCTCATTAATAATGGAAATGATTATAAACGTTGTGATAAAAAAAACTAATAAAGGGAACTATTAATGTGATTGGTAATTGTCGTAGAAACATCAAAATTTCACGATATGTTTGGGAGGTGAAATAATAGAAAGATTCTGATTTTTTTTCCGGTGAGATCTGAAAAGATCATTCCCTTCCAAATTGGCATAAAATGAGAGAAAACCTAAAAAAATTTCAGGATATCTCGTTTAATTTTTAAAAAAATACGTATCTCCTCTCATTAATAATGGAAATTATTATAAACGTTGTGATAAAAAAACTAATAAAGGGAACTATTAAAGTGATTGTTGTCGTTTTAATGTGATTGGTAATTGTCATAGAAACATAAAAATTTGACGATATGTTTGGGAGGTGAAATAATAGAAAGATTATGATTTTTTTTCCGGTGAGATATGAAAAGATCATTCCCTTCCAAATTGGCATAAAATGAGAGAAGACCTAAAAAAAGTTCAGGATATCTCCTTTAATTTTGTAAAAAATACGTATCTCCTCTCATTAATAATGGAAATTACTATAAACGTTGTGATAAAAAAACTAATAAAGGGAACTATTAATGTGATTTTTGTCATTTTAATGTGATTGGTAATTGTCGTAGAAACATCAAAATTTCACGATATGTTTGGGAGGTGAAATAATAGACAGATTATGATTTTTTTTTCCGGTGAGATCTGAAAAGATCATTCCCTTCCAAATTGGCATAAAATGAGAGAAGACTTAAAAAAAGTTCAGGATATCTCGTTTAATTTATAAAAAAATACGTATCTCCTCTCATTAATAATGGAAATGATTATAAACGTTGTGATAAAAAAAACTAATACAGGGAACTATTATTGTCATTGTTGTCATTTTAATGTGATTGGTAATTGTCGTAGAAACATCAAAATTTCATGATATGTTTGGGAGGTGAAATAATAGACAGATTATGATTTTTTTTCCGATGAGATCTGAAAAGATCATTCCCTTCCAAATTGGCATAAAATGAGAGAAGACCTAAAAAAATTTCAGGATATCTCGTTTAATTTTTTAAAAAATACGTATCTCCTCTCATTAATAATGGAAATTATTATAAACATTGTGATAAAAAAAACTAATAAAGGGAACTATTAATGTGATTGTTGTCGTTTTAATGTGATTGGTAATTGTCATAGAAACATCAAAATTTCACGATATGTTTGGTAGGTGAAATAATAGAAAGATTATGATTTTTTTTCCGGTGAGATCTGAAAAGATCAATCCCTTCCAAATTGGCATAAAATGAGAGACGACCTAAAAAAAGTTCAGGATATCTCGATTAATTTTTTAAAAAATACGTATCTCCTCTCATTAATAATGGAAATTATTATAAACGTTGTGATAAAAAAAACTAATAAAGGGAACTATTAATGTGATTGTTGTCGTTTGAATGTGATTGGTAATTGTCATAGAAACATCAAATTTCACGATATGTTTGGGAGGTGAAATAATAGAAAGATTATGATTTTTTTTCGGTGAGATCTGAAAAGATCATTCCGTTCCAAATTGGCATAAAATGAGAGAAGACGTAAAAAAAGTTCAGGATATCTCGTTTAATTTTTAAAAAAATATGTATCTCCTCTCATTAATAATGGAAATTATTATAAACGTTGTGATAAAAAAAACTAATAAAGGGAACTATAAATGTGATTGTTGTCGTTTTAATGTGATTGGTAATTGTCGTAGAAATATGAAAATTTCACGATGTGTTTGGGAGGTGAAATAATAGAAAGATTATGATTTTTTTTTCCGGTGAGATCTGAAAAGATCATTCCCTTCCAAATTGGCATAAAATGAGAGAAGACCTAAAAAAAGTTCAGGATATCTCGTTTAATTTTTAAAAAAATACGTATCTCCTCTCATTAATAATGGAAATTATTATAAACGTTGTGATAAAAAAACTAATAAAGGGAACTATTAATGTGATTATTGTCGTTTTAATGTGATTGGTAATTGTCATAGAAACATCAAAATTTGACGATATGTTTGGGAGGTGAAATAATAGAAAAATTATGATTTTTTTTCCGGTGAGATCTGAAAAGATCATTCCCTTCCAAATTGGAATAAAATTAGAGAAGACCTAAAAAAAGTTCTGGATATCTCCTTTAATTTTTGTAAAAAATATGTATCTCCTCTCATTAATAATGGAAATTATTATAAACGTTGTGATAAAAAAACTAATAAAGGGAACTATTAATGTGATTGTTGTCGTTTTAATGTGATTGCTAATTGTCATAGAAACATCAAAATTTCACGATATGTTTGGGAGGTGAAATAGTAGAAAGATTATAATTTTTTTCAGATGAGATCTGAAAAGATCATTCCCTTCCAAATTGGCATAAAATGAAAGAAGACCTAAAAAAAGTTCAGGATATCTCGATTAATTTTTTAAAAAATACGTATCTCCTCTCATTAATAATGGAAATTATTATAAACATTGTGATAAAAAAACTAATAAAGGGAACTATTAATGTGATTGTTGTCGTTTTAATGTGATTGGTAATTGTCATAGAAACATCAAAATTTCACGATATGTTTGGGAGGTGAAATAATAGAAAGATTATGATTTTTTTTCCGGTGAGATCTGAAAAGTTCAATCCCTTCCAAATTGGCATAAAATGAGAGACGACCTAAAAAAAGTTCAGGATATCTCGATTAATTTTGTAAAAAATACGTATCTCCTCTCATTAATAATGGAAATTATTATAAACGTTGTGATAAAAAAAACTAATAAAGGGAACTATTAATGTGATTGTTGTCGTTTGAATGTGATTGGTAATTGTCATAGAAACATCAAAATTTCACGATATGTTTGGGAGGTGAAATAATAGAAAGATTATGATTTTTTTTCGGGGAGATCTGAAAAGATCATTCCGTTCCAAATTGGCATAAAATGAGAGAAGACGTAAAAAAAGTTCAGGATATCTCGTTTAATTTTAAAAAAAATATGTATCTCCTCTCATTAATAATGGAAATTATTATAAACGTTGTGATAAAAAAGCTAATAAAGGGAACTATAAATGTGATTGTTGTCATTTTAATGTGATTGGTAATTGTCGTAGAAATATGAAAATTTCACGATGTGTTTGGGAGGTGAAATAATAGAAAGATTATGATTTTTTTTCCGGTGAGATCTGAAAAGATCATTCCCTTCCAAATTGGCATAAAATGAGAGAAGACCTAAAAAAAGTTCAGGATATCTCGTTTAATTTTTAAAAAAATACGTATCTCCTCTCATTGATAATGGAAATTATTATAAACGTTGTGATAAAAAAAGTAATAAAGGGAACTATTCATGTGATTTTTGTCGTTTTAATGTGATTGCTAATTGTCATAGAAACATCAAAATTTGACGATATGTTTGGGAGGTGAAATAATAGAAAGATTATGATTTTTTTTCCGGTGAGATCTGAAAAGATCATTCCCTTCCAAATTGGCATAAAATTAGAGAAGACCTAAAAAAAGTTCTGGATATCTCCTTTAATTTTTGTAAAGAATACGTATCTCCTCTCATTAATAATGGAAATTATTATAAACGTTGTGATAAAAAAACTAATAAAGGGAACTATTAATGTGATTGTTGTCGTTTTAATGTGATTGGTAATTGTCATAGAAACATCAAAATTTCACGATATGTTTGGGAGGTGAAATAGTAGAAAGATTATAATTTTTTTTCAGATGAGATCTGAAAAGATCATTCCCTTCCAAATTGGCATAAAATGAAAGAAGACCTAAAAAAAGTTCAGGATATCTCGATTAATTTTTTAAAAAATACGTATGTCCTCTCATTAATAATGGAAATTATTATAAACATTGTGATAAAAAAACTAATAAAGGGAACTATTAATGTGATTGTTGTCGTTTTAATGTGATTGGTAATTGTCATAGAAACATCAAAATTTCACGATATGTTTGGGAGGTGAAATAATAGAAAGATTATGATTTTTTTTCCGGTGAGATCTGAAAAGATCAATCCCTTCCAAATTGGCATAAAATGAGAGACGACCTAAAAAAAGTTCAGGATATCTCGATTAATTTTTTAAAAAATACGTATCTCCTCTCATTAATAATGGAAATTATTATAAATGTTGTGATAAAAAAAACTAATAAAGGGAACTATTAATGTGATTGTTGTCGTTTGAATGTGATTGGTAATTGTCATAGAAACATCAAAATTTCACGATATGTTGGGGAGGTGAAATAATAGAAAGATTATGATTTTTTTTCGGGGAGATCTGAAAAGATCATTCTGTTCCAAATTGGCATAAAATGAGAGAAGACGTAAAAAAAGTTCAGGATATCTCGTTTAATTTTAAAAAAAATATGTATCTCCTCTCATTAATAATGGAAATTATTATAAACGTTGTGATAAAAAAAACTAATAAAGGGAACTATAAATGTGATTGTTGTCGTTTTAATGTGATTGGTAATTGTCGTAGAAATATGAAAATTTCACGATGTGTTTGGGAGGTGAAATAATAGAAAGATTATGATTTTTTTTCCGGTGAGATCTGAAAAGATCATTCCCTTCCAAATTGGCATAAAATGAGAGAAGACGTAAAAAAAGTTCAGGATATCTCGTTTAATTTTTAAAAAAATATGTATCTCCTCTCATTAATAATGGAAATTATTATAAACGTTGTGATAAAAAAGCTAATAAAGGGAACTATAAATGTGATTGTTGTCGTTTTAATGTGATTGGTAATTGTCGTAGAAATATGAAAATTTCACGATGTGTTTGGGAGGTGAAATAATAGAAAGATTATGATTTTTTTTCCGGTGAGATCTGAAAAGATCATTCCCTTCCAAATTGGCATAAAATGAGAGAAGACCTAAAAAAAGTTCAGGATATCTCGTTTAATTTTTTAAAAAATACGTATCTCCTCTCATTGATAATGGAAATTATTATAAACGTTGTGATAAAAAAAGTAATAAAGGGAACTATTCATGTGATTTTTGTCGTTTTAATGTGATTGCTAATTGTCATAGAAACATCAAAATTTGACGATATGTTTGGGAGGTGAAATAATAGAAAGATTATGATTTTTTTTCCGGTGAGATCTGAAAAGATCATTCCCTTCCAAATTGGCATAAAATTAGAGAAGACCTAAAAAAAGTTCTGGATATCTCCTTTAATTTTTGTAAAGAATACGTATCTCCTCTCATTAATAATGGAAATTATTATAAACGTTGTGATAAAAAAACTAATAAAGGGAACTATTAATGTGATTGTTGTCGTTTTAATGTGATTGGTAATTGTCATAGAAACATCAAAATTTCACGATATGTTTGGGAGGTGAAATAGTAGAAAGATTATAATTTTTTTTCAGATGAGATCTGAAAAGATCATTCCCTTCCAAATTGGCATAAAATGAAAGAAGACCTAAAAAAAGTTCAGGATATCTCGATTAATTTTTTAAAAAATACGTATGTCCTCTCATTAATAATGGAAATTATTATAAACATTGTGATAAAAAAACTAATAAAGGGAACTATTAATGTGATTGTTGTCGTTTTAATGTGATTGGTAATTGTCATAGAAACATCAAAATTTCACGATATGTTTGGGAGGTGAAATAATAGAAAGATTATGATTTTTTTTCCGGTGAGATCTGAAAAGATCAATCCCTTCCAAATTGGCATAAAATGAGAGACGACCTAAAAAAAGTTCAGGATATCTCGATTAATTTTTTAAAAAATACGTATCTCCTCTCATTAATAATGGAAATTATTATAAATGTTGTGATAAAAAAAACTAATAAAGGGAACTATTAATGTGATTGTTGTCGTTTGAATGTGATTGGTAATTGTCATAGAAACATCAAAATTTCACGATATGTTGGGGAGGTGAAATAATAGAAAGATTATGATTTTTTTTCGGGGAGATCTGAAAAGATCATTCTGTTCCAAATTGGCATAAAATGAGAGAAGACGTAAAAAAAGTTCAGGATATCTCGTTTAATTTTAAAAAAAATATGTATCTCCTCTCATTAATAATGGAAATTATTATAAACGTTGTGATAAAAAAAACTAATAAAGGGAACTATAAATGTGATTGTTGTCGTTTTAATGTGATTGGTAATTGTCGTAGAAATATGAAAATTTCACGATGTGTTTGGGAGGTGAAATAATAGAAAGATTATGATTTTTTTTCCGGTGAGATCTGAAAAGATCATTCCCTTCCAAATTGGCATAAAATGAGAGAAGACCTAAAAAAAGTTCAGGATATCTCGTTTAATTTTTTAAAAAATACGTATCTCCTCTCATTGATAATGGAAATTATTATAAACGTTGTGATAAAAAAACTAATAAAGGGAACTATTCATGTGATTTTTGTCATTTTAATGTGATTGGTAATTGTCATAGAAACATCAAAATTTGACGATATGTTTGGGAGGTGAAATAATAGAAAGATTATGATTTTTTTTCCGGTGAGATCTGAAAAGATCATTCCCTTCCAAATTGGCATAAAATTTGAGAAGACCTAAAAAAAGTTCTGGATATCTCCTTTAATTTTTGTAAAGAATACGTATCTCCTCTCATTAATAATGGAAATTATTATAAATGTTGTGATAAAAAAAACTAATAAAGGGAACTATTAATGTGATTGTTGTCGTTTTAATGTGATTGGTAATTGTCATAGAAACATCAAAATTTCACGATATGTTTGGGAGGTGAAATAGTAGAAAGATTATAATTTTTTTTCAGATGAGATCTGAAAAGATCATTCCCTTCCAAATTGGCATAAAATGAAAGAAGACCTAAAAAAAGTTCAGGATATCTCGATTAATTTTTTAAAAAATACGTATGTCCTCTCATTAATAATGGAAATTATTATAAACATTGTGATAAAAAAACTAATAAAGGGAACTATTAATGTGATTGTTGTCGTTTTAATGTGATTGGTAATTGTCATAGAAACATCAAAATTTCACGATATGTTTGGGAGGTGAAATAATAGAAAGATTATGATTTTTTTTCCGGTGAGATCTGAAAAGATCAATCCCTTCCAAATTGGCATAAAATGAGAGACGACCTAAAAAAAGTTCAGGATATCTCGATTAATTTTTAAAAAAATACGTATCTCCTCTCATTAATAATGGAAATTATTATAAATGTTGTGATAAAAAAAACTAATAAAGGGAACTATTAATGTGATTGTTGTCGTTTGAATGTGATTGGTAATTGTCATAGAAACATCAAAATTTCACGATATGTTGGGGAGGTGAAATAATAGAAAGATTATGATTTTTTTTCGGGGAGATCTGAAAAGATCATTCTGTTCCAAATTGGCATAAAATGAGAGAAGACGTAAAAAAAGTTCAGGATATCTCGTTTAATTTTAAAAAAAATATGTATCTCCTCTCATTAATAATGGAAATTATTATAAACGTTGTGATAAAAAAAACTAATAAAGGGAACTATAAATGTGATTGTTGTCGTTTTAATGTGATTGGTAATTGTCGTAGAAATATGAAAATTTCACGATGTGTTTGGGAGGTGAAATAATAGAAAGATTATGATTTTTTTTCCGGTGAGATCTGAAAAGATCATTCCCTTCCAAATTGGCATAAAATGAGAGAAGACCTAAAAAAAGTTCAGGATATCTCGTTTAATTTTTTAAAAAATACGTATCTCCTCTCATTGATAATGGAAATTATTATAAACGTTGTGATAAAAAAACTAATAAAGGGAACTATTCATGTGATTTTTGTCATTTTAATGTGATTGGTAATTGTCATAGAAACATCAAAATTTGACGATATGTTTGGGAGGTGAAATAATAGAAAGATTATGATTTTTTTTCCGGTGAGATCTGAAAAGATCATTCCCTTCCAAATTGGCATAAAATTTGAGAAGACCTAAAAAAAGTTCTGGATATCTCCTTTAATTTTTGTAAAGAATACGTATCTCCTCTCATTAATAATGGAAATTATTATAAACGTTGTGATAAAAAAAACTAATAAAGGGAACTATTAATGTGATTGTTGTCGTTTTAATGTGATTGGTAATTGTCATAGAAACATCAAAATTTCACGATATGTTTGGGAGGTGAAATAGTAGAAAGATTATAATTTTTTTTCAGATGAGATCTGAAAAGATCATTCCCTTCCAAATTGGCATAAAATGAAAGAAGACCTAAAAAAAGTTCAGGATATCTCCTTTAATTTTTTAAAAAATACGTATCTCCTCTCATTAAAAATGCAATTGATTATAAACATTGTGATAAAAAAAACTAATAAAGGGAACTATTAATGTGATTGTTGTCGTTTTAATGTGATTGGTAATTATCGTAGAAACATCAAAATTTCACGATATGTTTGGGAGGTGAAATAATAGAAAGATTATGATTTTTTTTCCGGTGAGATCTGAAAAGATCAATCCCTTCCAAATTGGCATAAAATGAGAGACGACCTAAAAAAAGTTCAGGATATCTCGATTAATTTTTTAAAAAATATGTATCTCCTCTCATTAATAATGGAAATTATTATAAACGTTGTGATAAAAAAACTAATAAAGGGAACTATTAATGTGATTTTTGTCATTTTAATGTGATTGGTAATTGTCGTAGAAACATCAAAATTTCACGATATGTTTGGGAGGTGAAATAATAGACAGATTATGATTTTTTTTTCCGGTGAGATCTGAAAAGATCATTCCCTTCCAAATTGGCATAAAATGAGAGAAGACTTAAAAAAAGTTCAGGATATCTCGTTTAATTTATAAAAAAATACGTATCTCCTCTCATTAATAATGGAAATGATTATAAACGTTGTGATAAAAAAAACTAATACAGGGAACTATTATTGTCATTGTTGTCATTTTAATGTGATTGGTAATTGTCATAGAAACATCAAAATTTCACGATATGTTTGGGAGGTGAAATAATAGAAAGATTATGATTTTTTTTCGGTGAGATCTGAAAAGATCATTGCGTTCCAAATTGGCATAAAATGAGAGAAGACGTAAAAAAAGTTCAGGATATCTCGTTTAATTTTTTAAAAAATATGTATCTCCTCTCATTAATAATGGAAATTATTATAAACATTGTGATAAAAAAAACTAATAAAGGGAACTATAAATGTGATTGTTGTCATTTTAATGTGATTGGTAATTGTCGTAGAAATATGAAAATTTCACGATGTGTTTGGGAGGTGAAATAATAGAAAGATTATGATTTTTTTCCGGTGAGATCTGAAAAGATCATTCCCTTCCAAATTGGCATTAAAATGAGAGAAGACCTAAAAAAAGTTCAGGATATCTCGTTTAGTTTTTAAAAAAATACGTATCTCCTCTCATTAATAATGGAAATTATTATAAACGTTGTGATAAAAAAATTAATAAAGGGAACTATTAATGTGATTGTTCTCGTTTTAATGTGATTGGTAATTGTCGTAGAAACATCAAAATTTCACGATATGTTTGGGAGGTGAAATAATAGAAAGATTATGATTTTTTTTCCGGTGAGATCTGAAAAGATCATTCCCTTCCAAATTGGCATAAAATGAGAGAAGACGTAAAAAAAGTTCAGGATATCTCGTTTAATTTTTAAAAAAATATGTATCTCCTCCCATTAATAATGGAAATTATTATAAACGTTGTGATAAAAAAAACTAATAAAGGGAACCATAAATGTGATTGTTGTCGTTTTAATGTGATTGGTAATTGTCGTAGAAATATGAAAATTTCACGATGTGTTTGGGAGGTGAAATAATAGAAAGATTATGATTTTTTTCCGGTGAGATCTGAAAAGATCATTCCCTTCCAAATTCGCATAAAATGAGAGAAGACGTAAAAAAAAGTTCAGGATATCTCGTTTAATTTTTAAAAAAATATGTATCTCCTCTCATTAATAATGGAATTGATTATAAACATTGTGATAAAAAAACTAATAAAGGTAACTGTTAATGTGATTGTTGTCGTTTTAATGTGATTGGTAAATGTCGTAGAAACATCAAAATTTCACGATATGTTTGGGAGGTGAAATAATAGAAAGATTATGATTTTTTTTCTGGTGAGATCTGAAAATATCATTCCCTTCCAAATTGGCATAAAATGAGAGAAGACCTAAAAAAGTTCAGGATATCTCCTTTAATTTTGTAAAAAATACGTATCTCCTCTCATTAATAATGGAAATTATTACAAACATTATGGTAAAAAAACTAATAAAGGAAACTGTTAATGTGATTGTTGTCGTTTTAATGTGATTGGTAATTGTCATAGAAACATCAAAATTTCACGATATGTTTGGGAGGTGAAATAATAGAAAGATTATGATTTTTTTTCCGGAGAGATCTGAAAAGATCATTCCCTTCCAAATTGGCATAAAATGAGGGAAGACCTAAAAAAAGTTCATGATGTCTCCTTTAGTTTTTTAAAAAATACGTATCTCCTCTCATTAATAATGGAAATTATTATAAACGTTGTGATAAAAAAATTAATAAAGGGAACTATTAATGTGATTGTTCTCGTTTTAATGTGATTGGTAATTGTCGTAGAAACATCAAAATTTCACGATATGTTTGGGAGGTGAAATAATAGAAAGATTATGATTTTTTTTCCGGTGAGATCTGAAAAGATCATTCCCTTCCAAATTGGCATAAAATGAGAGAAGACGTAAAAAAAGTTCAGGATATCTCGTTTAATTTTTAAAAAAATATGTATCTCCTCTCATTAATAATGGAATTGATTATAAACATTGTGATAAAAAAAACTAATAAAGGGAACTATTAATGTGATTGTTGTCATTTTAATGTGATTGGTAATTGTCGTAGAAACATCAAAATTTCACGATATGTTTGGGAGGTGAAATAATAGAAAGATTATGATTTTTTTTTCCGGTGAGATCTGAAAAGATCATTCTCTTCCAAATTGGCATAAAATGAGAGAAGACCTAAAAAAAGTTTAGGATATCTCCTTTAATTTTGTAAAAAATGCGTATCTCCTCTCATTAATAGTGGAAGTTATTACAAACATTGTGGTAAAAAAACTAACAAAGGTAACTGTTAATGTGATTGTTGTCGTTTTAATGTGATTGGTAATTGTCGTAGAAACATCAAAATTTCACGATATGTTTGGGAGGTGATATAATAGAAAGATTATGATTTTTTTTCCGGTGAGATCTGAAAATATCATTCCCTTCCAAATTGGCATAAAATGAGAGAAGACCTAAAAAAAGTTCAGGATATCTCCTTTAATTTTGTACAAAATACGTATCTCCTCTCATTAATAGTGGAAATTATTACAAACATTGTGGAAAAAAAACTAATAAAGGGAACTGTTAATGTGATTGTTGTCGTTTTAAAGTGATTGGTAATTGTCATAGAAACATCAAAATTTCATGATATGTTTGGGAGGTGAAATAATAGAAAGATTATGATTTTTTTTCCGGTGAGATCTGAAAAGATCATTCCCTTCCAAATTGGCATAAAATGAGAGAAGACGTAAAAAAAGTTCAGGATATCTCGATTAATTTTTAAAAAAATATGTATCTCCTCTAATTAATAATGGAAATGATTATAAACGTTGTGATAAAAAAAACTAATAAAGGTAACTATTAATGTGATTGTTGTCGTTTTAATGTGATTGGTAATTGTCGTAGAAACATCAAAATTTCACGATGTGTTTGGGAGGTGAAATAATAGAAAGATTATGATTTTTTTTCGGTGAGATTTGAAAAGATCATTCCGTTCCAAATTGGCATAAAATGAGAGAAGACGTAAAAAAAGTTCAGGATATCTCGTTTAATTTTTAAAAAAATATGTATCTCCTCTCATTAATAATGGAAATTATTATAAACGTTGTGATAAAAAAACTAATAAAGGAAACTATTAATGTGATTGTTGTCGTTTTAATGTGATTGGTAATTGTCGTAGAAATATGAAAATTTCACGATGTGTTTGGGAGGTGAAATAATAGACAGATTATGATTTTTTTTCCGGTGAGATCTGAAAAGATCATTCCCTTCCAAATTGGCATAAAATGAGAACAGACCTAAAAAAGTTGAGGATATCTCCTTTAATTTTGTAAAAAATACGTATCTCCTCTTATTAATAATGGAAATTATTATAAACGTCGTGATAAAAAAAATAATAAAGGGAACTATTAATGTGATTGTTGTCGTTTTAATGTGATTGGTAATTGTCATAGAAACATCAAAATTTCACGATATGTTTGGGAGGTGAAATAATAGAAAGATTATTATTTTTTTTCGGTGAGATCTGAAAAGATCATTCCGTTCCAAATTGGCATAAAATGAGAGAAGACCTAAAAAAAGTTCTGGATATCTCCTTTAATTTTGTTAAAAATACGTATCTCCTCTCATTAATAGTGGAAATTATTACAAACATTGTGGTAAAAAAACTAATAAAGGGAACTGTTAATGTGATTGTTGTCGTTTTAATGTGATTGGTAATTGTCGTAGAAACATCAAAATTTCACGATATGTTTGGGAGGTCAAATAATAGAAAGATTATGATTTTTTTTCGGTGAGATTTGAAAAGATCATTCCCTTCCAAATTGGCATAAAATGAGAGAAGACCTAAAAAAAGTTCAGGATATCTCGTTTAATTTTTAAAAAAATACGTATCTCCTCTCATTAATAATGGAAATTATTATAAACATTGTGATAAAAAAACTAATAAAGGAAACTATTAATGTGATTTTTGTCGTTTTGATGTGATTGGTAATTGTCGTAGAAACATCAAAGTTTCACGATATGTTTGGGAAGTGAAATAATAGAAAGATTATGATTTTTTTTCTGGTGAGATCGGAAAAGATGATTCCCTTCCAAATTGGCATAAAATGAGAGAAGACCTAAAAACAGTTCTGCATATCTCCTTTAATTTTGTTAAAAATACGTATCTCCTTTAATTTTGTTAAAAATACGTATCTCCTACCATTAATAATGGAAATTATTATAAACGTTGTGATAAAAAACTAATAAAGGGAGCTATTAATGTGATTGTTGTCGTCTTAATGTGATTGGTAATTGTCGTAGAAACATCAAAATTTCACGATGTGTTTTGGAGGTGAAATAATAGAAAGATTATGATTATTTTTCCGGTGAGAATTGAAAAGATCATTCTCTTCCAAATTGGCATAAAATGAGAGAAGACCTAAAAAAAGTTCAGGATATCTCCTTTAATTTTTAAAAAAATACGTATCTCCTCTCATTAATAATGGAAATTATTATAAACATTGTGATAAAAAAACTAATAAAGGAAACTATTAATGTGATTGTTGTCGTTTTGATGTGATTGGTAATTGTCGTAGAAATATCAAAATTTCACGATATGTTTTGGGAAGTGAAATAATAGGAAGATTATGATTATTTTTCCGGTGAGATCTGAAAAGATGATTCCCTTCCAAATTGGCATAAAATGAGAGAAGACCTAAAAAAAGTTCAGTATATCTCCTTTAATTTTGTAAAAAATATGTATCTCCTCTCATTAATAATGGAAATTATTATAAACGTCGTGATAAAAAAACTAATAAAGGAAACTATTAATGTGATTGTTGTCGTTTTGATGTGATTGGTAATTGTCGTAGAAACATCTAAATTTCACGATATGTTTGGGAAGTGAAATAATAGACAGATTATGATTTTTTTTCCGGTGAGATCTGAAAAGATGATTCCCTTCCAAATTGGCATAAAATGAGAGAAGACCTAAAAAAAGTTTAGGATATCTCGTTTACTTTTTTAAAAGTTACGTATCTCCTCTCATTAATAATGGAAATGATTATAAACGTTTTGATAAAAAAACTAATAAAGGGAACTGTTAATGTGATTGTTGTCGTTTTAATGTGATTGGTAATTGTCGTAGAAACATCAAAATTTCACGATATGTTTGGGAGGTCAAATAATAGAAAGATTATGATTTTTTTTCGGTGAGATTTGAAAAGATCATTCCCTTCCAAATTGGCATAAAATGAGAGAAGACCTAAAAAAAGTTCAGGATATCTCGTTTAATTTTTAAAAAAATACGTATCTCCTCTCATTAATAATGGAAATTATTATAAACATTGTGATAAAAAAACTAATAAAGGAAACTATTAATGTGATTGTTGTCGTTTTGATGTGATTGGTAATTGTCGTAGAAACATCAAAATTTCACGATATGTTTGGGAAGTGAAATAATAGAAAGATTATGATTTTTTTTCTGGTGAGATCGGAAAAGATGATTCCCTTCCAAATTGGCATAAAATGAGAGAAGACCTAAAAACAGTTCTGCATATCTCCTTTAATTTTGTTAAAAATACGTATCTCCTTTAATTTTGTTAAAAATACGTATCTCCTGCCATTAATAATGGAAATTATTATAAACGTTGTGATAAAAAACTAATAAAGGGAGCTATTAATGTGATTGTTGTCGTCTTAATGTGATTGGTAATTGTCGTAGAAACATCAAAATTTCACGATGTGTTTTGGAGGTGAAATAATAGAAAGATTATGATTATTTTTCCGGTGAGAATTGAAAAGATCATTCTCTTCCAAATTGGCATAAAATGAGAGAAGACCTAAAAAAAGTTCAGGATATCTCCTTTAATTTTTAAAAAAATACGTATCTCCTCTCATTAATAATGGAAATTATTATAAACATTGTGATAAAAAAACTAATAAAGGAAACTATTAATGTGATTGTTGTCGTTTTGATGTGATTGGTAATTGTCGTAGAAATATCAAAATTTCATGATATGTTTTGGGAAGTGAAATAATAGGAAGATTATGATTATTTTTCCGGTGAGATCTGAAAAGATGATTCCCTTCCAAATTGGCATAAAATGAGAGAACACCTAAAAAAAGTTCAGTATATCTCCTTTAATTTTGTAAAAAATATGTATCTCCTCTCATTAATAATGGAAATTATTATAAACGTCGTGATAAAAAAACTAATAAAGGAAACTATTAATGTGATTGTTGTCGTTTTGATGTGATTGGTAATTGTCGTAGAAACATCTAAATTTCACGATATGTTTGGGAAGTGAAATAATAGACAGATTATGATTTTTTTTCCGGTGAGATCTGAAAAGATGATTCCCTTCCAAATTGGCATAAAATGAGAGAAGACCTAAAAAAAGTTTAGGATATCTCGTTTACTTTTTTAAAAGTTACGTATCTCCTCTCATTAATAATGGAAATGATTATAAACGTTTTGATAAAAAAACTAATAAAGGGAACTGTTAATGTGATTGTTGTCGTTTTAATGTGATTGGTAATTGTCGTAGAAACATCAAAATTTCACGATATGTTTGGGAGGTCAAATAATAGAAAGATTATGATTTTTTTCGGTGAGATTTGAAAAGATCATTCCCTTCCAAATTGGCATAAAATGAGAGAAGACCTAAAAAAAGTTCAGGATATCTCCTTTAATTTTTTAAAAAATACGTATCTCCTCTCATTAATAATGGAAATTATTATAAACATTGTGATAAAAAAACTAATAAAGGAAACTATTAATGTGATTGTTGTCGTTTTGATTTGATTGGTAATTGTCGTAGAAACATCAACATTTCACGATATGTTTGGGAAGTGAAATAATAGAAAGATTATGATTTTTTTTCTGGTGAGATCTGAAAAGATGATTCCCTTCCAAATTGGCATAAAATGAGAGAAGACCTAAAAATAGTTCTGCATATCTCCTTTAATTTTGTTAAAAATACGTATCTCCTGCCATTAATAATGGAAATTATTATAAACGTTGTGGTAAAAAACTAATAAAGGGAGCTATTAATGTGATTGTTGTCGTTTTAATGTGATTGGTAATTGTCGTAGAAACATCAAAATTTCACGATGTGTTTGGGAGGTGAAATAATAGAAAGATTATGATTATTTTTCCGGTGAGATCTGAAAAGATCATTCCCTTCCAAATTGGCATAAAATGAGAGAAGACCTAAAAAAAGTTCAGGATATCTCCTTTAATTTTTTAAAAAATACGTATCTCCTCTCATTAATAATGGAAATTATTATAAACATTGTGATAAAAAAACTAATAAAGGAAACTATTAATGTGATTGCTGTCGTTTTGATGTGATTGGTAATTGTCGTAGAAACATCAAAATTTCACGATATGTTTGGGAAGTGAAATAATAGAAAGATTATGATTTTTTTTCTGGTGAGATCTGAAAAGATGATTCCCTTCCAAATTGGCATAAAATGAGAGAAGACCTAAAAAAAGTTCTGGATATCTCCTTTAATTTTGTTAAAAATACGTATCTCCTCTCATTAATAATGCAAATTATTATAAACGTTGTGATAAAAAACTAATAAAGGGAGCTATTAATGTGATTGTTGTCGTTTTAATGTGATTGGTAATTGTCGTAGAAACATCAAAATTTCACGATGTGTTTTGGAGGTGAAATAATAGAAAGATTATGATTATTTTTCCGGTGAGATTTGAAAAGATCATTCTCTTCCAAATTGGCATAAAATGAGAGAAGACCTAAAAAAAGTTCAGGATATCTCCTTTAATTTTTTTAAAAATACGTATCTCCTCTCATTAATAATGGAAATTATTATAAACATTGTGATCAAAAAACTAATAAAGGAAACTATTAATGTGATTGTTGTCGTTTTGATGTGATTGGTAATTGTCGTAGAAACATCAAAATTTCACGATATGTTTGGGAAGTGAAATAATAGAAAGATTATGATTTTTTTTCCGGTGAGATCTGAAAAGATGATTCCCTTCCAAATTGGCATAAAATGAGAGAAGACCTAAAAATAGTTCTGGATATCTCCTTTAATTTTGTTAAAAATACGTATCTCCTCTCATTAATAATGGAAATTATTATAAACGTTGTGATAAAAAACTAATAAAGGGAACTATTAATGTGATTGTTGTTGTTTTGATGTGATTGGTAATTGTCGTAGAAACATCAAAATTTCACGATATGTTTTGGGAAGTGAAATAATAGAAAGATTATGATTATTTTTCCGGTGAGATCTAAAAAGATGATTCCTTTCAAATTGGCATAAAATGAGAGAAGACCTAAAAAAAGTTCAGTAGATCTCCTTTAATTTTGTAAAAAATATGTATCTCCTCTCATTAATAATGGAAATTATTATAAATGTCGTGATAAAAAAACTAATAAAGGAAACTATTAATGTGATTGTTGTCATTTTGATGTGATTGGTAATTGTCGTAGAAACATCAAAATTTCACGATATGTTTGGGAAGTGAAATAATAGACAGATTATAATTTTTTTTTTCCGGTGAGATCTGAAAAGATGATTCCCTTCCAAATTGGCATAAAATGAGAGAAGACCTAAAAAAAGTTTAGGATATCTCGTTTACTTTTTTAAAAGTTACGTATCTCCTCTCATTAATAATGGAAATGATTATAAACGTTTTGATAAAAAAACTAATAAAGGGAACTGTTAATGTGATTGTTGTCATTTTAATGTGATTGGTAATTGTCGTAGAAACATCAAAATTTCACGATATGTTTGGGAGCTCAAATAATAGAAAGATTATGATTTTTTTTCGGTGAGATTTGAAAAGATCATTCCCTTCCAAATTGGCATAAAATGAGAGAAGACCTAAAAAAAGTTCAGGATATCTCGTTTAATTTTTTAAAAAATACGTATCTCCTCTCATTAATAATGGAAATTATTATAAACATTGTGATAAAAAAACTAATAAAGGAAACTATTAATGTGATTGTTGTCGTTTTGATTTGATTGGTAATTGTCGTAGAAACATCAAAATTTTACGATATGTTTGGGAAGTGAAATAATAGAAAGATTATGATTTTTTTTCTGGTGAGATCTGAAAAGATGATTCCCTTCCAAATTGGCATAAAATGAGAGAAGACCTAAAAACAGTTCTGCATATCTCCTTTAATTTTGTTAACAATACGTATCTCCTCTCATTAATAATGGAAATTATTATAAACGTTATGATAAAAAACTAATAAAGGGAGCTATTAATGTGATTGTTGTTGTTTTAATGTGATTGGTAATTGTCGTAGAAACATCAAAATTTCACGATGTGTTTTGGAGGTGAAATAATAGAAAGATTATGATTATTTTTCCGGTGAGATTTGAAAAGATCATTCTCTTCCAAATTGGCATAAACTGAGAGAAGACCTAAAAAAAGTTCAGGTTATCTCCTTTAATTTTTTAAAAAATACGTATCTCCTCTCATTAATAATGGAAATTATTCTAAACATTGTGATAAAAAAACTAATAAAGGAAACTATTAATGTGATTGTTGTCGTTTTGATGTGATTGGTAATTGTCGTAGAAACATCAAAATTTCACGATATGTTTGGGAAGTGAAATAATAGAAAGATTATGATTTTTTTTCCGGTGAGATCTGAAAAGATGATTCCCTTCCAAATTGGCATAAAATGAGAGAAGACCTAAAAAAAGTTCTGGATATCTCCTTTAATTTTGTTAAAAATACGTATCTCCTCTCATTAATAATGGAAATTATTATAAACGTCGTGATAAAAAAACTAATAAAGGAAACTATTAATGTGATTGTTGTCATTTTGATGTGATTGGTAATTGTCGTAGAAACATCAAAATTTCACGATATGTTTGGGAAGTGAAATAATAGACAGATTATGATTTTTTTTTCCGGTGAGATCTGAAAAGATGATTCCCTTCCAAATTGGCATAAAATGAGAGAAGACCTAAAAAAAGTTTAGGATATCTCATTTACTTTTTTAAAAGTTACGTATCTCCTCTCATTAATAATGGAAATGATTATAAACGTTTTGATAAAAAAAACTAATAAAGGGAACTGTTAATGTGATTGTTGTCATTTTAATGTGATTGGTAATTGTCGTAGAAACATCAAAATTTCACGATATGTTTGGGAAGTGAAATAATAGAAAGATTATGATTTTTTTTCCGGTGAGATCTGAAAAGATGATTCCCTTCCAAATTGGCATAAAATGAGAGAAGACCTAAAAAAAGTTCTGGATATCTCCTTTAATTTTGTTAAAAATACGTATCTCCTCTCATTAATAATGGAAATTATTATAAACGTTGTGATAAAAAACTAATAAAGGGAACCATTAATGTGATTGTTGTCGTTTTAATGTGATTAGTAATTGTCGTAGAAACATCAAAATTTCACGATATGTTTGAGAGGTGAAATAATAGAAAGATTATGATTTTTTTTTCCGGTGAGATCTTAAAATATCATTCCCTTCCAAATTGGCATAAAATGAGAGAAGACCTAAAAAAAGTTTAGGATATCTCGTTTACTTTTTTTAAAAATACGTATCTCCTCTCATTAATAATGGAAATGATTATAAACGTTGTGATAAAAAAAACTAATAAATGGAACTATTAATGTGATTGTTGTCGTTTTAATGTGATTGGTAATTGTCGTAGAAACTTCAAAATTTCACGATATGTTTGGGAGGTGAAATAATAGAAAGATTCTGATTTTTTTTCCGGTGAGATCTGAAAAGATCATTCCCTTCCAAATTGCCATAAAATGAGAGAAGACCTGAAAAAAGTTCAAGATATCTCGTTTAATTCTTTAAAAAATACGTATCTCCTCTCATTAATAATGGAAATTATTATAAACGTTGTGATAAAACAACTAATAAAGGGAACTATTAATGTGATTGTTGTCATTTTAATGTGATTGGTAATTGTCGTAGAAACATCAAAATTTCACGATATGTTTGGGAGGTGAAATAATAGAAAGATTATGATTTTTTTCCCGGTGAGATCTGAAAAGATCATTCCCTTCCAAATTGGCATAAAATGAGAGAAGACCTAAAAAACGTTCAGGATATCTCCTTTAATTTTGTAAAAAATACGTATCTCCTCTCATTAATAGTGGAAATTATTATAAACATTGTGGTAAAAAAACTAATAAAGGGAAATGTTCATGTGATTGTTGTCGTTTTAATGTGATTTGTAATTGTGGTAGAAACATCAAAATTTCACGATATGTTTTGGGAAGTGAAATAATAGAAAGATTATGATTATTTTTCCGGTGAGATCTGAAAAGATGATTCCCTTCCAAATTGGCATAAAATGAGACAAGACCTAAAAAAAGTTCTGGATATCTCCTTTAATTTTGTTAAAAATACGTATCTCCTCTCATTAATAATGGAAATTATTATAAACATTGTGATAAAAAACTAATAAAGGGAACTATTAATGTGATTGTTGTCGTTTTAATATGATTGGTAATTGTCGTAGAAATATCAAAATTTCACGATGTGTTTGGGAGGTGAAATAATAGAAAGATTATGATTTTTTTTTCGGGGAGATCTGAAAAGATCATTCCCTTCCAAATTGGCATAAAATGAGAGAAGACCTAAAAAAAGTTCAGTATATCTCCTTTAATTTCGTAAAAAATATGTATCTCCTCTCATTAATAATGGAAATTATTATAAACGTCGTGATAAAAAAACTAATAAAGGAAACTATTAATGTGATTGTTGTCGTTTTGATGTGATTGGTAATTGTCGTAGAAACATCAAAATTTCACGATATGTTTTGGGAAGTGAAATAATAGAAAGATTATGATTATTTTTCCGGTGAGATCTGAAAAGATGATTCCCTTCCAAATTGGTATAAAATGAGAGAAGACCTAAAAAAAGTTCAGTATATCTCCTTTAATTTTGTAAAAAATATGTATCTCCTCTCATTAATAATGGAAATTATTATAAATGTCGTGATAAAAAAAACTAATAAAGGAAACTATTAATGTGATTGTTGTCATTTTGATGTGATTGGTAATTGTCGTAGAAACATCAAAGTTTCACGATATGTTTGGGAAGTGAAATAATAGACAGATTATGATTTTTTTTTCCGGTGAGATCTGAAAAGATGATTCCCTTCCAAATTGGCATAAAATGAGAGAAGACCTAAAAAAAGTTTAGGATATCTCATTTACTTTTTTAAAAGTTACGTATCTCCTCTCATTAACAATGGAAATGATTATAAACGTTTTGATAAAAAAAACTAATAAAGGGAACTGTTAATGTGATTGTTGTCATTTTAATGTGATTGGTAATTGTCGTAGAAACATTAAAATTTCACGATATGTTTGGGAAGTGAAATAATAGAAAGATTATGATTTTTTTTCCGGTGAGATCTGAAAAGATGATTCCCTTCCAAATTGGCATAAAATGAGAGAAGACCTAAAAAAAGTTCTGGATATCTCCTTTAATTTTGTTAAAAATACGTATCTCCTCTCATTAATAATGGAAATTATTATAAACGTTGTGATAAAAAACTAATAAAGGGAACTATTAATGTGATTGTTGTCGTTTTAATGTGATTGGTAATTGTCGTAGAAACATCAAAATTTCACGATATGTTTGAGAGGTGAAATAATAGAAAGATTATGATTTTTTTTTCCGGTGAGATCTTAAAATATCATTCCCTTCCAAATTGGCATAAAATGAGAGAAGACCTAAAAAAAGTTTAGGATATCTCGTTTACTTTTTTTAAAAATACGTATCTCCTCTCATTAATAATGGAAATGATTATAAACGTTGTGATAAAAAAAACTAATAAATGGAACTATTAATGTGATTGTTGTCGTTTTAATGTGATTGGTAATTGTCGTAGAAACTTCAAAATTTCACGATATGTTTGGGAGGTGAAATAATAGAAAGATTCTGATTTTTTTTCCGGTGAGATCTGAAAAGATCATTCCCTTCCAAATTGTAACCCCCTGTCTAATTAATTAATTTCTATCTAAAATCCATAAACACTAAATTTACAATTAAAATAAATACACTCCATTAAGCTTAAAGTTTGTCATTATAATTTACATTATTAAAATTTACAGAAAATACTACTACCAAATTATTTCTAATTAATACAAAAGTATCTAAAGCCAAAAACCCTATTCCTATAGCTCTGGAACATGTCTGCATCTGTAACTTCTAATTAATCTTCCAAATACCTGCAATCACACTCCCCTAGAATCTGGGGACAACATTACCGGATCAGGCATTTAATTTCTAATACATAGAAAAACAATCACAACCAATGACATTTCATTTCATAACTAAGAATTCACATAAATAATGCAAATGCAGTATGCTTTATGAAAATGCAAGTTTATAAAGCAGATGCAGTTTTGACTCAAAATCATTTTGACTCAAAATCATTTCGACCATAAAATCATTTTGACCCTGCTCCATGGAGACTTCCCCTTTGAGTGTTTAGTAAGTAACTGGCCTACCATTACGCTCTGTAATTCAGCTATCAGCCCCTACTAAACGCGAATAAGCTAGCAGAATTAGGAGATCAGGATACCCGGAAGGCCACCACGGCAGCATCTCTGTCCAGATTACAGCCACATGTGGAATTGCCAATATCCCTCACCCCACAGACTATATAATCACAGACTATACAGTCCTGTCTAACTTACTCTGCTCACCCATTTCTCAGGACTATTATATTCTCTGTTCATAATCTCAATCATCTTTTCAAATACATGACTACCGCAGTCCGGTCAGTCAACACAGTTCTCTGTTCATAATCTCAATCATATTTTCAAATACATGACTACCGCAGTCCGGTCAGTCAACACAGTCCTGGAAATCAATTCCCCCATAAATACTCAATTCTCATTTATCAAACTCGTTTAAAAATCTTTATTTTTCGCTCAAAAGACTCATGATCATGCAATATGATAATGATGCCAATAAGTAAATAATTATTATTAAACAATCACATAATAATTATAGAAATTCAATAATTAACATTATAACATTAACACTTTAATAAAATACCAACTAGTTCATTACTATGTAAAATTTCTAAATTCTCCTTGATATTTTCTAAAATTCCAATTTTGCCCTTGATCTTTTTATGAAATTCCGAATATGTCCCTAATTGTTCTAGAATCTATGAAATTACCTAATTACCCTCAATCTTTTGATAAAATTCCAATTGTATCCTTTAAATGTGAAATTACCTAATTAACCTCAATCTTTTTATAAAATTCCAATTGTATCCTCTAAATGTGAAATTACCTAATTACCCTTATACTTTTTAATTATTGCCGAAAATGCCCTTAAACTTTTTCTAAAATTCCCAATGTGTCCCGACATGTGAAATGACTATTTTACCCTTGGTCATTTGAAAAATTCCACATGATATCCCTATCATTCTCATCATGGCCGTATGGCCTCCTTCACATTTCCAACAATTTTCTCAAAACAACCAATCCAAATTCCAATCAAAATCAAATCAATTCAAGAAATCTCAATCAAGAACAAATTTCAATTTCCAATCAAGAACAAGCCAATCAATCAATTCCAATCCATCACAACACATCATGAATTCAATCAAACATGGATTCAAACAACAATTTCAAGCTTTTAACATCAATCATCTAAAAGCCCTAAATCAATTTCATCTTTTATTGAACCTTGATCAAATCTTGAAATTAGACCTAAGAACATGTTTCTATTAACTCCAATTGGTTTAAATTGAAATTAAATGCCAAGATCCTTACCTAGAATCCTTAGTTTGATGAAGAAATCCTTGAATCCCTTTTCTCCCTTTCTCCTTGTCTTCTTGAAATTTTTGGGGTTTTCCTCCTAAATCTTTCTCTTTGGCCAAAGGTATATTGAAATTTGAGAGGTTTTGGTTGGTTTAATTCTTGGAATTGGAAGAAATGATGAAGAAGAAATGGAGGGGCTGCAGCTGTACCAAGCTCACGGTTTTGGAGCTTGGAGAGTTAGTGTTTAAAGCTTTTTCTTTTGTTTTATTAATTATCAATATTTAAAGAGATTTCTTCTCCACCAAATTTAATTCAACATTCACGTCCAGCTGCATGGTCTCCAAGGCAGTCCATTTGATGAGATTGGCAGCCACTTGGACGGACAAGGCAAGTGCCTTACGTTAGTTGCTAAATGCTTTTGTTACTTGGTCAAAATTGTAGAAAAAGTAAATTATTCTAGAATCTTAGAGAGCTTTTTAATTATCTTACAAACTAATTAGAATTTGAAGAAACTAACACCACCATTAAATTCCTCACTATCAAAAACCTTGGGGTAGTGTCTTAACTATCTCTTAATCAAGGTCTAATTAGCTTAATTTAATTACATTAGAAATGTCAATTTGTCAAATTTTGATTGGTTAATACTTTTATTTTTCTTTTTCTTAGTTAAACAATTTTAATAATTATTCTAAGTATGTTATAATTAATAGATAATTCTATAGATGTCATATAGATTTTATCTTAATTTTCTACCTTAAAATTTTACCGTAATAATTCCTCAGAGTCCTAATTCTCAGAAAATTCTAATAATTCGAAACTAGCATTTTGATTCTTCAACTGTATATATATTTCATCTATATTCAATTACCTTTTTATTAAGTTACAGATTAGTCCAAAATTTTACACTTGAAAATTTATCCTGGACAGCCGTCAGACACAACAGTCCAGTCAACAAGTAATTCATTTCTCAACTGTATATATTTTAAATCTACATTAATTTCTTGATTTATTAGAGTACAGTTTAATCCCAAAATGTTATATTGAAAATCTTATCCTGAACAGCTGTCTGACACAACTGTCCGGTCAACAAGAAATTTAGGCCTAAACAAATGTATCAAAAGACTTAGAAAATTTTGCTGAGTAGAACTGTATAATTTGTAATATGAAAGTATGTACAGAAAATATTCTCTAAATACAGTACGTAATTTCTTATAATATTTATAGAAAAATATTCATAAATAGTAAAATAAAAATGAGGGTGTTACACAAATTGCCATAAAATGAGAGAAGACCTGAAAAAAGTTCAAGATATCTCGTTTAATTCTTTAAAAAATACGTATCTCCTCTCATTAATAATGGAAATTATTATAAACGTTGTGATAAAACAACTAATGAAGGGAACTATTAATGTGATTGTTGTCATTTTAATGTGATTGGTAATTGTCGTAGAAACATCAAAATTTCACGATATATTTGGGAGGTGAAATAATAGAAAGATTATGATTTTTTTCCCGGTGAGATCTGAAAAGATCATTCCCTTCCAAATTGGCATAAAATGAGAGAAGACCTAAAAAAAGTTCAGGATATCTCCTTTAATTTTGTAAAAAATACGTATCTCCTCTCATTAATAGTGGAAATTATTATAAACATTGTGGTAAAAAAACTAATAAAGGGAAATGTTCATGTGATTGTTGTCGTTTTAATGTGATTTGTAATTGTGGTAGAAACATCAAAATTTCACGATATGTTTTGGGAAGTGAAATAATAGAAAGATTATGATTATTTTTCCGGTGAGATCTGAAAAGATGATTCCCTTCCAAATTGGCATAAAATGAGACAAGACCTAAAAAAAGTTCTGGATATCTCCTTTAATTTTGTTAAAAATACGTATCTCCTCTCATTAATAATGGAAATTATTATAAACATTGTGATAAAAAACTAATAAAGGGAACTATTAATGTGATTGTTGTCGTTTTAATATGATTGGTAATTGTCGTAGAAATATCAAAATTTCACGATGTGTTTGGGAGGTGAAATAATAGAAAGATTATGATTTTTTTTTCGGGGAGATCTGAAAAGATCATTCCCTTCCAAATTGGCATAAAATGAGAGAAGACCTAAAAAAAGTTCAGTATATCTCCTTTAATTTCGTAAAAAATATGTATCTCCTCTCATTAATAATGGAAATTATTATAAACGTCGTGATAAAAAAACTAATAAAGGAAACTATTAATGTGATTGTTGTCGTTTTGATGTGATTGGTAATTGTCGTAGAAACATCAAAATTTCACGATATGTTTTGGGAAGTGAAATAATAGAAAGATTATGATTATTTTTCCGGTGAGATCTGAAAAGATGATTCCCTTCCAAATTGGCATAAAATGAGAGAAGACCTAAAAAAAGTTCAGTATATCTCCTTTAATTTTGTAAAAAATATGTATCTCCTCTCATTAATAATGGAAATTATTATAAACGTCGTGATAAAAAAACTAACAAAGGAAACTATTAATGTGATTGTTGTCATTTTGATGTGATTGGTAATTGTCGTAGAAACATCAAAATTTCACGATATGTTTGGGAAGTGAAATAATAGACAGATTATGATTTTTTTTTCCGGTGAGATCTGAAAAGATGATTCCCTTCCAAATTGGCATAAAATGAGAGAAGACCTAAAAAAAGTTTAGGATATCTCATTTACTTTTTTAAAAGTTACGTATCTCCTCTCATTAATAATGGAAATGATTATAAACGTTTTGATAAAAAAAAACTAATAAAGGGAACTGTTAATGTGATTGTTGTCATTTTAATGTGATTGGTAATTGTCGTAGAAACATCAAAATTTCACGATATGTTTGGGAGGTCAAATAATAGAAAGATTATGATTTTTTTTCGGTGACATTTGAAAAGATCATTCCCATCCAAATTGGCATAAAATGAGAGAAGACCTAAAAAAAGTTCAGGATATCTCGTTTAATTTTTTAAAAAATACGTATCTCCTCTCATTAATAATGGAAATTATTATAAACATTGTGATAAAAAAACTAATAAAGGAAACTATTAATGTGATTGTTGTCGTTTTGATGTGATTCGTAATTGTCGTAGAAACATCAAAATTTCACGATATGTTTGGGAAGTGAAATAATAGAAAGATTATGATTTTTTTTCTGGTGAGATCTGAAAAGATGATTCCCTTCTAAATTGGCATAAAATGAGAGAAGACCTAAAAACAGTTCTGCATATCTCCTTTAATTTTGTCAAAAATACGTATCTCCTCCCATTAATAATGGAAATTATTATAAACGTTGTGATAAAAAACTAATAAAAGGAGCTATTAATGTGATTTTTGTCGTTTTAATGTGATTGGTAATTGTCGTAGAAACATCAAAATTTCACGATGTGTTTGGGAGGTGAAATAATAGAAAGATTATGATTTTTTTTTCGAGGAGATCTGAAAAGATCATTCCCTTCCAAATTGGCCTAAAATGAGAGAAGACCTAAAAAAAGTTCAGGATATCTCCTTTAATTTTGTAAAAAATATGTATCTCCTCTCATTAATAATGGAAATTATTATAAACGTTGTGATGAAAAACTAATAAAGGGAACTTTTAATGTGATTGTTGTCGTTTTAATGTGATTGGTAATTGTCGTAGAAACATCAAAATTTCACGATATGTTTGGGAAGTGAAATAATAGAAAGATTATGATTTTTTTTCCGGTGAGATCTGAAAAGATCATTCCCTTCCAAATTGGCATAAAATGAGATAAGACCTAAAAAAAGTTCAAGATATCTCCTTTAATTTTGTAAAAAATACGTATCTCCTCTCATTAATAATGGAAATTATCATAATCGTTGTGATAAAAAAAACTAATAAAGGGAACTATTAATGTGATTGTTGTCGTTTTAATGTGATTGGTAATTGTCGTAGAAACATTGAAATTTCACGATGTGTGTGGGAGGTGAAATAATAGAAAGATTATGATTTTTTTTCCGGTGAGATCTGAAAAGATCATTCCCATCCAAATTGGCATAAAATGAGAGAAGACCTAAAAAAAGTTCAGGATATCTCGTTTAATTTTGTAAAAAATACGTATCTCCTCTCATTAATAATGGAAATTATTATAAACGTTCTGATAAAAAAACAAATAAAGGGAACTATTAATGTGATTGTTGTCGTTTTAATGTGATTGGTAATTGTGGTAGAAACATCAAAATTTCACGATATGTTTGGGAGGTGAAATAATAGACAGATTATGATTTTTTTTCCGGTGAGATCTGAAAAGACCATTCCCTTCCAAATTGGCATAAAATGAGAGAAGACCTAAAAAAAGTTCAGGATATCTCCTTTAATTTTGTAAAAAATACGTATCTCCTCTAATTAATAGTGAAAATTGTTATAAACATTGTGGTAAAAAAACTAATAAAGGGAACTGTTAATGTGATTGTTGTCGCTTTAATGTGATTGGTAATTGTGGTAGAAACATCAAAATTTCACGATATGTTTGGGAGGTGAAATAATAGACAGATTATGATTTTTTTTCCGGTGAGATCTGAAAAGACCATTCCCTTCCAAATTGGCATAAAATGAGAGAAGTGTAACATCCTCATTTTATTAATTGTACGCATTTATATATGTATATTATTAACATTTATGCACTATATTTTATAGAAACCTTATGTACATATTCTCTTAATGAAATTAATACAGTTCTACTCAGAAGAATTTTCTGAATTTCCAAATGTCTTTATTTTTGTCGAAATTAATAGTTGACTGGACTGCTATGTCAGACAGCTGTCCAGGATAAATTTTCAAGTATAGAATTTTGAACTCATTTATAAATTAAAAGAAAGGTAATAGAATATAGATTAAAAATATATACAGATAAAGAATTAAAATGCTTATTCAGAATTGTTAGGATTTTCTGAAAGTTAGAACTTTGAGGAATTATTACGGTAAAATTCTAAGACAGAAAATTTAGAGAAAATTCATAGGATATCTATAAAATTATTTAATAATTGTAATATACTTAGAATAATTATTAAAAATGTTTAACCAAGAAAATTTTAATTTAGAACCTTAACCAATCAAAAAGTGACAACTTAGGCTTTTCTAAGATCACTAAATTAAGCTAATTAGGCTTGGATTAAGAGATAAGTAAGACACTACCCCAAGGTTTTTGATAGTGAGGAATCCAATGGTGATGTTATTTTCTTCAAATTCTAATCACATTGTAAAATAATTAGCAGCCCTAATTACCTTCTAGAAATTTCTACAAAGTGCTTGAAATGTTGACTTTTGGGGTAGGCAAGTGACTTGGAACTCCTTGGCTGTCCAAGTGGGCTGGAAAGGCTTGGCAAGTGGACTTCCCTTGGTCCAAATGAGCTGCTGGACGTGCAGGACAGCAGCTGGACTTGAAGGCAAAGTCCAATTTAGTTAATAATTTGTTTTAAGAAGCATTTAACTTAAGTAAAAGGAGAAAAAGTCACAAAAAGCTATTTTCTCTCAAAACAGAACTTTGAGCTCTCCAAACCCAGCAGCTGCAGTTTTCATTTCAATTTCATCTTAACTTCATCATCTCATCCCAAATTAAGAAACCAAACCATCCAAACTTCCTAAACCCTAAGCTAATCGGCAAAAAGGAAAAGAAATTGGAGGAAATCTCAAAAATTCATACAAGACCAAGGAGTGAGGGAGAAAGGAATTCAAGGCTTTTTCTTCAATTAAAGAGTTTAAGGTAAGGATCTAGGCATTTAATTTCAATTAGAACCCTTGGAATTAGAAGAAAACATGTTGTAGGCTTAGATTAAAATTTTGACCTAGAATCATGAAAACTTGAAATTGATTTAGGGGTTTTGTGTTTTTGATGCTTGTGATTGTAATTCATGGAGTGGAATGATGTTTGATTGAATTTTTGATGTGTTGTGATGGTTGAAATTTGGTTTGTTGAATTTTGATTGAATTTGTGATTTGGTTGATTTTTGGTTGGAATTGGAAGTTGTTACTTTGGAAAATATGTTGAGAATGGTAGTGAGACCATTCGGCCAGCCCTAAATGCAAGGGATATTATGTGGAAATTTTTGTAAAATCAAGGGCAAAATGGTCATTTTACATGTAGGGACAAAATGGGAATTTTTGAAAAAGAGCAAGGGTAATTTGGTCATTTCAAAATTTAGGACATAGATGGAATTTTAGAAAAGATTAAGGGTAGTTTAGTAACTTTACCTAATAGTGAATTTTTATAATTTTTATGTGATTGCTTAATATTAATTATTTGTTTATTAGCATCATTGTCATATTGCATAAGCTTGAGTTCTTGGAAAATACAAAGATTTCAAATGAGAAATGAGTATTTATGGGGGAATTGATTTCCAGGACTGTGTTGACTGACCGGACTGCGGTAGTCATGTATTTGAAAATATGATTGAGATTATGAACAGAGAACTGTGTTGACTGACCGGACTGCGGTAGTCATGTATTTGAAAATATGATTGAGATTATGAACAGAGAATATGATAGTCCTGAGAAATGGGTGAGCAGAGTAAGTTAGACAGGACTGTATAGTCTGTGATTATATAGTCTGTGGGGTGAGGGATATTGGCAATTCCACATGTGGCTGTAATTTGGACAGAGATGCTGCCGTGGTGGCCTTCCGGGTATCCTGACCTCCTAATTCTGTTTAGTTTATTCGCGTTTAGTAGGGGCTGATAGCTGAATTACAGATCGTAATGGTAGGCCAGTTTCTTACTAAACACTCAAAGGGGAAGTCTCCATGGAGCAGGGTCAAAACGAATTTGAGTCAAAAACTGCATTGCATAAATCATACTGCATTTAATTATGTGTGTAACTAATTATATTGTTATGATATGTATTTGTTTGAAATTATTTTAATTCTATGAGAAATTAAATGCCTGATCCTGTAATGCTGTCCCCAGATTCTAGGGGAGTGTGAATTGCAGGTGCTTGAAGATATAGTTAAATGATGAAGATGCAGAAATTCCAGAGCATATAGGATGGGACTATTTTGGGTAGACAATAATTTGTAGTAGTTAGAATTATTTTGTAGCAGTGTTTATATAAATTTTAATGATGTAAATTACAGAACATATTTTGGATTGTAAGAGATCGTATCAGAACTTTGAAATAAATATATAAAATGAATTAAATAGTTAAATTATGTTTTATAAAAAAAAAAAGGGGGTTACAAGAAGACCTAAAAAAAGTTTAGGATATCTCGTTTACTTTTTTTAAAAATACGTATCTCCTCTCATTAATAATGGAAATTATTATAAACGTTGTGATAAAACAACTAATAAAGGGAACTATTAATGTGATTGTTGTCGTTTTAATGTGATTGGTAATTGTCGTAGACACATCAAAATTTCACGATATGGTTGGGAGGTGAAATAATAGAAGATTATGATTTTTTTTCCGGTCAGATTTGAAAAGATCATTCCCTTCCAAATTGGCATAAAATGAGAGAAGACCTAAAAAAAGTTCTGGATATCTCCTTTAATTTTGTTAAAAATACGTATCTCCTCTCATTAATAATGGAAATTATTATAAACGTTGTGATAAAAAACTAATAAAGGGAACTATTAATGTGATTGTTGTCGTTTTAATGTGATTGGTAATTGTCGTAGAAACATTAAAATTTCACGATGTGTTTGGGAGGTGAAATAATAGAAAGATTATGATTTTTTTTCCAGTGAGATCTGGAAAGATCATTCCCTTCCAAATTGGCATAAAATGAGAGAAGACCTAAAAAAAGTTCAGGATATCTCCTTTAATTTTGTAAAAAATACGTATCTCCTCTAATTAATAGTGAAAATTGTTATAAACATTGTGGTAAAAAAACTAATAAAGGGAACTGTTAATGTGATTGTTGTCGCTTTAATGTGATTGGTAATTGTGGTAGAAACATCAAAATTTCACGATATGTTTGGGAAGTGAAATAATAGAAAGATTATGATTTTTTTTCTGGTGAGATCTGAAAAGATGATTCCCTTCCAAAT
Source organism: Pueraria montana var. lobata (assembly GCA_026413185.1). Lineage (NCBI taxonomy): Eukaryota > Viridiplantae > Streptophyta > Magnoliopsida > Fabales > Fabaceae > Pueraria > Pueraria montana. The sequence continues at coordinate 72,502,396 of CM048646.1, read as the reverse complement.
TGGCATAAAATGAGAGAAGACCTAAAAACAGTTCTGCATATCTCCTTTAATTTTGTTAAAAATACGTATCTCCTCTCATTAATAATGGAAATTATTATAAACGTCGTGATAAAAAAACTAATAAAAGGAACTATTAATGTGATTGTTGTCGTTTTAATGTGATTGTAATCGTCATAGAAACATCAAAATTTCACGATATGTTTGGGAAGTGAAATAATAGAAAGATTATGATTATTTTTCCGGTGAGATCTGAAACGATGATTCCCTTCCAAATTGGCATAAAATGAGAGAAGACCTAAAAAAAGTTCTGGATATCTCCTTTAATTTTGTTAAAAATACGTATCTCCTCTCATTAATAATGGAAATTATTATAAACGTTGTGATAAAAAACTAATAAAGGGAACTATTAATGTGATTGTTGTTGTTTTAATGTGATTGGTAATTGTCGTAGAAACATTAAAATTTCACGATGTGTGTGGGAGGTGAAATAATAGAAAGATTATGATTTTTTTTCCGGTGAGATCTGAAAAGATCATTCCCTTCCAAATTGGCATAAAATGAGAGAAGACCTAAAAAAAGTTCAGGATATCTCGTTTACTTTTTAAAAAAATACGTATCTCCTCTCATTAATAGTGGAAATTATTATAAACATTGTGGTAAAAAACTAATAAAGGGAACTATTAATGTGATTGTTGTTGTTTTAATGTGATTGGTAATTGTCGTAGAAACATTAAAATTTCACGATGTGTGTGGGAGGTGAAATAATAGAAAGATTATGATTTTTTTTCCGGTGAGATCTGAAAAGATCATTCCCTTCCAAATTGGCATAAAATGAGAGAAGACCTAAAAAAAGTTCAGGATATCTCCTTTAATTTTGTAAAAAATATGTATCTCCTCTCATTAATAATGGAAATTATTATAAACATCGTGATAAAAAAACTAATAAAAGGAACTATTAATGTGATTGTTGTCATTTTAATGTGATTGGTAATTGTCATAGAAACATCAAAATTTCACGATATGTTTGGGAGGTGAAATAAAAGAAAGATTATGATTTTTTTTCCGGTGAGATCTGAAAAGATCATTCCCTTCCAAATTGGCATAAAATGAGAGAAGACCTAAAAAAAGTTCAGGATATCTCGTTTACTTTTTAAAAAAATACTTATCTCCTCTCATTAATAGTGGAAATTATTATAAACATTGTGATAAAAAACTAATAAAGGGAACTATTAATGTGATTGTTGTTGTTTTAATGTGATTGGTAATTGTCGTAGAAACATTAAAATTTCACGATGTGTGTGGGAGGTGAAATAATAGAAAGATTATGATTTTTTTTCCGGTGAGATCTGAAAAGATCATTCCCTTCCAAATTGGCATAAAATGAGAGAAGACCTAAAAAAAGTTCAGGATATCTCCTTTAATTTTGTAAAAAATATGTATCTCCTCTCATTAATAATGGAAATTATTATAAACATCGTGATAAAAAAACTAATAAAAGGAACTATTAATGTGATTGTTGTCATTTTAATGTGATTGGTAATTGTCATAGAAACATCAAAATTTCACGATATGTTTGGGAGGTGAAATAATAGAAAGATTATGATTTTTTTTCCGGTGAGATCTGAAAAGATCATTCCCTTCCAAATTGGCATAAAATGAGAGAAGACCTAAAAAAAGTTCAGGATATCTCGTTTAATTCTTTAAAAAATACGTATCTCCTCTCATTAATAATGGAAATTATTATAAACGTTGTGATAAAAACAACTAATAAAGGGAACTATTAATGTGATTGTTGTCGTTTTAATGTGATTGGTAATTGTCGTAGAAACTTCAAAATTTCACGATATGGTTGGGAGCTGAAATAATAGACAGATTATGATTTTTTTCCGGTGAGATCTGAAAATATCATTCCCTTCCAAATTGGCATAAAATGAGAGAAGACCTAAAAAAAGTTTAGGATATCTCTTTTAATTTTGTAAAAAATACGTATCTCCTCTCATTAATAATGGAAATTATTATAAACGTTGTGATAAAAAACTGATAAAGGGAGCTATTAATGTGATTGTTGTTGTTTTAATGTGATTGGTAATTGTCGTAGAAACATCAAAATTTCACGATGTGTTTTGGAGGTGAAATGATAGAAAGATTATGATTTTTTTTCCGGTGAGATCTAAAAAGATCATTCCCTTCCAAATTGGCATAAAATGAGAGAAGTCCTAAAAAAAGATCAGGATATCTCCTTTAATTTTGTAAAAAATATGTATCTCCTCTCATTAATAATGGAAATTATTATAAACGTCGTGATAAAAAAACTAATAAAAGGAACTATTAATGTGATTGTTGTCGTTTTAATGTGATTGGTAATTGTCATAGAAACATCAAAAATTCACGATATGTTTGGGAGGTGAAATAATAGAAAGATTATGATTTTTTTTCCGGTGAGATCTGAAAAGATCATTCCCTTCCAAATTGGCATAAAATGAGAGAAGACCTAAAAAAGTTCAGGATATCTCCTTTAATTTTGTAAAAAATACGTATCTCCTCTCATTAATAGTGGAAATTATTATAAACATTGTGGTAAAACAACTAATAAAGGGAACTGTTAATGTGATTGTTGTCGTTTTCATGTGATTGGTAATTGTCGTAGAAACATCAAAATTTCACGATATGTTTTGGGAAGTGAAATAATAGAAACATTATGATTATTTTTCCGGTGAGATTTGAAACGATGATTCCCTTCCAAATTGGCATAAAATGAGAGAAGACCTAAAAAAAGTTCAGGATATCTCCTTTAATTTTGTTAAAAATACGTATCTCCTCTCATTAATAATGGAAATTATTATAAACGTTGTGATAAAAAACTAATAAAGGGAACTATTAATGTGATTGTTGTCGTTTTAATGTGATTGGTAATTGTCGTAGAAACATTAAAATTTCACGATGTGTTTGGGAGGTGAAATAATAGAAAGATTATGATTTTTTTTCCGGTGAGATCTGAAACGATGATTCCCTTCCAAATTGGCATAAAATGAGAGAAGACCTAAAAAAAGTTCTGGATATCTCCTTTAATTTTGTTAAAAATACGTATCTCCTCTCATTAATAATGGAAATTATTATAAACGTTGTGATAAAAAACTAATAAAGGGAACTATTAATGTGATTGTTGTTGTTTTAATGTGATTGGTAATTGTTGTAGAAACATTAAAATTCCACGATGTGTGTGGGAGGTGAAATAATAGAAAGATTATGATTTTTTTTCCGGTGAGATCTGAAAAGATCATTCCCTTCCAAATTGGCATAAAATGAGAGAAGACCTAAAAAAAGTTCAGGATATCTCGTTTACTTTTTAAAAAAATACGTATCTCCTCTCATTAATAGTGGAAATTATTATAAACATTGTGGTAAAAAACTAATAAAGGGAACTATTAATGTGATTGTTGTTGTTTTAATGTGATTGGTAATTGTCGTAGAAACATTAAAATTTCACGATGTGTGTGGGAGGTGAAATAATAGAAAGATTATGATTTTTTTTCCGGTGAGATCTGAAAAGATCATTCCCTTCCAAATTGGCATAAAATGAGAGAAGACCTAAAAAAAGTTCAGGATATCTCCTTTAATTTTGTAAAAAATATGTATCTCCTCTCATTAATAATGGAAATTATTATAAACATCGTGATAAAAAAACTAATAAAAGGAACTATTAATGTGATTGTTGTCATTTTAATGTGATTGGTAATTGTCATAGAAACATCAAAATTTCATGATATGTTTGGGAGGTGAAATAATAGAAAGATTATGATTTTTTTTCCGGTGAGATCTGAAAAGATCATTCCCTTCCAAATTGGCATAAAATGAGAGAAGACCTAAAAAAAGTTCAGGATATCTCGTTTAATTCTTTAAAAAATACGTATCTCCTCTCATTAATAATGGAAATTATTATAAACGTTGTGATAAAAACAACTAATAAAGGGAACTATTAATGTGATTGTTGTCGTTTTAATGTCATTGGTAATTGTCGTAGAAACTTCAAAATTTCACGATATGGTTGGGAGCTGAAATAATAGACAGATTATGATTTTTTTCCGGTGAGATCTGAAAATATCATTCCCTTCCAAATTGGCATAAAATGAGAGAAGACCTAAAAAAAGTTTAGGATATCTCTTTTAATTTTGTAAAAAATACGTATCTCCTCTCATTAATAATGGAAATTATTATAAACGTTGTGATAAAAAACTGATAAAGGGAGCTATTAATGTGATTGTTGTTGTTTTAATGTGATTGGTAATTGTCGTAGAAACATCAAAATTTCACGATGTGTTTTGGAGGTGAAATGATAGAAAGATTATGATTTTTTTTCCGGTGAGATCTAAAAAGATCATTCCCTTCCAAATTGGCATAAAATGAGAGAAGACCTAAAAAAAGATCAGGATATCTCCTTTAATTTTGTAAAAAATATGTATCTCCTCTCATTAATAATGGAAATTATTATAAACGTCGTGATAAAAAAACTAATAAAAGGAACTATTAATGTGATTGTTGTCGTTTTAATGTGATTGGTAATTGTCATAGAAACATCAAAATTTCACGATATGTTTGGGAGGTGAAATAATAGAAAGATTCTGATTTTTTTTCCGGTGAGATCTGAAAAGATCATTCCCTTCCAAATTGGCATAAAATGAGAGAAGACCTAAAAAAGTTCAGGATATCTCCTTTAATTTTGTAAAAAATACGTATCTCCTCTCATTAATAGTGGAAATTATTATAAACATTGTGGTAAAACAACTAATAAAGGGAACTGTTAATGTGATTGTTGTCGTTTTGATGTGATTGGTAATTGTCGTAGAAACATCAAAATTTCACGATATGTTTTGGGAAGTGAAATAATAGAAACATTATGATTATTTTTCCGGTGAGATCTGAAACGATGATTCCCTTCCAAATTGGCATAAAATGAGAGAAGACCTAAAAAAAGTTCTGGATATCTCCTTTAATTTTGTTAAAAATACGTATCTCCTCTCATTAATAATGGAAATTATTATAAACGTTGTGATAAAAAACTAATAAAGGGAACTATTAATGTGATTGTTGTCGTTTTAATGTGATTGGTAATTGTCGTAGAAACATTAAAATTTCACGATGTGTTTGGGAGGTGAAATAATAGAAAGATTATGATTTTTTTTCCGGTGAGATCTAAAAAGATCATTCCCTTCCAAATTGGCATAAAATGAGAGAAGACCTAAAAAAAGTTGAGGATATCTCCTTTAATTTTGTAAAAAATACGTATCTCCTCTAATTAATAGTGAAAATTGTTATAAACATTGTGGTAAAAAAACTAACAAAGGGAACTGTTAATGTGATTGTTGTCGCTTTAATGTGATTGGTGATTATGGTAGAAACATCAAAATTTCACGATATGTTTGGGAGGTGAAATAATAGAAAGATTATGATTTTTTTCCGGTGAGATCTGAAAAGATGATTCCCTTCCAAATTGGCATAAAATGAGAGAAGACCTAAAAAACGTTCTGCATATCTCCTTTAATTTTGTTAAAAATACGTATCTCCTCTAATTAATAATGGAAATTATTATAAACGTTGTGATAAAAAACTAATAAAGGGAGCTATTAATGTGATTGTTGTCGTTTTAATGTGATTGGTAATTGTCGTAGAAACATCAAAATTTCACGATGTGTTTGGGAGGTGAAATAATAGAAAGATTATGATTTTTTTTCCGGTGAGATCTAAAAAGATCATTCCCTTCCAAATTGGCATAAAATGAGAGAAGACCTAAAAAAAGTTCTGGATATCTCCTTTAATTTTGTTAAAAATACGTATCTCCTCTCATTAATAATGGAAATTATTATAAACGTTGTGATAAAAAACTAATAAAGGGAACTATTAATGTGATTGTTTTCGTTTTAATTTGATTGGTAATTGTCGTAGAAACATCAAAATTTCACGATATGTTTGAGAGGTGAAATAATAGAAAGATTCTGATTTTTTTTCCGGTGAGATCTGAAAAGATCATTCCCTTCCAAATTGGCATAAAATGAGAGAAGACCTAAAAAAAGCTTAGGATATCTTGTTTACTTTTTTTAAAAATACGTATCTCCTCTCATTAATAATGGAAATGATTATAAACGTTGTGATAAAAAAACTAATAAATGGAACTATTAATGTGATTGTTGTCGTTTTAATGTGATTAGTAATTGTAACACCCTCAATTTTATTATTTTACCATTTGTAAATATTTTTATATAAATATTATGAGAAATGATGTACTGTATTTTATAGAAACTTTCTATACCTATTTTCATAATAAAATTAAAACAATGCTATTTAGTAAAATTTTCTAAGTCTTTTAATACTTTTGTTAATACCTAAATTTCTTGTTGATCGGACAGTTGTGTCAAACAGCTGTCCAGGATAAGATTTTCCAGTATAACATTTTGGATTAAACTGTACTCTAATAAATCAAGAATTTAATGTAGATTTAAAATATATACAGTTGAGAAATGAAATTACTTGTTGACTGGACCGCTATGTTAGACAGCTGTCCAGGATAAATTTTCAAGTGTGGAATTTTGGACTAATCTGTAACTTAATAAAAAGGTAATTGAATATAGATTAAAAATATATACAGTTAAAGAATTAAAATGCTAATTTCGAATTGTTAGGATTTTCTGAATGTTAGAACTTTGAGAAATTATTACGGTAAAATTCTAAGGCAGAAAATTAAGATAAAATCTATATGTCATCTATTGAATTATCTATAAATTATAACATGCTTAGAATAATTATTAACAATTTTTAACTAAGAAAAATAGAAATACAAATTATTAGCCAATCAAAATTTGACAAATTGACATTTCTAATGTAATTAAATTAAGCTAATTAGACTTGGATTAAGAGACAATTAAGACACTACCCCAAGGTTTTTGATAGTGAGGAATTTAAAGGTGGTGTTAGTTTCTTCAAATTCTAATTAGTTTGTAAGATAATTGAAAAGCTCCCTAATATTATAGAAAAATCCATAAATTTCCCACAAACTTTGACTTTTGATCACAAGCTTGGCAACTCACGTTGGGAAGTTGCCTTGGCTGTCCAAGTGGCTTAAATTGGTGACCAAATGGACTGCTTTGTGGCCAGCAGCTGGACGTGTAGTTGCTATTAAATTTGGTGAAGAAAATTTTATTTAAAAACATAATAAACAAATCAAAAGCAAAATTGGAAAAGCTAGCTCTCCTCACCACCCAAACCGTGAGCTCTTCCAACTGCAGCCCCTCCATTTTCACTTCAGCCTTTCTTCTAAAATTAAGAATTTAACCAACCAAAACCTTTCAAATTTCAATATAGCTTAGGCCAAAGAGAAGAGAATTAGGAGGAAAACTCCAAAATTTCAAGAAACCAAGGGAGAAAGGGAGAAAAGAAATTCAAGAGTTCTCCATCAAATTAAGGATCTAAGGTAAGGATCTTGGCATTTAATTTCAATTTAAACCAATTGGAGTTAATAGAAACATGTTCTTAGGTCTAATTTCAAGATTTGATCAAGATTCAACAAAAGATGAAATTGATTTAGGGCTTTTAGATGATTGATGTTAAAAACTTGAAATTGTTGTTTGAATCCATGTTTGATTGAATTCATGATGTGTTGTGATGGATTGGAATTGATTGATTGGCTTGTTCTTGATTGGAAATTGAAATTTGTTCTTGATTGAGATTTCTTGAATTGATTTGATTTTGATTGGAATTTGGATTGGTTGTTTTGAGAAAATTGTTGGAAATGTGAAGGAGGCCATACGGCCATGATGAGAATGATAGGGATATCATGTGGAATTTTTCAAATGACCAAGGGTAAAATAGTCATTTCACATGTCGGGACACATTGGGAATTTTAGAAAAAGTTTAAGGGCATTTTCGGTAATAATTAAAAAGTATAAGGGTAATTAGGTAATTTCACATTTAGAGGATACAATTGGAATTTTATAAAAAGATTGAGGTTAATTAGGTAATTTCACATTTAAAGGATACAATTGGAATTTTATCAAAAGATTGAGGGTAATTAGGTAATTTCATAGATTCTAGAACAATTAGGGACATATTCAGAATTTCATAAAAAGATCAAGGGCAAAATTGGAATTTTAGAAAATATCAAGGATAATTTAGAAATTTTACATAGTAATGAACTAGTTGGTATTTTATTAAAGTGTTAATGTTATAATGTTAATTATTGAATTTCTATAATTATTATGTGATTGTTTAATAATAATTATTTACTTATTGGCATCATTATCATATTGCATGATCATGAGTCTTTTGAGCGAAAAATAAAGATTTTTAAACGAGTTTGATAAATGAGAATTGAGTATTTATGGGGGAATTGATTTCCAGGACTGTGTTGATTGACCGGACTGCGGTAGTCATGTATTTGAAAATATGATTGAGATTATGAACAGAGAACTGTGTTGACTGACCGGACTGCGGTAGTCATGTATTTGAAAATATGATTGAGATTATGAACAGAGAACTGTGTTGACTGACCGGACTGCGGTAGTCATGTATTTGAAAAGATGATTGAGATTATGAACAGAGAATATGATAGTCCTGAGAAATGGGTGAGCAGAGTAAGTTAGACAGGACTGTATAGTCTGTGATTATATAGTCTGTGGGGTGAGGGATATTGGCAATTCCACATGTGGCTGTAATCTGGACAGAGATGCTGCCGTGGTGGCCTTCCGGGTATCCTGATCTCCTAATTCTGCTAGCTTATTCGCGTTTAGTAGGGGCTGATAGCTGAATTGCAGTACGTAATGGTAGGCCAGTTACTTACTAAACACTCAAAGGGGAAGTCTCCATGGAGCAGGGTCAAAATGATTTTGAGTCAAAAGGATTTTGAGTCAAAACTGCATGTGCTTTATAAACTTGCATTTTCATAAAGCATACTGCATTTGCATTATTTATGTGAATTCTTAGTTATAAAATGAAATGTCATTGATTGTGATTGTTTTCTGTGTATTAGAAATTAAATGCCTGATCCGGTAATGCTGTCCCCAGATACTAGGGGAGTGTGATTGCAGGTATTTGGAAGATTAATTAAAAGTTACAGATGCAGACATGTTCCAGAGCTATAGGAATAGGGGTTTTTGGCTTTAGATACTTTTGTATTAATTAGAAATAATTTGGAAGTAGTATTTTCTGTAAATTTTAGTAATGTAAATTATAATGACAAACTTTAAATTTTAATGGAATGTATTTATTTTAATGGTAAATTCTTTTTATGGATTTTAGATAGAAATTAATTAATTAGAAGGGGGGTTACATTAGTGGTATCAGAGCTCTGGTTATGCATCTCTAGGACTTGCGAGTAGTGGGTCTATTAGGTGTTTTGCTGTGTTACCCTGATTAGAATTGTTTGTTTGTTAAGAATATTATGGGGAAAAGGGTAGTAACTAGATCTGAAATTTTAAGACATGTAGAAATGAGAAGAGGAATGCTAGTTATAAATCCTAGAGTTGAAACTAATAGTATAGCTGAGATGGCAGAAAGGAAGAAAGGAAATCTTGATAGAGTTGTGAGGGTGCACACTCAGGACTAAGTCGAGATGACTTTTCCCTCCTAATGCTAAATTGAAATATTGTCCAAGTTGTGTTATTTTCCATGTTCCTTATATTGTGAAGTTAAGAGTTATACCCTTGAGTTAGTTGAGGAAGGAGATCCAAAGATCTGAGTTAGTAGATCAAGGTTGAGAATAGAGATCCAAATATTTGAGTTTATAGGAAAGGATGAGTTTGACAATGGAAAGAAAACAAAGTTTTGAAGGTACCTTGATGTTTGGAATATGATGAGATGTTGAGAGTATGGTTGTTGCCATATTGTTCTAATGGATGTTCCCACTTGTTTTAAAGGTTGAAACAGTGTATCGTAGTATAAATTTGTCGCAGGATTGATATCTTAACTATTAGGACTTGAAATTTTGTGTTTTGGACATGATTTAGAACCAAAATAGTGCATTTTTCTGGTGCAGTAAAAGAGCCTGCGGGTTTAATATGTTTAATTACATTCCCATAGTGTAAGTGGTGATTTAAGGCTTGTATAATTGAGGTTATTAATGATCCGTTGTAGGACTTAGTTGGTAGGTATATGTGAGGGTTCTTGATGGTTAAACCTTGATTAAGATAGTAGAATAAGACCCAAATGCTAAGTTAGTAACAGTTGTCTTAAGAATTTTTTTTTTAAAAAAAAAAAAAGTTAAGGATGTTAATTATGTTTAAAATATGCTTTACTTTGCTTGTTTCTGTGCCTACTTCTAAACCAACCCTAATCTCTAAATTATGTTTGAATTGTGTTATAACCATCAGAGATAGAACATTTGTTGTGAACTTGATTTGTTTGTCTTTGATTGACTTTGATGTGATATTGGGAATGGATGGGTTAGCAGTCAACCATATTCTGATAGATTGTGCCTTTAAAACTCTGATTTTTCCTAAACTTGATGTTTCTAGACTTAAGTCTATCCAACCTAAGGAAATATCATTTAAAAGTGAAATTCAAAAAAATACAAGTTATCATCTCTTGGAACTAAGGAAGATAAAATTGAAATAGACTCTGTGCTAGTTGTAAATGAATATCCTGAAATTTTTCCTGATGATGTTTCTGGTTTGCCTCCTGAAAGAGAAATAGAATTTAGTATAGATTTGATGCTTGGTACTAGACCAATTTCTATGCAACCATATAGAATGTCATTATTGAAATTAATTGAGTTAAAGAAACAATTGGAAGAATTATTAGAAAAATAATTTGTAAGGCCTAGTGTGTCCCTATGGTGAGCCCCAGTATTATTAGTTAAAAAGAAAGATGGAGGATCTAGGTTATGTATAGATTATAGACAATTAAATAAAGTAACTATAAAGAATAAATATCCTTGATCTAGAATAGATGATATATTAATATATTCTAAAAAATAAAGAAGAACATGAAAATCATCTTAGAATAATATTAGAAATTTTAAAAGATAGAAAATTATATGCTAAATTGTCTAAGTGTGAATTTTGGTTGGAGGAAGTGAAAATTTTAGGACATGTAATTTCTAAAGATGGAATAAGTGTAGATTTTTCTAAGGTAGAAGCGGTTTTTGGAATGGGACAGACCTAAAACAGTAACTAAAATTAGGAGTTTCTTGGGATTAGTCGGATATTATAGAAGATTGATTGAAGGATTTTCTAAGATAGTTGGACCCTTAATAAAATTTTATTTGGAATGAGACTTGTGAGAAAATTTTCCAAGAATTGAAACATAAATTGACTACCTCACTAGTTTTAGTTTTACCCGACCCAAATGAATCCTATGAGGTATACTGTGATGTTTCATCTCTAGGGTTAGGATGTGTGTTGATGTAAAATAGGAAAGTGGTAGCTTATGCATCTAGGCGGTTGAATTCATATGAGAGAAATTATCCTACTCATGATTTGGAGTTAGCAGCTATAGTTTTTGCTTTGAAGATTTGGAGACATTATTTATATGGATCAAGATTTGATGTATATAGTGATCATAAGAGTTTAAAATATTTGTTTGAAAAAAAAAATGGAAAGGAGACAAAGAAGATGGATGGAGTTTATTAAAGATTATGATTTTCAGTTAATGTATCATCCAGGAAAAGCTAATGTAGTAGCAGATGCCTTAAGTAGGAAAATTGTACATATGTCAACTATGATGATTAAAGAATTAGAATTAATACAATAATTTGGAGATTTGAATTTGTGTACAGTTAGGGAAAAAGATAAAATTCAATTAGGAAGGATTACTAATGATATTTGGAAGAGATAAGAAGAAACAAGATGTAGATATATTTATTCAAGAAAAGAAAGCATTAATAGGAACAAATAAAGTAAAAGAATTTAATTTAGGAAGAGATGGAATTATTAGATTTAAAAATAGAATTTGTGTACCTAATAATCAAGAATTAAGGAATTAATTTTAGAGGAAGAAAACAAAAAGTAAATTTAGTATTCCTCCTGGAGCTATAAAAATGTATCAAGATTTAAAGGGGATGTTTTGGTGGCCTAGGATGAAGAAAGATGTAGCAGAATATGTAGCTAGAAGTTTAACATGTCAGAAAGCAAAGATTGAACATCAGAGACCATCTGGCATGTTACAACCTTTAGAGATACCTATATGGAAATGGGATAGTATATCAATGGATTTTGTGGTAGGATTACCTAGGACAAGTAGGAATTGTGATACTAATTGGGTAATTGTAGATAGATTAACTAAATCAGCACATTTTCTTCCAATAAATATTAGGTATTCTTTAGAAAGCTTAGCTCAATTGTACATAAAAGAAATAGTTAGATTACAAGGAGTATCTACGAGTATAGAATCAGATAGGGATCCTAGATTTGTTTCTAAATTTTGGAGAGAATTTCAGAAAGCTTTAGGAAGTAAATTACATATTAGTTCAGTATACTACCTTCAAACTGATGGTCAAATAGAAAGGACTATTCAGTCATTAGAAGATCTCTTAAGAGCCTGTACATTAGAAGAGAAAGGAAACTGAGAAAATATATTACCTTTAGTAGAATTTGCATATAATAATAGTTACCAATCTAGTATAGGTATGGCTTCCTATGAAGTTTTGTATAGTAGAAAATATAGGACACCACTGGTATAGTATCAGGATGGTAAAAATTTATTGATAGGGCCATACATCATCCAGCAAAAAACTGAAAGAGTAAAACTAATTCAAGAGAAAATGAAAACTGCACAGAGTAAACAGAAAAGCTATACAGATAAAAGAAAAAAAAAACCTTTAGAATTTCAAGAGGGTAATCTTATATTTTTGAAAGTCATGTTAATGATTGATAAAGGAAAACTTGACTATAGAAACAAATTCTATTAAGATTGAGGACAAAAGGATTAAGTATTTGAGAGGTAAAGATATTCCTCTGATTAAGGTTAATTGGTAAGATATCAGAGGTAATGACACTTGGGAATTAGAAGAGAAAATGAGAGAAAAATATCCTCAATTGTTTATATAGTTATATTAGAAATTTCGAGGACGAAATTTTTATTAGTAGGGGAGAATTGTAACACCCTCAATTTTATTATTTTACCATTTGTAAATATTTTTATATAAATATTATGAGAAATGATGTACTGTATTTTATAGAAACTTTCTATACCTATTTTCATAATAAAATTAAAACAATGCTATTTAGTAAAATTTTCTAAGTCTTTTAATACTTTTGTTAATACCTAAATTTCTTGTTGATCGGACAGTTGTGTCAGACAGCTGTCCAGGATAAGATTTTCCAGTATAACATTTTGGATTAAAATGTACTCTAATAAATCAAGAATTTAATGTAGATTTAAAATATATACAGTTGAGAAATGAAATTACTTGTTGACTGGACCGCTATGTTAGGCAGCTGTCCAGGATAAATTTTCAAGTGTGGAATTTTGGACTAATCTGTAACTTAATAAAAAGGTAATTGAATATAGATTAAAAATATATACAGTTAAAGAATTAAAATGCTAATTTCGAATTGTTAGGATTTTCTGAATGTTAGAACTTTGAGAAATTATTACGGTAAAATTCTAAGGCAGAAAATTAAGATAAAATCTATATGTCATCTATTGAATTATCTATAAATTATAACATGCTTAGAATAATTATTAACAATTTTTAACTAAGAAAAATAGAAATACAAATTATTAGCCAATCAAAATTTGACAAATTGACATTTCTAATGTAATTAAATTAAGCTAATTAGACTTGGATTAAGAGACAATTAAGACACTACCCCAAGGTTTTTGATAGTGAGGAATTTAAAGGTGGTGTTAGTTTCTTCAAATTCTAATTAGTTTGTAAGATAATTGAAAAGCTCCCTAATATTATAGAAAAATCCATAAATTTCCCACAAACTTTGACTTTTGATCACAAGCTTGGCAACTCACGTTGGGAAGTTGCCTTGGCTGTCCAAGTGGCTTAAATTGGTGACCAAATGGACTGCTTTGTGGCCAGCAGCTGGACGTGTAGTTGCTATTAAATTTGGTGAAGAAAATTTTATTTAAAAACATAATAAACAAATCAAAAGCAAAATTGGAAAAGCTAGCTCTCCTCACCACCCAAACCGTGAGCTCTTCCAACTGCAGCCCCTCCATTTTCACTTCAGCCTTTCTTCTAAAATTAAGAATTTAACCAACCAAAACCTTTCAAATTTCAATATAGCTTAGGCCAAAGAGAAGAGAATTAGGAGGAAAACTCCAAAATTTCAAGAAACCAAGGGAGAAAGGGAGAAAAGAAATTCAAGAGTTCTCCATCAAATTAAGGATCTAAGGTAAGGATCTTGGCATTTAATTTCAATTTAAACCAATTGGAGTTAATAGAAACATGTTCTTAGGTCTAATTTCAAGATTTGATCAAGATTCAACAAAAGATGAAATTGATTTAGGGCTTTTAGATGATTGATGTTAAAAACTTGAAATTGTTGTTTGAATCCATGTTTGATTGAATTCATGATGTGTTGTGATGGATTGGAATTGATTGATTGGCTTGTTCTTGATTGGAAATTGAAATTTGTTCTTGATTGAGATTTCTTGAATTGATTTGATTTTGATTGGAATTTGGATTGGTTGTTTTGAGAAAATTGTTGGAAATGTGAAGGAGGCCATACGGCCATGATGAGAATGATAGGGATATCATGTGGAATTTTTCAAATGACCAAGGGTAAAATAGTCATTTCACATGTCGGGACACATTGGGAATTTTAGAAAAAGTTTAAGGGCATTTTCGGTAATAATTAAAAAGTATAAGGGTAATTAGGTAATTTCACATTTAGAGGATACAATTGGAATTTTATAAAAAGATTGAGGTTAATTAGGTAATTTCACATTTAAAGGATACAATTGGAATTTTATCAAAAGATTGAGGGTAATTAGGTAATTTCATAGATTCTAGAACAATTAGGGACATATTCAGAATTTCATAAAAAGATCAAGGGCAAAATTGGAATTTTAGAAAATATCAAGGATAATTTAGAAATTTTACATAGTAATGAACTAGTTGGTATTTTATTAAAGTGTTAATGTTATAATGTTAATTATTGAATTTCTATAATTATTATGTGATTGTTTAATAATAATTATTTACTTATTGGCATCATTATCATATTGCATGATCATGAGTCTTTTGAGCGAAAAATAAAGATTTTTAAACGAGTTTGATAAATGAGAATTGAGTATTTATGGGGGAATTGATTTCCAGGACTGTGTTGATTGACCGGACTGCGGTAGTCATGTATTTGAAAATATGATTGAGATTATGAACAGAGAACTGTGTTGACTGACCGGACTGCGGTAGTCATGTATTTGAAAATATGATTGAGATTATGAACAGAGAACTGTGTTGACTGACCGGACTGCGGTAGTCATGTATTTGAAAAGATGATTGAGATTATGAACAGAGAATATGATAGTCCTGAGAAATGGGTGAGCAGAGTAAGTTAGACAGGACTGTATAGTCTGTGATTATATAGTCTGTGGGGTGAGGGATATTGGCAATTCCACATGTGGCTGTAATCTGGACAGAGATGCTGCCGTGGTGGCCTTCCGGGTATCCTGATCTCCTAATTCTGCTAGCTTATTCGCGTTTAGTAGGGGCTGATAGCTGAATTGCAGTACGTAATGGTAGGCCAGTTACTTACTAAACACTCAAAGGGGAAGTCTCCATGGAGCAGGGTCAAAATGATTTTGAGTCAAAAGGATTTTGAGTCAAAACTGCATGTGCTTTATAAACTTGCATTTTCATAAAGCATACTGCATTTGCATTATTTATGTGAATTCTTAGTTATAAAATGAAATGTCATTGATTGTGATTGTTTTCTGTGTATTAGAAATTAAATGCCTGATCCGGTAATGCTGTCCCCAGATTCTAGGGGAGTGTGATTGCAGGTATTTGGAAGATTAATTAAAAGTTACAGATGCAGACATGTTCCAGAGCTATAGGAATAGGGGTTTTTGGCTTTAGATACTTTTGTATTAATTAGAAATAATTTGGAAGTAGTATTTTCTGTAAATTTTAGTAATGTAAATTATAATGACAAACTTTAAATTTTAATGGAATGTATTTATTTTAATGGTAAATTCTTTTTATGGATTTTAGATAGAAATTAATTAATTAGAAGGGGGGTTACAGTAATTGTCGTAGAAACTTCAAAATTTCACGATATGCTTGGGAGGTGAAATAATAGAAAGATTATGATTTTTTTTCCGGTGAGATATGAAAAGATCATTCCCTTCCAAATTGCCATAAAATGAGAGAGGACCTGAAAAAAGTGCAGGATATCTCGTTTAATTCTTTAAAAAATACGTATCTCCTCTCATTAATAATGGAAATTATTATAAACGTCGTGATAAAAAAACTAATAAAAGGAACTATTAATGCGATTGTTGTCGTTTTAATGTCATTGCTAATTGTCATAGAAACATCAAAATTTCACGATATGTTTGGGAGGTGAAATAATAGAAAGATTATGATTTTTTTTCCGGTGAGATCTGAAAAGATCATTCCATTCCAAATTGGCATAAAATGAGAGAAGACCTAAAAAAAGTTCAGGATATCTCCTTTAATTTTTTAAAAAATACGTATCTCCTCTCATTAATAATGGAAATTATTATAAACATTGTGATAAAAAAACTAATAAAGGAAACTATTAATGTAATTGTTATCTTTTTAATGTGATTGGTAATTGTCGTAGAAATATCAAAATTTCACGATATGTTTGGGAGGGGAAATAATAAAAAGATTATAATTTTTTTTGTGAGATCTAAAAAGATCATTTTCTTCCAAATTGGCATAAAATGAGAGAAGACCTAATAAAATTTCAGGATATCTCGTTTAATTCTTTTAAAAATACATATCTCCTATCACTAATAATGGAAATTGTTATAAACGTGGTGATAAAAAAACTAATAAAGGAAATTGTTGATGTGATTGTTATCGTTTTAATGTGATTGGTAATTATCGTAGAAATATCAAAATTTCACGATATGTTTGGGAGGGGAAATAATAAAAAGATTATAATTTTTGTTGTGAGATCTAGAAAGATCATTCCCTTCCAAATTGGCATAAAATGAGAGAAGACCTAAAAAAATTTCAGGATATCTTGTTTAATTTCATTAAAAATACATATCTCCTCTCATTAATAATGCAAATGATTATAAACATTGTGATAAAGAAACTAATAAAGGAAACTATTAATGTGATTGTTATCTTTTTAATGTGATTGGTAATTGTCGTAAAAATATCAAAATTTCACGATATGTTTGGGAGGTGAAATAATAAAAAGATTATAATTTTTTTTGTGCAAACTAAAAAGATCATTCCCTTCCAAATTTGCATAAAATGTGAGAAGAGCTAAAAAAATTTCAGGATATCTCGTTTAATTTCATTAAAATTACATATCTCCTCTCATTAATAATGCAAATGATTATAAACATTGTGATAAAGAAACTAATAAAGGAAACTATTAATGTGATTGTTATCTTTTTAATGTGATTGGTAATTGTCGCAAAAATATTAAAATTTCACGATATGTTTGGGAGGTGAAATAATAAAAAGATGATAATTTTTTTTGTGCGATCTAAAAAGATCATTCCCTTCCAGATTTGCATAAAATGAGAGAAGGCCTTAAAAAATTTCAGGATATCTCGTTTAATTTCATTAAAAATACATATCTCCTCTCATTAATAATAGAAATGATTATAAAGTTGTTATAAAGAAACTAATAAAGGAAACTATTAATGTGATTGTTATCTTTTTAATGTGATTGGTAATTGTCGGAGAAATATCAAAATTTCATGATATGTTTGGGAGTTGAAATAATAAAAAACTTATAATTTTTTTTGTGAGATCTAAAAAGATCATTCCCTTCCAAATTGGCAAAAAATGAGAGAAGACCTAAAAAAATTTCAGGATATCTTGTTTAATTTTATTAAAAATACATATCTCCTCTCATTAATAATGGAAGTTATTATAAATGTTGTGATTGTAACCCCTTTTTTTTTTTTTTTTTTTTTTTTAATTACTTAATTTATATATAAAATCCATAAACACGAAATTTTACAAATAAAATAAATACGTTACATTAAGTTTAAAGTTTGTCTTTATAATTTACATTATTAAAATTTAGAGAAAATACTATTACAAAATTATTTCTAATTAATACAAAAGTATCTAAAGCCAAAAACCCCTATTCCTATAGCTCTGGAGTATGTCTGCATCTGTGACTTCTAATTAATCCTCCAAATACCTGCAATCACACTCCCCTAGAATCTGGGGACAACATTACCGGATCAGGCATTTAATTTCTCATACAATAAAACAATTTCAAACAAATACATATTGTAACCCCCCTTTTTTTTTTCTTCTTAATTTCTATATAAAATCCATAACACGAAAATTTACAAATAAAATAAATACATTCCATTAAGTTTAAAGTTTGTCTTTATAATTTACATTATTAAAATTTACAGAAAATACTATTACAAAATTTTTTCTAATTAATACAAAAGTATCTAAAGCCAAAAACCCCTATTCCTATAGCTCTGGAGTATGTCTGCATCTGTGACTTCTAATTAATCTTCCAAGTACCTGCAATCACACTCCCCTAGAATCTGGGGACAGCATTACCGGATCAGGCATTTAATTTCTCATAGAATTAAAACAATTTCAAACAAATACATATCATAACAAATTAATTAGTTACACACATAATTAAATGCAGTATGATTTATGCAATGCAGTTTTTTTTTTTTTTTTTGACTCAAATTCATTTTGACCCTGCTCCATGGAGACTTCCCCTTTGAGTGTTTAGTAAGTAACTGGCCTACCATTACGTACTGCAATTCAGCTATCAGCCCCTACTAAACGCGAATAAGCTAAACAGAATTAGGAGATCAGGATACCCGGAAGGCTACCACGACCGCAACTCAGTCCAGTTTCCAGCCACATGTGGAATTGCCAATATCCTTCACCCCACAGACTATATAATCACAGATTATACGGTCCTGTCTAACAAATTCTACTCAACCCAAAAATCCTTTCTCAATCATTCTCATTTCACATGACTACCGTAATCTCGGTTAGTCAACAATTCATTTCTCAATCAATCTCATTTCACATGACTACCGCAGTCCCGGTTAGTCAACAAAAGTCATTTCTCATAAATCAACTCAATTCTCATGACTACCACAGTCCTGGTTAGTCAACATAATTCTTTCTCATTTGATACTTTTATAAATCCCCCAAAAAGACTCATGCTAATGAATTTTTTTCATGATCACAATCAAATAAATAATTTGTACACATTCACATACAAGGATAAAAAAATTTAAGCAATTTAAATTATAACATTAGTATTTTTAATAATTTCCGAAAATGCCCTCAATCTTTTTCCAAAATACCCAATGTGTCCCTACATGTAAAATGACCATTTTGCCCTTGGTTTTATAAAAATTTCCACATAATATCCCTTGCATTTAGGGCTGGCCGAATGGTCTCACTACCATTCTCAACATATTTTCCAAAGCAACAAACTCCAATTCCAACCAAAATTCAATCAAATCACAATTTCAATCAAAATTCAACAAATCAAATTTCAACCATTACAACACCTTAAAAATTCAATCAAACATCATTCCAATCCATGAATTTCAATCACAAGCATCAAAAACACAAAACCCCTAAATCAATTTCAAGTTTTCATGATTCTAGGCCAAAATTTTAATCTAACCCTACAACATGTTTTCTTCTAATTCCAAGGGTTCTAATTGAAATTAAATGCCTAGATCCTTACCTTAGACTCTTTAATTGAAGAAAAAGCCTTGAATTCCTTTCTCCCTCACTCCTTGGTCTTGTAGGAATTTTTGAGATTTTCTCCAATTTCTTTCTCTACTAGCCGAATTATGTGAGGTAGGGTGAAGTTTGGATGGTTTGGTTTCTTAATTTGAGTTGAAATGATGAAGTTAAGAAGAAATTGAAAGGAAGGAGCTGCAGCTGCTATGGAGTAACTTACGGTTCTGTTTTGAGCAAAGGTTAGCTTTTGTGACTTTTTCCTTTTTCTTAAGTTTAATGTTTCTTAAATCAAGTAATTAATTAAATTGAATTCTCCCTTCAGTTCCAGCAGCCCCCTGCACGTCCAGCCACCCTTATTGACCAAGGGAAATCAGTCACCAAGCCACTTGGACAGCCAAGGAGGCTTGCCTTGGTGACTTGCCACTTGCCTACCCCAAAAGTCAAAGTTTCAAGAAGTTTGTAGAAAATTCTAGAAGGTAATTAGGGCTGCTGATTATTTTACAATGTGATTAGAATTTGAAGAAAATAACATCACCATTGGATTCCTCACTATCAAAAACCTTGGGGTAGTGTCTTACTTATCTCTTAATCCAAGCCTAATTAGCTTAATTTAGTGACATTAGAAAAGCCTAAGTTGTCACTTTTTGATTGGTTAAGGTTCTAATTTAAATTTTTCTTGGTTAAACATTTTTAATAATTATTCTAAGTATATTACAATTATTAGATAATTCTATAGATATCCTATGAATTTTCTCTAAATTTTCTGTCTTAAAATTTTACCGTAATAATTTCTCAAAGTTCTAACTTTCAGAAAATCCTAACAATTCTGAATAAGCATTTTAATTCTTTATCTGTATATATTTTTAATCTATATTCTATTACCTTTCTTTTAAGTTATAAATGAGTTCAAAATTCTATACTTGAAAATTTATCCTGGACAGCTGTCTGACATAGCAGTCCAGTCAACTATCAATTTCAGTAAAAACAAAGACATTTGCAAATTCAGAAAATTCTTCTGAGTAGAACTGTATTAATTTCATTAAGAAAATATGTTCATAAAGTTCTATGAAATACATTGCATAAGTGTTCATAATGTACATATATAAATGCATACAAATAGTAAAAATGAGGATGTTACACATATCATAACAAATTAATTTGTAACACACATAATTAAATGCAGTATGATTTATGCAAATGCAGTTTTGACTCAAAATCATTTTTGACTCTGCTCCATGGAGACTTCCCCTTTGAGTGTTTAGTAAGTAACTGGCCTACCATTACGTACTGTAATTCAGCTATCAGCCCCTACTAAACGCGAATAAGCTAAACAGAATTAGGAGATCAGGATACCCAGGAAGGCTACCACGACCGCAACTCAGTCCAGTTTCCAGCCACATGTGGAATTGCCAATATCCCTCACCCCACAGACTATATAATCACAGATTATACGGTCCTGTCTAACAAATTCTACTCACCCCAAAATCCTTTCTCAATCATTTGCATTTCACATGACTACCGTAATCTCGGTTAGTCAACAATTCATTTCTCAATCAGTTTCATTTCACATGACTACCGCAGTCCCGGTTAGTCAACATAATTCTTTCTCATTTGATACTTTTATAAATCCCCCAAAAAGACTCATGCTAATGAATTTTGTTCATGATCACAATCAAATAAATAATTTGTACACATTAACATACAAGGATACAAAAATTTAAGCAATTTACATTATAACATTAGTATTTTTAATAATTTCCGAAAATGCCCTCAATCTTTTTCCAAAATACCCAATGTGTCCCTACATGTAAAATGACCATTTTGCCCTTGTTTTTAAAAAAAATTCCACATAATATCCCTTGCATTTAGGGCTGGCCGAATGGTCTACAAGCCATTCTCAACAATTCTTCCAAAGCTACAAACTCCAATTCCAACCAAAATTCAATCAAATCACAAATTCAATCAAAATTCAACAAACCAAATTTCAACCATTACAACACCTTAAAAATTCAATCAAACATCATTCCAATCCATGAATTTCAATCACAAGCATCAAAAACACAAAACCCCTAAATCAATTTCAAGTTTTCATGATTCTAGGTCAAAATTTTAATCTAACCCTACAACATGTTTTCTTCTAATTCCAAGGGTTCTAATTGAAATTAAATGCCTAGATCCTTACCTTAGACTCTTTAATTGAAGAAAAAGCCTTGAATTCCTTTCTCCCTCACTCCTTGGTCTTGTAGGAATTTTTTGAGATTTTCTCCAATTTCTTTCTCTACTAGCCGAATTATGTGAGGTAGGGTGAAGTTTGGATGGTTTGATTTCTTAATTTGGGATGAGATGATGGGTTTAAGATGTAAAGAAAATTGAAACTGCAGCTGCTGGCTTTGGAGACTCACGGTTCTGTTTTGGGAAAAATACTAGCTTTTGTGACTTTTTGTTTTGTGTTGATTTCTTAAGCTTTAATTAAAAATTTTCTCTACCATATTTAATAAAAGCCTCACGTCCAGCTGCAGTTAGTGGGGCAGCCAAATGGCCAGACTTCTCAGCACACTTGGATGTGCCAAATGGGTGCCTTAGGTGACTAGCCAACTTGCTTCCTCAAAAGTCAAAATTCTAGAATTTTGTAGATTTTTCTTCACTCAAATTTTTTTTTTTTCACACGTACAGCTGCTGCTGCTGCTGCCTTGTTCCAATAGCAGCCAATTTGGACAAAAATCACAATCTGCAGCCCTTTGGACAGCCAAATTAGTTCCCAACGTTGGGTGCTAATACCTTGGTCAATGGGTCAAAAATTGTAGGCTAGTTTAGAGTTTTCTAGATTATTTTTAGGGTTTTAATTATCTTACAAACTAATTAGAATTTAAAGAAAATAACACCACCATTGGATTCCTCACTATCAAAAACCTTGGGGTAGTGTCTTACTTATCTCTTAATCCAAGCCAATTAGCTTAATTTAGTGACATTAGAAAAGCCTAAGTTGTCACTTTTTGATTGGTTAAGGTTCTAAATTAAAATTTTCCTGGTTAAACATTTTTAATAATTATTCTAAGTATATTACAATTATTAGATAATTCTATAGATGCCCTACAAATTTTCTCTAAATTTTCTGTCTTAGAATTTTACCGTAATAATTTCTCAAAGTTCTAACTTTTAGAAAATCTTAACAATTATGAATAAGCATTTTAATTCTTTATCTGTATATATTTTTAATCTATATTCTATTACCTTTCTTTTAAGTTATAATTGAGTTCAAAATTCTATACTTGAAAATTTATCCTGGACAGCTGTCTGACATAACAGTCTCGTCAACTATCAATTTTAGCAAAAACAAAGACATTTGTAAATTCAGAAAATTCTTCTGAGTAGAACTGTATTAATTTCATTAAGAAAATATGTTCATAAAGTTTCTATAAAATACAGTGCTAATGTGTTCATAATGTACATATATAAGTGCGTACAAATAGTAAAATGAGGATGTTACAATTCTCCCCTACTAATAAAAATTTCGTCCTCGAAATTTCTAATACAAATATACAATGAAAATTGTTATAAACGTGGTGATAAAAAAACTAATAAAGGAAACTACTGATGTGATTGTTATCGTTTTAATGTGATTGGTAATTGTTGTAGAAATATCAAAATTTCACGATATGTTTGGGAGGGGAAATAATAAAAAGATTATAATTTTTGTTGTGAGATCTAGAAAGATCATTCCCTTCCAAATTGGCATAAAATGAGAGAAGACCTAAAAAAATTTTAGGATATCTTGTTTAATTTCATTAAAAATACATATCTCCTTTCATTAATAATGCAAATGATTATAAACATTGTGATAAAGAAACTAATAAAGGAAACTATTAATGTGATTGTTATCTTTTTAATGTGATTGGTAATTGTCGTAAAAATATCAAAATTTCACGATATGTTTGGGAGGTGAAATAATAAAAAGATTATAATTTTTTTTGTGCAAACTAAAAAGATCATTCCCTTCCAAATTTGCATAAAATGTGAGAAGAGCTAAAAAAATTTCAGGATATCTCGTTTAATTTCATTAAAAATACATATCTCCTCTCATTAATAATGCAAATGATTATAAACATTGTGATAAAGAAACTAATAAAGGAAACTATTAATGTGATTGTTATCTTTTTAATGTGATTGGTAATTGACGTAAAAATATTAAAATTTCACGATATGTTTGGGAGGTGAAATAATAAAAAGATGATAATTTTTTTTGTGCGATCTAAAAAGATCATTCCCTTCCAGATTTGCATAAAATGAGAGAAGGCCTTAAAAAATTTCAGGATATCTCGTTTAATTTCATTAAAAATACATATCTCCTCTCATTAATAATAGAAATGATTATAAAGTTGTTATAAAGAAACTAATAAAGGAAACTATTAATGTGATTGTTATCTTTTTAATGTGATTGGTAATTGTCGGAGAAATATCAAAATTTCATGATATGTTTGGGAGTTGAAATAATAAAAAAACTTATAATTTTTTTTGTGAGATCTAAAAAGATCATTCCCTTCCAAATTGGCAAAAAATGAGAGAAGACCTAAAAAAATTTCAGGATATCTTGTTTAATTTTATTAAAAATACATATCTCCTCTCATTAATAATGGAAGTTATTATAAATGTTGTGATAAAAAAACTAATAAAGGAAACTATTAGTGTGATTGTTATCTTTTTAATATCATTGGTAATTGTCATAAAAATATCAAAATTTCACGATATGTTTGGGAGGTGAAATAATAAAAAGATTATAATTTTTTTTGTGAGATCTAAAAAGATCATTCCCTTCCAAGTTGACATAAAATGATAGAAGACCTAAAAAAATTTCAGGATATCTCGTTAAATTTTATTAAAAATACACATCTCCTCTCATTAATAATGGAAATTATTAGAAACGTTGTGATAAAAAAACTAATAAAGGAAACTCTTAATGTGATTGTTATCTTTTTAATGTGATTGGTAATTGTCGTAGAAATATAAAAATTTCACGATATGTTTGGGAGGTGAAAAAATAAAAAGATTATAACTTTTTTTGTGAGATCTAAAAAGATCATTCCCTTCCAAATTGGCATAAAATGAGAGAAGACCTAAAAAAATTTCAGGATATCTCGTTTAATTTCATAAAAATACATATCTCCTCTCATTAATAATGGAAATTATTATAAACGTTGTGATAAAAAAAACTAATAAAGGAAACTAGTAATGTGATTGGTAATTGTTGTAGAAATATCAAAATTACAAAATATGTTTGGGAGGTGAAATAATAAAAAGATTATAATTTTTTTTTGTGAGATCTAAAAAGATCATTTTCTTCCAAATTGGCATAAAATGAGAGAAGAGCTCATAAAATTTCAGGATATCTCGTTTAATTCTTTTAAAAATACATATCTCCTATCACTAATAATGAAAATTGTTATAAACGTGGTGATAAAAAAACTAATAAAGGAAACTACTGATGTGATTGTTATCGTTTTAATGTGATTGGTAATTGTTGTAGAAATATCAAAATTTCACGATATGTTTGGGAGGGGAAATAATAAAAAGATTATAATTTTTGTTGTGAGATCTAGAAAGATCATTCCCTTCCAAATTGGCATAAAATGAGAGAAGACCTAAAAAAATTTCAGGATATCTTGTTTAATTTCATTAAAAATACATATCTCCTCTCATTAATAATGCAAATGATTATAAACATTGTGATAAAGAAACTAATAAAGGAAACTATTAATGTGATTGTTATCTTTTTAATGTGATTGGTAATTGTCGTAAAAATATCAAAATTTCACGATATGTTTGGGAGGTGAAATAATAAAAAGATTATAATTTTTTTTGTGCAAACTAAAAAGATCATTCCCTTCCAAATTTGCATAAAATGTGAGAAGAGCTAAAAAAATTTCAGGATATCTCGTTTAATTTCATTAAAAATACATATCTCCTCTCATTAATAATGCAAATGATTATAAACATTGTGATAAAGAAACTAATAAAGGAAACTATTAATGTGATTGTTATCTTTTTAATGTGATTGGTAATTGACGTAAAAATATTAAAATTTCACGATATGTTTGGGAGGTGAAATAATAAAAAGATGATAATTTTTTTTGTGCGATCTAAAAAGATCATTCCCTTCCAGATTTGCATAAAATGAGAGAAGGCCTTAAAAAATTTCAGGATATCTCGTTTAATTTCATTAAAAATACATATCTCCTCTCATTAATAATAGAAATGATTATAAAGTTGTTATAAAGAAACTAATAAAGGAAACTATTAATGTGATTGTTATCTTTTTAATGTGATTGGTAATTGTCGGAGAAATATCAAAATTTCATGATATGTTTGGGAGTTGAAATAATAAAAAACTTATAATTTTTTTTGTGAGATCTAAAAAGATCATTCCCTTCCAAATTGGCAAAAAATGAGAGAAGACCTAAAAAAATTTCAGGATATCTTGTTTAATTTTATTAAAAATACATATCTCCTCTCATTAATAATGGAAGTTATTATAAATGTTGTGATAAAAAAACTAATAAAGGAAACTATTAGTGTGATTGTTATCTTTTTAATATCATTGGTAATTGTCATAAAAATATCAAAATTTCACGATATGTTTGGGAGGTGAAATAATAAAAAGATTATAATTTTTTTTGTGAGATCTAAAAAGATCATTCCCTTCCAAGTTGACATAAAATGATAGAAGACCTAAAAAAATTTCAGGATATCTCGTTAAATTTTATTAAAAATACACATCTCCTCTCATTAATAATGGAAATTATTAGAAACGTTGTGATAAAAAAACTAATAAAGGAAACTCTTAATGTGATTGTTATCTTTTTAATGTGATTGGTAATTGTCGTAGAAATATAAAAATTTCACGATATGTTTGGGAGGTGAAATAATAAAAAGATTATAACTTTTTTTGTGAGATCTAAAAAGATCATTCCCTTCCAAATTGGCATAAAATGAGAGAAGACCTAAAAAAATTTCAGGATATCTCGTTTAATTTCATAAAAATACATATCTCCTCTCATTAATAATGGAAATTATTATAAACGTTGTGATAAAAAAAACTAATAAAGGAAACTAGTAATGTGATTGGTAATTGTTGTAGAAATATCAAAATTACAAAATATGTTTGGGAGGTGAAATAATAAAAAGATTATAATTTTTTTTTGTGAGATCTAAAAAGATCATTTTCTTCCAAATTGGCATAAAATGAGAGAAGAGCTCATAAAATTTCAGGATATCTCGTTTAATTCTTTTAAAAATACATATCTCCTATCACTAATAATGAAAATTGTTATAAACGTGGTGATAAAAAAACTAATAAAGGAAACTACTGATGTGATTGTTATCGTTTTAATGTGATTGGTAATTGTTGTAGAAATATCAAAATTTCACGATATGTTTGGGAGGGGAAATAATAAAAAGATTATAATTTTTGTTGTGAGATCTAGAAAGATCATTCCCTTCCAAATTGGCATAAAATGAGAGAAGACCTAAAAAAATTTCAGGATATCTTGTTTAATTTCATTAAAAATACATATCTCCTCTCATTAATAATGCAAATGATTATAAACATTGTGATAAAGAAACTAATAAAGGAAACTATTAATGTGATTGTTATCTTTTTAATGTGATTGGTAATTGTCGTAAAAATATCAAAATTTCACGATATGTTTGGGAGGTGAAATAATAAAAAGATTATAATTTTTTTTGTGCAAACTAAAAAGATCATTCCCTTCCAAATTTGCATAAAATGTGAGAAGAGCTAAAAAAATTTCAGGATATCTCGTTTAATTTCATTAAAAATACATATCTCCTCTCATTAATAATGCAAATGATTATAAACATTGTGATAAAGAAACTAATAAAGGAAACTATTAATGTGATTGTTATCTTTTTAATGTGATTGGTAATTGACGTAAAAATATTAAAATTTCACGATATGTTTGGGAGGTGAAATAATAAAAAGATGATAATTTTTTTTGTGCGATCTAAAAAGATCATTCCCTTCCAGATTTGCATAAAATGAGAGAAGGCCTTAAAAAATTTCAGGATATCTCGTTTAATTTCATTAAAAATACATATCTCCTCTCATTAATAATAGAAATGATTATAAAGTTGTTATAAAGAAACTAATAAAGGAAACTATTAATGTGATTGTTATCTTTTTAATGTGATTGGTAATTGTCGGAGAAATATCAAAATTTCATGATATGTTTGGGAGTTGAAATAATAAAAAACTTATAATTTTTTTTGTGAGATCTAAAAAGATCATTCCCTTCCAAATTGGCAAAAAATGAGAGAAGACCTAAAAAAATTTCAGGATATCTTGTTTAATTTTATTAAAAATACATATCTCCTCTCATTAATAATGGAAGTTATTATAAATGTTGTGATAAAAAAACTAATAAAGGAAACTATTAGTGTGATTGTTATCTTTTTAATATCATTGGTAATTGTCATAAAAATATCAAAATTTCACGATATGTTTGGGAGGTGAAATAATAAAAAGATTATAATTTTTTTTGTGAGATCTAAAAAGATCATTCCCTTCCAAGTTGACATAAAATGATAGAAGACCTAAAAAAATTTCAGGATATCTCGTTAAATTTTATTAAAAATACACATCTCCTCTCATTAATAATGGAAATTATTAGAAACGTTGTGATAAAAAAACTAATAAAGGAAACTCTTAATGTGATTGTTATCTTTTTAATGTGATTGGTAATTGTCGTAGAAATATAAAAATTTCACGATATGTTTGGGAGGTGAAATAATAAAAAGATTATAACTTTTTTTGTGAGATCTAAAAAGATCATTCCCTTCCAAATTGGCATAAAATGAGAGAAGACCTAAAAAAATTTCAGGATATCTCGTTTAATTTCATAAAAATACATATCTCCTCTCATTAATAATGGAAATTATTATAAACGTTGTGATAAAAAAAACTAATAAAGGAAACTAGTAATGTGATTGGTAATTGTTGTAGAAATATCAAAATTACAAAATATGTTTGGGAGGTGAAATAATAAAAAGATTATAATTTTTTTTTGTGAGATCTAAAAAGATCATTTTCTTCCAAATTGGCATAAAATGAGAGAAGAGCTCATAAAATTTCAGGATATCTCGTTTAATTCTTTTAAAAATACATATCTCCTATCACTAATAATGAAAATTGTTATAAACGTGGTGATAAAAAAACTAATAAAGGAAACTACTGATGTGATTGTTATCGTTTTAATGTGATTGGTAATTGTTGTAGAAATATCAAAATTTCACGATATGTTTGGGAGGGGAAATAATAAAAAGATTATAATTTTTGTTGTGAGATCTAGAAAGATCATTCCCTTCCAAATTGGCATAAAATGAGAGAAGACCTAAAAAAATTTCAGGATATCTTGTTTAATTTCATTAAAAATACATATCTCCTCTCATTAATAATGCAAATGATTATAAACATTGTGATAAAGAAACTAATAAAGGAAACTATTAATGTGATTGTTATCTTTTTAATGTGATTGGTAATTGTCGTAAAAATATCAAAATTTCACGATATGTTTGGGAGGTGAAATAATAAAAAGATTATAATTTTTTTTGTGCAAACTAAAAAGATCATTCCCTTCCAAATTTGCATAAAATGTGAGAAGAGCTAAAAAAATTTCAGGATATCTCGTTTAATTTCATTAAAAATACATATCTCCTCTCATTAATAATGCAAATGATTATAAACATTGTGATAAAGAAACTAATAAAGGAAACTATTAATGTGATTGTTATCTTTTTAATGTGATTGGTAATTGACGTAAAAATATTAAAATTTCACGATATGTTTGGGAGGTGAAATAATAAAAAGATGATAATTTTTTTTGTGCGATCTAAAAAGATCATTCCCTTCCAGATTTGCATAAAATGAGAGAAGGCCTTAAAAAATTTCAGGATATCTCGTTTAATTTCATTAAAAATACATATCTCCTCTCATTAATAATAGAAATGATTATAAAGTTGTTATAAAGAAACTAATAAAGGAAACTATTAATGTGATTGTTATCTTTTTAATGTGATTGGTAATTGTCGGAGAAATATCAAAATTTCATGATATGTTTGGGAGTTGAAATAATAAAAAACTTATAATTTTTTTTGTGAGATCTGTAACCCCCCTTTTTTTTTTTTATAAAACATAATTTAACTATTTAATTCATTTTATATATTTATTTCAAAGTTCTGATACGATCTCTTACAATCCAAAATATGTTCTGTAATTTACATCATTAAAATTTATATAAACACTGCTACAAAATAATTCTAACTACTACAAATTATTGTCTACCCAAAATAGTCCCATCCTATATGCTCTGGAATTTCTGCATCTTTATCATTTAACTATATCTTCAAGCACCTGCAATTCACACTCCCCTAGAATCTGGGGACAGCATTACAGGATCAGGCATTTAATTTCTCATAGAATTAAAACAATTTCAAACAAATACATATCATAACAATATAATTAGTTACACACATAATTAAATGCAGTATGATTTATGCAATGCAGTTTTTGACTCAAATTCGTTTTGACCCTGCTCCATGGAGACTTCCCCTTTGAGTGTTTAGTAAGAAACTGGCCTACCATTACGATCTGTAATTCAGCTATCAGCCCCTACTAAACGCGAATAAACTAAACAGAATTAGGAGGTCAGGATACCCGGAAGGCCACCACGGCAGCATCTCTGTCCAGATTACAGCCACATGTGGAATTGCCAATATCCCTCACCCCACAGACTATATAATCACAGACTATACAGTCCTGTCTAACTTATTCTGCTCACCCCAAAGATTCAATTCTCAAATCATATTCATTTCACATGACTACCGCAGTCTCGGTTAGTCAACAAAATCATTTCTCATAGATCAACTCAATTCTCATGACTACCGCAGTCTCGGTTAGTCAACATAATTCTTTCTCAATCATTTTCATTTCACATGACTACCGCAGTCCCGGTTAGTCAACATAATTCTTTCTCAATCATTTTCTTTTCTTTTCTTTCTTTTCATGGCTACCGAAATCCCGGTTAGCCAACATCAATTATTTTTCACTTGAATCTTTATAAATCCCCCAAAAAGACTCATGCAACGAATTATGTTCATGATCACAATTAAATAAATAATTTGTACACATTAATATACAAGAATACAAAAATTAAGCAATTTACCTTATAACATTAGTATTTTAATAATTTCCGAAAATGCCCTCAATCTTTTTCCAAAATACCCAATGTGTCCCTACATGTAAAATGACCATTTTGCCCTTGGTTTTATAAAAATTTCCACATAATATCCCTTGCATTTTAGGGCTGGCCGAATGGTCTACAAGCCATTCTCAACAATTCTTCCAAAGCTACAAACTCCAATTCCAACCAAAATTCAATCAAATCACAATTTCAATCAAAATTCAACAAACCAAATTTCAACCATTACAACACCTTAAAAATTCAATCAAACATCATTCCAATCCATGAATTGCAATCACAAGCATCAAAAACACAAAACCCCTAAATCAATTTCAAGTTTTCATGATTCTAGTTCAAATTTTTAATCTAAGCCTACAACATGTTTTCTTCTAATTCCAAGGGTTCTAATTGAAATTAAATGCCTAGATCCTTACCTTAAACTCTTTAATTGAAGAAAAAGCCTTGAATTCCTTTCTCCCTCACTCCTTGGTCTTGTAGGAATTTTTGAGATTTTCTCCAATTCTTTCTCTACTAGCCGAATTAGCTTTGTGTTTTGGAAGTTTGGATGGTTTGGTTTCTTAATTTGAGTTGAAATGGTGAAGTTAAGATGAAATTTAATGAAGAACTGCAGCTGCTGGGTTAAGAACTCACGGTTCTGTTTTTTCAGAAAAGCTAGCTTTGTGCCTTTTACTTTTAGCTTAAGTTTTAAGGCTTCATTTAACACTTAATTCACCAAATTGAATTTTTTCTTCAAGTCCACTGCCCTGCACGTCCAGCAGCCTCTATTGGCCAAGGGAGATCAGTTCTCCAAGCTTCCCCATCCACTTGGACAGCCAAAGGAGTGCAGCAAGTGACTTGCCTTCCAAAAGGTCAAAAGTCAACATTTGTAGGTAATTTAATATAATTTTCTAGAATAATTTAGGGCTGTTAATTATCTTACAAACTAATTAGAATTTGAAGAAAATAACACCACCATTGGATTCCTCACTATCAAAAACCTTGGGGTAGTGTCTTACTTATCTCTTAATCCAAGTCTAATTAGCTTAATTTAGTGATCTTAGAAAAGCCTAAGTTGTCACTTTTTGATTGGTTAAGGTTCTAAATTAAATTTTTCTTGGTTAAACATTTTTAATAATTATTTTAAGTATATTACAATTATTAGATAATTCTATAGATATCCTATGAATTTTCTCTAAATTTTCTGTCTTAAAATTTTACCGTAATAATTTCTCAAAGTTCTAACTTTCAGAAAATTCTAACAATTCTGAATAAGCATTTTAATTCTTTATCTGTATATATTTTTAATCTATATTCTATTACCTTTCTTTTAAGTTATAAATGAGTTCAAAATTCTATACTTGAAATTTTATCCTGGACAGCTGTCTGACATAGCAGTCCAGTCAACTATCAATTTCAGCAAAAACAGAGACATTTACAAATTCAGAAAATTCTTCTGAGTAGAACTGTATTAATTTCATTAAGAGAATATGTACATAAGGTTTCTATAAAATATAGTGCATAAATGTTAATAATATACATATATAAATGCGTACAATTAATAAAATGAGGATGTTACAATTCTCCCCTACTAATAAAAATTTCGTCCTCGAAATTTCTAATACAAATATATAACCATACAACTATACAACAAAATAACTATACAAACAAATGAGGATATGTTTCTTTCATTTTCTCTTCTAACTCCCATGTAGCATCACCTCTGATATCATCCCAAATAACCTTAACTAGAGAAATTTCTTTACCTCTCAGGTACTTAATCCTTCTGTCCTCAATCTTAATAGGCTTTGTTTCAAATGTTAGGTTTTCCTTTCTCTTCTAATGTACAGGCTCTTAAGAGATCTTCTAATGTCCGAATAGTCCTTTCTGTTTGATCATCAATCTTAGGGTGTTATACTAAACTAAGATAAAATTTTACTTCTTAAAGCGTTCTGAAAATCTTTCCAAAAATTTAAAAACAAAGCTAGGGTCTTTATTAGACTCTATACTAGTAGGTACTCCAGATAATCTAATTATTTCCTTTAAGTATAATTAAGCTAATTTTTCTAAAGAATACCTAATATTTATTGAAAGCAAAATGTACTAATTTAGTTAATCTATCTACAATTACTCAAATGGTATCAAAATTCCTATGTGTTCTAGGTAATCCTACCACAAAATCTATTGATATACTATTCCGTTTCCATATAGGCATCTCTAAAGGATGTAACATATCAAAGGGTTTCTGATATTCAATCTTTGCTTTCTAACATGTTAAACATCTAGCCACATATTCTGCTACATCTCTCTTCATCCTAGACCACAAAAACATTCCCTTTAAATCTTTATATATTTTTGTTGTTCTAGGATGAATACTAAGTTTACTTTTGTGCCCTTCCTCCAAAATTAATTCCTTAAATTCTTGATTATTAGGTACACAAATTCTATTTTTAAATCTAATAATTCCATCTGTTCCTAAATTAAATTCTTTTACTTTATTTGTTCCTATTAATGCTTTCTTTTCTTGAATAAATATATCTACATCTTGTTTCTTCTTAATCTCTTCCAAAAATCATTAGTAATCCTTCCTAATTGAATTTTATCTTTTTCTCTAACTGTACGCAAGTTCAAATCTCTAAATTGTTCTATTAATTCTAATTCTTTAATCATCATAGTTGACACATGTACAATTTTTCTACTTAAGGCATCTGCTACTACATTAGCTTTTCCTAGATGATACATTAATTGAAAATCATAGTCTTTAATAAACTCCATCCATCTTCTTTGTCTCATTTCCATTTATTTTTTTCAAACAAATAGTTTAAACTCTTATGATCACTATATACATCAAATCTTGATCCATATAAATAATGTCTCCAAATCTTCAAAGCAAAAACTATAGCTGCTAACTCCAAATCATGAGTAGGATAATTTCTCTCATGTGATTTCAACCGCCTAGATGCATAAGCTACCACTTTCCTATTTTATATCAACACACATCTTAACCTTAGAGATGAAACATCACAGTATACCTCATAGGATTCATTTGGGTCGGGTAAAACTAAAACTAGTGAGGTAGTCAATTTATGTTTCAATTCTTCGAAAATTTTCTCACAACTCTCACTCCAAATAAAATTCTATTAAGGGTTCAGCTATCTTAGAAAATCCTTCAATCAATCTTCTATAATATCCATCAAATCTTAAGAACTACTAATCTCAGTTACTGTCTTAGGCCTTTCCCATTCTAAAACTGCTTCTACCTTAGAAAAATCTACACTTAGTTCATCTTTAGAAATTAAATGTCCTAAAATTTTCACTTCCTCCACCCAAAATTCACACTTAGACAATTTAGCATATAATTTTCTATCTTTTAAAATTTCTAATTTTATTCTAAGATGATTTTCATGTTCTTCTTTATTTTTAGAATATATTAATATAACATCTATTCTAGATCAAGGATATTTATTCTTTATAGTTACTTTATTTAATTTTCTATAATCTACACATAACCTAGATCCTCCATCTTTCTTTTTAACTAATAATACTGGGCTCACCATATGGACACACTAGGCCTTACAAACTATTTTTCTAATAATTCTTCCAATTGTTTCTTTAACTCGATTAATTTCAATAATGACATTCTATATGGTTGCATAGAAATTGGTCTAGTACCAGGCATCAAATCTATACTAAATTCTATTCTCTTTCAGGACGCAAACCAGAAACATCATCAGGAAAATTTCAGGATATTCATTTACAACTAGCACAGAGTCAATTTCAATTTTTATCTTCTTTAGTTCCAAGAGATGATAACATATATTTTTGAATTTCACTTTTAAATGATATTTCCTTAGGTTGGATAGGGTTAAGTCTAGAAACATCAAGTTTAGGAAAAATTAAAGTTTTAGAAACACAATCTATTAGAATACGGTTGGCTGCTAACCAATCCATTCCTAATATCACATCAAGGTCAGTTAAAGGCAAACAAATCAAGTTCACAACAAATGATCTATCTCTGATGGTTATCACATAATGCAAACATATTTTAGAGGTTAGGATTGGGTTAGATGTAGGCACAGAAACAAGCAAGGTATAGGGCATGTTAAACATGATTAACATCCTCAAATTACTCCAATTCACTACTACCAATTTATTTATTTATTTATTTATTTATTTATTTATTTTTTTACTTGGGTTCAATATCCAACATCAAGACACACACCCTTAGGCCTTCCAATCACTTACTCTTTCAACTAAAAATATTCTTAGGACAACTTCTACTAACTTAGTATTTGGGTCCTATTCTACTTTCTTAATCAAGGTTTGACCAACAAGAATTCTCATATATATATACCTACCAACTAAGACCTACAACATGGATCCTTGATAACCTCAATTATACAAGTCTTAAATCATCACTTACACCATGGGAATGTAATTAAACATATTAAACCCGCAGGCTATTTTACTGCACCAGAAAAATGCACTATTTTGGTTCTAATTCATGTCTAAAACACAAAATTTCAAGTCCTAATAGTTAAGATATCAATCCTGTGACAAATTTATACTACGATACACTGTTTCAGCCTTCAAAACACATGAAAACATCCATTAGAACAATATGGCAATAACCATACTTTCAACATCTCATTATATTCCAAACATCAAGGTACCTTCAAAACTTTGTTTTCTTTCTTTTGTCAAACTCAACTATTATTCTATAAACTCAAATATTTGGACCTCTATTCTCAACCTTGATCTACGAACTCAGGTCTTTAGATCTCCTTTCTCAACTAACTCAAGATTATAAGTCTTAAATTCACAATATAAGTAACATGGAAAATAACCCAACTTGAACAATATTAAAATTTAGCATTAGGAGGGAAAAGTCATCTCGATTGAGTCCTGAGTGTGCACCCTCACAACTCTATCAAGATTTCCTTTCTTCCTTTCTGCCATCCCTTCCTTTCTTAGAATCTCAGCTATACTATTAGTTTCAACTCTAGGATTTATAACTAGCCTTCCTCTTCTCATTTCTACATGTCTTAAAATTTCAGATTTAGTTACTACCCTTTTTTTCCATAATATTCTTAACAAACAAACAATTCTAATCAGGGTAACACAGCAAAACACCTAATAGACCCACTACTCGCAAGTCCTAGAGATGCATAACCAGAGCTCTGATACCACTTTTGTAACCCCCCTTTTTTTTTTTTTATAAAACATAATTTAACTATTTAATTCATTTTATATATTTATTTCAAAGTTCTGATACGATCTCTTACAATCCAAAATATGTTCTGTAATTTACATCATTAAAATTTATATAAACACTGCTACAAAATAATTCTAACTACTACAAATTATTGTCTACCCAAAATAGTCCCATCCTATATGCTCTGGAATTTCTGCATCTTTATCATTTAACTATATCTTCAAGCACCTGCAATTCACACTCCCCTAGAATCTGGGGACAGCATTACAGGATCAGGCATTTAATTTCTCATAGAATTAAAACAATTTCAAACAAATACATATCATAACAATATAATTAGTTACACACATAATTAAATGCAGTATGATTTATGCAATGCAGTTTTTGACTCAAATTCGTTTTGACCCTGCTCCATGGAGACTTCCCCTTTGAGTGTTTAGTAAGAAACTGGCCTACCATTACGATCTGTAATTCAGCTATCAGCCCCTACTAAACGCGAATAAACTAAACAGAATTAGGAGGTCAGGATACCCGGAAGGCCACCACGGCAGCATCTCTGTCCAGATTACAGCCACATGTGGAATTGCCAATATCCCTCACCCCACAGACTATATAATCACAGACTATACAGTCCTGTCTAACTTATTCTGCTCACCCCAAAGATTCAATTCTCAAATCATATTCATTTCACATGACTACCGCAGTCTCGGTTAGTCAACAAAATCATTTCTCATAGATCAACTCAATTCTCATGACTACCGCAGTCTCGGTTAGTCAACATAATTCTTTCTCAATCATTTTCATTTCACATGACTACCGCAGTCCCGGTTAGTCAACATAATTCTTTCTCAATCATTTTCTTTTCTTTTCTTTCTTTTCATGGCTACCGAAATCCCGGTTAGCCAACATCAATTATTTTTCACTTGAATCTTTATAAATCCCCCAAAAAGACTCATGCAACGAATTATGTTCATGATCACAATTAAATAAATAATTTGTACACATTAATATACAAGAATACAAAAATTAAGCAATTTACCTTATAACATTAGTATTTTAATAATTTCCGAAAATGCCCTCAATCTTTTTCCAAAATACCCAATGTGTCCCTACATGTAAAATGACCATTTTGCCCTTGGTTTTATAAAAATTTCCACATAATATCCCTTGCATTTTAGGGCTGGCCGAATGGTCTACAAGCCATTCTCAACAATTCTTCCAAAGCTACAAACTCCAATTCCAACCAAAATTCAATCAAATCACAATTTCAATCAAAATTCAACAAACCAAATTTCAACCATTACAACACCTTAAAAATTCAATCAAACATCATTCCAATCCATGAATTGCAATCACAAGCATCAAAAACACAAAACCCCTAAATCAATTTCAAGTTTTCATGATTCTAGTTCAAATTTTTAATCTAAGCCTACAACATGTTTTCTTCTAATTCCAAGGGTTCTAATTGAAATTAAATGCCTAGATCCTTACCTTAAACTCTTTAATTGAAGAAAAAGCCTTGAATTCCTTTCTCCCTCACTCCTTGGTCTTGTAGGAATTTTTGAGATTTTCTCCAATTCTTTCTCTACTAGCCGAATTAGCTTTGTGTTTTGGAAGTTTGGATGGTTTGGTTTCTTAATTTGAGTTGAAATGGTGAAGTTAAGATGAAATTTAATGAAGAACTGCAGCTGCTGGGTTAAGAACTCACGGTTCTGTTTTTTCAGAAAAGCTAGCTTTGTGCCTTTTACTTTTAGCTTAAGTTTTAAGGCTTCATTTAACACTTAATTCACCAAATTGAATTTTTTCTTCAAGTCCACTGCCCTGCACGTCCAGCAGCCTCTATTGGCCAAGGGAGATCAGTTCTCCAAGCTTCCCCATCCACTTGGACAGCCAAAGGAGTGCAGCAAGTGACTTGCCTTCCAAAAGGTCAAAAGTCAACATTTGTAGGTAATTTAATATAATTTTCTAGAATAATTTAGGGCTGTTAATTATCTTACAAACTAATTAGAATTTGAAGAAAATAACACCACCATTGGATTCCTCACTATCAAAAACCTTGGGGTAGTGTCTTACTTATCTCTTAATCCAAGTCTAATTAGCTTAATTTAGTGATCTTAGAAAAGCCTAAGTTGTCACTTTTTGATTGGTTAAGGTTCTAAATTAAATTTTTCTTGGTTAAACATTTTTAATAATTATTTTAAGTATATTACAATTATTAGATAATTCTATAGATATCCTATGAATTTTCTCTAAATTTTCTGTCTTAAAATTTTACCGTAATAATTTCTCAAAGTTCTAACTTTCAGAAAATTCTAACAATTCTGAATAAGCATTTTAATTCTTTATCTGTATATATTTTTAATCTATATTCTATTACCTTTCTTTTAAGTTATAAATGAGTTCAAAATTCTATACTTGAAATTTTATCCTGGACAGCTGTCTGACATAGCAGTCCAGTCAACTATCAATTTCAGCAAAAACAGAGACATTTACAAATTCAGAAAATTCTTCTGAGTAGAACTGTATTAATTTCATTAAGAGAATATGTACATAAGGTTTCTATAAAATATAGTGCATAAATGTTAATAATATACATATATAAATGCGTACAATTAATAAAATGAGGATGTTACAAGATCTAAAAAGATCATTCCCTTCCAAATTGGCAAAAAATGAGAGAAGACCTAAAAAAATTTCAGGATATCTTGTTTAATTTTATTAAAAATACATATCTCCTCTCATTAATAATGGAAGTTATTATAAATGTTGTGATAAAAAAACTAATAAAGGAAACTATTAGTGTGATTGTTATCTTTTTAATATCATTGGTAATTGTCATAAAAATATCAAAATTTCACGATATGTTTGGGAGGTGAAATAATAAAAAGATTATAATTTTTTTTGTGAGATCTAAAAAGATCATTCCCTTCCAAGTTGACATAAAATGATAGAAGACCTAAAAAAATTTCAGGATATCTCGTTAAATTTTATTAAAAATACACATCTCCTCTCATTAATAATGGAAATTATTAGAAACGTTGTGATAAAAAAACTAATAAAGGAAACTCTTAATGTGATTGTTATCTTTTTAATGTGATTGGTAATTGTCGTAGAAATATAAAAATTTCACGATATGTTTGGGAGGTGAAATAATAAAAAGATTATAACTTTTTTTGTGAGATCTAAAAAGATCATTCCCTTCCAAATTGGCATAAAATGAGAGAAGACCTAAAAAAATTTCAGGATATCTCGTTTAATTTCATAAAAATACATATCTCCTCTCATTAATAATGGAAATTATTATAAACGTTGTGATAAAAAAAACTAATAAAGGAAACTAGTAATGTGATTGGTAATTGTTGTAGAAATATCAAAATTACAAAATATGTTTGGGAGGTGAAATAATAAAAAGATTATAATTTTTTTTTGTGAGATCTAAAAAGATCATTTTCTTCCAAATTGGCATAAAATGAGAGAAGAGCTCATAAAATTTCAGGATATCTCGTTTAATTCTTTTAAAAATACATATCTCCTATCACTAATAATGAAAATTGTTATAAACGTGGTGATAAAAAAACTAATAAAGGAAACTACTGATGTGATTGTTATCGTTTTAATGTGATTGGTAATTGTTGTAGAAATATCAAAATTTCACGATATGTTTGGGAGGGGAAATAATAAAAAGATTATAATTTTTGTTGTGAGATCTAGAAAGATCATTCCCTTCCAAATTGGCATAAAATGAGAGAAGACCTAAAAAAATTTCAGGATATCTTGTTTAATTTCATTAAAAATACATATCTCCTCTCATTAATAATGCAAATGATTATAAACATTGTGATAAAGAAACTAATAAAGGAAACTATTAATGTGATTGTTATCTTTTTAATGTGATTGGTAATTGTCGTAAAAATATCAAAATTTCACGATATGTTTGGGAGGTGAAATAATAAAAAGATTATAATTTTTTTTGTGCAAACTAAAAAGATCATTCCCTTCCAAATTTGCATAAAATGTGAGAAGAGCTAAAAAAATTTCAGGATATCTCGTTTAATTTCATTAAAAATACATATCTCCTCTCATTAATAATGCAAATGATTATAAACATTGTGATAAAGAAACTAATAAAGGAAACTATTAATGTGATTGTTATCTTTTTAATGTGATTGGTAATTGACGTAAAAATATTAAAATTTCACGATATGTTTGGGAGGTGAAATAATAAAAAGATGATAATTTTTTTTGTGCGATCTAAAAAGATCATTCCCTTCCAGATTTGCATAAAATGAGAGAAGGCCTTAAAAAATTTCAGGATATCTCGTTTAATTTCATTAAAAATACATATCTCCTCTCATTAATAATAGAAATGATTATAAAGTTGTTATAAAGAAACTAATAAAGGAAACTATTAATGTGATTGTTATCTTTTTAATGTGATTGGTAATTGTCGGAGAAATATCAAAATTTCATGATATGTTTGGGAGTTGAAATAATAAAAAACTTATAATTTTTTTTGTGAGATCTAAAAAGATCATTCCCTTCCAAATTGGCAAAAAATGAGAGAAGACCTAAAAAAATTTCAGGATATCTTGTTTAATTTTATTAAAAATACATATCTCCTCTCATTAATAATGGAAGTTATTATAAATGTTGTGATAAAAAAACTAATAAAGGAAACTATTAGTGTGATTGTTATCTTTTTAATATCATTGGTAATTGTCATAAAAATATCAAAATTTCACGATATGTTTGGGAGGTGAAATAATAAAAAGATTATAATTTTTTTTGTGAGATCTAAAAAGATCATTCCCTTCCAAGTTGACATAAAATGATAGAAGACCTAAAAAAATTTCAGGATATCTCGTTAAATTTTATTAAAAATACACATCTCCTCTCATTAATAATGGAAATTATTAGAAACGTTGTGATAAAAAAACTAATAAAGGAAACTCTTAATGTGATTGTTATCTTTTTAATGTGATTGGTAATTGTCGTAGAAATATAAAAATTTCACGATATGTTTGGGAGGTGAAATAATAAAAAGATTATAACTTTTTTTGTGAGATCTAAAAAGATCATTCCCTTCCAAATTGGCATAAAATGAGAGAAGACCTAAAAAAATTTCAGGATATCTTGTTTAATTTCATAAAAATACATATCTCCTCTCATTAATAATGGAAATTATTATAAACGTTGTGATAAAAAAAAACTAATAAAGGAAACTAGTAATGTGATTGGTAATTGTTGTAGAAATATCAAAATTACAAAATATGTTTGGGAGGTGAAATAATAAAAAGATTATAATTTTTTTTTGTGAGATCTAAAAAGATCATTTTCTTCCAAATTGGCATAAAATGAGAGAAGAGCTAATAAAATTTCAGGATATCTCGTTTAATTCTTTTAAAAATACATATCTCCTATCACTAATAATGGAAATTGTTATAAACGTGGTGATAAAAAAACTAATAAAGGAAACTACTGATGTGATTGTTATCGTTTTAATGTGATTGGTAATTGTCGTAGAAATATCAAAATTTCACGATATGTTTGGGAGGGGAAATAATAAAAAGATTATAATTTTTGTTGTGAGATCTAGAAAGATCATTCCCTTCCAAATTGGCATAAAATGAGAGAAGACCTAAAAAAATTTCAGGATATCTTGTTTAATTTCATTAAAAATACATATCTCCTCTCATTAATAATGCAAATGATTATAAACGTTGTGATAAAGAAACTAATAAAGGAAACTATTAATGTGATTGTTATCTTTTTAATGTGATTGGTAATTGTCGTAAAAATATCAAAATTTGACGATATGTTTTGGAAGGGAAATAATATAAAGATTATAATTTTTTTGTGAGATCTAAAAAGATCATTCCCTTCCAAATTGGCATAAAATGAGAGAAGACCTCAAAAAAATTCAGGATATCTCGTTTAATTTCATTAAAAATACATATCTCCTCTCATTAATAATAGAAATGATTATAAAAGTTGTTATAAAGAAACTAATAAAGGAAACTATTAATGTGATTGTTATCTTTTTAATGTGATTGGTAATTGTCGTAGAAATATCAAAATTTCACGATATGTTTGAGAGGTGAAATAATAAAAAGATTATAATTTTTTTTGTGCGTACTAAAAAGATCATTCCCTTCCAAATTTGCATAAAATGAGAGAAGACCTAAAAAAATTTCAGGATATCTCGTTTAATTTCATTAAAAATACATATCTCCTCTCATTAATAATGCAAATGATTATAAACGTTGTGGTAAAGAAACTAATAAAGGAAACTATTAATGTGATTGTTATCTTTTTAATGTGATTGGTAATTGTCGTAGAAATATCAAAATTTCACGATATGTTTGGGAGTTGAAATAATAAAAAGTTTATAATTTTTTTTGTGAGATCTAAAAAGATCATTCCCTTCCAAACTGGCAAAAAAATGAGAGAAGACCTAAAAAAATTTCAGGATATCAAGTTTAATTTTATTAAAAATACATATCTCCTCTCATTAATAATGGAAGTTATTATAAATGGTGTGATAAAAAAAACTAATAGAGGAAACTATTAGTGTGATTGTTATCTTTTTAATGTGATTGGTAATTGTCATAAAAATATCAAAATTTCACGATATGTTTGGGAGGTGAAATAATAAAAAGATTATAATTTTTTTTTGTGAGATCTAAAAAGATCATTCCCTTACAAATTGACATAAAATGACAGAAGACCTAAAAAAATTTCAGGATATCTCGTTAAATTTTATTAAAAATACACATCTCCTCTCATTAATAATGGAAATTATTAGAAACGTTGTGATAAAAAAACTAATAAAGGAAACTCTTAATGTGATTGTTATCTTTTTAATGTGATTGGTATTTGTCGTAGAAATATAAAAATTTCACGGTATGTTTGGGAGGTGAAATAATAAAAAGATTATAATTTTTTTTGTGAGATCTAAAAAGATCATTCCCTTCCAAATTGGCATAAAATGAGAGAAGACCTCAAAAAATTTCAGGATATCTCGTTTAATTTCATAAAAATACATATCTCCTCTCAATAATAATGGAAATTATTATAAATGTTGTGATAAAAAAAACTAATAAAGGAAACTAGTAATGTGATTGGTAACTGTTGTAGAAATATCAAAATTACAAAATATGTTTGGGAGGTGAAATAATAAAAAGATTATAATTTTTTTTGTGACATCTAAAAAGATCATTCCCTTCCAAATTGCCATAAAATGAGAGAAGACGTAAAAAAATTTCAGGATATCTCGTTTAATTTCACTAAAAATACATATCTCCTCTCATTAATAATGGAAATTATTATAAACGTTGTGATAAAAAACTAATAAAGGAAACTATTAATGTGATTGTTATCTTTTTAATGTGATTGGTAATTGTCGTAGAAATATCAAAATTTGACGATATGTTTGGAAGGTGAAATAATAAAAAGATTATAATTTTTTTGTGAGATCGAAAAAGATCATTTTCTTCCAAATTGGCATAAAATGAGAGAAGACCTAATAAAATTTCAGGATATCTCATTTAATTCTTTTAAAAATACATATCTCCTATCACTAATAGTGGAAATTGTTATAAACGTGGTGATAAAAAAACTAATAAAGGAAACTACTGATGTGATTGTTATCGTTTTAATGTGATTGGTAATTATCGTAGAAATATCAAAATTTCACGATATGTTTGGGAGGGGAAATAATAAAAAGATTATAATTTTTGTTGTGAGATCTAGAAAGATCATTCCCTTCCAAATTGGCATAAAATGAGAGAAGACCTAAAAAAATTTCAGGATATCTCGTTTAATTTCATTAAAAATACATAGCTCCTCTCATTAATAATGCAAATGATTATAAAC
The DNA here is from genome assembly GCA_026413185.1 of Pueraria montana var. lobata. Taxonomy (NCBI): domain Eukaryota; kingdom Viridiplantae; phylum Streptophyta; class Magnoliopsida; order Fabales; family Fabaceae; genus Pueraria; species Pueraria montana. The sequence goes on along the minus strand of CM048646.1, from coordinate 72,458,208 downwards.
GTTGTGATAAAGAAACTAATAAAGGAAACTATTAATGTGATTGTTATCTTTTTAATGTGATTGGTAATTGTCGTAAAAATATCAAAATTTGACGATATGTTTGGGAGGTGAAATAATAAAAAGATTATAATTTTTTTGTGCAAACTAAAAAGATCATTCCCTTCCAAATTTGTATAAAATGAGAGAAGAGCTAAAAAAATTTCAGGATATCTCGTTTAATTTCATTAAAAATACATATCTCCTCTCATTAATAATGCAAATGATTATAAACGTTGTGATATAGAAACTAATAAAGGAAACTGTTAATGTGATTGTTATCTTTTTAATGTGATTGGTAATTGTCGTAGAAATATGAAAACTTCACGATATGTTTTGGAGGGGAAATAATATAAAGATTATAATTTTTTTGTGAGATCTAAAAAGATCATTCCCTTCCAAATTGGCATAAAATGAGAGAAGACCTCAAAAAAATTCAGGATATCTCGTTTAATTTCATTAAAAATACATATCTCCTCTCATTAATAATAGAAATGATTATAAAAGTTGTTATAAAGAAACTAATAAAGGAAACTATTAATGTGATTGTTATCTTTTTAATGTGATTGGTAATTGTCGTAGAAATATCAAAATTTCACGATATGTTTGAGAGGTGAAATAATAAAAAGATTATAATTTTTTTTGTGCGAACTAAAAAGATCATTCCCTTCCAAATTTGCATAAAATGAGAGAAGACCTAAAAAAATTTCAGGATATCTCGTTTAATTTCATTAAAAATACATATCTCCTCTCATTAATAATGCAAATGATTATAAACGTTGTGGTAAAGAAACTAATAAAGGAAACTATTAATGTGATTGTTATCTTTTTAATGTGATTGGTAATTGTCGTAGAAATATCAAAATTTCACGATATGTTTGGGAGTTGAAATAATAAAAAGTTTATAATTTTTTTTGTGAGATCTAAAAAGATCATTCCCTTCCAAACTGGCAAAAAAATGAGAGAAGACCTAAAAAAATTTCAGGATATCAAGTTTAATTTTATTAAAAATACATATCTCCTCTCATTAATAATGGAAGTTATTATAAATGTTGTGATAAAAAAAACTAATAAAGGAAACTATTAGTGTGATTGTTATCTTTTTAATGTGATTGGTAATTGTCATAAAAATATCAAAATTTCACGATATGTTTGGGAGGTGAAATAATAAAAAGATTATAATTTTTTTTTGTGAGATCTAAAAAGATCATTCCCTTACAAATTGACATAAAATGACAGAAGACCTAAAAAAATTTCAGGATATCTCGTTAAATTTTATTAAAAATACACATCTCCTCTCATTAATAATGGAAATTATTAGAAATGTTGTGATAAAAAAACTAATAAAGGAAACTCTTAATATGATTGTTATCTTTTTAATGTGATTGGTATTTGTCGTAGAAATACAAAAATTTCACGGTATGTTTGGGAGGTGAAATAATAAAAAGATTATAATTTTTTTTGTGAGATCTAAAAAGATCATTCCCTTCCAAATTGGCATAAAATGAGAGAAGACCTCAAAAAATTTCAGGATATCTCGTTTAATTTCATAAAAATACATATCTCCTCTCATTAATAATGGAAATTATTATAAATGTTGTGATAAAAAAAACTAATAAAGGAAACTAGTAATGTGATTGGTAATTGGTGTAGAAATATCAAAATTACAAAATATGTTTGGGAGGTGAAATAATAAAAAGATTATAATTTTTTTTGTGACATCTAAAAAGATCATTCCCTTCCAAATTGCCATAAAATGAGAGAAGACGTAAAAAAATTTCAGGATATCTCGTTTAATTTCACTAAAAATACATATCTCCTCTCATTAATAATGGAAATTATTATAAACGTTGTGATAAAAAACTAATAAAGGAAACTATTAATGTGATTGTTATCTTTTTAATGTGATTGGTAATTGTCGTAGAAATATCAAAATTTGACGATATGTTTGGGAGGTGAAATAATAAAAAGATTATAATTTTTTTGTGAGATCTAAAAAGATCATTTTCTTCCAAATTGGCATAAAATGAGAGAAGACCTAATAAAATTTCAGGATATCTCATTTAATTCTTTTAAAAATACATATCTCCTATCACTAATAATGGAAATTGTTATAAACGTGGTGATAAAAAAACTAATAAAGGAAACTATTGATGTGATTGTTATCGTTTTAATGTGATTGGTAATTGTCGTAGAAATATCAAAATTTCACAATATGTTTGGGAGGGGAAATAATAAAAAGATTATAATTTTTGTTGTGAGATCTAGAAAGATCATTCCCTTCCAAATTGGCATAAAATGAGAGAAGACCTAAAAAAATTTCAGGATATCTTGTTTAATTTCATTAAAAATACATATCTCCTCTCATTAATAATGCAAATGATTATAAACGTTGTGATAAAGAAACTAATAAAGGAAACTATTAATGTGATTGTTATCTTTTTAATGTGATTGGTAATTGTCGTAAAAATATCAAAATTTCACGATATGTTTGGGAGGTGAAATAATAAAAAGATTATAATTTTTTTTGTGCAAACTAAAAAGATCATTCCCTTCCAAATTTGCATAAAATGTGAGAAGAGCTAAAAAAATTTCAGGATATCTCGTTTAATTTCACTAAAAATACATATCTCCTCTCATTAATAATGCAAATGATTATAAACGTTGTGATAAAGAAACTAATAAAGGAAACTATTAATGTGATTGTTATCTTTTTAATGTGATTGGTAATTGTCATAGAAATATCAAAATTTCACGATATGTTTGGGAGTTGAAATAATAAAAAGATTATAATTTTTTTTGTGCGAACTAAAAAGATCATTCCCTTCCAAATTTGCATAAAATGAGAGAAGGCCTTAAAAAATTTTAGGATATCTCATTTAATTTTATTAAAAATACATATCCCTCTCATTAATAATGGAAATTGTTATAAACGCTGTGATAAAAAAAACTAATAAAGGAAACTATTAATGTGATTGTTATCTTTTTAATGTGATAAATAATTGTCGTAGAAATATCAAAATTTCACGATATGTTTGGGAGGTGAAATAATAAAAAGTTTATAATTTTTTTTGTGAGATCTAAAAAGATGATTCCCTTCCAAATTGACATAAAATGAGGGAAGACCTAAAAACATTTCAGGATATCTCGTTTAATTTTAATAAAAATACATATCCCCTCCCATTAATAATGGAAATTATTATAATCGTTGTGATAAAAAAAACTAATAAAAGAAATTATTAATGTGATTGTTATCTTTTTAATCTGATTGGTAATTGTCATAGAAATATCAAATTTTCACGATATGTTTGGGAGGTGAAATAATAAAAGATTATAATTTTTTTTGTGGGATCTAAAAAGATCATTCCCTTCCAAATTGGCATAAAATGAGAGAAGACCTAAAAAAATTTCAGGATATCTCATTTAATTTTATTAAAAATACATATCTCCCCTCATTAATAATGGAAATTATTATAAACATTGTGATAAAAAAAACGAATAAAGGAAACTATTAGTGTGATTGTTATCTTTTTAATGTGATTGGTAATTGTCGTAGAAATATCAAAATTTCACAATATGTGTAACGACCCATCTTCGTTACAGATTTGTTTTACTAAAGATTTTATTTCATTAAATTTTATAAACTCTCTAATTAGTTTATTGATAAAATACTGGAGAATTTTTCCGCGATTCCCAAAACCAACAGATAAAATTTTAAAGCTCAATTTATAAACATCTGTTATACAAAGCTTATCCATATAAAACTATGTGTGCATACATCTTTTCATATGATAAATACACAATACCCCTAACTGGTTCATTTTATACATAAGACCAAACAAAGAAAGAGAAAGAAATGATAATGTCTTCAATCCCTCGTACGCTCTATCCACAAAATCTCCAAGAGAAAGATTCACCTAAAAACCATCTGCTTCCCCGAACACGATGTCCGAGATCATCACAGGCACAAACCACTAGTGCAAACAGCGCAAGGGTAAGCTTACCAAACAAAAACATACACATAACTGAAAACGTTATATAAAACTTATTATATCAATAAACAACAATATCATGACTCAACCATTTCAAATATTTCATACAACATAAACCATCACCACTCATCATCATGAGCCATAAACACCATAAGTCACATCTGACATCAACTGTCACAAACCTCAACATAATCAATAACCACCAACAACCATCATCACAAGGTGATGTACAACATAAACCACTAGACAACCTCAGACAACAAGACTGACTCTACTCCATGGAGTTTCGACACCATATGAGCAGTCCTCATAGGCCCCATCTGTAACCCCCTGTCTAATTAATTAATTTCTATCTAAAATCCATAAACACTAAATTTACAATTAAAATAAATACACTCCATTAAGCTTAAAGTTTGTCATTATAATTTACATTATTAAAATTTACAGAAAATACTACTACCAAATTATTTCTAATTAATACAAAAGTATCTAAAGCCAAAAACCCTATTCCTATAGCTCTGGAACATGTCTGCATCTGTAACTTCTAATTAATCTTCCAAATACCTGCAATCACACTCCCCTAGAATCTGGGGACAGCATTACCGGATCAGGCATTTAATTTCTAATACATAGAAAAACAATCACAACCAATGACATTTCATTTCATAACTAAGAATTCACATAAATAATGCAAATGCAGTATGCTTTATGAAAATGCAAGTTTATAAAGCAGATGCAGTTTTGACTCAAAATCATTTTGACTCAAAATCATTTCGACCATAAAATCATTTTGACCCTGCTCCATGGAGACTTCCCCTTTGAGTGTTTAGTAAGTAACTGGCCTACCATTACGCTCTGTAATTCAGCTATCAGCCCCTACTAAACGCGAATAAGCTAGCAGAATTAGGAGATCAGGATACCCGGAAGGCCACCACGGCAGCATCTCTGTCCAGATTACAGCCACATGTGGAATTGCCAATATCCCTCACCCCACAGACTATATAATCACAGACTATACAGTCCTGTCTAACTTACTCTGCTCACCCATTTCTCAGGACTATTATATTCTCTGTTCATAATCTCAATCATCTTTTCAAATACATGACTACCGCAGTCCGGTCAGTCAACACAGTTCTCTGTTCATAATCTCAATCATATTTTCAAATACATGACTACCGCAGTCCGGTCAGTCAACACAGTCCTGGAAATCAATTCCCCCATAAATACTCAATTCTCATTTATCAAACTCGTTTAAAAATCTTTATTTTTCGCTCAAAAGACTCATGATCATGCAATATGATAATGATGCCAATAAGTAAATAATTATTATTAAACAATCACATAATAATTATAGAAATTCAATAATTAACATTATAACATTAACACTTTAATAAAATACCAACTAGTTCATTACTATGTAAAATTTCTAAATTCTCCTTGATATTTTCTAAAATTCCAATTTTGCTCTTGATCTTTTTATGAAATTCCGAATATGTCCCTAATTGTTCTAGAATCTATGAAATTACCTAATTACCCTCAATCTTTTGATAAAATTCCAATTGTATCCTTTAAATGTGAAATTACCTAATTAACCTCAATCTTTTTATAAAATTCCAATTGTATCCTCTAAATGTGAAATTACCTAATTACCCTTATACTTTTTAATTATTGCCGAAAATGCCCTTAAACTTTTTCTAAAATTCCCAATGTGTCCCGACATGTGAAATGACTATTTTACCCTTGGTCATTTGAAAAATTCCACATGATATCCCTATCATTCTCATCATGGCCGTATGGCCTCCTTCACATTTCCAACAATTTTCTCAAAACAACCAATCCAAATTCCAATCAAAATCAAATCAATTCAAGAAATCTCAATCAAGAACAAATTTCAATTTCCAATCAAGAACAAGCCAATCAATCAATTCCAATCCATCACAACACATCATGAATTCAATCAAACATGGATTCAAACAACAATTTCAAGCTTTTAACATCAATCATCTAAAAGCCCTAAATCAATTTCATCTTTTATTGAATCTTGATCAAATCTTGAAATTAGACCTAAGAACATGTTTCTATTAACTCCAATTGGTTTAAATTGAAATTAAATGCCAAGATCCTTACCTAGAATCCTTAGTTTGATGAAGAAATCCTTGAATCCCTTTTCTCCCTTTCTCCTTGTCTTCTTGAAATTTTTGGGGTTTTCCTACTAAATCTTTCTCTTTGGCCAAAGGTATATTGAAATTTGAGAGGTTTTGGTTGGTTTAATTCTTGGAATTGGAAGAAATGATGAAGAAGAAATGGAGGGGCTGCAGCTGTACCAAGCTCACGGTTTTGGAGCTTGGAGAGTTAGTGTTTAAAGCTTTTTCTTTTGTTTTATTAATTATCAATATTTAAAGAGATTTCTTCTCCACCAAATTTAATTCAACATTCATGTCCAGCTGCATGGTCTCCAAGGCAGTCCATTTGATGAGATTGGCAGCCACTTGGACGGACAAGGCAAGTGCCTTACGTTAGTTGCTAAATGCTTTTGTTACTTGGTCAAAATTGTAGAAAAAGTAAATTATTCTAGAATCTTAGAGAGCTTTTTAATTATCTTACAAACTAATTAGAATTTGAAGAAACTAACACCACCATTAAATTCCTCACTATCAAAAACCTTGGGGTAGTGTCTTAACTATCTCTTAATCAAGGTCTAATTAGCTTAATTTAATTACATTAGAAATGTCAATTTGTCAAATTTTGATTGGTTAATACTTTTATTTTTCTTTTTCTTAGTTAAACAATTTTAATAATTATTCTAAGTATGTTATAATTAATAGATAATTCTATAGATGTCATATAGATTTTATCTTAATTTTCTACCTTAAAATTTTACCGTAATAATTCCTCAGAGTCCTAATTCTCAGAAAATTCTAATAATTCGAAACTAGCATTTTGATTCTTCAACTGTATATATATTTCATCTATATTCAATTACCTTTTTATTAAGTTACAGATTAGTCCAAAATTTTACACTTGAAAATTTATCCTGGACAGCCGTCAGACACAACAGTCCAGTCAACAAGTAATTCATTTCTCAACTGTATATATTTTAAATCTACATTAATTTCTTGATTTATTAGAGTACAGTTTAATCCCAAAATGTTATATTGAAAATCTTATCCTGAACAGCTGTCTGACACAACTGTCCGGTCAACAAGAAATTTAGGCCTAAACAAATGTATCAAAAGACTTAGAAAATTTTGCTGAGTAGAACTGTATAATTTGTAATATGAAAGTATGTACAGAAAATATTCTCTAAATACAATACGTAATTTCTTATAATATTTATAGAAAAATATTCATAAATAGTAAAATAAAAATGAGGGTGTTACAATTCTCCCGTACTAATAAAAATTTCGTCCTCGAAATTTCTAATATAACTATATTAACAATTTAGGATATTCTTCTGTCATTTTCTCCTCTAATTCCCAAGTGTCATTACCTATTATATACTTCCAGATAACTTTAACCAAAGGAATATTTTTACCTCTCAAGTATTTAATGCTTTTTTCCTCAATCTTAATAGACCTTATTTCTATAGTTAGGTTTTTCCTTTATCAATTATTGATGTTACTTTTAAAAATACCTGATCACCCTCTTGAAATTTTTAAAGATTTTCTTCTTTTATCTGCATAACTTTTCTGTCTGCTCTGTGCATTTTTCATTTTCTCCTGAATAAATTTTACGTTTTCAGTTGTCTGCTGGATGATGTCTGGTCCTATCAATAAATTTTTCACCATCCTGATACCATACCAGTGGTGTCCTACATTTTCTGCCATACAAAACTTCATAGGGAGTTATACTTATACTAGAATGGTAACTATTATTATATGTAAATCCCACTAAAGGTAATATATCTTCTCAGTTTCCTTTCTCTACTAATGTACAAGCTCTTAAGAGATCTTCTAATGATTGAATAGTCCTTTCTATTTGACCATCAATTTGAAGGTAGTATACTGAACTAATATGTAATTTACTTCCTAAAGCTTTTTGAAATTCTCTCCAAAATTTAGAAACAAATCTAGGATCTCTATCTGATTCTATACTCGTAGATACTCCTTGTAATCTAACTATTTCTTTTATGTACAATTGAGCTAAGCTTTCTAAAGAATACCTAATATTTATTGGAAGAAAATGTGCTGATTTAGTTAATCTATCTACAATTACCCAAATAATATCAAAATTCCTATTTGTCCTAGGTAATCTTACCAAAAAAATCCATTGATATACTATTTCATTTCCATATAGGTATCTCTAAAGGATGTAACAGATCAGAGGGTTTCTGATATTCAATCTTTGCTTTCTGTCAGGTTAAACATCTAGCTACATATTCTGCTAAATCCTTCTTCATCTTAGGCCACCAAAACATCTCCTTTAAATCTTTATACATTTTTGTAGTTCCAGGGTGAATACTTAATTTACTTTTGTGTCCTTCTTCCAAAATTAATTCCTTTAATTCTTGGTTATTAGGTACACAAATTCTATTTTTAAATCTAATAATCCCATCTATTCCTAAATTAAATTCTTTTACTTTATTTGTTCCTATTAATGCTTTCTTTTCTTGAATAAATATATCTACATCTTGTTTCTTCTTATCTCTTCCAAAAATCATTAGTAATCCTTCCTAATTGAATTTTATCTTTTTCCCTAACTGTACACAAATTCAAATCTCCAAATTATTGTATTAATTCTAATTCTTTAATCATCATAGTTGACATATGTACAATTTTCCTACTTAAGGCATCTGCTACTACATTAGCTTTTCCTGGATGATACATTAACTGAAAATCATAATCTTTAATAAACTCCATCCATCTTCTTTGTCTCCTTTCCATTTTTTTTTCAAACAAATATTTTAAACTCTTATGATCACTATATACATCAAATCTTGATCCATATAAATAATGTCTCCAAATCTTCAAAGCAAAAACTATAGCTGCTAACTCCAAATCATGAGTAGGATAATTTCTCTCATATGAATTCAACCGCCTAGATACATAAGCTACCACTTTCCTATTTTACATCAACACACATCCTAACCCTAGAGATGAAACATCACAGTATACCTCATAGGATTCATTTGGGTCGGGTAAAACTAAAACTAGTGAGGTAGTCAATTTATGTTTCAATTCTTGGAAAATTTTCTCACAAGTCTCATTCCAAATAAAATTCTATTAAGGGTCCAGCTCTCTTAGAAAATCCTTCAATCAATCTTCTATAATATCCATCAAATCCTAAGAACTACTAATCTCAGTTAATGTTTTAGGTCTTTCCCATTCTAAAACCACTTCTACCTTAGAAAGATCCATACTTATTCCATTCTCTAGAAATTACATCTCCTAAAAATTTTACTTCCTCCAACCAAAATTCACACTTAGCAATTTAGCATATAATTTTCTATCTTTCAAAGTTTGCAATGTTATTCTAAGATGATTTTCATGTTCCTCTTTATTTTTAGAATATATTAATACATCATCTATAAATACTACTACAAACTGATCTAAGTATGGTCTAAACACCCTATTCATATAATCCAACACTGCTGGAGCATTAGTCACTCCAAATGGCATCACTTGATATTCATAATGTCCATATCTAGTCCTAAAAGCAGTCTTGGGCATATCTTCCTTTTTAGCTCTAATTGGATGGTACCCAGACCTTAAATCTATTTTAGATAAAATTGTTGCTCCTCTGAGTTGGTTCATTAAATCATCTATCCTAGGTAAAGGATATTTATTCTTTATAGTTACTTTAATTGTCTATAATCTACACATAACTTAGATCCTCCATCTTTCTTTTTAACTAATAATACTAGGGCTCACCATGGTGACACACTAGGTCTTATAAACTGTTTTTCTAATAATTCTTCCAATTATTTCTTTAACTCAGTTAATTCCAATGGTGACATCCTATATGGTTGCATACAAATTGGTCTAGTACTAGGCATCAAATCTATACTAAATTCTATTTCTCTTTCAGGAGGCAAACCAGAAACATCATCAGGAAAAATTTAAGGATATTCATTTACAACTAGCACAGAGTCTATTTCAATTTTATCTTCCTTAGTTCCAAGAGATGAGAACTTGTATTTTTGAATTTCACTTTTAAATGATATTTTCTTAGGTTGGATAGGCTTAAGTCTAGAAACATCAAGTTTAGGAAAAATTAAAGTTTTAGAAGCACAATCTATTAGAAAACGGTTGGCTGCTAACCAATCCATTCCTAATATCACATTAAGGTCAATTAAAAGCAACTAACTCAAGTTCACAACAATTGGTCTATTTCTGATGGTTATAATACAATTCATATATATTTTAAAGGTTAGGATTGGTTTAGAAGTAGGCGCATAAACAAGCAAAGTATAGGGTAATTTAAACGTAATTAACATCCTTAACTTTTTAAAAAAATTTCTTAGGACAACTGCTACTAACTTAGCATTTGGGTCTTATTCTACTCTCTTAATCAAGGTTTAACCATCAAGAACCCTCACTTATACCTACCCACTAAATCATATAACATGGATCATTGATAACCCCAATTATACAAGCCTTAAATCACCACTTACACCATGGGAATGTACTTAAACAATGTTAAACCCGCAGACTATTTTACTGCACCAGAAAAATACACTATTTTGGTTCTAAATCATGTCTAAAACACAAAATCTCAAGTCCTAATAGTTAAGATATCAATCCTACAACAAATCTAACCCACAATACACTGTTTCAACCTTCAAAACATTTGAAAACATCCATTAGAACAATAAGGCAATAACCATACTGTCAACATCTTATCATCTTCACTCAAGGGTATAACTCTTAATTTCACAATATAAGGAACATGGAAAATAACACAACTTGGACAATATTTCAATTTAGCATTAGGAGGGAAAAGTCATCTCGACTGAGTCCTGAGTGTGCACCCTCACAACTCTATCAAGATTTCCTTTCTTCCTTTCTGCCATCTCAGCTATACTATTAGTTTCAACTCTAGGATTTATAACTAGCATTCCTCTTCTCATTTCTACATGTCTTAAAATTTCAGATCTAGTTACTACCATTTTCCCCATAATATTCTTAACAAACAAACAATTCTAATCAGGGTAACACAGCAAAACACCTAATAGACCCACTACTCGCAAGTCCTAGAGATGCATAACCAGAGCTCTGATACCACTAATGTAACCCCCTGTCTAATTAATTAATTTCTATCTAAAATCCATAAACACTAAATTTACAATTAAAATAAATACACTCCATTAAGCTTAAAGTTTGTCATTATAATTTACATTATTAAAATTTACAGAAAATACTACTACCAAATTATTTCTAATTAATACAAAAGTATCTAAAGCCAAAAACCCTATTCCTATAGCTCTGGAACATGTCTGCATCTGTAACTTCTAATTAATCTTCCAAATACCTGCAATCACACTCCCCTAGAATCTGGGGACAGCATTACCGGATCAGGCATTTAATTTCTAATACATAGAAAAACAATCACAACCAATGACATTTCATTTCATAACTAAGAATTCACATAAATAATGCAAATGCAGTATGCTTTATGAAAATGCAAGTTTATAAAGCAGATGCAGTTTTGACTCAAAATCATTTTGACTCAAAATCATTTCGACCATAAAATCATTTTGACCCTGCTCCATGGAGACTTCCCCTTTGAGTGTTTAGTAAGTAACTGGCCTACCATTACGCTCTGTAATTCAGCTATCAGCCCCTACTAAACGCGAATAAGCTAGCAGAATTAGGAGATCAGGATACCCGGAAGGCCACCACGGCAGCATCTCTGTCCAGATTACAGCCACATGTGGAATTGCCAATATCCCTCACCCCACAGACTATATAATCACAGACTATACAGTCCTGTCTAACTTACTCTGCTCACCCATTTCTCAGGACTATTATATTCTCTGTTCATAATCTCAATCATCTTTTCAAATACATGACTACCGCAGTCCGGTCAGTCAACACAGTTCTCTGTTCATAATCTCAATCATATTTTCAAATACATGACTACCGCAGTCCGGTCAGTCAACACAGTCCTGGAAATCAATTCCCCCATAAATACTCAATTCTCATTTATCAAACTCGTTTAAAAATCTTTATTTTTCGCTCAAAAGACTCATGATCATGCAATATGATAATGATGCCAATAAGTAAATAATTATTATTAAACAATCACATAATAATTATAGAAATTCAATAATTAACATTATAACATTAACACTTTAATAAAATACCAACTAGTTCATTACTATGTAAAATTTCTAAATTCTCCTTGATATTTTCTAAAATTCCAATTTTGCTCTTGATCTTTTTATGAAATTCCGAATATGTCCCTAATTGTTCTAGAATCTATGAAATTACCTAATTACCCTCAATCTTTTGATAAAATTCCAATTGTATCCTTTAAATGTGAAATTACCTAATTAACCTCAATCTTTTTATAAAATTCCAATTGTATCCTCTAAATGTGAAATTACCTAATTACCCTTATACTTTTTAATTATTGCCGAAAATGCCCTTAAACTTTTTCTAAAATTCCCAATGTGTCCCGACATGTGAAATGACTATTTTACCCTTGGTCATTTGAAAAATTCCACATGATATCCCTATCATTCTCATCATGGCCGTATGGCCTCCTTCACATTTCCAACAATTTTCTCAAAACAACCAATCCAAATTCCAATCAAAATCAAATCAATTCAAGAAATCTCAATCAAGAACAAATTTCAATTTCCAATCAAGAACAAGCCAATCAATCAATTCCAATCCATCACAACACATCATGAATTCAATCAAACATGGATTCAAACAACAATTTCAAGCTTTTAACATCAATCATCTAAAAGCCCTAAATCAATTTCATCTTTTATTGAATCTTGATCAAATCTTGAAATTAGACCTAAGAACATGTTTCTATTAACTCCAATTGGTTTAAATTGAAATTAAATGCCAAGATCCTTACCTAGAATCCTTAGTTTGATGAAGAAATCCTTGAATCCCTTTTCTCCCTTTCTCCTTGTCTTCTTGAAATTTTTGGGGTTTTCCTACTAAATCTTTCTCTTTGGCCAAAGGTATATTGAAATTTGAGAGGTTTTGGTTGGTTTAATTCTTGGAATTGGAAGAAATGATGAAGAAGAAATGGAGGGGCTGCAGCTGTACCAAGCTCACGGTTTTGGAGCTTGGAGAGTTAGTGTTTAAAGCTTTTTCTTTTGTTTTATTAATTATCAATATTTAAAGAGATTTCTTCTCCACCAAATTTAATTCAACATTCACGTCCAGCTGCATGGTCTCCAAGGCAGTCCATTTGATGAGATTGGCAGCCACTTGGACGGACAAGGCAAGTGCCTTACGTTAGTTGCTAAATGCTTTTGTTACTTGGTCAAAATTGTAGAAAAAGTAAATTATTCTAGAATCTTAGAGAGCTTTTTAATTATCTTACAAACTAATTAGAATTTGAAGAAACTAACACCACCATTAAATTCCTCACTATCAAAAACCTTGGGGTAGTGTCTTAACTATCTCTTAATCAAGGTCTAATTAGCTTAATTTAATTACATTAGAAATGTCAATTTGTCAAATTTTGATTGGTTAATACTTTTATTTTTCTTTTTCTTAGTTAAACAATTTTAATAATTATTCTAAGTATGTTATAATTAATAGATAATTCTATAGATGTCATATAGATTTTATCTTAATTTTCTACCTTAAAATTTTACCGTAATAATTCCTCAGAGTCCTAATTCTCAGAAAATTCTAATAATTCGAAACTAGCATTTTGATTCTTCAACTGTATATATATTTCATCTATATTCAATTACCTTTTTATTAAGTTACAGATTAGTCCAAAATTTTACACTTGAAAATTTATCCTGGACAGCCGTCAGACACAACAGTCCAGTCAACAAGTAATTCATTTCTCAACTGTATATATTTTAAATCTACATTAATTTCTTGATTTATTAGAGTACAGTTTAATCCCAAAATGTTATATTGAAAATCTTATCCTGAACAGCTGTCTGACACAACTGTCCGGTCAACAAGAAATTTAGGCCTAAACAAATGTATCAAAAGACTTAGAAAATTTTGCTGAGTAGAACTGTATAATTTGTAATATGAAAGTATGTACAGAAAATATTCTCTAAATACAGTACGTAATTTCTTATAATATTTATAGAAAAATATTCATAAATAGTAAAATAAAAATGAGGGTGTTACACCATCCCTTACCATAGTCTCACCTTTGACCATTCAGGGAGTCCCTTGAGCTACCCTGTGGAGGAAGTGTGGATTTAATCGAATATAGACAAGTGTGGGTATTGGCTTACCTCTGTAAGGTTTACAAAACCTTACATCTATAGGAATTCGCCCACTTGGCTATTCTATAGGCCCACCGTTGGCCACCACGAAAACCTTTGACACTAGGTTGAGAGCCCACCTAGCACCCTCAACTTACGTGCCTACCCATATGTTTGTGCACCAACTGTGCACACATATGCACCAACTGTGCATATACAACATTCGGAATATTTCTATGCACCAACTGTGTGCACCCTGTAACACCCTCAATTTTATTTTACTACTTGTACATATTTTATTTATATAAATATTATGAGAAATTATGTACTGTATTTTATATAAACTTTCTGTACATATTTTCATAATAAAATTAATATAGTTCTATTAAGTAAAATTTTCTGAGTCTTTTAATACTTTTGTATCTGCCTAAAATTCTTGTTGACCAGACAGTTGTAGTCTAATAAATATATACAGTTGAGAAATGAATTATTTGTTGATTGGACCGTTGTGTCAGACAGCTGTCCAGGATAAATTTTCCAGCGTAGCATTTTGGACTAGACTGTAATCTAATAAAAAGATAATTGAATATACATTTAAAATATATACAGTTGGGAAATTAAAATGCTAATTTTGAATTGTTAGGATTTTCTGAGAGTTAGAACTCTGAGAAATTATTAGGATAAAATTCTAAGGTAGAAAATTAAGATAAAATTTGTATGACACTTATGGAATTATCTAATAATTGTAATATACTTAGAATAATTATTAAAATTGTTTAACTTCAAAAAATAAAAATACAAGTATTAGCCAATCAAAAGTTGACAACACACTATTTCTAATCTAATTAAATTAAGCTAATTAGACCTAGATTAAGAGATAATTAAGACACTACCCCAAGGTTTTTGATAGTGAGGAATTCAATGGTGGTGTTAGTTTCTTAAAATTCTAATTAGTTTGTAAGATAATTAAAAAGCCCCAAAACCTTCTAGACTAATCTACAAAAGTCTACAAATTTTGACTTTTGACCAAGGCAATTAGCAATTCACGTAAGGAACTTGCCTTGGCTGTCCAAGTGGGCTGAAAGCTGGCCAAATTGATCTCCCTTGGACCAAGACAGAAGCTGTAACACCCTCATTTTTATTTTACTATTTATGAATATTTTTCTATAAATATTATAAGAAATTACGTACTGTATTTAGAGAATATTTTCTGTACATAATTTCATATTAAAAATTATACAGTTCTACTCAGCAAAATTTTCTAAGTCTTTTGATACATTTGTTTAGGTCTCAAGTTCTTGTTGACCGGATAGTAGAAATTATGTACTGTATTTTATAGAAACTTTTTGTACATATTTTCATAACAAAATTAGTACAGTTCTATTCAGTAAAATTTTCTGAGTCTTTTAATACTTTTGTTTATGCCTAAATTTCTAGTTGACTGGACAGTGTGTCAGACGGCTGTCCAGGATAAATTTTCAAGTGTAAAATTTTGGACTAATCTGTAACTTAATAAAAAGGTAAGTGAATATAGATTAAAAATATATACAGTTAAAGAATTAAAATGCTAATTCCGAATTGTTAATATTTTCTGAAAGTTAGAACTTTGAGAAATTATTACGGTAAAATTCTAAGACAGAAAATTTAGAGAAAATTTGTAGGGCATCTATAGAATTATCTAATAATTTTAATATACTTAGAATAATTATTAAAAATATTTAATCAAGAAAAATTTAATTTAGAACCTTAACCAATCAAAAAGTGACAACTTAGGCTTTTCTAATGTCACTAAATTAAGCTAATTAGGCTTGGATTAAGAGATAAGTAAGACACTACCCCAAGGTTTTTGATAGTGAGGAATCCAATGGTGTTGTTAATTTTTTAAAATTCTAATTAGTTTGTAAGATAATTGAAAAGTTCTACAACCTTCTAGAAAACTCTAAAATAGCCTACAAATTTTGACCCATTGACCAAGGAATGGGCAAGTCACGTTGGGAACTCCCTTGGCTGTCCAAGTGGATGGAAAAGCTTGGCAAACTGATCTCCCTTGGACCAATACAGCAACTGGACGTGTGAGGCAGCAGCTGGACTTGTAGAAAAATTAAATTGGGTGGAGAAAACAATTATTTAATAACATAAGAAATCAAAACACAAAAATTAACTCTCCCTTCCACTCAAACCGTGAGTTCCCAAACTGCAGCCCCCTCCATTTCACTTCATCCTTTCAACCAAGACTAAGAAATAAACCAACCAAATCCTCCCAAATTTCAATATGTTTTAGGCCAAAGAGAAAGATTTAGGAGGAAAACCCCAAAAATTTCAAGAAGACAAGGAGAAAGGGAGAAAAGGGATTCAAGGATTTCTTCATCAAACTAAGGATTCTAGGTAAGGATCATGGCATTTAATTTCAATTTAAACCACTTGAAATGTAGAAAAACATGTTGTTAGGTTAAATTTTCAAGTTTGATTAAGAAACATGAAAAGATGAAATTGATTTAGGGCTTTTGTTAAATTGATGTTTGAAGTTTGAAATAATTGTTTGGAACAATGTTTTGATGATTTCATGATGTAAATTGATGGATTGAACCTTGTTTGATCTTGATTGAATCTTGAATTGGTTGATTTGGTTGATTATTGATTGGAAATTGGCTTGGTTGATTTTGTGAAGATGTTGGAAATTGGTAGAAATGACTCACGGCCATGGTGGGTTTGGAAGGATATCATGTGGAATTTTTTTAAAAGACCAAGGACAAAATAGTCATTTCACATGTAGGGACACATTGGGAATTTTAGAAAAAGTTTAAGGGCATTTTTGGCAATAATTAAAAAGTATAAGGGTAATTAGGTAATTTCACATTTTGAGGACACAATTGGAAAATTATAAAAAGATTGAGGGTAATTAGGTAATTTCATAGATTCTAGAAGAATTAGGGACACATTCGGAAATTTATAAAAAGATCAAGGGTAAAATGGGAAATTTTAGAAAATAGTAAGGGTAATTTAGTAATTTCACCTTTGAGGGCAAAATTGGAAATTTATAAAAAGATGGGGGTATTTTAATAATTTTCCATATTAAAGACTTAATTGGTATTTTAGTAAAAGTTTAGTAATTTTCATAGTAAATACATAATTATTATTTTAGTAAAAGTTTAGTAATTTTACCTAGTAAAGGACTAGTTAGTAATTTATTAAGGTATTGATGTTATAATGTTAATTAGTGAATTTTATAATTTTAATGTGATTGATTAATATTAGTTATTTGTTTATTAGCATCATTATCATATTGCATAAGTCTGACTTCTTGGAAAATACAAGATTTCAAATGAGAAATGAGTTTTTAAATAAGAAATGATTTTGTTGACTAACCGGGACTGCGGTAGTCATGAAAAATGAGTATGTTTGGGGGAATTGATTTCCAGGACTGTGTTGACTGACCGGACTGCGGTAGTCATGTATTTGAAAAGATGATTGAGATTATGAACAGAGAACTGTGTTGACTGACCGGAATGCGGTAGTCATGTATTTGAAAAGATGATTGAGATTATGAACAGAGAATATGATAGTCCTGAGAAATGGGTGAGCAGAGTAAGTTAGACAGGACTGTATAGTCAGTGATTATATAGTCTGTGGGGTGAGGGATATTGGCAATTCCACATGTGGCTGTAATCTGGACAGAGATGCTGCCGTGGTGGCCTTCCGGGTATCCTGATCTTCTAATTCTGTCTAGTTTATTCGCGTTTAGTAGGGGCTGATAGCTGAATTACAGAGCGTAATGGTAGGCCAGTTACTTACTAAACACTCAAAGGGGAAGTCTCCATGGAGCAGGGTCAAAATGATTTTATGGTCAAAAAGATTTTCGAGTTAAAAGGATTTTGAGTCAAAACTGCATTTGCTTTATAAACTTGCATTTTCATAAAGCATACTGCATTTGCATTATTTATGTGAATTCTTAATTATGAAATGAAATGTCATTGATTGTGATTGTTTTCTGTGTATTAGAAATTAAATGCCTGATCCGGTAATGCTGTCCCCAGATTCTAGGGGAGTGTGAATTGCAGGTGTCTGAAGATATAGTTAAATGATGAAGATGCAGAAATTCCAGAGCATATAGGATGAGACTATTTTGGGTAGACAATAATTTGTAGTACTTAGAATTATTTTGTAGCAGTGTTTATATAAATTTTAATGATGTAAATTACAGAACATATTTTGGATTGTAAGAGAACGTATCAGAACTTTGAAATAAATATATAAAATAAATTAAATAGTTAAATTATGTTTTATAAGAAAGGGGGGTTACAGAAGCTGAACGTGTAAGGCAGCAGCTGGACTTGTAGGAAAAAATAAATTGGGTGGAGAAATTTTTAATTTAAAGCATAAAAAACCAACATAAAAGAAAAAGCATAAATACCTACTTCTAAAAACCCCAAACCCGTGGGTTCCCAACAGCTGCAGCCCCTCCATTTTCACTTCATCTTAACTTCTAAAATTAAGAGAGAAATCAACCAAAACCTTCCAAATTTCAATATAGCTTTGGCCAAAAGAGAAGAAATTGGGAGAAGAACCCAAAAATTTCAAGAAGACAAAAGAGAAAGGGAGAAAAAGAAATTCAAGAGTTCTTCATCAAATTAAGGATTCAAGGTAAGGATCTTGGCATTAAATTTCAATTTAGACAAATTAGAAGTAGGAAAAACATGTCTTGAGGTCTAATTTCAAGAACCATGAAAAGATGAAATTGATTTAGGGATTCTATATATATATTTGATGTTAGAAGTTTGAAATTGATGATTGAAACAATGTTTTGTTGATCTCTTGATGTGTTGTGATGGATTGTGATGGATTGAAACTTGATTTGGTTGTTTTTTATTGAAATTGAATTGGTTGATTTTGAGAAAAATGTTGGAATTATGGCATAGGCCATTCACGGCCATGATGAGGAATAAAGGGATATCATGTGGAAATTTTAAAATAACCAAGGGTAAAATAGTCATTTCACATGTAGGGATAATATTGGAATATCACAAAAGGTTTAAGGGCAATTTAGTAAATTATAAAATATTCAAGGGTAAAATAGTAATTTCATATGTTCTAGAAAGTTTAGGGATAATTTTGGAATTTTATCAAAAGATCAAGGTCAAAATCGGAAATAATAGAAAAGAGTAAGGGTAATTTGGTAATTTTACCCTTGAGGGCAAAATTGGAATTTTTGAAAAAGAGCAAGGGTAGTTTAGTAAATTTTTATAGTAATGACCTAATTGGTATTTTAGTAAAATACTAATGTTATAATGTTAATTGTTGAATGTTTATATTTCTTTATGTGATTGTTTAATGTTAATTTATACTTATGATCATTATCACATGGCATAAGCATGCATGAGTCTTTTTGGGGGTTTTACAAAGATTCAAGTGAAAAAAATGATTGATGTTGACTAACCGAGACTGCGGTAGCCATGAAAAGAAAAGAAAAGAAATGAAAAGAAAGAAAAGAAATGAAAAGAAAGAAAAGAAAAGAAAAGAAAGAAAAGAAGAAAGAAAAGAAAGAATAAATGTTGACTAACCGGGACTGCGGTAGTCATGAGAATTGAATCTTTGGGGTGAGCAGAGTAAGTTAGACAGGACTGTATAGTCTGTGGTTATGTAGTCTGTGGGATGAAGGATATTGGCAATTCCACTTGTGGCTGGAAATTGGACTGAGTTGCGGTCGTGGTGGCCTTCCTGGGTATCCTGATCTCCTAATTCTGTCTAGTTTATTCGCGTTTAGTAGGGGCTGATAGCTGAATTGCAGTGCGTAATGGTAGGCCAGTTTCTTACTAAACACTCAAAGGGGAAGTCTCCATGGAGCAGGGTCAAAATGATTTTGAGTCAAAACTGCATTTGCATAAATCATACTGCAATTGCTTTAATTATGTGATTTATTAATTGTTATATATGAAATGTACATGGTTGATATTGTTTCTAATTGTATGAGAAATTAAATGCCTGATCCGGTAAAGTTTGTCCCTAGCTTCTAGGGAAGTTTAATTGCAGGTGAAAGAAGAATAGTTAGAAGAAAAAGATGCAGATATGACCAGAGCTGTAGGATGGGAATTTTTGGGCTGACAATAGTTACAGAAATATTTAGATTGTAACACCCCGAAAATTAAAACCCAATAAGTATGAAAGTGAGATATTTAATTAGAAATTTTCTTGTTGGAGAGAATTGTAACACTGTGATTTTTCGTAACGTATATTAAGTGTTTGATAAATACCATAAAAGGAAATTAAATTTAAATTTATAGTGTTATTGTGAGATTTTTGGAACATTTACGTAAGTTCCGTAAGTTGTAGAAAAAAAAAAATAAGAGAAGAGGGGTGTCCTTAGAGGAAGTGTGGCTGCAAATAGCAAAATTGTAAAATTATGCCAAATAAGAAACGTGAACCGCTTCTCTTCCCGTCATTTCTTCGTTCTTCTCTTCTTCCTCGCTGAGAACCCTATGCTGTCTCTCCTTCTCTCTAAATATTCTGCATCTCTCTAATATTTGAGCCTCCAAATCAAAGTTTCTACCGATTAAAATTGGATATATCATAGAGGGAGACTAGAGCTTCAAAACCAACCGATTGGATTTCGATTTCATCGAGGTATGTAGGGGTTTCTTTTTTTTTTCCTAAGCTATTTCCTTGTTTTCTTGTTAAATATGGATTGTGGCTGTTGTTGATGGTCTATAAATAATTTTGAAAACCCGAAATAAGCTACTTGAGATTTGGGTCCTGTGACTGTGTGGATTTTTCGTCTCGGTTTTCGTGCAGGTTTTTGAGGATGTAAATACATTTTCTTATGTTTTGATGCCTTTGGATATCATGGTATTTTTTTCATATTTTTTTGAGCACTGTAACTATTTTTACCGGAATTATTTTTAAAAACTGTTGATTCTGAGAATGGGACTGTTTTGATTTTTACAAGAATTTTGGGACATGATTTTGGAAAACTGGAACCATGAGTTCATTTTATACATCATGAGGGTCATCTCTGAATTTTTGTAAGGTCAGAAAAGCCTGGGAAGTATTTTTAGTGATTTAATGTTGGAAAAACCGAAAAGCTGGACAGTAGAGAAATTAAATGTAGAAAATTACTTTTTGTGAGAATTTGGTCTTGAGAAAATTTATTAATACTGTTTTGACCATGTGGAATATCCATGGATTTTCTCAGAATTTTGTAAGTACCTTTTATAATTAATTACATTTTCTTATTGAAAACTGTGTTCTGGAGAAATAATGATTTGGAAATTCAAAAAAGGTATTTTTGGTGGATTTTTGGTACTGAGGAAATTATATATGATGGTCCACATGTTGGAGATATTCTCTGTAAAATTTCACATAAAACGAATTTGATATGCTATTTTCTAAAAATATGGAATTGTGTTTGACAGAGTATGTCCAGCCACTGTTTTTAATTCAAAAATAATATTTGTGGGTTGAATTTTCGTGAGATAAATTTATATGATGAAATATGAATGATGTATAGTTTCTCTGTAAAATCTCATGAAATTTCAAATTGATATGATGCATCAAATAATTTTTGGTGTGTGTGTACAGCTCTATGTGTCCACATGAAATTTAATTATATTAATTGTGTATTTGGTTTTAATGCCTTTAATTGTACTTGTTAAGGAATAATTTCACCTAAAAAGGGAAGTTTCCATAGAAATATGAATGCAATGATTTGTGATGGATTGAGTTTGAGTTATTGGATTATTGGTTATTAATGATTGTTCTGTTATTAACTGTGAATTGGAGACCGGGAGGAATGTGATCCTCGGGCAAAGAGTGCTGAAAATTGTTGTGCATGTGAATTGCTTGTATCAGTGAGATCTTATATTCAGAGAGAAATATTTGGGAGAAAAATCCAAAAATTTAAAGAAGACAAAGGAGAAAAGGAGAAAAAGGATTCAAGGTAAGGGAAGCTTCCTTGTGATTTATATTTTCAGTTTAAGTGTGGTTGAGAGTTAGGGGGCTCAATCACATATAGCATGCCTGCCCCTTTTGCTGTTTATGTTGAGTTGATTGGTGGTTGAATTTAAAATTGATGAAAAATGGGTATTTGATTCTCCTGGCAGTGGCTGTGTGAGTGTGTATGGACTGATTGTTTTTGTTTTTGATTCTCTAAATTACTTGGAAAGGCTCCTAAAACAAAGGATACCATGCCCAAATTTTCTTGAAATTATTTGATAAGCTTTGCATGTGAAAATCAAACCACAAAACAAAGTGGCAGTGGCTGTTAGGTTCGTCTGGCCATTGGAGATGGCAGGTACTGAGATGTCGTATCTAAGAATGTAAGGATCATGGCATTTAATTTCATTTTAGACCATTTGGAATGTAGAAAAACATGTTGTTAGGTTTAGATTCAAGATTTGATCAAGAGCCATAAAAAGATTAAATTGATTTATATAATTGATATTAGAAGCTTGAAATAATTGTTTGGAATCATGTTTGATTGATTGGATGATGTGTTTTGATGGATTGAAATTGATTTGGCTTGATTGTGTTGTGAATGATGTTGGAAATTGTTGAATGTTTATATTTTTGTAGGTGATTGTTTAAAATTACTTATTTAATTGTGATTATTAACATATTGCATATGCATGAGTCTTTTTGGGGGTTTTACAAAGATTCAAGTGAAAAATAATTGATGTTGGCTAACCGGGACTGCGGTAGCCATGAAAAGAAAGAAAAGAAAAGAAAAGAAAGAAAAGAAAGATTAAATGTTGACTAACCGAGACTGCGGTAGTCATGAGAAACAAGTTGATATATGAGAAATGATTTAGTTGACTAACCGGGACTGCGGTAGTCATGTGAAATGAAAATGATTGAGAAATGATTTTGTTGACTAACCGGGACTGCGGTAGTCATGTGAAAGGAATATGATTTGAGAATTGAATCTTTGGGGTGAGCAGAATAAGTTAGAC
This sequence comes from Pueraria montana var. lobata, assembly GCA_026413185.1. Classification (NCBI taxonomy): domain Eukaryota; kingdom Viridiplantae; phylum Streptophyta; class Magnoliopsida; order Fabales; family Fabaceae; genus Pueraria; species Pueraria montana. Next base: position 72,434,872 of record CM048646.1, on the reverse strand, counting down.
AGGGCTGTATAGTCTGTGATTATATAGTCTGTGGGGTGAAGGATATTGGCAATTCCATATGTGGCTGTAATCTGGACAGAGATGCGGTCGTGGTGGCCTTCCGGGTATCCTGATCTCCTAATTCTGTTTAGTTTATTCGCGTTTAGTAGGGGCTGATAGCTGAATTGCAGTGCGTAATGGTAGGCCAGTTTCTTACTAAACACTCAAAGGGGAAGTCTCCATGGAGCAGGGTCAAAATGATTTTGAGTCAAAACTGCATTTGCATAAATCATACTGCAATTGTTTTAATTGTGTGACTTATGATGTTATGACTCATTGTGATTAGTGGTGATGGTGTATGTGGTTGATCTTGTTGATGATTCATGTAATAAATATGTTTATGAACTAAGTTTTGTATAACATTTTCAGTTATTATATATAGTATTTTGAAGTATACAAAATCTAGTTTTTCGTCCTTTTCCTTAATAATTGGAAATTCACTTATTTTCTTATATGTATAGTTTTGTTTGGTAAGCTTACCCTTGCAATGTTTGCACATGTGGTTCGTGCCTGTGATGATCTCGGACATCGTGTTCGGGGGAGCAGATGATTTTTAGGTGGATCTTTCTCTTGGAGAGTTTGTGGATAGAGCATACGAGGGATTGAAGACATTATCATTTCTTTCCATTTCTTTGTTTGGTCTTATGTATAAAATGAACCAGTTAGGGGTATTATGTATTTATCATGTGAAAAGATGTATGTACACATAGTTTTATTTAGTTAAGTTTTGTATAAGAGATATTTATAAATTAAGCTTTAAATTTTATCTGTCAGTTTTGGGAATCGCGGAAAAAAAAAAAAATTTATCCAATATTTTATCAATAAACTAATTAGAGAGTTTTTAAAATTTAATGAAATAAAATCTTTAGTATAACAAATCTGTAACGAAGACGGGTCGTTACATAGATCATTTTGTAGTATGATATTTTGGGTATATAATAATTGTAGTACTTAAAATTATTTTTGTAACATTGTTTTTAGAAAATTTTAGTCATGTAAAAGATTAAATATAATGTATTTTTATATATTGTATTGAAAAATTTTAATAGTTAAATTAAATATTTATATTAGAAGGGGGGTTACATTAGTGGTATCAGAGCTCTGGTTATGCATCTCTAGGACTTGTGAGTAGAGTGAGTCTATTAGGTGTTCTACTGTGTTACCCTGATTAGAATTGTTTGTTTGTTAAGAATATTATGGGAAAAAGGGTAGTAACTAGATCTGAAATTTTAAGACATGTAGAAATGAGAAGAGGAAGACTAGTTATAAATCCTAGAGTTGAAACTAATAGTATAGCTGAGATTGCATAAAGGAAGAAAGGAAATCTTGATAGAGTTGTGAGGGTGCACACTCAGGACTCAGTCGAGATGACTTTCTCTCCTAATGCTAATTTTTTTTTATATTGTCCAAGTTGTATTATTTCCCATGTTACTTATTTTGTGAATTTACAAGTTATACCCTTTAGTTAGTTGAGGAAGGAGATCTAAAGATCTGAGTTAGTAGATCAAGGTTGAGAATAGAGGTCCAAATATTTGAGTTTATAGGAAAGGATGAGTTTGACAATGGAAAGAAAACAAAGTTTCGAAGGTACCTTGATGTTTGGAATATGATGAGATGTTGAGAGTAGGGTTATTGCCATATTGTTCTAATGGATGTTTTCACGTGTTTTGAAGGTTGAAACAGTGTATTGTGGTTTAGATTTGTTGTAGGATTGATATATTAACTATTAGGACTTGAAATTTTGTGTTTTGGACATGATTTAGAACCAAAATAGTGCATTTTTCTGGTGCAGTAAAATAGCCTGCGGGTGTAACATTGTTAAATTACATTCCCATGGTGTAAGTGGTGATTTAAGGCTTGTATAATTGAGGTTATTAATCATCCATGTTGTAGGACTTAGTTGGTAGGTATATGTGAGGGTTCTTGATGGTTAAACCTTGATTAAGAAAGTAGAATAGGACCCAAATGCTAAGTTAGTAACAGTTGTCTTAAGAAAATTTTTTATAAAAAAAATTGAGGATGTTAATTATGTTTAAAATACCATATACCTTGCTTGTTTCTGTACCTATTTCTAAACCAATCCTAACCTCTAAAATATACATGAATTGTGTTATAACCATCAGAAATAGAATATTTGTTGTAAACTTGATTTGTTTGCCTTTAATTGACCTTATTGGGAAGAGATTGGTTAGTAGCCAACCGTATCCTAATAGATTGTGCCTCTAAAACTTTAATTTTTCCTAAACTTGATGTTTCTAGACTTAAGCCTATCAAACCTAAAGAAATATCATTTAAAAGTGAAATTCAAAAATACATGTTATCATCTCTTGGAACTAAGGAAGAAAAAAAATAAAAATAGACTCTGTGCCAGTTGTAAGTGAGTATCCTGAGGTGTTTCCGGATGATGTTCCTGGCTTGCCTCCTGAAAGAGAAATAGAATTCAGTATAGACTTGATACCTAGTACTAGACCAATTTCTATGCAACCATATAGGATGTCATCATTAGAATTAACTGAGTTAAAGAAACAATTGGAAGAATTATTAGAAAAACAGTTTATAAGGCCTAGTGTGTCCCCATGGTGAGCCCCAGTATTATTAGTAAAAAGAAAGATGGAGGATCTAGGTTATGTATAGATTATAGACAATTAAATAAAGTAACTATAAAGAATAAATATCCTTTACCTAGTATAGATGATTTAATGGATCAACTTAGAGGAGCGACAATTTTCTCTAAAATAGATTTAAGGTCTGGGTACCATCAAATTAGAGTTAAAAAGGAGGATATTGTAACGACTCATCTTCGTTACAGATTTGTTACACTAAATATTTTATTTCATTAAATTAAAAAAAAACTCTCTAATTAGTTTATTGATAAAATACTGGAGATTTTTTCGTGATTCCTAAAACTAACATATAAAATTTAAAGCTCAATTTATAAACATCTCTTATACAAAGCTTAACTAAATAAAACTATGTATACATACATTTTCACATGATAAATACAAAATACCCCTAAGCAAATCCATTCTATACATGAGACCAAACAAAGGAAAGAAAGAACGCAACTTCAAGCTCGTGCTCGCTCCATCTACCACAAATCCAAGAGGAGTCCACCTAAAAGCCATCTGCTCCCCCGAACGATGTTCGAGATCATCACAGGCACAAACCACACGTGCAAACATTGCAAGGGTAAGCTTACCAAACAAAACTATACATAATAACTGAAAATGTTGTACAAACTTAGTTCATAAACTCAAAACTCAATTCAGCAATACACACCGATAAGCACACCATCATGACTCAACCATCTCAAAGAGTTCATACAACATAGTTACATAAAATCAACAAAAGTCATAAATCATCATCTAACATCAACAACATAAACCATCACCGCTCACCATCATGAGCCACATCTCAACAACAATACAACCACCAACATTCCTCATCACAAAGTGATGTACAACATAACCCACTAGACAACCTTTGTCGACAACAACTGACTCTACTCCATGGAGTTTCAACACCATATGAGCGGTCCTCATAGGCCACCTCCCCCACCATAGTCAGTGTCTACTAACCATACAGGGAGTCCTCTGAGCTACCCTACGGGGAAAGTGTGATTTTATCGAAAATAGACAAGTGCTATAGTGGCTTACCTCTGTAGGTTTGCAAGACCATACATCTATAGGGATTCGCCCACTCGTCTATTCTATAGGCTCACCGTTAGCCACCACGAAAATCCCCAGCACTAGGTTGAGAGCCCAACTGGCACCCTCAACTTACGTGCCTACTCATATGTCTGTGCACTAACTGTGCACAACAACATTCGGAATATTTCTGTGCATCAACTATGCACACCCTGTATTCCAGCAGCAAAACATATTTGGAATCCCTTACAATCGTATATACGACACCTCCATACCCGCCATTTCCAATGGCCTGACTTAAGGATCCAAATACATCTCAACAACACCAGCAAATCTCAACCACGACAACAACCCATCCCCTATACACTAAAAGAGTCACTAAACCTCTTGGGAAGTAGTTCTCAACACTCCAACACGCCATTCGGAGTCAAAACATAGGGGTGGTACTTGGAAAGATATCCCATTAGGCGAGACCCCCGGGTCGCTTTAGTGGGCCGGAGTTCTGGCGTGAAACTCACCCTCCCAAGTATACCAATTTTCTTTTCTATAAAAATCTTCCCAAAGGACATAGCTAACTTCTCTTTAACATATAGGAATGGTTCCAACACATAATTCTCATATATCATCATCTCATCAATATTCCATTTCAATTTCTCAACAAAACACATACACCTCAATAACAAATAATATTCTCAACAAAATTTTAAGCACTTCAATCAATAATATAATAATCTCAACGAATTATATCCCATCAACTATAATATACTAACCCCAACAATAAAGTCATTTCTCAATAAACAAACATCTCCATTCCAATAACTCTATCATATTAACCAAATTGACCAAATAAGGTCGAATTCTCTTTGACAGTACTAAATGTGAGCTCTCACTGATTGTAGAAATTGACCTCGGAATTATAAACTTTTTATATCAAATCGAAGCTCTTGAAATATATTTTACAGAAAGGTATCCCACTTATAAAATCAATATCTAGAAAATTTTATAAAAGTTTTCAAAGTCAGCAGCCCTGTATTTTGAGTGTTCACTGAACATAGCTCAAAGAAATGTCAATTTCTCCCACTTCCCAAATCTGTTTTGAGCTGAACTTTTTACAGTAGAAAAGTAACATCTCTATCTTTCTAAAAAGGTAACTCTTTCCCCAAGATTCTTTTCCTACTATTCCCAGTAAATTTCTTTCAAACAGCCTAAATTTCAGATTCAAAACAGAGCTCCAAACCCTTGCCCTGTTTCTCTTTAAAAGGTAATTTAGAAATTGAACATGATAATTTTTGTAATTTACATGGTTAAAAAGCTTGTTCTGTCTAGTTTTTAATGGTGCAAAAACGAAAAAGAAACATTAATCACACAAGTGGGAATTTGAGAAAAATCGAGACATGTTCCAGGGGAAACCCGAAAAACAGAACAGCCACTTTGGGAGTCATGGATGAACTCCGAGATGAGGTTTTCTCTCTAAGGTGTAAAAATAAAAGTTTCTACATTTCATGTCTATTTTCATTCAAAACAAATTTCATGAAAAATCAACGGTTAGATCTTCCAAAAATCACAAAATCGTGGGGGCTATCCAGGGCTGGACGAACCAAACAGCCACTGCCACTTTGTTTTGTGGTTTGATTTTCACATGCAAAGCTTTGTCAAACAATTTTAATAAAATTTGGGCATGGTCTCCTTTGTTTTAAGAGCCTTTCCAAGTAATTTAGAGAGTCAAAAACAAAAACCATCAGCCCATACACACTCACACAGCCACTGCCAGGAAATCAACTACCCATTTTTACATCAATTTCAAACTCAACCACCAAGCAAATCAACATAAACAACAATAGGGGCAGGCATGCTATGTGTGGTTGAGCCCCCTAACTCTCAACCACACTTAAACTGAAAAACAATGGAGAAGCTTCCCTTACCTAAAATTTTTGACTCAAAACCTTGAAGAAGAAGTTAGAGAGGAGACTTGTTGATCCAAGAATGATCTCTACCCAACTTTGGCTATGAAATCAACTAGAGCACACCTAAATCAATTCCAAAATAAGCTTCAATCAAATTTTCACCCACCAACCAAGATTATACATGAGACCCATTTCATGTTCTTGGGGGAGAGAGGAAGAGATGAACAAGAGGATTAAAGAGATGAGATGAAAGGTTTACCCCTTACAATAGACACCAAAGAAATCTCTAGACAAGAAGAAAAATCCCTCCATGATGTAGTAATTCCAACTTGAGCTCAAGAAGAAGAGAGGTTTCGGGAGGCAGGAAGGAGGAAGAATTGGAGAAATTGGAAGAATGGAAGTTCACGGCTCAATTGGGGCTTTAATTTGCAAAAATTACTTTTTGCAACCATCTTCCTCTAAGGACACCCCCCTTCTCTTTTTTTTTTTTTTATAACTTACGGAACTTACGTAAAAGTCTAAAAAAATCTCACAACAACTATAGATTTAAATTTAATTTCCTTTTACGGTATTGATCAAGCACTTAATATACGTTATGAAAAATTACAGTGTTACAATTCTCCCCAACAAGAAAAATTTCGTCCTCGAAATTTGCTTGTGGTAAAAATGTTATAACACTGTTAATAATCACACAACCGTTTCACCTGTAGTGAGTCTTCAGCTTTTCCCACAATTCTTTATTATCTTGATCAAATTGATCTTTCCATCGAGTGGTCCCACTCAATCCCTTTGTCACTATCCTTCAGACAGGTTCTCACTAACTAATTCCCTCGTTATCAGTACTATATAACCCATATAAGTAAAACAAGGACCTTTTCCATAAGCCTTTTCCTTTTCAATACTTAAGTCAAAATGTTTATATAATAAGAGAACTTACGTTAACTTAAAACATTTACTTTCATCTTATCAAAGGTTTTCAAAACACATAAAGGAAAACTGAAATCTCCTTTAAGCTTAAATACTTAAAACCTACTTTAATCCACTTTTCAAAAGAGATGTTCAAAACACATGCAAAAAGAAGCTTAAACTCCCCAACAAACTTAAAATCATAAAACATCTTTTAAGCCATTTTTCAAAAGAAAGTTTCAAAATACATTTCAACATGAATAGATCAAACTTGTAATATATTTTAAACACATCAAAAACTCATTTGTCTTTGTATTCCACCAAAACACATAAAACTTAAACTTCCCAAATTAAAGGATCAATGGAAAATCACGAAAGGTAATCTTGCATCAAACTTTTATGCAAAAAGAAAGAAGTAATGCAAGTGAAAACAAAATACTGTGAGCTAAAAGCCTTTACATGATGCATAAGAGTATGGTGGCATAGGGCACTACAAACTTTCACTTGAAAACAACTAAAACAAGTTTCCAAATTATAGGTTTTCAAAGGATTCCCTAAAGGGAATAAACATCAAGAGCCATTCTAAAATAAAACACATAAGTGGTGAGGTTGATAGATTTCAAAAGCAACAATCATTTTGATTAAAACTTTTCAACAACTATTTAAAATAAAGGTCATAGGCAAAACATGTTTGAACAAAAGGGTGAAAATCCAATGTGATATTTCTACTTTGCAAATCAATTCTAAAAGAACAAGTTCATTTTAAAACAACCAATATCAACTTTGAAACAAAAACACTACAAAGTGAAACATAGATTCAAAACTAAAAAGGAATACATGCATAGTTGCGGTGTTTCTCAAAAACCGATTTCCTTTACTTCAAAAGGATAGTAGTAAAACTTGTTCATCTAACACAGGAAAATCATCAAAACATTTTTCTACCTTTAGAAGCAAGCTCCAGAAGATTTTGTGGAAATACCAACTTGTATTTAGAAACAACATACCATTGAGGATGAAGAAAAGAGAAAACGGAGGAAATCATAGAGGTGATATTCTCCATGAAATAAACTTTTGGATCACATACAATTTTAAAACATCAAACACGCTCCCAAAGGAGGTAGTTTGGTTTTAGCATGAAAAGGTTATACAAACTTGGGTGAAATAACTTGTACTTCAATCCACAAACATCTAAAGATTTTGGAACTGATGTCTTGTTGTTGAGAAAACGCAACCACATAATTAGAAAACAAAACTGAGTAGTAAAACTTTTACAAGACATCTAGATTAAACGAAATCAAAGCATCATCATTCTTTTCAAAAGAAAACCAACTTGCCATTACTGGGAAAAAAAACAATAGTTTAAAAAGAAAAGAGCTTTTATACCAAGCATTTTGCAAAACAACTCGAACAAATAAAGTTAAAACAACATGTTCATCTTTCCAAAAGAAAACTACTTTAATTACATCAAATATTTCAAGATACTAAAGAAAACATTCAGAAAGAACAACGACAATATGATAAATCTATCATCGATTATTTTAAAAGAAACTCATTTTACCTATAGTACTGATCTAAAATCACTAGTTCTTAGCACACTCTATCTGAGGTAAGCTATTGGTCTAAGGGATCTTGATCCCACTCTGTTCTTTGTAACATCCTCATTTCACTATTTGTACGCATTTATATATGTACATTATGAACACTTATGCACTGTATTTTATAAAACTCTATGAACATATTTTCTTAATGAAATTAATACAGTTCTACTCAGAAGATTTTTCTGAATTTCTAAATGTCTTCGTTTTTGCTGAAATTGATAGTTGACTGGACTGCTATGTCAGACAGCTGTCCAGGGTAAATTTTCAAGTATAGAATTTTGAACTCATTTATAACTTAAAAGAAAGGTAATAGAATATAGATTAAAAATATATACAGATAAAGAATTAAAATGCTTATTCATAATTGTTAGGATTTTCTGAAAGTTAGAACTTTGAGGAATTATTACGGTAAAATTCTAAGACAGAAAATTTAGAGAAAATTCATAGGATATCTATAGAATTATCTAATAATTGTAATATACTTAGAATAATTATTAAAAATGTTTAACCAAGAAAAATTTAATTTAGAACCTTAACCAATCAAAAAGTGACAACTTAGGCTTTTCTAAGATCACTAAATTAAGCTAATTAGGCTTGGATTAAGAGATAAGTAAGACACTACCCCAAGGTTTTTGATAGTGAGGAATCCAATGGTGGTGTTATTTTCTTCAAATTCTAATTAGTTTGTAAGATAATTAACAGCCCTAAATTATTCTAGAAAATTCCATTAAATTACCTACAAATGTTGACTTTTGACCTTTTGGAAGGCAAGTCACTTGCTGCACTCCTTTGGCTGTCCAAGTGGATGGGGAAGCTTGGAGAACTGATCTCCCTTGGCCAATAGGGGCTGCTGGACGTGCAGGAGCTGCTGGATGTGAAGGAAACATCCAATTTGGTTAATTCTTGGTTTAATGAAGCAAATAACTTAAGAAAAAAGGCAAAAAGTCACAAAAGCTATTTTTCTCTCCAAAACAGAACCGTGAGCTTCCTTACCCAGCAGCTGCAGCTCTTGACTTCATTTCATCTTAACTTCATCATCTCATCCCAAATTAAGAAACCAAACCATCCAAACTTCCAAAACACAAAGCTTATTCGGCTAGTAGAGAAAGAATTGGAGAAAATCTCAAAAATTCCTACAAGACCAAGGAGTGAGGGAGAAAGGAATTCAAGGCTTTTTCTTCAATTAAAGAGTTTAAGGTAAGGATCTAGGCATTTAATTTCAATTAGAACCCTTGGAATTAGAAGAAAACATGTTGTAGGCTTAGATTAAAAATTTGAACTAGAATCATGAAAACTTGAAATTGATTTAGGGGTTTTGTGTTTTTGATGCTTGTGATTGCAATTCATGGATTGGAATGATGTTTGATTGAATTTTTAAGGTGTTGTAATGGTTGAAATTTGGTTTGTTGAATTTTGATTGAAATTGTGATTTGATTGAATTTTGGTTGGAATTGGAGTTTGTAGCTTTGGAAGAATTGTTGAGAATGGCTTGTAGACCATTCGGGCAGCCCTAAAATGCAAGGGATATTATGTGGAAATTTTTATAAAACCAAGGGCAAAATGGTCATTTTACATGTAGGGACACATTGGGTATTTTGGAAAAAGATTGAGGGCATTTTCGGAAATTATTAAAATACTAATGTTATAAGGTAAATTGCTTAATTTTTGTATTCTTGTATATTAATGTGTACAAATTATTTATTTAATTGTGATCATGAACATAATTCGTTGCATGAGTCTTTTTGGGGGATTTATAAAGATTCAAGTGAAAAATAATTGATGTTGGCTAACCAGGATTTCGGTAGCCATGAAAAGAAAGAAAAGAAAAGAAAAGAAAGAAAAGAAAAGAAAAGAAAGAAAAGAAAGAATTATGTTGACTAACCGGGACTGCGGTAGTCATGTGAAATGAAAATGATTGAGAAAGAATTATGTTGACTAACCGAGACTGCGGTAGTCATGAGAATTGAGTTGATCTATGAGAAATGATTTTGTTGACTAACCGAGACTGCGGTAGTCATGTGAAATGAATATGATTTGAGAATTGAATCTTTGGGGTGAGCAGAATAAGTTAGACAGGACTGTATAGTCTGTGATTATATAGTCTGTGGGGTGAGGGATATTGGCAATTCCACATGTGGCTGTAATCTGGACAGAGATGCTGCCGTGGTGGCCTTCCGGGTATCCTGACCTCCTAATTCTGTTTAGTTTATTCGCGTTTAGTAGGGGCTGATAGCTGAATTACAGATCGTAATGGTAGGCCAGTTTCTTACTAAACACTCAAAGGGGAAGTCTCCATGGAGCAGGGTCAAAACGAATTTGAGTCAAAAACTGCATTGCATAAATCATACTGCATTTAATTATGTGTGTAACTAATTAATTTGTTATGATATGTATTTGTTTGAAATTGTTTTAATTCTATGAGAAATTAAATGCCTGATCCTGTAATGCTGTCCCCAGATTCTAGGGGAGTGTGAATTGCAGGTGCTTGAAGATATAGTTATATGATGAAGATGCAGAAATTCCAGAGCATATAGGATGGGACTATTTTGGGTAGACAATAATTTGTAGTAGTTAGAATTATTTTGTAGCAGTGTTTATATAAATTTTAATGATGTAAATTACAGAACATATTTTGGATTGTAAGAGATCGTATCAGAACTTTGAAATAAATATATAAAATGAATTAAATAGTTAAATTATGTTTTATAAAAAAAAAGGGGGTTACATTAGTGGTATCAGAGCTCTGGTTATGCATCTCTAGGACTTGCGAGTAGTGGGTCTATTAGGTGTTTTGCTGTGTTACCCTGATTAGAATTTTTGTTTGTTAAGAATATTATGGGAAAAAGGGTAGTAACTAGATCTGAAATTTTAAGACATGTAGAAATGAGAAGAGGAAGGCTAGTTATAAATCCTAGAGTTGAAACTAATAGTATAGCTGAGATTCTAAGAAAGGAAGGGATGGCAGAAAGGAAGAAAGGAAATCTTGATAGAGTTGTGAGGGTGCACACTCAGGACTCAATCGAGATGACTTTTCCCTCCTAATGCTAAATTTTAATATTGTTCAAGTTGGGTTATTTTCCATGTTACTTATATTGTGAATTTAAGACTTATAATCTTGAGTTAGTTGAGAAAGGAGATCTAAAGACCTGAGTTTGTAGATCAAGGTTGAGAATAGAGGTCCAAATATTTGAGTTTATAGGATAATAGTTGAGTTTGATAAAAGAAAGAAAACAAAGTTTTGAAGGTACCTTGATGTGTGGAATATAATGAGATGTTGAAAGTATGGTTATTGCCATATTGTTCTAATGGATGTTTTCATGTGTTTTGAAGGCTGAAACAGTGTATCGTAGTATAAATTTGTCACAGGATTGATATCTTAACTATTAGGACTTGAAATTTTGTGTTTTAGACATGAATTAGAACCAAAATAGTGCATTTTTCTGGTGCAGTAAATTAGCCTGCGGGTTTAATATGTTTAATTACATTCCCATGGTGTAAGTGATGATTTAAGACTTGTATAATTGAGGTTATCAAGGATCCATGTTGTAGGTCTTAGTTGGTAGGTATATATATATGAGAATTCTTGTTGGTCAAACCTTGATTAAGAAAGTAGAATAGGACCCAAATACTAAGTTAGTAGAAGTTGTCCTAAGAATATTTTTAGTTGAAAGAGTAAGTGATTGGAAGGCCTAAGGGTGTGTGTCTTGATGTTGGATATTGAACCCAAGTAAAAAAATAAAAAAATAAAAAAATAAATAAATAAATTGGTAGTAGTGAATTGGAGTAATTTGAGGATGTTAATCATGTTTAACATGCCCTATACCTTGCTTGTTTCTGTGCCTACATCTAACCCAATCCTAACCTCTAAAATATGTTTGCATTATGTGATAACCATCAGAGATAGATCATTTGTTGTGAACTTGATTTGTTTGCCTTTAACTGACCTTGATGTGATATTAGGAATGGATTGGTTAGCAGCCAACCGTATTCTAATAGATTGTGTTTCTAAAACTTTAATTTTTCCTAAACTTGATGTTTCTAGACTTAAGCCTATCCAACCTAAGGAAATATTATTTAAAAGTGAAATTCAAAAATACATGTTATCATCTCTTGGAACTAAGGAGATAAAATTGAAATAGACTCTGTGCTAGTTGTAAATGAATATCCTGAAATTTTTCTGATGATGTTTCTGGTTTGCGTCCTGAAAGAGAATAGAATTTAGTATAGATTTGATGCCTGGTACTAGACCAATTTCTATGCAACCATATAGAATGTCATTATTGAAATTAATCGAGTTAAAGAAACAATTGGAAGAATTATTAGAAAAACAGTTTGTAAGGCCTAGTGTGTCCCTATGGTGAGCCTCAGTATTATTAGTTAAAAAGAAAGATGGAGGATCTAAGTTATGTATAGATTATAGACAATTAAATAAAGTAACTATAAAGAATAAATATCCTTTACCTAGAATAGATGATTTAATGGACCAACTTAGAGGAGCAACAATTTTCTCTAAAATAGATTTAAGGTCTGGGTACCAATAAATTACAGTAAAAAGGAGGATATACCCAAGACTGCTTTTAGGACTAGATATGGACATTATGAATATCAAGTGATGCCATTTGGAGTGACTAATGGCCCAGCAGTGTTGGATTATATGAATAGGGTGTTTGGACCATACTTAGATCATTTTGTAGTAGTATTTACAGATGATATATTAATATATTCTAAAAATAAAGAAGAACATGAAAATCATCTTAGAATAATATTAGAAATTTTAAAAGATAGAAAATTATATGCTAAATTGTCTAAGTGTGAATTTTGGTTGGAGGAAGTGAAAATTTTAGGACATTTAATTTCTAAAGATGAACTAAGTGTAGATTTTTCTAAGGTAGAAGCAGTTTTAGAATGGGAAAGGCCTAAGACAGTAACTGAGATTAGTAGTTCTTAAGATTTGATGGATATTATAGAAGATTGATTGAAGGATTTTCTAAGATAACTGAACCCTTAATAGAATTTTATTTGGAGTGAGAGTTGTGAGAAAATTTTCGAAGAATTGAAACATAAATTGACTACCTCACTAGTTTTAGTTTTACCCGACCTAAATGAATCCTATGAGGTATACTGTGATGTTTCATCTCTAGGGTTAAGATGTGTGTTGATATAAAATAAGAAAGTGGTAGCTTATGCATCTAGGCGGTTGAAATCACATGAGAGAAATTATCCTACTCATGATTTGGAGTTAGCAACTATAGTTTTTGCTTTGAAGATTTGGAGATATTATTTATATGGATCAAGATTTGATGTATATAGTGATCATAAGAGTTTAAAATATTTGTTTGGAAAAAAAAAATGGAAAGGAGACAAAGAAGATGGATGGAGTTTATTAAAGATTATGATTTTCAGTTAATGTATCATTCAGGAAAAGCTAATGTAGTAGCAGATGCTTTAAGTAGGAAAATTGTACATATGTCAACTATGATGATTAAAGAATTAGAATTAATACAATAATTTAGAGATTTGAATTTGTGTACAGTTAGAGAAAAAGATAAAAATTCAATTAGGAAGGATTACTAATGATTTTTGGAAGAGATTAAGAAGAAACAAGATGTAGATATATTTATTCAAGAAAAGAAAGCATTAATAGGAACAAATAAAGTAAAAGAATTTAATGTAGGAATAGATGGAATTATTAGATTTAAAAATAGAATTTGTGTACCTAATAATCAAGAATTTAAGGAATTAATTTTGGAGGAAGGACACAAAAGTAAACGTAGTATTCATCCTAGAACAACAAAAATATATAAAGATTTAAAGGGAATGTTTTGGTGGTCTAGGATGAAGAGAGATGTAGCAGAATATGTGGCTAGATGTTTAACATGTTAGAAAGCAAAGATTGAATATCAGAAACCCTTTGATCTGTTACATCCTTTAGAGATACCTATATGGAAACGGAATAGTATATCAATAGATTTTGTGGTAGGATTACCTAGAACACATAGGAATTTTGATACCATTTGAGTAATTGTAGATAGATTAACTAAATTAGTACATTTTGCTTTCAATAAATATTAGGTATTCTTTAGAAAAATTAGCTTAATTGTACTTAAAGGAAATAATTAGATTATCTGGAGTACCTACTAGTATAGAGTCTAATAAAGACCCTAGCTTTGTTTTTAAATTTTTGGAAAGATTTTCAGAACGCTTTAAGAAGTAAAATTTTATCTTAGTTTAGTATAACACCCTAAGATTGATGGTCAAACAGAAAGGACTATTCGGACATTAGAAGATCTCTTAAGAGCCTGTACATTAGAAGAGAAAGGAAAACCCAACATTTGAAACAAAGCCTATTAAGATTGAGGACAGAAGGATTAAGTACCTGAGAGGTAAAGAAATTTCTCTAGTTAAGGTTATTTGGGATGATATCAGAGGTGATGCTACGTGGGAGTTAGAGGAAAAAATGAAAGAAACATATCCTCATTTGTTTGTATAGTTATTTTGTTGTATAGTTGTATGGTTATATATTTGTATTAGAAATTTCGAGGACGAAATTTTTATTAGTAGGGGAGAATTGTAACATCCTCATTTCACTATTTGTACGCATTTATATATGTACATTATGAACACTTATGCACTGTATTTTATAAAACTCTATGAACATATTTTCTTAATGAAATTAATACAGTTCTACTCAGAAGATTTTTCTGAATTTCTAAATGTCTTCGTTTTTGCTGAAATTGATAGTTGACTGGACTGCTATGTCAGACAGCTGTCCAGGGTAAATTTTCAAGTATAGAATTTTGAACTCATTTATAACTTAAAAGAAAGGTAATAGAATATAGATTAAAAATATATACAGATAAAGAATTAAAATGCTTATTCATAATTGTTAGGATTTTCTGAAAGTTAGAACTTTGAGGAATTATTACGGTAAAATTCTAAGACAGAAAATTTAGAGAAAATTCATAGGATATCTATAGAATTATCTAATAATTGTAATATACTTAGAATAATTATTAAAAATGTTTAACCAAGAAAAATTTAATTTAGAACCTTAACCAATCAAAAAGTGACAACTTAGGCTTTTCTAAGATCACTAAATTAAGCTAATTAGGCTTGGATTAAGAGATAAGTAAGACACTACCCCAAGGTTTTTGATAGTGAGGAATCCAATGGTGGTGTTATTTTCTTCAAATTCTAATTAGTTTGTAAGATAATTAACAGCCCTAAATTATTCTAGAAAATTCCATTAAATTACCTACAAATGTTGACTTTTGACCTTTTGGAAGGCAAGTCACTTGCTGCACTCCTTTGGCTGTCCAAGTGGATGGGGAAGCTTGGAGAACTGATCTCCCTTGGCCAATAGGGGCTGCTGGACGTGCAGGAGCTGCTGGATGTGAAGGAAACATCCAATTTGGTTAATTCTTGGTTTAATGAAGCAAATAACTTAAGAAAAAAGGCAAAAAGTCACAAAAGCTATTTTTCTCTCCAAAACAGAACCGTGAGCTTCCTTACCCAGCAGCTGCAGCTCTTGACTTCATTTCATCTTAACTTCATCATCTCATCCCAAATTAAGAAACCAAACCATCCAAACTTCCAAAACACAAAGCTTATTCGGCTAGTAGAGAAAGAATTGGAGAAAATCTCAAAAATTCCTACAAGACCAAGGAGTGAGGGAGAAAGGAATTCAAGGCTTTTTCTTCAATTAAAGAGTTTAAGGTAAGGATCTAGGCATTTAATTTCAATTAGAACCCTTGGAATTAGAAGAAAACATGTTGTAGGCTTAGATTAAAAATTTGAACTAGAATCATGAAAACTTGAAATTGATTTAGGGGTTTTGTGTTTTTGATGCTTGTGATTGCAATTCATGGATTGGAATGATGTTTGATTGAATTTTTAAGGTGTTGTAATGGTTGAAATTTGGTTTGTTGAATTTTGATTGAAATTGTGATTTGATTGAATTTTGGTTGGAATTGGAGTTTGTAGCTTTGGAAGAATTGTTGAGAATGGCTTGTAGACCATTCGGGCAGCCCTAAAATGCAAGGGATATTATGTGGAAATTTTTATAAAACCAAGGGCAAAATGGTCATTTTACATGTAGGGACACATTGGGTATTTTGGAAAAAGATTGAGGGCATTTTCGGAAATTATTAAAATACTAATGTTATAAGGTAAATTGCTTAATTTTTGTATTCTTGTATATTAATGTGTACAAATTATTTATTTAATTGTGATCATGAACATAATTCGTTGCATGAGTCTTTTTGGGGGATTTATAAAGATTCAAGTGAAAAATAATTGATGTTGGCTAACCGGGATTTCGGTAGCCATGAAAAGAAAGAAAAGAAAAGAAAAGAAAGAAAAGAAAAGAAAAGAAAGAAAAGAAAGAATTATGTTGACTAACCGGGACTGCGGTAGTCATGTGAAATGAAAATGATTGAGAAAGAATTATGTTGACTAACCGAGACTGCGGTAGTCATGAGAATTGAGTTGATCTATGAGAAATGATTTTGTTGACTAACCGAGACTGCGGTAGTCATGTGAAATGAATATGATTTGAGAATTGAATCTTTGGGGTGAGCAGAATAAGTTAGACAGGACTGTATAGTCTGTGATTATATAGTCTGTGGGGTGAGGGATATTGGCAATTCCACATGTGGCTGTAATCTGGACAGAGATGCTGCCGTGGTGGCCTTCCGGGTATCCTGACCTCCTAATTCTGTTTAGTTTATTCGCGTTTAGTAGGGGCTGATAGCTGAATTACAGATCGTAATGGTAGGCCAGTTTCTTACTAAACACTCAAAGGGGAAGTCTCCATGGAGCAGGGTCAAAACGAATTTGAGTCAAAAACTGCATTGCATAAATCATACTGCATTTAATTATGTGTGTAACTAATTAATTTGTTATGATATGTATTTGTTTGAAATTGTTTTAATTCTATGAGAAATTAAATGCCTGATCCTGTAATGCTGTCCCCAGATTCTAGGGGAGTGTGAATTGCAGGTGCTTGAAGATATAGTTATATGATGAAGATGCAGAAATTCCAGAGCATATAGGATGGGACTATTTTGGGTAGACAATAATTTGTAGTAGTTAGAATTATTTTGTAGCAGTGTTTATATAAATTTTAATGATGTAAATTACAGAACATATTTTGGATTGTAAGAGATCGTATCAGAACTTTGAAATAAATATATAAAATGAATTAAATAGTTAAATTATGTTTTATAAAAAAAAAGGGGGTTACATTAGTGGTATCAGAGCTCTGGTTATGCATCTCTAGGACTTGCGAGTAGTGGGTCTATTAGGTGTTTTGCTGTGTTACCCTGATTAGAATTTTTGTTTGTTAAGAATATTATGGGAAAAAGGGTAGTAACTAGATCTGAAATTTTAAGACATGTAGAAATGAGAAGAGGAAGGCTAGTTATAAATCCTAGAGTTGAAACTAATAGTATAGCTGAGATTCTAAGAAAGGAAGGGATGGCAGAAAGGAAGAAAGGAAATCTTGATAGAGTTGTGAGGGTGCACACTCAGGACTCAATCGAGATGACTTTTCCCTCCTAATGCTAAATTTTAATATTGTTCAAGTTGGGTTATTTTCCATGTTACTTATATTGTGAATTTAAGACTTATAATCTTGAGTTAGTTGAGAAAGGAGATCTAAAGACCTGAGTTTGTAGATCAAGGTTGAGAATAGAGGTCCAAATATTTGAGTTTATAGGATAATAGTTGAGTTTGATAAAAGAAAGAAAACAAAGTTTTGAAGGTACCTTGATGTGTGGAATATAATGAGATGTTGAAAGTATGGTTATTGCCATATTGTTCTAATGGATGTTTTCATGTGTTTTGAAGGCTGAAACAGTGTATCGTAGTATAAATTTGTCACAGGATTGATATCTTAACTATTAGGACTTGAAATTTTGTGTTTTAGACATGAATTAGAACCAAAATAGTGCATTTTTCTGGTGCAGTAAATTAGCCTGCGGGTTTAATATGTTTAATTACATTCCCATGGTGTAAGTGATGATTTAAGACTTGTATAATTGAGGTTATCAAGGATCCATGTTGTAGGTCTTAGTTGGTAGGTATATATATATGAGAATTCTTGTTGGTCAAACCTTGATTAAGAAAGTAGAATAGGACCCAAATACTAAGTTAGTAGAAGTTGTCCTAAGAATATTTTTAGTTGAAAGAGTAAGTGATTGGAAGGCCTAAGGGTGTGTGTCTTGATGTTGGATATTGAACCCAAGTAAAAAAATAAAAAAATAAAAAAATAAATAAATAAATTGGTAGTAGTGAATTGGAGTAATTTGAGGATGTTAATCATGTTTAACATGCCCTATACCTTGCTTGTTTCTGTGCCTACATCTAACCCAATCCTAACCTCTAAAATATGTTTGCATTATGTGATAACCATCAGAGATAGATCATTTGTTGTGAACTTGATTTGTTTGCCTTTAACTGACCTTGATGTGATATTAGGAATGGATTGGTTAGCAGCCAACCGTATTCTAATAGATTGTGTTTCTAAAACTTTAATTTTTCCTAAACTTGATGTTTCTAGACTTAAGCCTATCCAACCTAAGGAAATATTATTTAAAAGTGAAATTCAAAAATACATGTTATCATCTCTTGGAACTAAGGAGATAAAATTGAAATAGACTCTGTGCTAGTTGTAAATGAATATCCTGAAATTTTTCTGATGATGTTTCTGGTTTGCGTCCTGAAAGAGAATAGAATTTAGTATAGATTTGATGCCTGGTACTAGACCAATTTCTATGCAACCATATAGAATGTCATTATTGAAATTAATCGAGTTAAAGAAACAATTGGAAGAATTATTAGAAAAACAGTTTGTAAGGCCTAGTGTGTCCCTATGGTGAGCCTCAGTATTATTAGTTAAAAAGAAAGATGGAGGATCTAAGTTATGTATAGATTATAGACAATTAAATAAAGTAACTATAAAGAATAAATATCCTTTACCTAGAATAGATGATTTAATGGACCAACTTAGAGGAGCAACAATTTTCTCTAAAATAGATTTAAGGTCTGGGTACCAATAAATTACAGTAAAAAGGAGGATATACCCAAGACTGCTTTTAGGACTAGATATGGACATTATGAATATCAAGTGATGCCATTTGGAGTGACTAATGGCCCAGCAGTGTTGGATTATATGAATAGGGTGTTTGGACCATACTTAGATCATTTTGTAGTAGTATTTACAGATGATATATTAATATATTCTAAAAATAAAGAAGAACATGAAAATCATCTTAGAATAATATTAGAAATTTTAAAAGATAGAAAATTATATGCTAAATTGTCTAAGTGTGAATTTTGGTTGGAGGAAGTGAAAATTTTAGGACATTTAATTTCTAAAGATGAACTAAGTGTAGATTTTTCTAAGGTAGAAGCAGTTTTAGAATGGGAAAGGCCTAAGACAGTAACTGAGATTAGTAGTTCTTAAGATTTGATGGATATTATAGAAGATTGATTGAAGGATTTTCTAAGATAACTGAACCCTTAATAGAATTTTATTTGGAGTGAGAGTTGTGAGAAAATTTTCGAAGAATTGAAACATAAATTGACTACCTCACTAGTTTTAGTTTTACCCGACCTAAATGAATCCTATGAGGTATACTGTGATGTTTCATCTCTAGGGTTAAGATGTGTGTTGATATAAAATAAGAAAGTGGTAGCTTATGCATCTAGGCGGTTGAAATCACATGAGAGAAATTATCCTACTCATGATTTGGAGTTAGCAACTATAGTTTTTGCTTTGAAGATTTGGAGATATTATTTATATGGATCAAGATTTGATGTATATAGTGATCATAAGAGTTTAAAATATTTGTTTGGAAAAAAAAAATGGAAAGGAGACAAAGAAGATGGATGGAGTTTATTAAAGATTATGATTTTCAGTTAATGTATCATTCAGGAAAAGCTAATGTAGTAGCAGATGCTTTAAGTAGGAAAATTGTACATATGTCAACTATGATGATTAAAGAATTAGAATTAATACAATAATTTAGAGATTTGAATTTGTGTACAGTTAGAGAAAAAGATAAAAATTCAATTAGGAAGGATTACTAATGATTTTTGGAAGAGATTAAGAAGAAACAAGATGTAGATATATTTATTCAAGAAAAGAAAGCATTAATAGGAACAAATAAAGTAAAAGAATTTAATGTAGGAATAGATGGAATTATTAGATTTAAAAATAGAATTTGTGTACCTAATAATCAAGAATTTAAGGAATTAATTTTGGAGGAAGGACACAAAAGTAAACGTAGTATTCATCCTAGAACAACAAAAATATATAAAGATTTAAAGGGAATGTTTTGGTGGTCTAGGATGAAGAGAGATGTAGCAGAATATGTGGCTAGATGTTTAACATGTTAGAAAGCAAAGATTGAATATCAGAAACCCTTTGATCTGTTACATCCTTTAGAGATACCTATATGGAAACGGAATAGTATATCAATAGATTTTGTGGTAGGATTACCTAGAACACATAGGAATTTTGATACCATTTGAGTAATTGTAGATAGATTAACTAAATTAGTACATTTTGCTTTCAATAAATATTAGGTATTCTTTAGAAAAATTAGCTTAATTGTACTTAAAGGAAATAATTAGATTATCTGGAGTACCTACTAGTATAGAGTCTAATAAAGACCCTAGCTTTGTTTTTAAATTTTTGGAAAGATTTTCAGAACGCTTTAAGAAGTAAAATTTTATCTTAGTTTAGTATAACACCCTAAGATTGATGGTCAAACAGAAAGGACTATTCGGACATTAGAAGATCTCTTAAGAGCCTGTACATTAGAAGAGAAAGGAAAACCCAACATTTGAAACAAAGCCTATTAAGATTGAGGACAGAAGGATTAAGTACCTGAGAGGTAAAGAAATTTCTCTAGTTAAGGTTATTTGGGATGATATCAGAGGTGATGCTACGTGGGAGTTAGAGGAAAAAATGAAAGAAACATATCCTCATTTGTTTGTATAGTTATTTTGTTGTATAGTTGTATGGTTATATATTTGTATTAGAAATTTCGAGGACGAAATTTTTATTAGTAGGGGAGAATTGTAACATCCTCATTTCACTATTTGTACGCATTTATATATGTACATTATGAACACTTATGCACTGTATTTTATAAAACTCTATGAACATATTTTCTTAATGAAATTAATACAGTTCTACTCAGAAGATTTTTCTGAATTTCTAAATGTCTTCGTTTTTGCTGAAATTGATAGTTGACTGGACTGCTATGTCAGACAGCTGTCCAGGGTAAATTTTCAAGTATAGAATTTTGAACTCATTTATAACTTAAAAGAAAGGTAATAGAATATAGATTAAAAATATATACAGATAAAGAATTAAAATGCTTATTCATAATTGTTAGGATTTTCTGAAAGTTAGAACTTTGAGGAATTATTACGGTAAAATTCTAAGACAGAAAATTTAGAGAAAATTCATAGGATATCTATAGAATTATCTAATAATTGTAATATACTTAGAATAATTATTAAAAATGTTTAACCAAGAAAAATTTAATTTAGAACCTTAACCAATCAAAAAGTGACAACTTAGGCTTTTCTAAGATCACTAAATTAAGCTAATTAGGCTTGGATTAAGAGATAAGTAAGACACTACCCCAAGGTTTTTGATAGTGAGGAATCCAATGGTGGTGTTATTTTCTTCAAATTCTAATTAGTTTGTAAGATAATTAACAGCCCTAAATTATTCTAGAAAATTCCATTAAATTACCTACAAATGTTGACTTTTGACCTTTTGGAAGGCAAGTCACTTGCTGCACTCCTTTGGCTGTCCAAGTGGATGGGGAAGCTTGGAGAACTGATCTCCCTTGGCCAATAGGGGCTGCTGGACGTGCAGGAGCTGCTGGATGTGAAGGAAACATCCAATTTGGTTAATTCTTGGTTTAATGAAGCAAATAACTTAAGAAAAAAGGCAAAAAGTCACAAAAGCTATTTTTCTCTCCAAAACAGAACCGTGAGCTTCCTTACCCAGCAGCTGCAGCTCTTGACTTCATTTCATCTTAACTTCATCATCTCATCCCAAATTAAGAAACCAAACCATCCAAACTTCCAAAACACAAAGCTTATTCGGCTAGTAGAGAAAGAATTGGAGAAAATCTCAAAAATTCCTACAAGACCAAGGAGTGAGGGAGAAAGGAATTCAAGGCTTTTTCTTCAATTAAAGAGTTTAAGGTAAGGATCTAGGCATTTAATTTCAATTAGAACCCTTGGAATTAGAAGAAAACATGTTGTAGGCTTAGATTAAAAATTTGAACTAGAATCATGAAAACTTGAAATTGATTTAGGGGTTTTGTGTTTTTGATGCTTGTGATTGCAATTCATGGATTGGAATGATGTTTGATTGAATTTTTAAGGTGTTGTAATGGTTGAAATTTGGTTTGTTGAATTTTGATTGAAATTGTGATTTGATTGAATTTTGGTTGGAATTGGAGTTTGTAGCTTTGGAAGAATTGTTGAGAATGGCTTGTAGACCATTCGGGCAGCCCTAAAATGCAAGGGATATTATGTGGAAATTTTTATAAAACCAAGGGCAAAATGGTCATTTTACATGTAGGGACACATTGGGTATTTTGGAAAAAGATTGAGGGCATTTTCGGAAATTATTAAAATACTAATGTTATAAGGTAAATTGCTTAATTTTTGTATTCTTGTATATTAATGTGTACAAATTATTTATTTAATTGTGATCATGAACATAATTCGTTGCATGAGTCTTTTTGGGGGATTTATAAAGATTCAAGTGAAAAATAATTGATGTTGGCTAACCGGGATTTCGGTAGCCATGAAAAGAAAGAAAAGAAAAGAAAAGAAAGAAAAGAAAAGAAAAGAAAGAAAAGAAAGAATTATGTTGACTAACCGGGACTGCGGTAGTCATGTGAAATGAAAATGATTGAGAAAGAATTATGTTGACTAACCGAGACTGCGGTAGTCATGAGAATTGAGTTGATCTATGAGAAATGATTTTGTTGACTAACCGAGACTGCGGTAGTCATGTGAAATGAATATGATTTGAGAATTGAATCTTTGGGGTGAGCAGAATAAGTTAGACAGGACTGTATAGTCTGTGATTATATAGTCTGTGGGGTGAGGGATATTGGCAATTCCACATGTGGCTGTAATCTGGATAGAGATGCTGCCGTGGTGGCCTTCCGGGTATCCTGACCTCCTAATTCTGTTTAGTTTATTCGCGTTTAGTAGGGGCTGATAGCTGAATTACAGATCGTAATGGTAGGCCAGTTTCTTACTAAACACTCAAAGGGGAAGTCTCCATGGAGCAGGGTCAAAACGAATTTGAGTCAAAAACTGCATTGCATAAATCATACTGCATTTAATTATGTGTGTAACTAATTAATTTGTTATGATATGTATTTGTTTGAAATTGTTTTAATTCTATGAGAAATTAAATGCCTGATCCTGTAATGCTGTCCCCAGATTCTAGGGGAGTGTGAATTGCAGGTGCTTGAAGATATAGTTATATGATGAAGATGCAGAAATTCCAGAGCATATAGGATGGGACTATTTTGGGTAGACAATAATTTGTAGTAGTTAGAATTATTTTGTAGCAGTGTTTATATAAATTTTAATGATGTAAATTACAGAACATATTTTGGATTGTAAGAGATCGTATCAGAACTTTGAAATAAATATATAAAATGAATTAAATAGTTAAATTATGTTTTATAAAAAAAAAAGGGGGTTACATTCTTCGTCTACTCAAACCTTGTTAGTCATCGTCCACCATCAGATAAAGAATTACATTCCACTATGGGATTCCAATGGCAGACACTGGTAAGAATCCCTAGGGAAACAACACTTGAGTGACTCACAAGCAACAAATATTTCCCCCAGGGAAATAACCACATTCAAACATACAACAAATACCAAGCCACTGATATCCTAGGAGAATTAAGTGAACATGGCTCAACAACCAAGAAAGTTCAAGAGTAACTACTCTTAATTATCGGTTTTCGCTTGCCATAATATCCTACTTGCGTCACACAAAGTATTGAGATGGCCAGTCTCAATATTTCATGACAACACAGCTAGGATGTATGGTATAACGAATAACTAACACACTTCAACAATGTCAAGCAATTTCACACAATGCACATAGAAAACATAGGGGACACATAACTCACAGTCCGGTTTGAATCGAACTGCTCTGATACCACTATTGTAACGACCCATCTTCGTTACAGATTTGTTACACTAAATATTTTATTTCATTAAATTAAAAAAAAACTCTCTAATTAGTTTATTGATAAAATACTGGAGATTTTTTCGTGATTCCTAAAACTAACATATAAAATTTAAAGCTCAATTTATAAACATCTCTTATACAAAGCTTAACTAAATAAAACTATGTATACATACATTTTCACATGATAAATACAAAATACCCCTAAGCAAATCCATTCTATACATGAGACCAAACAAAGGAAAGAAAGAACGCAACTTCAAGCTCGTGCTCGCTCCATCTACCACAAATCCAAGAGGAGTCCACCTAAAAGCCATCTGCTCCCCCGAACGATGTTCGAGATCATCACAGGCACAAACCACACGTGCAAACATTGCAAGGGTAAGCTTACCAAACAAAACTATACATAATAACTGAAAATGTTGTACAAACTTAGTTCATAAACTCAAAACTCAATTCAGCAATACACACCGATAAGCACACCATCATGACTCAACCATCTCAAAGAGTTCATACAACATAGTTACATAAAATCAACAAAAGTCATAAATCATCATCTAACATCAACAACATAAACCATCACCGCTCACCATCATGAGCCACATCTCAACAACAATACAACCACCAACATTCCTCATCACAAAGTGATGTACAACATAACCCACTAGACAACCTTTGTCGACAACAACTGACTCTACTCCATGGAGTTTCAACACCATATGAGCGGTCCTCATAGGCCACCTCCCCCACCATAGTCAGTGTCTACTAACCATACAGGGAGTCCTCTGAGCTACCCTACGGGGAAAGTGTGATTTTATCGAAAATAGACAAGTGCTATAGTGGCTTACCTCTGTAGGTTTGCAAGACCATACATCTATAGGGATTCGCCCACTCGTCTATTCTATAGGCTCACCGTTAGCCACCACGAAAATCCCCAGCACTAGGTTGAGAGCCCAACTGGCACCCTCAACTTACGTGCCTACTCATATGTCTGTGCACTAACTGTGCAC
Source organism: Pueraria montana var. lobata (assembly GCA_026413185.1). NCBI lineage: Eukaryota > Viridiplantae > Streptophyta > Magnoliopsida > Fabales > Fabaceae > Pueraria > Pueraria montana. Next base: position 72,409,507 of record CM048646.1, on the reverse strand, counting down.
AACAACATTCGGAATATTTCTGTGCATCAACTATGCACACCCTGTATTCCAGCAGCAAAACATATTTGGAATCCCTTACAATCGTATATACGACACCTCCATACCCGCCATTTCCAATGGCCTGACTTAAGGATCCAAATACATCTCAACAACACCAGCAAATCTCAACCACGACAACAACCCATCCCCTATACACTAAAAGAGTCACTAAACCTCTTGGGAAGTAGTTCTCAACACTCCAACACGCCATTCGGAGTCAAAACATAGGGGTGGTACTTGGAAAGATATCCCATTAGGCGAGACCCCCGGGTCGCTTTAGTGGGCCGGAGTTCTGGCGTGAAACTCACCCTCCCAAGTATACCAATTTTCTTTTCTATAAAAATCTTCCCAAAGGACATAGCTAACTTCTCTTTAACATATAGGAATGGTTCCAACACATAATTCTCATATATCATCATCTCATCAATATTCCATTTCAATTTCTCAACAAAACACATACACCTCAATAACAAATAATATTCTCAACAAAATTTTAAGCACTTCAATCAATAATATAATAATCTCAACGAATTATATCCCATCAACTATAATATACTAACCCCAACAATAAAGTCATTTCTCAATAAACAAACATCTCCATTCCAATAACTCTATCATATTAACCAAATTGACCAAATAAGGTCGAATTCTCTTTGACAGTACTAAATGTGAGCTCTCACTGATTGTAGAAATTGACCTCGGAATTATAAACTTTTTATATCAAATCGAAGCTCTTGAAATATATTTTACAGAAAGGTATCCCACTTATAAAATCAATATCTAGAAAATTTTATAAAAGTTTTCAAAGTCAGCAGCCCTGTATTTTGAGTGTTCACTGAACATAGCTCAAAGAAATGTCAATTTCTCCCACTTCCCAAATCTGTTTTGAGCTGAACTTTTTACAGTAGAAAAGTAACATCTCTATCTTTCTAAAAAGGTAACTCTTTCCCCAAGATTCTTTTCCTACTATTCCCAGTAAATTTCTTTCAAACAGCCTAAATTTCAGATTCAAAACAGAGCTCCAAACCCTTGCCCTGTTTCTCTTTAAAAGGTAATTTAGAAATTGAACATGATAATTTTTGTAATTTACATGGTTAAAAAGCTTGTTCTGTCTAGTTTTTAATGGTGCAAAAACGAAAAAGAAACATTAATCACACAAGTGGGAATTTGAGAAAAATCGAGACATGTTCCAGGGGAAACCCGAAAAACAGAACAGCCACTTTGGGAGTCATGGATGAACTCCGAGATGAGGTTTTCTCTCTAAGGTGTAAAAATAAAAGTTTCTACATTTCATGTCTATTTTCATTCAAAACAAATTTCATGAAAAATCAACGGTTAGATCTTCCAAAAATCACAAAATCGTGGGGGCTATCCAGGGCTGGACGAACCAAACAGCCACTGCCACTTTGTTTTGTGGTTTGATTTTCACATGCAAAGCTTTGTCAAACAATTTTAATAAAATTTGGGCATGGTCTCCTTTGTTTTAAGAGCCTTTCCAAGTAATTTAGAGAGTCAAAAACAAAAACCATCAGCCCATACACACTCACACAGCCACTGCCAGGAAATCAACTACCCATTTTTACATCAATTTCAAACTCAACCACCAAGCAAATCAACATAAACAACAATAGGGGCAGGCATGCTATGTGTGGTTGAGCCCCCTAACTCTCAACCACACTTAAACTGAAAAACAATGGAGAAGCTTCCCTTACCTAAAATTTTTGACTCAAAACCTTGAAGAAGAAGTTAGAGAGGAGACTTGTTGATCCAAGAATGATCTCTACCCAACTTTGGCTATGAAATCAACTAGAGCACACCTAAATCAATTCCAAAATAAGCTTCAATCAAATTTTCACCCACCAACCAAGATTATACATGAGACCCATTTCATGTTCTTGGGGGAGAGAGGAAGAGATGAACAAGAGGATTAAAGAGATGAGATGAAAGGTTTACCCCTTACAATAGACACCAAAGAAATCTCTAGACAAGAAGAAAAATCCCTCCATGATGTAGTAATTCCAACTTGAGCTCAAGAAGAAGAGAGGTTTCGGGAGGCAGGAAGGAGGAAGAATTGGAGAAATTGGAAGAATGGAAGTTCACGGCTCAATTGGGGCTTTAATTTGCAAAAATTACTTTTTGCAACCATCTTCCTCTAAGGACACCCCCCTTCTCTTTTTTTTTTTTTTATAACTTACGGAACTTACGTAAAAGTCTAAAAAAATCTCACAACAACTATAGATTTAAATTTAATTTCCTTTTACGGTATTGATCAAGCACTTAATATACGTTATGAAAAATTACAGTGTTACAATTCTCCCCAACAAGAAAAATTTCGTCCTCGAAATTTGCTTGTGGTAAAAATGTTATAACACTGTTAATAATCACACAACCGTTTCACCTGTAGTGAGTCTTCAGCTTTTCCCACAATTCTTTATTATCTTGATCAAATTGATCTTTCCATCGAGTGGTCCCACTCAATCCCTTTGTCACTATCCTTCAGACAGGTTCTCACTAACTAATTCCCTCGTTATCAGTACTATATAACCCATATAAGTAAAACAAGGACCTTTTCCATAAGCCTTTTCCTTTTCAATACTTAAGTCAAAATGTTTATATAATAAGAGAACTTACGTTAACTTAAAACATTTACTTTCATCTTATCAAAGGTTTTCAAAACACATAAAGGAAAACTGAAATCTCCTTTAAGCTTAAATACTTAAAACCTACTTTAATCCACTTTTCAAAAGAGATGTTCAAAACACATGCAAAAAGAAGCTTAAACTCCCCAACAAACTTAAAATCATAAAACATCTTTTAAGCCATTTTTCAAAAGAAAGTTTCAAAATACATTTCAACATGAATAGATCAAACTTGTAATATATTTTAAACACATCAAAAACTCATTTGTCTTTGTATTCCACCAAAACACATAAAACTTAAACTTCCCAAATTAAAGGATCAATGGAAAATCACGAAAGGTAATCTTGCATCAAACTTTTATGCAAAAAGAAAGAAGTAATGCAAGTGAAAACAAAATACTGTGAGCTAAAAGCCTTTACATGATGCATAAGAGTATGGTGGCATAGGGCACTACAAACTTTCACTTGAAAACAACTAAAACAATTTGTGCGAACTAAAAAGATTATAATTTTTTTTGTGCGAACTAAAAAGATAATTCCCTTCCGAATTTGCATAAAATGAGAGAAGGCCTTAAAAAATTTCAGGATATCTCATTTAATTTCATTAAAAATACATATCTCCTCTCATTAATAATGCAAATGATTATAAACGTTGTGATAAAGAAACTAATAAAGGAAACTATTAATGTGATTGTTATCTTTTTAATGTGATTGGTAATTGTCGTAAAAATATCAAAATTTCACGATATGTTTGGAAGGTGAAATAATAAAAAGATTATAATTTTTTTTGTGCGAACTAAAAAGATCATTCCCTTCCAAATTTGCATAAAATGAGAGAAGGCCTTAAAAAATTTCAGGATATCTCGTTTAATTTCATTAAAAATACATATCTCCTCTCATTAATAATAGAAATGATTATAAAAGTTGTTATAAAGAAACTAATAAAGGAAACTATTAATGTGATTGTTATCTTTTTAATGTGATTGGTAATTGTCGGAGAAATATCTAAATTTCACGATATGTTTGGGAGGTGAAATAATAAAAAGATTATAATTTTTTTTGTGAGATCTAAAAAGATCATTTTCTTCCAAATTGGCATTAAATGAGAGAAGACCTAATAAAATTTCATGATATCTCGTTTAATTCTTTTAAAAACACATATCTCCTTTCACTAATAATGGAAATTGTTATAAACGTGGTGATAAAAAAACTAATAAAGGAAACTATTGATGTGATTGTTATCGTTTTAATGTGATTGGTAATTGTCGTAGAAATATCAAAATTTCATGATATGTTTGGGAGGGGAAATAATAAAAAGATTATAATTTTTGTTGTGAGATCTAAAAATATCATTCCCTTCCAAATTGGCATAAAATGAGAGAAAACCAAAAAAAATTTCAGGATATCTCGTTTAATTTCATTAAAAATACATATCTCGTCTAATTAATAATGGAAATTATTATAAACGTGGTGATAAAAAACTAATAAAGGAAACTATTAATGTGATTGTTATCTTTTTAATATGATTGGTAATTGTCGTAGAAATATCAAAGTTTCAAGATATGTTTGGGAGAGGAAATAATAAAAAGATTATAATTTTTTTTTGTGAGATCTGAAAACATCATTCCCTTCCAAATTTGCATAAAATGAGAGAAGACCTAAAAAAATTTCAGGATATCTTGTTTAATTTCATTAAAAATACATATCTCCTCTCATTAATAATGCAAATGATTATAAACGTTGTGATAAAGAAACTAATAAAGGAAACTATTAATGTGATTGTTATCTTTTTAATGTGATTGGTAATTGTCGTAAAAATATCAAAATTTCACGATATGTTTGGGAGGTGAAATAATAAAAAGATTATAATTTTTTTTGTGCAAACTAAAAAGATCATTCCCTTCCAAATTTGCATAAAATGTGAGAAGAGCTAAAAAAATTTCAGGATATCTCGTTTAATTTCATTAAAAATACATATCTCCTCTCATTAATAATGCAAATGATTATAAACGTTGTGATAAAGAAACTAATAAAGGAAACTATTAATGTGATTGTTATCTTTTTAATGTGATTGGTAATTGTCGTAAAAATATCAAAATTTCACGATATGTTTGGGAGGGGAAATAATAAAAAGATTATAATCTTTTTTAGTGAGATCTAAAAAGATCATTTTCTTCCAAATTGGCATAAAATGAGAGAAGACCTAATAAAATTTCAGGATATCTCGTTTAATTCTTTTAAAAATACATATCTCCTCTCATTATCATAGAAATGATTATAAAAGTTGTTATAAAGAAACTAATAAAGGAAACTATTAATGTGATTGTTATCTTTTTAATTTGAATGGTAATTGTCGTAGAAATATCAAAGTTTCAAGATATGTTTGGGAGAGGAAATAATAAAAAGATTATAATTTTTTTTTGTGAGATCTGAAAACATCATCCCCTTCCAAATTTGCATAAAATGAGAGAAGACCTAAAAAAATTTCAGGATATCTCGTTTAATTTCATTAAAAATACATATCTCCTCTCATTAATAATGCAAATGATTATAAACGTTGTGATAAAGAAACTAATAAAGGAAACTATTAATATGATTGTTATAGTTTTAATGGGATTGGTAATTGTCATAAAAATATCAAAATTTCACGATATGTTTGGGAGGGGAAATAATAAAAAGATTATAATTTTTTTTGTGAGATCTAAAAAGATCATTTTCTTCCAAATTGGCATAAAATGAGAGAAGACCTAATAAAATTTCATGATATCTCGTTTAATTCTTTTAAAAATACATATCTCCTCTCATTAATAATGGAAATTATTATAAACATGGTGATAAAAAAACTAATAAAGGAAACTATTAATATGATTGTTATAGTTTTAATGTGATTGGTAATTGTCGTAAAAATATCAAAATTTCACGATATGTTTGGGAGGGGAAATAATAAAAAGATTATAATTTTTTTTGTGAGATCTAAAAAGATCATTTTCTTACAAATTGGCATAAAATGAGAGAAGACCTAATAAAATTTCAGGATATCTCGTTTAATTCTTTTAAAAATACATATCTCCTCTCATTAATCATAGAAATGATTATAAAAGTTGTTATAAATAAACTAATAAAGGAAACTATTAATCTGATTGTTATCTTTTTAATGTGAATGGTAATTGTCGTAGAAATATCAAAATTTCACGATATGATTGGGAGGGGAGATAATAAAAAGATTTTAATTTTTTTTGTGAGATATAAAAAGATCATTCCCTTTCAAATTGGCAAAAAATGAGACAAGACCTAAAAAAATTTCAGGATATCTCGTTTAATTTCATTAAAAATACATATCTCCTCTCATTAATAATGGAAATTATTATAAACGTTGTGATAAAAAACTAATAAAGGAAACTATTAATATGATTGTTATAGTTTTAATGTGATTGGTAATTGTCGTAGAAATATCAAAGTTTCACGATATGTTTGGGACGGGAAATAATAAAAAGATTATAATTTTTTTTGTGAGATCTAAAAAGATCATTTTCTTCCAAATTGGCATAAAATGAGAGAAGACCTAATAAAATTTCAGGATATCTCGTTTAATTCTTTTAAAAATACATATCTCCTCTCATTAATCATAGACATGATTATAAAAGTTGTTATAAAGAAACTAATAAAGGAAACTATTAATGTGATTGTTATCTTTTTAATGTGAATGGTAATTGTCGTAGAAATATCAAAGTTTCAAGATATGTTTGGGAGAGGAAATAATAAAAAGATTATAATTTTTTTTTGTGAGATCTGAAAACATCATCCCCTTCCAAATTTGCATAAAATGAGAGAAGACCTAAAAAAATTTCAGGATATCTCATTTAATTTCATTAAAAATACATATCTCCTCTCATTAATAATGAAAATGATTATAAACGTTGTGAGAAAGAAACTAATAAAGGAAACTATTAATATGATTGTTATAGTTTTAATGTGATTGGTAATTGTCGTAAAAATATCAAAATTTCACGATATGCTTGGGAGGGGAAATAATAAAAAGATTATAATTTTTTTTGTGAGATCTAAAAAGATCATTTTCTTCCAAATTGGCATAAAATGAGAGAAGACCTAATAAAATTTCATGATATCTCGTTTAATTCTTTTAAAAATACATATCTCCTCTCATTAATAATGGAAATTATTATAAACATGGTGATAAAAAACTAATAAAGGAAACTATTAATATGATTGTTATAGTTTTAATGTGATTGGTAATTGTCGTAAAAATATCAAAATTTCACTATATGTTTGGGAGGGGAAATAATAAAAAGATTATAATTTTTTTTGTGAGATCTAAAAAGATCATTTTCTTCCAAATTGGCATAAAATGAGAGAAGACCTAATAAAATTTCAGGATATCTCGTTGAATTTTTTTAAAAATACATATCTCCTCTCATTAATCATAGAAATGATTATAAAAGTTGTTATAAATAAACTAATAAAGGAAACTATTAATGTGATTGTTATCTTTTTAATGTGAATGGTAATTGTCGTAGAAATATCAAAATTTCACGATATGATTGGGTGGGGAAATAATAAAAAGATTTTAATTTTTTTTTTGTGAGATATAAAAAGATCATTCCCTTTCAAATTGGCAAAAAATGAGACAAGACCTAAAAAAATTTCAGGATATCTCGTTTAATTTCATTAAAAATACATATCTCCTCTCATTAATAATGGAAATTATTATAAAGGTTGTGATAAAAAACTAATAAAGGAAACTATTAATATGATTGTTATAGTTTTAATGTGATTGGTAATTGTCGTAGAAATATCAAAGTTTCACGATATGTTTGGGACGGGAAATAATAAAAAGATTATAATTTTTTTTGTGAGATCTAAAAAAATCATTCCCTTCCAAATTGGCATAAAATGAGAGAAGACCTAAAAAAATTTCAGGATATCTCGTTTAATTTTATTAAAAATACATATCTCCTCTCATTAATCATAGAAATGATTATAAAAGTTGTTATAAAGAAACTAATAAAGTCAACTATTAATGTGATTGTTATCTTTTTAATGTGATTGGTAATTGTCGTAGAAATATCAAAATTTCACGATATGATTGGGAGGGGAAATAATAACAAGATTATAATTTTTTTTTTGTGAGATATAAAAAGATCATTCCCTTCCAAATTGGCATAAAATGAGAGAAAACCAAAAAAAAATTCAGGATATCTCGTTTAATTTCATTAAAAATACATATCTCGTCTAATTAATAATGGAAATTATTATAAACGTGGTGATAAAAAACTAATAAAGGAAACTATTAATGTGATTGTTATCTTTTTAATATTATTGGTAATTGTCGTAGAAATGTCAAAGTTTCACGATATGTTTGGGAGGGGAAATAATAAAAAGATTATAATTTTTTTTGTGAGATCTGAAAACATCATTCCCTTCCAAATTGGCATAAAATGAGAGAAGACCTAAAAAAATTTCAGGATATCTCGTTTAATTTCATTAAAAATACATATTTCCTCTCATTAATAATGGAAATTATTATAAACGTGGTGATAAAAAAACTAATAAAGGAAACTATTAATGTGATTGGTAATTGTCGTAGAAATATCAAAATTTTACGATATGTTTGGGAGGGGAAATAATAAAAAGATTATAATTTTTTTTTGTGAGATCTAAAAAGATCATTCCCTTCCAAATTGGCATAAAATGAGAGAAGACATAAAAAAATTTCAGGATATCTCGTTTAATTTCATTAAAAATACATATCCCCTCTCATTAATAATGCAAATGATTATAAATATTGTGATCAAGAAACTAATAAAGGAAACTATTAATGTGATTGTTATCTTTTTAATGTGATTGGTAATTGTCGTAGAAATATCAAAATTTCACGATATGTTTGGGAGGTGAAATAATAAAAAGATTATAATTTTTTTGTGAGATCTAAAAAGATCATTTTCTTCCAAATTGGCATAAAATGAGAGAAGACCTAATAAAATTTCAGGATATCTCGTTTAATTCTTTTAAAAATACATGTCTGCTCTCATTAATAATGGAAATTATTATAAACGTTGTGATAAAAAACTAATAAAGGAAACTATTAATGTGATTGTTATCGTTTTAATGTGATTGGTAATTGATGTAGAAATATCAAAATTTCACGATATGTTTGGGAGGGGAAATAATAAAAAGATTATAATTTTTTTTGTGAGATCTAAAAAGATCATTCCCTTCCAAATTGGCATAAAATGAGAGAAGACCTAAAAAAATTTCAGGATATCTTGTTTAATTTCATTAAAAATACATATCTCCTCTCATTAATCTTAGAAATGATTATAAAAGTTGTTATAAAGAAACTAATAAAGGAAACTATTAATGTGATTGTTATCTTTTTAATGTGATTGGTAATTGTCGTAGAAATATCAAAATTTCACGATATGATTGGGAGGGGAAATAATAAAAAGATTATAATTTTTTTTTGTGAGATATAAAAAGATCATTCCCTTCCAAATTGGCATAAAATGAAAGAAAACCAAAAAAATTTTCAGGATATCTCGTTTAATTTCATTAAAAATACATATCTCGTCTAATTAATAATGGAAATTATTATAAATGTGGTGATAATAAACTAATAAAGGAAACTATTAATGTGATTGTTATCTTTTTAATATGATTGGTAATTGTCGTAGAAATATCAAAGTTTCACGATATGTTTGGGAGGGGAAATAATAAAAAGATTATAATTTTTTTTTGTGAGATCTGAAAACATCATTGCCTTCCAAATTGGCATAAAATGAGAGAAGACCTAAAAAAATTTCAGGATATCTCGTTTAATTTCATTAAAAATACATATTTCCTCTCATTAATAATGGAAATTATTATAAACGTGGTGATAAAAAAACTAATAAAGGAAACTATTAATGTGATTGTTATCGTTTTAATGTGAATGGTAATTGTCGTAGAAATATCAAAATTTTATGATATGTACGGGAGGGGAAATAATAAAAAGATTATAATTTTTTTTTTGTGAGATCTAAAAAGATCATTCCCTTCCAAATTGGCATAAAATGAGAGAAGACCTAAAAAAATTTCAGGATATCTCGTTTAATTTCATTAAAAAGGCATATCTCCTCTCATTAATAATGCAAATGATTATAAACGTTGTGATAAAGAAACTAATAAAGGAAACTATTAATGTGATTGTTATCTTTTTAATGTGATTGGTAATTGTCGTAGAAATATCAAAATTTCACGATATGTTTGGGAGTTGAAATAATAAAGAGATTATAATTTTTTTGTGAGATCTAAAAAGATCATTTTCTTCCAAATTGGCATAAAATGAGAGAAGACCTAATAAAATTTCAGGATATCTCGTTTAATTCTTTTAAAAATACATATCTCCTATCAGTAATAATGGAAATTGTTATAAATGTGGTGATAAAAAAACTAATAAAGGAAACTATTGATGTGATTGTTATCGTTTTAATGTGATTGGTAATTGTCGTAGAAATATCAAAATTTCACGATATGTTTGGGAGGGGAAATAATAAAAAGATTATAATTTTTTTTTTGTGAGATCTGAAAACATCATTCCCTTCCAAATTGGCATAAAATGAGAGAAGACCTAAAAAAATTTCAGGATATCTCGTTTACTTTCATTAAAAATACATATTTCCTCTCATTAATAATGGAAATTATTATAAACGTGGTGATAAAAACACTAATAAAGAAAACTATTAATGTGATTGTTATCGTTTTAATGTGATTGGTAATTGTCGTAGAAATATCAAAATTTTACGATATGTTTGGGAGGGGAAATAATAAAAAGATTATAATTTTTTTTGTGTGAGATCTAAAAAGATCATTCCCTTCCAAATTGGCATAAAATGAGAGAAGACCTAAAAAAATTTCAGGATATCTCGTTTAATTTCATTAAAAAGGCATATCTCCTCTCATTAATAATGCAAATGATTATAAACGTTGTGATAAAGAAACTAGTAAAGGAAACTATTAATGTGATTGTTATCTTTTTAATGTGATTGGTAATTGTCGTAGAAATATCAAAATTTCGCGATATGTTTGGGAGTTGAAATAATAAAGAGATTATAATTTTTTTGTGAGATCTAAAAAGATCATTTTCTTCCAAATTGGCATAAAATGAGAGAAGACCTAATAAAATTTTAGGATATCTCGTTTAATTCTTTTAAAAATACATATCTCCTATCACTAATAATGGAAATTGTTATAAACGTGGTGATAAAAAAACTAATAAAGGAAACTATTGATGTGATTGTTATCGTTTTAATGTGATTGGTAATTGTCGTAGAAATATCAAAATTTCACGATATGTTTGGGAGGGGAAATAATAAAAAGATTATAATTTTTGTTGTGAGATCTAAAAAGATCATTCCCTTCCAAATTGGCTTAAAATGAGAGAAGACCTAAAAAAATTTCAGGATATCTCGTTTAATTTCATTAAAAATACATATTTCCTCTCATTAATAATGGAAATTATTATAAACGTGGTGATAAAAAAACTAATAAAGGAAACTATTAATGTGATTGTTATCGTTTTAATGTGAATGGTAATTGTCGTAGAAATATCAAAATTTTATGATATGTATGGGAGGGGAAATAATAAAAAGATTATAATTTTTTTTTGTGAGATCTAAAAAGATCATTCCCTTCCAAATTGGCATAAAATGAGAGAAGACCTAAAAAAATTTCAGGATATCTCGTTTAATTTCATTAAAAAGGCATATCTCCTCTCATTAATAATGCAAATGATTATAAACGTTGTGATAAAGAAACTAATAAAGGAAACTATTAATGTGATTGTTATCTTTTTAATGTGATTGGTAATTGTCGTAGAAATATCAAAATTTCACGATATGTTTGGGAGTTGAAATAATAAAGAGATTATAATTTTTTTGTGAGATCTAAAAAGATCATTTTCTTCCAAATTGGCATAAAATGAGAGAAGACCTAATAAAATTTCAGGATATCTCGTTTAATTCTTTTAAAAATACATATCTCCTATCACTAATAATGGAAATTGTTATAAATGTGGTGATAAAAAAACTAATAAAGGAAACTATTGATGTGATTGTTATCGTTTTAATGTGATTGGTAATTGTCGTAGAAATATCAAAATTTCACGATATGTTTGGGAGGGGAAATAATAAAAAGATTATAATTTTTTTTTTGTGAGATCTGAAAACATCATTCCCTTCCAAATTGGCATAAAATGAGAGAAGACCTAAAAAAATTTCAGGATATCTCGTTTACTTTCATTAAAAATACATATTTCCTCTCATTAATAATGGAAATTATTATAAACGTGGTGATAAAAACACTAATAAAGAAAACTATTAATGTGATTGTTATCGTTTTAATGTGATTGGTAATTGTCGTAGAAATATCAAAATTTTACGATATGTTTGGGAGGGGAAATAATAAAAAGATTATAATTTTTTTTTTGTGAGATCTAAAAAGATCATTCCCTTACAAATTGGCATAAAATGAGAGAAGACCTAAAAAAATTTCAGGATATCTCGTTTAATTTCATTAAAAAGGCATATCTCCTCTCATTAATAATGCAAATGATTATAAACGTTGTGATAAAGAAACTAGTAAAGGAAACTATTAATGTGATTGTTATCTTTTTAATGTGATTGGTAATTGTCGTAGAAATATCAAAATTTCGCGATATGTTTGGGAGTTGAAATAATAAAGAGATTATAATTTTTTTGTGAGATCTAAAAAGATAATTTTCTTCCAAATTGGCATAAAATGAGAGAAGACCTAATAAAATTTTAGGATATCTCGTTTAATTCTTTTAAAAATACATATCTCCTATCACTAATAATGGAAATTGTTATAAACGTGGTGATAAAAAAACTAATAAAGGAAACTATTGATGTGATTGTTATCGTTTTAATGTGATTGGTAATTGTCGTAGAAATATCAAAATTTTACGATATGTATGGGAGGGGAAATAATAAAAAGATTATAATATTTTTTGTGTGAGATCTAAAAAGATCATTCCCTTCCAAATTGGCATAAAATGAGAGAAGACCTAAAAAAATTTCAGGATATCTCGTTTAATTTCATTAAAAAGGCATATCTCCTCTCATTAATAATGCAAATGATTATAAACGTTGTGATAAAGAAACTAGTAAAGGAAACTATTAATGTGATTGTTATCGTTTTAATGTGATTGGTAATTGTCGTAGAAATATCAAAATTTTACGATATGTATGGGAGGGGAAATAATAAAAAGATTATAATATTTTTTGTGTGAGATCTAAAAAGATCATTCCCTTCCAAATTGGCATAAAATGAGAGAAGACCTAAAAAAATTTCAGGATATCTCGTTTAATTTCATTAAAAAGGCATATCTCCTCTCATTAATAATGCAAATGATTATAAACGTTGTCATAAAGAAACTAATAAAGGAAACTATTAGTGTGATTGTTATCTTTTTAATGTGAATTGTAATTGTCGTAGAAATATCAAAATTTCACGATATGTTTGGGAGTTGAAATAATAAAAAACTTATAATTTTTTTTGTGAGATCTAAAAAGATCATTCCCTTCCACATTGGCAAAAAATAAGAGAAGACCTAAAAAATTTTCAGGATATCTCGTTTAATTTCATTAAAAATACATATCTTCTCTCATTAATAATGGAAATTATTATAAACGTTGTGATAAAAACTAATAAAGGAAACTATTAATATGATTGTTATAGTTTTAATGTGATTGGTAATTGTCGTAAAAATATCAAAATTTCACGATATGTTTGGTAGGGGAAATAATAAAAAGATTATAATTTTTTTTTGAGATCTAAAAAGATCATTCCCTTTCAAATTGGGATAAAATGAGAGAAGACCTAAAAAAATTTCAGGATATCTCGTTTAATTTCATTAAAAAGGCATATCTCCTCTCATTAATAATGCAAATGATTATAAACGTTGTGATAAAGAAACTAGTAAAGGAAACTATTAATGTGATTGTTATCTTTTTAATGTGATTGGTAATTGTCGTAGAAATATCAAAATTTCGCGATATGTTTGGGAGTTGAAATAATAAAGAGATTATAATTTTTTTGTGAGATCTAAAAAGATAATTTTCTTCCAAATTGGCATAAAATGAGAGAAGACCTAATAAAATTTTAGGATATCTCGTTTAATTCTTTTAAAAATACATATCTCCTATCACTAATAATGGAAATTGTTATAAACGTGGTGATAAAAAAACTAATAAAGGAAACTATTGATGTGATTGTTATCGTTTTAATGTGATTGGTAATTGTCGTAGAAATATCAAAATTTCACGATATGTTTGGGAGGGGAAATAATAAAAAGATTATAATTTTTGTTGTGAGATCTAAAAAGATCATTCCCTTCCAAATTGGCTTAAAATGAGAGAAGACCTAAAAAAATTTCAGGATATCTCGTTTAATTTCATTAAAAATACATATTTCCTCTCATTAATAATGGAAATTATTATAAACGTGGTGATAAAAAAACTAATAAAGGAAACTATTAATGTGATTGTTATCGTTTTAATGTGATTGGTAATTGTCGTAGAAATATCAAAATTTTACGATATGTATGGGAGGGGAAATAATAAAAAGATTATAATATTTTTTGTGTGAGATCTAAAAAGATCATTCCCTTCCAAATTGGCATAAAATGAGAGAAGACCTAAAAAAATTTCAGGATATCTCGTTTAATTTCATTAAAAAGGCATATCTCCTCTCATTAATAATGCAAATGATTATAAACGTTGTGATAAAGAAACTAGTAAAGGAAACTATTAATGTGATTGTTATCGTTTTAATGTGATTGGTAATTGTCGTAGAAATATCAAAATTTTACGATATGTATGGGAGGGGAAATAATAAAAAGATTATAATATTTTTTGTGTGAGATCTAAAAAGATCATTCCCTTCCAAATTGGCATAAAATGAGAGAAGACCTAAAAAAATTTCAGGATATCTCGTTTAATTTCATTAAAAAGGCATATCTCCTCTCATTAATAATGCAAATGATTATAAACGTTGTCATAAAGAAACTAATAAAGGAAACTATTAGTGTGATTGTTATCTTTTTAATGTGAATTGTAATTGTCGTAGAAATATCAAAATTTCACGATATGTTTGGGAGTTGAAATAATAAAAAACTTATAATTTTTTTTGTGAGATCTAAAAAGATCATTCCCTTCCACATTGGCAAAAAATAAGAGAAGACCTAAAAAATTTTCAGGATATCTCGTTTAATTTCATTAAAAATACATATCTTCTCTCATTAATAATGGAAATTATTATAAACGTTGTGATAAAAACTAATAAAGGAAACTATTAATATGATTGTTATAGTTTTAATGTGATTGGTAATTGTCGTAAAAATATCAAAATTTCACGATATGTTTGGTAGGGGAAATAATAAAAAGATTATAATTTTTTTTTGAGATCTAAAAAGATCATTCCCTTTCAAATTGGGATAAAATGAGAGAAGACCCTAAAAAATTTCAGGATATCTAGTTTAATTTCATTAAAAATACATATCTCCTCTCATTAATAATGCAAATGATTATAAACGTTGTGATAAAGAAACTAGTAAAGGAAACTATTAATGTGATTGTTATCTTTTTAATGTGATTGGTAATTGTCGTAGAAATATCAAAATTTCGCGATATGTTTGGGAGTTGAAATAATAAAGAGATTATAATTTTTTTTGTGAGATCTAAAAAGATCTTTCCCTTCCAAATTGGCATAAAATGAGAGAAGACCTAAAAAATTTTCAGGATATCTCGTTTAATTTCATTAAAAATACATATCTCCTCTCATTAATAATGCAAATGATTATAAACGCTGTGATAAAGAAACTAATAAAGGAAACTATTAATGTGATTGTTATCGTTTTAATGTGAATGGTAATTGTCGTCGAAATATCAAAATTTTATGATATGTATGGGAGGGGAAATAATAAAAAGATTATAATTTTTTTTTTGTGAGATCTAAAAAGATCATTCCCTTCCAAATTGGCATAAAATGAGAGAAGACCTAAAAAAATTTCAGGATATCTCGTTTAATTTCATTAAAAAGGCATATCTCCTCTCATTAATAATGCAAATGATTATAAACGTTGTGATAAAGAAACTAGTAAAGGAAACTATTAATGTGATTGTTATCGTTTTAATGTGATTGGTAATTGTCGTAGAAATATCAAAATTTTACGATATGTATGGGAGGGGAAATAATAAAAAGATTATAATATTTTTTGTGTGAGATCTAAAAAGATCATTCCCTTCCAAATTGGCATAAAATGAGAGAAGACCTAAAAAAATTTCAGGATATCTCGTTTAATTTCATTAAAAAGGCATATCTCCTCTCATTAATAATGCAAATGATTATAAACGTTGTCATAAAGAAACTAATAAAGGAAACTATTAGTGTGATTGTTATCTTTTTAATGTGAATTGTAATTGTCGTAGAAATATCAAAATTTCACGATATGTTTGGGAGTTGAAATAATAAAAAACTTATAATTTTTTTTGTGAGATCTAAAAAGATCATTCCCTTCCACATTGGCAAAAAATAAGAGAAGACCTAAAAAATTTTCAGGATATCTCGTTTAATTTCATTAAAAATACATATCTTCTCTCATTAATAATGGAAATTATTATAAACGTTGTGATAAAAACTAATAAAGGAAACTATTAATATGATTGTTATAGTTTTAATGTGATTGGTAATTGTCGTAAAAATATCAAAATTTCACGATATGTTTGGTAGGGGAAATAATAAAAAGATTATAATTTTTTTTTGAGATCTAAAAAGATCATTCCCTTTCAAATTGGGATAAAATGAGAGAAGACCCTAAAAAATTTCAGGATATCTAGTTTAATTTCATTAAAAATACATATCTCCTCTCATTAATAATGCAAATGATTATAAACGTTGTGATAAAGAAACTAGTAAAGGAAACTATTAATGTGATTGTTATCTTTTTAATGTGATTGGTAATTGTCGTAGAAATATCAAAATTTCGCGATATGTTTGGGAGTTGAAATAATAAAGAGATTATAATTTTTTTTGTGAGATCTAAAAAGATCTTTCCCTTCCAAATTGGCATAAAATGAGAGAAGACCTAAAAAATTTTCAGGATATCTCGTTTAATTTCATTAAAAATACATATCTCCTCTCATTAATAATGCAAATGATTATAAACGTTGTGATAAAGAAACTAATAAAGGAAACTATTAATGTGATTGTTATCGTTTTAATGTGAATGGTAATTGTCGTAGAAATATCAAAATTTTATGATATGTATGGGAGGGGAAATAATAAAAAGATTATAATTTTTTTTTTGTGAGATCTAAAAAGATCATTCCCTTCCAAATTGGCATAAAATGAGAGAAGACCTAAAAAAATTTCAGGATATCTCGTTTAATTTCATTAAAAAGGCATATCTCCTCTCATTAATAATGCAAATGATTATAAACGTTGTGATAAAGAAACTAATAAAGGAAACTATTAATGTGATTGTTATCTTTTTAATGTGATTGGTAATTGTCGTAGAAATATCAAAATTTCACGATATGTTTGGGAGTTGAAATAATAAAGAGATTATAATTTTTTTGTGAGATCTAAAAAGATCATTTTCTTCCAAATTGGCATAAAATGAGAGAAGACCTAATAAAATTTCAGGATATCTCGTTTAATTCTTTTAAAAATACATATCTCCTATCACTAATAATGGAAATTGTTATAAACGTGGTGATAAAAAAACTAATAAAGGAAACTATTGATGTGATTGTTATCGTTTTAATGTGATTGGTAATTGTCGTAGAAATATCAAAATTTCACGATATGTTTGGGAGGGGAAATAATAAAAAGATTATAATTTTTGTTGTGAGATCTAAAAAGATCATTCCCTTCCAAATTGGCTTAAAATGAGAGAAGACCTAAAAAAATTTTAGGATATCTCGTTTAATTTCATTAAAAATACATATTTCCTCTCATTAATAATGGAAATTATTATAAACGTGGTGATAAAAAAACTAATAAAGGAAACTATTAATGTGATTGTTATCGTTTTAATGTGATTGGTAATTGTCGTAGAAATATCAAAATTTTACGATATGTATGGGAGGGGAAATAATAAAAAGATTATAATATTTTTTGTGTGAGATCTAAAAAGATCATTCCCTTCCAAATTGGCATAAAATGAGAGAAGACCTAAAAAAATTTCAGGATATCTCGTTTAATTTCATTAAAAATACATATTTCCTCTCATTAATAATGGAAATTATTATAAACGTGGTGATAAAAAAACTAATAAAGGAAACTATTAATGTGATTGTTATCGTTTTAATGTGATTGGTAATTGTCGTAGAAATATCAAAATTTTACGATATGTATGGGAGGGGAAATAATAAAAAGATTATAATATTTTTTGTGTGAGATCTAAAAAGATCATTCCCTTCCAAATTGGCATAAAATGAGAGAAGACCTAAAAAAATTTCAGGATATCTCGTTTAATTTCATTAAAAATACATATTTCCTCTCATTAATAATGGAAATTATTATAAACGTGGTGATAAAAAAACTAATAAAGGAAACTATTAATGTGATTGTTATCGTTTTAATGTGATTGGTAATTGTCGTAGAAATATCAAAATTTTACGATATGTATGGGAGGGGAAATAATAAAAAGATTATAATATTTTTTGTGTGAGATCTAAAAAGATCATTCCCTTCCAAATTGGCATAAAATGAGAGAAGACCTAAAAAAATTTCAGGATATCTCGTTTAATTTCATTAAAAAGGCATATCTCCTCTCATTAATAATGCAAATGATTATAAACGTTGTGATAAAGAAACTAGTAAAGGAAACTATTAATGTGATTGTTATCGTTTTAATGTGATTGGTAATTGTCGTAGAAATATCAAAATTTTACGATATGTATGGGAGGGGAAATAATAAAAAGATTATAATATTTTTTGTGTGAGATCTAAAAAGATCATTCCCTTCCAAATTGGCATAAAATGAGAGAAGACCTAAAAAAATTTCAGGATATCTCGTTTAATTTCATTAAAAAGGCATATCTCCTCTCATTAATAATGCAAATGATTATAAACGTTGTCATAAAGAAACTAATAAAGGAAACTATTAGTGTGATTGTTATCTTTTTAATGTGAATTGTAATTGTCGTAGAAATATCAAAATTTCACGATATGTTTGGGAGTTGAAATAATAAAAAACTTATAATTTTTTTTGTGAGATCTAAAAAGATCATTCCCTTCCACATTGGCAAAAAATAAGAGAAGACCTAAAAAATTTTCAGGATATCTCGTTTAATTTCATTAAAAATACATATCTTCTCTCATTAATAATGGAAATTATTATAAACGTTGTGATAAAAACTAATAAAGGAAACTATTAATATGATTGTTATAGTTTTAATGTGATTGGTAATTGTCGTAAAAATATCAAAATTTCACGATATGTTTGGTAGGGGAAATAATAAAAAGATTATAATTTTTTTTTGAGATCTAAAAAGATCATTCCCTTTCAAATTGGGATAAAATGAGAGAAGACCCTAAAAAATTTCAGGATATCTAGTTTAATTTCATTAAAAATACATATCTCCTCTCATTAATAATGCAAATGATTATAAACGTTGTGATAAAGAAACTAGTAAAGGAAACTATTAATGTGATTGTTATCTTTTTAATGTGATTGGTAATTGTCGTAGAAATATCAAAATTTCGCGATATGTTTGGGAGTTGAAATAATAAAGAGATTATAATTTTTTTTGTGAGATCTAAAAAGATCTTTCCCTTCCAAATTGGCATAAAATGAGAGAAGACCTAAAAAATTTTCAGGATATCTCGTTTAATTTCATTAAAAATACATATCTCCTCTCATTAATAATGCAAATGATTATAAACGTTGTGATAAAGAAACTAATAAAGGAAACTATTAATGTGATTGTTATCGTTTTAATGTGAATGGTAATTGTCGTAGAAATATCAAAATTTTATGATATGTATGGGAGGGGAAATAATAAAAAGATTATAATTTTTTTTTTGTGAGATCTAAAAAGATCATTCCCTTCCAAATTGGCATAAAATGAGAGAAGACCTAAAAAAATTTCAGGATATCTCGTTTAATTTCATTAAAAAGGCATATCTCCTCTCATTAATAATGCAAATGATTATAAACGTTGTGATAAAGAAACTAATAAAGGAAACTATTAATGTGATTGTTATCTTTTTAATGTGATTTGTAACGACCCGTCTTCGTTACAGATTTGTTATACTAAAGATTTTATTTCATTAAATTTTAAAAACTCTCTAATTAGTTTATTGATAAAATATTGGATAATTTTTTTTTCCGCGATTCCCAAAACTGACAGATAAAAATTAAAGCTTAATTTATAAATATCTCTTATACAAAACTTAACTAAATAAAACTATGTGTACATACATCTTTTCACATGATAAATACATAATACCCCTAACTGGTTCATTTTATACATAAGACCAAACAAAGAAATAGAAAGAAATGATAATGTCTTCAATCCCTCGTATGCTCTATCCACAAACTCTCCAAGAGAAAGATCCACCTAAAATCATCTGCTCCCCCGAACACGATGTCCGAGATCATCACAGGCACGAACCACACGTGCAAACATTGCAAGGGTAAGCTTACCAAACAAAACTATACATATAAGAAAATAAGTGAATTTCCAATTATTAAGGAAAAGGACGAAAAACTAGATTTTGTATACTTCAAAATACTATATATAATAACTGAAAATGTTATACAAAACTTAGTTCATAAACATATTTATAACATGAATCATCAACAAGATCAACCACATACACCATCACCACTAATCACAATGAGTCATAACATCATAAGTCACACAATTAAAACAATTGCAGTATGATTTATGCAAATGCAGTTTTGACTCAAAATCATTTTGACCCTGCTCCATGGAGACTTCCCCTTTGAGTGTTTAGTAAGAAACTGGCCTACCATTACGTACTGCAATTCAGCTATCAGCCCCTACTAAACGCGAATAAACTAAACAGAATTAGGAGATCAGGATACCCGGAAGGCCACCACGGCAGCATCTCTGTCCAGATTACAGCCACATGTGGAATTGCCAATATCCTTCACCCCACAGACTATATAATCACAGACTATACAGTCCTGTCTAACTTATTCTGCTCACCCCAAAGATTCAATTCTCAAATCATATTCATTTCACATGACTACCGTAGTCTCGGTTAGTCAACAAAATCATTTCTCATATATCAATTCGTTTCTCATGACTACCGCAGTCCCGGTTAGTCAACAAAATCATTTCTCATATATCAACTTGTTTCTCATGACTACCGCAGTCCCGGTTAGTCAACATTTATTCTTTCTTTTCTTTCTTTTCTTTTCTTTTCTTTTCTTTTCTTTTCTTTCTTTTCATGGCTACCGCAGTCCCGGTTAGCCAACATCAATTATTTTTCACTTGAATCTTTGTAAAACCCCCAAAAAGACTCATGCATATGCAATATGTTAATAATCACAATTAAATAAGTAATTTTAAACAATCACCTACAAAAATATAAACATTCAACAATTTTCAACATCATTCACAACACAATCAAGCCAAATCAAGCAATTTCAATCCAACAACAAACCAACCAATAAATTTCAATCCATCACAACACATCATCCAATCAATCAAACATGGTTCCAAACAATTATTTCAAGCTTCTAATATCAATTATATTAAAACCCAAAATCAATTTCAAGAAAATTTGGGCATGGTCTCCTTTGTTTTAGGAGCCTTTCCAAGTAATTTAGAGAATCAAAAACAAAAACAATCAGTCCATACACACTCACACAGCCACTGCCAGGAGAATCAAATACCCATTTTTCATCAATTTTAAATTCAACCACCAATCAACTCAACATAAACAGCAAAAGGGGCAGGCATGCTATATGTGATTGAGCCCCCTAACTCTCAACCACACTTAAACTGAAAATATAAATCACAAGGAAGCTTCCCTTACCTTGAATCTTTTTTTTCTCCTTTTCTCCTTTGTCTTCTTTAAATTTTAGGATTTTTCTCCCAAATATTTCTCTCTGAATATAAGATCTCACTGATACAAGCAATTCACATGCACAACAAATTCCAGCACTCTTTGCCCGAGGATCACATTCCTCCCGGTCTCCAATTCACAATTAATAACAGAACAATCATTAATAACCAATAATCCAATAACTCAAACTCAATCATCACTAATCATTGCATTAATATTTCTATGGAAACTTCCCTTTTTAGGTGAAATTATTCCTTAACAAGTACAATTAAAGGCATTAAAACCAAATACACAATTAATATAATTAAATTTCATGTGGACACATAGAGCTGTACACACACACCAAAAATTATTTGATGCATCATATCAATTTGAAATTTCATGAGATTTTACAGAGAAACTATACATCATTCATATTTCATCATATAAATTTATCTCACGAAAATTCAACCCACAAATATTATTTTTGAATTAAAAACAGTGGCTGGACATACTCTGTCAAACACAATTCCATATTTTTAGAAAATAGCATATCAAATTCGTTTTATGTAAAATTTTACAGAGAATATCTCCAACATGTGGACCATCACATATAATTTCCTCAGTACCAAAAATCCACCAAAAATACCTTTTTTGAATTTCCAAATCATTATTTCTCCAGAACACAGTTTTCAATAAGAAAATGTAATTAATTACAAAAGGTACTTACAAAATTCTGAGAAAATCCATGGATATTCCACATGGTCAAAACAGTATTACTAAATTTTCTCAAGACCAAATTCTCACAAAAAGTAATTTTCTACATTTAATTTCTCTACTGTCCAGCTTTTCGGTTTTTCCAACATTAAATCACTAAAAATACTTCCCAGGCTTTTCTGACCTTACAAAAATTCAGAGATGACCCTCATGATTCATAAAATGAACTCATGGTTCCAGTTTTCCAAAATCATGTCCCAAAATTCTTGTAAAAATCAAAACAGTCCCATTCTCAGAATCAACAGTTTTTAAAAATAATTCCGGTAAAAATAGTTACAGTGCTCAAAAAAATCTGAAAAAAATACCATGATATCCAGAGGCATCAAAACATAAGAAAATGTATTTACATCCTCAAAAACCTGCACGAAAACCGAGACGAAAAATCCACACAGTCACATGACCCAAATCTCAAGTAGCTTATTTCGGGTTTTCAAAATTATTTACAGACCATCAACAACAGCCACAATCCATATTTAACAAGAAAACAAGGAAATAGCTTAGGAAAAAAAAAAGAAACCCCTCCATACCTCGATGAAATCGAAATCCAATCGGTTGGTTTTGAAGCTCTAGTCTCCCTCTATGATATATCCAATTTTAATCGGTAGAAACTTTGATTTGGATGCTCAAATATTAAAGAGAAGATACAGAATATTTACAGAGAAGGAGAGAGAGCAGAGGGTTTCTCGGCCAGGAAGAAAAGAAGAACGAAGAATGAGGGGAAGAGAAGCGGTTCACGTTACTTAATTGGGAAAGTTTTACAATTTTGCTATTTGCAGCCACCCTTCCTCTAAGGACACCCCCTCTTCTCTTATTTTTTTTTTCTACAACTTACGAAACTTACGTAAAAGTCCAAAAAATCTCACAATAACACTATGAATTAATTTAATTTCCTTTTACGGTATTTATCAAACACTTAATATACGTTACGAAAAATCACAGTGTTCCAATTCTCTCCAACAAGAAAATTTCTAATTAAATCTCTCACTTTCATACTTATTGGGTTTTAATTTTCGGGGTGTTACAATACTCCCCTCCTTTTAGGAATTTCGTCCCTGAAATTCATTGAATGTAGGGTTAAGCTAAGCTAGGGCTATAATCATCTTTGTTTACTCTCATGCCAATCTATTTTTCTATAGCTAGTCTTAGAATTCTGCCATAAGGAAGTGTTCCTCTTAAGGGCTCGTTTCTAACTTACTATCTCTTTCTCCAACACAAAGCATAGATAAGGTTCGTTCTCAAAGGGTATATATGGTTTTCATCTAAGCAGATTCATTCTCAAGGCTATAGGCTCACTAACATAGAGTGGATTCGATAGAATTATCTAAGCTACTAGGTAGACAGTATAGCTATCTTCAAGGCAATACTTAAATCTACTCAACATTGAAGATTTAGAGTTAATGTATCCTATATAAGTTGTAGGTAAACTACTAAGTAGGCCTCTAGGTCAAGAACAAGTCTTTCACCTAAGGATTTCCTTTGAAATGAGCTTTCTAAGAGGTGATTTTGGGAAGCAACCCTATCATACAGTGATCCTTTCATTTTAAAACCCAAAAACAGATTAAGTTAACTTAAAAACAAGATCATGTGTTTTGGTTTCATCCAAATCGGAGTTACAGTTTGAAAACTATGCGCAATTTAAGTTTGCAGTTTTAAGAAAGTGTAGAAAACGGTTTTCTACGCCAATTGAGCTACAGAACTTGAAATCCTTTGGGACTTGAAAACAGATTTAATATGCATTAAATGTGACCTAATGGTTTTGGTTTGACTCAAAAACTCAATGTGGTTTGGAAATGGCGCACATTATAAGTTTGCAAAATGCATGTTTCTAGAAAACGGGTTTTTCTACCAAATTCATTGTATAATGCTTAAACTCATGTGGGACCTCAAAACAGATTTAGAGGGTACTCAAACAAGGTTGTGGGCTTTGGTTTCATTCAAAAAGCTCGAACGGTTTGAAAATGGCGTACGTTTCAAGTTTCAGGTCAAAAACGGCTTAGAAAAGAAGTGGTTTTCAAAGGTGAATTCAAAATCCATAGGGAGAAACTTTGTAAATCCCAAAAACAGATTTTATAAACCTAAAAATAGGATTGTAGGAATTGGTCTCACCTCAAAATTCATCTCGGATCAAAATCTAGGCATTTCGAGTCACTTAAGGAACTAGTTTTGGGTCAAAATGAACCTAGGGATCCAAAATGAGCTACATAAGTCCAATGGCTATGAAATTTTGTGGAGAACTAGACTTTGGTAATACAAAATTGTGGAAAAAGGTTTCGTTCCAAAAATCATCCTATACAAGGAGTTATGCAATGCCAAAGTTCGCACTTTTACCATTTCGGGTCATGTCTTTTGCACCTAAACTGTGCAATTTTGACTCTTATCATTTTGTTTTGGTTTTGATAGTTTAAACTCACTATTTTGAGCATGGTATGATACTAAAATACAATGCTTAGCTATAGATTAAGGATATTGATGTTCTACTCCAATTATAGGCTTACCTAAGCACTTGTTAAGGTAAATCTAGTGATTTTGGCTAAGTATTTAAACTATACTTACTAAGTTCATCTAGATGGGTTACTTGCTACTTTGTTTTTGAATAATGACTATAATTCTTAGCTCAACGACTCTTCCAACACCCTTCATACATGTCTAGACCTCAATTTTCTATGTCTAAACACTACCAAAGACTTTTCCTATAATTTTTTTTTTTTTTTTCACATTTTTCTCTTCATAGAAGGTATTCTAAATATGATTTAAGTCTCTAACTTACAGCTACATCCTATTATCATAATTCCAACCAAATCACCATTTGGATGATTTCTAAATTGTCTCAAACCATTCCAATCTACTATCACCAATTTAATCACTTATTGAATTCGACTTTTAACATCCAAATCACACTTTCAAACTTTGCAATCACTTACCTCCCCATCTTAAACACTCTGCTATTATTCTAGCATTTGTATCTTATTTCACCCATTAAATCATGACCTAATCATCAAGGACCATCGTGCTTACACACTACGCTTCCGCTACGTACTCTGATTCTACAAACTCGGAGTTTTGGACCTTCTTTCCCAACCACCTCAAGGATACGAACTCATACTCTCAGAACATGAAGAACAAGGACAACAACACAACTTAGACAATATTTCAAGAAATTTAGTAATAGGAGGGAAAGTCATCTCGACAGAGTCCTGAGTGCGCATCTCACAACTCTATCACGAATCATTTCTTCCTTGAAAGTTTCCATCTTGCTCGAATGCAAGAAAGATAGAAGAAGCAACTCCTCCATGTGGATCAAAAGACTCATAAGACTTGAGAACAACACATCCCCATGAAGTAAATGACTCTCAATGGGATTAAAGACAACTCAATCACCATTGATATAATTTCTCAGAACACGATCAATAAATTTATTTCCACTGGAAACATAGACACTGAAAGAAGCTCAGGTTACCACATGATTAAAAGAAACATCATGTGCAATGCATCATTCATACGAAATGAATGACCCTTCTAAGAATTGAGATATTTCATTTACATGAATAGTTGGCTACTCAAAAGTAGACTACTTGAAACATGTCCAATCGACTCATTCTTACAAGAAGAGCAATGATAAAATAAAATATCCAACATCACTATACAACTTGGAAGAGAATAGAATGCATAAGGCATTTACTCATAAGAAGTCAAAACAACTTGATAACAAGAGGGACAACTCATGCATAATGCATAGACTTCTCTATCACACTCAATCCATTATCCCACTATAGATGCCAAGGTCTTAAGGATTCCTTAAGGCAAAGCACAGTCTAGAGAAATAACCTTGTCCCTTAGTTTTTTTTTTTTTTTTTTTTTTTTTTTTTTTTTTTTTTTTTATGTCTAACTAATCTCAATTCTATTGGCAATTCTATGGACTATTACACATCCTTAATATGTCGGCATTTCCTTTTAACGACATTGCATCAACGATCTCACATGCCTATAATCTAACTAATCATACATTGCCACCACAGTAGTTAATGCAAGATTACGCTGTTACAAACAACTTCATATCTTACACCACCACCCACACATAGTAGGAGTAAGATTACACAACATATAGCATACAATGTTTCTTTCACCACTATTAAACAACAGTCGGTGCAAAAGCAAGCAGTTCAATCAATTCATCCTACATTGCTATTAAAGAATAGTCAATGTGGAATCACACAACATCAAACAATTCATCAATACTGTCGTTAAGCGACAGCCAAACCAATCACACACAGCACAAACAATGGTTAAGTCCACACCCCAGTCTTGGTAGGACGAACTGCTCTGATACCATTATTGTAACGACCCGTCTTCGTTACAGATTTGTTATACTAAAGATTTTATTTCATTAAATTTTAAAAACTCTCTAATTAGTTTATTGATAAAATATTGGATAATTTTTTTTTCCGCGATTCCCAAAACTGACAGATAAAAATTAAAGCTTAATTTATAAATATCTCTTATACAAAACTTAACTAAATAAAACTATGTGTACATACATCTTTTCACATGATAAATACATAATACCCCTAACTGGTTCATTTTATACATAAGACCAAACAAAGAAATAGAAAGAAATGATAATGTCTTCAATCCCTCGTATGCTCTATCCACAAACTCTCCAAGAGAAAGATCCACCTAAAATCATCTGCTCCCCCGAACACGATGTCCGAGATCATCACAGGCACGAACCACACGTGCAAACATTGCAAGGGTAAGCTTACCAAACAAAACTATACATATAAGAAAATAAGTGAATTTCCAATTATTAAGGAAAAGGACGAAAAACTAGATTTTGTATACTTCAAAATACTATATATAATAACTGAAAATGTTATACAAAACTTAGTTCATAAACATATTTATAACATGAATCATCAACAAGATCAACCACATACACCATCACCACTAATCACAATGAGTCATAACATCATAAGTCACACAATTAAAACAATTGCAGTATGATTTATGCAAATGCAGTTTTGACTCAAAATCATTTTGACCCTGCTCCATGGAGACTTCCCCTTTGAGTGTTTAGTAAGAAACTGGCCTACCATTACGTACTGCAATTCAGCTATCAGCCCCTACTAAACGCGAATAAACTAAACAGAATTAGGAGATCAGGATACCCGGAAGGCCACCACGGCAGCATCTCTGTCCAGATTACAGCCACATGTGGAATTGCCAATATCCTTCACCCCACAGACTATATAATCACAGACTATACAGTCCTGTCTAACTTATTCTGCTCACCCCAAAGATTCAATTCTCAAATCATATTCATTTCACATGACTACCGTAGTCTCGGTTAGTCAACAAAATCATTTCTCATATATCAATTCGTTTCTCATGACTACCGCAGTCCCGGTTAGTCAACAAAATCATTTCTCATATATCAACTTGTTTCTCATGACTACCGCAGTCCCGGTTAGTCAACATTTATTCTTTCTTTTCTTTCTTTTCTTTTCTTTTCTTTTCTTTTCTTTTCTTTCTTTTCATGGCTACCGCAGTCCCGGTTAGCCAACATCAATTATTTTTCACTTGAATCTTTGTAAAACCCCCAAAAAGACTCATGCATATGCAATATGTTAATAATCACAATTAAATAAGTAATTTTAAATAATCACCTACAAAAATATAAACATTCAACAATTTTCAACATCATTCACAACACAATCAAGCCAAATCAAGCAATTTCAATCCAACAACAAACCAACCAATAAATTTCAATCCATCACAACACATCATCCAATCAATCAAACATGGTTCCAAACAATTATTTCAAGCTTCTAATATCAATTATATTAAAACCCAAAATCAATTTCAAGAAAATTTGGGCATGGTCTCCTTTGTTTTAGGAGCCTTTCCAAGTAATTTAGAGAATCAAAAACAAAAACAATCAGTCCATACACACTCACACAGCCACTGCCAGGAGAATCAAATACCCATTTTTCATCAATTTTAAATTCAACCACCAATCAACTCAACATAAACAGCAAAAGGGGCAGGCATGCTATATGTGATTGAGCCCCCTAACTCTCAACCACACTTAAACTGAAAATATAAATCACAAGGAAGCTTCCCTTACCTTGAATCTTTTTTTTCTCCTTTTCTCCTTTGTCTTCTTTAAATTTTAGGATTTTTCTCCCAAATATTTCTCTCTGAATATAAGATCTCACTGATACAAGCAATTCACATGCACAACAAATTCCAGCACTCTTTGCCCGAGGATCACATTCCTCCCGGTCTCCAATTCACAATTAATAACAGAACAATCATTAATAACCAATAATCCAATAACTCAAACTCAATCATCACTAATCATTGCATTAATATTTCTATGGAAACTTCCCTTTTTAGGTGAAATTATTCCTTAACAAGTACAATTAAAGGCATTAAAACCAAATACACAATTAATATAATTAAATTTCATGTGGACACATAGAGCTGTACACACACACCAAAAATTATTTGATGCATCATATCAATTTGAAATTTCATGAGATTTTACAGAGAAACTATACATCATTCATATTTCATCATATAAATTTATCTCACGAAAATTCAACCCACAAATATTATTTTTGAATTAAAAACAGTGGCTGGACATACTCTGTCAAACACAATTCCATATTTTTAGAAAATAGCATATCAAATTCGTTTTATGTAAAATTTTACAGAGAATATCTCCAACATGTGGACCATCACATATAATTTCCTCAGTACCAAAAATCCACCAAAAATACCTTTTTTGAATTTCCAAATCATTATTTCTCCAGAACACAGTTTTCAATAAGAAAATGTAATTAATTACAAAAGGTACTTACAAAATTCTGAGAAAATCCATGGATATTCCACATGGTCAAAACAGTATTACTAAATTTTCTCAAGACCAAATTCTCACAAAAAGTAATTTTCTACATTTAATTTCTCTACTGTCCAGCTTTTCGGTTTTTCCAACATTAAATCACTAAAAATACTTCCCAGGATTTTCTGACCTTAAAAAAATTCAGAGATGACCCTCATGATTCATAAAATGAACTCATGGTTCCAGTTTTCCAAAATCATGTCCCAAAATTCTTGTAAAAATCAAAACAGTCCCATTCTCAGAATCAACAGTTTTTAAAAATAATTCCGGTAAAAATAGTTACAGTGCTCAAAAAAATCTGAAAAAAATACCATGATATCCAGAGGCATCAAAAAATAAGAAAATGTATTTACATCCTCAAAAACCTGCACGAAAACCGAGACGAAAAATCCACACAGTCACATGACCCAAATCTCAAGTAGCTTATTTCGGGTTTTCAAAATTATTTACAGACCATCAACAACAGCCACAATCCATATTTAACAAGAAAACAAGGAAATAGCTTAGGAAAAAAAAAAGAAACCCCTCCATACCTCGATGAAATCGAAATCCAATCGGTTGGTTTTGAAGCTCTAGTCTCCCTCTATGATATATCCAATTTTAATCGGTAGAAACTTTGATTTGGATGCTCAAATATTAAAGAGAAGATACAGAATATTTACAGAGAAGGAGAGAGAGCAGAGGGTTTCTCGGCCAGGAAGAAAAGAAGAACGAAGAATGAGGGGAAGAGAAGCGGTTCACGTTACTTAATTGGGAAAGTTTTACAATTTTGCTATTTGCAGCCACCCTTCCTCTAAGGACACCCCCTCTTCTCTTATTTTTTTTTTCTACAACTTACGAAACTTACGTAAAAGTCCAAAAAATCTCACAATAACACTATGAATTAATTTAATTTCCTTTTACGGTATTTATCAAACACTTAATATACGTTACGAAAAATCACAGTGTTCCAATTCTCTCCAACAAGAAAATTTCTAATTAAATCTCTCACTTTCATACTTATTGGGTTTTAATTTTCGGGGTGTTACATGATTGGTAATTGTCGTAGAAATATCAAAATTTCACGATATGTTTGGGAGTTGAAATAATAAAGAGATTATAATTTTTTTGTGAGATCTAAAAAGATCATTTTCTTCCAAATTGGCATAAAATGAGAGAAGACCTAATAAAATTTCAGGATATCTCGTTTAATTCTTTTAAAAATACATATCTCCTATCACTAATAATGGAAATTGTTATAAACGTGGTGATAAAAAAACTAATAAAGGAAACTATTGATGTGATTGTTATCGTTTTAATGTGATTGGTAATTGTCGTAGAAATATCAAAATTTCACGATATGTTTGGGAGGGGAAATAATAAAAAGATTATAATTTTTCTTGTGAGATCTAAAAAGATCATTCCCTTCCAAATTGGCTTAAAATGAGAGAAGACCTAAAAAAATTTTAGGATATCTCGTTTAATTTCATTAAAAATACATATTTCCTCTCATTAATAATGGAAA
Organism: Pueraria montana var. lobata; assembly: GCA_026413185.1. Lineage (NCBI taxonomy): Eukaryota > Viridiplantae > Streptophyta > Magnoliopsida > Fabales > Fabaceae > Pueraria > Pueraria montana. Next base: position 72,378,540 of record CM048646.1, on the reverse strand, counting down.
TTATTATAAACGTGGTGATAAAAAAACTAATAAAGGAAACTATTAATGTGATTGTTATCGTTTTAATGTGATTGGTAATTGTCGTAGAAATATCAAAATTTTACGATATGTATGGGAGGGGAAATAATAAAAAGATTATAATATTTTTTGTGTGAGATCTAAAAAGATCATTCCCTTCCAAATTGGCATAAAATGAGAGAAGACCTAAAAAAATTTCAGGATATCTCGTTTAATTTCATTAAAAATACATATTTCCTCTCATTAATAATGGAAATTATTATAAACGTGGTGATAAAAAAACTAATAAAGGAAACTATTAATGTGATTGTTATCGTTTTAATGTGATTGGTAATTGTCGTAGAAATATCAAAATTTTACGATATGTATGGGAGGGGAAATAATAAAAAGATTATAATATTTTTTGTGTGAGATCTAAAAAGATCATTCCCTTCCAAATTGGCATAAAATGAGAGAAGACCTAAAAAAATTTCAGGATATCTCGTTTAATTTCATTAAAAAGGCATATCTCCTCTCATTAATAATGCAAATGATTATAAACGTTGTGATAAAGAAACTAGTAAAGGAAACTATTAATGTGATTGTTATCGTTTTAATGTGATTGGTAATTGTCGTAGAAATATCAAAATTTTACGATATGTATGGGAGGGGAAATAATAAAAAGATTATAATATTTTTTGTGTGAGATCTAAAAAGATCATTCCCTTCCAAATTGGCATAAAATGAGAGAAGACCTAAAAAAATTTCAGGATATCTCGTTTAATTTCATTAAAAAGGCATATCTCCTCTCATTAATAATGCAAATGATTATAAACGTTGTCATAAAGAAACTAATAAAGGAAACTATTAGTGTGATTGTTATCTTTTTAATGTGAATTGTAATTGTCGTAGAAATATCAAAATTTCACGATATGTTTGGGAGTTGAAATAATAAAAAACTTATAATTTTTTTTGTGAGATCTAAAAAGATCATTCCCTTCCACATTGGCAAAAAATAAGAGAAGACCTAAAAAATTTTCAGGATATCTCGTTTAATTTCATTAAAAATACATATCTTCTCTCATTAATAATGGAAATTATTATAAACGTTGTGATAAAAACTAATAAAGGAAACTATTAATATGATTGTTATAGTTTTAATGTGATTGGTAATTGTCGTAAAAATATCAAAATTTCACGATATGTTTGGTAGGGGAAATAATAAAAAGATTATAATTTTTTTTTGAGATCTAAAAAGACCATTCCCTTTCAAATTGGGATAAAATGAGAGAAGACCTAAAAAAATTTCAGGATATCTCGTTTAATTTCATTAAAAAGGCATATCTCCTCTCATTAATAATGCAAATGATTATAAACGTTGTGATAAAGAAACTAGTAAAGGAAACTATTAATGTGATTGTTATCTTTTTAATGTGATTGGTAATTGTCGTAGAAATATCAAAATTTCGCGATATGTTTGGGAGTTGAAATAATAAAGAGATTATAATTTTTTTTGTGAGATCTAAAAAGATCTTTCCCTTCCAAATTGGCATAAAATGAGAGAAGACCTAAAAAATTTTCAGGATATCTCGTTTAATTTCATTAAAAATACATATCTCCTCTCATTAATAATGCAAATGATTATAAACGTTGTGATAAAGAAACTAATAAAGGAAACTATTAATGTGATTGTTATCGTTTTAATGTGAATGGTAATTGTCGTAGAAATATCAAAATTTTATGATATGTATGGGAGGGGAAATAATAAAAAGATTATAATTTTTTTTTTGTGAGATCTAAAAAGATCATTCCCTTCCAAATTGGCATAAAATGAGAGAAGACCTAAAAAAATTTCAGGATATCTCGTTTAATTTCATTAAAAAGGCATATCTCCTCTCATTAATAATGCAAATGATTATAAACGTTGTGATAAAGAAACTAATAAAGGAAACTATTAATGTGATTGTTATCTTTTTAATGTGATTGGTAATTGTCGTAGAAATATCAAAATTTCACGATATGTTTGGGAGTTGAAATAATAAAGAGATTATAATTTTTTTGTGAGATCTAAAAAGATCATTTTCTTCCAAATTGGCATAAAATGAGAGAAGACCTAATAAAATTTCAGGATATCTCGTTTAATTCTTTTAAAAATACATATCTCCTATCACTAATAATGGAAATTGTTATAAACGTGGTGATAAAAAAACTAATAAAGGAAACTATTGATGTGATTGTTATCGTTTTAATGTGATTGGTAATTGTCGTAGAAATATCAAAATTTCACGATATGTTTGGGAGGGGAAATAATAAAAAGATTATAATTTTTCTTGTGAGATCTAAAAAGATCATTCCCTTCCAAATTGGCTTAAAATGAGAGAAGACCTAAAAAAATTTTAGGATATCTCGTTTAATTTCATTAAAAATACATATTTCCTCTCATTAATAATGGAAATTATTATAAACGTGGTGATAAAAAAACTAATAAAGGAAACTATTAATGTGATTGTTATCGTTTTAATGTGATTGGTAATTGTCGTAGAAATATCAAAATTTTACGATATGTATGGGAGGGGAAATAATAAAAAGATTATAATATTTTTTGTGTGAGATCTAAAAAGATCATTCCCTTCCAAATTGGCATAAAATGAGAGAAGACCTAAAAAAATTTCAGGATATCTCGTTTAATTTCATTAAAAATACATATTTCCTCTCATTAATAATGGAAATTATTATAAACGTGGTGATAAAAAAACTAATAAAGGAAACTATTAATGTGATTGTTATCGTTTTAATGTGATTGGTAATTGTCGTAGAAATATCAAAATTTTACGATATGTATGGGAGGGGAAATAATAAAAAGATTATAATATTTTTTGTGTGAGATCTAAAAAGATCATTCCCTTCCAAATTGGCATAAAATGAGAGAAGACCTAAAAAAATTTCAGGATATCTCGTTTAATTTCATTAAAAAGGCATATCTCCTCTCATTAATAATGCAAATGATTATAAACGTTGTGATAAAGAAACTAGTAAAGGAAACTATTAATGTGATTGTTATCGTTTTAATGTGATTGGTAATTGTCGTAGAAATATCAAAATTTTACGATATGTATGGGAGGGGAAATAATAAAAAGATTATAATATTTTTTGTGTGAGATCTAAAAAGATCATTCCCTTCCAAATTGGCATAAAATGAGAGAAGACCTAAAAAAATTTCAGGATATCTCGTTTAATTTCATTAAAAAGGCATATCTCCTCTCATTAATAATGCAAATGATTATAAACGTTGTCATAAAGAAACTAATAAAGGAAACTATTAGTGTGATTGTTATCTTTTTAATGTGAATTGTAATTGTCGTAGAAATATCAAAATTTCACGATATGTTTGGGAGTTGAAATAATAAAAAACTTATAATTTTTTTTGTGAGATCTAAAAAGATCATTCCCTTCCACATTGGCAAAAAATAAGAGAAGACCTAAAAAATTTTCAGGATATCTCGTTTAATTTCATTAAAAATACATATCTTCTCTCATTAATAATGGAAATTATTATAAACGTTGTGATAAAAACTAATAAAGGAAACTATTAATATGATTGTTATAGTTTTAATGTGATTGGTAATTGTCGTAAAAATATCAAAATTTCACGATATGTTTGGTAGGGGAAATAATAAAAAGATTATAATTTTTTTTTGAGATCTAAAAAGATCATTCCCTTTCAAATTGGGATAAAATGAGAGAAGACCTAAAAAAATTTCAGGATATCTCGTTTAATTTCATTAAAAAGGCATATCTCCTCTCATTAATAATGCAAATGATTATAAACGTTGTGATAAAGAAACTAGTAAAGGAAACTATTAATGTGATTGTTATCTTTTTAATGTGATTGGTAATTGTCGTAGAAATATCAAAATTTCGCGATATGTTTGGGAGTTGAAATAATAAAGAGATTATAATTTTTTTTGTGAGATCTAAAAAGATCTTTCCCTTCCAAATTGGCATAAAATGAGAGAAGACCTAAAAAATTTTCAGGATATCTCGTTTAATTTCATTAAAAATACATATCTCCTCTCATTAATAATGCAAATGATTATAAACGTTGTGATAAAGAAACTAATAAAGGAAACTATTAATGTGATTGTTATCGTTTTAATGTGAATGGTAATTGTCGTAGAAATATCAAAATTTTATGATATGTATGGGAGGGGAAATAATAAAAAGATTATAATTTTTTTTTTGTGAGATCTAAAAAGATCATTCCCTTCCAAATTGGCATAAAATGAGAGAAGACCTAAAAAAATTTCAGGATATCTCGTTTAATTTCATTAAAAAGGCATATCTCCTCTCATTAATAATGCAAATGATTATAAACGTTGTGATAAAGAAACTAATAAAGGAAACTATTAATGTGATTGTTATCTTTTTAATGTGATTGGTAATTGTCGTAGAAATATCAAAATTTCACGATATGTTTGGGAGTTGAAATAATAAAGAGATTATAATTTTTTTGTGAGATCTAAAAAGATCATTTTCTTCCAAATTGGCATAAAATGAGAGAAGACCTAATAAAATTTCAGGATATCTCGTTTAATTCTTTTAAAAATACATATCTCCTATCACTAATAATGGAAATTGTTATAAACGTGGTGATAAAAAAACTAATAAAGGAAACTATTGATGTGATTGTTATCGTTTTAATGTGATTGGTAATTGTCGTAGAAATATCAAAATTTCACGATATGTTTGGGAGGGGAAATAATAAAAAGATTATAATTTTTCTTGTGAGATCTAAAAAGATCATTCCCTTCCAAATTGGCTTAAAATGAGAGAAGACCTAAAAAAATTTTAGGATATCTCGTTTAATTTCATTAAAAATACATATTTCCTCTCATTAATAATGGAAATTATTATAAACGTGGTGATAAAAAAACTAATAAAGGAAACTATTAATGTGATTGTTATCGTTTTAATGTGATTGGTAATTGTCGTAGAAATATCAAAATTTTACGATATGTATGGGAGGGGAAATAATAAAAAGATTATAATATTTTTTGTGTGAGATCTAAAAAGATCATTCCCTTCCAAATTGGCATAAAATGAGAGAAGACCTAAAAAAATTTCAGGATATCTCGTTTAATTTCATTAAAAATACATATTTCCTCTCATTAATAATGGAAATTATTATAAACGTGGTGATAAAAAAACTAATAAAGGAAACTATTAATGTGATTGTTATCGTTTTAATGTGATTGGTAATTGTCGTAGAAATATCAAAATTTTACGATATGTATGGGAGGGGAAATAATAAAAAGATTATAATATTTTTTGTGTGAGATCTAAAAAGATCATTCCCTTCCAAATTGGCATAAAATGAGAGAAGACCTAAAAAAATTTCAGGATATCTCGTTTAATTTCATTAAAAAGGCATATCTCCTCTCATTAATAATGCAAATGATTATAAACGTTGTGATAAAGAAACTAGTAAAGGAAACTATTAATGTGATTGTTATCGTTTTAATGTGATTGGTAATTGTCGTAGAAATATCAAAATTTTACGATATGTATGGGAGGGGAAATAATAAAAAGATTATAATATTTTTTGTGTGAGATCTAAAAAGATCATTCCCTTCCAAATTGGCATAAAATGAGAGAAGACCTAAAAAAATTTCAGGATATCTCGTTTAATTTCATTAAAAAGGCATATCTCCTCTCATTAATAATGCAAATGATTATAAACGTTGTCATAAAGAAACTAATAAAGGAAACTATTAGTGTGATTGTTATCTTTTTAATGTGAATTGTAATTGTCGTAGAAATATCAAAATTTCACGATATGTTTGGGAGTTGAAATAATAAAAAACTTATAATTTTTTTTGTGAGATCTAAAAAGATCATTCCCTTCCACATTGGCAAAAAATAAGAGAAGACCTAAAAAATTTTCAGGATATCTCGTTTAATTTCATTAAAAATACATATCTTCTCTCATTAATAATGGAAATTATTATAAACGTTGTGATAAAAACTAATAAAGGAAACTATTAATATGATTGTTATAGTTTTAATGTGATTGGTAATTGTCGTAAAAATATCAAAATTTCACGATATGTTTGGTAGGGGAAATAATAAAAAGATTATAATTTTTTTTTGAGATCTAAAAAGATCATTCCCTTTCAAATTGGGATAAAATGAGAGAAGACCTAAAAAAATTTCAGGATATCTCGTTTAATTTCATTAAAAAGGCATATCTCCTCTCATTAATAATGCAAATGATTATAAACGTTGTGATAAAGAAACTAGTAAAGGAAACTATTAATGTGATTGTTATCTTTTTAATGTGATTGGTAATTGTCGTAGAAATATCAAAATTTCGCGATATGTTTGGGAGTTGAAATAATAAAGAGATTATAATTTTTTTTGTGAGATCTAAAAAGATCTTTCCCTTCCAAATTGGCATAAAATGAGAGAAGACCTAAAAAATTTTCAGGATATCTCGTTTAATTTCATTAAAAATACATATCTCCTCTCATTAATAATGCAAATGATTATAAACGTTGTGATAAAGAAACTAATAAAGGAAACTATTAATGTGATTGTTATCGTTTTAATGTGAATGGTAATTGTCGTAGAAATATCAAAATTTTATGATATGTATGGGAGGGGAAATAATAAAAAGATTATAATTTTTTTTTTGTGAGATCTAAAAAGATCATTCCCTTCCAAATTGGCATAAAATGAGAGAAGACCTAAAAAAATTTCAGGATATCTCGTTTAATTTCATTAAAAAGGCATATCTCCTCTCATTAATAATGCAAATGATTATAAACGTTGTGATAAAGAAACTAATAAAGGAAACTATTAATGTGATTGTTATCTTTTTAATGTGATTGGTAATTGTCGTAGAAATATCAAAATTTCACGATATGTTTGGGAGTTGAAATAATAAAGAGATTATAATTTTTTTGTGAGATCTAAAAAGATCATTTTCTTCCAAATTGGCATAAAATGAGAGAAGACCTAATAAAATTTCAGGATATCTCGTTTAATTCTTTTAAAAATACATATCTCCTATCACTAATAATGGAAATTGTTATAAACGTGGTGATAAAAAAACTAATAAAGGAAACTATTGATGTGATTGTTATCGTTTTAATGTGATTGGTAATTGTCGTAGAAATATCAAAATTTCACGATATGTTTGGGAGGGGAAATAATAAAAAGATTATAATTTTTCTTGTGAGATCTAAAAAGATCATTCCCTTCCAAATTGGCTTAAAATGAGAGAAGACCTAAAAAAATTTTAGGATATCTCGTTTAATTTCATTAAAAATACATATTTCCTCTCATTAATAATGGAAATTATTATAAACGTGGTGATAAAAAAACTAATAAAGGAAACTATTAATGTGATTGTTATCGTTTTAATGTGATTGGTAATTGTCGTAGAAATATCAAAATTTTACGATATGTATGGGAGGGGAAATAATAAAAAGATTATAATATTTTTTGTGTGAGATCTAAAAAGATCATTCCCTTCCAAATTGGCATAAAATGAGAGAAGACCTAAAAAAATTTCAGGATATCTCGTTTAATTTCATTAAAAATACATATTTCCTCTCATTAATAATGGAAATTATTATAAACGTGGTGATAAAAAAACTAATAAAGGAAACTATTAATGTGATTGTTATCGTTTTAATGTGATTGGTAATTGTCGTAGAAATATCAAAATTTTACGATATGTATGGGAGGGGAAATAATAAAAAGATTATAATATTTTTTGTGTGAGATCTAAAAAGATCATTCCCTTCCAAATTGGCATAAAATGAGAGAAGACCTAAAAAAATTTCAGGATATCTCGTTTAATTTCATTAAAAAGGCATATCTCCTCTCATTAATAATGCAAATGATTATAAACGTTGTGATAAAGAAACTAGTAAAGGAAACTATTAATGTGATTGTTATCGTTTTAATGTGATTGGTAATTGTCGTAGAAATATCAAAATTTTACGATATGTATGGGAGGGGAAATAATAAAAAGATTATAATATTTTTTGTGTGAGATCTAAAAAGATCATTCCCTTCCAAATTGGCATAAAATGAGAGAAGACCTAAAAAAATTTCAGGATATCTCGTTTAATTTCATTAAAAAGGCATATCTCCTCTCATTAATAATGCAAATGATTATAAACGTTGTCATAAAGAAACTAATAAAGGAAACTATTAGTGTGATTGTTATCTTTTTAATGTGAATTGTAATTGTCGTAGAAATATCAAAATTTCACGATATGTTTGGGAGTTGAAATAATAAAAAACTTATAATTTTTTTTGTGAGATCTAAAAAGATCATTCCCTTCCACATTGGCAAAAAATAAGAGAAGACCTAAAAAATTTTCAGGATATCTCGTTTAATTTCATTAAAAATACATATCTTCTCTCATTAATAATGGAAATTATTATAAACGTTGTGATAAAAACTAATAAAGGAAACTATTAATATGATTGTTATAGTTTTAATGTGATTGGTAATTGTCGTAAAAATATCAAAATTTCACGATATGTTTGGTAGGGGAAATAATAAAAAGATTATAATTTTTTTTTGAGATCTAAAAAGATCATTCCCTTTCAAATTGGGATAAAATGAGAGAAGACCCTAAAAAATTTCAGGATATCTAGTTTAATTTCATTAAAAATACATATCTCCTCTCATTAATAATGCAAATGATTATAAACGTTGTGATAAAGAAACTAGTAAAGGAAACTATTAATGTGATTGTTATCTTTTTAATGTGATTGGTAATTGTCGTAGAAATATCAAAATTTCGCGATATGTTTGGGAGTTGAAATAATAAAGAGATTATAATTTTTTTGTGAGATCTAAAAAGATCATTTTCTTCCAAATTGGCATAAAATGAGAGAAGACCTAATAAAATTTCAGGATATCTCGTTTAATTCTTTTAAAAATACATATCTCCTATCACTAATAATGGAAATTGTTATAAACGTGGTGATAAAAAAACTAATAAAGGAAACTATTGATGTGATTGTTATCGTTTTAATGTGATTGGTAATTGTCGTAGAAATATCAAAATTTCACGATATGTTTGGGAGGGGAAATAATAAAAAGATTATAATTTTTGTTGTGAGATCTAAAAAGATCATTCCCTTCCAAATTGGCTTAAAATGAGAGAAGACCTAAAAAAATTTTAGGATATCTCGTTTAATTTCATTAAAAATACATATTTCCTCTCATTAATAATGGAAATTATTATAAACGTGGTGATAAAAAAACTAATAAAGGAAACTATTAATGTGATTGTTATCGTTTTAATGTGATTGGTAATTGTCGTAGAAATATCAAAATTTTACGATATGTATGGGAGGGGAAATAATAAAAAGATTATAATATTTTTTGTGTGAGATCTAAAAAGATCATTCCCTTCCAAATTGGCATAAAATGAGAGAAGACCTAAAAAAATTTCAGGATATCCCGTTTAATTTCATTAAAAATACATATTTCCTCTCATTAATAATGGAAATTATTATAAACGTGGTGATAAAAAAACTAATAAAGGAAACTATTAATGTGATTGTTATCGTTTTAATGTGATTGGTAATTGTCGTAGAAATATCAAAATTTCACGATATGTTTGGGAGGGGAAATAATAAAAAGATTATAATTTTTTTTTTGTGAGATCTGAAAACATCATTCCCTTCCAAATTGGCATAAAATGAGAGAAGACCTAAAAAAATTTCAGGATATCTCGTTTACTTTCATTAAAAATACATATTTCCTCTCATTAATAATGGAAATTATTATAAACGTGGTGATAAAAACACTAATAAAGAAAACTATTAATGTGATTGTTATCGTTTTAATGTGATTGGTAATTGTCGTAGAAATATCAAAATTTTACGATATGTTTGGGAGGGGAAATAATAAAAAGATTATAATTTTTTTTTTGTGAGATCTAAAAAGATCATTCCCTTCCAAATTGGCATAAAATGAGAGAAGACCTAAAAAAATTTCAGGATATCTCGTTTAATTTCATTAAAAAGGCATATCTCCTCTCATTAATAATGCAAATGATTATAAACGTTGTGATAAAGAAACTAGTAAAGGAAACTATTAATGTGATTGTTATCTTTTTAATGTGATTGGTAATTGTCGTAGAAATATCAAAATTTCGCGATATGTTTGGGAGTTGAAATAATAAAGAGATTATAATTTTTTTGTGAGATCTAAAAAGATAATTTTCTTCCAAATTGGCATAAAATGAGAGAAGACCTAATAAAATTTTAGGATATCTCGTTTAATTCTTTTAAAAATACATATCTCCTATCACTAATAATGGAAATTGTTATAAACGTGGTGATAAAAAAACTAATAAAGGAAACTATTGATGTGATTGTTATCGTTTTAATGTGATTGGTAATTGTCGTAGAAATATCAAAATTTTACGATATGTATGGGAGGCGAAATAATAAAAAGATTATAATATTTTTTGTGTGAGATCTAAAAAGATCATTCCCTTCCAAATTGGCATAAAATGAGAGAAGACCTAAAAAAATTTCAGGATATCTCGTTTAATTTCATTAAAAAGGCATATCTCCTCTCATTAATAATGCAAATGATTATAAACGTTGTGATAAAGAAACTAGTAAAGGAAACTATTAATGTGATTGTTATCGTTTTAATGTGATTGGTAATTGTCGTAGAAATATCAAAATTTTACGATATGTATGGGAGGGGAAATAATAAAAAGATTATAATATTTTTTGTGTGAGATCTAAAAAGATCATTCCCTTCCAAATTGGCATAAAATGAGAGAAGACCTAAAAAAATTTCAGGATATCTCGTTTAATTTCATTAAAAAGGCATATCTCCTCTCATTAATAATGCAAATGATTATAAACGTTGTCATAAAGAAACTAATAAAGGAAACTATTAGTGTGATTGTTATCTTTTTAATGTGAATTGTAATTGTCGTAGAAATATCAAAATTTCACGATATGTTTGGGAGTTGAAATAATAAAAAACTTATAATTTTTTTTGTGAGATCTAAAAAGATCATTCCCTTCCACATTGGCAAAAAATAAGAGAAGACCTAAAAAATTTTCAGGATATCTCGTTTAATTTCATTAAAAATACATATCTTCTCTCATTAATAATGGAAATTATTATAAACGTTGTGATAAAAACTAATAAAGGAAACTATTAATATGATTGTTATAGTTTTAATGTGATTGGTAATTGTCGTAAAAATATCAAAATTTCACGATATGTTTGGTAGGGGAAATAATAAAAAGATTATAATTTTTTTTTGAGATCTAAAAAGATCATTCCCTTTCAAATTGGGATAAAATGAGAGAAGACCTAAAAAAATTTCAGGATATCTCGTTTAATTTCATTAAAAAGGCATATCTCCTCTCATTAATAATGCAAATGATTATAAACGTTGTGATAAAGAAACTAGTAAAGGAAACTATTAATGTGATTGTTATCTTTTTAATGTGATTGGTAATTGTCGTAGAAATATCAAAATTTCGCGATATGTTTGGGAGTTGAAATAATAAAGAGATTATAATTTTTTTGTGAGATCTAAAAAGATAATTTTCTTCCAAATTGGCATAAAATGAGAGAAGACCTAATAAAATTTTAGGATATCTCGTTTAATTCTTTTAAAAATACATATCTCCTATCACTAATAATGGAAATTGTTATAAACGTGGTGATAAAAAAACTAATAAAGGAAACTATTGATGTGATTGTTATCGTTTTAATGTGATTGGTAATTGTCGTAAAAATATCAAAATTTCACGATATGTTTGGGAGGGGAAATAATAAAAAGATTATAATTTTTGTTGTGAGATCTAAAAAGATCATTCCCTTCCAAATTGGCTTAAAATGAGAGAAGACCTAAAAAAATTTCAGGATATCTCGTTTAATTTCATTAAAAATACATATTTCCTCTCATTAATAATGGAAATTATTATAAACGTGGTGATAAAAAAACTAATAAAGGAAACTATTAATGTGATTGTTATCGTTTTAATGTGATTGGTAATTGTCGTAGAAATATCAAAATTTTACGATATGTATGGGAGGGGAAATAATAAAAAGATTATAATATTTTTTGTGTGAGATCTAAAAAGATCATTCCCTTCCAAATTGGCATAAAATGAGAGAAGACCTAAAAAAATTTCAGGATATCTCGTTTAATTTCATTAAAAAGGCATATCTCCTCTCATTAATAATGCAAATGATTATAAACGTTGTGATAAAGAAACTAGTAAAGGAAACTATTAATGTGATTGTTATCGTTTTAATGTGATTGGTAATTGTCGTAGAAATATCAAAATTTTACGATATGTATGGGAGGGGAAATAATAAAAAGATTATAATATTTTTTGTGTGAGATCTAAAAAGATCATTCCCTTCCAAATTGGCATAAAATGAGAGAAGACCTAAAAAAATTTCAGGATATCTCGTTTAATTTCATTAAAAAGGCATATCTCCTCTCATTAATAATGCAAATGATTATAAACGTTGTCATAAAGAAACTAATAAAGGAAACTATTAGTGTGATTGTTATCTTTTTAATGTGAATTGTAATTGTCGTAGAAATATCAAAATTTCACGATATGTTTGGGAGTTGAAATAATAAAAAACTTATAATTTTTTTTGTGAGATCTAAAAAGATCATTCCCTTCCACATTGGCAAAAAATAAGAGAAGACCTAAAAAATTTTCAGGATATCTCGTTTAATTTCATTAAAAATACATATCTTCTCTCATTAATAATGGAAATTATTATAAACGTTGTGATAAAAACTAATAAAGGAAACTATTAATATGATTGTTATAGTTTTAATGTGATTGGTAATTGTCGTAAAAATATCAAAATTTCACGATATGTTTGGTAGGGGAAATAATAAAAAGATTATAATTTTTTTTTGAGATCTAAAAAGATCATTCCCTTTCAAATTGGGATAAAATGAGAGAAGACCCTAAAAAATTTCAGGATATCTAGTTTAATTTCATTAAAAATACATATCTCCTCTCATTAATAATGCAAATGATTATAAACGTTGTGATAAAGAAACTAGTAAAGGAAACTATTAATGTGATTGTTATCTTTTTAATGTGATTGGTAATTGTCGTAGAAATATCAAAATTTCGCGATATGTTTGGGAGTTGAAATAATAAAGAGATTATAATTTTTTTTGTGAGATCTAAAAAGATCTTTCCCTTCCAAATTGGCATAAAATGAGAGAAGACCTAAAAAATTTTCAGGATATCTCGTTTAATTTCATTAAAAATACATATCTCCTCTCATTAATAATGCAAATGATTATAAACGTTGTGATAAAGAAACTAATAAAGGAAACTATTAATGTGATTGTTATCGTTTTAATGTGAATGGTAATTGTCGTAGAAATATCAAAATTTTATGATATGTATGGGAGGGGAAATAATAAAAAGATTATAATTTTTTTTTTGTGAGATCTAAAAAGATCATTCCCTTCCAAATTGGCATAAAATGAGAGAAGACCTAAAAAAATTTCAGGATATCTCGTTTAATTTCATTAAAAAGGCATATCTCCTCTCATTAATAATGCAAATGATTATAAACGTTGTGATAAAGAAACTAGTAAAGGAAACTATTAATGTGATTGTTATCTTTTTAATGTGATTGGTAATTGTCGTAGAAATATCAAAATTTCGCGATATGTTTGGGAGTTGAAATAATAAAGAGATTATAATTTTTTTGTGAGATCTAAAAAGATAATTTTCTTCCAAATTGGCATAAAATGAGAGAAGACCTAATAAAATTTTAGGATATCTCGTTTAATTCTTTTAAAAATACATATCTCCTATCACTAATAATGGAAATTGTTATAAACGTGGTGATAAAAAAACTAATAAAGGAAACTATTGATGTGATTGTTATCGTTTTAATGTGATTGGTAATTGTCGTAGAAATATCAAAATTTCACGATATGTTTGGGAGGGGAAATAATAAAAAGATTATAATTTTTGTTGTGAGATCTAAAAAGATCATTCCCTTCCAAATTGGCTTAAAATGAGAGAAGACCTAAAAAAATTTCAGGATATCTCGTTTAATTTCATTAAAAATACATATTTCCTCTCATTAATAATGGAAATTATTATAAACGTGGTGATAAAAAAACTAATAAAGGAAACTATTAATGTGATTGTTATCGTTTTAATGTGATTGGTAATTGTCGTAGAAATATCAAAATTTTACGATATGTATGGGAGGGGAAATAATAAAAAGATTATAATATTTTTTGTGTGAGATCTAAAAAGATCATTCCCTTCCAAATTGGCATAAAATGAGAGAAGACCTAAAAAAATTTCAGGATATCTCGTTTAATTTCATTAAAAAGGCATATCTCCTCTCATTAATAATGCAAATGATTATAAACGTTGTGATAAAGAAACTAGTAAAGGAAACTATTAATGTGATTGTTATCGTTTTAATGTGATTGGTAATTGTCGTAGAAATATCAAAATTTTACGATATGTATGGGAGGGGAAATAATAAAAAGATTATAATATTTTTTGTGTGAGATCTAAAAAGATCATTCCCTTCCAAATTGGCATAAAATGAGAGAAGACCTAAAAAAATTTCAGGATATCTCGTTTAATTTCATTAAAAAGGCATATCTCCTCTCATTAATAATGCAAATGATTATAAACGTTGTCATAAAGAAACTAATAAAGGAAACTATTAGTGTGATTGTTATCTTTTTAATGTGAATTGTAATTGTCGTAGAAATATCAAAATTTCACGATATGTTTGGGAGTTGAAATAATAAAAAACTTATAATTTTTTTTGTGAGATCTAAAAAGATCATTCCCTTCCACATTGGCAAAAAATAAGAGAAGACCTAAAAAATTTTCAGGATATCTCGTTTAATTTCATTAAAAATACATATCTTCTCTCATTAATAATGGAAATTATTATAAACGTTGTGATAAAAACTAATAAAGGAAACTATTAATATGATTGTTATAGTTTTAATGTGATTGGTAATTGTCGTAAAAATATCAAAATTTCACGATATGTTTGGTAGGGGAAATAATAAAAAGATTATAATTTTTTTTTGAGATCTAAAAAGATCATTCCCTTTCAAATTGGGATAAAATGAGAGAAGACCCTAAAAAATTTCAGGATATCTAGTTTAATTTCATTAAAAATACATATCTCCTCTCATTAATAATGCAAATGATTATAAACGTTGTGATAAAGAAACTAGTAAAGGAAACTATTAATGTGATTGTTATCTTTTTAATGTGATTGGTAATTGTCGTAGAAATATCAAAATTTCGCGATATGTTTGGGAGTTGAAATAATAAAGAGATTATAATTTTTTTTGTGAGATCTAAAAAGATCTTTCCCTTCCAAATTGGCATAAAATGAGAGAAGACCTAAAAAATTTTCAGGATATCTCGTTTAATTTCATTAAAAATACATATCTCCTCTCATTAATAATGCAAATGATTATAAACGTTGTGATAAAGAAACTAATAAAGGAAACTATTAATGTGATTGTTATCGTTTTAATGTGAATGGTAATTGTCGTAGAAATATCAAAATTTTATGATATGTATGGGAGGGGAAATAATAAAAAGATTATAATTTTTTTTTTGTGAGATCTAAAAAGATCATTCCCTTCCAAATTGGCATAAAATGAGAGAAGACCTAAAAAAATTTCAGGATATCTCGTTTAATTTCATTAAAAAGGCATATCTCCTCTCATTAATAATGCAAATGATTATAAACGTTGTGATAAAGAAACTAATAAAGGAAACTATTAATGTGATTGTTATCTTTTTAATGTGATTGGTAATTGTCGTAGAAATATCAAAATTTCACGATATGTTTGGGAGTTGAAATAATAAAGAGATTATAATTTTTTTGTGAGATCTAAAAAGATCATTTTCTTCCAAATTGGCATAAAATGAGAGAAGACCTAATAAAATTTCAGGATATCTCGTTTAATTCTTTTAAAAATACATATCTCCTATCACTAATAATGAAAATTGTTATAAACGTGGTGATAAAAAAACTAATAAAGGAAACTATTGATGTGATTGTTATCGTTTTAATGTGATTGGTAATTGTCGTAGAAATATCAAAATTTCACGATATGTTTGGGAGGGGAAATAATAAAAAGATTATAATTTTTGTTGTGAGATCTAAAAAGATCATTCCCTTCCAAATTGGCTTAAAATGAGAGAAGACCTAAAAAAATTTTAGGATATCTCGTTTAATTTCATTAAAAATACATATTTCCTCTCATTAATAATGGAAATTATTATAAACGTGGTGATAAAAAAACTAATAAAGGAAACTATTAATGTGATTGTTATCGTTTTAATGTGATTGGTAATTGTCGTAGAAATATCAAAATTTTACGATATGTGTGGGAGGGGAAATAATAAAAAGATTATAATATTTTTTGTGTGAGATCTAAAAAGATCATTCCCTTCCAAATTGGCATAAAATGAGAGAAGACCTAAAAAAATTTCAGGATATCTCGTTTACTTTCATTAAAAATACATATTTCCTCTCATTAATAATGGAAATTATTATAAACGTGGTGATAAAAATGTAATGTTGTGATTTTCCTAATTGTATGATTAAGTGTGTGATTAATAATGCAAGAGTAAATTAAATTTAAATTACATTGATTAATAGAACAATTAACTTAAGTTCTATGTTTTGTTATGTGTCATAGTGTTATTATGAGATTTTTGAGACTTTTACGTAAGTTCCGTAAGTTGTAGAAAAAAAAAATAAGAGAAAGGGGGTGTCATGAGGGGAAATTAGGTTCAAAAAGTAATTTTTGTTCATAAATCCCAATTGAACCGTGGGAAGCTTCATTTTTCTTCTTCCATTTTCTTCTCCCTCCGTGAGTTCTCTCTTCCTCTCAAGAGTTAGGGTTTTGAAATTCCTTCAAAGATGACTTGATTTCTTCTTCTCTAGACTTCCATTGATTGATTTCTAGTTGGTAAGCACCTCTCCTCTTCTCCTTTGGTCTCTTAAATTCATTTCCTTCTCCCACCAAGTAGACATGAAATGGGTTTCACTTCAAATTCTGATTTGTAGATGAAATCTTGATTGAAGCTTGTTTTGATGTTGGTTTAGGTTTCTCCTAGTTGATTCCAAAGCCTAAGTTGAGGAAAAATCACTCAAAAGTCACAAAGTGTCTCTCTTTAACTCCCTCTCAAGGAAATCTCAGAATTTTAGGGTAAGGGAAGCTTGCTTGTGAAATTATATTTTCAGTTCAAATGTGGTTGAGAGTTAGGGGGCTCAACCACATATAGCATGACTGCCCCTATTGTTGTTTATGTTGAGTTGCTTGATTGAGTTTGAAATTGATGTAAAATGGGTAGTTGATTTCCAGGCAGTAGCTGTGTGAGTGTATATGAACTGATTATTTTTTTTTGTTTTTGACTATCTAAATTACTTGGAAAGACTCCTAAAACAAAGGAGACCATGCCCAAATTTTATTAAAATTGTTTGACAAGGTTTTCAATGTGAGATTTACCCAAAAATAAAAGTGGCAGTGGCTGTTTGGTTCGTCCAGCTCTGGACAGTCCCCACGATTTTGTGATTTTTGGAAGATCTAACCGTTGGTTTTTCACGAAATTTTAGGATATCTCGTTTAATTTCATTAAAAATACATATTTCCTCTCATTAATAATGCAAATGATTATAAACGTTGTCATAAAGAAACTAACAAAGGAAACTATTAGTGTGATTGTTATGTTTTTAATGTGATTGATAATTGTCGTAGAAATATCAAAATTTCACGAAATGGTTGGGAGGGGAAATAATAAAAAGATTATAATTTTTTTTGTGAGATCTAAAAAGATCATTCCCTTTCAAATTGGGATAAAATGAGAGAAGACCTTAAAAAATTTCAGGATATCTAGTTTAATTTCATTAAAAATACATATCTACTCTCATTAATAATGAAAATTATTATAAACATTGTGATAAAAAACTAATAAAGGAAACTATTAATGTGATTGGTAATTGATGTAGAAATATCAAAATTTCACGATATGTTTGGGAGGGGAAATAATAAAAAGATTATACTTTTTTTTGTGAGATCTAAAAAGATCATTCCCTTCCAAATTGGCATAAAATGAGAGAAAACCAAAAAAAATTTCAGGATATCTCGTTTAATTTTTAAAAAAATACATATCTCCTCTCATTAATAATGGAAATTATTATAAACGTTGTGATAAAAAACTAATAAAGGAAACTATTAATGTGATTGTTATCTTTTCAATGTGATTGGTAATTTTCGTGGAAATATCAAAATTTAACGATATGTTTGGGAGGTTAAATAATAAAAAGATTATAATTTTTTTTTTGTGAGACATAAAAAGATCATTCCCTTCCAAATTGGCATAAAATGAGAGAAAACCAAAAAAATTTTCATGATATCTCGTTTAATTTCATTAAAAATACATATCTCTTCTAATTAATAATGGAAATTATTATAAACGTGGTGATAAAAAACTAATAAAGGAAACTATTAATGTGATTGTTATCTTTTTAATATGATTGGTAATTGTCGTAGAAATATCAAAGTTTCACGATATGTTTGGGAGGGGAAATAATAAAAAGATTATAATTTTTTTTTGTGAGATCTGAAAACATCATTTTCTTCCAAATTGGCATAAAATGAGAGAATACCTAAAAAAATTTCAGGATATCTCGTTTAATTTCATTAAAAATACATATTTCCTCTCATTAAGAATGGAAATGATTATAAACGTGGTGATAAAAAAACTAATAAAGCAAACTATTAATTTGATTGTTATCGTTTTAATGTGATTGGTAATTGTCGTAGAAATAACAAAATTTTACGATATGTTTGGGAGGGGAAATAATAAAAAGATTATAATTTTTTTTTTTGTGAGATCTAAAAAGATCATTCCCTTCCAAATTGGCATAAAATGAGAGAAGACTTAAAAAAATTTCAGGATATCTCGTTTAATTTCATTAAAAATACATATCTCCTCTGATTAATAATGGAAATTATTATAAACGTTGTGATAAAAAACTAATAAAGGAAACTATTAATGTGATTGTTATCTTTTCAATGTGATTGGTAATTTTCGTAGAAATATCAAAATTTAACGATATGTTTGGGAGGTTAAATAATAAAAAGATTATAATTTTTTTTTTGTGAGATCTAAAAAGATCATTCCCTTCCAAATTGGCATAAAATGAAAGAAGACTTAAAAAAATTTCAGGATATCTCATTTAATTTCATTAAAAATACATATTTCCTCTCATTAATAATGCAAATGATTATAAACGTTGTGATAAAGAAACTAATAAAGGAAACTATTAATGTGATTGTTATCTTTTTAATGTGATTGGTAGTTGTCGTAGAAATATCAAAATTTCACGATATGTTTGGGAGGGGAAATAATAAAAAGATTATAATTTTTTTTGTGAGATCTAAAAAGATCATTCCCTTCCAAATTGGCATAAAATGAGAGAAGCCCTAAAAAATTTCAGGATATCTCGTTTAACTTCATTAAAAATACATATCTCCTCTCATTAATAATAGAAATGATTATAAAAGTTGTTATAAAGAAACTAATAAAGGAAACTATTAATGTGATTGGTAATTGTCGTAGAAATATCAAAATTTCACGATATGTTTGGGAGGGGAAATAATAAAAAGATTATAATTTTATTTTTGTGAGATCTAAAAAGATCATTCCCTTCCAAATTGGCATAAAATGAGAGAAAACCAAAAAAAATTTCAGGATATCTCGTTTAATTTTTAAAAAAATACATATCTCCTCTCAATAATAATGGAAATTATTATAAACGTTGTGATAAAAAACTAATAAACGAAACTATTAATGTGATTGTTATCGTTTTAATGTGATTGGTAATTGATGTAAAAATATCAAAATTTCACGATATGTTTGGGAGGGGAAATAATAAAAAGATTATAATTTTTTTCTGAGATCTAAAAAGATCATTCCCTTCCAAATTGGCATAAAATGAGAGAATACCTAAAAAAATTTCAGGATATCTCGTTTAATTTTTTAAAATATACATATCTCCTGTCATTAATAATGAAAATTATTATAAACGTTGTGATAAAAAACTAATAAAGGAAACTATTAATGTGATTGTTATCTTTTTAATGTGATTGGTAATTGTCGTAGAAATATCAAAATTTCACGATATGTTTGGGAGTTGAAATAATAAAAAGATTATAATTTTTTTTGTGAGATCTAAAAAGATCATTCCCTTCCAAATTGACATAAAATGAGAGAAGACCTAAAAAAATTTCAGGATATCTCGTTTAATTTTTTTAAAAATACATATCTCCTCTCAATAATAATGGAAATTATTATAAACGTTGTGATAAAAAACTAATCAAGGAAACTATTAATGTGATTGTTATCATTTTAATGTGATTGGTAATTGTCGTAGAAATATCAAAATTTCACGAAATGTTTGGGAGGGGAAATAATAAAAAGATTATAATTTTTTTGTGAGATCTAAAAAGATCATTCCGTTTCAAATTGGGATAAAATGAGAGAAGACCTAAAAAAATTTCAGGATATCTCGTTTAATTTTTAAAAAAATACATATCTCCTCTCATTAATAATGGAAATTATTATAAACGTTGTGATAAAAAACTAATCAAGGAAACTATTAATGTGATTGTTATCTTTTCAATGTGATTGGTAATTTTCGTAGAAATATCAAAATTTAACGATATGTTTGGGAGGTTAAATAATAAAAAGATTATAATTTTTTTTTGTGAGATCTAAAAAGATCATTCCCTTCCAAATTGGCATAAAATGAGAGAAGACCTAGGAGGGGAAATAATAAAAAGATTATAATTTTTTTTGTGAGATCTAAAAAGATCATTCCCTTCCAAATTGGCATAAAATGAGAGAAGACCTAAAAAAATTTCAGCATATCTCCTTTAATTTTTTTAAAAATACATATCTCCTCTCATTAATAATGGAAATTATTATAAACGTTGTGATAAAAAACTAATAAAGGAAACTATTAATGTGATTGTTATCTTTTTAATGTGATTGGTAACCTTCGTAGAAATATCAAAATTTAACGATATGTTTGGGAGGGTAAATAATAAAATGATTATAATTTTTTTTGTGAGTTCTAAAAAGATCATTCCTTTCCAAATTGGCATAAAATGAGAGAAGACCTAAAAAAATTTCAGGATATCTCGTTTAATTTTTTTAAAAATACATATCTCCTCTCAATAATAATGGAAATTATTATAAACGTTGTGATAAAAAACTAATCAAGAAAACTATTAATGTGATTGTTATCGTTTTAATGTGATTGGTAATTGACGTAGAAATATCAAAATTTAACGAAATGTTTGGTAGGGGAAATAATAAAAAGATTATAATTTTTTTTTGTGAGATCTAAAAAGATCATTCCCTTCCAAATTGGCATAAAATGAGAGAAAACCAAAAAAAATTTCAGGATATCTCGTTTAATTTTTAAAAAAATACATATCTCCTCTCAATAATAATGGAAATTATTATAAACGTTGTGATAAAAAACTAATCAAGAAAACTATTAATGTGATTGTTATCATTTTAATGTGATTGGTAATTGTCGTAGAAATATCAAAATTTCACGAAATGTTTGGGAGGGGAAATAATAAAAAGATTATAATTTTTTTGTGAGATCTAAAAAGATCATTCCGTTTCAAATTGGGATAAAATGAGAGAAGACCTTAAAAAATTTCAGGATATCAAGTTTAATTTCATCAAAAATACATATATACTCTCATTAATAATGGAAATTATTATAAACGTTGTGATAAAAAACTAATAAAGGAAACTATTAATGTGATTGTTATCTTTTTAATGTGATTGGTAATTGATGTAGAAATATCAAAATTTCACGATATGTTTGGGAGGGGAAATAATAAAAAGATTATAATTTTTTTGTGAGATCTAAAAAGATCATTCCCTTCCAAATTGGCATAAAATGAGAGAAGACCTAAAAAAATTTCAGGATATCTCGTTTAATTTCATTAAAAATACATATCTCCTCTCATTAATAATAGAAATGATTATAAAAGTTGTTATAAAGAAACTAATAAAGGAAACTATTAATGTGATTGGTAATTGTCGTAGAAATATCAAAATTTCACGATATGTTTCGGAGGGGAAATAATAAAAAGATTATAATTTTATTTTTGTGAGATCTAAAAAGATCATTCCCTTCCAAATTGGCATAAAATGAGAGAAAACCAAAAAAAATTTCAGGATATCTCGTTTAATTTTTTAAAAAATACATATCTCCTCTCAATAATAATGGAAATTATTATAAACGTTGTGATAAAAAACTAATCAAGAAAACTATTAATGTGATTGTTATCGTTTTAATGTGATTGGTAATTGACGTAGAAATATCAAAATTTAACGAAATGTTTGGTAGGGGAAATAATAAAAAGATTATAATTTTTTTTTGTGAGATCTAAAAAGATCATTCCCTTCCAAATTGGCATAAAATGAGAGAAGACCTAAAAAAATTTCAGGATATCTCGTTTAATTTTTAAAAAAATACATATCTCCTCTCATTAATAATGGAAATTATTATAAACGTTGTGATAAAAAACTAATCAAGGAAACTATTAATGTGATTGTTATCTTTTCAATGTGATTGGTAATTTTCGTAGAAATATCAAAATTTAACGATATGTTTGGGAGGTTAAATAATAAAAAGATTATAATTTTTTTTTGTGAGATCTAAAAAGATCATTCCCTTCCAAATTGGCATAAAATGAGAGAAGACCTAGGAGGGGAAATAATAAAAAGATTATAATTTTTTTTGTGAGATCTAAAAAGATCATTCCCTTCCAAATTGGCATAAAATGAGAGAAGACCTAAAAAAATTTCAGCATATCTCCTTTAATTTTTTTAAAAATACATATCTCCTCTCATTAATAATGGAAATTATTATAAACGTTGTGATAAAAAACTAATAAAGGAAACTATTAATGTGATTGTTATCTTTTCAATGTGATTGGTAATTTTCGTAGAAATATCAAAATTTAACGATATGTTTGGGAGGTTAAATAATAAAAAGATTATAATTTTTTTTTGTGAGATCTAAAAAGATCATTCCCTTCCAAATTGGCATAAAATGAGAGAAGACCTAGGAGGGGAAATAATAAAAAGATTATAATTTTTTTTGTGAGATATAAAAAGATCATTCCCTTCCAAATTGGCATAAAATGAGAGAAGACCTAAAAAAATTTCAGCATATCTCCTTTAATTTTTTTAAAAATACATATCTCCTCTCATTAATAATGGAAATTATTATAAACGTTGTGATAAAAAACTAATAAAGGAAACTATTAATGTGATTGTTATCTTTTTAATGTGATTGGTAACCTTCGTAGAAATATCAAAATTTAACGATATGTTTGGGAGGGTAAATAATAAAATGATTATAATTTTTTTTGTGAGTTCTAAAAAGATCATTCCTTTCCAAATTGGCATAAAATGAGAGAAGACCTAAAAAAATTTCAGGATATCTCGTTTAATTTTTTTAAAAATACATATCTCCTCTCAATAATAATGGAAATTATTATAAACGTTGTGATAAAAAACTAATCAAGGAAACGTTTGGATCTCCTTCCTCAACTAACTCAAGGGTATAACTCTAAAATTCACAATATAAGGAACATGGAAAATAACCCAACTTGAACAATACTAATAATAATAAAATTTTAAGCATTAGGAGAGAAAGTCATCTCGACTGAGTCCTGAGTGTGCACCCTCACAACTTTATCAAGATTTTCTTTCTTCCTTTCTGCCATCTTAGCTATACTATTGGTTTCAACTCTAGGATTTATAACTAGCCTTCCTCTTCTCATTTCTACATGTCTTAAAATTTCAGATCTAGTTACTACTCTTTTTCCCATAATATTCTTAACAAACAAAAAATTCTAATCAGGGTAACACAGCAAAACACCTAATAAACCCACTACTCGCAAGTCCTAGAGATGCATAACCAGAGCTCTGATACCACTAATGTAACCCCCCCTTTTTTTTTATAAAACATAATTTAACTATTTAATTCATTTTATATAT
This sequence comes from Pueraria montana var. lobata, assembly GCA_026413185.1. NCBI lineage: Eukaryota > Viridiplantae > Streptophyta > Magnoliopsida > Fabales > Fabaceae > Pueraria > Pueraria montana. The sequence goes on along the minus strand of CM048646.1, from coordinate 72,354,366 downwards.
TTATTTCAAAGTTCTGATACGATCTCTTACAATCCAAAATATGTTCTGTAATTTACATCATTAAAATTTATATAAACACTGCTACAAAATAATTCTAACTACTACAAATTATTGTCTACCCAAAATAGTCCCATCCTATATGCTCTGGAATTTCTGCATCTTCATCATTTAACTATATCTTCAAGCACCTGCAATTCACACTTCCCTAGAATCTGGGGACAGCATTACAGGATCAGGCATTTAATTTCTCATAGAATTAAAACAATTTCAAACAAATACATATCATAACAATATAATTAGTTACACACATAATTAAATGCAGTATGATTTATGCAATGCAGTTTTTGACTCAAATTCGTTTTGACCCTGCTCCATGGAGACTTCCCCTTTGAGTGTTTAGTAAGAAACTGGCCTACCATTACAATCTGTAATTCAGCTATCAGCCCCTACTAAACGCGAATAAACTAAACAGAATTAGGAGGTCAGGATACCCGGAAGGCCACCACGGCAGCATCTCTGTCCAAATTACAGCCACATGTGGAATTGCCAATATCCCTCACCCCACAGACTATATAATCACAGACTATACAGTCCTGTCTAACTTACTCTGCTCACCCATTTCTCAGGACTATCATATTCTCTGTTCATAATCTCAATCATCTTTTCAAATACATGACTACCGCAGTCCGGTCAGTCAACACAGTTCTCTGTTCATAATCTCAATCATATTTTCAAATACATGACTACCGCAGTCCGGTCAGTCAACACAGTCCTGGAAATCAATTCCCCCATAAATACTCATTTCTCATTTGAAATCTTTGTATTTTCTAAGAACTCAAGCTTATGCAATATGACAATGATGCTAATAAACAAATAATTAATATTAAGCAATCACATAAAAATTATAAAAATTCACTATTAGGTAAAGTTACTAAAATACCCTTAATCTTTTCTAGAATTCCATCTATGTCCTAAATTTTGAAATGACCAAATTACCCTTGCTCTTTTTCAAAAATTCCCATTTTGTCCCTACATGTAAAATGACCATTTTGCCCTTGATTTTACAAAAATTTCCACATAATATCCCTTGCATTTAGGGCTGGCCGAATGGTCTCACTACCATTCTCAACATATTTTCCAAAGTAACAACTTCCAATTCCAACCAAAAATCAACCAAATCACAAATTCAATCAAAATTCAACAAACCAAATTTCAACCATCACAACACATCAAAAATTCAATCAAACATCATTCCAATCCATGAATTACAATCACAAGCATCAAAAACACAAAACCCCTAAATCAATTTCAAGTTTTCATGATTCTAGGTCAAAATTTTAATCTAAGCCTACAACATGTTTTCTTCTAATTCCAAGGGTTCTAATTGAAATTAAATGCCTAGATCCTTACCTTAAACTCTTTAATTGAAGAAAAAGCCTTGAATTCCTTTCTCCCTCACTCCTTGGTCTTGTATGAATTTTTGAGATTTCCTCCAATTTCTTTTCCTTTTTGCCGATTAGCTTAGGGTTTAGGAAGTTTGGATGGTTTGGTTTCTTAATTTGGGATGAGATGATGAAGTTAAGATAAAATTGAAATGAAAACTGCAGCTGCTGGGTTTGGAGAGCTCAAGGTTCTATTTTGAGAGAAAATAGCTTTTTGTGACTTTTTCTCCTTTTACTTAAGTTAAATGCTTCTTAAAACAAATTATTAACTAAATTGGACTTTGCCTTCAAGTCCAGCTGCTGCCCTGCACGTCCAGCAGCTCATTTGGACCAAGGGAAGCCCACTTGCCAAGCCTTTCCAGCCCACTTGGACAGCCAAGGAGTTCCAAGTCACTTGCCTACCCCAAAAGTCAACATTTCAAGCACTTTGTAGAAATTTTTAGAAGGTAATTAGGGCTGCTAATTATTTTACAATGTGATTAGAATTTGAAGAAAATAACATCACCATTGGATTCCTCACTATCAAAAACCTTGGGGTAGTGTCTTACTTATCTCTTAATCCAAGCCTAATTAGCTTAATTTAGTGATCTTAGAAAAGCCTAAGTTGTCACTTTTTGATTGGTTAAGGTTCTAAATTAAAATTTTCTTGGTTAAACATTTTTAATAATTATTCTAAGTATATTACAATTATTAGATAATTCTATAGATATCCTATGAATTTTCTCTAAATTTTCTGTCTTAGAATTTTACCGTAATAATTCCTCAAAGTCCTAACTTCCAGAAAATCCTAACAATTCTGAATAAGCATTTTAATTCTTTATCTGTATATATTTTTAATCTATATTCTATTACCTTTCTTTTAAGTTATAATTGAGTTCAAAATTCTATACTTGAAAATTTATCCTGGACAGCTGTCTGACATAGCAGTCCAGTCAACTATTAATTTCGGCAAAAATAAAGACATTTGGAAATTCAGAAAATTCTTTTGAGTAGAACTGTATTAATTTCATTAAGAGAATATGTACATAAGGTTTCTATAAAATATAGTGCATAAATGTTAATAATATACATATATAAATGCGTACAATTAATAAAATGAGGATGTTACATATCTCGTTTAATTTTTTTAAAAATACATATCTCCTCTCAATAATAATGGAAATTATTATAAACGTTGTGATAAAAAACTAATCAAGGAAACTATTAAAATGATTGTTATCGTTTTAATGTGATTGGTAATTGTCGTAGAAATATCAAAATTTCACGAAATGTTTGGGAGGGGAAATAATAAAAAGATTATAATTTTTTTTTGTGAGATCTAAAAAGATCATTCCCTTTCAAATTGGGATAAAATGAGAGAAGACCTTAAAAAATTTCAGGATATCTCGTTTAATTTCATTAAAAATACATATCTCCTCTCATTAATCATAGAAATGATTATAAAAGTTGTTATAAAGAAACTAATAAAGGAAACTATTAATGTGATTGTTATCTTTTTAATTTGATTGGTAATTGTCGTAGAAATATCAAAATTTCACGATATGATTGGGAGGGAAAATAATAAAAAGATTATATTTTTTTTTTGTGAGATCTAAAAAGATCATTCCCTTCCAAATTGGCATAAAATGAGAGAAAGCCAAAAAAAAATTCAGGATATCTCGTTTAATTTCATTAAAAATACATATCTCATCTAATTAATAATGGAAATTATTATAAACGTGGTGATAAAAAACTAATAAAGGAAACTATTAATGTGATTGTTATCGTTTTAATGTGATTGGTAATTGACATAGAAATATCAAAATTTCACGAAATATTTGGGAGGGGAAATAATAAAAAGATTATAATTTTTTTTTTGTGAGATCTAAAAAGATCATTCCCTTCCAAATTGGCATAAAATGAGACAAGACCTAAAAAAATTTCAGGATATCTCGTTTAATTTTTTTAAAAATACATATCTCCTCTCAATAATAATGGAAATTATTATAAACGTTGGGATAAAAAACTAATCAAGGAAACTATTAAAATGATTGTTATCGTTTTAATGTGATTTGTAACGACCCATCTTCGTTACAGATTTGTTATACTAAAGATTTTATTTCATTAAATTTTAAAAACTCTCTAATTAGTTTATTGATAAAATATTGGATAATTTTTTTTTTCCGCGATTCCCAAAACTGACAGATAAAAATTAAAGCTTAATTTATAAATATCTCTTATACAAAACTTAACTAAATAAAACTATGTGTACATACATCTTTTCACATGATAAATACATAATACCCCTAACTGGTTCATTTTATACATAAGACCAAACAAAGAAATGGAAAGAAATGATAATGTCTTCAATCCCTCGTATGCTCTATCCACAAACTCTCAAAGAGAAAGATCCACCTAAAAACCATCTGCTCCCCCGAACACGATGTCCGAGATCATCACAGGCACGAACCACATGTGCAAACATTGCAAGGGTAAGCTTACCAAACAAAACTATACATATAAGAAAATAAGTGAATTTCCAATTATTAAGGAAAAGGACGAAAAACTAGATTTTGTATACTTCAAAATACTATATATAATAACTGAAAATGTTATACAAAACTTAGTTCATAAACATATTTATAACATGAATCATCAACAAGATCAACCACATACACCATCACCACTAATCACAATGAGTCATAACATCATAAGTCACACAATTAAAACAATTGCAGTATGATTTATGCAAATGCAGTTTTGACTCAAAATCATTTTGACCCTGCTCCATGGAGACTTCCCCTTTGAGTGTTTAGTAAGTAACTGGCCTACCATTACATACTGCAATTCAGCTATCAGCCCCTACTAAACGCGAATAAACTAAACAGAATTAGGAGATCAGGATACCCGGAAGGCCACCACGACCGCATCTCTGTCCAGATTACAGCCACATATGGAATTGCCAATATCCTTCACCCCACAGACTATATAATCACAGACTATACAGCCCTGTCTAACTTATTCTGCTCACCCCAAAGATTCAATTCTCAAATCATATTCATTTCACATGACTACCGCAGTCTCGGTTAGTCAACAAAATCATTTCTCATATATCAACTTGTTTCTCATGACTACCGCAGTCCCGGTTAGTCAACATTTATTCTTTCTTTTCTTTCTTTTTCTTTTCTTTCTTTTCTTTTCTTTTCTTTCTTTTCTTTTCTTTTCTTTTTTTTCATTTCATGGCTACCGCAGTCCCGGTTAGCCAACATCAATTATTTTTCACTTGAATCTTTATAAATCCCCCAAAAAGACTCATGCATATGCAATATGTTAATAATCACAATTAAATAAGTAATTTTAAACAATCACCTACAAAAATATAAACATTCAACAATTTTCAACATCATTCACAACACAATCAAGCCAAATCAAGCAATTTCAATCCAACAACAAACCAACCAATAAATTTCAATCCATCACAACACATCATCCAATCAATCAAACATGGTTCCAAACAATTATTTCAAGCTTCTAATATCAATTATATTAAAACCCAAAATCAATTTCAAGAAAATTTGGGCATGGTCTCCTTTGTTTTAGGAGCCTTTCCAAGTAATTTAGAGAATCAAAAACAAAAACAATCAGTCCATACACACTCACACAGCCACTGCCAGGAGAATCAAATACCCATTTTTCATCAATTTTAAATTCAACCACCAATCAACTCAACATAAACAGCAAAAGGGGCAGGCATGCTATATGTGATTGAGCCCCCTAACTCTCAACCACACTTAAACTGAAAATATAAATCACAAGGAAGCTTCCCTTACCTTGAATCTTTTTTCTCCTTTTCTCCTTTGTCTTCTTTAAATTTTAGGATTTTTCTCCCAAATATTTCTCTCTGAATATAAGATCTCACTGATACAAGCAATTCACATGCACAACAAATTCCAGCACTCTTTGCCCGAGGATCACATTCCTCCCGGTCTCCAATTCACAATTAATAACAGAACAATCATTAATAACCAATAATCCAATAACTCAAACTCAATCATCACAAATCATTGCATTCATATTTCTATGGAAACTTCCCTTTTTAGGTGAAATTATTCCTTAACAAGTACAATTAAAGGCATTAAAACCAAATACACAATTAATATAATTAAATTTCATGTGGACACATAGAGCTGTACACACACACCAAAAATTATTTGATGCATCATATCAATTTGAAATTTCATGAGATTTTACAGAGAAACTATACATCATTCATATTTCATCATATAAATTTATCTCACGAAAATTCAACCCACAAATATTATTTTTGAATTAAAAACAGTGGCTGGACATACTCTGTCAAACACAATTTCATATTTTTAGAAAATAACATATCAAATTCGTTTTATGTGAAATTTTACAGAGAATATCTCCAACATGTGGACCATTACATATAATTTCCTCAGTACCAAAAATCCACCAAAAATACCTTTTTTGAATTTCCAAATCATTATTTCTCCAGAACACAGTTTTCAATAAGAAAATGTAATTAATTACAAAAGGTACTTACAAAATTCTGAGAAAATCCATGGATATTCCACATGGTCAAAAAAGTATTACTAAATTTTCTCAAGACCAAATTCTCACAAAAAGTAATTTTCTACATTTAATTTCTCTACTGTCCAGCTTTTCGGTTTTTCCAACATTAAATCACTAAAAATACTTCCCATGCTTTTCTGACCTTACAAAAATTCAGAGATGACCCTCATGATGCATAAAATGAAATCATGGTTCCAGTTTTCCAAAATCATGTCCCAAAATTCTTGTAAAAATCAAAACAGTCTCATTCTCAGAATCAACAGTTTTTAAAAATAATTCCGGTAAAAATAGTTACAGTGCTCAAAAAAATCTGAAAAAAATACCATGATATCCAGAGGCATCAAAACATAAGAAAATGTATTTACATCCTCAAAAACCTGCACGAAAACCGAGACGAAAAATCCAGACAGTCACAGGACCCAAATCACAAGTAGCTTATTTCGGGTTTTCAAAATTATTTACATACCATCAACAACAGCCACAATCCATATTTAACAAGAAAATAAGGAAATAGCTTAGGAGAAAAAAAGAAACCCCTCCATACCTCGATGAAATCGAAATCCAATCGGTTGGTTTTGAAGCTCTAGTCTCCCTCTATGATATATCCAATTTTAATCGGTAGAAACTTTGATTTGGATGCTCAAATATTAAAGAGAAGATACAGAATATTTACAGGAGCAGGGAGAAGACAGCGGATGAAAGGAAAATGAAAAAATGAATGAAAGAAGCCAAGTCGTTCACGCAAAGAGGGAGTATAAATTTTGATATTTTGCTATCTGCACCCACCATTCCTCTAAGTACACCCCCTTCCCTTTTTTTTTTCGTCAACTTACGGAACTTACGTAAATGTTCCAAAAATCTCACAATAACACTATAAATTTAAATTTAATTTCCTTTTATGGTATTTATCAAACCCTTAATACACGTTACGAAAAATCACAGTGTTACAATTCTCCCCAACAAGAAAATTTCTAATTAAATCTCTCACGTTCATACTTATTGGGTTGTAATTTTCGGGATGTTACATGATTGGTAATTGACGTAGAAATATCAAAATTTCACGAAATGTTTGGGAGGGGAAATAATAAAAAGATTATAATTTTTTTTTGTGAGATCTAAAAAGATCATTCCCTTTCAAATTGGGATAAAATGAGAGAAGACGTTAAAAAATTTCAGGATATCTAGTTTAATTTAATCAAAAATACATATCCACTTTCATTAACAATGGAAATTATTATAAACATTGTGATTAAATTCTAATAAAGGAAACTATTAATGTGATTGTTATCTTTTTAATGTGATTGGTAATTGTGGTAGAAATATCAAAATTTCACGATATGTTTTGGAGGGAAAATAATAAAAAGATTATAATTTTTTTGTGAGATCTAAAAAGATCATTTCCTTCCAAATTGGCATAAAATGAGAGAAGACCTAAAAATTTCAGGATATCAAGTTTAATTATTAAAAAAAATGCATATCTCCTGTCATTAATAATGGAAATTAATAAAAACGTTGTGATAAAAAAAAACTAATAAACGAAACTATTAATGTGATTGTTATCATTTTAATGTGAATGGTAATTGTCGTAGAAATATCAAAATTTCACGATATCTTTGGGAGGGGAAATAATAAAAAGATTATAATTTTTTTTTGTGAGATCTAAAAAGATCATTCCCTTCCAAATTGGCATAAAATGAGAGAAGACCTAAAAAAATTTCAGCATATCTCGTTTAATTTTTTAAAATATACACATCTCATGTCATTAATAATGAAAATTATTATAAACGTTGTGATAAAAAACTAATAAAGGAAACTATTAATGTGATTGTTATCTTTTTAATGTGATTGGTAATTTTCGTAGAAATATCAAAATTTAACGATATGTTTGGGAGGTTAAATAATAAAATGATTATAATTTTTTTTGTGAGATCTAAAAAGATCATTTCCTTCGAAATTGGCATAAAATGAGAGAAGACCTAAAAAAATTTCAGGATATCTCGTTTAATTTTTTAAAAAATACATATCTGCTCTCAATAATAATGGAAATTATTATAAACGTTGTGATAAAAAACTAATCAAGGAAACTATTAAAATGATTGTTATCGTTTTAATGTGATTGGCAATTGACGTAGAAATATCAAAATTTCACGAAATGTTTGGGAGGGGAAATAATAAAAAGATTATAATTTTTTTTTGTGAGATCTAAAAAGATCATTCCCTTTCAAAATGGGATAAAATGAGAGAAGACGTTAAAAAATTTCAGGATATCTAGTTTAATTTCATCAAAAATACATATCCACTTTCATTAACAATGGAAATTATTATAAACATTGTGATTAAATTCTAATAAAGGAAACTATTAATGTGATTGTTATCTTTTTAATGTGATTGGTAATTGTGGTAGAAATATCAAAATTTCACGATATGTTTTGGAGGGGAAATAATAAAAAGATTATAATTTTTTTGTGAGATCTAAAAAGATCATTTCCTTCCAAATTGGCATAAAATGAGAGAAGACCTAAAAAATTTCAGGATATCAAGTTTAATTATTAAAAAAAATGCATATCTCCTGTCATTAATAATGGAAATTAATATAAACGTTGTGATAAAAAAAAAAACTAATAAACGAAACTATTAATGTGATTGTTATCATTTTAATGTGAATGGTAATTGTCGTAGAAATATCAAAATTTCACGATATGTTTGGGAGGGGAAATAATAAAAAGATTATAATTCTTTTTGTGAGATCTAAAAAGATCATTCCCTTCCAAATTGGCATAAAATGAGAGAAGACCTAAAAAAATTTCAGCATATCTCGTTTAATTTTTTAAAATATACACATCTCATGTCATTAATAATGAAAATTATTATAAACGTTGTGATAAAAAACTAATAAAGGAAACTATTAATGTGATTGTTATCTTTTTAATGTGATTGGTAATTTTCGTAGAAATATCAAAATTTAACGATATGTTTGGGAGGTTAAATAATAAAATGATTATAATTTTTTTTGTGAGATCTAAAAAGATCATTTCCTTCGAAATTGGCATAAAATGAGAGAAGACCTAAAAAAATTTCAGGATATCTCGTTTAATTTTTTAAAAAATACATATCTGCTCTCAATAATAATGGAAATTATTATAAACGTTGTGATAAAAAACTAATCAAGGAAACTATTAAAATGATTGTTATCGTTTTAATGTGATTGGCAATTGACGTAGAAATATCAAAATTTCACGAAATGTTTGGGAGGGGAAATAATAAAAAGATTATAATTTTTTTTTGTGAGATCTAAAAAGATCATTCCCTTTCAAAATGGGATAAAATGAGAGAAGACGTTAAAAAATTTCAGGATATCTAGTTTAATTTCATCAAAAATACATATCCACTTTCATTAACAATGGAAATTATTATAAACATTGTGATTAAATTCTAATAAAGGAAACTATTAATGTGATTGTTATCTTTTTAATGTGATTGGTAATTGTGGTAGAAATATCAAAATTTCACGATATGTTTTGGAGGGGAAATAATAAAAAGATTATAATTTTTTTGTGAGATCTAAAAAGATCATTTCCTTCCAAATTGGCATAAAATGAGAGAAGACCTAAAAAATTTCAGGATATCAAGTTTAATTATTAAAAAAAATGCATATCTCCTGTCATTAATAATGGAAATTAATATAAACGTTGTGATAAAAAAAAAAACTAATAAACGAAACTATTAATGTGATTGTTATCATTTTAATGTGAATGGTAATTGTCGTAGAAATATCAAAATTTCACGATATGTTTGGGAGGGGAAATAATAAAAAGATTATAATTCTTTTTGTGAGATCTAAAAAGATCATTCCCTTCCAAATTGGCATAAAATGAGAGAAGACCTAAAAAAATTTCAGGATATCTCGTTTAATTTTTTAAAATATACACATCTCCTATCATTAATAATGAAAATTATTATAAACGTTGTGATAAGAAACTAATAAAGCAAACTATTAATGTGATTGTTATCTTTTTAATGTGATTGGTAATTTTCGTAGAAATATCAAAATTTAACGATATGTTTGGGAGGTTAAATAATAAAATGATTATAATTTTTTTTGTGAGATCTAAAAAGATCATTCCCTTCGAAATTGGCATAAAATGAGAGAAGACCTAAAAAAATTTCAGGATATCTCGTTTAATTTTTTAAAAAATACATATCTCCTCTCAATAATAATGGAAATTATTATAAACGTTGTGATAAAAAACTAAGAAAGGAAACTATTAAAATGATTGTTATCGTTTTAATGTGATTGGTAATTGACGTAGAAATATCAAAATTTCACGAAATGTTTGGGAGGGGAAATAATAAAAAGATTATAATTTTTTTTTGTGAGATCTAAAAAGATCATTCCCTTTCAAATTGGGATAAAATGAGAGAAGACGTTAAAAAATTTCAGGATATCTAGTTTAATTTCATCAAAAATACATATCCACTTTCATTAACAATGGAAATTATTATAAACATTGTGATTAAATTCTAATAAAGGAAACTATTAATGTGATTGTTATCTTTTTAATGTGATTGGTAATTGTGGTAGAAATATCAAAATTTCACGATATGTTTTGGAGGGGAAATAATAAAAAGATTATAATTTTTTTGTGAGATCTAAAAAGATCATTTCCTTCCAAATTGGCATAAAATGAGAGAAGACCTAAAAAATTTCAGGATATCAAGTTTAATTATTAAAAAAAATGCATATCTCCTGTCATTAATAATGGAAATTAATATAAACGTTGTGATAAAAAAAAAACTAATAAACGAAACTATTAATGTGATTGTTATCATTTTAATGTGAATGGTAATTGTCGTAGAAATATCAAAATTTCACGATATGTTTGGGAGGGGAAATAATAAAAAGATTATAATTTTTTTTGTGAGATCTAAAAAGATCATTCCCTTCGAAATTGGCATAAAATGAGAGAAGACCTAAAAAAATTTCAGGATATCTCGTTTAATTTTTTTAAAAATACATATCTCCTCTCAATAATAATGGAAATTATTATAAAGGTTGTCATAAAAAACTAATCAAGGAAACTATTAATGTGATTGTTATCGTTTTAATGTGATTGGTAATGGACATAGAAATATCAAAATTTCAAGAAATGTTTCGGAGGGGAAATAATAAAAAGATTATAATTTTTTTTGTGAGATCTAAAAAGATCATCCCCTTCCAAATTGGCATAAAATGAGAGAAGACCTAAAAAAATTTCAGGATATCTCGTTTAATTTTAAAAAAAATACATATCTCCTCTCATTAATAATGGAAATTATTATAAACGTTGTGATAAAAAAACTAATAAAGGAAACTATTAATGTGATTGTTATCTTTTCAATGTGATTGGTAATTTTCGTAGAAATATCAAAATTTAACGATATGTTTGGGAGGTGAAATAATAAAAAGATTATAATTTTTTTTTGTGAGATCTAAAAAGATCATTCCCTTCCAAATTGGCATAAAATGAGAGAAGACCTAAAAAAATTTCTGGATATCTCGTTTAATTTCATTAAAAATACATATCCACTTTCATTAACAATGGAAATTATTATAAACATTGTGATTAAATTCTAATAAAGGAAACTATTAATGTGATTGTTATCTTTTTAATGTGATTGGTAATTGTGGTAGAAATATCAAAATTTCACGATATGTTTTGGAGGGGAAATAATAAAAAGATTATAATTTTTTTGTGAGATCTAAAAAGATCATTTCCTTCCAAATTGGCATAAAATGAGAGAAGACCTAAAAAATTTTAGGATATCAAGTATAATTATTAAAAAAAAATGCATATCTCCTGTCATTAATAATGGAAATTAATATAAACGTTGTGATAAAAAAAAAACTAATAAACGAAACTATTAATGCGATTGTTATCATTTTAATGTGAATGGTAATTGTCGTAGAAATATCAAAATTTCACGATATGTTTGGGAGGGGAAATAATAAAAAGATTATAATTTTTTTTGTGAGATCTAAAAAGATCATTCCCTTCCAAATTGGCATAAAATGAGAGAAGACCTAAAAAAATTTCAGGATATCTCGTTTAATTTTTTAAAATATACAGATCTCCTGTCATTAATAATGAAAATTATTATAAACGTTGTGAAAAAAAACTAATAAAGGAAACTATTAATGTGATTGTTATCTTTTTAATGTGATTGGTAATTTTCGTAGAAATATCAAAATTTAACGATATGTTTGGCAGGTTAAATAATAAAATGATTATAATTTTATTTGTGAGATCTAAAAAGATCATTCCCTTCGAAATTAGCATAAAATGAGAGAAGACCTAAAAAAATTTCAGGATATCTCGTTTAATTTTTTAAAAAATACATATCTCCTCTCAATAATAATGGAAATTATAATAAACGTTGTGATAAAAAACTAATCAAGGAAACTATTAATGTGATTGTTATCGTTTTAATGTGATTGGTAATTGACATAGAAATATCAAAATTTCACGAAATGTTTGGGAGGGGAAATAATAAAAAGATTATAATTTTTTTTTGTGAGATCTAAAAAGATCATTCCCTTCCAAATTGGCATAAAATGAGACAAGACCTAAAAAAATTTTAGGATATCTCGTTTAATTACATCAAAAATACATATCTACTCTCATTAATAATGGAAATTATTATAAATGTTGTGATAAAATAATAATAAAGGAAACGATTAATGTGATCGTTATCTTTTTAATGTGATTGGTAATTGTTGTAGAAATATCAAAATTTCATGATATGTTTTGGAGGTGAAATAATAAGAAGATTATAATTTTTTTTGGTGAGATCTAAACAGATCATTCCCTTCGAAATTGGCATAAAATGAGAGAAGACCTAAAAAAATTTTAGGATATCTCGTTTAATTTTTTTAAAAATACATATCTCCTCTCAATAATAATGGAAATTATTATAAACGTTGTGATAAAAAACTAATCAAGGAAACTATTAATGTGATTGTTATCGTTTTAATGTGATTGGTAATTGTCGTAGAAATATCAAAATTTCACGAAATGTTTGGGAGGGGAAATAATAAAAAGATTATACTTTTTTTTTGTGAGATCTAAAAAGATCATTCCCTTTCAAATTGGGATAAAATGAGAGAAGACCTTAAAAAATTTCAGGATATCTAGTTTAATTACATCAAAAATACATATCTACTCTCATTAATAATGGAAATTATTATAAATGTTGTGATAAAATAATAATAAAGGAAACGATTAATGTGATCGTTATCTTTTTAATGTGATTGGTAATTGTTGTAGAAATATCAAAATTTCATGATATGTTTTGGAGGTGAAATAATAAGAAGATTATAATTTTTTTTGGTGAGATCTAAACAGATCATTCCCTTCGAAATTGGCATAAAATGAGAGAAGACCTAAAAAAATTTTAGGATATCTCGTTTAATTTTTTTAAAAATACATATCTCCTCTCAATAATAATGGAAATTATAATAAACGTTGTGATAAAAAACTAATCAAGGAAACTATTAATGTGATTGTTAGCGTTTTAATGTGATTGGTAATTGACATAGAAATATCAAAATTTAACGATATGTTTGGGAGGTTAAATAATAAAATGATTATAATTTTTTTTGTGAGATCTAAAAAGATCATTCCCTTCCAAATTGGCATAAAATGAGAGAAGACCTGAAAAAATTTCAGGATATCTCGTTTTATTTTGATAAAAATACATATCTCCTCTCATTGATAATGGAAATTATTATAAACGTTGGGATAAAAAAACTAATAAAGGAAACTATTAACGTGATTGTTGTCGTTTTAACGTGATTGGTAATTGTCGTAGAAACTTCAAAATTTCACGATATGTTTGGGAGGTGAAATAATTAATAGAAAGAATATGGATTTTTTTTCCGGTGAGATCCAAAAAGATCATTCCCTTCCAAATTGGCATAAAATGAGAGAAGACCTACAAAAATTTGAGGATGTCTCGTTTAATTTTATTAAAAATACATATCTCCTCTCATTAATAATGGAAATTATTATAAACGTTGTGATAAAATAATAATAAAGGAAACGATTAATGTGATCGTTATCTTTTTAATGTGATTGGTAATTGTTGTAGAAATATCAAAATTTCACGATATGTTTTGGAGGTGAAATAATTAAAACATTATAATTTTTTTTGGTGAGATCTAAAGAGATCATTCCCTTCCAAATTGGCATAAAATGAGAGCAGACCTAAAAAAATTTCAGGATATCTCGTTTAATTTTATTAAAAATACATATCTCCTCTCATTAATAATGGAAATTATTATAAATGTTGTGATAAAATACTAATAAAGGAAACGATTAATGTGATCGTTATTTTTTTAAAGTGATTGGTAATTGTCGTAGAAATATCAAAATTTCACGATATGTTTTGGAGGTGAAATAATAAAAAGATTATAATTTATTTTTTGTGAGATCTAAAAGATCATTCCCTTCCAAATTGGCATAAAATGAGAGAAGACCTAAAAAATTTCAGGATATGTCATTAAAAGTACATATCTCCTTTCATTAATAATCGAAATTATTATAAACGTTGTTATAAAAAAACTAGTAAATGAAACTGTTAATGTGTTCGTTATCTTTTTAATGTGATTGGTAATTGTCGTAGAAATATCAAAATTTCACGATATGTTTGGGAGGTGAAATAATAAAAAGATTATAATTTTTTTTGGGTGAGATCTAAAGAGATCATTCCCTTCCAAATTGGCATAAAATGAGAGAAGACCTAAAAAAATTTCAGGATATCTCGTTTAATTTTATTAAAAATACATATCTCCTCTCATTAATAATGGAAATTATTATAAACGTTGTGATAAAAAACTAATAAAGGAAACTATTAATGTGATTGTTATCATTTTAATGTGATTGGTAATTGTCGTAGAAATATCAAAATTTCATGATATGTTTGGGAGGTGAAATAATTAAAACATTATAATTTTTTTTGTGAGATCTAAAAAGATCATTGCCTTCCAAATTGGCATAAAATGAGAGAAGTCCTAAAAAAATTTCAGAATATCTCGTTTAATTTTATTAAAAATGCATATCTCCTCTCATTAATAATGGAAATTATTATAAACGTTGTGATAAAATAATAATAAAGCAAGCGATTAATGTGATCGTTATCTTTTTAATGTGATTGGTAATTGTTGTTGAAATATCAAAATTTCACGATATGTTTTGGAGGTGAAATAATAAAAAGATTATAATTTATTTTTTGTGAGATCTAAAAGATCATTCCCTTCCAAATTGGCATAAAATGAGAGAAGACCTAAAAAATTTCAGGATATCTCGTTTAATTTTATTAAAAGTACATATCTCCTCTCATTAATAATCGAAATTATTATAAACGTTGTTATAAAAAAACTAGTAAACGAAACTATTAATGTGATCGTTATCTTTTTAATGTGATTGGTAATTGTCGTAGAAATATCAAAATTTCACGATATGTTTGGGAGGTGAAATAATAAAAAGATTACAATTTTTTTTGGCGAGATCTAAAGAGATCATTCCCGTACAAATTGGCACAAAATGAGAGAAGACCTAAAAAAAATTCAGGATATCTCGTTTAATTTTATTAAAATTACATATCCCCTCTCATTAATAATGGAAATTATTATAAACATTGTGATAAAAAAATTAGTAAAGGAAACTATTAATGTGATCGTTATCTTTTTAATGTGATTGGTAATTGTCGTAGAAATATCAAAATTTCACGATATGTTTGGGAGGTGAAATAATAAAAAGATTACAATTTTTATTTGTGACATCTAAAAAGATCATTCCCTTCCAAATTGGCATAAAATGAGAGAAGACCTAAAAAAATTTCAGGATATCTCGTTTAATTTTATTAAAAATACATATCTCCTCTCGTTAATAATGGAAATTATTATAAAGTTGTGATAAAAAAAGTAATAAAGGAAACTGTTAATGTGATCATTATCTTTTTAATGTGATTGGTAATTGTCGTAGAAATATCAAAATTTCACAATATGTTTGGGAGGTGAAATAATAAAAACATTATAATTTTTTTTCTAAGATCTAAAAAGATCATTCTCTTCCAAATTTGCATATAATGAGAGGAGACCTAAAAAGATTTCAGGATATCTCGTTTAATTTTATTAAAATTACATATCCCCTCTCATTAATAATGGAAATTATTATAAACATTGTGATAAAAAAATTAGTAAAGGAAACTATTAATGTGATCGTTATCTTTTTAATGTGATTGGTAATTGTCGTAGAAATATCAAAATTTCACGATATGTTTGGGAGGTGAAATAATAAAAAGATTACAATTTTTTTTTGTGAGATCTAAAAAGATCATTCCCTTCCAAATTGGCATAAAATGAGAGAAGACCTAAAAAAATTTCAGGATATCTTGTTTAATTTTATTAAAAATAGATATCTCCTCTCGTTAATAATGGAAATTATTATAAAGTTGTGATAAAAAAAAGTAATAAAGGAAACTGTTAATGTGATCATTATCTTTTTAATGTGATTGGTAATTGTCGTAGAAATATCAAAATTTCACGATATGTTTGGGAGGTGAAATAATAAAAACATTATAATTTTTTTTTCTGAGGTCTAAAAAGATCATTCCCTTCCAAATTGGCATATAATGAGAGAAGACCTAAAAAAATTTCAGGATATCTCATTTAATTTTATTAAAAATACATATCTCCTCTCATTAATAATGGAAATTATCATAAACGTTGTGATAAAAAAATTAGTAAAGGAAACTATTAATGTGATCGTTATCTTTTTAATGTGATTGGTAATTGTCGTAGAAATATCAAAATTTCACGATATGTTTGGGAGGTGAAATAATAAAAAGATTACAATTTTTTTTTGTGACATCTAAAAAGATCATTCCCTTCCAAATTGGCATAAAATGAGAGAAGACCTAAAAAAATTTCAGGATATCTCGTTTAATTTTATTAAAAATACATATCTCCTCTCATTAATAAAGGAAATTATTATAAACGTTGTGATAAAAAAAAACTAATAAAGGAAACTATTAATGTGATCGTTATCTTTTTAATGTGATTGGTAATTGTCGTAGAAATATCAAAATTTCACGATATGTTTGGGAGGTGAAATAATAAAAAGATTACAATTTTTTTTGGCGAGATCTAAAGAGATCATTCCCGTACAAATTGCCACAAAATGAGAGAAGACCTAAAAAAATTTCAGGATATCTCGTTTAATTTTATTAAAATTACATATCCCCTCTCATTAATAATGGAAATTATTATAAACATTGTGATAAAAAAATTAGTAAAGGAAACTATTAATGTGATCGTTATCTTTTTAATGTGATTGGTAATTGTCGTAGAAATATCAAAATTTCACGATATGTTTGGGAGGTGAAATAATAAAAAGATTACAATTTTTTTTTGTGAGATCTAAAAAGATCATTCCCTTCCAAATTGGCATAAAATGAGAGAAGACCTAAAAAAATTTCAGGATATCTTGTTTAATTTTATTAAAAATAGATATCTCCTCTCGTTAATAATGGAAATTATTATAAAGTTGTGATAAAAAAAGTAATAAAGGAAACTGTTAATGTGATCATTATCTTTTTAATGTGATTGGTAATTGTCATAGAAATATCAAAATTTCACGATATGTTTGGGAGGTGAAATAATAAAAACATTATAATTTTTTTTTCTGAGGTCTAAAAAGATCATTCCCTTCCAAATTGGCATATAATGAGAGAAGACCTAAAAAAATTTCAGGATATCTCGTTTAATTTTATTAAAAATACATATCTCCTCTCATTAATAATGGAAATTATTATAAACGTTGTGATAAAATACTAATAAAGGAAACGATTAATGTGATTGTTATTTTTTAATGTGATTGGTAATTGTGGTAGAAATATCAAAATTTCATGATATGTTTTGGAGGTGAAATAATAAAAAGATTATAATTTATTTTTTTTGAGATCTAAAGGATCATTCCCTTCCAAATTGGCATAAAATGAGAGAAGACCTAAAATCTTCAGGATATGTCGTTTAATTTTATTAAAAGTACATATCTCCTTTCATTAATAATCGAAATTATTATAAACGTTGTTATAAAAAAACTAGTAAACGAAACTATTAATGTGTTCGTTATCTTTTTAATGTGATTGGTAATTGTCGTAGAAATATCAAAATTTCACGATATGTTTGGGAGGTAACATAATAAAAAGATTATAATTTTTTTTTGTGAGATCTAAAGAGATCATTCCCTTCCAAATTGGCATAAAATGAGAGAAGACCTAAAAAAATTTCAGGATATCTCGTTTAATTTTATTAAAAATACATATCTCCTCTCATTAATAATGGAAATTATTATAAACGTTGTGATAAAATAATAATAAAGCAAGCGATTAATGTGATCGTTATCTTTTTAATGTGATTGGTAATTGTTGTAGCAATATCAAAATTTCACGATATGTGTTTGGAGGTGAAATAATAAAAAGATTATAATTTATTTTTTGTGAGATCTAAAAGATCATTCCCTTCCAAATTGGCATAAAATGAGAGAAGACCTAAAAAAATTTCAGGATATCTCGTTTAATTTTATTAAAAATACATATCTCCTCTCATTAATAATGGAAATTATTATAAACGTTGTGATAAAAAACTAATAAAGGAAACTATTAATGTGATTGTTATCATTTTAATGTGATTGGTAATTGTCGTAGAAATATCAAAATTTCATGATATGTTTGGGAGGTGAAATAATTAAAACATTATAATTTTTTTTGTGAGATCTAAAAAGATCATTGCCTTCCAAATTGGCATAAAATGAGAGAAGACCTAAAAAAATTTCAGAATATCTCGTTTAATTTTATTAAAAATGCATATCTCCTCTCATTAATAATGGAAATTATTATAAACGTTGTGATAAAATAATAATAAAGCAAGCGATTAATGTGATCGTTATCTTTTTAATGTGATTGGTAATTGTTGTTGAAATATCAAAATTTCACGATATGTTTTGGAGGTGAAATAATAAAAAGATTATAATTTATTTTTTGTGAGATCTAAAAGATCATTCCCTTCCAAATTGGCATAAAATGAGAGAAGACCTAAAAAATTTCAGGATATCTCGTTTAATTTTATTAAAAGTACATATCTCCTCTCATTAATAATCGAAATTATTATAAACCTTGTTATAAAAAAACTAGTAAATGAAACTATTAATGTGATCGTTATCTTTTTAATGTGATTGGTAATTGTCGTAGAAATATCAAAATTTCACGATATGTTTGGGAGGTGAAATAATAAAAAGATTACAATTTTTTTTGGCGAGATCTAAAGAGATCATTCCCGTACAAATTGGCACAAAATGAGAGAAGACCTAAAAAAATTTCAGGATATCTCGTTTAATTTTATTAAAATTACATATCCCCTCTCATTAATAATGGAAATTATTATAAACATTGTGATAAAAAAATTAGTAAAGGAAACTATTAATGTGATCGTTATCTTTTTAATGTGATTGGTAATTGTCGTAGAAATATCAAAATTTCACGATATGTTTGGGAGGTGAAATAATAAAAAGATTACAATTTTTATTTGTGACATCTAAAAAGATCATTCCCTTCCAAATTGGCATAAAATGAGAGATGACCTAAAAAAATGACCTAAAAAAATTTCAGGATATCTCGTTAATTTTATTAAAAATACATATCTCCTCTCGTTAATAATGGAAATTATTATAAAGTTGTGATAAAAAAAGTAATAAAGGAAACTGTTAATGTGATCATTATCTTTTTAATGTGATTGGTAATTGTCGTAGAAATATCAAAATTTCACAATATGTTTGGGAGGTGAAATAATAAAAACATTATAATTTTTTTTCTAAGATCTAAAAAGATCATTCTCTTCCAAATTTGCATATAATGAGAGAAGACCTAAAAAAATTTTCAGGATATCTCGTTTAATTTTATTAAAAATACATATCTCCTCTTCATTTAATGATGGAAATTATTATAAACGTTGTGATAAAATACTAATAAAGGAAACGATTAATGTGATCGTTATTTTTTTAATGTGATTGGTAATTGTCGTAGAAATATCAAAATTTCAAGATATGTTTTGTAGGTGAAATAATAAAAAGATTATAATTTATTTTTTGTGAGATCTAAAAGATCATTCCCTTCCAAATTGCATAAAATGAGAGAAGACCTAAAAATCTTCAGGATATCTTGTTTAATTTTATTAAAAGTACATATGTCCTCAAATTAATAATCGAAATTATTATAAACGTTGTTATAAAAAAAACTAGTAAACGAAACTATTAATGTGATCGTTATCTTTTTAATGTGATTGGTAATTGTCGTAGAAATATCAAATTTCACGATATGTTTGGGTGGTGAAATAATAAAAAGATTACAATTTTTTTGGGCGAGATCTAAAGAGATCATTCCCGTACAAATTGCCACAAAATGAGAGAATACCTAAAAAAATTTCAAGGATATCTCGTTTAATTTTATTAAAATTGCATATCCCCTCTCATTAATAATGGAAATTATTATAAACGTTGTGATAAAAAAATTAGTAAAGGAAACTATTAATGTGATCGTTATCTTTTTAATGTGATTGGTAATTGTCGTAGAAATATCAAAATTTCACGATATGTTTGGGAGGTGAAATATGAAAAAGATTACAATTTTTTTTTTGGCGAGATCTAAAGAGATCATTCCCGTCTAAATTGGCAAAAAATGAGAGAAGACCTAAAAAAATTTCAGGATATCTCGTTTAATTTTATTAAAAATACATATCTCCTCTCATTAATAATGGAAATTATTATAAACGTTGTGATAAAAAACTAATAAAGGAAACTATTAACGTGATTGTTATCATTTTAATGTGATTGGTAATTGTCGTAGAAATATCAAAATTTCATGATATGTTTGGGAGGTGAAATAATTAAAACATTATAATTTTTTTTGTGAGATCTAAAAAGATCATTGCCTTCCAAATTGGCATAAAATGAGAGAAGACCTAAAAAAATTTCAGGATATCTCGTTTAATTTTATTAAAAATACATATCTCCTCTCATTAATAATGGAAATTATTATAAACGTTGTGATAAAATAATAATAAAGCAAGCGATTAATGTGATCGTTATCTTTTTAATGTGATTGGTAATTGTTGTAGAAATATCAAAATTTCACGATATGTGTTTGGAGGTGAAATAATAAAAAGATTATAATTTATTTTTTGTGAGATCTAAAAGATCATTCCCTTCCAAATTGGCATAAAATGAGAGAAGACCTAAAAAATTTCAGGATATCTCGTAATTTTATTAAAAGTACATATCTCCTCTCATTAATAATCGAAATTATTATAAACGTTGTTATAAAAAAAACTAGTAAACGAAACTATTAATGTGATCGTTATCTTTTTAATGTGATTGGTAATTGTCGTAGAAATATCAAAATTTCACGATATGTTTGGGAGGTGAAATAATAAAAAGATTACAATTTTTTTTGGCGAGATCTAAAGAGATCATTCCCGTACAAATTGCCACAAAATGAGAGAAGACCTAAAAAAATTTCAGGACATCTCGTTTAATTTTATTAAAATTACATATCCCCTCTCATTAATAATGGAAATTATTATAAACATTGTGATAAAAAAATTAGTAAAGGAAACTATTAATGTGATCGTTATCTTTTTAATGTGATTGGTAATTGTCGTAGAAATATCAAAATTTCACGATATGTTTGGGAGGTGAAATAATAAAAAGATTACAATTTTTTTTTGTGAGATCTAAAAAGATCATTCCCTTCCAAATTGGCATAAAATGAGAGAAGACCTAAAAAAATTTCAGGATATCTTGTTTAATTTTATTAAAAATAGATATCTCCTCTCGTTAATAATGGAAATTATTATAAAGTTGTGATAAAAAAAGTAATAAAGGAAACTGTTAATGTGATCATTATCTTTTTAATGTGATTGGTAATTGTCGTAGAAATATCAAAATTTCACGATATGTTTGGGAGGTGAAATAATAAAAACATTATAATTTTTTTTTCTGAGGTCTAAAAAGATCATTCCCTTCCAAATTGGCATATAATGAGAGAAGACCTAAAAAAATTTCAGGATATCTCATTTAATTTTATTAAAAATACATATCTCCTCTCATTAATAATGGAAATTATCATAAACGTTGTGATAAAAAAATTAGTAAAGGAAACTATTAATGTGATCGTTATCTTTTTAATGTGATTGGTAATTGTCGTAGAAATATCAAAATTTCACGATATGTTTGGGAGGTGAAATAATAAAAAGATTACAATTTTTTTTTGTGACATCTAAAAAGATCATTCCCTTCCAAATTGGCATAAAATGAGAGAAGACCTAAAAAAATTTCAGGATATCTCGTTTAATTTTATTAAAAATACATATCTCCTCTCATTAATAAAGGAAATTATTATAAACGTTGTGATAAAAAAAAACTAATAAAGGAAACTATTAATGTGATCGTTATCTTTTTAATGTGATTGGTAATTGTCGTAGAAATATCAAAATTTCACGATATGTTTGGGAGGTGAAATAATAAAAAGATTACAATTTTTTTTTGTGACATCTAAAAAGATCATTCCCTTCCAAATTGGCATAAAATGAGAGAAGACCTAAAAAAATTTCAGGATATCTCGTTTAATTTTATTAAAAATACATATCTCCTCTCATTAATAAAGGAAATTATTATAAACGTTGTGATAAAAAAAACTAATAAAGGAAACTATTAATGTGATCGTTATCTTTTTAATGTGCTTGGTAATTGTCGTAGAAATATCAAAATTTCACGACATGTTTGGGAGGTGAAATAATAAAAAGATTAAAATTTTTTTTTGTGACATCTAAAAAGATCATTCCCTTCCAAATTGGCATAAAATGAGAGAAGACCTAAAAAAATTTCAGGATATCTCGTTTAATTTTATTAAAAATACATATCTCCTCTCATTAATAAAGGAAATTATTATAAACGTTGTGATAAAAAAAACTAATAAAGGAAACTATTATAAACGTTGTGATAAAAAAAAAACGAATAAAGGAAACTATTAATGTGATCGTTATCTTTTTAATGTGATTGGTAATTGTCGTAGAAATATCAAAATTTCACGATATGTTTGGGAGGTGATATAATAAAAAGATTACAATTTTTTTTTGTGACATCTAAAAAGATCATTCCCTTCCAAATTGGCATAAATTGAGAGAAGACCTAAAAAAATTTCAGGATATCTCATTTAATTTTATTAAAAATACATATCTCCTCTCATTAATAATGGAAATTATCATAAACGTTGTGATAAAAAAATTAGTAAAGGAAACTATTAATGTGATCGTTATCTTTTTAATGTGATTGGTAATTGTCGTAGAAATATCAAAATTTCATGATATGTTTGGGAGGTGAAATAATAAAAAGATTACAATTTTTTTTTTTGTGACATCTTCCAAATTGGCATAAAATGAGAGAAGACCTAAAAAAATTTCAGGATATCTCGTTTAATTTTATTAAAAATACATATCTCCTCTCATTAATAAAGGAAATTATTATAAACGTTGTGATAAAAAAAACTAATAAAGGAAACTATTAATGTGATCGTTATCTTTTTAATGTGATTGGTAATTGTCGTAGAAATATCAAAATTTCACGATATGTTTGGGAGGTGAAATAATAAAAAGATTACAATTTTTTTGTGACATCTAAAAAGATCATTCCCTTCCAAATTGGCATAAAATGAGAGAAGACCTAAAAAAATTTCAGGATATCTTGTTTAATTTTATTAAAAATACATATCTCCTCTCATTAATAAAGGAAATTATTATAAACGTTGTGATAAAAAAAACTAATAAAGGAAACTATTAATGTGATCGTTATCTTTTTAATGTGATTGGTAATTGTCGTAGAAATATCAAAATTTCACGACATGTTTGGGAGGTGAAATAATAAAAAGATTACAATTTTTTTTTGTGACATCTAAAAAGATTATTCCCTTCCAAATTGGCATAAAATGAGAGAAGACCTACAAAAATTTCAGGATATCTCGTTTAATTTTATTAAAAATACATATCTCCTCTCATTAATAAAGGAAATTATTATAAACGTTGTGATAAAAAAAAAACTAATAAAGGAAACTATTATAAACGTTGTGATAAAAAAAACTAATAAAGGAAACTATTAATGTGATCGTTATCTTTTTAATGTGATTGGTAATTGTCTTAGAAATATCAAAATTTCACGATATGTTTGGGAGGTGAAATAATAAAAAGATTACAATTTTTTTTGTGACATCTAAAAAGATCATTCCCTTCCAAATTGGCATAAAATGAGAGAAGACCTAAAAAAATTTCAGGATCTCGTTTAATTTTATTAAAAATACATATCTCCTCTCATTAATAAAGGAAATTATTATAAACGTTGTGATAAAAAAAAACTAATAAAGGAAACTATTAATGTGATCGTTATCTTTTTAATGTGATTGGTAATTGTCGTAGAAATATCAAAATTTCACGATATGGTTGGGAGGTGAAATAATAAAAAGATTACAATTTTTTTGTGACATCTAAAAAGATCATTCCCTTCCAAATTGGCATAAAATGAGAGAAGACCTAAAAAAATTTCAGGATATCTCGTTTAATTTTATTAAAAATACATATCTCCTCTCATTAATAAAGGAAATTATTATAAACGTTGTGATAAAAAAAACTAATAAAGGAAACTATTAATGTGATCGTTATCTTTTTAATGTGATTGGTAATTGTCGTAGAAATATCAAAATTTCACGACATGTTTGGGAGGTGAAATAATAAAAAGATTACAATTTTTTTTTTGTGACATCTAAAAAGATCATTCCCTTCCAAATTGGCATAAAATGAGAGAAGACCTAAAAAAATTTCAGGATATCTCGTTTAATTTTATTAAAAATACATATCTCCTCTCATTAATAAAGGAAATTATTATAAACGTTGTGATAAAAAAAAACTAATAAAGGAAACTATTAATGTGATCGTTATCTTTTTAATGTGATTGGTAATTGTCGTAGAAATATCAAAATTTCACGATATGTTTGGGAGGTGAAATAATAAAAAGATTACAATTTTTTTTTGTGACATCTAAAAAGATCATTCCCTTCCAAATTGGCATAAAATGAGAGAAGACCTAAAAAAATTTCAGGATATCTCATTTAATTTTATTAAAAATACATATCTCCTCTCATTAATAATGGAAAATATCATAAACGTTGTGATAAAAAAATTAGTAAAGGAAACTATTAATGTGATCGTTATCTTTTTAATGTGATTGGTAATTGTCGTAGAAATATCAAAATTTCACGATATGTTTGGGAGGTTTAATAATAAAAAGATTACAATTTTTTTTGTGACATCTAAAAAGATCATTCCCTTCCAAATTGGCATAAAATGAGAGAAGACCTAAAAAGATTTCAGGATATCTCGTTTAATTTTATTAAAAATACATATCTCCTCTCATTAATAATGGAAATTATCATAAACGTTGTGATAAAAAAAATAGTAAAGGAAACTATTAATGTGATCGTTATCTTTTTAATGTGATTGGTGTAACCCCCCCCCCCCCCCCCCCCCCCCCCCTTTTTTTATAAAACATAATTTAACTATTTAATTCATTTTATATATTTATTTCAAAGTTCTGATACGATCTCTTACAATCCAAAATATGTTCTGTAATTTACATCATTAAAATTTATATAAACACTGCTACAAAATAATTCTAACTACTACAAATTATTGTCTACCCAAAATAGTCCCATCCTATATGCTCTGGAATTTCTGCATCTTCATCATTTAACTATATCTTCAAGCACCTGCAATTCACACTCCCCCTAGAATCTGGGGACAACATTACCAGATCAGACATTTAATTTCTCATACAGTAAAACAATTTCAAACAATACATATCATAACAAATTACTTAATTACACACATAATTAAATGCAGTATGATTTATGCAAATGCAGTTTTTGACTCAAATTCATTTTTGACCCTGCTCCATGGAGACTTCCCCTTTGAGTATTTAGTAAGTAACTGGCCTACCATTACGCACTGCAATTCAGCTATCAGCCCCTACTAAACGTGAATAAACTAAACAGAATTAGGAGATCAGGATATCCAGGAAGGCCACCACGACAGCAATCCCGTTCCGGATTACGGTCACATGTGGAATTGCCAATATCCCTCACCCCACAGACTATATAATCACAGACTATACAGCCCTGTCTAACTGATAAAAAACTAATAAAGGAAACTATTAATGTGATTGTTATCTTTTTAATGCGATTGGTAATTGTCGTAGAAATATGAAAATTTCACAATATGTTTGGGAGGTGAAATAATAAAAAGATTATAATTTTTTTTTGGTGAGATCTGTAACCCCCCTTCTAATTAATTAATTTCCATCTAAAATCCATAAAATGAATTTACCATTAAAATAAATACATTCCATTAGAACAATAAAGTTTGTCATTATAATTTACATTATTAAAATTTACAGGAAATGCTACTACCAATTTATTTCTAATTAATACAAAAGTATCTAAAGCCCAAAACACCCATTCCTATAGCTCTGGAAAATATCTGCATCTTTAACTTCTAATTAATCTTCAAAATACCTGCAATTCACACTCCCCTAGAATCTGGGGACAGCATTACCGGATCAGGCATTTAATTTCTAATACATAGAAAAACAATCACAATCAATGATATTTCATTTCATAACTAAGAATTCACATAAATAATGCAAATGCAGTATGCTTTATGAAAATGCAAGTTTATAAAGCAGATGCAGTTTTGACTCAAAATCCTTTTGACTCAAAATCATTTTGACCCTGCTCCATGGAGACTTCCCCTTTGAGTGTTTAGTAAGTAACTGGCCTACCATTACGCACTGTAATTCAGCTATCAGCCCCTACTAAACGCGAATAAACTAGACAGAATTAGAAGATCAGGATACCCGGAAGGCCACCACGACCGCAACTCAGTCCAGTTTCCAGCCACATGTGGAATTGCCAATATCCTTCACCCCACAGACTATATAATCACAGACTATACAGTCCTGTCTAACTTACTCTGCTCACCCATTTCTCAGGACTATCATATTCTTTATTCATATTCTCAATCATCTTTTCAAATACATGACTACCGCATTCCGGTCAGTCAACACAGTTCTCTGTTCATAATCTCAATCATCTTTTCAAATACATGACTACCGTAGTCCGGTCAGTCAACACAGTCCTTGAAATCAATTCCCCCAAACATACTCATTTTTCATGACTACCGCAGTCCCGGTTAGTCAACAAAATCATTTCTCATTTAAAAACTCATTTCTCATTTGAAATCTTTGTATTTTCCAAGAACTCAGACTTATGCAATATGATAATGATGCTAATAAACAAATAATTAATATTAATTAGTCACATAAAAATTATAAAAATTCACTAATTAACATTATAACATCAATATCTTAATAAAATACTAACTAGTCCTTTACTAGCAAAAATTACTAAACTTTTACTAAAATTACCAATTATTCTTTACTATGGAAATTACTAAAATACCCCTATCTTTTTCTAAAATTCCAATTTTGCCCTCAAAGGGTAAAATTACCAAATTATCCTTACTATTTTCTAAAATTTCCCATTTTGCCCTTGATCTTTTTATGAAATTCCAAATATGTCCCTAATTGTTCTAGAATCTATGAAATTACCTAATTATCCTCAATCTTTTTATAAAATTCCAATTGTATCCTCTAAATGTGAAATTACCTAATTAACCTCAATCTTTTTATAAAATTCCAATTGTATCCTCTAAATGTGAAATTACCTAATTACCCTTATACTTTTTAATTATTGCCGAAAATGCCCTTAAACTTTTTTCTAAAATTCCCAATGGGTCCCTACATGTGAAATGACTATTTTACCCTTGGACATTTGAAAAATTTCCACCTAGCACCCTTTCAATTCCTTCATGGCCGTGAATGATTTTTTCTCAAAATTTCCAACATCTCAAAATCAACCAAGCAATTTCAATCACAAACAAACCAATCAAAGTTCAATTCAATCATAACACATCTTCAATATCAATCAAACATTACATCAAACACCAATTTCACACTTCTAACATCAAATTTATATAAGTCCCAAATTCAATTTCATGGCTCTTGATCAATTCTTGAATTTAAACATCAAGACATGTTTTTCTACATTCCAAGTGGTCTAAATTGAAATTAAATGCCATGATCCTTACCTAGAATCCTTAGTTTGATGAAGAAATCCCTTGAATCCTTTTCTCCCTTGCTCCCTTGGTTTCTTGAAATTTTTAGAGTTTTCTTCTAATTCTTTCCTTTTTGGCCGATTGAAATTGGATGAGGGGGAAAGGTGAGATGGGTTTCTTTCTTGAATTTAGAAACTAAGATGAAGAGAAAATGGAGTTTAAGATGAAGTGAAATGGGGGCTGTAGCTGCCTTAGAAGCTCACGGTTTGTGGGAAAGGAAAAACTAGCTTTTTGGTTTCTTTATCTTTGATTGTCTTATGCTTTTATAAACAAAATTTTCTGCACCAAATTTAATAAACACCACACGTCCACTGCAGTGCTTTGGGCAGCTAATTTTGGCCAGAATTCAGCCCACTTGGACGTTCAACTTGGTGCCTTGTGTGGTTTGCTTTTTGCTTTGTTTAATTAGTCAAAAAAAGTAGGAAAAAGTAGCATTTTCTAGAAAATTCTAGGGCTTTTTAATTATCTTACAAACTAATTAGAATTTGAAGAAACTAACACCACCATTAAATTCCTCACTATCAAAAACCTTGGGGTAGTGTCTTAACTATCTCTTAATCAAGGTCTAATTAGCTTAATTTAATTACATTAGAAATGTCAATTTGTCAAATTTTGATTGGTTAATACTTTTCTTTTTCTTTTTCTTAGTTAAACAATTTTAATAATTATTCTAAGTATGTTATAATTAATAGATAATTCTATAGATGTCATATAGATTTTATCTTAATTTTCTACCTTAAAATTTTACCGTAATAATTCCTCATAGTCCTAATTCTCAGAAAATTCTAATAATTCGAAACTAGCATTTTGATTCTTCAACTGTATATATATTTCATCTATATTCAATTACCTTTTTATTAAGTTACAGATTAGTCCAAAATTTTACACTTGAAAATTTATCCTGAACAGCCGTCAGACACAACGGTCCAGTCAACAAGTAATTCATTTCTCAACTGTATATATTTTAAATCTACATTAAATTCTTGATTTATTAGAGTACAGTTTAATCCAAAATGTTATACTGGAAAATCTTATCCTGGACAGCTGTCTGACACAACTGTCCGGTCAACAAGAAATTTAGGTATAAACAAAAGTATTAAAAGACTTAGAAAATTTTACTGAATAACACTGTATTAATTTTATTATGAAAATTGTAACATCCTCATTTTATTAATTGTACGCATTTATATATGTATATTATTAACATTTATGCACTATATTTTATAGAAACCTTATGTACATATTCTCTTAATGAAATTAATACAGTTCTACTCAGAAGAATTTTATGAATTTGTAAATGTCTCTGTTTTTGCTGAAATTGATAGTTGACTGGACTGCTATGTCAGACAGCTGTCCATGATAAAATTTCAAGTATAGAATTTTGAACTCATTTATAACTTAAAAGAAAGGTAATAGAATATAGATTAAAAATATATACAGATAAAGAATTAAAATGCTTATTCAGAATTGTTAGGATTTTCTGAAAGTTAGAACTTTGAGAAATTATTACGGTAAAATTTTAAGACAGAAAATTTAGAGAAAATTCATAGGATATCTATAGAATTATCTAATAATTGTAATATACTTAGAATAATTATTAAAAATGTTTAACCAAGAAAAATTTAATTTAGAACCTTAACCAATCAAAAAGTGACAACTTAGGCTTTTCTAAGATCACTAAATTAAGCTAATTAGGCTTGGATTAAGAGATAAGTAAGACACTACCCCAAGGTTTTTGATAGTGAGGAATCCAATGGTGGTGTTATTTTCTTCAAATTCTAATTAGTTTGTAAGATAATTAACAGCCCTAAATTATTCTAGAAAATTCCATTAAATTACCTACAAATGTTGACTTTTGACCTTTTGGAAGGCAAGTCACTTGCTGCACTCCTTTGGCTGTCCAAGTGGATGGGGAAGCTTGGAGAACTGATCTCCCTTGGCCAATAGGGGCTGCTGGACGTGCAGGAGCTGCTGGATGTGAAGGAAACATCCAATTTGGTTAATTCTTGGTTTAATGAAGCAAATAACTTAAGAAAAAAGGCAAAAAGTCACAAAAGCTATTTTTCTCTCCAAAACAGAACCGTGAGCTTCCTTACCCAGCAGCTGCAGCTCTTGACTTCATTTCATCTTAACTTCATCATCTCATCCCAAATTAAGAAACCAAACCATCCAAACTTCCAAAACACAAAGCTTATTCGGCTAGTAGAGAAAGAATTGGAGAAAATCTCAAAAATTCCTACAAGACCAAGGAGTGAGGGAGAAAGGAATTCAAGGCTTTTTCTTCAATTAAAGAGTCTAAGGTAAGGATCTAGGCATTTAATTTCAATTAGAACCCTTGGAATTAGAAGAAAACATGTTGTAGGCTTAGATTAAAAATTTGAACTAGAATCATGAAAACTTGAAATTGATTTAGGGGTTTTGTGTTTTTGATGCTTGTGATTGCAATTCATGGATTGGAATGATGTTTGATTGAATTTTTAAGGTGTTGTAATGGTTGAAATTTGGTTTGTTGAATTTTGATTGAAATTGTGATTTAATTGAATTTTGGTTGGAATTGGAGTTTGTAGCTTTGGAAGAATTGTTGAGAATGGCTTGTAGACCATTCGGCCAGCCCTAAATGCAAGGGATATTATGTGGAAATTTTTATAAAACCAAGGGCAAAATGGTCATTTTACATGTAGGGACACATTGGGTATTTTGGAAAAAGATTGAGGGCATTTTCGGAAATTATTAAAAATACTAATGTTATAATGTAAATTGCTTAAATCTTTGTATCCTTGTATGTTAAAGTGTACAAATTATTTATTTGATTGTGATCATGAACAAAATTCATTAGCATGAGTCTTTTTGGGGAATTTATAAAAGTATCAAATGAGAAATGAATTGTTGACTAACCGGGACTGCGGTAGTCATGTGAAATGAAACTGATTGAGAAATGAATTGTTGACTGACCGGGACTGCGGTAGTCATGTGAAAAATGAATTGTTGACTGACCGGGACTGCGGTAGTCATGTGAAATGAAACTGATTGAGAAATGAATTGTTGACTGACCGGGACTGCGGTAGTCATGTGAAATGAAACTGATTGAGAAATGAATTGTTGACTAACCGGGACTGCGGTAGTCATGTGAAATGAAAATGATTGAGAAAGGATTTTTGGGGTGAGTAGAATTTGTTAAACAGGACCGTATAATCAGTGATTATATAGTCTGTGGGGATAAGGATATTGGCAATTCCACATGTGGCTGTAATTTGGACAGAGATGCTGCCGTGGTGGCCTTCCGGGTATCCTGACCTCCTAATTCTGTTTAGTTTATTCGCGTTTAGTAGGGGCTGATAGCTGAATTACAGATCGTAATGGTAGGCCAGTTTCTTACTAAACACTCAAAGGGGAAGTCTCCATGGAGCAGGGTCAAAATGAATTTGAGTCAAAAACTGCATTGCATAAATCATACTACATTTAATTATGTGTGTAACTAATTATATTGTTATGATATGTATTTGTTTGAAATTGTTTTAATTCTATGAGAAATTAAATGCCTGATCCGGTAATGCTGTCCCCAGATTCTAGGGGAGTGTGATTGCAGGTATTTGGAAGATTAATTAGAAGTTACAGATGCAGACATGGTCCAGAGCTATAGGATGGGGACTATTTTGGGTAGACAATAATGTTGTAGTAGTTAGAATTATTTTGTAGCAGTGTTTATATAAATTTTAATGATGTAAATTACAGAACATATTTTGGATTGTAATAGAACGTATCAGAACTTTGAAAAAAAAATATATAAAATAAATTAAATAGTTAAATTATGTTTTATAAGAAAGGGGGGTTACATTAGTGGTATCAGAGCTCTGGTTATGCATCTCTAGGACTTGCGAGTAGTGGGTCTATTAGGTGTTTTGCTGTGTTACCCTGATTAGAATTTTTTGTTTGTTAAGAATATTATGGGAAAAAAGGGTAGTAACTAGATCTGAAATTTTAAGACATGTAGAAATGAGAAGAGGAAGGCTAGTTATAAATCCTAGAGTTGAAACTAATAGTATAGCTGAGATGGCAGAAAGGAAGAAAGGAAATCTTGATAGAGTTGTGAGGGTGCACACTCAGGACTCAGTCGAGATGACTTTCTCTCCTAATGCTTAAAATTTTATTATTATTAGTATTGTTCAAGTTGGGTTATTTTCCATGTTTCTTATTTTGTGGATTTAAGAGTTATAATCTTGAGTTAGTTGAGGAAGGAGATCCAAAGGTCTAGATTCGTAGATCAAGGTTGAGAATAGGGGTCCAAATATTTGAGTTTATAGGATGAGTTTAACAAAGGAAAGAAAATAAAGTTTTGAAGGCTGAAACAGTGTATCGTAGTATAAATTTGTCACAGGATTGATATCTTAACTATTAGGACTTGAAATTTTGTGTTTTAGACATGAATTAGAACCAAAATAGTGCATTTTTCTGGTGCAGTAAAATAGCCTGCGGGTTTAATATGTTTAATTACATTCCCATGGTGTAAGTGATGATTTAAGACTTGTATAATTGAGGTTATCAAGGATCCATGTTGTAGGTCTTAGTTGGTAGGTATATATATATGAGAATTCTTGTTGGTCAAACCTTGATTAAGAGAGTAGAATAGGACCCAAATACTAAGTTAGTAGAAGTTGTCCTAAGAATATTTTTAGTTGAAAGAGTAAGTGATTGGAAGGCCTAAGGGTGTGTGTCTTGATGTTGGATATTGAGCCCAAGTAAAAAAAAAAAAAATTAATTAAATTGGTAGTAGTGAATTGGAGTAATTTGAGGATGTTAATCATGTTTAAAATACCCTATACCTTGCTTGTTTCTGTACCTACTTCTAAACCAACCTTAACCTCTAAAATATGTTTGAATTGTGTGATAACTATCCGAGATAGACAATTTGTTGTGAACTTGATTTGTTTGCCTTTAAACTTTAATTTTTCCTAAACTTGATGTTTCTAGACTTAAACCTGTCCAACCTAAAGAAATATCAATTAAAAGTGAAATTCGAAAATACAAGTTATCATCTCTTGGAACTAACGAAGATAAAATTAAAATAGACTCTGTGCTAGATGTAAATGAATATCCTGAAATTTTTCCTGAGGATGTTTCTAGTTTGCCTCCTGAAAGAGAAATAGAATTTAGTATAGATTTGATGCCTGGTACTAGACCAATTTCTATGCAACCATATAGAATGTCATTATTGAAATTAATCGAGTTAAAGAAACAATTGGAAGAATTATTAGAAAAACAGTTTGTAAGGCCTAGTGTGTCCCTATGGTGAGCCTCAGTATTATTAGTTAAAAAGAAAGATGGATGATCTAGGTTATGTATAGATTATAGACAATTAAATAAAGTAACTATAAAGAATAAATATCCTTTACCTAGAATAGATGATTTAATGGACCAACTTATAGGAGCAACAATTTTCTCTAAAATAGATTTAAGGTCTGGGTACCAATAAATTACAGTAAAAAGGAGGATATACCCAAGACTGCTTTTAGGACTAGATATGGACATTATGAATATCAAGTGATGCCATTTGGAGTGACTAATGCCCCAGCAGTGTTGGATTATATGAATAGGGTGTTTGGACCATACTTAGATCATTTTGTAGTAGTATTTATAGATGATATATTAATATATTCTAAAAATAAAGAGGAACATGAAAATCATCTTAGAATAACATTGCAAATTTTAAAAGATAGAAAATTATATGCTAAATTGTCTAAGTGTGAATTTTGGTTGGAGGAAGTGAAAATTTTAGGACATGTAATTTCTAAAGATGGAATAAGTGTAGATTTTTCTAAGGTAGAAGCAGTTTTAGAATAGGAAAGGCCTAAGACAGTAACTGAGATTAGTAGTTCTTAGGATTTGATGGATATTATAGAAGATTGATTGAAGGATTTTCTAAGATAGCTGCACCCTTAATATAATTTTATTTGGAGTGAGAGTTGTGAGAAAATTTTCCAAGAATTAAAACATAAATTGACTACCTCACTAGTTTTAGTTTTACCCGACCCAAATGAATCCTATGAGGTATACTGTGATGTTTCATCTCTAGGGTTAAGATGTGTGTTGATATAAAATAAGAAAGTGGTAGCTTATGCATCTAGGCGGTTGAAATCACATGAGAGAAATTATCCTACTCATGATTTGGAGTTAGCAACTATAGTTTTTGCTTTGAAGATTTGGAGATATTATTTATATGGATCAAGATTTGATGTATATAGTGATCATAAGAGTTTAAAATATTTGTTTAAAAAAAAAAATGGAAAGGAGACAAAGAAGATGGATGGAGTTTATTAAAGATTATGATTTTCAGTTAATGTATCATTCAGGAAAAGCTAATGTAGTAGCAGATGCTTTAAGTAGGAAAATTGTACATATGTCAACTATGATGATTAAAGAATTAGAATTAATACAATAATTTAGAGATTTGAATTTGTGTACAGTTAGAGAAAAAGATAAAAATTCAATTAGGAAGGATTACTAATGATTTTTGGAAGAAATTAAGAAGAAACAAGATGTAGATATATTTATTCAAGAAAAGAAAGCATTAATAGGAACAAATAAAGTAAAAGAATTTAACGTAGGAACAGATGGAATTATTAGATTTAAAAATAGAATTTGTGTACCTAATAATCAAGAATTTAAGGAATTAATTTTGAAGGAAGGGCACAAAAGTAAACGTAGTATTCATCCTAGAACAACAAAAATATATAAAGATTTAAAGGGAATGTTTTGGTGGTCTAGGATGAAGAGAGATGTAGCAGAATATGTGGCTAGATGTTTAACATGTTAGAAAGCAAAGATTGAATATCAGAAACCCTTTGATCTGTTACATCCTTTAGAGATACCTATATGGAAACGAAATAGTATATCAATAAATTTTGTGGTAGGATTACCTAGAACACATAGGAATTTTGATACCATTTGAGTAATTGTAGATAGATTAACTAAATTAGTACATTTTGCTTTCAATAAATATTAGGTATTCTTTAGAAAAATTAGCTTAATTGTACTTAAAGGAAATAATTAGATTATCTGGAGTACCTACTAGTATAGAGTCTAATAAAGACCCTAGCTTTGTTTTTAAATTTTTGGAAAGATTTTCAGAACGCTTTAAGAAGTAAAATTTTATCTTAGTTTAGTATAACACCCTAAGATTGATGGTCAAACAGAAAGGACTATTCGGACATTAGAAGATCTCTTAAGAGCCTGTACATTAGAAGAGAAAGGAAAACCTAACATTTGAAACAAAGCCTATTAAGATTGAGGACAGAAGGATTAAGTACCTGAGAGGTAAAGAAATTTCTCTAGTTAAGGTTATTTGGGATGATATCAGAGGTGATGCTACATGGGAGTTAGAGGAAAAAAATGAAAGAAACATATCCTCATTTGTTTGTATAGTTATTTTGTTGTATAGTTGTATGGTTATATATTTGTATTAGAAATTTCGAGGACGAAATTTTTATTAGTAGGGGAGAATTGTAACATCCTCATTTTATTAATTGTACGCATTTATATATGTATATTATTAACATTTATGCACTATATTTTATAGAAACCTTATGTACATATTCTCTTAATGAAATTAATACAGTTCTACTCAGAAGAATTTTATGAATTTGTAAATGTCTCTGTTTTTGCTGAAATTGATAGTTGACTGGACTGCTATGTCAGACAGCTGTCCATGATAAAATTTCAAGTATAGAATTTTGAACTCATTTATAACTTAAAAGAAAGGTAATAGAATATAGATTAAAAATATATACAGATAAAGAATTAAAATGCTTATTCAGAATTGTTAGGATTTTCTGAAAGTTAGAACTTTGAGAAATTATTACGGTAAAATTTTAAGACAGAAAATTTAGAGAAAATTCATAGGATATCTATAGAATTATCTAATAATTGTAATATACTTAGAATAATTATTAAAAATGTTTAACCAAGAAAAATTTAATTTAGAACCTTAACCAATCAAAAAGTGACAACTTAGGCTTTTCTAAGATCACTAAATTAAGCTAATTAGGCTTGGATTAAGAGATAAGTAAGACACTACCCCAAGGTTTTTGATAGTGAGGAATCCAATGGTGGTGTTATTTTCTTCAAATTCTAATTAGTTTGTAAGATAATTAACAGCCCTAAATTATTCTAGAAAATTCCATTAAATTACCTACAAATGTTGACTTTTGACCTTTTGGAAGGCAAGTCACTTGCTGCACTCCTTTGGCTGTCCAAGTGGATGGGGAAGCTTGGAGAACTGATCTCCCTTGGCCAATAGGGGCTGCTGGACGTGCAGGAGCTGCTGGATGTGAAGGAAACATCCAATTTGGTTAATTCTTGGTTTAATGAAGCAAATAACTTAAGAAAAAAGGCAAAAAGTCACAAAAGCTATTTTTCTCTCCAAAACAGAACCGTGAGCTTCCTTACCCAGCAGCTGCAGCTCTTGACTTCATTTCATCTTAACTTCATCATCTCATCCCAAATTAAGAAACCAAACCATCCAAACTTCCAAAACACAAAGCTTATTCGGCTAGTAGAGAAAGAATTGGAGAAAATCTCAAAAATTCCTACAAGACCAAGGAGTGAGGGAGAAAGGAATTCAAGGCTTTTTCTTCAATTAAAGAGTCTAAGGTAAGGATCTAGGCATTTAATTTCAATTAGAACCCTTGGAATTAGAAGAAAACATGTTGTAGGCTTAGATTAAAAATTTGAACTAGAATCATGAAAACTTGAAATTGATTTAGGGGTTTTGTGTTTTTGATGCTTGTGATTGCAATTCATGGATTGGAATGATGTTTGATTGAATTTTTAAGGTGTTGTAATGGTTGAAATTTGGTTTGTTGAATTTTGATTGAAATTGTGATTTAATTGAATTTTGGTTGGAATTGGAGTTTGTAGCTTTGGAAGAATTGTTGAGAATGGCTTGTAGACCATTCGGCCAGCCCTAAATGCAAGGGATATTATGTGGAAATTTTTATAAAACCAAGGGCAAAATGGTCATTTTACATGTAGGGACACATTGGGTATTTTGGAAAAAGATTGAGGGCATTTTCGGAAATTATTAAAAATACTAATGTTATAATGTAAATTGCTTAAATCTTTGTATCCTTGTATGTTAAAGTGTACAAATTATTTATTTGATTGTGATCATGAACAAAATTCATTAGCATGAGTCTTTTTGGGGAATTTATAAAAGTATCAAATGAGAAATGAATTGTTGACTAACCGGGACTGCGGTAGTCATGTGAAATGAAACTGATTGAGAAATGAATTGTTGACTGACCGGGACTGCGGTAGTCATGTGAAAAATGAATTGTTGACTGACCGGGACTGCGGTAGTCATGTGAAATGAAACTGATTGAGAAATGAATTGTTGACTGACCGGGACTGCGGTAGTCATGTGAAATGAAACTGATTGAGAAATGAATTGTTGACTAACCGGGACTGCGGTAGTCATGTGAAATGAAAATGATTGAGAAAGGATTTTTGGGGTGAGTAGAATTTGTTAAACAGGACCGTATAATCAGTGATTATATAGTCTGTGGGGATAAGGATATTGGCAATTCCACATGTGGCTGTAATTTGGACAGAGATGCTGCCGTGGTGGCCTTCCGGGTATCCTGACCTCCTAATTCTGTTTAGTTTATTCGCGTTTAGTAGGGGCTGATAGCTGAATTACAGATCGTAATGGTAGGCCAGTTTCTTACTAAACACTCAAAGGGGAAGTCTCCATGGAGCAGGGTCAAAATGAATTTGAGTCAAAAACTGCATTGCATAAATCATACTACATTTAATTATGTGTGTAACTAATTATATTGTTATGATATGTATTTGTTTGAAATTGTTTTAATTCTATGAGAAATTAAATGCCTGATCCGGTAATGCTGTCCCCAGATTCTAGGGGAGTGTGATTGCAGGTATTTGGAAGATTAATTAGAAGTTACAGATGCAGACATGGTCCAGAGCTATAGGATGGGGACTATTTTGGGTAGACAATAATGTTGTAGTAGTTAGAATTATTTTGTAGCAGTGTTTATATAAATTTTAATGATGTAAATTACAGAACATATTTTGGATTGTAATAGAACGTATCAGAACTTTGAAAAAAAAATATATAAAATAAATTAAATAGTTAAATTATGTTTTATAAGAAAGGGGGGTTACATTAGTGGTATCAGAGCTCTGGTTATGCATCTCTAGGACTTGCGAGTAGTGGGTCTATTAGGTGTTTTGCTGTGTTACCCTGATTAGAATTTTTTGTTTGTTAAGAATATTATGGGAAAAAAGGGTAGTAACTAGATCTGAAATTTTAAGACATGTAGAAATGAGAAGAGGAAGGCTAGTTATAAATCCTAGAGTTGAAACTAATAGTATAGCTGAGATGGCAGAAAGGAAGAAAGGAAATCTTGATAGAGTTGTGAGGGTGCACACTCAGGACTCAGTCGAGATGACTTTCTCTCCTAATGCTTAAAATTTTATTATTATTAGTATTGTTCAAGTTGGGTTATTTTCCATGTTTCTTATTTTGTGGATTTAAGAGTTATAATCTTGAGTTAGTTGAGGAAGGAGATCCAAAGGTCTAGATTCGTAGATCAAGGTTGAGAATAGGGGTCCAAATATTTGAGTTTATAGGATGAGTTTAACAAAGGAAAGAAAATAAAGTTTTGAAGGCTGAAACAGTGTATCGTAGTATAAATTTGTCACAGGATTGATATCTTAACTATTAGGACTTGAAATTTTGTGTTTTAGACATGAATTAGAACCAAAATAGTGCATTTTTCTGGTGCAGTAAAATAGCCTGCGGGTTTAATATGTTTAATTACATTCCCATGGTGTAAGTGATGATTTAAGACTTGTATAATTGAGGTTATCAAGGATCCATGTTGTAGGTCTTAGTTGGTAGGTATATATATATGAGAATTCTTGTTGGTCAAACCTTGATTAAGAGAGTAGAATAGGACCCAAATACTAAGTTAGTAGAAGTTGTCCTAAGAATATTTTTAGTTGAAAGAGTAAGTGATTGGAAGGCCTAAGGGTGTGTGTCTTGATGTTGGATATTGAGCCCAAGTAAAAAAAAAAAAAATTAATTAAATTGGTAGTAGTGAATTGGAGTAATTTGAGGATGTTAATCATGTTTAAAATACCCTATACCTTGCTTGTTTCTGTACCTACTTCTAAACCAACCTTAACCTCTAAAATATGTTTGAATTGTGTGATAACTATCCGAGATAGACAATTTGTTGTGAACTTGATTTGTTTGCCTTTAAACTTTAATTTTTCCTAAACTTGATGTTTCTAGACTTAAACCTGTCCAACCTAAAGAAATATCAATTAAAAGTGAAATTCGAAAATACAAGTTATCATCTCTTGGAACTAACGAAGATAAAATTAAAATAGACTCTGTGCTAGATGTAAATGAATATCCTGAAATTTTTCCTGAGGATGTTTCTAGTTTGCCTCCTGAAAGAGAAATAGAATTTAGTATAGATTTGATGCCTGGTACTAGACCAATTTCTATGCAACCATATAGAATGTCATTATTGAAATTAATCGAGTTAAAGAAACAATTGGAAGAATTATTAGAAAAACAGTTTGTAAGGCCTAGTGTGTCCCTATGGTGAGCCTCAGTATTATTAGTTAAAAAGAAAGATGGATGATCTAGGTTATGTATAGATTATAGACAATTAAATAAAGTAACTATAAAGAATAAATATCCTTTACCTAGAATAGATGATTTAATGGACCAACTTATAGGAGCAACAATTTTCTCTAAAATAGATTTAAGGTCTGGGTACCAATAAATTACAGTAAAAAGGAGGATATACCCAAGACTGCTTTTAGGACTAGATATGGACATTATGAATATCAAGTGATGCCATTTGGAGTGACTAATGCCCCAGCAGTGTTGGATTATATGAATAGGGTGTTTGGACCATACTTAGATCATTTTGTAGTAGTATTTATAGATGATATATTAATATATTCTAAAAATAAAGAGGAACATGAAAATCATCTTAGAATAACATTGCAAATTTTAAAAGATAGAAAATTATATGCTAAATTGTCTAAGTGTGAATTTTGGTTGGAGGAAGTGAAAATTTTAGGACATGTAATTTCTAAAGATGGAATAAGTGTAGATTTTTCTAAGGTAGAAGCAGTTTTAGAATAGGAAAGGCCTAAGACAGTAACTGAGATTAGTAGTTCTTAGGATTTGATGGATATTATAGAAGATTGATTGAAGGATTTTCTAAGATAGCTGCACCCTTAATATAATTTTATTTGGAGTGAGAGTTGTGAGAAAATTTTCCAAGAATTAAAACATAAATTGACTACCTCACTAGTTTTAGTTTTACCCGACCCAAATGAATCCTATGAGGTATACTGTGATGTTTCATCTCTAGGGTTAAGATGTGTGTTGATATAAAATAAGAAAGTGGTAGCTTATGCATCTAGGCGGTTGAAATCACATGAGAGAAATTATCCTACTCATGATTTGGAGTTAGCAACTATAGTTTTTGCTTTGAAGATTTGGAGATATTATTTATATGGATCAAGATTTGATGTATATAGTGATCATAAGAGTTTAAAATATTTGTTTAAAAAAAAAAATGGAAAGGAGACAAAGAAGATGGATGGAGTTTATTAAAGATTATGATTTTCAGTTAATGTATCATTCAGGAAAAGCTAATGTAGTAGCAGATGCTTTAAGTAGGAAAATTGTACATATGTCAACTATGATGATTAAAGAATTAGAATTAATACAATAATTTAGAGATTTGAATTTGTGTACAGTTAGAGAAAAAGATAAAAATTCAATTAGGAAGGATTACTAATGATTTTTGGAAGAAATTAAGAAGAAACAAGATGTAGATATATTTATTCAAGAAAAGAAAGCATTAATAGGAACAAATAAAGTAAAAGAATTTAACGTAGGAACAGATGGAATTATTAGATTTAAAAATAGAATTTGTGTACCTAATAATCAAGAATTTAAGGAATTAATTTTGAAGGAAGGGCACAAAAGTAAACGTAGTATTCATCCTAGAACAACAAAAATATATAAAGATTTAAAGGGAATGTTTTGGTGGTCTAGGATGAAGAGAGATGTAGCAGAATATGTGGCTAGATGTTTAACATGTTAGAAAGCAAAGATTGAATATCAGAAACCCTTTGATCTGTTACATCCTTTAGAGATACCTATATGGAAACGAAATAGTATATCAATAAATTTTGTGGTAGGATTACCTAGAACACATAGGAATTTTGATACCATTTGAGTAATTGTAGATAGATTAACTAAATTAGTACATTTTGCTTTCAATAAATATTAGGTATTCTTTAGAAAAATTAGCTTAATTGTACTTAAAGGAAATAATTAGATTATCTGGAGTACCTACTAGTATAGAGTCTAATAAAGACCCTAGCTTTGTTTTTAAATTTTTGGAAAGATTTTCAGAACGCTTTAAGAAGTAAAATTTTATCTTAGTTTAGTATAACACCCTAAGATTGATGGTCAAACAGAAAGGACTATTCGGACATTAGAAGATCTCTTAAGAGCCTGTACATTAGAAGAGAAAGGAAAACCTAACATTTGAAACAAAGCCTATTAAGATTGAGGACAGAAGGATTAAGTACCTGAGAGGTAAAGAAATTTCTCTAGTTAAGGTTATTTGGGATGATATCAGAGGTGATGCTACATGGGAGTTAGAGGAAAAAAATGAAAGAAACATATCCTCATTTGTTTGTATAGTTATTTTGTTGTATAGTTGTATGGTTATATATTTGTATTAGAAATTTCGAGGACGAAATTTTTATTAGTAGGGGAGAATTGTAACATCCTCATTTTATTAATTGTACGCATTTATATATGTATATTATTAACATTTATGCACTATATTTTATAGAAACCTTATGTACATATTCTCTTAATGAAATTAATACAGTTCTACTCAGAAGAATTTTATGAATTTGTAAATGTCTCTGTTTTTGCTGAAATTGATAGTTGACTGGACTGCTATGTCAGACAGCTGTCCATGATAAAATTTCAAGTATAGAATTTTGAACTCATTTATAACTTAAAAGAAAGGTAATAGAATATAGATTAAAAATATATACAGATAAAGAATTAAAATGCTTATTCAGAATTGTTAGGATTTTCTGAAAGTTAGAACTTTGAGAAATTATTACGGTAAAATTTTAAGACAGAAAATTTAGAGAAAATTCATAGGATATCTATAGAATTATCTAATAATTGTAATATACTTAGAATAATTATTAAAAATGTTTAACCAAGAAAAATTTAATTTAGAACCTTAACCAATCAAAAAGTGACAACTTAGGCTTTTCTAAGATCACTAAATTAAGCTAATTAGGCTTGGATTAAGAGATAAGTAAGACACTACCCCAAGGTTTTTGATAGTGAGGAATCCAATGGTGGTGTTATTTTCTTCAAATTCTAATTAGTTTGTAAGATAATTAACAGCCCTAAATTATTCTAGAAAATTCCATTAAATTACCTACAAATGTTGACTTTTGACCTTTTGGAAGGCAAGTCACTTGCTGCACTCCTTTGGCTGTCCAAGTGGATGGGGAAGCTTGGAGAACTGATCTCCCTTGGCCAATAGGGGCTGCTGGACGTGCAGGAGCTGCTGGATGTGAAGGAAACATCCAATTTGGTTAATTCTTGGTTTAATGAAGCAAATAACTTAAGAAAAAAGGCAAAAAGTCACAAAAGCTATTTTTCTCTCCAAAACAGAACCGTGA
Organism: Pueraria montana var. lobata; assembly: GCA_026413185.1. Classification (NCBI taxonomy): domain Eukaryota; kingdom Viridiplantae; phylum Streptophyta; class Magnoliopsida; order Fabales; family Fabaceae; genus Pueraria; species Pueraria montana. The sequence goes on along the minus strand of CM048646.1, from coordinate 72,311,202 downwards.
GCTTCCTTACCCAGCAGCTGCAGCTCTTGACTTCATTTCATCTTAACTTCATCATCTCATCCCAAATTAAGAAACCAAACCATCCAAACTTCCAAAACACAAAGCTTATTCGGCTAGTAGAGAAAGAATTGGAGAAAATCTCAAAAATTCCTACAAGACCAAGGAGTGAGGGAGAAAGGAATTCAAGGCTTTTTCTTCAATTAAAGAGTCTAAGGTAAGGATCTAGGCATTTAATTTCAATTAGAACCCTTGGAATTAGAAGAAAACATGTTGTAGGCTTAGATTAAAAATTTGAACTAGAATCATGAAAACTTGAAATTGATTTAGGGGTTTTGTGTTTTTGATGCTTGTGATTGCAATTCATGGATTGGAATGATGTTTGATTGAATTTTTAAGGTGTTGTAATGGTTGAAATTTGGTTTGTTGAATTTTGATTGAAATTGTGATTTAATTGAATTTTGGTTGGAATTGGAGTTTGTAGCTTTGGAAGAATTGTTGAGAATGGCTTGTAGACCATTCGGCCAGCCCTAAATGCAAGGGATATTATGTGGAAATTTTTATAAAACCAAGGGCAAAATGGTCATTTTACATGTAGGGACACATTGGGTATTTTGGAAAAAGATTGAGGGCATTTTCGGAAATTATTAAAAATACTAATGTTATAATGTAAATTGCTTAAATCTTTGTATCCTTGTATGTTAAAGTGTACAAATTATTTATTTGATTGTGATCATGAACAAAATTCATTAGCATGAGTCTTTTTGGGGAATTTATAAAAGTATCAAATGAGAAATGAATTGTTGACTAACCGGGACTGCGGTAGTCATGTGAAATGAAACTGATTGAGAAATGAATTGTTGACTGACCGGGACTGCGGTAGTCATGTGAAATGAAACTGATTGAGAAATGAATTGTTGACTAACCGGGACTGCGGTAGTCATGTGAAATGAAAATGATTGAGAAAGGATTTTTGGGGTGAGTAGAATTTGTTAAACAGGACCGTATAATCAGTGATTATATAGTCTGTGGGGATAAGGATATTGGCAATTCCACATGTGGCTGTAATTTGGACAGAGATGCTGCCGTGGTGGCCTTCCGGGTATCCTGACCTCCTAATTCTGTTTAGTTTATTCGCGTTTAGTAGGGGCTGATAGCTGAATTACAGATCGTAATGGTAGGCCAGTTTCTTACTAAACACTCAAAGGGGAAGTCTCCATGGAGCAGGGTCAAAATGAATTTGAGTCAAAAACTGCATTGCATAAATCATACTACATTTAATTATGTGTGTAACTAATTATATTGTTATGATATGTATTTGTTTGAAATTGTTTTAATTCTATGAGAAATTAAATGCCTGATCCGGTAATGCTGTCCCCAGATTCTAGGGGAGTGTGATTGCAGGTATTTGGAAGATTAATTAGAAGTTACAGATGCAGACATGGTCCAGAGCTATAGGATGGGGACTATTTTGGGTAGACAATAATGTTGTAGTAGTTAGAATTATTTTGTAGCAGTGTTTATATAAATTTTAATGATGTAAATTACAGAACATATTTTGGATTGTAATAGAACGTATCAGAACTTTGAAAAAAAAATATATAAAATAAATTAAATAGTTAAATTATGTTTTATAAGAAAGGGGGGTTACAAAAATAGGTACAGAAAGTTTCTATAAAATACAGTACATCATTTCTCATAATATTTATATAAAAATATTTACAAATGGTAAAATAATAAAATTGAGGGTGTTACAAGATCTAAAGAGATCATTCACTTCCAAATTGGCATAAAATGAGAGAAGACCTAAAAAAAATTCAGGATATCTCATTTAATTTTGTTAAAAATACATATTCCCTCTCATAAATAATGGAAATTCTTATAAACGTTGGGATAAAAAACTAATAAAGAAAACTATTAATGTGACTGTTATCTTTTTAATGTGATTGGTAATTGTCGTAGAAATATGAAAATTTCACGATATGGTTGGGAGGTGAAATAATAAAAAGATTATAACTTTTTATTTGTGAGATCTAAAGAGATCATTCCCTTCCAAATTGGCATAAAATGAGAGAAGACCTAAAAAAATTTCAGGATATCTCGTTTAATTTTATTAAAAATACATATCTCCTCTGATTAATAATGGAAATTATTATAAACGTTGTGATGAAAAACTAATAAAGGAAACTATTAATGTGATTGTTATCTTTTTAATGTGATTGGTAATTGTCGTAGAAATATGAAAATTTCACGATATGGTTGGGAGGTGAAATAATAAAAAGATTATAACTTTTTTTTGGTTTGATCTAATTAGATCATTCCCTTCCAAATTGGCATAAAATGAGAGAAGACCTAAAAAAATTTCAGGATATCTCGTTTAATTTTATTAAAAATACATATGTCCTCTGATTAATAATGGAAATTATTATAAATGTTGTGATGAAAAACTAATAAAGGAAACTATTAATGTGATTGTTATCTTTTTAATGTGATTGGTAATTGTCGTAGAAATATGAAAATTTCACGATATGGTTGGGAGGTGAAATAATAAAAAGATTATAATTTTTTTTTGGTGAGATCTGAAGAGATCATTCCCTTCCAAATTGGCATAAAATGAGAGAAGACCTAAAAAAATTTCAGGATATCTTGTTTAATTTTATTAAAAATACATGTATCCTCTCATTAATAATTGAAATTCTTATAAACGTTGTGATAAAAAACTAATAAAGGAAACTATTAATGTGATTGTTATCCTTTTAATGTGATTGGTAATTGTCGTAGAAATATCAAAATTTCACAATATGTTTGGGAGGTGAAATAATAAAAAGATTATAATTTTTTTTTGCTGAGATCTGAAGAGATCATTTCCTTCCAAATTGTCATAAAATGAGAGACGACCTAAAAAAATTTCAGGATATCTCGTTTAATTTTATTAAAAATACATATCTCCTCTCATTAATAATAGAAATTATTATAAACGTTGCGATCAAAAACTAATAAAGGAAACTATTAATGTGATTGTTATCTTTTTAATGTGATTGGTAATTGTCGTAGAAATATGAAAATTTCACGATATGATTGGGAGGTGAAATAATAAAAAGATTATAATTTTTTTTTGGTGAGATCTGAAGAGATCATTCCCTTCCAAATTGGCATAAAATGAGAGAAGACCTAAAAAAATTTCAGGATATCTTGTTTAATTTTATTAAAAATACATGTATCCTCTCATTAATAATTGAAATTCTTATAAACATTGTGATAAAAAAACTAATAAAAGAAACTATTAATGTGATTGTTATCTTTTTAATGTGATTGGTAATTGTCGTAGAAATATGAAAATTTCAGGATATGTTTGGGAGGTGAAATATTAAAAAGATTATAATTTTTTTTTTGTCAGATCTGAGAGATCATTCCCTTCCAAATTGGCATAAAATGAGAGAAGACCAAAAAAATTTGAGGATATGTCGATTAATTTTGTTAAAAATACATATTCCCTCTCATAAATAATGGAAATTCTTATAAACATTTGGATAAAAAACTAATAAAGGAAACTATTAATGTGACTGTTATCTTTTTAATGTGATTGGTAATTGTCGTAGAAATATGAAAATTTCACGATATGGTTGGGAGGTGAAATAATAAAAAGATTAGAACTTTTTTTTGGTGAGATCTAAAGAGATCATTCCCTTCGAAATTGGCATAAAATGAGAGAAGACCTAAAAAAATTTCAGGATATCTCGTTTAATTTTATTAAAAATACATATCTCCTCTCATTAATAATGGAAATTATTATAAACGTTGTGATGAAAAACTAATAAAGGAAACTATTAATGTGATTGTTATCTTTTTAATATGATTGGTAATTGTCGTAGAAATATGAAAATTTCACGATATGGTTGGGAGGTGAAATAATAAAAAGATTATAATTTTTTTTTGGTGAGATCTGAAGAGATCATTCCATTCCAAATTGGCATAAAATGAGAGAAGACCTAAAAAAATTTCAAGATATCTTGTTTAATTTTATTAAAAATACATGTATCCTCTCATTAATAATGGAAATTCTTATAAACGTTGTGATAAAAAAACTAATAAAAGAAACTATTAATGTGATTGTTATCTTTTTAATGTGATTGGTAATTGTCGTAGAAATATGAAAATTTCAGAATATGTTTGGGAGGTGAAATATTAAAAAGATTATAATTTTTTTTTGGTCAGATCTGAGAGATCATTCCCTTCCAAATTGGCATAAAATGAGAGAAGACCAAAAAAATTTGAGGATATCTCGTTTAATTTTGTTAAAAATACATATTCCCTCTCATAAATAATGGAAATTCTTATAAACGTTTGGATAAAAAACTAATAAAGGAAACTATTAATGTGACTGTTATCTTTTTAATGTGATTGGTAATTGTCGTACAAATATGAAAATTTCACGATATGGTTGGGAGGTGAAATAATAAAAAGATTTGAACTTTTTTTTGGTGAGATCTAAAGAGATCATTCCCTTCCAAATTGGCATAAAATGAGAGAAGACCTAACAAAATTTCAGGATATCTCGTTTAATTTTATTAAAAATACATATCTCCTATCATAAATAATGGAAATTTTTACAAACATTGGGATAAAAAACTAATAAAGGAAACTATTAATGTGATTGTTATCCTTTTAATGTGATTGGTAATTGTCGTAGAAATATCAAAATTTGACAATATGTTTGGGAGGTGAAATAATAAAAAGATTATAATTTTTTTTTGGTTTGATCTGAAGAGATCAATTCCTTCCAAATTGGCATAAAATGAGAGATGACCAAAAAAAATTTGAGGATATCTCGTTTAATTTTATTAAAAATACATATCTCCTCTCATAAATAATGGAAATTCTTATAAATGTTGGGATAAAAAACTAATAAAGGAAACTATTAATGTGACTGTTATCTTTTTAATGTGATTGGTAATTGTCGTAGAAATATGAAAATTTCACGATATGGATGGGAGGTGAAATAATAAAAAGATTAGAACTTTTTTTTGTGAGATCTAAAGAGATCATTCCCTTCCAAATTGGCATAAAATGAGAGAAGACCTAAAAAAATTTCAGGATATCTCGTTTAATTTTATTAAAAATACATATCTCCTATCATAAATAATGGAAATTTTTACAAACATTGGGATAAAAAACTAATAAAGGAAACTATTAATGTGATTCTTATCCTTTTAATGTGATTGGTAATTGTCGTAGAAATATCAAAATTTGACAATATGTTTGGGAGGTGAAATAATAAAAAGATTATAATTTTTTTTTGGTTTGATCTGAAGAGATCATTTCCTTCCAAATTGGCATAAAATGAGAGATGACCAAAAAAAATTTGAGGATATCTCGTTTAATTTTATTAAAAAATATCTCCTCTCATAAATAATGGAAATTCTTATAAACGTTGGGATAAAAAACTAATAAAGGAAACTATTAATGTGACTGTTATCTTTTTAATGTGATTGGTAATTGTCGTAGAAATATGAAAATTTCACGATATGGTTGGGAGGTGAAATAATAAAAAGATTAGAACTTTTTTTTTGTGAGATCTAAAGAGATCATTCCCTTCCAAATTGGCATAAAATGAGAGAAGACCTAAAAAAATTTCAGGATATCTCGTTTAATTTTATTGAAAATACATATCTCCTCTCATAAATAATGGAAATTTTTACAAACGTTGGGATAAAAAACTAATAAAGGAAACTATTAATGTGATTGTTATCCTTTTAATGTGATTGGTAATTGTCATAGAAATATCAAAATTTCACAATATGTTTGGGAGGTGAAATAATAAAAAGATTATAATTTTTTTTTCGTTTGATCTGAAGAGATCATTTCCTTCCAAATTGGCATAAAATGAGAGACGACCTAAAAAATTTCAGGATATCTCGTTTAATTTTATTAAAAATACATATCTCCTCTCATTAATAATGTCAATTCTTATAAATGTTGTGATAAAAAACTAATAAAGGAAACTATTAATGTGATTCTTATCTTTTTAATGCGATTGGTAATTGTCGTAGAAATATGAAAATTTCACGATATGGTTGGGAGGTGAAATAATAAAAAGATTATAACTTTCTTTTGGTGAGATCTAAAGAGATCATTCCCTTCCAAATTGGCATAAAATGAGAGAAGACCTAAAACAATTTCAGGATATCTCGTTTAATTTTATTAAAAATACATATCTCCTCTGATTAATATTGGAAATTATTATAAACGTTGTGATGAAAAACTAATAAAGGGAACTATTAATGTGATTGTTATCCTTTTAATGTGATTGGTAATTGTCGTAGAAATATCAAAATTTCACAATATCTTTGGGAGGTGAAATAATAAAAAGATTATAATTTTTTTGTGGGTTTGATCTGAAGAGATCATTTCCTTCCAAATTGGCATAAAATGAGAGACGACCTAAAAAAATTTCAGGATATCTCGTTTAATTTTATTAAAAATACATATCTCCTCTCATTAATAATGTCAATTCTTATAAACGTTGTGATAAAAAACTAATAAAGGAAACTATTAATGTGATTGTTATCTTTTTAATGCGATTGGTAATTGTCGTAGAAATATTAATATTTCACGATATCTTTGGGAGGTGAAATAATAAAAAGATTATATTTTTTTTTGGTGAGATCTAAAGAGATCATTCCCTTCCAAATTGGCATAAAATGAGAGAAGACCTAAAAAAATATCAGGACATCTCGTTTAATTTTATTGAAAATACATATCTCCTCTCATTAATAATGGAAATTATTATAAACATTGTGATAAAAAAAACTAATAAAGGAAACTATTAATGTGATTGTTGTCTTTTAAATGTGATTGGTAATTGTCGTAGAAATATCAAAATTTCACGATATGTTTGGGAGGTGAATTAATAAAAAGAATATAATTTTTTTTTGGTGAGATCTAAAGAGATCATTCCCTTCCAAATTGGCATAAAATGAGTGAAGACCAAAAAAAATTACGGATATCTCGTTTAATTTTATTAAACATACATATCTCCTCTGATTAATAATGGGAATTATTATAAACGGTGGGACAAAAAACTAATAAAGGAAACTATTAATGTGATTGTTATCTTTTTAATGTGATTAGTAATTGTCGTAGAAATATCGAATTTTACGATATGTTTGGTAGGGGAAATAATAAAAAGATTATATTTTTTTGTGACATCTAAAAAGATCATTCCCTTCCAAATTGGCATAAAATGAGAGAAGACCTAAAAAAATTTCAGGATATTTCGTTTAATTTTATTAAAAATACATATCTCCTGTGATTAATAATGGAGATTATTATAAACGTTGTCACGAAAAACTAATAAAGGAAACAATTAATGTGATTGTTATCTTTTTAATGTGATTGGTAATTGTCGTAGAAATATCAAAATTTCATGATATCTTTGGGAGGTGAAATAATAAAAAGATAATAATTTTTTTTTGGTGAGATCTAAAGAGATCATTCCCTTCCAAATTGGCATAAAATGAGAGAAGACCAAATTTTTTTTTTGAATATCTCGTTTAATTTTATTAAAAATACATATCTCCTCTCATTAATAGTGGAAATTATTATAAACGTTGTGATAAAAAAAACTAATAAAGGAAACTATTAATGTGATTGTTATCTTTTAAATGTGATTGGTAATTGTCGTAGAAATATCAAAATTTCACGATATGTTTCGGAGGTGAAATAATAAAAAGATTATAATTTTTTTTGGTGAGATTTCAAGAGATCAGTCCCTTCCAAATTGGCATAAAATGAGAGAAGACCTAAAAAAATTTCAGGATATCTCGTTTAATTTTATTAAAAATACATATCTCCTGTGATTAATAATGGAAATTATTATAAACATTGTGACAAAAAACTAATAAAGGAAACAATTAATGTGATTGTTATCTTTTTAACGTGATTGGTAATTGTCGTAGAAATATCAATATTTCACGATATCTTTGGGAGGTTAAATAATAAAAAGATTATATTTTTTTTGGTGAGATCTAAAGAGATCATTCCCTTCCAAATTGGCATAAAATGAGAGAAGACCTAAAAAAATATCAGGACATCTCGTTTAATTTTATTGAAAATACATATCTCCTCTCATTAATAATGGAAATTATTATAAACATTGTGATAAAAAAAAACTAATAAAGGAAACTATTAATGTGATTGTTGTCTTTTAAATGTGATTGGTAATTGTCGTAGAAATATCAAAATTTCACGATATGTTTGGGAGGTGAATTAATAAAAAGAATATAAATTTTTTTTGGTGAGATCTCAAGAGATCATTCCCTTCCAAATTGGCATAAAATGAGTGAAGACCAAAAAAAATTACGGATATCTCGTTTAATTTTATTAAACATACATATCTCCTCTGATTAATAATGGGAATTATTGTGAACGGTGTGACAAAAAATTAATAAAGGAAACTATTAATGTGACTGTTATCTTTTTAATGTGATTAGTAATTGTCGTAGAAATATCAAAATTTCACGATATGTTTGGTAGGGGAAATAATAAAAAGATTATATTTTTTTGTGACATCTAAAAAGATCATTCCCTTCCAAATTGGCATAAAATGAGAGAAGACCTAAAAAATTTCAGGATATTTCGTTTAATTTTATTAAAAATACATATCTCCTGTGATTAATAATGGAGATTATTATAAACGTTGTCACGAAAAACTAATAAAGGAAACAATTAATGTGATTGTTATCTTTTTAATGTGATTGGTAATTGTCGTAGAAATATCAAAATTTCATGATATCTTTGGGAGGTGAAATAATAAAAAGATAATAATTTTTTTTTGGTGAGATCTAAAGAGATCATTCCCGTCCAAATTGGCATAAAATGAGAGAAGACCAAAAAAATTTTCTGGATATCTCGTTTAATTTTATTAAAAATACATATCTCCTCTCATTAATAGTGGAAATTATTATAAACGTTGTGATAAAAAAAACTAATAAAGGAAACTATTAATGTGATTGTTATCTTTTAAATGTGATTGGTAATTGTCGTAGAAATATCAAAATTTCACGATATGTTTGGGAGGTGAAATAATAAAAAGATTATAATTTTTTTTTTGGTGAGATCTAAAGAGATCATTCCCTTCCAAATTGGCATAAAATGAGAGAAGACCTAAAAAAATTTCAGGATATCTCGTTTAATTTTAGTAAAAATACATATCTCCTGTGATTAATAATGGAAATTATTATAAACGTTGTGACAAAAAACTAATAAAGGAAACAATTAATGTGATTGTTATTTTTTTAACGTGATTGGTAATTGTCGTAGAAATATCAATATTTCACGATATCTTTGGGAGGTGAAATAATAAAAAGATTATATTTTTTTTTGGTGAGATCTAAAGAGATCATTCCCTTCCAAATTGGCATAAAATGAGAGAAGACCTAAAAAAATATCAGGAAATCTCGTTTAATTTTATTAAAAATACATATCTCCTCTCATTAATATGGGAAATTATTATAAACATTGTGATAAAAAAAAAACTAATAAAGGAAACTATTAATGTGATTGTTGTCTTTTAAATGTGATTGGTAATTGTCGTAGAAATATCAAAATTTCACGATATGTTTGGGAGGTGAATTAATAAAAAGAATATAATTTTTTTTTGGTGAGATCTCAAGAGATCATTCCCTTCCAAATTGGCATAAAATGAGTGAAGACCAAAAAAAATTACGGATATCTCGTTTAATTTTATTAAACATACATATCTCCTCTGATTAATAATGGGAATTATTGTAAACGGTGTGACAAAAAATTAATAAAGGAAACTATTAATGTGACTGTTATCTTTTTAATGTGATTAGTAATTGTCGTAGAAATATCAAAATTTCACGATATGTTTGGTAGGGGAAATAATAAAAAGATTATATTTTTTTGTGACATCTAAAAAGATCATTCCCTTCCAAATTGGCATAAAATGAGAGAAGACCTAAAAAATTTCAGGATATTTCGTTTAATTTTATTAAAAATACATATCTCCTGTGATTAATAATGGAGATTATTATAAACGTTGTCACGAAAAACTAATAAAGGAAACAATTAATGTGATTGTTATCTTTTTAATGTGATTGGTAATTGTCGTAGAAATATCAAAATTTCATGATATCTTTGGGAGGTGAAATAATAAAAAGATAATAATTTTTTTTTGGTGAGATCTAAAGAGATCATTCCCGTCCAAATTGGCATAAAATGAGAGAAGACCAAAAAAATTTTCTGGATATCTCGTTTAATTTTATTAAAAATACATATCTCCTCTCATTAATAGTGGATATTATTATAAACGTTGTGATAAAAAAAACTAATAAAGGAAACTATTAATGTGATTGTTATCTTTTAAATGTGATTGGTAATTGTCGTAGAAATATCAAAATTTCACGATATGTTTGGGAGGTGAAATAATAAAAAGATTATAATTTTTTTTTTGGTGAGATCTAAAGAGATCATTCCCTTCCAAATTGGCATAAAATGAGAGAAGACCTAAAAAAATTTCAGGATATCTCGTTTAATTTTAGTAAAAATACATATCTCCTGTGATTAATAATGGAAATTATTATAAACGTTGTGACAAAAAACTAATAAAGGAAACAATTAATGTGATTGTTATTTTTTTAACGTGATTGGTAATTGTCGTAGAAATATCAATATTTCACGATATCTTTGGGAGGTGAAATAATAAAAAGATTATATTTTTTTTTGGTGAGATCTAAAGAGATCATTCCCTTCCAAATTGGCATAAAATGAGAGAAGACCTAAAAAAATATCAGGAAATCTCGTTTAATTTTATTAAAAATACATATCTCCTCTCATTAATATGGGAAATTATTATAAACATTGTGATAAAAAAAAACTAATAAAGGAAACTATTAATGTGATTGTTGTCTTTTAAATGTGATTGGTAATTGTCGTAGAAATATGAAAATTTCACGATATGTTTGGGAGGTGAATTAATAAAAAGAATATAATTTTTTTTTGGTGAGATCTAAAGAGATCATTCCCTTCCAAATTGGCATAAAATGAGTGAAGACCAAAAAAAATTACGGATATCTCGTTTAATTTTATTAAACATACATATCTCCTCTGATTAATAATGGAAATTATTATAAACGTTGTGACAAAAAACTAATAAAGGAAACTATTAATGTGATTGTTATCTTTTTAACGTGATTAGTAATTGTCGTAGAAATATCAAAATTTCACGATATGTTTGGTAGGGGAAATAATAAAAAGATTATATTTTTTTGTGACATCTAAAAAGATCATTCCCTTCCAAATTGGCATAAAATGAGAGAAGACCTAAAAAAATTTCAGGATATCTCGTTTAATTTTATTAAAAATACATATCTCCTGTGATTAATAATGGAAATTATTATAAACGTTGTGACAAAAAACTAATAAAGGAAACAATTAATGTGATTGTTATCTTTTTAACGTGATTGGTAATTGTCGTAGAAATATCAATATTTCACGATATCTTTGGGAGGTGAAATAATAAAAAGATTATATTTTTTTTTGGTGAGTTCTAAAGAGATCATTCCCTTCCAAATTGGCATAAAATGAGAGAAGACCTAAAAAAATATCAGGACATCTCGTTTAATTTTATTGAAAATACATATCTCCTCTCATTAATAATGGAAATTATTATAAACATTGTGATAAAAAAAAACTAATAAAGGAAACTATTAATGTGATTGTTGTCTTTTAAATGTGATTGGTAATTGTCGTAGAAATATCAAAATTTCACGATATGTTTGGGAGGTGAATTAATAAAAAGAATATAAATTTTTTTTGGTGAGATCTCAAGAGATCATTCCCTTCCAAATTGGCATAAAATGAGTGAAGACCAAAAAAAATTACGGATATCTCGTTTAATTTTATTAAACATACATATCTCCTCTGATTAATAATGGAAATTATTGTAAACGGTGTGACAAAAAATTAATAAAGGAAACTATTAATGTGACTGTTATCTTTTTAATGTGATTAGTAATTGTCGTAGAAATATCAAAATTTCACGATATGTTTGGTAGGGGAAATAATAAAAAGATTATATTTTTTTGTGACATCTAAAAAGATCATTCCCTTCCAAATTGGCATAAAATGAGAGAAGACCTAAAAAATTTCAGGATATTTCGTTTAATTTTATTAAAAATACATATCTCCTGTGATTAATAATGGAGATTATTATAAACGTTGTCACGAAAAACTAATAAAGGAAACAATTAATGTGATTGTTATCTTTTTAATGTGATTGGTAATTGTCGTAGAAATATCAAAATTTCATGATATCTTTGGGAGGTGAAATAATAAAAAGATAATAATTTTTTTTTGGTGAGATCTAAAGAGATCATTCCCGTCCAAATTGGCATAAAATGAGAGAAGACCAAAAAAATTTTCTGGATATCTCGTTTAATTTTATTAAAAATACATATCTCCTCTCATTAATAGTGGATATTATTATAAACGTTGTGATAAAAAAAACTAATAAAGGAAACTATTAATGTGATTGTTATCTTTTAAATGTGATTGGTAATTGTCGTAGAAATATCAAAATTTCACGATATGTTTGGGAGGTGAAATAATAAAAAGATTATAATTTTTTTTTTGGTGAGATCTAAAGAGATCATTCCCTTCCAAATTGGCATAAAATGAGAGAAGACCTAAAAAAATTTCAGGATATCTCGTTTAATTTTAGTAAAAATACATATCTCCTGTGATTAATAATGGAAATTATTATAAACGTTGTGACAAAAAACTAATAAAGGAAACAATTAATGTGATTGTTATTTTTTTAACGTGATTGGTAATTGTCGTAGAAATATCAATATTTCACGATATCTTTGGGAGGTGAAATAATAAAAAGATTATATTTTTTTTTGGTGAGATCTAAAGAGATCATTCCCTTCCAAATTGGCATAAAATGAGAGAAGACCTAAAAAAATATCAGGAAATCTCGTTTAATTTTATTAAAAATACATATCTCCTCTCATTAATATGGGAAATTATTATAAACATTGTGATAAAAAAAAAACTAATAAAGGAAACTATTAATGTGATTGTTGTCTTTTAAATGTGATTGGTAATTGTCGTAGAAATATGAAAATTTCACGATATGTTTGGGAGGTGAATTAATAAAAAGAATATAATTTTTTTTTGGTGAGATCTAAAGAGATCATTCCCTTCCAAATTGGCATAAAATGAGTGAAGACCAAAAAAAATTACGGATATCTCGTTTAATTTTATTAAACATACATATCTCCTCTGATTAATAATGGAAATTATTATAAACGTTGTGACAAAAAACTAATAAAGGAAACTATTAATGTGATTGTTATCTTTTTAACGTGATTAGTAATTGTCGTAGAAATATCAAAATTTCACGATATGTTTGGTAGGGGAAATAATAAAAAGATTATATTTTTTTGTGACATCTAAAAAGATCATTCCCTTCCAAATTGGCATAAAATGAGAGAAGACCTAAAAAAATTTCAGGATATCTCGTTTAATTTTATTAAAAATACATATCTCCTGTGATTAATAATGGAAATTATTATAAACGTTGTGACAAAAAACTAATAAAGGAAACAATTAATGTGATTGTTATCTTTTTAACGTGATTGGTAATTGTCGTAGAAATATCAATATTTCACGATATCTTTGGGAGGTGAAATAATAAAAAGATTATATTTTTTTTTGGTGAGATCTAAAGAGATCATTCCCTTCCAAATTGGCATAAAATGAGAGAAGACCTAAAAAAATATCAGGACATCTTGTTTAATTTTATTAAAAATACATATCTCCTCTCATTAATATTGGAAATTATTATAAACATTGTGATAAAAAAAACTAATAAAGGAAACTATTAATGTGATTGTTGTCTTTTAAATGTGATTGGTAATTGTCGTAGAAATATCAAAATTTCACGATATGTTTGGGAGGTGAATTAATAAAAAGAATATAATTTTTTTTGGTGAGATCTAAAGAGATCATTCCCTTCCAAATTGGCATAAAATGAGTGAAGACCAAAAAAAATTACGGATATCTCGTTTAATTTTATTAAACATACATATTGTAACACTCCGAAAATTATAACCCAATAAGTATGAACGTGAGAGAATTAATTCGAAATTTTTTTTGTTGGGAAGAATTGGAACACTGTAATTTTTCGTAACGTATATTAAGTGTTTGATAAATACCGTAAAAGGAAATTAAATTTAAATTCATAGTGTTATTGTGAGATTTTTGGGACTTTTACGTAAGTTCCGTAAGTTGTAGAAAAAAAAATAATAAGAGAAGGGGGTGTCCTTAGGGGAAGGGTGGCTGCAAATAGCAAAATATGAAATTTTTCCCAAATATATACGTGAACGAGCTTCTCTCTTCTCTCATTGTCTTCAATTTCTCCTTCCTCCCCGAAACCCTCTGCTCTCTCTCCTCCTTCTCTCTAAATATTCTGCATCTTCTCTCTAATATTTGAGCTTCCAAATCAAAGTTTCTACCGATTAATCTTGGATATATCATAGAGGGAGACTAGAGCTACTCAACCAACCTATTTTTGTTGCATTTGGTGGAAGAAACTAGGAGGTATGGAGGGGTTTTCTTCTTCCCTAAGCTATTTCCCTGTTTTCTTGTTAAATATTGATTGTGGCTGCTGTTGATGGTCAGTAGATACCTTGGTTGTTGCAAGAACTTTTGAAAACCGAAATGAGCTAGTTGTGATTTGTGTCCTGTGACTGTGTGAGATTTTTATATGCTGTCTTTGGATTGTTTTAATCTTTGAAATTGATTGCAAAGACTCCTAAAACAAAGGAGACCATGTCCAAATTTTCTTGAAATTATTTGATAAGCTTTGCATGTGAAAATCAAACCACAAAACAAAGTGGCAGTGGCTGTTTGGTTCGTCCAGCCCTGGACAGCCTCCACGATTTTGTGAGTTTTGAGAGATCTAACCGTTGGTTTTTCACGAAATTTGTTTTGAATAAAAATAGACACAAAAAGGAACAACTTTTATTTTGACACCATGGAGATAAAATCTCGTCTTGAAGTTCATCCGTGGCTTTCAAAATGGCTGTTCTGTTTTCATGTTTCCCTGGAACATGTCTCGGTTTTTCTCAAATTTCCACTTTTGTGCTTAATTTTTCTTTTTCGTTTGTACACCATTAAAAACTAGACAAAACAAGGTTTTTAACCATATAAATTACAAAAATTATCATGTCCAATTTCTAAATTAACATTTTAAAAAGAAACAGGGCAAGGGTTTTGGGCTCTGTTTTGAGTCTGAAACGTAGGCTGTTAGAAATAAATTTACTGGGAACAGAAGGGAACGAATTTGGATGCAAGGGTTACCTTTTCAGAAATATAAAGATGTTACCTTTCTACTGTAAAAAGTTCAGCTCAAAACAAGTTTGGAAAGTGGGAGAAATTTACATTTCTTTGAGCTATGTTCAGTGAACACTCAAAATTCAGGGCTGCTGACTTAGAAAATTTTTATAAAACTTTCTAGATGTTGATTTTAGAAGTGGGATACCTTTCTATAAAATAGATTTCAAGAGCTTCGATTTGATATAAAAGTTTTAAATTCCGAGACCATTTGCTTGTATCAGTGAGAGCTCATATTCAGTACTGTCAAAGAGAAATATTTGGGAGAAAAACCCTAAAATTTCAAGAAGACAAAGGAGAAAGGGAGAAAAGGGATTCAAAGGTTTCTCCATCAAACTAAGGATTCTAGGTAAGGATCATGGCATTTAATTTCATTTTAGACCATTTGGAATGTAGAAAAACATGTTGTTAGGTTTAGATTCAAGATTTGATCAAGAGCCATAAAAAGATGAAATTGATTTATATAATTGATATTAGAAGCTTGAAATAATTGTTTGGAACCATGTTTGATTGATTGGATGATGTGTTGTGATGGATTGAAATTGATTGGTTGGTTTGTTGTTGGATTGAAATTGCTTGATTTGGCTTGATTGTGTTGTGAATGATGTTGGAAATTGTTGAATGTTTATATTTTTGTAGGTGATTGTTTAAAATTACTTACTTAATTGTGATTATTAACATATTGCATATGCATGAGTCTTTTTGGGGGATTTATAAAGATTGAAGTGAAAAATAATTGATGTTGGCTAACCGGGACTGCGGTAGCCATGAAAAGAAAAGAAAAGAAAAGAAAAGAAAGAAAAGAAAGAATAAATGTTGACTAACCGGGACTGCGGTAGTCATGAGAAACGAGTTGATATATGAGAAATGATTTTGTTGACTAACCGGGACTACGGTAGTCATGAGAAACGAGTTGATATATGAGAAATGATTTTGTTGACTAACCGGGACTGCGGTAGTCATGAGAAACGAGCTGATATATGAGAAATGATTTTGTTGACTAACCGAGACTGCGGTAGTCATGTGAAATGAATATGATTTGAGAATTGATTTTTGGGTTGAGCAGAATTTGTTAAACAGGACCGTATAGTTTGTGATTATATAGTCTGTGGGGTGAAGGATATTGGCAATTCCACATGTGACCGTAATCTGGAACGGGATGCTGTCGTGGTGGCCTTCCGGGTATCCTGATCTCCTAATTCTGTTTAGCTTATTCGCGTTTAGTAGGGGCTGATAGCTGAATTGCAGTGCGTAATGGTAGGCCAGTTTCTTACTAAACACTCAAAGGGGAAGTCTCCATGGAGCAGGGTCAAAATGATTTTGAGTCAAAACTTCATTTGCATAAATCATACTGCATTTGTTTATGTATGTGATTGATTAATTGTTATATGAAATGTACATGATTGATATTGATTCTAATTGTATGAGAAATTAAATGCCTGATCCGATAAATTTTGTCCCTAGATTCTAGGGAAGTTTAAATTGCAGGTGACTGAAGATTAGTTAAAAGATGAAGATGCAGAAATTCCAGAGCATATAGGATGGGACTATTTTGGGTAGACAATAATTTGTAGTACTTAGAATTATTTTGTAGCAGTTTTTATATAAACTTTAATGATGTAAATTATAGAACATATTTTGGATTGTAAGAGAACGTATCAGAACTTTGAAATAAATATATAATATAAATTAAATATTTAAATTATGTTTTATAAGAAAGGGGGGTTACACATATCTCCTCTGATTAATAATGGAAATTATTATAAACGGTGTGACAAAAAACTAATAAAGGAAACTATTAATGTGATTGTTATCTTTTTAATGTGATTGGTAATTGTCGTAGAAATATCAAAATTTCATGATATCTTTGGGAGGTGAAATAATAAAAAGATTATAATTTTTTTTGGTGAGATCTAAAGAGATCATTCCCTTCCAAATTGGCATAAAATGAGAGAACACCAAAAAAAATTTCAGGATATCTCGTTTAATTTTATTAAAAATAGATATCTCCTCTCATTAATAATGAAAATTATTATAAACGTTGTGATAAAAAAACTAATAAAGGAAACTATTAATGTGATTGTTATCTTTTAAATGTGATTGGTAATTGTCGTAGAAATATCAAAATTTCACGATATGTTTGGGAGGTGAAATAATAAAAAGATTATAATTTTTTTTGGTGAGATCTAAAGAGATCATTCCCTTCCAAATTGGCATAAAATGAGAGAAGACCTAAAAAAATTTCAGGATATCTCGTTTAATTTTATTAAAAATACATATCTCCTGTGATTAATAATGGAAATTATTATAAACGATGTGACAAAAAATGAATAAAGGAAACAATTAATGTGATTGTTGTAACATCCTCATTTTATTAATTGTACGCATTTATATATGTATATTATTAACATTTATGCACTGTATTTTATAGAAACCTTATGTACATATTCTCTTAATGAAATTAATACAGTTCTACTCAGAAGAATTTTCTGAATTTCCAAATGTCTTTATTTTTGCCGAAATTGATAGTTGACTGGACTGCTATGTCAGACAGCTGTCCAGGATAAATTTTCAAGTATAGAATTTTGAACTCATTTATAACTTAAAAGAAAGGTAATAGAATATAGATTAAAAATATATACATATAAAGAATTAAAATGCTTATTCAGAATTGTTAGGATTTTCTGAAAGTTAGAACTTTGAGGAATTATTACGGTAAAATTCTAAGACAGAAAATTTAGAGAAAATTCATAGGATATCTATAGAATTATCTAATAATTTTAATATACTTAGAATAATTATTAAAAATGTTTAACCAAGAAAATTTTAATTTAGAACCTTAACCAATCAAAAAGTGACAACTTAGGCTTTTCTAAGATCACTAAATTAAGCTAATTAGGCATGGATTAAGAGATAAGTAAGACACTACCCCAAGGTTTTTGATAGTGAGGAATCCAATGGTGATGTTATTTTCTTCAAATTCTAATCACATTGTAAAATAATTAGCAGCCCTAATTACCTTCTAGAATTTTCTACAAAGTGCTTGAAATGTTGACTTTTGGGGTAGGCAAGTGACTTGGAACTCCTTGGCTGTCCAAGTGGGCTGGAAAGGCTTGGCAAGTGGACTTCCCTTGGTCCAATTGAGCTGCTGGACGTGCAGGCAGCAGCTGGACTTGAAGGCAAAGTCCAATTTGGTTAATAAAATTTTTTAGAAGCATTTAACTTAAGTAAAAGGCAAAAGGTCACAAAAGAGCAAAGCTTGGCAAAACAGAACCGTGAGTCTCCCAAAACACAGCAGCTGCAGTTTCAATTTTCTTTACATCTTAAACTCATCATCTCATCCCAAATTAAGAAACCAAACCATCCAAACTTCCTAAACCCTAAGTTAATCGGCAAAAAGGAAAAGAAATTGGAGGAAATCTCAAAAATTCCTACAAGACCAAGGAGTGAGGGAGAAAGGAATTCAAGGCTTTTTCTTCAATTAAAGAGTCTAAGGTAAGGATCTAGGCATTTAATTTCAATTAGAACCCTTGGAATTAGAAGAAAACATGTTGTAGGCTTAGATTAAAATTTTGACCTAGAATCATGAAAACTTGAAATTGATTTAGGGGTTTTGTGTTTTTGATGCTTGTGATTGTAATTCATGGATTGGAATGATGTTTGATTGAATTTTTGAATTTTGATTGAATTTGTGATTTGGTTGATTTTTGGTTGGAATTGGAAGTTGTTGCTTTGGAAAACATGTTGGAAATGGTGTGCATACCATTCGGCCAGCCCTAAATGCAAGGGATATTATGTGGAAATTTTTGTAAAATTAAGGGCAAAATGGTCATTTTACATGTAGGGACAAAATGGGAATTTTTGAAAAAGAGTAAGGGTAATTTGGTAATTTCACCCTTTGAGGGCAAAATTGGAATTTTATAAAAAGATTGAGGGTAATTAGGTAATTTCACATTTAGAGGACACAATTGGAAATTTATAAAAAGATTAAGGGTATTTTAGTAACTTTACCTAATAGTGATTTAATTGATAATTTACTAAAATACTAATGTTATAAGGTAAATTGCTTAATTTTTTGTATTCTTGTATGTTAATGTGTACAAATTATTTATTTAATTGTGATCATGAACATAATTCATTACATGAGTCTTTTTGGGGGATTTATAAAGATTCAAGTGAAAAATAATTGATGTTGGCTAACCGGGATTGCTGTAGCCATGAAAAGAAAGAAAATAAAAGAAAAGAAAAGAAAAGAAAAGAAAGAAAAGAAAGAATAAATGTTGACTAACCGAGACTGCGGTAGTCATGAGAAACAAGTTGATATATGAGAAATGATTTTGTTGACTAACCGGGACTGCGGTAGTCATGAGAAACGAGTTGATATATGAGAAATGATTTTTGTTGACTAACTGAGACTACGGTAGTCATGTGAAATGAATATGATTTGAGAATTGAATCTTTGGGGTGAGCAGAATAAGTTAGACAGGGCTGTATAGTCTGTGATTATATAGTCTGTGGGGTGAGGGATATTGGCAATTCCACATGTGACCGTAATCCGGAACGGGATTGCTGTCGTGGTGGCCTTCCTGGATATCCTGATCTCCTAATTCTGTTTAGTTTATTCGCGTTTAGTAGGGGCTGATAGCTGAATTGCAGTGCGTAATGGTAGGCCAGTTACTTACTAAATACTCAAAGGGGAAGTCTCCATGGAGCAGGGTCAAAAATGAATTTGAGTCAAAAACTGCATTTGCATAAATCATACTGCATTTAATTATGTGTGTAATTAAGTAATTTGTTATGATATGTATTGTTTGAAATTGTTTTATTGTATGAGAAATTAAATGCCTGATCCGGTAATGCTGTCCCCAGATTCTAGGGGGAGTGTGAATTGCAGGTGCTTGAAGATATAGTTAAATGATGAAGATGCAGAAATTCCAGAGCATATAGGATGGGACTATTTTGGGTAGACAATAATTTGTAGTAGTTAGAATTATTTTGTAGCAGTGTTTATATAAATTTTAATGATGTAAATTACAGAACATATTTTGGATTGTAAGAGATCGTATCAGAACTTTGAAATAAATATATAAAATGAATTAAATAGTTAAATTATGTTTTATAAAAAAAAAAGGGGGGTTACAATTGTTATCTTTTTAACGAGATTGGTAATTGTCGTAGAAATATCAATATTTCACGATATCTTTGGGAGGTGAAATAATAAAAAGATTATATTTTTTTTTGGTGAGATCTAAAGAGATCATTCCCTTCCAAATTGGCATAAAATGAGAGAAGACCTAAAAAAATATCAGGACATCTCGTTTAATTTTATTAAAAATACATATCTCCTCTCATTAATATTGGAAATTATTATAAACATTGTGATAAAAAAAACTAATAAAGGAAACTATTAATGTGATTGTTGTCTTTTAAATGTGATTGGTAATTGTCGTAGAAATATCAAAATTTCACGATATGTTTGGGAGGTGAATTAATAAAAAGAATATAATTTTTTTTGGTGAGATCTAAAGAGATCATTCCCTTCCAAATTGGCATAAAATGAGTGAAGACCAAAAAAAATTACGGATATCTCGTTTAATTTTATTAAACATACATATCTCCTCTGATTAATAATGGAAATTATTATAAACGGTGTGACAAAAAACTAATAAAGGAAACTATTAATGTGATTGTTATCTTTTTAATGTGATTAGTAATTGTCGTAGAAATATCAAAATTTCATGATATGTTTGGAAGGTGAAATAATAAAAAGATTATATTTTTTTGCGACATCTAAAAAGATCATTCCCTTCCAAATTGGCATAAAATGAGAGAAGACCTAAAGAAATTTCAGGATATTTCGTTTAATTTTATTACAAATACATATCTCCTGTGATTAATAATGGAGATTATTATAAATGTTGTCACGAAAAACTAATAAAGGAAACAATTAATGTGATTGTTATCTTTTTAATGTGATTGGTAATTGTCGTAGAAATATCAAAATTTCATGATATCTTTGGGAGGTGAAATAATAAAAAGATTATAACTTTTTTTGGTGAGATCTAAAGAGATCATTCCCTTCCAAATTGGCATAAAATGAGAGAACACCAAAAAAATTTTCAGGATATATCGTTTAATTTTATTAAAAATAGATATCTCCTCTCATTAATAATGGAAATTATTATAAACGTTGTGATAAAAAAAACTAATAAAGGAAACTATTAATGTGATTCTTATCTTTTAAATGTGATTGATAATTGTCGTAGAAATATCAAAATTTCACGATATGTTTGGGAGGTGAAATAATAAAAAGATTATAAGTTTTTTTGGTGAGATCTAAAGAGATCATTCCCTTCCAAATTGGCATAAAATGAGAGAAGACCTAAAAAAATTGAAGGATATCTTGTTTAATTTAATTAAAAATACATATCTCCTGTGATTAATAATGGAAATTATTATAAACGTTGTGACAAAAAACTAATAAAGGAAACAATTAATGTGATTGTTATCTTTTTAACGTGATTGGTAATTGTCGTAGAAATATCAATATTTCACGATATCTTTGGGAGGTGAAATAATAAAAAGATTATATTTTTTTTTGGTGAGATCTAAAGAGATCATTCCCTTCCAAATTGGCATAAAATGAGAGAAGACCTAAAAAAATATCAGGGCATCTCGTTTAATTTTATTAAAAATACATATCTCCTCTCATTAATATTGGAAATTATTATAAACATTGTGATAAAAAAAACTAATAAAGCAAACTATTAATGTGATTGTTGTCTTTTAAATGTGATTGGTAATTGTCGTAGAAATATCAAAATTTCACGATATGTTTGGGAGTTGAATTAATAAAAAGAATATAATTTTTTTTGGTGAGATCTAAAGAGATCATTCCCTTCCAAATTGGCATAAAATGAGTGAAGACCAAAAAAAATTACGGATATCTCGTTTAATTTTATTAAACATACATATCTCCTCTGATTAATAATGGAAATTATTATAAACTGTGTGACAAAAAACTAATAAAGGAAACTATTAATGTGATTGTTATCTTTTTAATGTGATTAGTAATTGTCGTAGAAATATCAAAATTTCACGATATGTTTGGAAGGTGAAATAATAAAAAGATTATATTTTTTTGCGACATCTAAAAAGATCATTCCCTTCCAAATTGGCATAAAATGAGAGAAGACCTAAAGAAATTTCAGGATATTTCGTTTAATTTTATTAAAAATACATATCTCCTGTGATTAATAATGGAGATTATTATAAATGTTGTCACGAAAAACTAATAAAGGAAACAATTAATGTGATTGTTATCTTTTTAATGTGATTGGTAATTGTTGTAGAAATATCAAAATTTCATGATATCTTTGGGAGGTGAAATAATAAAAAGATTATAATTTTTTTTGGTGAGATCTAAAGAGATCATTCCCTTCCAAATTGGCATAAAATGAGAGAACACCAAAAAATTTTTCAGGATATCTCGTTTAATTTTATTAAAAATAGATATCTCCTCTCATTAATAATGGAAATTATTATAAACGTTGTGATAAAAAAAACTAATAAAGGAAACTATTAATGTGATTGTTATCTTTTAAATGTGATTGATAATTGTCGTAGAAATATCAAAATTTCACGATATGTTTGGGAGGTGAAATAATAAAAAGATTATAAGTTTTTTTGGTGAGATCTAAAGAGATCATTCCCTTCCAAATTGGCATAAAATGAGAGAAGACCTAAAAAAATTTCAGGATATCTTGTTTAATTTAATTAAAAATACATATCTCCTGTGATTAATAATGGAAATTATTATAAACGTTGTGACAAAAAACTAATAAAGGAAACAATTAATGTGATTGTTATCTTTTTAACGTGATTGGTAATTGTCGTAGAAATATCAATATTTCACGATATCTTTGGGAGGTGAAATAATAAAAAGATTATATTTTTTTTTGGTGAGATCTAAAGAGATCATTCCCTTCCAAATTGGCATAAAATGAGAGAAGACCTAAAAAAATATCAGGGCATCTCGTTTAATTTTATTAAAAATACATATCTCCTCTCATTAATATTGGAAATTATTATAAACATTGTGATAAAAAAAACTAATAAAGCAAACTATTAATGTGATTGTTGTCTTTTAAATGTGATTGGTAATTGTCGTAGAAATATCAAAATTTCACGATATGTTTGGGAGTTGAATTAATAAAAAGAATATAATTTTTTTTGGTGAGATCTAAAGAGATCATTCCCTTCCAAATTGGCATAAAATGAGTGAAGACCAAAAAAAATTACGGATATCTCGTTTAATTTTATTAAACATACATATCTCCTCTGATTAATAATGGAAATTATTATAAACTGTGTGACAAAAAACTAATAAAGGAAACTATTAATGTGATTGTTATCTTTTTAATGTGATTAGTAATTGTCGTAGAAATATCAAAATTTCACGATATGTTTGGAAGTTGAAATAATAAAAAGATTATATTTTTTTACGACATCTAAAAAGATCATTCCCTTCCAAATTGGCATCGAATGAGAGAAGACCTAAAAAAAGTTCAGGATATTTCGTTTAATTTTATTAAAAATACATATCTCCTGTGATTAATAATGGAGATTATTATAAACGTTGTCACGAAAAACTAATAAAGGAAACAATTAATGTGATTGTTATCTTTTTATTGTGATTGGTAATTATCGTAGAAATATCAAAATTTCATGATATCTTTGGGAGGTGAAATAATAAAAAGATTATAATTTTTTTTGGTGAGATCTAAAGAGATCATTCCCTTCCAAATTGGCATAAAATGAGAGAACACCAAAAAAATTTTCAGGATATCTCGTTTAATTTTATTAAAAATAGATATCTCCTCTCATTAATAATGGAAATTATTATAAACGTTGTGATAAAAAAAACTAATAAAGGAAACTATTAATGTGATTGTTATCTTTTAAATGTGATTGGTAATTGTCTTGGAAATATCAAAATTTCACGATATGTTTGGGAGGTGAAATAATAAAAAGATTATAATTTTTTTTGGTGAGATCTAAAGAGATCATTGCCTTCCAAATTGGCATAAAATGAGAGAAGACCTAAAAAAATTTCAGGATATCTCGTTTAATTTTATTAAAAATACAAATCTCCTCTTATTAATAATGGAGATTATTATAAACGTTGTCACGAAAAACTAATAAAGGAAACAATTAATGTGATTGTTATCTTTTTAATGTGATTAGTAATTGTCGTAGAAATATCAAAATTTCACGATATGTTTGGAAGGTGAAATAATAAAAAGATTATATTTTTTTGCGACATCTAAAAAGATCATTCCCTTCCAAATTGGCATAAAATGAGAGAAGACGTAAAAAAATTTCAGGATATCTCGTTTAATTTTATTAAAAATACATATCTCCTCTCATAAATATTGGAAATTTTGACAAACGTTGGGATAAAAAACTAATAAAGGAAACTATTAATGTGATTGTTATCCTTTTAATGTGATTGGTAATTGTCGTAGAAATATCAACATTTCACAATATGTTTGGGAGGTGAAATAATAAAAAGATTATAATTTTTTTTTGGTTTGATCTGAAGAGATCATGTCCTTCCAAATTGGCATAAAATGAGAGACGACCAAAAAAAATTTGTGGATATCTCGTTTAATTTTGTTAAAAATACATATTCCCTCTCATAAATAATGGAAATTCTTATAAACGTTGGGATAAAAAACTAATAAAGGAAACTAATAATGTGACTGTTATCTTTTTAATGTGATTGGTCATTGTCGTAGAAATATGAAAATTTCATGATATGTTTAGGAGGTGAAATATTAAAAAGATTAGAACTTTTTTTTGGTGAGATCTAAAGAGATCATTCCCTTCCAAATTGGCATAAAATGAGAGAAGACCAAAAAAATTTGAGGATATCTCGTTTAATTTTATTGAAAATACATATCTCCTCTCAAAAATAATGGAAATTTTTACAAACGTTGGGATAAAAAACTAATAAAGGAAACTATTAATGTGATTGTTATCTGTAACCCCCCCTTTTTTTTTCTTCTTAATTTCTATATAAAATCCATAACACGAAAATTTACAAATAAAATAAATACATTCCATTAAGTTTAAAGTTTGTCTTTATAATTTACATTATTAAAATTTACAGAAAATACTATTACAAAATTTTTTCTAATTAATACAAAAGTATCTAAAGCCAAAAACCCCTATTCCTATAGCTCTGGAGTATGTCTGCATCTGTGACTTCTAATTAATCTTCCAAGTACCTGCAATCACACTCCCCTAGAATCTGGGGACAGCATTACCGGATCAGGCATTTAATTTCTCATAGAATTAAAACAATTTCAAACAAATACATATCATAACAAATTAATTAGTTACACACATAATTAAATGCAGTATGATTTATGCAATGCAGTTTTTTTTTTTTTTTTGACTCAAATTCATTTTGACCCTGCTCCATGGAGACTTCCCCTTTGAGTGTTTAGTAAGTAATTGGCCTACCATTACGTACTGCAATTCAGCTATCAGCCCCTACTAAACGCGAATAAGCTAAACAGAATTAGGAGATCAGGATACCCGGAAGGCTACCACGACCGCAACTCAGTCCAGTTTCCAGCCACATGTGGAATTGCCAATATCCTTCACCCCACAGACTATATAATCACAGATTATACGGTCCTGTCTAACAAATTCTACTCAACCCAAAAATCCTTTCTCAATCATTCTCATTTCACATGACTACCGTAATCTCGGTTAGTCAACAATTCATTTCTCAATCAATCTCATTTCACATGACTACCGCAGTCCCGGTTAGTCAACAAAAGTCATTTCTCATAAATCAACTCAATTCTCATGACTACCACAGTCCTGGTTAGTCAACATAATTCTTTCTCATTTGATACTTTTATAAATCCCCCAAAAAGACTCATGCTAATGAATTTTTTTCATGATCACAATCAAATAAATAATTTGTACACATTCACATACAAGGATAAAAAAATTTAAGCAATTTAAATTATAACATTAGTATTTTTAATAATTTCCGAAAATGCCCTCAATCTTTTTCCAAAATACCCAATGTGTCCCTACATGTAAAATGACCATTTTGCCCTTGGTTTTATAAAAATTTCCACATAATATCCCTTGCATTTAGGGCTGGCCGAATGGTCTCACTACCATTCTCAACATATTTTCCAAAGCAACAAACTCCAATTCCAACCAAAATTCAATCAAATCACAATTTCAATCAAAATTCAACAAATCAAATTTCAACCATTACAACACCTTAAAAATTCAATCAAACATCATTCCAATCCATGAATTTCAATCACAAGCATCAAAAACACAAAACCCCTAAATCAATTTCAAGTTTTCATGATTCTAGGCCAAAATTTTAATCTAACCCTACAACATGTTTTCTTCTAATTCCAAGGGTTCTAATTGAAATTAAATGCCTAGATCCTTACCTTAGACTCTTTAATTGAAGAAAAAGCCTTGAATTCCTTTCTCCCTCACTCCTTGGTCTTGTAGGAATTTTTGAGATTTTCTCCAATTTCTTTCTCTACTAGCCGAATTATGTGAGGTAGGGTGAAGTTTGGATGGTTTGGTTTCTTAATTTGAGTTGAAATGATGAAGTTAAGAAGAAATTGAAAGGAAGGAGCTGCAGCTGCTATGGAGTAACTTACGGTTCTGTTTTGAGCAAAGGTTAGCTTTTGTGACTTTTTCCTTTTTCTTAAGTTTAATGTTTCTTAAATCAAGTAATTAATTAAATTGAATTCTCCCTTCAGTTCCAGCAGCCCCCTGCACGTCCAGCCACCCTTATTGACCAAGGGAAATCAGTCACCAAGCCACTTGGACAGCCAAGGAGGCTTGCCTTGGTGACTTGCCACTTGCCTACCCCAAAAGTCAAAGTTTCAAGAAGTTTGTAGAAAATTCTAGAAGGTAATTAGGGCTGCTGATTATTTTACAATGTGATTAGAATTTGAAGAAAATAACATCACCATTGGATTCCTCACTATCAAAAACCTTGGGGTAGTGTCTTACTTATCTCTTAATCCAAGCCTAATTAGCTTAATTTAGTGACATTAGAAAAGCCTAAGTTGTCACTTTTTGATTGGTTAAGGTTCTAATTTAAATTTTTCTTGGTTAAACATTTTTAATAATTATTCTAAGTATATTACAATTATTAGATAATTCTATAGATATCCTATGAATTTTCTCTAAATTTTCTGTCTTAAAATTTTACCGTAATAATTTCTCAAAGTTCTAACTTTCAGAAAATCCTAACAATTCTGAATAAGCATTTTAATTCTTTATCTGTATATATTTTTAATCTATATTCTATTACCTTTCTTTTAAGTTATAAATGAGTTCAAAATTCTATACTTGAAAATTTATCCTGGACAGCTGTCTGACATAGCAGTCCAGTCAACTATCAATTTCAGTAAAAACAAAGACATTTGCAAATTCAGAAAATTCTTCTGAGTAGAACTGTATTAATTTCATTAAGAAAATATGTTCATAAAGTTCTATGAAATACATTGCATAAGTGTTCATAATGTACATATATAAATGCATACAAATAGTAAAAATGAGGATGTTACAATTCTCCCCTACTAATAAAAATTTCGTCCTCGAAATTTCTAATACAATTATACAACCATACAACTATACAACTAAATAACTATACAAACAAATGAGGATATGCTTCTCGCATTTTCTCCTCTAACTCCCATGTAGCATCACCTCTGATATCATCCCAAATAACCTTAACCAGAGAAATTTCTTTACCTCTCAGGTACTTAATCCTTCTGTCCTCAATCTTAACAGGCTTTGTTTCAAATGTTAGGTTTTCCTTTACCTGTATTTGATCAGGTTCAATGACATGTGAAGGATCTGAGATGTACTGTCTTAGTTGTGACACATGGAACACATCATGGAGGTTTGACAAAAAGGGTGGTAAGGCTATTTGATAGGCCATAGGTCCAATTTTTCTGAGAATTTGGTAAGGTCCAATAAATTTAGGAGTTAGTTTCTTAGACTTTATTGCTCTGCCAACCCCAGTTGTTGGTGTGACTTTCAAAAAGACATGTTCACTTTCTTGAAATTCCAAAGGTTTTCTTCTTTTATCTGCATAATTTTTCTGTCTACTCTGTGCAGTTTTCATTTTCTCCTGAATAAATTTTACTTTCTCAGTGGTTTGCTGAATAATGTCTGGACCTATCAAAAGATTCTCACCATCCTGATACCATACCAAAGGTGTCCTACATTTCCTACCATACAATGCTTCATAGGGAGCCATACCTATACTAGAATGATAACTATTATTATATGTAAATTCTACTAAAGGTAATATATCTTCCCAATTCCCTTTCTCTTCTAATGTACAAGCTCTCAAAAGATCTTCTAATGATTGAATGGTTCTTTCTGTTTGGCCATCTGTCTGAGGGTGGTATGCTGAACTAAGATGTAGTCTACTTCCTAAGGCTTTCTGAAATTCTCTCAAAAATTTAGAAACAAATCTAGGATCTCTATCTGATACTATACTAGTAGGTACCCCATGTAATTTAACTATTTCTTTTATATACAATTGAGCCAATCTTTCTAAAGAATACCTAATATTTATTGGAAGAAAATGTGCTGATTTAGTTAATCTATCTACAATTACCCAAATAGAATCACAATTTTTATTAGTTCTTGGTAATCCTACTACAAAATCCATTGATATACTATCCCACTTCCACACAGGTATCTCTAAAGGTTGTAACATGCCAGAGGGTTTCTGATGTTCAATCTTTGCTTTTTGACAAGTTAAGCACCTAGCTACATATTCTGCCACATCTTTCTTCATCCTAGGCCACCAAAACATCTCTTTTAAATCTTTGTACATTTTTGTAGTTCCAGGGTGAATACTTAATTTACTTTTATGTCCTTCTTCTAAAATTAATTCTTTTAATTCTTGATTATTAGGTACACAAATTCTATTTTTAAATCTAATAATTCCATCTGTTCCCAAATTAAATTCTTTTACTTTATCTGTTCCTATTAATGCTTTCTTTTCTTGAATGAATGTATCTACATCTTGTTTCTTCCTAATATCTTCCAAAAAATCATTAGCAATAGTAATCCTTCCTAATTGAATTTTATCTTTTTCTCTAACTGTACACAAGTTCAAATCTCTAAATTGTTCTATTAATTCTAATTCTTTAATCATCATAGTTGACACATGTACAATTTTCCTACTTAAGGCATCTGCTACTACATTAGCTTTTCCTGGATGATACATTAATTGAAATTCATAGTCTTTAATAAACTCCATCCATCTTCTTTGTCTCATGTTAAGTTCCTTTTGATCAAACAAATATTTTAAACTCTTATGGTCACTATACACATTAAATTTAGACCCATACAAATAATGTCTCCAAATTTTCAAAGCAAAAACTATGGCAGCTAATTCTAAATCATGTGTAGGATAATTTCTCTCATGTGGTCTCAACTGCCTAGACACATATGCTACCACTTTCCTATTCTGCATTAACACACATCCTAACCCTTGATAAGAAGCATCACAATATACATCATAAGGTTCATTTGGGTCAGGTAAAATTAAAACTGGTGAGGTAGTCAATTTATCTTTCAACTCTTGAAAACTTTTCTCACAACTTTCACTCCACACAAAAGGTTGGTTTTTCCTAGTTAATTCAGTTAATGGTCCAGCTATCTTAGAAAACCCTTCAATAAATCTTCTATAATACCCAGCTAATCCTAAGAAACTCCTAATCTCAGTTACTGTTTTAGGTCTCTCCCATTCCAAAACCGCTTCTACCTTAGAAGGATCTACACTTATTCCCTCTTTAGAAATTACATGCCCCAAAAATTTTACTTCCTCTAACCAAAATTCACATTTAGACATCTTTGCAAATAATTTTCTATCTTTTAAAGTTTCTAATATTATTCTGAGATGATTTTCATGTTCTTCTTTATTTTTAGAATATATTAATATGTCATCTATAAATACTACTACAAAATTATCTAAATATTGTCTAAACACCCTATTCATATAATCCATAAACACGGCTGGTGCATTAGTTACTCCAAATGGCATCACTTGATATTCATAATGTCCATATCTAGTCCTAAAAGCAGTCTTGGGTATGTCTTCCTTTTTAACTCTAATTTGATGGTACCCAGACCTTAAGTCTATTTTAGAAAAAATTGTTGCTCCCTTAAGTTGATCCATTAAATCATCTATTCTAGGTAAAGGATATTTATTCTTTATAGTTACTTTATTTAATTGTCTATAATCTATACATAACCTAGATCCCCCATCTTTCTTTTTAACTAATAACACTGGGGCTCCCCATGGTGACACACTAGGTCTTATAAATTGTTTTTCTAGCAACTCTTCCAATTGTTTCTTTAATTCAGTTAATTCCAATGGTGCCATTCTATAGGGTTGCATAGAGATTGGTCTAGTACCAGGCATCAAGTCAATGCTAAATTCTATCTCTCTCTCAGGAGGTAAACCAGGAACATCATCAGGAAAAACTTCAGGATACTCATTTACAACTAGCACAGAGTCAATTTCAATTTTATCTTCTTTAGTTCTAAGAGATAATAACATGTATTTTTGAATTTCACTTTTAAATGATATTTCTTTGGGTTGGACAGGTTTAAGTATAGAAACATCAAGTTCAGGGAAAATCACAGCTTTAGAGGCACAGTCTATTAGAATATGGTTGGCTGCTAACCAATCCATTCCTAATATTACATCAAGGTTAGTCAAAGGCAAACAAATCAAATTCACAACAAATGGTCTATCTCTGATGGTTATCATACAATTCAAACATATTTGAGAGGTTAGGATTGGTTTAGATGTAGGCACAGAAACAAGCAAAGTATAAGGTAATGGTGACACAACTAAGCTCAGATTCTCAACACAGTCATCAGATATAAATGAATGGGTAGCACCTGAATCAAATAACACAGTCAAGGACTTACCTTTCATTTGACCCTTGTCCTGAATAAGATCTGCAGACCGTGAAGCCTCAGTACCACTCAAGGTAAATACTCTTCCACTAGCTGTAGGTTTCTGGGTCTGTAAAGCTCTACCAGCCTGATCCCTTCTGGGTGCATAACAATCCCTAGATACATGACCTGGTTTTCCACAGTTGAAGCAAACAGGACCAGTTATAGGACAATCCTTTGCCATATGTCCCTTTCCACACTTCCAGCATTTAACTACCAAATGAGATCCTTGAAAATTTCCAGCCCCACCTACTCCTCCCATTGGTCTAAAACCACCTGTACCTACTCCTCCTCCAAAGCGCCCTGGTGGTGGTCTACTGTATGGTCTCTGAGGCTGAATATTTTTCCCTTTCATCATAGGACCTCCTCTTCCAAAACTACTCCTACTTGCATATCCCGCCATTTTGGATCTTTGCTCCCTTTTCATATCTTCAATTACTTTGCACTGATCCATTAATTCAGGGAACTCAGCAATCCTCAATGGAACTATGGCTTCCTTAATCTCATATCTCAAGCCTTTTTCATACCTCCTACACTTCCATTCTTCATTTCCAGTGATCTGCAAGTATTTAGAATATTTGGCCAAAGATTCAAATTTAGAAGTATATTCAAGAATACTCATACTTCCCTGAGTCAAACTAATAAACTCTTCCTCTTTGGCTTGTCTCACAGTCTCTGGAAAATATTTCTCAAGGAACAAGGTCTTGAAGATATCCCAGGTGATCACTTCTCCCCTGTTCTCCCACATCCTCTGAGTAGCTTTCCACCACAACTTAGCATCACTCAGTAACTGAAAGGCTGCATGTGTTACCCTTCTCTCATCAGGACACTCCATAGCCACAAAAATATCCTCCAGATTCTGAATCCACTCTTCAGCTTTCTCTGGATCATACTCTCCCTTAAAGTAAGGTGGATCATGCCTCTTAAAATCTGTTAAAGTGGTCCTGTCAACAAGTGGAGGTGGATGCTGAGCTAGTGTCTGATTAGCCAACATCTCAGTCTGCTGAGTTACTGCATTAGCCATATCCCTCATGGCTCTGGCCATCTCAGCTATATTATCATTTCCAACTGTGGGATTTGCAGCTGGTCTTCCTCTTCCTCTTCCTCTTCCTGACATCTCTACCTGTCTAAAAAAAATAATCTTTGATCCAGTTACTACCCTTATTCCTATAATATTCCTAACAAACAACTAAGCAACCAATTCATAGAAAACAACCAATTTCAATCAAAACAAACAATTCATATAAAACAACCAGTTTCAATCAAAGTAACACAGCAAATTACATAACAGACCAATTACTCACAAATCCTAGAGATGCATAACCAGAGCTCTGATACCACTAATGTAACCCCCTTTTTTTTTTCTTCTTAATTTCTATATAAAATCCATAACACGAAAATTTACAAATAAAATAAATACATTCCATTAAGTTTAAAGTTTGTCTTTATAATTTACATTATTAAAATTTACAGAAAATACTATTACAAAATTTTTTCTAATTAATACAAAAGTATCTAAAGCCAAAAACCCCTATTCCTATAGCTCTGGAGTATGTCTGCATCTGTGACTTCTAATTAATCTTCCAAGTACCTGCAATCACACTCCCCTAGAATCTGGGGACAGCATTACCGGATCAGGCATTTAATTTCTCATAGAATTAAAACAATTTCAAACAAATACATATCATAACAAATTAATTAGTTACACACATAATTAAATGCAGTATGATTTATGCAATGCAGTTTTTTTTTTTTTTTGACTCAAATTCATTTTGACCCTGCTCCATGGAGACTTCCCCTTTGAGTGTTTAGTAAGTAACTGGCCTACCATTACGTACTGCAATTCAGCTATCAGCCCCTACTAAACGCGAATAAGCTAAACAGAATTAGGAGATCAGGATACCCGGAAGGCTACCACGACCGCAACTCAGTCCAGTTTCCAGCCACATGTGGAATTGCCAATATCCTTCACCCCACAGACTATATAATCACAGATTATACGGTCCTGTCTAACAAATTCTACTCAACCCAAAAATCCTTTCTCAATCATTCTCATTTCACATGACTACCGTAATCTCGGTTAGTCAACAATTCATTTCTCAATCAATCTCATTTCACATGACTACCGCAGTCCCGGTTAGTCAACAAAAGTCATTTCTCATAAATCAACTCAATTCTCATGACTACCACAGTCCTGGTTAGTCAACATAATTCTTTCTCATTTGATACTTTTATAAATCCCCCAAAAAGACTCATGCTAATGAATTTTTTTCATGATCACAATCAAATAAATAATTTGTACACATTCACATACAAGGATAAAAAAATTTAAGCAATTTAAATTATAACATTAGTATTTTTAATAATTTCCGAAAATGCCCTCAATCTTTTTCCAAAATACCCAATGTGTCCCTACATGTAAAATGACCATTTTGCCCTTGGTTTTATAAAAATTTCCACATAATATCCCTTGCATTTAGGGCTGGCCGAATGGTCTCACTACCATTCTCAACATATTTTCCAAAGCAACAAACTCCAATTCCAACCAAAATTCAATCAAATCACAATTTCAATCAAAATTCAACAAATCAAATTTCAACCATTACAACACCTTAAAAATTCAATCAAACATCATTCCAATCCATGAATTTCAATCACAAGCATCAAAAACACAAAACCCCTAAATCAATTTCAAGTTTTCATGATTCTAGGCCAAAATTTTAATCTAACCCTACAACATGTTTTCTTCTAATTCCAAGGGTTCTAATTGAAATTAAATGCCTAGATCCTTACCTTAGACTCTTTAATTGAAGAAAAAGCCTTGAATTCCTTTCTCCCTCACTCCTTGGTCTTGTAGGAATTTTTGAGATTTTCTCCAATTTCTTTCTCTACTAGCCGAATTATGTGAGGTAGGGTGAAGTTTGGATGGTTTGGTTTCTTAATTTGAGTTGAAATGATGAAGTTAAGAAGAAATTGAAAGGAAGGAGCTGCAGCTGCTATGGAGTAACTTACGGTTCTGTTTTGAGCAAAGGTTAGCTTTTGTGACTTTTTCCTTTTTCTTAAGTTTAATGTTTCTTAAATCAAGTAATTAATTAAATTGAATTCTCCCTTCAGTTCCAGCAGCCCCCTGCACGTCCAGCCACCCTTATTGACCAAGGGAAATCAGTCACCAAGCCACTTGGACAGCCAAGGAGGCTTGCCTTGGTGACTTGCCACTTGCCTACCCCAAAAGTCAAAGTTTCAAGAAGTTTGTAGAAAATTCTAGAAGGTAATTAGGGCTGCTGATTATTTTACAATGTGATTAGAATTTGAAGAAAATAACATCACCATTGGATTCCTCACTATCAAAAACCTTGGGGTAGTGTCTTACTTATCTCTTAATCCAAGCCTAATTAGCTTAATTTAGTGACATTAGAAAAGCCTAAGTTGTCACTTTTTGATTGGTTAAGGTTCTAATTTAAATTTTTCTTGGTTAAACATTTTTAATAATTATTCTAAGTATATTACAATTATTAGATAATTCTATAGATATCCTATGAATTTTCTCTAAATTTTCTGTCTTAAAATTTTACCGTAATAATTTCTCAAAGTTCTAACTTTCAGAAAATCCTAACAATTCTGAATAAGCATTTTAATTCTTTATCTGTATATATTTTTAATCTATATTCTATTACCTTTCTTTTAAGTTATAAATGAGTTCAAAATTCTATACTTGAAAATTTATCCTGGACAGCTGTCTGACATAGCAGTCCAGTCAACTATCAATTTCAGTAAAAACAAAGACATTTGCAAATTCAGAAAATTCTTCTGAGTAGAACTGTATTAATTTCATTAAGAAAATATGTTCATAAAGTTCTATGAAATACATTGCATAAGTGTTCATAATGTACATATATAAATGCATACAAATAGTAAAAATGAGGATGTTACATTATCCATCTAATGTGATTGGTAATTGTCGTAGAAATATCAACATTTCACAATATGTTTGGGAGGTGAAATAATAAAAAGATTATAATTTTTTTTTGGTTTGATCTGAAGAGATCATTTCCTTCCAAATTGGCATAAAATGAGAGATGACCAAAAAAATTTTAGGATATCTCGTTTAATTTTGTTAAAAATACATATTCCCTCTCATAAATAATGGAAATTCTTATAAACGTTGGGATAAAAAACTAATAAAGGAAACTGTTAATGTGACTGTTATCTTTTTAATATGATTGGAAATTGTCATAGAAATATGAAAATTTCACGATATGGTTGGGAGGTGAAATAATAAAAAGATTAGAACTTTTTTTTGGTGAGATCTAAAGAGATCATTCCCTTCCAAATTAGCATAAAATGAGAGAAGAACTAAAAAAATTCAGGATATCTCGTTTAATTTTATTAAAAATGCATATCTCCTCTCATAAATAATGGAAATTTTTACAAACGTTGGGATAAAAAACTAATAAAGGAAACTATTAATGTGATTGTTATCCTTTTAATGTGATTGGTAATTGTCGTAGAAATATCAAAATTTCACAATATGTTTGGGAGGTGAAATAATAAAAAGATTATAATTTTTTTTTGGTTTGATCTGAAGAGATCATTTCCTTCCAAATTGGCATAAAATGAGAGACGACCAAAAAAAATTTGAGGATATGTCGTTTAATTTTGTTAAAAATACATATTCCCTGTCATAAATAATGGAAATTCTTATAAACGTTGGGATAAAAAACTAATAAAGGAAACTATTAATGTGACTGTTATCTTTTTAATGTGATTGGTCATTGTCGTAGAAATATGAAAATTTCACGATATGTTTAGGAGGTGAAATATTAAAAAGATTAGAACTTTTTTTTGGTGAGATCTAAAGAGATCATTCCCTTCCAAATTGGCATAAAATGAGAGAAGACCAAAAAAATTTGAGGATATCTCGTTTAATTTTGTTAAAAATACATATTCCCTCTCATAAATAATGGAAATTCTTATAAACGTTGGATAAAAAACTAATAAAGGAAACTATTAATGTGACTGTTATATTTTTAATGTGATATGTAATTGGCGTAGAAATATGAAAATTTCACGATATGGTTGGGAGGTGAAATAATAAAAAGATTAGAACTTTTTTTTTGGTGAGATCTAAAGTGATCATTCCCTTCCAAATTGGCATAAAATGAGAGAAGACGTAAAAAAATTTCAGGATATCTCGTTTAATTTTATTGAAAATACATATCTCCTCTCATAAATAATGGAAATTTTTACAAACGTTGGGATAAAAAACTAATAAAGGAAACTATTAATGTTATTGCTATCCTTTTAATGTGATTGGTAATTGTCGTAGAAATATCAAAATTTCACAATATGTTTGGGAGGTGAAATAATAAAAAGATTATAATTTTTTTTTGGTTTGATCTGAAGAGATCATTTCCTTCCAAATTGGCATAAAATGAGAGACGACCAAAAAAAATTTGAGGATATCTCGTTTAATTTTGTTAAAAATACATATTCCCTCTCATAAATAATGGAAATTCTTATAAACGTTGGGATAAAAAACTAATAAAGGAAACTAATAATGTGACTGTTATCTTTTTAATGTGATTGGTCATTGTCGTAGAAATATGAAAATTTCACGATATGTTTAGTGTAACACCCTCAATTTTATTATTTTACCATTTGTAAATATTTTTACATAAATATTATGAGAAATGATATACTGTATTTTATAGAAACTTTCTGTACCTATTTTCATAATAAAATTAATACAGTGCTATTCAGTAAAATTTTCTAAGTCTTTTAATACTTTTGTTTATACCTAAATTTCTTGTTGACCGGACAGTTGTGTCAGACAGCTGTCCAGGATAAGATTTTTCAGTATAACATTTTGGATTAAACTGTACTCTAATAAATCAAGAATTTAATGTAGATTTAAAATATATACAGTTGAGAAATGAATTACTTGTTGACTGGACCGTTGTGTCTGACGGCTGTTCAGGATAAATTTTCAAGTGTAAAATTTTGGACTAATCTGTAACTTAATAAAAAGGTAATTGAATATAGATTAAAAATATATACAATTAAAGAATTAAAATGCTAATTCCGATTTGTTAGAATTTTCTGAAAGTTAGAATTTTGAGAAATTCTTACGATAAAATTCTAAGGTGGAAAATTAAGAGAAAATTCGTATGACATCTATGGAATTATCTAATAATTATAATATACTTAGAATAATTATTAAAAATGTTTAACCAAGAAAAAAATAAATTTAGAGTATTAACCAATCAAAGTGTGACAACTCAAATTTTCTAATGTCACTAAATTAAGCTAATTAGACTTGGATTAAGAGATAAGTAAGACACTACCCCAAGGTTTTTGATAGTGAGGAATCAAATGGTGGTGTTAGTTTCTTCAAATTCTAATTAGTTTGTAAGATAATTAAAACCCTAAACAACCTTCTAGAAGACTCCACCAAATTCAACAACTTTGACCCATTGACCAAGCAATTGGCAAGTTACGTTTGGGACTTGTCTTGGACGTCCAAGTGGGCTGAGAAGCTAGGCCAATTGGCTGCCCAAGGACTGCAGCTGGACGTGTGAGGGTTATTCAATTTGGTGGAGAAAATGCTTTATTAAAGACATAAGAAATTAATATAAAAAAAAAAACACAAAACCTTAACTTCAAGAAACCCCAAACCGTAAGCTTTCCATACAGCAGCCCCTCCATTTTCACTTCAGCCTTTCTTCTAAAATTAAGAATTTAACCAACCAAAACCTTTCAAATTTCAATATAGCTTAGGCCAAAGAGAAGAGAATTAGGAGAAAAAGCTCAAAATTTCAAGAAGCCAAGAAAAAGAGAGAAAAGGGGGACAAGGAAATTCAAGAGTTCTCCATCAAATTAAGGATCTAAGGTAAGGATCTTGGCATTTAATTTCAATTTAAACCAATAGGAGTTAATAGAAACATGTTCTTAGGTCTAATTTCAAGATTTGATCAAGATTCAACAAAAGATGAAATTGATTTAGGGCTTTTAGATGATTGATGTTAAAAGCTTGAAATTGTTGTTTGAATCCATGTTTGATTGAATTCATGATGTGTTGTGATGGATTGGAATTGATTGATTGGCTTGTTCTTGATTGGAAATTGAAATTTGTTCTTGATTGAGATTTCTTGAATTGATTTGATTTTGATTGGAATTTGGATTGGTTGTTTTGAGAAAATTGTTGGAAATGTGAAGGAGGCCATACGGCCATGATGAGAATGATAGGGATATCATGTGGAATTTTTCAAATGACCAAGGGTAAAATAGTCATTTCACATGTCGGGACACATTGGGAATTTTACAAAAAGATTAAGGGCATTTTCGGCAATAATGAAAAAGTATAAGGGCACAATGGTAATTTTACATATTCTAGAAAGTTGGAGGACATAATTGGAATTTTGAGAAAAGATTAAGGGTAATTTAGTAATTTTACATTTTTAGGACATAATTGGAATTTTATAAAAAGATTGAGGGTAATTAGGTAATTTCACATTTAGAGGATACAATTGGAATTTTATAAAAAGATTGAGGGTAATTAGGTAATTTCATAGATTCTAGAACAATTAGGGACATATTCGGAATTTCATAAAAAGATCAAGGGCAAAATGGGAAATTTTAGAAAATATTAAAAGTTTAGTAATTTTTCCTAGTAAAGGACTAATTAGTATTTTATTAAGGTATTGATGTTATAATGCAAAATAGTGAATTTTTATAATTTTTATGTGATTGCTTAATATTAATTATTTGTTTATTAGCATCATTGTCATATTGCATAAGCTTGAGTTCTTGGAAAATACAAAGATTTCAAATGAGAAATGAGTATTTTTGGGGGAATTGATTTCCAGGACTGTGTTGACTGACCGGACTGCGGTAGTCATGTATTTGAAAATATGATTGAGATTATGAACAGAGAACTGTGTTGACTGACCGGAC
The DNA here is from genome assembly GCA_026413185.1 of Pueraria montana var. lobata. Lineage (NCBI taxonomy): Eukaryota > Viridiplantae > Streptophyta > Magnoliopsida > Fabales > Fabaceae > Pueraria > Pueraria montana. The sequence continues at coordinate 72,271,770 of CM048646.1, read as the reverse complement.
TGCGGTAGTCATGTATTTGAAAATATGATTGAGATTATGAACAGAGATTTGTGTTGACTGACCGGACTGCGGTAGTCATGTATTTGAAAAGATGATTGAGATTATGAACAAAGAATATGATAGTCCTGAGAAATGGGTGAGCAGAGTAAGTTAGACAGGACCGTATAGTCTGTGATTATATAGTCTGTGGGGTGAAGGATATTGGCAATTCCACAGAGGACCGTAATCTGGAGCGCAGATACTGTCGTGGTGGCCTTCCTGGGTATACTGACCTCCTAATTCTGTCTAGTTTATTCGCGTTTAGTAGGGGCTGATAGCTGAATTACATGAGGTAATGGTAGGCCAGTTACTTACTAAACACTCAAAGGGGAAGTCTCCATGGAGCAGGGTCAAAATGATTTTGAGTCAAAAAAATGAATTTGAGTCAAAAACTGCATTTGCATAAATCATACTGCATTTAATTATGTGTGTAACTAATTAATTTGTTATGATATGTATTTGTTTGAAATTGTTTTAATTGTATGAGAAATTAAATGCCTGATCCGGTAATGCTGTCCCCAGATTCTAGGGGAGTGTGAATTGCAGGTATTTTGAAGATTAATTAGAAGTTAAAGATGCAGATATTTTCTAGAGCTATAAGAATGGGTGTTTTTGGCTTTAGATACTTTTGTATTAATTAGAAATAAATTTGGTAGTAGCATTTTCTGTAAATTTTAATAATGTAAATTATAATGACAAACTTTAAATTTTAATGGAATGTATTTATTTTAATGGTAAATTCATTTTATGGATTTTAGATGGAAATTAATTAATTAGAAGGGGGGTTACATTAGTGGTATCAGAGCTCTGGTTATGCATCTCTAGGACTTGCGAGTAGTGGGTCTATTAGGTGTTTTGCTGTGTTACCCTGATTAGAATTGTTTATTTGTTAAGAATATTATGGGGAAAAGGGTAGTAACTAGATCTGAAATTTTAAGACATGTAGAAATGAGAAGAGGAATGCTAGTTATAAATCCTAGAGTTGAAACTAATAGTATAGCTGAGATGGCAGAAAGGAAGAAAGGAAATCTTGATAGAGTTGTGAGGGTGCACACTCAGGACTCAGTCGAGATGACTTTTCCCTCCTAATGCTAAATTGAAATATTGTCCAAGTTGTGTTATTTTCCATGTTCCTTATATTGTGAAGTTAAGAGTTATACCCTTGAGTTAGTTGAGGAAGGAGATCCAAAGATCTGAGTTAGTAGATCAAGGTTGAGAATAGAGATCCAAATATTTGAGTTTATAGGAAAGGATGAGTTTGACAATGGAAAGAAAACAAAGTTTTGAAGGTACCTTGATGTTTGGAATATGATGAGATGTTGAGAGTATGGTTATTACCATATTGTTCTAATGGATGTTTCCACTTGTTTTAAAGGTTGAAACAGTGTATCGTAGTATAAATTTGTCGCAGGATTGATATCTTAACTATTAGGACTTGAAATTTTGTGTTTTGGACATGATTTAGAACCAAAATAGTGCATTTTTCTGGTGCAGTAAAAGAGCCTGCGGGTTTAATATGTTTAATTACATTCCCATAGTGTAAGTGGTGATTTAAGGCTTGTATAATTGAGGTTATTAATGATCCATGTTGTAGGACTTAGTTGGTAGGTATATGTGAGGGTTCTTGATGGTTAAACCTTGATTAAGATAGTAGAATAAGACCCAAATGCTAAGTTAGTAACAGTTGTCTTAAGAATTTTTTTTTTTAAAAAAAAAAAAAAGTTAAGGATGTTAATTATGTTTAAAATATGCTTTACTTTGTTTGTTTCTGTGCCTACTTCTAAACCAACCCTAATCTCTAAATTATGTTTGAATTGTGTTATAACCATCAGAGATAGAACATTTGTTGTGAACTTGATTTGTTTGTCTTTGATTGACTTTGATGTGATATTGGGAATGGATGGGTTAGCAGTCAACCATATTCTGATAGATTGTGCCTTTAAAACTCTGATTTTTCCTAAACTTGATGTTTCTAGACTTAAGTCTATCCAACCTAAGGAAATATCATTTAAAAGTGAAATTCAAAAAAAATACAAGTTATCATCTCTTGGAACTAAGGAAGATAAAATTGAAATAGACTCTGTGCTAGTTGTAAATGAATATCCTGAAATTTTTCCTGATGATGTTTCTGGTTTGCCTCCTGAAAGAGAAATAGAATTTAGTATAGATTTGATGCTTGGTACTAGACCAATTTCTATGCAACCATATAGAATGTCATTATTGAAATTAATTGAGTTAAAGAAACAATTGGAAGAATTATTAGAAAAACAATTTGTAAGGCCTAGTGTGTCCCTATGGTTAGCCCCAGTATTATTAGTTAAAAAGAAAGATGGAGGATCTAGGTTATGTATAGATTATAGACAATTAAATAAAGTAACTATAAAGAATAAATATCCTTGATCTAGAATAGATGATATATTAATATATTCTAAAAATAAAGAGGAACATGAAAATCATCTTAGAATAACATTGCAAACTTTGAAAGATAGAAAATTATATGCTAAATTGCTAAGTGTGAATTTTGGTTGGAGGAAGTAAAATTTTTTAGGAGATGTAATTTCTAGAGATGGAATAAGTATGGATCTTTCTAAGGTAGAAGTGGTTTTAGAATGTGAAAGACCAAAAACAGTAACTGAGATTAGTAGTTCTTAGGATTTGATGGATATTATAGAAGATTGATTGAAGGATTTTCTAAGATAGCTGGACCCTTAATAGAATTTTATTTGGAGTGAGAGTTGTGAGAAAACTTTCCAAGAATTGAAACATAAATTGACTACCTCACTAATTTTAGTTTACCCGACCCAAATGAATCCTTATGATGTATACTGTGATGCTTCATATCAAGGGTTAAGATGTGTGTTGATGCAAAATAGGAAAGTGGTAGCTTATGTATCTAGACAGTTAAGACCACATGAGAGAAATTATCCTGCACATGATTTGGAGTTAGCTGCTATAGTTTTTGCTTTAAAGATTTGGAGACATTATTTGTATGGGTATAGATTTGATGTATATAGTGATCATAGGAGTTTAAAATATTTGATTGATCAAAAAGGAATTGGAAATGAGACAAAGAAGATGGATGGAGTTTATTAAAGATTATGATTTTTAGTTAATGTATCATCCAAGAAAGGCTAATGTAGTAGAAGATGTTTTAAGTAGGAAAATTGTGCATATGTCAACTATGAAGATTAAAGAATTAGAATTAATAGAATAATTTAGAGATTTAAATCTATGTACAGTTAAGAAAAATGATAAAATTCCATTTGGAATGATTGCCATCAATAATGAATTTTTGGAAGAAATTAGAAAGAATTTAATTAAGGAATGGATGAAATTATTAGGTTTAAAAATAGAATTTGTGTACCTAACAATCAAGAATTAAACGAATTAATTTTGGAGGAAAGGCACAAAAGTAAACTTAGTATTCATCCGGAAACAACAAAAATATATAAAGATTTAAAAGGGGATGTTTTGGTGGCCTAGGAAAAAAAAAAAAAAAAAGATGTAGCAGAATATGTAGCTAGATGTTTAACATGTCAGAAAGGAAAGATTGAACATCAGAAACCATCTGGCATGTTATAACCTTTAGAGATACCTGTATGGAAATGAAATAGTATATCAATGGATTTTGTGGTAAGATTACCTAGGACAAATAGGAATTTTGATATTATTTGGGTAATTGTAGATAGATTAACTAAATCAGCACATTTTCTTCTGATAAATATTAGGTATACTTTAGAAAAATTAGCTTAATTGTACTTAAAGGAAATAGTTAGATTATTTGGAGTACCTACTAGTATAGAGTCTAATAAAGACCCTAGCTTTGTTTTTAAATTTTTGGAAAGATTTTTAGAAAGCTGTAAGAAGTAAAATTATATCTTAGTTTAGTATAACACCCTAAGATTGATGGTCAAACAGAAAGGACTATTCAGTCATTAGAAGACCTCTTAAGGTCTTGTACATTAGAAGAGAAAGGAAATAGGGAATATATATTACCTTTAGTAGAATTTACATATAATAATAGTTACCATTCTAGTATAAGTATGGATCTCTATGAAGCTTTGTATGGTAGCAAATGTAGGACACCACTGGTATGGTATCAGGATGGTGAAAATTTATTGATAGAGCCAGACATCATCCAGCAGACAATTGAAAAAGTAAAATTTATTCAGGAGAAAATGAAAACTGCACAGAGGAGACAAAAAAGTTATATAGATAAAAGAATAAAATCTTTAAAAATCTCAAGAAGATGATAAGGTATTTTTAAAAGTAACATCAATAACTGGTAAAGGAAAACCTAACTATAAAACAAAAACAAATCCTGTTAAGATTAAGGACAAAAGGATTAAATACTTGAGAGGTAAAAATATTCCTTTGGTTAAAGTTATCTGGAAGGATATCAGAGGTAATGACACTTGGGAATTAGAAGAGAAAATGAGAGAAAAATATCTTCAATTGTTTATATAGTTATATTAGAAATTTCGAGGACGAAATTTTTATTAGTAGGGGAGAATTGTAACACCCTCAATTTTATTATTTTACCATTTGTAAATATTTTTACATAAATATTATGAGAAATGATATACTGTATTTTATAGAAACTTTCTGTACCTATTTTCATAATAAAATTAATACAGTGCTATTCAGTAAAATTTTCTAAGTCTTTTAATACTTTTGTTTATACCTAAATTTCTTGTTGACCGGACAGTTGTGTCAGACAGCTGTCCAGGATAAGATTTTTCAGTATAACATTTTGGATTAAACTGTACTCTAATAAATCAAGAATTTAATGTAGATTTAAAATATATACAGTTGAGAAATGAATTACTTGTTGACTGGACCGTTGTGTCTGACGGCTGTTCAGGATAAATTTTCAAGTGTAAAATTTTGGACTAATCTGTAACTTAATAAAAAGGTAATTGAATATAGATTAAAAATATATACAATTAAAGAATTAAAATGCTAATTCCGAATTGTTAGAATTTTCTGAAAGTTAGAATTTTGAGAAATTCTTACGATAAAATTCTAAGGTGGAAAATTAAGAGAAAATTCGTATGACATCTATGGAATTATCTAATAATTATAATATACTTAGAATAATTATTAAAAATGTTTAACCAAGAAAAAAATAAATTTAGAGTATTAACCAATCAAAGTGTGACAACTCAAATTTTCTAATGTCACTAAATTAAGCTAATTAGACTTGGATTAAGAGATAAGTAAGACACTACCCCAAGGTTTTTGATAGTGAGGAATCAAATGGTGGTGTTAGTTTCTTCAAATTCTAATTAGTTTGTAAGATAATTAAAACCCTAAACAACCTTCTAGAAGACTCCACCAAATTCAACAACTTTGACCCATTGACCAAGCAATTGGCAAGTTACGTTTGGGACTTGTCTTGGACGTCCAAGTGGGCTGAGAAGCTAGGCCAATTGGCTGCCCAAGGACTGCAGCTGGACGTGTGAGGGTTATTCAATTTGGTGGAGAAAATGCTTTATTAAAGACATAAGAAATTAATATAAAAAAAAAAACACAAAACCTTAACTTCAAGAAACCCCAAACCGTAAGCTTTCCATACAGCAGCCCCTCCATTTTCACTTCAGCCTTTCTTCTAAAATTAAGAATTTAACCAACCAAAACCTTTCAAATTTCAATATAGCTTAGGCCAAAGAGAAGAGAATTAGGAGAAAAAGCTCAAAATTTCAAGAAGCCAAGAAAAAGAGAGAAAAGGGGGGAAAGGAAATTCAAGAGTTCTCCATCAAATTAAGGATCTAAGGTAAGGATCTTGGCATTTAATTTCAATTTAAACCAATTGGAGTTAATAGAAACATGTTCTTAGGTCTAATTTCAAGATTTGATCAAGATTCAACAAAAGATGAAATTGATTTAGGGCTTTTAGATGATTGATGTTAAAAGCTTGAAATTGTTGTTTGAATCCATGTTTGATTGAATTCATGATGTGTTGTGATGGATTGGAATTGATTGATTGGCTTGTTCTTGATTGGAAATTGAAATTTGTTCTTGATTGAGATTTCTTGAATTGATTTGATTTTGATTGGAATTTGGATTGGTTGTTTTGAGAAAATTGTTGGAAATGTGAAGGAGGCCATACGGCCATGATGAGAATGATAGGGATATCATGTGGAATTTTTCAAATGACCAAGGGTAAAATAGTCATTTCACATGTCGGGACACATTGGGAATTTTACAAAAAGATTAAGGGCATTTTCGGCAATAATGAAAAAGTATAAGGGCACAATGGTAATTTTACATATTCTAGAAAGTTGGAGGACATAATTGGAATTTTATAAAAAGATTGAGGGTAATTAGGTAATTTCACATTTAGAGGATACAATTGGAATTTTATAAAAAGATTGAGGGTAATTAGGTAATTTCATAGATTCTAGAACAATTAGGGACATATTCGGAATTTCATAAAAAGATCAAGGGCAAAATGGGAAATTTTAGAAAATAGTAAAAGTTTAGTAATTTTTCCTAGTAAAGGACTAATTAGTATTTTATTAAGGTATTGATGTTATAATGCAAAATAGTGAATTTTTATAATTTTTATGTGATTGCTTAATATTAATTATTTGTTTATTAGCATCATTGTCATATTGCATAAGCTTGAGTTCTTGGAAAATACAAAGATTTCAAATGAGAAATGAGTATTTTTGGGGGAATTGATTTCCAGGACTGTGTTGACTGACCGGACTGCGGTAGTCATGTATTTGAAAATATGATTGAGATTATGAACAGAGAACTGTGTTGACTGACCGGACTGCGGTAGTCATGTATTTGAAAATATGATTGAGATTATGAACAGAGAATTGTGTTGACTGACCGGACTGCGGTAGTCATGTATTTGAAAAGATGATTGAGATTATGAACAAAGAATATGATAGTCCTGAGAAATGGGTGAGCAGAGTAAGTTAGACAGGACCGTATAGTCTGTGATTATATAGTCTGTGGGGTGAAGGATATTGGCAATTCCACAGAGGACCGTAATCTGGAGCGCAGATACTGTCGTGGTGGCCTTCCTGGGTATACTGACCTCCTAATTCTGTCTAGTTTATTCGCGTTTAGTAGGGGCTGATAGCTGAATTACATGAGGTAATGGTAGGCCAGTTACTTACTAAACACTCAAAGGGAAAGTCTCCATGGAGCAGGGTCAAAATGATTTTGAGTCAAAAAAATGAATTTGAGTCAAAAACTGCATTTGCATAAATCATACTGCATTTAATTATGTGTGTAACTAATTAATTTGTTATGATATGTATTTGTTTGAAATTGTTTTAATTGTATGAGAAATTAAATGCCTGATCCGGTAATGCTGTCCCCAGATTCTAGGGGAGTGTGAATTGCAGGTATTTTGAAGATTAATTAGAAGTTAAAGATGCAGATATTTTCCAGAGCTATAAGAATGGGTGTTTTTGGCTTTAGATACTTTTGTATTAATTAGAAATAAATTTGGTAGTAGCATTTTCTGTAAATTTTAATAATGTAAATTATAATGATAAACTTTAAATTTTAATGGAATGTATTTATTTTAATGGTAAATTCATTTTATGGATTTTAGATGGAAATTAATTAATTAGAAGGGGGGTTACATTTAGGAGGTGAAATATTAAAAAGATTAGAACTTTTTTTTGGTGAGATCTAAAGAGATCATTCCCTTCCAAATTGGCATAAAATGAGAGAAGACCAAAAAAAATTTGAGGATATCTCGTTTAATTTTGTTAAAAATACATATTCCCTCTCATAAATAATGGAAATTCTTATAAACGTTGGATAAAAAACTAATAAAGGAAACTATTAATGTGACTGTTATCTTTTTAATGTGATATGTAATTGGCGTAGAAATATGAAAATTTCACGATATGGTTGGGAGGTGAAATAATAAAAATATTAGAACTTTTTTTTTGTTTGATCTGAAGAGATCATTTCCTTCCAAATTGGCATAAAATGAGAGACGACCAAAAAAAATTAGAGGATATCTCGTTTAATTTTGTTAAAAATACATATTCCCTCTCATAAATAATGGAAATTCTTATAAACGTTGGGATAAAAAACTAATAAAGGAAACTATTAATGTGACTGTTATCTTTTTAATGTGATTGGTCATTGTTGTAGAAATATGAAAATTTCACGATATGTTTAGGAGGTGAAATATTAAAAAGATTAGAACTTTTTTTTGGTGAGATCTAAAGAGATCATTCCCTTCCAAATTGGCATAAAATGAGAGAAGACCAAAAAAATTTGAGGATATCTCGTTTAATTTTGTTAAAAATACATATTCCCTCTCATAAATAATGGAAATTCTTATAAACGTTGGATAAAAAACTAATAAAGGAAACTATTAATGTGACTGTTATATTTTTAATGTGATATGTAATTGGCGTAGAAATATGAAAATTTCACGATATGGTTGGGAGTTGAAATAATAAAAAGATTAGAACTTTTTTTTTGGTGAGATCTAAAGTGATCATTCCCTTCCAAATTGGCATAAAATGAGAGAAGACGTAAAAAAATTTCAGGATATCTCGTTTAATTTTATTGAAAATACATATCTCCTCTCATAAATAATGGAAATTTTTACAAACGTTGGGATAAAAAACTAATAAAGGAAACTATTAATGTGATTGCTATCCTTTTAATGTGATTGGTAATTGTCGTAGAAATATCAAAATTTCACAATATGTTTGGGAGGTGAAATAATAAAAAGATTATAATTTTTTTTTGGTTTGATCTAAAGAGATCATTTCCTTCCAAATTGGCATAAAATGAGAGACGACCAAAAAAAATTTGAGGATATCTCGTTTAATTTTGTTAAAAATACATATTCCCTCTCATAAATAATGGAAATTCTTATAAACGTTGGGATAAAAAACTAATAAAGGAAACTATTAATGTGACTGTTATCTTTTTAATGTGATTGGTCATTGTCGTAGAAATATGAAAATTTCACGATATGTTTAGGAGGTGAAATATTAAAAAGATTAGAACTATTTTTTTGTGAGATCTAAAGAGATCATTCCCTTCGAAATTGGCATAAAATGAGAGAAGACCAAAAAAATTGAGGATATCTAGTTTAATTTTGTTAAAAATACATATTCCCTCTCATAAATAATGGAAATTCTTATAAACGTTGGATAAAAAACTAATAAAGGAAACTACTAATGTGACTGTTATCTTTTTAACGTGATATGTAATTGGCGTAGAAATATGAAAATTTCACGATATGGTTGGGAGGTGAAATAATAAAAAGATTAGAACTTTTTTTTGGTGAGATCTAAAGTGATCATTCCCTTCCAAATTGGCATAAGATGAGAGAAGAACTAAAAAAATTTCAGGATATCTCGTTTAATTTTATTAAAAATACATATCTCCTCTCATAAATAATGGAAATTTTTACAAACGTTGGGATAAAAAACTAATAAAGGAAACTATTAATGTGATTGCTATCCTTTTAATGTGATTGGTAATTGTGGTAGAAATATCAACATTTCACAATATGTTTGGGAGGTGAAATAATAAAAAGATTATAATTTTTTTTTGGTTTGATCTGAAGAGATCATTTCCTTCCAAATTGGCATAAAATGAGAGACGACCAAAAAAAATTTGAGGATATGTCGTTTAATTTTGTTAAAAATACATATTCCCTGTCATAAATAATGGAAATTCTTATAAACGTTGGGATAAAAAACTAATAAAGGAAACTATTAATGTGACTGTTATCTTTTTAATGTGATTGGTCATTGTCGTAGAAATATGAAAATTTCACGATATGTTTAGGAGGTGAAATATTAAAAAGATTAGAACTTTTTTTTTGTGAGATCTAAAGAGATCATTCCCTTCGAAATTGGCATAAAATGAGAGAAGACCAAAAAAAATTGAGGATATCTAGTTTAATTTTGTTAAAAATACATATTCCCTCTCATAAATAATGGAAATTCTTATAAATGTTGGATAAAAAACTAATAAAGGAAACTACTAATGTGACTGTTATCTTTTTAATGTGATATGTAATTGGCGTAGAAATATGAAAATTTCACGATATGGTTGGGAGGTGAAATAATAAAAAGATTAGAACTTTTTTTTGGTGAGATCTAAAGTGATCATTCCCTTCCAAATTGGCATAAGATGAGAGAAGAACTAAAAAAATTTCAGGATATCTCGTTTAATTTTATTAAAAATACATATCTCCTCTCATAAATAATGGAAATTTTTACAAACGTTGGGATAAAAAACTAATAAAGGAAACTATTAATGTGATTGTTATCCTTTTAATGTGATTGGTAATTGTCGTAGAAATATCAAAATTTCACAATATGTTTGGGAGGTGAAATAATAAAAAGATTATAATTTTTTTTTGGTTTGATCTGAAGAGATCATGTCCTTCCAAATTGGCATAAAATGAGAGACGACCAAAAAAAAATTTGAGGATATCTCGTTTAATTTTGTTAAAAATACATATTCCCTCTCATAAATAATGGAAATTCTTATAAACGTTGGGATAAAAAACTAATAAAGGAAACTAATAATGTGACTGTTATCTTTTTAATGTGATTGGTCATTGTCGTAGAAATATGAAAATTTCACGATATGTTTAGGAGGTGAAATATTAAAAAGATTAGAACTTTTTTTTGGTGAGATCTAAAGAGATCATTCCCTTCCAAATTGGCATAAAATGAGAGAAGACCAAAAAAATTTGAGGATATCTAGTTTAATTTTGTTAAAAATACATATTCCCTGTCATAAATAATGGAAATTCTTATAAACGTTGGGATAAAAAACCAATATAGGAAACTATTAATGTGACTGTTATCTTTTTAATGTGATTGGTAATTGTCGTAGAAATATGAAAATTACACGATATGGTTGGGAGGTGAAATAATAAAAAGATTAGAACTTTTTTTTGGTGAGATCTAAAGAGATCATTCCCTTCCAAATTAGCATAAAATGAGAGAAGAACTAAAAAAATTCAGGATATCTCATTTAATTTTATTAAAAATACATATCTCCTCTCATAAATAATGGAAATTTTTACAAACGTTGGGATAAAAAACTAATAAAGGAAACTATTAATGTGATTGTTATCCTTTTAATGTGATTGGTAATTATCGTAGAAATATCAAAATTTCACAATATGTTTGGGAGGTGAAATAATAAAAAGATTATAATTTTTTTTTGTTTGATCTGAAGAGATCATTTCCTTCCAAATTGGCATAAAATGAGAGACGACCAAAAAAAATTAGAGGATATCTCGTTTAATTTTGTTAAAAATACATATTCCCTCTCATAAATAATGGAAATTCTTATAAACGTTGGGATAAAAAACTAATAAAGGAAACTATTAATGTGACTGTTATCTTTTTAATGTGATTGGTCATTGTCGTAGAAATATGAAAATTTCACGATATGTTTAGGAGGTGAAATATTAAAAAGATTAGAACTTTTTTTTTGTGAGATCTAAAGAGATCATTCCCTTCGAAATTGGCATAAAATGAGAGAAGACCAAAAAAAATTGAGGATATCTAGTTTAATTTTGTTAAAAATACATATTCCCTCTCATAAATAATGGAAATTCTTATAAACGTTGGATAAAAAACTAATAAAGGAAACTACTAATGTGACTGTTATCTTTTTAATGTGATATGTAATTGGCGTAGAAATATGAAAATTTCACGATATGGTTGGGAGGTGAAATAATAAAAAGATTAGAACTTTTTTTTGGTGAGATCTAAAGTGATCATTCCCTTCCAAATTGGCATAAGATGAGAGAAGAACTAAAAAAATTTCAGGATATCTCATTTAATTTGATTAAAAATACATATCTCCTCTCATAAATAATGGAAATTTTTACAAACGTTGGGATAAAAAACTAATAAAGGAAACTATTAATGTGATTGTTATCCTTTTAATGTGATTGGTAATTGTCGTAGAAATATCAAAATTTCACAATATGTTTGGGAGGTGAAATAATAAAAAGATTATAATTTTTTTTTTTGTTTGATCTGAAGAGATCATTTCCTTCCAAATTGGCATAAAATGAGAGACGACCAAAAAAAATTTGAGGATATCTCGTTTAATTTTGTTAAAAATACATATTCCCTCTCATAAATAATGGAAATTCTTATAAACGTTGGGATAAAAAAACTAATAAAGGAAACTAATAATGTGACTGTTATCTTTTTAATGTGATTGGTCATTGTCTTAGAAATATGAAAATTTCACGATATGTTTAGGAGGTGAAATATTAAAAAGATTAGAACTTTTTTTTGGTGAGATCTAAAGAGATCATTCCCTTCCAAATTGGCATAAAATGAGAGAAGACCAAAAAAATTTGAGGATATCTAGTTTAATTTTGTTAAAAATACATATTCCCTGTCATAAATAATGGAAATTCTTATAAACGTTGGGATAAAAAACCAATATAGGAAACTATTAATGTGACTGTTATCTTTTTAATGTGATTGGTAATTGTCGTAGAAATATGAAAATTACACGATATGGTTGGGAGGTGAAATAATAAAAAGATTAGAACTTTTTTTTGGTGAGATCTAAAGAGATCATTCCCTTCCAAATTAGCATAAAATGAGAGAAGAACTAAAAAAATTCAGGATATCTCATTTAATTTGATTAAAAATACATATCTCCTCTCATAAATAATGGAAATTTTTACAAACGTTGGGATAAAAAACTAATAAAGGAAACTATTAATGTGATTGTTATCCTTTTAATGTGATTGGTAATTGTCGTAGAAATATCAAAATTTCACAATATGTTTGGGAGGTGAAATAATAAAAAGATTATAATTTTTTTTTTGTTTGATCTGAAGAGATCATTTCCTTCCAAATTGGCATAAAATGAGAGACGACCAAAAAAAATTTGAGGATATCTCGTTTAATTTTGTTAAAAATACATATTCCCTCTCATAAATAATGGAAATTCTTATAAACGTTGGGATAAAAAAACTAATAAAGGAAACTAATAATGTGACTGTTATCTTTTTAATGTGATTGGTCATTGTCGTAGAAATATGAAAATTTCACGATATGTTTAGGAGGTGAAATATTAAAAAGATTAGAACTTTTTTTTGGTGAGATCTAAAGAGATCATTCCCTTCCAAATTGGCATAAAATGAGAGAAGACCAAAAAAATTTGAGGATATCTCGTTTAATTTTGTTAAAAATACATATTCCCTCTCATAAATAATGGAAATTCTTATAAATGTTGGATAAAAAACTAATAAAGGAAACTATTAATGTGACTGTTATATTTTTAATGTGATATGTAATTGGCGTAGAAATATGAAAATTTCACGATATGGTTGGGAGGAGAAATAATAAAAAGATTAGAACTTTTTTTTTGGTGAGATCTAAAGTGATCATTCCCTTCCAAATTGGCATAAAATGAGAGAAGACGTAAAAAAATTTCAGGATATCTCGTTTAATTTTATTGAAAATACATATCTCCTCTCATAAATAATGGAAATTTTTACAAACGTTGGGATAAAAAACTAATAAAGGAAACTATTAATGTGATTGTTATCCTTCTAATGTGATTGGTAATTGTCGTAGAAATATCAACATTTCACAATATGTTAGGGAGGTGAAATAATAAAAAGATTATAATTTTTTTTTGGTTTGATCTGAAGAGATCATTTCCTTCCAAATTGCCATAAAATGAGAGACGACCAAAAAAATTTTAGGATATCTCGTTTAATTTTGTTAAAAATACATATTCCCTCTCATAAATAATGGAAATTCTTATAAACGTTGGGATAAAAAACTAATAAAGGAAACTGTTAATGTGACTGTTATCTTTTTAATGTGATTGGTAATTGTCGTAGAAATATGAAAATTTCACGATATGGTTGGGAGGTGAAATAATAAAAAGATTAGAACTTTTTTTTGGTGAGATCTAAAGAGATCATTCCCTTCCAAATTAGCATAAAATGAGAGAAGAACTAAAAAAATTCAGGATATCTTGTTTAATTTTATTAAAAATGCATATCTCCTCTCATAAATAATGGAAATTTTTACAAACGTTGGGATAAAAAACTAATAAAGGAAACTATTAATGTGATTGTTATCCTTTTAATGTGATTGGTAATTGTCGTAGAAATATCAAAATTTCACAATATGTTTGGGAGGTGAAATAATAAAAAGATTATAATTTTTTTTTGGTTTGATCTGAAGAGATCATTTCCTTCCAAATTGGTATAAAATGAGAGACGACCAAAAAAAATTTGAGGATATCTCGTTTAATTTTGTTAAAAATACATATTCCCTCTCATAAATAATGGAAATTCTTATAAACGTTGGGATAAAAAACTAATAAAGGAAACTATTAATGTGACTGTTATCTTTTTATTGTGATTGGTCATTGTCGTAGAAATATGAAAATTTCACGATATGTTTAGGAGGTGAAATATTAAAAAGATTAGAACTTTTTTTTTGTGAGATCTAAAGAGATCATTCCCTTCGAAATTGGCATAAAATGAGAGAAGACCAAAAAAAATTGAGGATATCTAGTTTAATTTTGTTAAAAATACATATTCCCTCTCATAAATAATGGAAATTCTTATAAACGTTGGATAAAAAACTAATAAAGGAAACTACTAATGTGACTGTTATCTTTTTAACGTGATATGTAATTGGCGTAGAAATATGAAAATTTCACGATATGGTTGGGAGGTGAAATAATAAAAAGATTAGAACTTTTTTTTGGTGAGATCTAAAGTGATCATTCCCTTCCAAATTGGCATAAGATGAGAGAAGAACTAAAAAAATTTCAGGATATCTCGTTTAATTTTATTAAAAATACATATCTCCTCTCATAAATAATGGAAATTTTTACAAACGTTGGGATAAAAAACTAATAAAGGAAACTATTAATGTGATTGTTATCCTTTTAATGTGATTGATAATTGTCGTAGAAATATCAAAATTTCACAATATGTTTGGGAGGTGAAATAATAAAAAGATTATAATTTTTTTTTGGTTTGATCTGAAGAGATCATTTCCTTCCAAATTGGCATAAAATGAGAGACGACCAAAAAAAATTTGAGGATATCTCGTTTAATTTTGTTAAAAATACATATTCCCTCTCATAAATAATGGAAATTCTTATAAACGTTGGGATAAAAAACTAATAAAGGAAACTAATAATGTGACTGTTATCTTTGTAATGTGATTGGTCATTGTCGTAGAAATATGAAAATTTCACGATATGTTTAGGAGGTGAAATATTAAAAAGATTAGAACTTTTTTTTGGTGAGATCTAAAGGGATCATTCCCTTCCAAATTGGCATAAAATGAGAGAAGACCAAAAAAAATTGAGGATATCTAGTTTAATTTTGTTAAAAATACATATTCCCTCTCATAAATAATGGAAATTCTTATAAACGTTGGATAAAAAACTAATAAAGGAAACTACAAATGTGACTGTTATCTTTTTAACGTGATATGTAATTGGCGTAGAAATATGAAAATTTCACGATATGGTTGGGAGGTGAAATAATAAAAAGATTAGAACTTTTTTTTGGTGAGATCTAAAGTGATCATTCCCTTCCAAATTGGCATAAGATGAGAGAAGAACTAAAAAAATTTCAGGATATCTCGTTTAATTTTATTAAAAATACATATCTCCTCTCATAAATAATGGAAATTTTTACAAACGTTGGGATAAAAAACTAATAAAGGAAACTATTAATGTGATTGTTATCCTTTTAATGTGATTGATAATTGTCGTAGAAATATCAAAATTTCACAATATGTTTGGGAGGTGAAATAATAAAAAGATTATAATTTTTTTTTGGTTTGATCTGAAGAGATCATTTCCTTCCAAATTGGCATAAAATGAGAGACGACCAAAAAAAATTTGAGGATATCTCGTTTAATTTTGTTAAAAATACATATTCCCTCTCATAAATAATGGAAATTCTTATAAACGTTGGGATAAAAAACTAATAAAGGAAACTAATAATGTGACTGTTATCTTTGTAATGTGATTGGTCATTGTCGTAGAAATATGTAAATTTCACGATATGTTTAGGAGGTGAAATATTAAAAAGATTAGAACTTTTTTTTGGTGAGATCTAAAGGGATCATTCCCTTCCAAATTGGCATAAAATGAGAGAAGACCAAAAAAAATTGAGGATATTGTAACATCCTCATTTTACTATTTGTACGCACTTATATATGTACATTATGAACACATTAGCACTGTATTTTATAGAAACTTTATGAACATATTTTCTTAATGAAATTAATACAGTTCTACTCAGAAGAATTTTCTGAATTTACAAATGTCTTTGTTTTTGCTAAAATTGATAGTTGACGGGACTGCTATGTCAGACAGCTGTCCAGGATAAATTTTCAAGTATAGAATTTTGAACTCAATTATAACTTAAAAGAAAGGTAATAGAATATAGATTAAAAATATATACAGATAAAGAATTAAAATGCTTATTCATAATTGTTAAGATTTTCTAAAAGTTAGAACTTTGAGAAATTATTACGGTAAAATTCTAAGACAGAAAATTTAGAGAAAATTTGTAGGGCATCTATAGAATTATCTAATAATTGTAATATACTTAGAATAATTATTAAAAATGTTTAACCAGGAAAATTTTAATTTAGAACCTTAACCAATCAAAAAGTGACAACTTAGGCTTTTCTAATGTCACTAAATTAAGCTAATTAGGCTTGGATTAAGAGATAAGTAAGACACTACCCCAAGGTTTTTGATAGTGAGGAATCCAATGGTGGTGTTATTTTCTTTAAATTCTAATTAGTTTGTAAGATAATTAAAACCCTAAAAATAATCTAGAAAACTCTAAACTAGCCTACAATTTTTGACCCATTGACCAAGGTATTAGCACCCAACGTTGGGAACTAATTTGGCTGTCCAAAGGGCTGCAGATTGTGATTTTTGTCCAAATTGGCTGCTATTGGAACAAGGCAGCAGCAGCAGCAGCTGTACGTGTGAAAAAAAAAAAAATTGAGTGAAGAAAAATCTACAAAATTCTAGAATTTTGACTTTTGAGGAAGCAAGTTGGCTAGTCACCTAAGGCACCCATTTGGCACATCCAAGTGTGCTGAGAAGTCTGGCCATTTGGCTGCCCCACTAACTGCAGCTGGACGTGAGGCTTTTATTAAATATGGTAGAGAAAATTTTTAATTAAAGCTTAAGAAATCAACACAAAACAAAAAGTCACAAAAGCTAGTATTTTTCCCAAAACAGAACCGTGAGTCTCCAAAGCCAGCAGCTGCAGTTTCAATTTTCTTTACATCTTAAACCCATCATCTCATCCCAAATTAAGAAATCAAACCATCCAAACTTCACCCTACCTCACATAATTCGGCTAGTAGAGAAAGAAATTGGAGAAAATCTCAAAAAATTCCTACAAGACCAAGGAGTGAGGGAGAAAGGAATTCAAGGCTTTTTCTTCAATTAAAGAGTCTAAGGTAAGGATCTAGGCATTTAATTTCAATTAGAACCCTTGGAATTAGAAGAAAACATGTTGTAGGGTTAGATTAAAATTTTGACCTAGAATCATGAAAACTTGAAATTGATTTAGGGGTTTTGTGTTTTTGATGCTTGTGATTGAAATTCATGGATTGGAATGATGTTTGATTGAATTTTTAAGGTGTTGTAATGGTTGAAATTTGGTTTGTTGAATTTTGATTGAATTTGTGATTTGATTGAATTTTGGTTGGAATTGGAGTTTGTAGCTTTGGAAGAATTGTTGAGAATGGCTTGTAGACCATTCGGCCAGCCCTAAATGCAAGGGATATTATGTGGAATTTTTTTTAAAAACAAGGGCAAAATGGTCATTTTACATGTAGGGACACATTGGGTATTTTGGAAAAAGATTGAGGGCATTTTCGGAAATTATTAAAAATACTAATGTTATAATGTAAATTGCTTAAATTTTTGTATCCTTGTATGTTAATGTGTACAAATTATTTATTTGATTGTGATCATGAACAAAATTCATTAGCATGAGTCTTTTTGGGGGATTTATAAAAGTATCAAATGAGAAAGAATTATGTTGACTAACCGGGACTGCGGTAGTCATGTGAAATGAAACTGATTGAGAAATGAATTGTTGACTAACCGAGATTACGGTAGTCATGTGAAATGCAAATGATTGAGAAAGGATTTTGGGGTGAGTAGAATTTGTTAGACAGGACCGTATAATCTGTGATTATATAGTCTGTGGGGTGAGGGATATTGGCAATTCCACATGTGGCTGGAAACTGGACTGAGTTGCGGTCGTGGTAGCCTTCCTGGGTATCCTGATCTCCTAATTCTGTTTAGCTTATTCGCGTTTAGTAGGGGCTGATAGCTGAATTACAGTACGTAATGGTAGGCCAGTTACTTACTAAACACTCAAAGGGGAAGTCTCCATGGAGCAGAGTCAAAAATGATTTTGAGTCAAAACTGCATTTGCATAAATCATACTGCATTTAATTATGTGTGTTACAAATTAATTTGTTATGATATGTATTTGTTTGAAATTGTTTTATTGTATGAGAAATTAAATGCCTGATCCGGTAATGCTGTCCCCAGATTCTAGGGGAGTGTGATTGCAGGTATTTGGAGGATTAATTTGAAGTCACAGATGCAGACATACTCCAGAGCTATAGGAATAGGGGTTTTTGGCTTTAGATACTTTTGTATTAATTAGAAATAATTTTGTAATAGTATTTTCTGTAAATTTTAATAATGTAAATTATAAAGACAAACTTTAAACTTAATGTAACGTATTTATTTTATTTGTAAAATTTCGTGTTTATGGATTTTATATAGAAATTAAGTAATTAAAAAAAAAAAAAAAAAAAAAAAAGGGGTTACATTAGTGGTATCAGAGCTCTGGTTATGCATCTCTAGGATTTGTGAGTAATTGGTCTGTTATGTATTTTGCTGTGTTACTTTGATTGAAATTGGTTGTTTTCTATGAATTGGTTGCTTAATTGTTTGTTAGGAATGTTATAGGAACAAGGGTAGTAACTGGATCAAAGACTATTTTTTCTTTTTAGACAGGTAGAGATGTCAGGAAGAGGAAGAGGAAGAGGAAGAGGAAGACCAGCTGCAAATCCCACAGTTGGAAATGATAATATAGCTGAGATGGCCAGAGCCATGAGGGATATGGCTAATGCAGTAACTCAGCAGACTGAGATGTTGGCTAATCAGACACTAGCTCAGCATCCACCTCCACTTGTTGACAGGACCACTTTAACAGATTTTAAGAGACATGATCCACCTTACTTTAAGGGAGAGTATGATCCAGAGAAAGCTGAAGAGTGGATTCAGAATCTGGAGGATATTTTTGTGGCTATGGAGTGTCCTGATGAGAGAAGGGTGACATATGCAGCCTTTCAGTTACTGGGTGATGCTAGGTTGTGGTGGAAAGCTACCCAGAGGATGTGGGAGAACAGGGGAGAAGTGATCACCTGGGATATCTTCAAGACCTTGTTCCTTGAAAAATATTTTCCAGAGACTGTGAGACAAGCCAAAGAGGAAGAGTTTATCAGTTTGACTCAGGGAAGTATGAGTATTCTTGAATATACTTCTAAATTTGAATCTTTGGCCAAATATTCTAAATACTTGCAGATCACTGAAAATGAAGAATGGAAGTGCAGGAGGTATGAAAAGGGCTTGAGATATGAGATTAAGGAAGCCATAGTTCCATTGAGGATTACTGAGTTCCCTGAATTAATGGATCAGTGCAAAGTAATTGAAGATATGAAAAGGGAGCAAAGATCCAAAATGGCGGGATATGCAAGTAGGAGTAGTTTTGGAAGGGGAGGTCCTATGATGAAAGGGAAGAATATTCAGCCTCAGAGACCATACAGTAGACCACCACCAGGGCGCTTTGGAGGAGGAGTAGGTACAGGTGGTTCTAGACCAATGGGAGGAGTAGGTGGGGCTGGAAATTTTCAGGGATCTCATTTAGTAGTTAAATGCTGGAAGTGTGGAAAGGGACACATGGCAAAGGATTGTCCTATAACTGGTCCTGTTTGCTTCAACTGTGGAAAACCAGGTCATGTATCTAGGGATTGTTATGCACCCAGAAGGGATCAAGCTGGTAGAACTTTACAGACCCAGAAACCTACAGCTAGTGGAAGAGTATTTACCTTGAGTGGTACTGAGGCTTCACGGTCTGCAGATCTTATTCAGGACAAGGGTCAAATGAAAGGTAAGTCCTTGACTGTGTTATTTGATTCAGGTGCTACCCATTCATTTATATCTGATGACTGTGTTGAGAATCTGAGCTTAGTTGTGTCACCATTACCCTATACCTTGCTTGTTTCTGTGCCTACATCTAAACCAATCCTAACCTCTCAAATATGTTTGAATTGTATGATAACCATCAGAGATAGACCATTTGTTGTGAATTTGATTTGTTTGCCTTTGACTAGCCTTGATGTGATATTAGGAATGGATTGGTTAGCAGCCAACCATATTCTAATAGACTGTGCCTCTAAATCTGTGATTTTTCCTGAACTTGATGTTTCTAGACTTAAACCTGTCCAACCCAAAGAAATATCATTTAAAAGTGAAATTCAAAAATACATGTTATCATCTCTTAGAACTAAAGAAGATAAAATTGAAATTGACTCTGTGCTAGTTGTAAATGAGTATCCTGAAGTTTTTCCTGATGATGTTCCTGGTTTACCTCCTGAGAGAGAGATAGAATTTAGCATTGACTTGATGCCTGGTACTAGACCAATTGTAACATCCTCATTTTATTAATTGTACGCATTTATATATGTATATTATTAACATTTATGCACTATATTTTATAGAAACCTTATGTTCATATTCTCTTAATGAAATTAATACAGTTCTACTCAGAAGAATTTTCTGAATTTCCAAATGTCTTTATTTTTGCCGAAATTGATAGTTGACTGGACTGCTATGTCAGACAGCTGTCCAGGGTAAATTTTCAAGTATAGAATTTTGAACTCATTTATAACTTAAAAGAAAGGTAATAGAATATAGATTAAAAATATATACAGATAAAGAATTAAAATGCTTATTCAGAATTGTTAGGATTTTCTGAAAGTTAGAACTTTGAGGAATTATTACGGTAAAATTCTAAGACAGAAAATTTAGAGAAAATTCATAGGATATCTATAGAATTATCTAATAATTGTAATATACTTAGAATAATTATTAAAAATGTTTAACCAAGAAAAATTTAAATTAGAACCTTAACCAATCAAAAAGTGACAACTTAGGCTTTTCTAAGATCACTAAATTAAGCTAAATAGGCTTGGATTAAGAGATAAGTAAGACACTACCCCAAGGTTTTTGATAGTGAGGAATCCATTGGTGATGTTATTTTCTTCAAATTCTAATCACATTGTAAAATAATTAGCAGCCCTAATTACCTTCTAGAAATTTCTACAAAGTGCTTGAAATGTTGACTTTTGGGGTAGGCAAGTGACTTGGAACTCCTTGGCTGTCCAAGTGGGCTGGAAAGGCTTGGCAAGTGGACTTCCCTTGGTCCAATTGAGCTGCTGGACGTGCAGGCAGCAGCTGGACTTGAAGGCAAAGTCCAATTTGGTTAATAAAATTTTTTAGAAGCATTTAACTTAAGTAAAAGGAGAAAAAAATCACCAAAAACTCAAAAACAGAACCATGAGTCTCCAAACCCAGCAGCTGCAGTTTTCATTTCAATTTCATCTTAACTTCATCATCTCATCTCAAATTAAGAAACCAAACCATCCAAACTCCCTAAACCCTAAGCTAATCGGCAAAAAGGAAAAGAAATTGGAGGAAATCTCAAAAATTCCTACAAGACCAAGGAGTGAGGGAGAAAGGAATTCAAGGCTTTTTCTTCAATTAAAGAGTCTAAGGTAAGGATCTAGGCATTTAATTTCAATTAGAACCCTTGGAATTAGAAGAAAACATGTTGTAGGGTTAGATTAAATTTGTGACCTAGAATCATGAAAACTTGAAATTGATTTAGGGGTTTTGTGTTTTTGATGCTTGTGATTGTAATTCATGGATTGGAATGATGTGTGATTGAATTTTTAATGTGTTGTGATGGTTGAAATTTGAGTTGCTTGAATTTAATTGAATTGAGATTTGGTTGAATTTTGGTTGAAATTGGAGTTTGTTGCTTTGGAAAATATGTTGAGAATGGTAGTGAGACCATTCGGGCAGCCCTAATTGCAAGGGATATTATGTGGAAATTTTTATAAAACCAAGGGCAAAATGGTCATTTTACATGTAGGGACACATTGGGTATTTTGGAAAAAGATTGAGGGCATTTTCGGAAATTATTAAAAATACTAAGGTTATAATGTAAATTGCTTAAAATTTTGTATCCTTGTATGTTAAGGTGTACAAATTATTTGTTTGATTGTGATCATGAACAAAATCCATTAGCATGAGTCTTTTTGGGGGATTTATAAAAGTATCAAATGAGAAAGAATTATGTTGACTAACCAGGACTGTGGTAGTCATGAGAATTGAGTTGATTTATGAGTAATGACTTTTGTTGACTGACCGGGACTGCGGTAGTCATGTGAAATGAAACTGATTGAGAAATGAATTGTTGACTGACCGGGACTGCGGTAGTCATGTGAAATGAAACTGATTGAGAAATGAATTGTTGACTAACCGGGACTGCGGTAGTCATGTGAAATGAAAATGATTGAGAAAGGATTTTTGGGGTGAGTAGAATTTGTTAAACAGGACCGTATAATCAGTGATTATATAGTCTGTGGGGATAAGGATATTGGCAATTCCATATGTGGCTGTAATCTGGACAGAGATGCTGCCGTGGTGGCCTTCCTGGATATCCTGATCTCCTAATTCTGTTTAGTTTATTCGCGTTTAGTAGGGGCTGATGGCTGAATTGCTGTACGTAATGGTAGGCCAGTTACTTACTAAACACTCAAAGGGGAAGTCTCCATGGAGCAGGGTCAAAACAAATTTGAGTCAAAAACTGCATTGCATAAATCATACTGCATTTAATTATGTGTGTAACTAATTAATTTGTTATGATATGTATTTGTTTGAAATTGTTTTAATTCTATGAGAAATTAAATGCCTGATCCTGTAATGCTGTCCCCAGATTCTAGGGGAGTGTGAATTGCAGGTGCTTGAAGATATAGTTATATGATGAAGATGCAGAAATTCCAGAGCATATAGGATGGGACTATTTTGGGTAGACAATAATTTGTAGTAGTTAGAATTATTTTGTAGCAGTGTTTATATAAATTTTAATGATGTAAATTACAGAACATATTTTGGATTGTAAGAGATCGTATCAGAACTTTGAAATAAATATATAAAATGAATTAAATAGTTAAATTATGTTTTATAAAAAAAAAGGGGGTTACATTAGTGGTATCAGAGCTCTGGTTATGCATCTCTAGGACTTGCGAGTAGTGGGTCTATTAGGTGTTTTGCTGTGTTACCCTGATTAGAATTTTTGTTTGTTAAGAATATTATGGGAAAAAGGGTAGTAACTAGATCTGAAATTTTAAGACATGTAGAAATGAGAAGAGGAAGGCTAGTTATAAATCCTAGAGTTGAAACTAATAGTATAGCTGAGATTCTAAGAAAGGAAGGGATGGCAGAAAGGAAGAAAGGAAATCTTGATAGAGTTGTGAGGGTGCACACTCAGGACTCAATCGAGATGACTTTTCCCTCCTAATGCTAAATTTTAATATTGTTCAAGTTGGGTTATTTTCCATGTTACTTATATTGTGAATTTAAGACTTATAATCTTGAGTTAGTTGAGAAAGGAGATCTAAAGACCTGAGTTCGTAGATCAAGGTTGAGAATAGAGGTCCAAATATTTGAGTTTATAGGACAATAGTTGAGTTTGATAAAAGAAAGAAAACAAAGTTTTGAAGGTACCTTGATGTGTGGAATATAATGAGATGTTGAAAGTATGGTTATTGCCATATTGTTCTAATGGATGTTTTCATGTGTTTTGAAGGCTGAAACAGTGTATCGTAGTATAAATTTGTCACAGGATCGATATCTTAACTATTAGGACTTGAAATTTTGTGTTTTAGACATGAGTTAGAACCAAAATAGTGCATTTTTCTGGTGCAGTAAAATAGCCTACGGGTTTAACATTGTTTAATTACATTACCATGGTGTAAGTGGTGATTAAGAGAGTAGAATGGGACTCAAATGCTAAGTTAGTAGTAGTGGTCCTAAGAATTTTTTTTAGTTGAAAGAGTAAGTGAGTGGAAGGCCTAAGGGTGTGTGTTTTGATGTTGGAAATTAAGCCCAAGTAACAATGAAATTGGTAGTAGTGAATTTGAGTAATTTAAAGTACTTTGAAAGTCATTCTAATGGGGATTTGTTGGAATTATGGTTTTAAAATACCGCTGTAAGTTGAGGATGTTAATTATGTTTAAAATACCCTATACTTTGTTTGTTTCTGTGCCTACTTTTAAATCAACCCTAACCTCTAAATTATGTTTGAATTGTGTTATAACCATCAGAGATAGAACATTTGTTGTGAACTTGATTTGTTTGCCTTTAACTGGCCTTGATGTGATATTAGGAATGGATTGGTTAGCAACCAACCATATTCTAATAGATTGTGCTTCTAAAACTTTAATTTTTCCTAAACTTGATGTTTCTAGACTTAAGCCTATCCAACCTAAGGAAATATTATTTAAAAGTGAAATTCAAAAATACATGTTATCATCTCTTGGAACTAAGGAGATAAAATTGAAATAGACTCTGTGCTAGTTGTAAATGAATATCCTGAAATTTTCCTGATGATGTTTCTGGTTTGTGTCCTGAAAGAGAATAGAATTTAGTATAGATTTGATGCCTGGTACTAGACCAATTTCTATGCAACCATATAGAATGTCATTATTGAAATTAATCGAGTTAAAGAAACAATTGGAAGAATTATTAGAAAAACAGTTTGTAAGGCCTAGTGTGTCCCTATGGTGAGCCTCAGTATTATTAGTTAAAAAGAAAGATGGAGGATCTAGGTTATGTATAGATTATAGACAATTAAATAAAGTAACTATAACGAATAAATATCCTTTACCTAGAATAGATGATTTAATGGACCAACTTAGAGGAGCAACAATTTTCTCTAAAATAGATTTAAGGTCTGGGTACCAATAAATTACAGTAAAAAGGAGGATATACCCAAGACTGCTTTTAGGACTAGATATGGACATTATGAATATCAAGTGATGCCATTTGGAGTGACTAATGGCCCAGCAGTGTTGGATTATATGAATAGGGTGTTTGGACCATACTTAGATCATTTTGTAGTAGTATTTACAGATGATATATTAATATATTCTAAAAATAAAGAAGAACATGAAAATCATCTTAGAATAATATTAGAAATTTTAAAAGATAGAAAATTATATGCTAAATTGTCTAAGTGTGAATTTTGGTTGGAGGAAGTGAAAATTTTAGGACATTTAATTTCTAAAGATGAACTAAGTGTAGATTTTTCTAAGGTAGAAGCAGTTTTAGAATGGGAAAGGCCTAAGACAGTAACTGAGATTAGTAGTTCTTAAGATTTGATGGATATTATAGAAGATTGATTGAAGGATTTTCTAAGATAGCTGAACCCTTAATAGAATTTTATTTGGAGTGAGAGTTGTGAGAAAATTTTCGAAGAATTGAAACATAAATTGACTACCTCACTAGTTTTAGTTTTACCCGACCTAAATGAATCCTATGAGGTATACTGTGATGTTTCATCTCTAGGGTTAAGATGTGTGTTGATATAAAATAAGAAAGTGGTAGCTTATGCATCTAGGCGGTTGAAATCACATGAGAGAAATTATCCTACTCATGATTTGGAGTTAGCAGCTATAGTTTTTGCTTTGAAGATTTGGAGACATTATTTATATGGATCAATATTTGATGTATATATAGTGATCATAAGTGTTTAAAATATTTGTTTAAAAAAAAAAAAAAAAAAAAAAAAAAATTGGAAAGGAGAAAAAGAAGATGGATGGAGTTTATTAAAGATTATGATTTTCAATTAAGGTATCATCCAATAGAGGCTAATGTAGTAGAAGATGCTTTAAGTAGGAAAATTGTGCATATGTCAACTATGAGGATTAAAGAATTAGAGTTAATAGAATAATTTAGAGATTTAAATCTATGTACAGTTAGGAAAAAGGATAAAATTCCATTTGGAATTATTACCATCACTAATGAATTTTTGGAAGAAATTAGGAAGAAACAAGATGCAGATGAATGTATTCCAGAAAAGAAAGGATTAATGGGATCAGGTAAGGAAAAAGGATTTAATTTAGGAATGGATATAATTATTAGGTTTAAAATAGAATTTGTGTACCTAATGATCAAGAATTTAAGGAATTAATTTTGAAGGAAGGGCACAAAAGTAAACTTAGTATTCATCCTAGAACAACAAAAATATATAAAGATTTAAAGGGAATGTTTTGGTGGTCTAGGATGAAGAGAGATGTAGCAGAATATGTGGCTAGATGTTTAACATGTTAGAAAGCAAAGATTGAATATCAGAAACCCTTTGATCTGTTACATCCTTTAGAGATACCTATATGGAAACGGAATAGTATATCAATAGATTTTGTGGTAGGATTACCTAGAACACATAGGAATTTTGATACCATTTGAGTAATTGTAGATAGATTAACTAAATTAGTACATTTTGCTTTCAATAAATATTAGGTATTCTTTAGAAAAATTAGCTTAATTGTACTTAAAGGAAATAATTAGATTATCTGGAGTACCTACTAGTATAGAGTCTAATAAAGACCCTAGCTTTGTTTTTAAATTTTTGGAAAGATTTTCAGAACGCTTTAAGAAGTAAAATTTTATCTTAGTTTAGTATAACACCCTAAGATTGATGGTCAAACAGAAAGGACTATTCGGACATTAGAAGATCGCTTAAGAGCCTGTACATTAGAAGAGAAAGGAAAACCTAACATTTGAAACAAAGCCTATTAAGATTGAGGACAGAAGGATTAAGTACCTGAGAGGTAAAGAAATTTCTCTAGTTAAGGTTATTTGGGATGATATCAGAGGTGATGCTACGTGGGAGTTAGAGGAAAAAATGAAAGAAACATATCCTCATTTGTTTGTATAGTTATTTTGTTGTATAGTTGTATGGTTATATATTTGTATTAGAAATTTCGAGGACGAAATTTTTATTAGTAGGGGAGAATTGTAACATCCTCATTTTATTAATTGTACGCATTTATATATGTATATTATTAACATTTATGCACTATATTTTATAGAAACCTTATGTTCATATTCTCTTAATGAAATTAATACAGTTCTACTCAGAAGAATTTTCTGAATTTCCAAATGTCTTTATTTTTGCCGAAATTGATAGTTGACTGGACTGCTATGTCAGACAGCTGTCCAGGGTAAATTTTCAAGTATAGAATTTTGAACTCATTTATAACTTAAAAGAAAGGT
Source organism: Pueraria montana var. lobata (assembly GCA_026413185.1). Lineage (NCBI taxonomy): Eukaryota > Viridiplantae > Streptophyta > Magnoliopsida > Fabales > Fabaceae > Pueraria > Pueraria montana. Next base: position 72,244,281 of record CM048646.1, on the reverse strand, counting down.
AATAGAATATAGATTAAAAATATATACAGATAAAGAATTAAAATGCTTATTCAGAATTGTTAGGATTTTCTGAAAGTTAGAACTTTGAGGAATTATTACGGTAAAATTCTAAGACAGAAAATTTAGAGAAAATTCATAGGATATCTATAGAATTATCTAATAATTGTAATATACTTAGAATAATTATTAAAAATGTTTAACCAAGAAAAATTTAAATTAGAACCTTAACCAATCAAAAAGTGACAACTTAGGCTTTTCTAAGATCACTAAATTAAGCTAAATAGGCTTGGATTAAGAGATAAGTAAGACACTACCCCAAGGTTTTTGATAGTGAGGAATCCATTGGTGATGTTATTTTCTTCAAATTCTAATCACATTGTAAAATAATTAGCAGCCCTAATTACCTTCTAGAAATTTCTACAAAGTGCTTGAAATGTTGACTTTTGGGGTAGGCAAGTGACTTGGAACTCCTTGGCTGTCCAAGTGGGCTGGAAAGGCTTGGCAAGTGGACTTCCCTTGGTCCAATTGAGCTGCTGGACGTGCAGGCAGCAGCTGGACTTGAAGGCAAAGTCCAATTTGGTTAATAAAATTTTTTAGAAGCATTTAACTTAAGTAAAAGGAGAAAAAAATCACCAAAAACTCAAAAACAGAACCATGAGTCTCCAAACCCAGCAGCTGCAGTTTTCATTTCAATTTCATCTTAACTTCATCATCTCATCTCAAATTAAGAAACCAAACCATCCAAACTCCCTAAACCCTAAGCTAATCGGCAAAAAGGAAAAGAAATTGGAGGAAATCTCAAAAATTCCTACAAGACCAAGGAGTGAGGGAGAAAGGAATTCAAGGCTTTTTCTTCAATTAAAGAGTCTAAGGTAAGGATCTAGGCATTTAATTTCAATTAGAACCCTTGGAATTAGAAGAAAACATGTTGTAGGGTTAGATTAAATTTGTGACCTAGAATCATGAAAACTTGAAATTGATTTAGGGGTTTTGTGTTTTTGATGCTTGTGATTGTAATTCATGGATTGGAATGATGTGTGATTGAATTTTTAATGTGTTGTGATGGTTGAAATTTGAGTTGCTTGAATTTAATTGAATTGAGATTTGGTTGAATTTTGGTTGAAATTGGAGTTTGTTGCTTTGGAAAATATGTTGAGAATGGTAGTGAGACCATTCGGGCAGCCCTAATTGCAAGGGATATTATGTGGAAATTTTTATAAAACCAAGGGCAAAATGGTCATTTTACATGTAGGGACACATTGGGTATTTTGGAAAAAGATTGAGGGCATTTTCGGAAATTATTAAAAATACTAAGGTTATAATGTAAATTGCTTAAAATTTTGTATCCTTGTATGTTAAGGTGTACAAATTATTTGTTTGATTGTGATCATGAACAAAATCCATTAGCATGAGTCTTTTTGGGGGATTTATAAAAGTATCAAATGAGAAAGAATTATGTTGACTAACCAGGACTGTGGTAGTCATGAGAATTGAGTTGATTTATGAGTAATGACTTTTGTTGACTGACCGGGACTGCGGTAGTCATGTGAAATGAAACTGATTGAGAAATGAATTGTTGACTGACCGGGACTGCGGTAGTCATGTGAAATGAAACTGATTGAGAAATGAATTGTTGACTAACCGGGACTGCGGTAGTCATGTGAAATGAAAATGATTGAGAAAGGATTTTTGGGGTGAGTAGAATTTGTTAAACAGGACCGTATAATCAGTGATTATATAGTCTGTGGGGATAAGGATATTGGCAATTCCATATGTGGCTGTAATCTGGACAGAGATGCTGCCGTGGTGGCCTTCCTGGATATCCTGATCTCCTAATTCTGTTTAGTTTATTCGCGTTTAGTAGGGGCTGATGGCTGAATTGCTGTACGTAATGGTAGGCCAGTTACTTACTAAACACTCAAAGGGGAAGTCTCCATGGAGCAGGGTCAAAACAAATTTGAGTCAAAAACTGCATTGCATAAATCATACTGCATTTAATTATGTGTGTAACTAATTAATTTGTTATGATATGTATTTGTTTGAAATTGTTTTAATTCTATGAGAAATTAAATGCCTGATCCTGTAATGCTGTCCCCAGATTCTAGGGGAGTGTGAATTGCAGGTGCTTGAAGATATAGTTATATGATGAAGATGCAGAAATTCCAGAGCATATAGGATGGGACTATTTTGGGTAGACAATAATTTGTAGTAGTTAGAATTATTTTGTAGCAGTGTTTATATAAATTTTAATGATGTAAATTACAGAACATATTTTGGATTGTAAGAGATCGTATCAGAACTTTGAAATAAATATATAAAATGAATTAAATAGTTAAATTATGTTTTATAAAAAAAAAGGGGGTTACACCAATCTCTATGCAACCCTATAGAATGGCACCATTGGAATTAACTGAATTAAAGAAACAATTGGAAGAGTTGCTAGAAAAACAATTTATAAGACCTAGTGTGTCACCATGGGGAGCCCCAGTGTTATTAGTTAAAAAGAAAGATGGGGGATCTAGGTTATGTATAGATTATAGACAATTAAATAAAGTAACTATAAAGAATAAATATCCTTTACCTAGAATAGATGATTTAATGGATCAACTTAGGGGAGCAACAATTTTTTCTAAAATAGATTTAAGGTCTGGGTACCATCAAATTAGAGTTAAAAAGGAAGACATACCCAAGACTGCCTTTCGGACTAGATATGGACATTATGAATATCAAGTGATGCCATTTGGAGTAACTAATGCACCAGCCGTGTTTATGGATTATATGAATAGAGTGTTTAGACAATATTTAGATAATTTTGTAGTAGTATTTATAGATGACATATTAATATATTCTAAAAATAAAGAAGAACATGAAAATCATCTCAGAATAATATTAGAAACTTTAAAAGATAGAAAATTATTTGCAAAAATGTCTAAATGTGAATTTTGGTTAGAGGAAGTAAAATTTTTGGGGCATGTAATTTCTAAAGAGGGAATAAGTGTAGATCCTTCTAAGGTAGAAGCGGTTTTGGAATGGGAGAGACCTAAAACAGTAACTGAGATTAGGAGTTTCTTAGGATTAGCTGGGTATTATAGAAGATTTATTGAAGGGTTTTCTAAGATAGCTGGACCATTAACTGAATTAACTAGGAAAAACCAACCTTTTGTGTGGAGTGAAAGTTGTGAGAAAAGTTTTCAAGAGTTGAAAGATAAATTGACTACCTCACCAGTTTTAATTTTACCTGACCCAAATGAACCTTATGATGTATATTGTGATGCTTCTTATCAAGGGTTAGGATGTGTGTTAATGCAGAATAGGAAAGTGGTAGCATATGTGTCTAGGCAGTTGAGACCACATGAGAGAAATTATCCTACACATGATTTAGAATTAGCTGCCATAGTGTTTGCTTTGAAAATTTGGAGACATTATTTGTATGGGTCTAAATTTAATGTGTATAGTGACCATAAGAGTTTAAAATATTTGTTTGATCAAAAGGAACTTAACATGAGACAAAGAAGATGGATGGAGTTTATTAAAGACTATGATTTTCAATTAATGTATCATCCAGGAAAAGCTAATGTAGTAGCAGATGCCTTAAGTAGGAAAATTGTACATGTGTCAACTATGATGATTAAAGAATTAGAATTAATAGAACAATTTAGAGATTTGAACTTGTGTACAGTTAGAGAAAAAGATAAAATTCAATTAGGAAGGATTACCATTGCTAATGATTTTTTGGAAGATATTAGGAAGAAACAAGATGTAGATACATTCATTCAAGAAAAGAAAGCTTTAATAGGAACAGATAAAGTAAAAGAATTTAATTTGGGAACAGATGGAATTATTAGATTTAAAAATAGAATTTGTGTACCTAATAACCAAGAATTAAAAGAATTAATTTTAGAAGAAGGACATAAAAGCAAATTGAGTATTCACCCTGGAACTACAAAAATGTACAAAGATTTAAAAGAAATGTTTTGGTGGCCTAAGATGAAGAAAGAGGTAACAGAATATGTAGCTAGATGCTTAACTTGTTAAAAAGCAAAAATTGAACATCAGAAACCCTCTGGCATGTTACAACCTTTAGAAATACCTGTGTGGAAATGGGATAGTATATCAATGGATTTTGTAGTAGGATTACCTAGAACTAATAAAAATTGTGATTCTATTTGGGTAATTGTAGATAGATTAACTAAATCAGCACATTTTCTTCCAATAAATATTAGGTATTCTTTAGAAAGATTAGCTCAATTGTATATAAAAGAAATAGTTAAATTACATGGGGTACCTACTAGTATAGTATCAGATAGAGATCCTAGATTTGTTTCTAAATTTTGGAGAGAATTTCAGAAAGCCTTAGGAAGTAGATTACATCTTAGTTCAGCATACCACCCTCAGACAGATGGCCAAACAGAAAGAACCATTCAATCATTAGAAGATCTTTTGAGAGCTTGTACATTAGAAGAGAAAGGGAATTGGGAAGATATATTACCTCTAGTAGAATTTACATATAATAATAGTTATCATTCTAGTATAGGTATGGCTCCCTATGAAGCATTGTATGGTAGGAAATGTAGGACACCTTTGGTATGGTATCAGGATGGTGAGAATCTTTTGATAGGGCCAGACATTATTCAGCAAACCACTGAGAAAGTAAAATTTATTCAGGAGAAAATGAAAACTGCACAGAGTAGACAGAAAAATTATGCAGATAAAAGAAGAAAACCTTTGGAATTTCAAGAAAGTGAACATGTCTTTTTGAAAGTCACACCAACAACTGGGGTTGGCAGAGCAATAAAGTCTAAGAAACTAACTCCTAAATTTATTGGACCTTACCAAATTCTCAGAAAAATTGGACCTATGGCCTATCAAATAGCCTTACCACCCTTTTTGTCAAACCTCCATGATGTGTTCCATGTGTCACAACTAAGACAGTACATCCCAGATCCTTCACATGTCATTGAACCTGATCAAATACAGGTAAAGGAAAACCTAACATTTGAAACAAAGCCTGTTAAGATTGAGGACAGAAGGATTAAGTACCTGAGAGGTAAAGAAATTTCTCTGGTTAAGGTTATTTGGGATGATATCAGAGGTGATGCTACATGGGAGTTAGAGGAGAGAATGCGAGAAGCATATTCTCATTTGTTTGTATAGTTTTTTTTTTTAGCTGTATAGTTGTATGGTTGTATATTTGTATTAGAAATTTCGAGGACGAAATTTTTATTAGTAGGGGAGAATTGTAACATCCTCATTTTACTATTTGTACGCACTTATATATGTACATTATGAACACATTAGCACTGTATTTTATAGAAACTTTATGAACATATTTTCTTAATGAAATTAATACAGTTCTACTCAGAAGAATTTTCTGAATTTACAAATGTCTTTGTTTTTGCTAAAATTGATAGTTGACGGGACTGCTATGTCAGACAGCTGTCCAGGATAAATTTTCAAGTATAGAATTTTGAACTCAATTATAACTTAAAAGAAAGGTAATAGAATATAGATTAAAAATATATACAGATAAAGAATTAAAATGCTTATTCATAATTGTTAAGATTTTCTAAAAGTTAGAACTTTGAGAAATTATTACGGTAAAATTCTAAGACAGAAAATTTAGAGAAAATTTGTAGGGCATCTATAGAATTATCTAATAATTTTAATATACTTAGAATAATTATTAAAAATGTTTAACCAGGAAAATTTTAATTTAGAACCTTAACCAATCAAAAAGTGACAACTTAGGCTTTTCTAATGTCACTAAATTAAGCTAATTAGGCTTGGATTAAGAGATAAGTAAGACACTACCCCAAGGTTTTTGATAGTGAGGAATCCAATGGTGGTGTTATTTTCTTTAAATTCTAATTAGTTTGTAAGATAATTAAAACCCTAAAAATAATCTAGAAAACTCTAAACTAGCCTACAATTTTTGACCCATTGACCAAGGTATTAGCACCCAACGTTGGGAACTAATTTGGCTGTCCAAAGGGCTGCAGATTGTGATTTTTGTCCAAATTGGCTGCTATTGGAACAAGGCAGCAGCAGCAGCAGCTGTACGTGTGAAAAAAAAAAAAAATTGAGTGAAGAAAAATCTACAAAATTCTAGAATTTTGACTTTTGAGGAAGCAAGTTGGCTAGTCACCTAAGGCACCCATTTGGCACATCCAAGTGTGCTGAGAAGTCTGGCCATTTGGCTGCCCCACTAACTGCAGCTGGACGTGAGGCTTTTATTAAATATGGTAGAGAAAATTTTTAATTAAAGCTTAAGAAATCAACACAAAACAAAAAGTCACAAAAGCTAGTATTTTTCCCAAAACAGAACCGTGAGTCTCCAAAGCCAGCAGCTGCAGTTTCAATTTTCTTTACATCTTAAACCCATCATCTCATCCCAAATTAAGAAATCAAACCATCCAAACTTCACCCTACCTCACATAATTCGGCTAGTAGAGAAAGAAATTGGAGAAAATCTCAAAAAATTCCTACAAGACCAAGGAGTGAGGGAGAAAGGAATTCAAGGCTTTTTCTTCAATTAAAGAGTCTAAGGTAAGGATCTAGGCATTTAATTTCAATTAGAACCCTTGGAATTAGAAGAAAACATGTTGTAGGGTTAGATTAAAATTTTGACCTAGAATCATGAAAACTTGAAATTGATTTAGGGGTTTTGTGTTTTTGATGCTTGTGATTGAAATTCATGGATTGGAATGATGTTTGATTGAATTTTTAAGGTGTTGTAATGGTTGAAATTTGGTTTGTTGAATTTTGATTGAATTTGTGATTTGATTGAATTTTGGTTGGAATTGGAGTTTGTAGCTTTGGAAGAATTGTTGAGAATGGCTTGTAGACCATTCGGCCAGCCCTAAATGCAAGGGATATTATGTGGAATTTTTTTTAAAAACAAGGGCAAAATGGTCATTTTACATGTAGGGACACATTGGGTATTTTGGAAAAAGATTGAGGGCATTTTCGGAAATTATTAAAAATACTAATGTTATAATGTAAATTGCTTAAATTTTTGTATCCTTGTATGTTAATGTGTACAAATTATTTATTTGATTGTGATCATGAACAAAATTCATTAGCATGAGTCTTTTTGGGGGATTTATAAAAGTATCAAATGAGAAAGAATTATGTTGACTAACCGGGACTGCGGTAGTCATGTGAAATGAAACTGATTGAGAAATGAATTGTTGACTAACCGAGATTACGGTAGTCATGTGAAATGCAAATGATTGAGAAAGGATTTTGGGGTGAGTAGAATTTGTTAGACAGGACCGTATAATCTGTGATTATATAGTCTGTGGGGTGAGGGATATTGGCAATTCCACATGTGGCTGGAAACTGGACTGAGTTGCGGTCGTGGTAGCCTTCCTGGGTATCCTGATCTCCTAATTCTGTTTAGCTTATTCGCGTTTAGTAGGGGCTGATAGCTGAATTACAGTACGTAATGGTAGGCCAGTTACTTACTAAACACTCAAAGGGGAAGTCTCCATGGAGCAGAGTCAAAAATGATTTTGAGTCAAAACTGCATTTGCATAAATCATACTGCATTTAATTATGTGTGTTACAAATTAATTTGTTATGATATGTATTTGTTTGAAATTGTTTTATTGTATGAGAAATTAAATGCCTGATCCGGTAATGCTGTCCCCAGATTCTAGGGGAGTGTGATTGCAGGTATTTGGAGGATTAATTAGAAGTCACAGATGCAGACATACTCTAGAGCTATAGGAATAGGGGTTTTTGGCTTTAGATACTTTTGTATTAATTAGAAATAATTTTGTAATAGTATTTTCTGTAAATTTTAATAATGTAAATTATAAAGACAAACTTTAAACTTAATGTAACGTATTTATTTTATTTGTAAAATTTCGTGTTTATGGATTTTATATAGAAATTAAGTAATTAAAAAAAAAAAAAAAAAAAAAAAGGGGTTACAGATATCTCGTTTAATTTTGTTAAAAATACATATTCCCTCTCATAAATAATGGAAATTCTTATAAACGTTGGATAAAAAACTAATAAAGGAAACTATTAATGTGACTGTTATATTTTTAATGTGATATGTAATTGGCGTAGAAATATGAAAATTTCACGATATGGTTGGGAGGTGAAATAATAAAAAGATTAGAACTTTTTTTTTGGTGAGATCTAAAGTGATCATTCCCTTCCAAATTGGCATAAAATGAGAGAAGACGTAAAAAAATTTCAGGATATCTCGTTTAATTTTATTGAAAATACATATCTCCTCTCATAAATAATGGAAATTTTTACAAACGTTGGGATAAAAAACTAATAAAGGAAACTATTAATGTGATTGTTATCCTTCTAATGTGATTGGTAATTGTCGTAGAAATATCAACATTTCACAATATGTTTGGGAGGTGAAATAATAAAAAGATTATAATTTTTTTTTGGTTTGATCTGAAGAGATCATTTCCTTCCAAATTGGCATAAAATGAGAGATGACCAAAAAAATTTTAGGATATCTCGTTTAATTTTGTTAAAAATACATATTCCCTCTCATAAATAATGGAAATTCTTATAAACGTTGGGATAAAAAACTAATAAAGGAAACTGTTAATGTGACTGTTATCTTTTTAATGTGATTGGTAATTGTCGTAGAAATATGAAAATTTCCCGATATGGTTGGGAGGTGAAATAATAAAAAGATTAGAACTTTTTTTTGGTGAGATCTAAAGAGATCATTCCCTTCCAAATTAGCATAAAATGAGAGAAGAACTAAAAAAATTCAGGATATCTCGTTTAATTTTATTAAAAATACATATCTCCTCTCATAAATAATGGAAATTTTTACAAACGTTGGGATAAAAAACTAATAAAGGAAACTATTAATGTGATTGTTATCCTTTTAATGTGATTGGTAATCGTCGTAGAAATATCAAAATTTCACAATATGTTTGGGAGGTGAAATAATAAAAAGATTATAATTTTTTTTTGGTTTGATCTGAAGAGATCATTTCCTTCCAAATTGGCATAAAATGAGAGACGACCAAAAAAAATTTGAGGATATCTCGTTTAATTTTGTTAAAAATACATATTCCCTCTCATAAATAATGGAATTTCTTATAAACGTTGGGATAAAAAACTAATAAAGGAAACTATTAATGTGACTGTTATCTTTTTAATGTGATTGGTCATTGTCGTAGAAATATGAAAATTTCAAGATATGTTTAGGAGGTGAAATATTAAAAAGATTAGAACTTTTTTTTGGTGAGATCTAAAGAGATCATTCCCTTCCAAATTGGCATAAAATGAGAGAAGACCAAAAAAATTTGAGGATATCTCGTTTAATTTTGTTAAAAATACATATTCCCTCTCATAAATAATGGAAATTCTTATAAACGTTGGATAAAAAACTAATAAAGGAAACTAATAATGTGACTGTTATATTTTTAATGTGATATGTAATTGGCGTAGAAATATGAAAATTTAACGATATGGTTGGGAGGTGAAATAATAAAAAGATTAGAACTTTTTTTTTGGTGAGATCTAAAGTGATCATTCCCTTCCAAATTGGCATAAAATGGGAGAAGACGTAAAAAAATTTCAGTATATCTCGTTTAATTTTATTGAAAATACATATCTCCTCTCATAAATAATGGAAATTTTTACAAACGTTGGGATAAAAAACTAATAAAGGAAACTATTAATGTGATTGTTATCCATCTAATGTGATTGGTAATTGTCGTAGAAATATCAACATTTCACAATATGTTTGGGAGGTGAAATAATAAAAAGATTATAATTTTTTTTTGGTTTGATCTGAAGAGATCATTTCCTTCCAAATTGGCATAAAATGAGAGATGACCAAAAAAATTTTAGGATATCTCGTTTAATTTTGTTAAAAATACATATTCCCTCTCATAAATAATGGAAATTCTTATAAACGTTGGGATAAAAAACTAATAAAGGAAACTGTTAATGTGACTGTTATCTTTTTAATGTGATTGGTAATTGTCGTAGAAATATGAAAATTTCCCGATATGGTTGGGAGGTGAAATAATAAAAAGATTAGAACTTTTTTTTTGGTGAGATCTAAAGAGATCATTCCCTTCCAAATTAGCATAAAATGAGAGAAGAACTAAAAAAATTCAGGATATCTCGTTTAATTTTATTAAAAATACATATCTCCTCTCATAAATAATGGAAATTTTTACAAACGTTGGGATAAAAAACTAATAAAGGAAACTATTAATGTGATTGTTATCCTTTTAATGTGATTGGTAATTGTCGTAGGAATATCAAAATTTCACGATATGTTTGGGAGGTGAAATAATAAAAAGATTATAATTTTTTTTTGGTTTGATCTGAAGAGATCATTTCCTTCCAAATTGGTATAAAATGAGAGACGACCAAAAAAAATTTGAGGATATCTCGTTTAATTTTGTTAAAAATACATATTCCCTCTCATAAATAATGGAAATTCTTATAAACGTTGGGATAAAAAACTAATAAAGGAAACTATTAATGTGACTGTTATCTTTTTAATGTGATTGGTCATTGTCGTAGAAATATGAAAATTTCACAATATATTTAGGAGGTGAAATATTAAAAAGATTAGAACTTTTTTTTTGTGAGATCTAAAGAGATCATTCCCTTCGAAATTGGCATAAAATGAGAGAAGACCAAAAAAAATTGAGGATATCTAGTTTAATTTTGTTAAAAATACATATTCCCTGTCATAAATAATGGAAATTCTTATAAACGTTGGATAAAAAACTAATAAAGGAAACTACTAATGTGACTGTTATCTTTTTAACGTGATATGTAATTGGCGTAGAAATATGAAAATTTCACGATATGGTTGGGAGGTGAAATAATAAAAAGATTAGAACTTTTTTTTGGTGAGATCTAAAGTGATCATCCCCTTCCAAATTGGCATAAGATGAGAGAAGAACTAAAAAAATTTCAGGATATCTCGTTTAATTTTATTAAAAATACATATCTCCTCTCATAAATAATGGAAATTTTTACAAACGTTGGGATAAAAAACTAATAAAGGAAACTATTAATGTGATTGGTAATTGTCGTAGAAATATCAAAATTTCACAATATGTTTGGGAGGTGAAATAATAAAAAGATTATAATTTTTTTTTGGTTTGATCTGAAGAGATCATTTCCTTCCAAATTGGCATAAAATGAGAGACGACCAAAAAAACTTTGAGGATATCTCGTTTAATTTTGTTAAAAATACATATTCCCTCTCATAAATAATGGAAATTCTTATAAACGTTGGGATAAAAAACTAATAAAGGAAACTAATAATGTGACTGTTATCTTTTTAATGTGATTGGTCATTGTCGTAGAAATATGAAAATTTCACGATATGTTTAGGAGGTGAAATATTAAAAAGATTAGAACTTTTTTTTGGTGAGATCTAAAGAGATCATTCCCTTCCAAATTGGCATAAAATGAGAGAAGACCAAAAAAATTTGAGGATATCTCGTTTAATTTTGTTAAAAATACATATTCCCTCTCATAAATAATGGAAATTCTTATAAACGTTGGATAAAAAACTAATAAAGGAAACTATTAATGTGACTGTTATATTTTTAATGTGATATGTAATTGGCGTAGAAATATGAAAATTTCACGATATGGTTGGGAGGTGAAATAATAAAAAGATTAGAACTTTTTTTTTGGTGAGATCTAAAGTCATCATTCCCTTCCAAATTGGCATAAAATGAGAGAAGACGTAAAAAAATTTCAGGATATCTCGTTTAATTTTATTGAAAATACATATCTCCTCTCATAAATAATGGAAATTTTTACAAACGTTGGGATAAAAAACTAATAAAGGAAACTATTAATGTGATTGTTATCCTTCTAATGTGATTGGTAATTGTCGTAGAAATATCAACATTTCACAATATGTTTGGGAGGTGAAATAATAAAAAGATTATAATTTTTTTTTGGTTTGATCTGAAGAGATCATTTCCTTCCAAATTGGCATAAAATGAGAGATGACCAAAAAAATTTTAGGATATCTCGTTTAATTTTGTTAAAAATACATATTCCCTCTCATAAATAATGGAAATTCTTATAAACGTTGGGATAAAAAACTAATAAAGGAAACTGTTAATGTGACTGTTATCTTTTTAATGTGATTGGTAATTGTCGTAGAAATATGAAAATTTCACGATATGGTTGGGAGGTGAAATAATAAAAAGATTAGAACTTTTTTTTGGTGAGATCTAAAGAGATCATTCCCTTCCAAATTAGCATAAAATGAGAGAAGAACTAAAAAAATTCAGGATATCTCGTTTAATTTTATTAAAAATACATATCTCCTCTCATAAATAATGGAAATTTTTACAAACGTTGGGATAAAAAACTAATAAAGGAAACTATTAATGTGATTGTTATCCTTTTAATGTGATTGGTAATTGTCGTAGAAATATCAAAATTTCACAATATGTTTGGGAGGTGAAATAATAAAAAGATTATAATTTTTTTTTGGTTTGATCTGAAGAGATCATTTCCTTCCAAATTGGCATAAAATGAGAGACGACCAAAAAAAATTTGAGGATATCTCGTTTAATTTTGTTAAAAATACATATTCCCTCTCATAAATAATGGAAATTCTTATAAACGTTGGGATAAAAAACTAATAAAGGAAACTGTTAATGTGACTGTTATCTTTTTAATGTGATTGGTAATTGTCGTAGAAATATGAAAATTTCACGATATGGTTGGGAGGTGAAATAATAAAAAGATTAGAACTTTTTTTTGGTGAGATCTAAAGTGATCATTCCCTTCCAAATTGGCATAAAATGAGAGAAGACGTAAAAAAATTTCAGGATATCTCGTTTAATTTTATTAAAAATACATATCTCCTCTCATAAATAATGGAAATTTTTACAAATGTTGGGATAAAAAACTAATAAAGGAAACTATTAATGTGATTGTTATCCTTTTAATGTGATTGTCGTAGAAATATCAAAATTTCACTATATGTTTGGGAGGTGAAATAATAAAAAGATTATAATTTTTTTTTGGTTTGATCTGAAGAGATAATTTCCTTCCAAATTGGCATAAAATGAGAGACGACCAAAAAAAATTTGAGGATATCTCGTTTAATTTTGTTAAAAATACATATTCCCTCTCATAAATATTGGAAATTCTTATAAACGTTGGGATAAAAAACTAATAAAGGAAACTATTAATGTGACTGTTGTAACATCCTCATTTTATTAATTGTACGCATTTATATATGTATATTATTAACATTTATGCACTATATTTTATAGAAACCTTATGTACATATTCTCTTAATGAAATTAATACAGTTCTACTCAGAAGAATTTTCTGAATTTGTAAATGTCTCTGTTTTTGCTGAAATTGATAGTTGACTGGACTGCTATGTCAGACAGCTGTCCAGGATAAAATTTCAAGTATAGAATTTTGAACTCATTTATAACTTAAAAGAAAGGTAATAGAATATAGATTAAAAATATATACAGATAAAGAATTAAAATGCTTATTCAGAATTGTTAGGATTTTCTGAAAGTTAGAACTTTGAGAAATTATTACGGTAAAATTTTAAGACAGAAAATTTAGAGAAAATTCATAGGATATCTATAGAATTATCTAATAATTGTAATATACTTAGAATAATTATTAAAAATGTTTAACCAAGAAAAATTTAAATTAGAACCTTAACCAATCAAAAAGTGACAACTTAGGTTTTTCTAATGTCACTAAATTAAGCTAATTAGGCTTGGATTAAGAGATAAGTAAGACACTACCCCAAGGTTTGTGATAGTGAGGAATCCATTGGTGATGTTATTTTCTTCAAATTCTAATCACATTGTAAAATAATTAGCAGCCCTAATTACCTTCTAGAATTTTCTACAAAGTGCTTGAAATGTTGACTTTTGGGGTAGGCAAGTGACTTGGAACTCCTTGGCTGTCCAAGTGGGCTGGAAAGGCTTGGCAAGTGGACTTCCCTTGGTCCAATTGAGCTGCTGGACGTGCAGGCAGCAGCTGGACTTGAAGGCAAAGTCCAATTTGGTTAATAAAATTTTTTAGAAGCATTTAACTTAAGTAAAAGGAGAAAAAAATCACCAAAAAACTCAAAAACAGAACCATGAGTCTCCAAACCTAGCAGCTGCAGTTTTCATTTCAATTTCATCTTAACTTCATCATCTCATCTCAAATTAAGAAACCAAACCATCCAAACTCCCTAAACCCTAAGCTAATCGGCAAAAAGGAAAAGAAATTGGAGGAAATCTCAAAAATTCCTACAAGACCAAGGAGTGAGGGAGAAAGGAATTCAAGGCTTTTTCTTCAATTAAAGAGTTTAAGGTAAGGATCTAGGCATTTAATTTCAATTAGAACCCTTGGAATTAGAAGAAAACATGTTGTAGGGTTAAATTCAATTTTTGACCTAAAATCATGAAAACTTGAAATTGATTTAGGGGTTTTGTGTTTTTGATGCTTGTGATTGAAATTCATGGATTGGAATGATGTTTGATTGAATTTTTAAGGTGTTGTAATGGTTGAAATTTGGTTTGTTGAATTTTGATTGAATTTGTGATTTGATTGAATTTTGGTTGGAATTGGAGTTTGTTGCTTTGGAAAATATGTTGAGAATGGTAGTGAGACCATTCGGCCAGCCCTAAATGCAAGGGATATTATGTGGAAATTTTTGTAAAATCAAGGGCAAAATGGTCATTTTACATGTAGGGACAAAATGGGAATTTTTGAAAAAGAGCAAGGGTAATTTGGTCATTTCAAAATTTAGGACATAGATGGAATTCTAGAAAAGATTAAGGGTATTTTAGTAACTTTACCTAATAGTGAATTTTTATAATTTTTATGTGATTGCTTAATATTAATTATTTGTTTATTAGCATCATTGTCATATTGCATAAGCTTGAGTTCTTAGAAAATACAAAGATTTCAAATGAGAAATGAGTATTTATGGGGGAATTGATTTCCAGGACTGTGTTGACTGACCGGACTGCGGTAGTCATGTATTTGAAAATTTGATTGAGATTATGAACAGAGAACTGTGTTGACTGACCGGACTGCGGTAGTCATGTATTTGAAAATATGATTGAGATTATGAACAGAGAACTGTGTTGACTGACCGGACTGCGGTAGTCATGTATTTGAAAAGATGATTGAGATTATGAACAGAGAATATGATAGTCCTGAGAAATGGGTGAGCAGAGTAAGTTAGACAGGACTGTATAGTCTGTGATTATATAGTCTGTGGGGTGAGGGATATTGGCAATTCCACATGTGGCTGTAATTTGGACAGAGATGCTGCCGTGGTGGCCTTCCGGGTATCCTGATCTCCTAATTCTGTTTAGTTTATTCGCGTTTAGTAGGGGCTGATTGTAACAGCCTGGGGGTCGCTTATTGGGCCTCTGGTGCCCTCAACGCCTCTGGTCCAGCAACTGCACTCATGAACTTCCCCTCGTGGACGCGGGGTTTCATACCCTCCCCAGGAATCGAACACAAGACCCTCCACGCTAAAGTCTTATGCCATGTGATTCCTGGTACACCAATTGAGCTAGCTCAATTGGTGTACCAGGAATCACATGGCATAAGACTTTAGCGTGGAGGGTCTTGTGTTCGATTCCTGGGGAGGGTATGAAACCCCGCGTCCACGAGGGGAAGTTCATGAGTGCAGTTGCTGGACCAGAGGCGTTGAGGGCACCAGAGGCCCAATAAGCGACCCCCAGGCTGTTACAAAAAAGGCACCCTTTTTTGGAAAGCCTGGGGGTCGCGAGCTCTAAGGTGCCCGGCCACTAATCCAGCAACTTCCCTCATGACTTTCCCCCTCGTGGACGCGGGGGTTTTTGCCTTCCCCAGGAATCGAACACAAGACCCTCCACGCTAAAGTCTTATGCCATGTGATTCCTGGTACACCAATTGAGCTAATGTAACACCCTAGAGGATATTACCTTTTTCTCCTTATATTGCTAAATTAATAGAGATTAGCATATAAGAATATCAGAGTTAACTATGCGGAAATTAAAACTTAAACTTATATTACATGAAATAAATCTAGTACAAAGCTCCTGGCACTTATGTGCCGTACAAGACATAAGTAATATACATAAAACATAAACTAAATTCCCATCCATTGGGAATTATACAAAAACTATACTAACAACATCTTTCTCCGGGAAAGCAGCTCCATGCTCCAAGCTCTTCCCACAAGGTGTCCACCTGCTAACCTGTAAAAACATGTAAACTAAACGGGATGAGACATAATGTCTCAGTGAGTGTTCCAAGGACTCTAGGCTGACTCTCTATTCTAGAGATCCTTTTCTTAACTCTCATGGCTTCTCTTTTCTTTTATAAATGCTCACACTCAAAACTATTACCTCATCACCTCTACATCACTATTTCTTAGGATCATACCTTGACCCTTGATGAGGTGTAACACCCTGGGGTATTACCCCTAGCTTTACATTTTATTCATCAAATGCGGATAATAAAAATGAAACATATATGATATCATTACTCAAGAATTTCAATGTTAAAAGTCATACATCATTCTCAAGAAACCTCATCATATACAAATCAAAGGCATTTCCCAATGTATGGAACATTATACTAAAAGAATATTTACATTACCAAGTATTTCAAAATTTATAAGCCAAAAGACATTAATATACATAACAAAACATCTTCATGACCAAGTGTCTTCGTTTTTCCATAACTTGCTCAATATGGAACATGGAAATTAAACTAATGAGACAAGGTCTCAGTGAGTGCTAAACATGCAACAAGATACTTATATGACCCATGGACACATCATAAACATAAACTTAGGCATCAACCATTGCTTACTTAACATTACTTCTTTCTTTGTATTTTCCGTCCTATGGCAAGTATTGAGCTCAAACATTCAAGGAGCGTCCCCCTTGTTCTATGCCATGACCTCGTATTTATATCCCCCTCCGGTCCGAGGGGCCTTTACCACATCTTTGGGGATGGGAAGTGACGGAACCCCGCCCATCATCCAAAGAGGGTACCTTTAATCTTTGCATGTCTTTTCTCTTAAAACTTTTGGTTTTCCATTGGTGTCCAAAATGATCAATACCTCTTTAATCCCATGGGGATTTTCTTTTATTAACATGTAAACACAAACATAAAGTACACACAAGTAGTATGTCAAAAAGCATAAACATCAATGGAATGTCATAAAATGTAAGAATGGAAAAGTAGTTCCAAGGGTCCCAGATGGCTTAGCTAGGGGTACTGCTAGCTTAGCCATATCCTATTTGAGTAATCTCTAGAGAATGGACAGCTTAGCCATAGGTTCCACTAGCTTAGCCATAGCCTATTTGAGAACTCTCTAAAGGTCGGATGGCTTAGCCGGGGCTTTCGCTAGCTTAGCTAGCCCGTTTGATAACTCCCTGTATATCACATGGCTTAGCTGGGGCTCTCGCTAGCTTAGCCAACCCGTTTAATAACTCTCTGGAAGTCAGATGGCTTAGCCAGGGCTCTCGCTAGCTTAGCCAACCCGTTTAATAACTCTCTGGAAGTCAGATGGCTTAGCCAGGGCTTTCGCTAGCTTAGCCAATGCTTACACTACTTTCTAGTTCCTCGCCTTAGCTTAGCGAGAATAGCCTCTCGCTTAGCCGCAAATGTTACAGGGTACAAACTATGAGTGTGTTGCTTAGCTAGACCTTTGGCTCGCTTAGCCAGAACGCGAAATCTGCAACTTCGCATGGGTTGCGAATCTATTGGATCTAATGCCATCCATGGATTCCAAGCACTCCAAGATACACCAATCAAACCCTAAACAATTCTATTACATATATAACCGTTTAATCTACTCAAAAGCATCCTCAAACATGCATAATCATCAAAATCCCAATATCTCCAAGCCTAGGGTTCAAAAGGGGAAAAAGGGAAGATAACAAATCAAAGGGGTAGGGATTGACAAGGGAAAACACTCACCTTTCGGGACATGTAGAGATGAGTTCCCGGCACTGGGTCTTTAGATCTCTGCTCTATCTCCTCCTTCCTCTTCTTCCTCTTCTTCTCCTCCTTCTCTCTAACTCTTCTTCTTTCTTTTTCTTTTCTCTCTCTATCTCTCTCTCTCCCTTTCTATTTAAATGTGGGGTGTGTGTGTAGTTGTGTGGTTCTTGGCCCATCTTGGGCCTTGGCTCCCCATCTGGGTCCTATTATCTTATTTCTATTGTATCTTATTATAAGGTAACTATTATTAATAATGCTTAAGGATATCCTTAAACCATTAAATACAAAACTATTCCATAAAAATATCTCTTTATTATTTATTTCTAAGATTCGTAAATTAGGGATGTTACACTGATGGCTGAATTGCTGTACGTAATGGTAGGCCAGTTACTTACTAAACACTCAAAGGGGAAGTCTCCATGGAGCAGGGTCAAAAATGAATTTGAGTCAAAAAATTGCATTTGCATAAATCATACTGCATTTCACTATGTGTGTAATTAATTAAATTGTTATGATGTGTAATTGTTTGAAATTGTTTTAATTCTATGAGAAATTAAATGCCTGATCCGGTAATGCTGTCCCCAGATTCTAGGGGAGTGTGATTGCAGGTATTTGGAAGATTAATTAGAAGTTACAGATGCAGACATGGTCTAGAGCTATAGGATGGGGACTATTTTGGGTAGACAATAATGTTGTAGTAGTTAGAATTATTTTGTAGCAGTGTTTATATAAATTTTAATGATGTAAATTACAGAACATATTTTGGATTGTAATAGAACGTATCAGAACTTTGAAATAAATATATAAAATAAATTAAATAGTTAAATTATGTTTTATAAGAAAAGGGGGTTACAACTGTTATCTTTTTAATGTGATTGGTAATTGTCGTAGAAATATGAAAATTTCACGATATGGTTGGGAGGTGAAATAATAAAAAGATTAGAACTTTTTTTGGTGAGATCAAAAGTGATCATTCCCTTCCAAATTGGCATAAAATGAGAGAAGACGTAAAAAAATTTCAGGATATCTCGTTTAATTTTATTAAAAATACATATCTACTCTCATAAATAATGGAAATTTTTACAAACATTGGGATAAAAAACTAATAAAGGAAACTATTAATGTGATTGTTATCCTTTTAATGTGATTGGTAATTGTCGTAGAAATATCAAAATTTCACAATATGTTTGGGAGGTGAAATAATAAAAAGATTATAATTTTTTTTTGGTTTGATCTGAAGAGATCATTTCCTTCCAAATTGGCATAAAATGAGAGACGACCAAAAAAAATTTTAGGATATCTCGTTTAATTTTATTAAAAATACATATTCCCTCTCATAAATAATGGAAATGGTTATAAACGTTGGGATAAAAAACTAATAAAGGAAACTATTAATGTGACTGTTATCTTTTTAATGTGATTGGTAATTGTCGTAGAAATATGAAAATTTCACGATATGGTTGGGAGGTGAAATAATAAAAAGATTAGAACTTTTTTTGGTGAGATCTAAAGTGATCATTCCCTTCCAAATTGGCATAAAATGAGAGAAGACGTAAAAAAATTTCAGGATATCTCGTTTAATTTTATTAAAAATACATATCTCCTCTCATAAATAATGGAAATTTTTACAAACATTGGGATAAAAAACTAATAAAGGAAACTATTAATGTGATTGTTATCCTTTTAATGTGATTGGTAATTGTCGTAGAAATATCAAAATTTCACAATATGTTTGGGAGGTGAAATAATAAAAAGATTATAATTTTTTTTTGGTTTGATCTGAAGAGATCATTTCCTTCCAAATTGGCATAAAATGAGAGACGACCAAAAAAAATTTTAGGATATCTCGTTTAATTTTATTAAAAATACATATTCCCTCTCATAAATAATGGAAATTGTTATAAACGTTGGGATAAAAAACTAATAAAGGAAACTATTAATGTGACTGTTATCTTTTTAATGTGATTGGTAATTGTCGTAGAAATATGAAAATTTCACGATATGGTTGGGAGGTGAAATAATAAAAAGATTAGAACTTTTTTTTGGTGAGATCTAAAGTGATCATTCCCTTCCAAATTGGCATAAAATGAGAGAAGACCAAAAAAATTTGAGGATATCTCGTTTAATTTTTTTAAAAATACATATTCCTTCTCATAAATAATGGAAATTCTTATAAACGTTGGGATAAAAAACTAATAAAGGAAACTATTAATGTGACTGTTATCTTTTTAATGTGATTGGTAATTGGCGTAGAAATATGAAAATTTCACAATATGGTTGGGAGGTGAAATAATAAAAAGATTAGAACTTTTTTTTGGTGAGATCTAAAGTGATCATTCCCTTCCAAATTGGCATAAAATGAGAGAAGACGTAAAAAAATTTCAGGATATCTCGTTTAATTTTATTAAAAATACATATCTCCTCTCATAAATAATGGAAATTTTTACAAACGTTGGTATAAAAAACTAATAAAGGAAACTATTAATGTGATTGTTATCCTTTTAATGTGATTGTCGTAGAAATATCAAAATTTCACAATATGTTTGGGAGGTGAAATAATAAAAAGATTATAATTTTTTTTTGGTTTGATCTGAAGAGATCATTTCCTTCCAAATTGGCATAAAATGAGAGACGACCAAAAAAAATTTTAGGATATCTCGTTTAATTTTATTAAAAATACATATTCCCTCTCATAAATAATGGAAATGGTTATAAACGTTGGGATAAAAAACTAATAAAGGAAACTATTAATGTGACTGTTATCTTTTTAATGTGATTGGTAATTGTCGTAGAAATATGAAAATTTCACGATATGGTTGGGAGGTGAAATAATAAAAAGATTAGAACTTTTTTTGGTGAGATCTAAAGTGATCATTCCCTTCCAAATTGGCATAAAATGAGAGAAGACGTAAAAAAATTTCAGGATATCTCGTTTAATTTTATTAAAAATACATATCTCCTCTCATAAATAATGGAAATTTTTACAAACATTGGGATAAAAAACTAATAAAGGAAACTATTAATGTGATTGTTATCCTTTTAATGTGATTGGTAATTGTCGTAGAAATATCAAAATTTCACAATATGTTTGGGAGGTGAAATAATAAAAAGATTATAATTTTTTTTTGGTTTGATCTGAAGAGATCATTTCCTTCCAAATTGGCATAAAATGAGAGACGACCAAAAAAAATTTTAGGATATCTCGTTTAATTTTATTAAAAATACATATTCCCTCTCATAAATAATGGAAATTGTTATAAACGTTGGGATAAAAAACTAATAAAGGAAACTATTAATGTGACTGTTATCTTTTTAATGTGATTGGTAATTGTCGTAGAAATATGAAAATTTCACGATATGGTTGGGAGGTGAAATAATAAAAAGATTAGAACTTTTTTTTGGTGAGATCTAAAGTGATCATTCCCTTCCAAATTGGCATAAAATGAGAGAAGACCAAAAAAATTTGAGGATATCTCGTTTAATTTTTTTAAAAATACATATTCCTTCTCATAAATAATGGAAATTCTTATAAACGTTGGGATAAAAAACTAATAAAGGAAACTATTAATGTGACTGTTATCTTTTTAATGTGATTGGTAATTGGCGTAGAAATATGAAAATTTCACAATATGGTTGGGAGGTGAAATAATAAAAAGATTAGAACTTTTTTTTGGTGAGATCTAAAGTGATCATTCCCTTCCAAATTGGCATAAAATGAGAGAAGACGTAAAAAAATTTCAGGATATCTCGTTTAATTTTATTAAAAATACATATCTCCTCTCATAAATAATGGAAATTTTTACAAACGTTGGTATAAAAAACTAATAAAGGAAACTATTAATGTGATTGTTATCCTTTTAATGTGATTGTCGTAGAAATATCAAAATTTCACAATATGTTTGGGAGGTGAAATAATAAAAAGATTATAATTTTTTTTTGGTTTGATCTGAAGAGATCATTTCCTTCCAAATTGGCATAAAATGAGAGACGACCAAAAAAAATTTTAGGATATCTCGTTTAATTTTATTAAAAATACATATTCCCTCTCATAAATAATGGAAATGGTTATAAACGTTGGGATAAAAAACTAATAAAGGAAACTATTAATGTGACTGTTATCTTTTTAATGTGATTGGTAATTGTCGTAGAAATATGAAAATTTCACGATATGGTTGGGAGGTGAAATAATAAAAAGATTAGAACTTTTTTTGGTGAGATCTAAAGTGATCATTCCCTTCCAAATTGGCATAAAATGAGAGAAGACGTAAAAAAATTTCAGGATATCTCGTTTAATTTTATTAAAAATACATATCTCCTCTCATAAATAATGGAAATTTTTACAAACATTGGGATAAAAAACTAATAAAGGAAACTATTAATGTGATTGTTATCCTTTTAATGTGATTGGTAATTGTCGTAGAAATATCAAAATTTCACAATATGTTTGGGAGGTGAAATAATAAAAAGATTATAATTTTTTTTTGGTTTGATCTGAAGAGATCATTTCCTTCCAAATTGGCATAAAATGAGAGACGACCAAAAAAAATTTTAGGATATCTCGTTTAATTTTATTAAAAATACATATTCCCTCTCATAAATAATGGAAATTGTTATAAACGTTGGGATAAAAAACTAATAAAGGAAACTATTAATGTGACTGTTATCTTTTTAATGTGATTGGTAATTGTCGTAGAAATATGAAAATTTCACGATATGGTTGGGAGGTGAAATAATAAAAAGATTAGAACTTTTTTTTGGTGAGATCTAAAGTGATCATTCCCTTCCAAATTGGCATAAAATGAGAGAAGACCAAAAAAATTTGAGGATATCTCGTTTAATTTTTTTAAAAATACATATTCCTTCTCATAAATAATGGAAATTCTTATAAACGTTGGGATAAAAAACTAATAAAGGAAACTATTAATGTGACTGTTATCTTTTTAATGTGATTGGTAATTGGCGTAGAAATATGAAAATTTCACAATATGGTTGGGAGGTGAAATAATAAAAAGATTAGAACTTTTTTTTGGTGAGATCTAAAGTGATCATTCCCTTCCAAATTGGCATAAAATGAGAGAAGACGTAAAAAAATTTCAGGATATCTCGTTTAATTTTATTAAAAATACATATCTCCTCTCATAAATAATGGAAATTTTTACAAACGTTGGTATAAAAAACTAATAAAGGAAACTATTAATGTGATTGTTATCCTTTTAATGTGATTGTCGTAGAAATATCAAAATTTCACAATATGTTTGGGAGGTGAAATAATAAAAAGATTATAATTTTTTTTTGGTTTGATCTGAAGAGATCATTTCCTTCCAAATTGGCATAAAATGAGAGACGACCTAAAATTTTTTCAGGATATCTCGTTTAATTTTATTAAAAATACATATCTCCTCTCATTAATAATGTCAAATCTTATAAACGTTGTGATAAAAAACTAATAAAGGAAACTATTAATGTGATTGTTATCTTTTTACTGCGATTGGTAATTGTCGTAGAAATATGAAAATTTCACGATAAGGTTGGGAGGTGAAATAATAAAAACATTATAACTTTCTTTTGGTGAGATCTAAAGAGATCATTCGCTTCAAAATTGGCATAAAATGAGAGAAGACCTAAAAAAATTTCAGGATATCTCGTTTAATTTTATTAAAAATACATATCTCCTCTCATAAATAATGGAAGTTTTTACAAACGTTGGGATAAAAAACTAATAAAGGAAACTATTAATGTGATTGTTATCTTTTTAATGTGATTGGTAATTGTCGTAGAAATATCAAAATTTCACAATATGTTTGGGAGGTGAAATAATAAAAAGATTATAACTTTTTTTTGGTTTGATCTGAAGAGATCAATTCCTTCCAAATTGGCATAAAATGAGAGACGACCAAAAAAAATTTCAGGATATATCGTTCAATTTTGTTAAAAATACATATTCCCTCTCATAAATAATGGAAATTCTTATAAACGTTGGGATAAAAAACTAATAAAGGAAACTATTAATGTGACTGTTATCTTTTTAATATGATTGGTAATTGTCGTAGAAATATGAAAATTTCACGATATGGTTGGGAGGTGAAATAATAAAAAGATTAGAACTTTTTTTTTGTGAGATCTAAAGAGATCATTCCCATCCAAATTGACATAAAATGAGAGAAGACCTAAAAAAATATCAGGATATCTCGTGTAATTTTATTAAAAATACATATCTCCTCTCATAAATAATGGAAATTTTTACAAACATTGGGATAAAAAACTAATAAAGGAAACTATTAATGTGATTGTTATCCTTTTAATGTGATTGGTAATTGTCGTAGAAATATCAAAATTTCACAATATGTTTGGGAGGTGAAATAATAAAAAGATTATAATTTTTTTTTGGTTTGATCTGAAGAGATCATTTCCTTCCAAATTGGCATAAAATGAGAGACGACCAAAAAAAATTTTAGGATATCTCGTTTAATTTTATTAAAAATACATATTCCCTCTCATAAATAATGGAAATTGTTATAAACGTTGGGATAAAAAACTAATAAAGGAAACTATTAATGTGACTGTTATCTTTTTAATGTGATTGGTAATTGTCGTAGAAATATGAAAATTTCACGATATGGTTGGGAGGTGAAATAATAAAAAGATTAGAACTTTTTTTTGGTGAGATCTAAAGTGATCATTCCCTTCCAAATTGGCATAAAATGAGAGAAGACCAAAAAAATTTGAGGATATCTCGTTTAATTTTTTTAAAAATACATATTCCCTCTCATAAATAATGGAAATTCTTATAAACGTTGGGATAAAAAACTAATAAAGGAAACTATTAATGTGACTGTTATCTTTTTAATGTGATTGGTAATTGGCGTAGAAATATGAAAATTTCACGATATGGTTGGGAGGTGAAATAATAAAAAGATTAGAACTTTTTTTTGGTGAGATCTAAAGTGATCATTCCCTTCCAAATTGGCATAAAATGAGAGAAGACGTAAAAAAATTTCAGGATATCTCGTTTAATTTTATTAAAAATACATATCTCCTCTCATAAATAATGGAAATTTTTACAAACGTTGGTATAAAAAACTAATAAAGGAAACTATTAATGTGATGGTTATCCTTTTAATGTGATTGTCGTAGAAATATCAAAATTTCACAATATGTTTGGGAGGTGAAATAATAAAAAGATTATAATTTTTTTTTGTTTGATCTGAAGAGATCATTTCCTTCCAAATTGGCATAAAATGAGAGACGACCTAAAAATTTTTCAGGATATCTCGTTTAATTTTATTAAAAATACATATCTCCTCTCATTAATAATGTCAAATCTTATAAACGTTGTGATAAAAAACTAATAAAGGAAACTATTAATGTGATTGTTATCTTTTTAATGTGATTGGTAATTGTCGTAGAAATATGAAAATTTCACGATATGGTTGGGAGGTGAAATAATAAAAAGATTAGAACTTTTTTTTGGTGAGATCTAAAGAGATCATTCCCATCCAAATTGACATAAAATGAGAGAAGACCTAAAAAAATTTTAGGATATCTCGTGTAATTTTATTAAAAATACATATCTCCTCTTATAAATAATGGAAATTTTTACAAACGTTGGGATAAAAAACTAATAAAGGAAACTATTAATGTGATTGTTATCCTTTTAATGTGATTGGTAATTGTCGTAGAAATATCAAAATTTCACAATATGTTTGGGAGGTGAAATAATAAAAAGATTATAACTTTTTTTTGGTTTGATCTGAAGAGATCAATTCCTTCCAAATTGGCATAAAATGAGAGACGACCTAAAAAAATTTCAGGATATCTCGTTTAATTTTATTAAAAATACATATCTCCTTTGATTAATAATGGAAATTATTATAAACGTTGTGATGAAAAACTAATAAAGGAAACTATTAATGTGATTGTTATCTTTTTAATGTGATTGGTAATTGTTGTAGAAATATGAAAATTTCACGATATGGTTTGGAGGTGAAATAATAAAAAGATTATAACTTTCTTTTGGTGAGATCTAAAGAGATCATTCCCTTCCAAATTGGCATAAAATGAGAGAAGACCTAAAAAAATTTCAGGATATCTCGTTTAATTTTATTAAAAATACATATCTCCTTTGATTAATAATGGAAATTATTATAAACGTTGTGATGAAAAACTAAAAAAGGAAACTATTAATGTGATTGTTATCTTTTTAATGTGATTGGTAATTGTTGTAGAAATATGAAAATTTCACGATATGGTTGTGAGGTGAAATAATAAAAAGATTAAAAATTTTTTTTGGTTTGATCTGAAGAGATCATTCCCTTCCAAATTGGCATAAAATGAGAGAAGACCTAAAAAAATTTCAGGATATCTTGTTTAATTTTATGAAAAATACATGTATCCTCTCATTAACAATGGAAAATCTTATAAACGTTGTGATAAAAAACTAATAAAGGAAACTATTAATGTGATTGTTATCTTTTTAATGTGATTGGTAATTGTCGTAGAAATATGAAAATTTCACGATATGGTTGGGAGGTGAAATAATAAAAAAGATTATAATTTTTTTTTGGTGAGATCTGAAGAGATCATTCCCTTCCAAATTGGCATAAAATGAGAGAAGACCAAAAAAAATTTGAGGATATCTCCTGTAATTTTGTTAAAAATACATATTCCCTCTCATATATAATGGAAATTCTTATAAACGTTGGGATAAAAAACTAATAAAGGAAACTATTAATGTGATTGTTATCCTTTTAATGTGATTGGTAATTGTCGTAGAAATATCAAAATTTCACAATATGTTTGGGAGGTGAAATAATAAAAAGATTATAATTTTTTCTTGGTGAGATCTGAAGAGATCATTCCCTTCGAAATTGGCATAAAATGAGGGAAGACCTAAAAAAATTGGAGGATATCTCGTTTAATTTTGTTAAAAATACATATTCCCTCTCATAAATAATGGAAACTCTTATAAACGTTGGGATAAAAAACTAATAAAGGAAACTATTAATGTGATTGTTATCTTTTTAATGTGATTGGTAATTGTCGTAGAAATATGAAAATTTCACGATATGGTTGGGAGGTGAAATAATAAAAAGATTATAACTTTTTTTTGGTGAGATCTAAAGAGATCATTCCCTTCCAAATTGGCATAAAATGAGAGAAGTGAAATATAGAGAAATACACTAGAAGGGGGGTTGAATAGTGTATTTATAATTTCTTTGAAAAACTTTAACTAATGTGAAGATAGTATTTTACCAGAACTTAGTAAAACAGAAAATTATGCTATCGTCCAGCAGTTTAAAATCAACAGTCCAATGAAACTGCTTTTTCTTACTTTTCGTTAGAACACACGTAAAGGATAATCGTATATAAAATGTGTAAAGAATCACTTTCGTAGTATGTTGAAGAGATAGTTTAATAGATATGCAAGTAAGTTAGAAAGTGAGAGAATAGAACACTTAGTTTTATACTGGTTCACTCAACTGAGCTACGTCCAGTTCTCCTTCAAAAACTTTTGAAGGGTTCTACTAATCAAGATCTGATTACTCTCAAGTATTCTAACCTTGCCACTTCTGGCTACAAGTATTCTCTAGGCCACTTCTGGCACACCCTTAATCTCCCCTTGAGATTAAACACAAACCCAAGTATTCTTTAACACTAAGCCACTCCTGGCTCTCCAAACAGAATTGTTTGAGTATAGAAAGTAAGACTTAACTCTCACAGAGAGGATATTATAGTAAGCACGAATATACAAAATCGCTTAGCAAAGCTAAGAAGAATGCTCTTTTTGCTTAAGAATAGATCGTCCAGTCGTTTTGACGGAGATTCGGCTCTTTATAAATTTTTCGTCAGTCTGATACATGAGCTCATTCCTCTATTTATAGGCAGCTTGTTGAAAGGTATCCGTTGAGGGATCTGTTCCTTTGCCAAGAGCGGTTCTTTCCGTAGCATATGACCGTTGTCACGTTTTGACTTAGGGTGGAGAGATAGAAGTGACAGCCGTACATGTAGCGCCTCTCCTACTTGTACTTTTTCTGCAGAGAGAAGCTTCTTCTTTTCCTGTTCAGTACTATTCGAAAAAACAAATAGAATGGCATATTAAAATATGAGAGAGTGATCGTTGCCTTATATTGAATCAACATTGAAAACGTATTTCCTTATAATATTATTTTAAGATAGAAACTACAGAGTGGGTTATTCAATCGTTGGACGCTTGCTCTCACAGGAGCATTGGACGCTGCCTGTAGAATTCTTACAAAACACATTTGGACGCTTTTCTTATTAAAACATAAAGTCCAGGTTTGAGAGATACAATACCATTGCGGAATTGGACGACGTAAATCCTATAACACTCAAACTAGATCATTAGATACTTCAAAATTTATCCTTTAGTTGTTATCATCAAAACCGAAATTCGAGGGGTTGGACATCGTCCAAGGTCTTAGAACCTAACAATCTCCCCCTTTTTGATGATGACAAATAATGGTAAATTTTGATGTTAACAGACACATAATCATATAAGAATACAATGAATCAAGTCAGAGATGATTATGTTATGCCAGTGTATAAAAGTGAAATGAAGTACTCCCCCTGAGTTCAACATTTCTTATGCATCTAATAACAGAAAAATATAAAAGGCAAGTATATATCATGTATAACAGATATCATAGTGAAAAACATATCAAGGATATGTGTAACATCCCGAAAATTACAACCCAATAAATATGAACGTGAGAGATTTAACTAGAAAATTTTCTTGTTGGGGAGAATTGTAACACTGTGATTTTTCGTAACGTATATTAAGGGTTTGATAAATACCATAAAAGGAAATTAAATTTAAATTTATAGTGTTATTGTGAGATTTTTGGAACATTTACGTAAGTTCCGTAAGTTGTAAAAAAAATAAAATAAGAGAAGGGGGTGTCCTTAGAGGAAGTGTGGCTGCAAATAGCAAAATTGTAAAATTATGCCAAATAAGAAACGTGAACCGCTTCTCTTCCCGTCATTTCTTCATTCTTCATTCTTCCTCGCCGAGAAAGCTCTGTTCTCTCCTCCTTCTCTCTAATTAATTCTGCATCTCTCTAATATTTGAGCCTCCAAATCAAAGTTTCTACCGATTAAAATTGGATATATCATAGAGGGAGACTAGAGCTTCAAAACCTACCGATTGGATTTTGATTTCGTTGAGGTATGGAGGGGTTTTCTTCTTCCCTAAGCTATTTCTCTATTTTCAGTTAAGTGTAGTTGGGAGTTAGGGGGCTCAACTACATACAGCATGTCTGCCCCTCTTGTTGTTTGTGTTGTGTTTGAGTATTTGTGATTCTACTGGCAGTGGCTGTGTGAGTGTGTATGAATTGATTATTTTTGTTTTTGACTCTCTAAATTACTTGGGAAGGCTCCTAAAACAAAGGAGATCATGCCCAAATTTTATTAAAATTGTATGACAAGGTTTTCAATGTGAAATTCATCTTAACAATAAAAGTGGCAGTGGCTGTTGGTTCGTCCAGCTCTGGACAGTCCCCACTGTTTTGCGATTTTTGGGAGATCTAACCGTTGGTTTTTCACGAAATTTGTTTTTAATGAAAATAGACACAAACAGGAACAACTTTTATTTTGACACCATGGACAGAAAACGTCGTTTTGAAGTTCATCCGTGGCTTTAAAAAAATTACTGTTCTGTTTTCATGTTTCCCTAGAACATGTCTCGGTTTTTCTGAAATTCCCACTTGGGTGCTTAATGTTTCTTTTTCGTTTTTGAACCATTCAAAACTAGACAAAACAAGCTTTTTAACCATATAAATTACAAAAATTATCA
Organism: Pueraria montana var. lobata; assembly: GCA_026413185.1. Taxonomy (NCBI): domain Eukaryota; kingdom Viridiplantae; phylum Streptophyta; class Magnoliopsida; order Fabales; family Fabaceae; genus Pueraria; species Pueraria montana. The sequence goes on along the minus strand of CM048646.1, from coordinate 72,214,496 downwards.
TATCCAATTTCTAAATTAACTTTTAAAAAGAAACAGGGCAAGGGGTTTTGAGCTCTGTTTTGAGTCTGAAACTTAAGCTGTTAGAAACAAATTTACTGGGAACATTAGGTAACGAATTTGGGAGCAAGGGTTACCTTTTTAGAAAGATAAATATGTTACCTTTCTACTGTAAAAAGTTCAGCTCAAAACAAGTTTGGGAAGTGGGAGAAATTTACATTTCTTTGAGCTATGTTCAGTGAACTCAAAATTCAGGGCTGCTGACTTAGAAAATTTTTATAAAATTTTCTAGATGTTGATTTTATAAGTGGGATACCTTTCTATAAAATATATTTCAAGAGCTTCGATTTGATATAAAAAGTTTTAAATTCCGAGATCATTTGCTTGTATCAGTGAGAGCTCATAAATCCTAAAATTTCAAGACAAAGGAGAAAGGGAGAAAAGGGATTCAAAGGTTTCTCTATCAAACTAAGGATTCTAGGTAAGGATCATGGCATTTAATTTCATTTTAGACCATTTGGAATGTAGAAAAACATATTGTTAAGTTTAGATTCAATATTTGATCAAGAACTATGAAAAGATGAAATTGATTTTGGGTTTTTATATAATTGATATTAGAAGCTTGAAATTGTTTGGAACCATGTTTGATTGATTGGATGATGTGTTATGATGGATTGAAATTGATTGGTTGGTTTGTTGTTGGATTGAAATTGCTTGATTTGGCTTGATTGTGTTGTGAATGATGTTGGAAATTGTTGAATGTTTATATTTTTGTAGGTGATTGTTTAAAATTACTTATTTAATTGTGATTATTAACATATTGCATATGCATGAGTCTTTTTGGGGGATTTATAAAGATTCAAGTGAAAAATAATTGATGTTGGCTAACCGGGATTGCGGTAGCCATGAAAAGAAAGAAAAGAAAAGAAAAGAAAAGAAAAGAAAGAAAAGAAAAGAAAAGAAAAGAAAAGAAAAGAAAGAATTATGTTGACTAACCGGGACTGCGGTAGTCATGAGAAACGAATTGATATATGAGAATTGACTTTTGTTGACTAACCGGGACTGCGGTAGTCATGTGAAATGAAAATGATTGAGAAATGATTTTGTTGACTAACCGGGACTGCGGTAGTCATGTGAAAGGAATATGATTTGAGAATTGAATCTTTGGGGTGAGCAGAATAAGTTAGACAGGGCTGTATAGTCTGTGATTATATAGTCTGTGGGGTGAAGGATATTGGCAATTCCACATGTGGCTGGAAACTGGACTGAGTTGCGATCGTGGTGGCCTTCCGGGTATCCTGATCTCCTAATTCTGTTTAGTTTATTCGCGTTTAGTAGGGGCTGATAGCTGAATTGCAGTACGTAATGGTAGGCCAGTTACTTACTAAACACTCAAAGGGGAAGTCTCCATGGAGCAGGGTCAAAATGATTTTGAGTCAAAGCTGCATTTGCATAAATCATACTGCATTTGCTTATGTATGTGATTGATTAATTATTATATGAAATGTACATGGTTGATATGGATTTTAATTGTATGAGAAATTAAATGCCTGATCCGGTAATGCTGTCCCCAGATTCTAGGGGAGTGTGAATTACAGGTATTTTGAAGATTAATTAGAAGTTAAAGATGCAGATATTTTCCAGAGCTATAGGAATGGGTGTTTTTGGCTTTAGATACTTTTGTATTAATTAGAAATAAATTGGTAGTAGTATTTTCTGTAAATTTTAATAATGTAAATTATAATGACAAACTTTGAACTTTAATAGATTGTATTTATTTTATTCGGAAATTTTTTTTATTAGACGGAAATTAATTAATTAGAAGGGGGTTACATTAGTGGTATCAGAGCTCTGGTTATGCATCTCTAGGACTTGCGAGTAATGGGTCTATTAGGTGTTTTGCTGTGTTACCCTGATTAGAATTGTTTGTTTGTTAAGAATATTATGGGAAAAAGGGTAGTAACTAGATCTGAAATTTTAAGACATGTAGAAATGAGAAGAGGAAGACTAGTTATAAATCCTAGAGTTGAAACTAATAGTATAGTTGAGATGGTAGAAAGGAAGAAAGGAAATCTTGATAGAGTTGTGAGGGTGCACACTCAGGACTCAGTCGAGATGACTTTTCCCTCCTAATGCTAAATTGAAATATTGTTCAAGTTGTGTTATTTTCCATGTTCCTTATATTGTGAAGTTACGAGTTATACCTTGAGTTAGTTGAGGAAGGAGATCCAAAGATCCGAGTTCGTAGATCAAGGTTGAGAATGGAGGTCCAAATAATTGAGTTTATAGGATAAGGGTGAGTTTGACAGAGGAAAGAAAACAAAATTTTGAAGGTACCTTGATGTTTGGAAGATGATAAGATGTTGAGAGTATGGTTATTGCCTTATTGTTCTAATGGATATATTGCCTTTGATGTTAGAATTGATAGAATCCCATTATCTCTCCATAGGATTACATGTTATTGCCATATTTCTTTGATTAAATGTTGATTTGGGAATCTAATTACTATTCACGTTAGTCTGCTGCCATGTACCGCTTAAGCCTTATTTTTGTAAAATTAGCTAGTTAAAATGATGTGATTTGAACCCTAAAGTGTTGTATTATGACAGTATGAGCTTTGTGCGAGAATTAAGACCAAAACTGTCATAGATATGCAGCAGACAATGGGGGACTCTCTGTTCCTGCATAATGCAAAATTTATACGTTTTTACATGTTATAATTTATGGTTTGGGTCTTGACAAAATTGTGTTAAAATTTAAGGAAGTCTGGACATTAATTAGAGAGATTTTGGTGATGATTTAGTACCATTTTGTATCATGATTTTGCTGTTATAACAGGGGATATCTTTGCTGCTGCATAATTCTGTTATTGCAGAATTTTAACAAATAAAAATCATGTTTTAAGCTTTAGCAAAGTTATATGAAAGGTGGGAGAAAGTTTGGGCAAGGTTTGGTGAAGTTTTGTGACTTGAAAATGTTTATAGAAAGTGAAAAATGAATCATATTATCTTGTGTGGTTGGATGTTTACGAGTGATATTTAAATGGCTTAGGAAATAATATGTGATTATGAATTTATACATCGTCTTGATGAAACTAAATATTTTAATATATAAAATGAGTGTTCCGAAATTGAAGCTTAAGAGTAAATAAAGAATAGTTAATGTTTCATGTGATGTAATGAATGTATCTGTATGTAATTGATTTATAATTACAAGTTTAGATTTACTTGATTGTATTTGAATTGGTAAAGAGAATTGATTGATAGATGGTGAGTTTGAAAGCTACCTTATATTTGACCAAAAAGTTATGATGAATAAATTTAGAATGTTTGATATAATGGGTGATGTTGAGGTTTATTATGTTGTGAATTGATTACCAGGTTTCTGTTGTGGTTTGTTTCCATACCTTTTGAAAAAGGGGTATGAGGGAAAGTATTGAAAAATAGAGCAAACTCTGCCGGATTTTCCAAAGGGATTATGAAACTTGAAATTAGATAAATTTAGTTATTATATGAATTTTATAAATATATATTTATATATATGTATAATTATGAGGCTATTAGTATGGGGATTGATTATTGAATATTACTACAATTGGTTGAGCATCTTCCTTTTGAGCGGTTATTGAGCATAAGGCACTTAGTTATATACAAAAGGAAGGTATTATGATATGGAATTCTTGGCTCCCAATTATCTACTCAAATATATGATATGGAATTCTTGGCTCCCAATTATGGACCATAGTAATATATGGTGATTTAAGGCTTGTATAATTGAGGTTATCAATTAACCACGTTGTAGAATTGAATTGGTAGGTATATGTGAGGGTTCTTGATGGTTAAATTATAATTTAGTGAGTAGGATAAGTTACAAATGCTAGAATAATAGCAGAGTGTTTAAGATAGAGAAGTAAGTGATTGCAAAGTTTGAGACTGTGATTTGGATGTTAAAAGTCGAATTCAATAAGTGATTTGGTGATAGTAGATTGGAATGGTTTGAGACAATTTAGAAATCATCCAAATGGTGATTTGGTTGGAATTATGATAATAGGATGTAGCTGTAAGTTAGAGACTTAAATCATATTTAGAATACCTTCTATGAAGAGAAAAATGTGAGAAAATTATAGGAAAAGTCTTTGGTAGTGTTTAGACATAGAAAGTTGAGGTCTAGACATGTATGAAGGGTGTTGGAAGTGTCGTTGAGCTAAGAATTATAGTCATTATTCAAAAACAAAGTAGCAAGTAACCCATCTAGATGAACTTAGTAAGTATAGTTTAAAGATTTAGCCAAAATCACTAGATTTACCTTAACAAGTGCTTAGGTAAGCCTATAATTGGAGTAGAACATCAATATCCTTAATCCATCGCTAAGCATTGTGTTTTAGTATCATACCATGCTCAAAATAGTGAGTTTAAACTATCAAAACCAAAACAAAATGTTAAGAGTCAAAACTGCACATTTTAGGTACCTTAGAAATGACCCGAAATGGTAAAAGTGCGAACTTTGGCACTGCATAACTCCTTGTATAGAATGAGTTTCGGAACAAAACCTTTTTCCACAATTTTGTATTACCAAATTCTAGTTCTCCACAAAATTTCATAGCCATTGGACTTATGTAGCTCATTTTGGATCCCTAAGTTCATTTTGACCCAAAACTAGTTCCTTAAGTGACCCGAAATGCCTAGATTTTGATCCGAGATGAATTTTGAGGTGAGACCAATTCCTACAATCCTATTTTTAAGTATATAAAATCTGTTTTTGGGATTTACAAAGTTTCTCCCTATGGATTTTAAATTCACCTTTGAAAACCACCTCTTTTCTAAGCCGTTTTTGACCTGAAACTTGAAACGTACGCCATTTTCAAACCGTTCGAGATTTTAGAGTGAAACCAAAGCCCACAACCTTGTTTTAGTACCCTCTAAATCTGTTTTGAGGTCCCACATGAGTTTAAGCATTATACAATGAATTTGGTAGAAAAACCCGTTTTCTAGAAACATGCATTTTGCAAACTTATAGTGTGCGCCATTTCCAAACTGCTTTGAGTTTTCAAGTCAAACCAAAACTATTAGGTCAAATTTAATGCATATTAAATCTGTTTTCAAGTCCCAAAGGATTTCAAGTTCTGTAGCTCAATTGGCGTAGAAAACCGTTTTCTACACTTTCTTAAAACTGCAAACTTAAATTGCGCGTAGTTTTCAAACCGTAACTCCGATTTGGATGAAACCAAAACACACGATCTTGTTTTTAAGTTAACTTAATCTGTTTTTGGGTTTTAAAATGAAAGGATCACTGTATCATAGGGTTGCTTCCCAAAATCACCTCTTAGAAAGCTCAATTCAAGGGAAATCCTTAGGTGAAAGACTTGTTCTTGACGTAGAGACCTACCTAGTAGTTTGCCTACAACTTATATAGGATACATTAACTCTAAATCTTCAATGTTGAGTAGATTTAAGTATTTCCTTGAAGATAGCTATACTATCTACCTAGTAGCTTAGATAAATTTCTATCGAATCCACTCTATGTTAGTGAGCCTATAGCCTTGAGAGTGAATCTGCTTAGATGAAAACCATATATACCTTTTGTGAACGACCTTATCTATACTTTGTGTTGGAGAAAGAGATAGTAAGTTAGAAACGAGCCCTTAAGAGGAACACTTCCTTATGGCAGAACTCTAAGACTAGTTATAGAAAAATACATTGCCCTAAGAATAGACAAAGAAGATTATGGCTCTGACTTAGCTTAACCCTACACTCAGTGAATTTCGGGGACGAAATTCCTAAAAGGAGGGGAATATTGTAACATCCCGAAAATTACAACCCAATAAATATGAACGTGAGAGATTTAACTAGAAAATTTTCTTGTTGGGGAGAATTGTAACACTGTGATTTTTCGTAACGTATATTAAGGGTTTGATAAATACCATAAAAGGAAATTAAATTTAAATTTATAGTGTTATTGTGAGATTTTTGGAACATTTACGTAAGTTCCGTAAGTTGTAAAAAAAATAAAATAAGAGAAGGGGGTGTCCTTAGAGGAAGTGTGGCTGCAAATAGCAAAATTGTAAAATTATGCCAAATAAGAAACGTGAACCGCTTCTCTTCCCGTCATTTCTTCATTCTTCATTCTTCCTCGCCGAGAAAGCTCTGTTCTCTCCTCCTTCTCTCTAATTAATTCTGCATCTCTCTAATATTTGAGCCTCCAAATCAAAGTTTCTACCGATTAAAATTGGATATATCATAGAGGGAGACTAGAGCTTCAAAACCTACCGATTGGATTTTGATTTCGTTGAGGTATGGAGGGATTTTCTTCTTCCCTAAGCTATTTCTCTATTTTCAGTTAAGTGTAGTTGGGAGTTAGGGGGCTCAACTACATACAGCATGTCTGCCCCTCTTGTTGTTTGTGTTGTGTTTGAGTATTTGTGATTCTACTGGCAGTGGCTGTGTGAGTGTGTATGAATTGATTATTTTTGTTTTTGACTCTCTAAATTACTTGGGAAGGCTCCTAAAACAAAGGAGATCATGCCCAAATTTTATTAAAATTGTATGACAAGGTTTTCAATGTGAAATTCATCTTAACAATAAAAGTGGCAGTGGCTGTTGGTTCGTCCAGCTCTGGACAGTCCCCACTGTTTTGCGATTTTTGGGAGATCTAACCGTTGGTTTTTCACGAAATTTGTTTTTAATGAAAATAGACACAAACAGGAACAACTTTTATTTTGACACCATGGACAGAAAACGTCGTTTTGAAGTTCATCCGTGGCTTTAAAAAAATTACTGTTCTGTTTTCATGTTTCCCTAGAACATGTCTCGGTTTTTCTGAAATTCCCACTTGGGTGCTTAATGTTTCTTTTTCGTTTTTGAACCATTCAAAACTAGACAAAACAAGCTTTTTAACCATATAAATTACAAAAATTATCATATCCAATTTCTAAATTAACTTTTAAAAAGAAACAGGGCAAGGGGTTTTGAGCTCTGTTTTGAGTCTGAAACTTAAGCTGTTAGAAACAAATTTACTGGGAACATTAGGTAACGAATTTGGGAGCAAGGGTTACCTTTTTAGAAAGATAAATATGTTACCTTTCTACTGTAAAAAGTTCAGCTCAAAACAAGTTTGGGAAGTGGGAGAAATTTACATTTCTTTGAGCTATGTTCAGTGAACTCAAAATTCAGGGCTGCTGACTTAGAAAATTTTTATAAAATTTTCTAGATGTTGATTTTATAAGTGGGATACCTTTCTATAAAATATATTTCAAGAGCTTCGATTTGATATAAAAAGTTTTAAATTCCGAGATCATTTGCTTGTATCAGTGAGAGCTCATAAATCCTAAAATTTCAAGACAAAGGAGAAAGGGAGAAAAGGGATTCAAAGGTTTCTCTATCAAACTAAGGATTCTAGGTAAGGATCATGGCATTTAATTTCATTTTAGACCATTTGGAATGTAGAAAAACATATTGTTAAGTTTAGATTCAATATTTGATCAAGAACTATGAAAAGATGAAATTGATTTTGGGTTTTTATATAATTGATATTAGAAGCTTGAAATTGTTTGGAACCATGTTTGATTGATTGGATGATGTGTTATGATGGATTGAAATTGATTGGTTGGTTTGTTGTTGGATTGAAATTGCTTGATTTGGCTTGATTGTGTTGTGAATGATGTTGGAAATTGTTGAATGTTTATATTTTTGTAGGTGATTGTTTAAAATTACTTATTTAATTGTGATTATTAACATATTGCATATGCATGAGTCTTTTTGGGGGATTTATAAAGATTCAAGTGAAAAATAATTGATGTTGGCTAACCGGGATTGCGGTAGCCATGAAAAGAAAGAAAAGAAAAGAAAAGAAAAGAAAAGAAAGAAAAGAAAAGAAAAGAAAAGAAAAGAAAAGAAAGAATTATGTTGACTAACCGGGACTGCGGTAGTCATGAGAAACGAATTGATATATGAGAATTGACTTTTGTTGACTAACCGGGACTGCGGTAGTCATGTGAAATGAAAATGATTGAGAAATGATTTTGTTGACTAACCGGGACTGCGGTAGTCATGTGAAAGGAATATGATTTGAGAATTGAATCTTTGGGGTGAGCAGAATAAGTTAGACAGGGCTGTATAGTCTGTGATTATATAGTCTGTGGGGTGAAGGATATTGGCAATTCCACATGTGGCTGGAAACTGGACTGAGTTGCGATCGTGGTGGCCTTCCGGGTATCCTGATCTCCTAATTCTGTTTAGTTTATTCGCGTTTAGTAGGGGCTGATAGCTGAATTGCAGTACGTAATGGTAGGCCAGTTACTTACTAAACACTCAAAGGGGAAGTCTCCATGGAGCAGGGTCAAAATGATTTTGAGTCAAAGCTGCATTTGCATAAATCATACTGCATTTGCTTATGTATGTGATTGATTAATTATTATATGAAATGTACATGGTTGATATGGATTTTAATTGTATGAGAAATTAAATGCCTGATCCGGTAATGCTGTCCCCAGATTCTAGGGGAGTGTGAATTACAGGTATTTTGAAGATTAATTAGAAGTTAAAGATGCAGATATTTTCCAGAGCTATAGGAATGGGTGTTTTTGGCTTTAGATACTTTTGTATTAATTAGAAATAAATTGGTAGTAGTATTTTCTGTAAATTTTAATAATGTAAATTATAATGACAAACTTTGAACTTTAATAGATTGTATTTATTTTATTCGGAAATTTTTTTTATTAGACGGAAATTAATTAATTAGAAGGGGGTTACATTAGTGGTATCAGAGCTCTGGTTATGCATCTCTAGGACTTGCGAGTAATGGGTCTATTAGGTGTTTTGCTGTGTTACCCTGATTAGAATTGTTTGTTTGTTAAGAATATTATGGGAAAAAGGGTAGTAACTAGATCTGAAATTTTAAGACATGTAGAAATGAGAAGAGGAAGACTAGTTATAAATCCTAGAGTTGAAACTAATAGTATAGTTGAGATGGTAGAAAGGAAGAAAGGAAATCTTGATAGAGTTGTGAGGGTGCACACTCAGGACTCAGTCGAGATGACTTTTCCCTCCTAATGCTAAATTGAAATATTGTTCAAGTTGTGTTATTTTCCATGTTCCTTATATTGTGAAGTTACGAGTTATACCTTGAGTTAGTTGAGGAAGGAGATCCAAAGATCCGAGTTCGTAGATCAAGGTTGAGAATGGAGGTCCAAATAATTGAGTTTATAGGATAAGGGTGAGTTTGACAGAGGAAAGAAAACAAAATTTTGAAGGTACCTTGATGTTTGGAAGATGATAAGATGTTGAGAGTATGGTTATTGCCTTATTGTTCTAATGGATATATTGCCTTTGATGTTAGAATTGATAGAATCCCATTATCTCTCCATAGGATTACATGTTATTGCCATATTTCTTTGATTAAATGTTGATTTGGGAATCTAATTACTATTCACGTTAGTCTGCTGCCATGTACCGCTTAAGCCTTATTTTTGTAAAATTAGCTAGTTAAAATGATGTGATTTGAACCCTAAAGTGTTGTATTATGACAGTATGAGCTTTGTGCGAGAATTAAGACCAAAACTGTCATAGATATGCAGCAGACAACGGGGGACTCTCTGTTCCTGCATAATGCAAAATTTATACGTTTTTACATGTTATAATTTATGGTTTGGGTCTTGACAAAATTGTGTTAAAATTTAAGGAAGTCTGGACATTAATTAGAGAGATTTTGGTGATGATTTAGTACCATTTTGTATCATGATTTTGCTGTTATAACAGGGGATATCTTTGCTGCTGCATAATTCTGTTATTGCAGAATTTTAACAAATAAAAATCATGTTTTAAGCTTTAGCAAAGTTATATGAAAGGTGGGAGAAAGTTTGGGCAAGGTTTGGTGAAGTTTTGTGACTTGAAAATGTTTATAGAAAGTGAAAAATGAATCATATTATCTTGTGTGGTTGGATGTTTACGAGTGATATTTAAATGGCTTAGGAAATAATATGTGATTATGAATTTATACATCGTCTTGATGAAACTAAATATTTTAATATATAAAATGAGTGTTCCGAAATTGAAGCTTAAGAGTAAATAAAGAATAGTTAATGTTTCATGTGATGTAATGAATGTATCTGTATGTAATTGATTTATAATTACAAGTTTAGATTTACTTGATTGTATTTGAATTGGTAAAGAGAATTGATTGATAGATGGTGAGTTTGAAAGCTACCTTATATTTGACCAAAAAGTTATGATGAATAAATTTAGAATGTTTGATATAATGGGTGATGTTGAGGTTTATTATGTTGTGAATTGATTACCAGGTTTCTGTTGTGGTTTGTTTCCATACCTTTTGAAAAAGGGGTATGAGGGAAAGTATTGAAAAATAGAGCAAACTCTGCCGGATTTTCCAAAGGGATTATGAAACTTGAAATTAGATAAATTTAGTTATTATATGAATTTTATAAATATATATTTATATATATGTATAATTATGAGGCTATTAGTATGGGGATTGATTATTGAATATTACTACAATTGGTTGAGCATCTTCCTTTTGAGCGGTTATTGAGCATAAGGCACTTAGTTATATACAAAAGGAAGGTATTATGATATGGAATTCTTGGCTCCCAATTATCTACTCAAATATATGATATGGAATTCTTGGCTCCCAATTATGGACCATAGTAATATATGGTGATTTAAGGCTTGTATAATTGAGGTTATCAATTAACCACGTTGTAGAATTGAATTGGTAGGTATATGTGAGGGTTCTTGATGGTTAAATTATAATTTAGTGAGTAGGATAAGTTACAAATGCTAGAATAATAGCAGAGTGTTTAAGATAGAGAAGTAAGTGATTGCAAAGTTTGAGACTGTGATTTGGATGTTAAAAGTCGAATTCAATAAGTGATTTGGTGATAGTAGATTGGAATGGTTTGAGACAATTTAGAAATCATCCAAATGGTGATTTGGTTGGAATTATGATAATAGGATGTAGCTGTAAGTTAGAGACTTAAATCATATTTAGAATACCTTCTATGAAGAGAAAAATGTGAGAAAATTATAGGAAAAGTCTTTGGTAGTGTTTAGACATAGAAAGTTGAGGTCTAGACATGTATGAAGGGTGTTGGAAGTGTCGTTGAGCTAAGAATTATAGTCATTATTCAAAAACAAAGTAGCAAGTAACCCATCTAGATGAACTTAGTAAGTATAGTTTAAAGATTTAGCCAAAATCACTAGATTTACCTTAACAAGTGCTTAGGTAAGCCTATAATTGGAGTAGAACATCAATATCCTTAATCCATCGCTAAGCATTGTGTTTTAGTATCATACCATGCTCAAAATAGTGAGTTTAAACTATCAAAACCAAAACAAAATGTTAAGAGTCAAAACTGCACATTTTAGGTACCTTAGAAATGACCCGAAATGGTAAAAGTGCGAACTTTGGCACTGCATAACTCCTTGTATAGAATGAGTTTCGGAACAAAACCTTTTTCCACAATTTTGTATTACCAAATTCTAGTTCTCCACAAAATTTCATAGCCATTGGACTTATGTAGCTCATTTTGGATCCCTAAGTTCATTTTGACCCAAAACTAGTTCCTTAAGTGACCCGAAATGCCTAGATTTTGATCCGAGATGAATTTTGAGGTGAGACCAATTCCTACAATCCTATTTTTAAGTATATAAAATCTGTTTTTGGGATTTACAAAGTTTCTCCCTATGGATTTTAAATTCACCTTTGAAAACCACCTCTTTTCTAAGCCGTTTTTGACCTGAAACTTGAAACGTACGCCATTTTCAAACCGTTCGAGATTTTAGAGTGAAACCAAAGCCCACAACCTTGTTTTAGTACCCTCTAAATCTGTTTTGAGGTCCCACATGAGTTTAAGCATTATACAATGAATTTGGTAGAAAAACCCGTTTTCTAGAAACATGCATTTTGCAAACTTATAGTGTGCGCCATTTCCAAACTGCTTTGAGTTTTCAAGTCAAACCAAAACTATTAGGTCAAATTTAATGCATATTAAATCTGTTTTCAAGTCCCAAAGGATTTCAAGTTCTGTAGCTCAATTGGCGTAGAAAACCGTTTTCTACACTTTCTTAAAACTGCAAACTTAAATTGCGCGTAGTTTTCAAACCGTAACTCCGATTTGGATGAAACCAAAACACACGATCTTGTTTTTAAGTTAACTTAATCTGTTTTTGGGTTTTAAAATGAAAGGATCACTGTATCATAGGGTTGCTTCCCAAAATCACCTCTTAGAAAGCTCAATTCAAGGGAAATCCTTAGGTGAAAGACTTGTTCTTGACGTAGAGACCTACCTAGTAGTTTGCCTACAACTTATATAGGATACATTAACTCTAAATCTTCAATGTTGAGTAGATTTAAGTATTTCCTTGAAGATAGCTATACTATCTACCTAGTAGCTTAGATAAATTTCTATCGAATCCACTCTATGTTAGTGAGCCTATAGCCTTGAGAGTGAATCTGCTTAGATGAAAACCATATATACCTTTTGTGAACGACCTTATCTATACTTTGTGTTGGAGAAAGAGATAGTAAGTTAGAAACGAGCCCTTAAGAGGAACACTTCCTTATGGCAGAACTCTAAGACTAGTTATAGAAAAATACATTGCCCTAAGAATAGACAAAGAAGATTATGGCTCTGACTTAGCTTAACCCTACACTCAGTGAATTTCGGGGACGAAATTCCTAAAAGGAGGGGAATATTGTAACATCCCGAAAATTACAACCCAATAAATATGAACGTGAGAGATTTAACTAGAAAATTTTCTTGTTGGGGAGAATTGTAACACTGTGATTTTTCGTAACGTATATTAAGGGTTTGATAAATACCATAAAAGGAAATTAAATTTAAATTTATAGTGTTATTGTGAGATTTTTGGAACATTTACGTAAGTTCCGTAAGTTGTAAAAAAAATAAAATAAGAGAAGGGGGTGTCCTTAGAGGAAGTGTGGCTGCAAATAGCAAAATTGTAAAATTATGCCAAATAAGAAACGTGAACCGCTTCTCTTCCCGTCATTTCTTCATTCTTCATTCTTCCTCGCCGAGAAAGCTCTGTTCTCTCCTCCTTCTCTCTAATTAATTCTGCATCTCTCTAATATTTGAGCCTCCAAATCAAAGTTTCTACCGATTAAAATTGGATATATCATAGAGGGAGACTAGAGCTTCAAAACCTACCGATTGGATTTTGATTTCGTTGAGGTATGGAGGGATTTTCTTCTTCCCTAAGCTATTTCTCTATTTTCAGTTAAGTGTAGTTGGGAGTTAGGGGGCTCAACTACATACAGCATGTCTGCCCCTCTTGTTGTTTGTGTTGTGTTTGAGTATTTGTGATTCTACTGGCAGTGGCTGTGTGAGTGTGTATGAATTGATTATTTTTGTTTTTGACTCTCTAAATTACTTGGGAAGGCTCCTAAAACAAAGGAGATCATGCCCAAATTTTATTAAAATTGTATGACAAGGTTTTCAATGTGAAATTCATCTTAACAATAAAAGTGGCAGTGGCTGTTGGTTCGTCCAGCTCTGGACAGTCCCCACTGTTTTGCGATTTTTGGGAGATCTAACCGTTGGTTTTTCACGAAATTTGTTTTTAATGAAAATAGACACAAACAGGAACAACTTTTATTTTGACACCATGGACAGAAAACGTCGTTTTGAAGTTCATCCGTGGCTTTAAAAAAATTACTGTTCTGTTTTCATGTTTCCCTAGAACATGTCTCGGTTTTTCTGAAATTCCCACTTGGGTGCTTAATGTTTCTTTTTCGTTTTTGAACCATTCAAAACTAGACAAAACAAGCTTTTTAACCATATAAATTACAAAAATTATCATATCCAATTTCTAAATTAACTTTTAAAAAGAAACAGGGCAAGGGGTTTTGAGCTCTGTTTTGAGTCTGAAACTTAAGCTGTTAGAAACAAATTTACTGGGAACATTAGGTAACGAATTTGGGAGCAAGGGTTACCTTTTTAGAAAGATAAATATGTTACCTTTCTACTGTAAAAAGTTCAGCTCAAAACAAGTTTGGGAAGTGGGAGAAATTTACATTTCTTTGAGCTATGTTCAGTGAACTCAAAATTCAGGGCTGCTGACTTAGAAAATTTTTATAAAATTTTCTAGATGTTGATTTTATAAGTGGGATACCTTTCTATAAAATATATTTCAAGAGCTTCGATTTGATATAAAAAGTTTTAAATTCCGAGATCATTTGCTTGTATCAGTGAGAGCTCATAAATCCTAAAATTTCAAGACAAAGGAGAAAGGGAGAAAAGGGATTCAAAGGTTTCTCTATCAAACTAAGGATTCTAGGTAAGGATCATGGCATTTAATTTCATTTTAGACCATTTGGAATGTAGAAAAACATATTGTTAAGTTTAGATTCAATATTTGATCAAGAACTATGAAAAGATGAAATTGATTTTGGGTTTTTATATAATTGATATTAGAAGCTTGAAATTGTTTGGAACCATGTTTGATTGATTGGATGATGTGTTATGATGGATTGAAATTGATTGGTTGGTTTGTTGTTGGATTGAAATTGCTTGATTTGGCTTGATTGTGTTGTGAATGATGTTGGAAATTGTTGAATGTTTATATTTTTGTAGGTGATTGTTTAAAATTACTTATTTAATTGTGATTATTAACATATTGCATATGCATGAGTCTTTTTGGGGGATTTATAAAGATTCAAGTGAAAAATAATTGATGTTGGCTAACCGGGATTGCGGTAGCCATGAAAAGAAAGAAAAGAAAAGAAAAGAAAAGAAAAGAAAGAAAAGAAAAGAAAAGAAAAGAAAAGAAAAGAAAGAATTATGTTGACTAACCGGGACTGCGGTAGTCATGAGAAACGAATTGATATATGAGAATTGACTTTTGTTGACTAACCGGGACTGCGGTAGTCATGTGAAATGAAAATGATTGAGAAATGATTTTGTTGACTAACCGGGACTGCGGTAGTCATGTGAAAGGAATATGATTTGAGAATTGAATCTTTGGGGTGAGCAGAATAAGTTAGACAGGGCTGTATAGTCTGTGATTATATAGTCTGTGGGGTGAAGGATATTGGCAATTCCACATGTGGCTGGAAACTGGACTGAGTTGCGGTCGTGGTGGCCTTCCGGGTATCCTGATCTCCTAATTCTGTTTAGTTTATTCGCGTTTAGTAGGGGCTGATAGCTGAATTGCAGTACGTAATGGTAGGCCAGTTACTTACTAAACACTCAAAGGGGAAGTCTCCATGGAGCAGGGTCAAAATGATTTTGAGTCAAAGCTGCATTTGCATAAATCATACTGCATTTGCTTATGTATGTGATTGATTAATTATTATATGAAATGTACATGGTTGATATGGATTTTAATTGTATGAGAAATTAAATGCCTGATCCGGTAATGCTGTCCCCAGATTCTAGGGGAGTGTGAATTACAGGTATTTTGAAGATTAATTAGAAGTTAAAGATGCAGATATTTTCCAGAGCTATAGGAATGGGTGTTTTTGGCTTTAGATACTTTTGTATTAATTAGAAATAAATTGGTAGTAGTATTTTCTGTAAATTTTAATAATGTAAATTATAATGACAAACTTTGAACTTTAATAGATTGTATTTATTTTATTCGGAAATTTTTTTATATTAGACGGAAATTAATTAATTAGAAGGGGGTTACAATATGGATGCGGAATTTATGAAATAAACACCTCATGTTTTGATAAAGATGCCAATATTTTTATATACAGAGTGTTTAGCTATTTACTTCTATATCAAAATTCCAATTTCTCCCCCTTTGTCATTAACAAAAAGGTTTGAAAGATGGAAAAATGATTGGGCCATCATGGTCACCTTATGGCTGTGGAGGTGGTTCTTGTGGTGGTGGTGGTTGTTCTGGTGGTGCTTGTATTGGTGGTGCTGGTTGTGGAGGTTGTGGTTGGACGGGTGGAACTGCATGAGCAACTTGTCCAAGCAAAGTGGCTGCTGTATTTTGAATCTGGTTCACAAGCGTCTGGGAGAGACTCATGAACTGCTCAGTGATGGCATTCTGCAGCATCAGACGATGTTGATCAGCCTCAGCCTGTTGCCTTTGCTGAAAAGCTTGAAGAGCTGCTTCGGTCTCCAGCTGTTGTTGCCTCAGAGCCTGTTGCACTATCTCGTGAACACGATCTTCTGAGACTCCTTGAGGTTCAGCAAATCGTAAGGGATGGATGCCCCTTGGACTTGAAGATCCGGTGGGAACCAGTTGTCGTGTGCCCGAATGTGCTTCAGTAGATGCATCAACAATGGGGAAGCTGGTGATATCTTCAGCAATAGGCTTTGCTGCAGTTGCTTCCATCGGCTTGGATGCTTCAACAACGAGCTCTCTATCATCCTCGGACTTTCCAGATTGGATGGTAGGTTCTTCATGTGACGTGACAAAGTGTTCCACGTCCACTGGTACAGATGAGTCCAGGTCAAGATGAGCTAGCACCTTTGTTACTTTGGCAGATGCTTCATCCAGCTCTGCCTGTGTAGCTTTCGACTTAGCAACCGTATCTTCCTTTTCTATGGTTGCGGTCTCAGCTTCCTCAAGAGCCAGCTACTCTAGACGAGCTTGTTCTGCTGCTGTGGCTTCTTCTGCTTTGTACTCCTCATGCAGAGTTTGAAGTTCCTCCACAAACTCTGTGCGATCCAGTGTTCGAAGATCAAACACTTTGTTGCTCCTGATTTTTGGCAATGTCTTCAGTAACTCCAGATAATCATCTGAATCTTTCAGAAAGCAGGCAAAGGTATCTGAGAAGTGATGAGTCTTTACTGGACGCAACACTTCTATACCATGAGGGGGATGAACAAAGTCATCCTTGGAGCTGCCTGAGGAGGAGGCTTTCTGGGAATCGTTCCATAAGATCTGGCGCCAAAAGATAATGGAATCAAAGGTTCCAAGTGAACGCGTAAGCTTACCAGTCTTGTCAAACAGATGACCCCAGGTATGAGAGGATTTTTGCATAGTTTCAACTTTCTCTTCCCTGCTTGGCATCTCAATGCCGTAGAATTTGTAGCCTTTCTTGCGACCAGCATCATATAAAGGTAGTCTAGGACATACCCTGTCTGGTACAAACTTTATTTCTTTGGCGCGGCTTATGTGAAGGTTTGGTGGGTAGGCGATGGCTTGGTTTGGTATATACATTTGTTGCAGAAGTTTTCCAAGTTCATCATAGTCGCTTGGCTGGAAGTTTAGCACTGGGGTTCCAGCTGGTAGAGGCAGCAACTTTGTGATTGGAGTCCAGATTTGAACAGCCTTGACCCACCCTGCATCTGGACGCTGCTTCGTTATAGAAGGGTCCAGACTTTCTTTAATGGCCAACTGCAACTCTGCAGCCAGTTCAATATCCTTGGACTTCTTGGATGGTGCCTTCATTTTTCTTGGAGCCTTCCCTTTCTGCTCCGCAACCGTCTTGGTGAATCGAGAGGCAATTTCCACCTCTGGTTTCTGCAGATCTTCTGCTGCTGGACGCACTCTTTGCTGAGTTCCCGTTGGACAGGAGTAAGGATGAGGCATGCATATCAAGTGTGGGTACACTTCTCTCGTCCAATTGGGCAGAGGGTTGCTGATGATCGTTCCTTTTGGCATAGCAGAATAAGCAGCTGAAAAAACTTGAGCGCAAACATACCTCGTCCACTCTGGTGCTGAAACAGTAGTGAAATGCCGCTTCAAAGGCTCTTGTAGAGGCCTCCGGATCACATCACTTTTCTTACAGTAATTCTGGTCATTTCGTGTAAGGAATGCAACCCTTGGACGCACAAACTTGGACAGGTCCAAGCGAAGAGGTGGATGCTGGGTTGTTGATGTGGATGGAGCACTGGGTGTTGTTGGTAGTAGGGTGATGGTGGATATGTTGTCGGTGTCTTGAGAGGAAGTTGGTAGAACTGCAATTCTCTTTGGCCTTGCTGCCTGAGTCTTTACTCGTCGTGGCACGTTAGTAGGAAAGGGAATTGTTTTAGCAGGTTGTGCCTTCTACTTCTTTTGCTGAGGACCCTCTGTCTCCTCTGCCTTCTTCATGATTTGACCAATTGGGATCTGGTCATCATCATCAGAGTCGTCCAGTAGTTGAAGCTTCCGAACCTTTTGCTTTTCTGGGGCAAGCTTTACTGGTGCTGCTCTTGGACGCTGCTCTGCTTGAGCAGGTTTGGACGTATCAGTCCTTGGATGCTTCCCTGCTGGGGACTGAGCAGTGGATGTGTCAGTATGCCTTTTCTTGGTTCTTCTTTCCTTTTCAGCGTCTTCCTCATGCTTCTGAGACATTTGTCGTGTAATCTTTCTGCCCTTCTGTTCCTCCATCAGCCTTTTGATCTTTTTTCCAATTCCAAGAAGATCAATCTCTTCTTCATCATTATTGGAGATGATCTTGCTCTGTTCATGTCGTTGCTTGTTGATGGTGTCCTCGTCCAGGTCCCTTAAGACCTTGGCTGTTAGCTTGATCTTCATAGGTTTTATGTTGGACTCACCAAACAGCTGTTGTGTTGCTACCATTGGCCCTTTCTTCACAATAGCTTCGTAAACTTCTTCTTCCAGTTCATCAAAGAAGCGTTGATAGACCTTATGATCCCAGAAGATCTTGTTCATCAGGGCGGTGTAGAAAATGTCATCATTGCCACCCACAGACTTCATCATTCTCACGATATTGACGTAAATGACGTGAGGGAGATTGAAGGGAATGCCTTCCATAAGATGGAATATCACAAACTTGTGTAAGTCTGTGACTGAGTCCTTAGACCCAGCTTTGTGCAGGATACTCTTGTTGCACACCTGCTGCCAGATTTTTGCTTCCTCACACAGGTTCCTGTACTCAATCTTTATTGACTCGGTGGATTTGGTCTTGCAAAGCACGATTGCAACGTGATTGCCGTACTACTTGGCCCAGTCTGTTCTGTACTGGTTCTGCTCCCTAATGCAACCAGTTACCTTTGCAATGGTCTCGATGGACAGTGTCACCTCTCGTCCAAGAATCGTGGCCACGAGCTCCCTTGAGCTCTGGAACTTGGCATTTCTCCAGAACATTCTGATCAACTCAGGGAATATTTTCTGGTTTTCATTGAAGTAGCCTCTGATTCCACACTTCAGAAGGCTCTCGTTCAGGTTCAGTCCCAGCTTCTCAAGCTTTTCGATGTCGAAGAAGTGCTTAATGTGCACTGTAGCAGCTCCTTGGCACACAACTGTGGTTTCAGGGTAAGTGAGGACGTCGGGTTCCGAGTTGCTTGAGTTTGCAGAGTTTGCCATGCTAGTAAAGTTTGGATTTTTAGGTTTTCTGAGAGGGTTTTGGGTTTATGAGAGAGAGAGAGTGTGTGTGTGTTTAGGGTGATGATATTCTCAGAGAAGATTGATATGGTGGTGTTTTTCTGTGATGAATTGATAAGTGTATATTTGGGCTTTGTTTGGAGGATATGAAACGATTTTGGGCTTTTTGAATATTTGAAAAGTAAATGACGCCATAAAACCCGCCATGATGAGACGTGCGAAGAATGTGGGTAACTGTGTACGGTTACTGACATTTTGGTGACTCAGCATAGAGTATTAGCTCATACTTACTCTTAAAACGATCCGTTTTGATTATTTGAATCAAAAGAAAAGACTAAGAAAAAAAAACATCGTCCACATATTGGACTTAAGTGAAATATATGTAATGCATGTGCATGACTCTAGTGTTCCTTGGACGACATGTCCTTTGGACGCTATGGTTTTATTGGACGCATCATGTAGATGTTAATCATTCCTTTACAGAGTCCATGCCAAGTTTGTCCCTCAGAAGGATTAACTTGTCTTCAGTAAGGGGTTTGGTGAATATATCAGCAAGCTGATTATCTGTGGTTACAAAGTGTAATTCCACAGTACCCTTTTGAACATGGTCTCTTATAAAGTGATGTTTAATCTCTATATGTTTGGCCCTTGAATGCAATATGGGATTTTTAGAAAGATTTATGGCAGCTTTACTATCACAGAAGATAGGAATGTTACTCTCATATATGTTGTAGTCCTCAAGTTGATGTTTGATCCACAAGATTTGAGAACAGCATTTTGCAGCTGAAATATACTCTGCTTCAGCAGTGGACAGAGCAATGGTCCCTTGCTTCTTGCATGTCCAGGAGACTAGATTACCACCGATGAAATGACACCCTCCACTGGTGCTTTTTCTTTCAATTCGATCTCCAGCATAATCAGCATCACAGTATCCTATTAGCCTGAAATCTTTCTGCCTTTTGAAATATAACCCAAGGTTAGTGGTTCCAGCAAGATATCGAAAGATTCTTTTAACAGCAGTTAAGTGAACTTCCCTTGGGTCAGATTGAAATCTGCCACATAAGCATACGCTGAACATGGTGTCAGGTCTGGACGCTGTGAGGTATAGGAGTGATCCTATCATACCTCTGTATAGAGTATTATCTACTTTCTTTGAGTTGTCGTTGTAACGACCCATCTTCGTTACAGATTTGTTATACTAAAGATTTTATTTCATTAAATTTTAAAAACTCTCTAATTAGTTTATTGATAAAATATTGGATAATTTTTTTTTCCGCGATTCCCAAAACTGACAGATAAAAATTAAAGCTTAATTTATAAATATCTCTTATACAAAACTTAACTAAATAAAACTATGTGTACATACATCTTTTCACATGATAAATACATAATACCCCTAACTGGTTCATTTTATACATAAGACCAAACAAAGAAATGGAAAGAAATGATAATGTCTTCAATCCCTCGTATGCTCTATCCACAAACTCTCCAAGAGAAAGATCCACCTAAAAACCATCTGCTCCCCCGAACACGATGTCCGAGATCATCACAGGCACGAACCACATGTGCAAACATTGCAAGGGTAAGCTTACCAAACAAAACTATACATATAAGAAAATAAGTGAATTTCCAATTATTAAGGAAAAGGACGAAAAACTAGATTTTGTATACTTCAAAATACTATATATAATAACTGAAAATGTTATACAAAACTTAGTTCATAAACATATTTATAACATGAATCATCAACAAGATCAACCACATACACCATCACCACTAATCACAATGAGTCATAACATCATAAGTCACACAATTAAAACAATTGCAGTATGATTTATGCAAATGCAGTTTTGACTCAAAATCATTTTGACCCTGCTCCATGGAGACTTCCCCTTTGAGTGTTTAGTAAGTAACTGGCCTACCATTACATACTGCAATTCAGCTATCAGCCCCTACTAAACGCGAATAAACTAAACAGAATTAGGAGATCAGGATACCCGGAAGGCCACCACGACCGCATCTCTGTCCAGATTACAGCCACATATGGAATTGCCAATATCCTTCACCCCACAGACTATATAATCACAGACTATACAGCCCTGTCTAACTTATTCTGCTCACCCCAAAGATTCAATTATCAAATCATATTCATTTCACATGACTACCGCAGTCTCGGTTAGTCAACAAAATCATTTCTCATATATCAACTTGTTTCTCATGACTACCGCAGTCCCGGTTAGTCAACAAAATCATTTCTCATATATCAACTTGTTTCTCATGACTACCGCAGTCCCGGTTAGTCAACATTTATTCTTTCTTTTCTTTCTTTTTCTTTTCTTTCTTTTCTTTTCTTTTCTTTCTTTTCTTTTCTTTTCTTTTCTTTTTTTTCATTTCATGGCTACCACAGTCCCGGTTAGCCAACATCAATTATTTTTCACTTGAATCTTTATAAATCCCCCAAAAAGACTCATGCATATGCAATATGTTAATAATCACAATTAAATAAGTAATTTTAAACAATCACCTACAAAAATATAAACATTCAACAATTTTCAACATCATTCACAACACAATCAAGCCAAATCAAGCAATTTCAATCCAACAACAAACCAACCAATAAATTTCAATCCATCACAACACATCATCCAATCAATCAAACATGGTTCCAAACAATTATTTCAAGCTTCTAATATCAATTATATTAAAACCCAAAATCAATTTCAAGAAAATTTGGGCATGGTCTCCTTTGTTTTAGGAGCCTTTCCAAGTAATTTAGAGAATCAAAAACAAAAACAATCAGTCCATACACACTCACACAGCCACTGCCAGGAGAATCAAATACCCATTTTTCATCAATTTTAAATTCAACCACCAATCAACTCAACATAAACAGCAAAAGGGGCAGGCATGCTATATGTGATTGAGCCCCCTAACTCTCAACCACACTTAAACTGAAAATATAAATCACAAGGAAGCTTCCCTTACCTTGAATCTTTTTTCTCCTTTTCTCCTTTGTCTTCTTTAAATTTTAGGATTTTTCTCCCAAATATTTCTCTCTGAATATAAGATCTCACTGATACAAGCAATTCACATGCACAACAAATTCCAGCACTCTTTGCCCGAGGATCACATTCCTCCCGGTCTCCAATTCACAATTAATAACAGAACAATCATTAATAACCAATAATCCAATAACTCAAACTCAATCATCACAAATCATTGCATTCATATTTCTATGGAAACTTCCCTTTTTAGGTGAAATTATTCCTTAACAAGTACAATTAAAGGCATTAAAACCAAATACACAATTAATATAATTAAATTTCATGTGGACACATAGAGCTGTACACACACACCAAAAATTATTTGATGCATCATATCAATTTGAAATTTCATGAGATTTTACAGAGAAACTATACATCATTCATATTTCATCATATAAATTTATCTCACGAAAATTCAACCCACAAATATTATTTTTGAATTAAAAACAGTGGCTGGACATACTCTGTCAAACACAATTTCATATTTTTAGAAAATAACATATCAAATTCGTTTTATGTGAAATTTTACAGAGAATATCTCCAACATGTGGACCATTACATATAATTTCCTCAGTACCAAAAATCCACCAAAAATACCTTTTTTGAATTTCCAAATCATTATTTCTCCAGAACACAGTTTTCAATAAGAAAATGTAATTAATTACAAAAGTTACTTACAAAATTCTGATAAAATCCATGGATATTCCACATGGTCAAAACAGTATTAATAAATTTTCTCAAGACCAAATTCTCACAAAAAGTAATTTTCTACATTTAATTTCTCTACTGTCCAGCTTTTCGGTTTTTCCAACATTAAATCACTAAAAATACTTCCCAGGCTTTTCTGACCTTACAAAAATTCAGAGATGACCCTCATGATGCATAAAATGAACTCATGGTTCCAGTTTTCCAAAATCATGTCCCAAAATTCTTGTAAAAATCAAAACAGTCCCATTCTCAGAATCAACAGTTTTTAAAAATAATTCCGGTAAAAATAGTTACAGTGCTCAAAAAAATCTGAAAAAATACCATGATATCCAGAGGCATCAAAACATAAGAAAATGTATTTACATCCTCAAAAACCTGCACGAAAACCGAGACGAAAAATCCAGACAGTCACATGACCCAAATCACAAGTAGCTTATTTCGGGTTTTTAAAATTATTTACATACCATCAACAACAGCCACAATCCATATTTAACAAGAAAACAAGGAAATAGCTTAGGAGAAAAAAAGAAACCCCTCCATACCTCGATGAAATCGAAATCCAATCGGTTGGTTTTGAAGCTCTAGTCTCCCTCTATGATATATCCAATTTTAATCGGTAGAAACTTTGATTTGGATGCTCAAATATTAAAGAGAAGATACAGAATATTTACAGGAGCAGGGAGAAGACAGCGGATGAAAGGAAAATGAAAAAATGAATGAAAGAAGCCAAGTCGTTCACGCTAAGAGGGAGTATAAATTTTGATATTTTGCTATCTGCACCCACCATTCCTCTAAGTACACCCCCTTCCCTTTTTTTTTCGTCAACTTACGGAACTTACGTAAATGTTCCAAAAATCTCACAATAACACTATAAATTTAAATTTAATTTCCTTTTATGGTATTTATCAAACCCTTAATACACGTTACGAAAAATCACAGTGTTACAATTCTCCCCAACAAGAAAATTTCTAATTAAATCTCTCACGTTCATACTTATTGGGTTGTAATTTTCGGGATGTTACAATACTCCCCTCCTTTTAGGAATTTCGTCCCTGAAATTCATTGAGTGTAGGGTTAAGCTAAGCTAGGGCTATAATCATCTTTGTTTACTCTCATGCCAATCTATTTTTCTATAGTTAGTCTTAGAATTCTGCCATAAGGAAGTGTTCCTCTTAAGGGCTCGTTTCTAACTTACTATCTCTTTCTCCAACACAAAGCATAGATAAGGTTCGTTCACAAAGGGTATATATGGTTTTCATCTAAGCAGATTCACTCTCAAGGCTATAGGCTCACTAACATAGAGTGGATTCGATAGAAATTTATCTAAGTTACTAGGTAGACAGTATAGCTATCTTCAAGGCAATACTTAAATCTACTCAACATTGAAGATTTAGAGTTAATGTATCCTATATAAGTTGTAGGTAAACTACTAGGTAGGCCTCTAGGTCAAGAACAAGTCTTTCACCTAAGGATTTCCTTTGAAATGAGCTTTCTAAGAGGTGATTTTGGGAAGCAACCCTATCATACAGTGATCCTTTCATTTTAAAACCCAAAAACAGATTAAGTTAACTTAAAAACAAGATCATGTGTTTTGGTTTCATCCAAATCGGAGTTACAGTTTGAAAACTATGCGCAATTTAAGTTTGCAGTTTTAAGAAAGTGTAGAAAACGGTTTTCTACGCCAATTGAGCTACAGAACTTGAAATCCTTTGGGACTTGAAAACAGATTTAATATGCATTAAATGTGACCTAATGGTTTTGGTTTGACTCAAAAACTCAAAGCAGTTTGGAAATGGCGCACACTATAAGTTTGCAAAATGCATGTTTCTACAAAACTGGTTTTTCTACCAAATTCACTGTATAATGCTTAAACTCATGTGGGACCTCAAAACAGATTTAGAGGGTACTAAAACAAAGTTGTGGGCTTTGGTTTCACTCTAAAATCTCAAACGGTTTGAAAATGGCGTACGTTTCAAGTTTCAGGTTAAAAACGGCTTAGAAAAGATGTGGTTTTCAAAGGTGAATTTAAAATCCATAGGAAGAAACTTTGTAAATCCCAAAAACAGATTTTATATACCTAAAAATAGGATTGTAGGAATTGGTCTCACCTCAAAATTCATCTCGGATCAAAATCTAGGCATTTCGGGTCACTTAAGGAACTAGTTTTGGGTCAAAATGAACTTAGGGATCCAAAATGAGCTACATAAGTCCAATGGCTATGAAATTTTGTGGAGAACTAGAATTTGGTAATACAAAATTGTGGAAAAAGGTTTCGTTCCAAAAATCATCCTATACAAGGAGTTATGCAGTGCCAAAATTGGCCTTTTTACCATTTCGGGTCATTTCTAAGGTACCTAAAATGTGCAATTTTGACTCTTATCATTTTGTTTTGGTTTTGATAGTTTAAACTCACTATTTTGAGCATGGTATGATACTAAAACACAATGCTTAGCTATGGATTAAGGATATTGATGTTCTACTCCAATTATAGGCTTACCTAAGCACTTGTTAAGGTAAATCTAGTGATTTTGGCCAAGTATTTAAACTATACTTACTAAGTTCATCTAGATGGGTTACTTGCTACTTTGTTTTTGAATAATGACTATAATTCTTAGCTCAACGACTCTTCCAACACCCTTCATACATGTCTAGACCTCAACTTTCTATGTCTAAACACTACCAAAGACTTTTCCTATAATTTTTTTCACATTTTTCTCTTCATAGAAGGTATTCTAAATATGATTTAAGTCTCTAACTTACAGCTACATCCTATTATCATAATTCCAACCAAATCACCATTTGGATGATTTCTAAATTGTCTCAAACCATTCCAATCTACTATCACCAATTTAATCACTTATTGAATTCGACTTTTAACATCCAAATCACACTTTCAAACTTTGCAATCACTTACCTCCCCATCTTAAACACTCTGCTATTATTCTAGCATTTGTATCTTATTTCACCCACTAAATCATGACCTAATCATCAAGGACCATCGTGCTTACACACTACGCTTCCGCTACGTACTCTGATTCTACAAACTCGGAGTTTTGGACCTTCTTTCCCAACCACCTCAAGGATACGAACTCATACTCTCAGAACATGAAGAACAAGGACAACAACACAACTTAGACAATATTTCAAGAAATTTAGTAATAGGAGGGAAAGTCATCTCGACAGAGTCCTGAGTGCGCATCTCACAACTCTATCACGAATCATTTCTTCCTTGAAAGTTTCCATCTTGCTCGAATGCAAGAAAGATAGAAGAAGCAACTCCTCCATGTGGATCAAAAGACTCATAAGACTTGAGAACAATACATCCCCATGAAGTAAATGACTCTCATTGGGATTAAAGACAACTCAATCACCATTGATATAATTTCTCAGAACACGATCAATAAATTTATTTCCACTGGAGACATAGACACTGAAAGAAGCTCAGGTTACCACATGATTAAAAGAAACATCATGTGCAATGCATCATTCATACGAAATGAATGACCCTTCTAAGAATTGAGATATTTCATTTATATGAATAGTAGGCTACTCAAAAGTAGACTACTTGAAACATGTCCAATCGACTCATTCTTACAAGAAGAGCAATGATAAAATAAAATATCCAACATCACTATACAACTTGGAAGAGAATAGAATGCATAAGGCATTTACTCATAAGAAGTCAAAACAACTTGATAACAAAAGGGACAACTCATGCATAATGCATAGACTTCTCTATCACACTCAATCCATTATCCCACTATAGATGCCAAGGTCTTAAGGATTCCTTAAGGCAAAGCACAGTCTAGAGAAATAACCTTGTCCCTTAATTTTTTTTTTTTTTTTTTTTTTTTGATGTCTAACTAATCTCAATTCTATTGGCAATTCTATGGACTATTACACATCCTTAAGATGTCGGCATTTCCTTTTAACGACATTGCATCAACGATCTCACATGCCTATAATCTAACTAATCATACATTGCCACCACAGTAGTTAATGCAAGATTACGCTGTTACAAACAACTTCATATCTTACACCACCACCCACACATAGTAGGAGTAAGATTACACAACATATAGCATACAATGTTTCTTTCACCACTATTAAACAACAGTCGGTGCAAAAGCAAGCAGCTCAATCAATTCATCCTACATTGCTATTAAAGAATAGTCAATGTGGAATCACACAACATCAAACAATTCATCAATACTGTCATTAAGCGACAGCCAAACCAATCACACACAGCACAAACAATGGTTAAGTCCACACCCCAGTCTTGGTAGGACGAACTGCTCTGATACCATTATTGTAACGACCCATCTTCGTTACAGATTTGTTATACTAAAGATTTTATTTCATTAAATTTTAAAAACTCTCTAATTAGTTTATTGATAAAATATTGGATAATTTTTTTTTCCGCGATTCCCAAAACTGACAGATAAAAATTAAAGCTTAATTTATAAATATCTCTTATACAAAACTTAACTAAATAAAACTATGTGTACATACATCTTTTCACATGATAAATACATAATACCCCTAACTGGTTCATTTTATACATAAGACCAAACAAAGAAATGGAAAGAAATGATAATGTCTTCAATCCCTCGTATGCTCTATCCACAAACTCTCCAAGAGAAAGATCCACCTAAAAACCATCTGCTCCCCCGAACACGATGTCCGAGATCATCACAGGCACGAACCACATGTGCAAACATTGCAAGGGTAAGCTTACCAAACAAAACTATACATATAAGAAAATAAGTGAATTTCCAATTATTAAGGAAAAGGACGAAAAACTAGATTTTGTATACTTCAAAATACTATATATAATAACTGAAAATGTTATACAAAACTTAGTTCATAAACATATTTATAACATGAATCATCAACAAGATCAACCACATACACCATCACCACTAATCACAATGAGTCATAACATCATAAGTCACACAATTAAAACAATTGCAGTATGATTTATGCAAATGCAGTTTTGACTCAAAATCATTTTGACCCTGCTCCATGGAGACTTCCCCTTTGAGTGTTTAGTAAGTAACTGGCCTACCATTACATACTGCAATTCAGCTATCAGCCCCTACTAAACGCGAATAAACTAAACAGAATTAGGAGATCAGGATACCCGGAAGGCCACCACGACCGCATCTCTGTCCAGATTACAGCCACATATGGAATTGCCAATATCCTTCACCCCACAGACTATATAATCACAGACTATACAGCCCTGTCTAACTTATTCTGCTCACCCCAAAGATTCAATTATCAAATCATATTCATTTCACATGACTACCGCAGTCTCGGTTAGTCAACAAAATCATTTCTCATATATCAACTTGTTTCTCATGACTACCGCAGTCCCGGTTAGTCAACAAAATCATTTCTCATATATCAACTTGTTTCTCATGACTACCGCAGTCCCGGTTAGTCAACATTTATTCTTTCTTTTCTTTCTTTTTCTTTTCTTTCTTTTCTTTTCTTTTCTTTCTTTTCTTTTCTTTTCTTTTTTTTCATTTCATGGCTACCGCAGTCCCGGTTAGCCAACATCAATTATTTTTCACTTGAATCTTTATAAATCCCCCAAAAAGACTCATGCATATGCAATATGTTAATAATCACAATTAAATAAGTAATTTTAAACAATCACCTACAAAAATATAAACATTCAACAATTTTCAACATCATTCACAACACAATCAAGCCAAATCAAGCAATTTCAATCCAACAACAAACCAACCAATAAATTTCAATCCATCACAACACATCATCCAATCAATCAAACATGGTTCCAAACAATTATTTCAAGCTTCTAATATCAATTATATTAAAACCCAAAATCAATTTCAAGAAAATTTGGGCATGGTCTCCTTTGTTTTAGGAGCCTTTCCAAGTAATTTAGAGAATCAAAAACAAAAACAATCAGTCCATACACACTCACACAGCCACTGCCAGGAGAATCAAATACCCATTTTTCATCAATTTTAAATTCAACCACCAATCAACTCAACATAAACAGCAAAAGGGGCAGGCATGCTATATGTGATTGAGCCCCCTAACTCTCAACCACACTTAAACTGAAAATATAAATCACAAGGAAGCTTCCCTTACCTTGAATCTTTTTTCTCCTTTTCTCCTTTGTCTTCTTTAAATTTTAGGATTTTTCTCCCAAATATTTCTCTCTGAATATAAGATCTCACTGATACAAGCAATTCACATGCACAACAAATTCCAGCACTCTTTGCCCGAGGATCACATTCCTCCCGGTCTCCAATTCACAATTAATAACAGAACAATCATTAATAACCAATAATCCACTAACTCAAACTCAATCATCACAAATCATTGCATTCATATTTCTATGGAAACTTCCCTTTTTAGGTGAAATTATTCCTTAACAAGTACAATTAAAGGCATTAAAACCAAATACACAATTAATATAATTAAATTTCATGTGGACACATAGAGCTGTACACACACACCAAAAATTATTTGATGCATCATATCAATTTGAAATTTCATGAGATTTTACAGAGAAACTATAAATCATTCATATTTCATCATATAAATTTATCTCACGAAAATTCAACCCACAAATATTATTTTTGAATTAAAAACAGTGGCTGGACATACTCTGTCAAACACAATTTCATATTTTTAGAAAATAACATATCAAATTCGTTTTATGTGAAATTTTACAGAGAATATCTCCAACATGTGGACCATTACATATAATTTCCTCAGTACCAAAAATCCACCAAAAATACCTTTTTTGAATTTCCAAATCATTATTTCTCCAGAACACAGTTTTCAATAATAAAATGTAATTAATTACAAAAGGTACTTACAAAATTCTGAGAAAATCCATGGATATTCCACATGGTCAAAACAGTATTACTAAATTTTCTCAAGACCAAATTCTCACAAAAAGTAATTTTATACATTTAATTTATCTACTGTCCAGCTTTTCGGTTTTTCCAACATTAAATCACTAAAAATACTTCCCAGGCTTTTCTGACCTTACAAAAATTCAGAGATGACCCTCATGATGCATAAAATGAACTCATGGTTCCAGTTTTCCAAAATCATGTCCCAAAATTCTTGTAAAAATCAAAACAGTCCCATTCTCAGAATCAACAGTTTTTAAAAATAATTCCGGTAAAAATAGTTACAGTGCTCAAAAAAATCTGAAAAAAATAACATGATATCCAGAGGCATCAAAACATAAGAAAATGTATTTACATCCTCAAAAACCTGCACGAAAACCGAGACGAAAAATCCAGACAGTCACATGACCCAAATCACAAGTAGCTTATTTCGGGTTTTTAAAATTATTTACATACCATCAACAACAGCCACAATCCATATTTAACAAGAAAACAAGGAAATAGCTTAGGAGAAAAAAAGAAACCCCTCCATACCTCGATGAAATCGAAATCCAATCGGTTGGTTTTGAAGCTCTAGTCTCCCTCTATGATATATCCAATTTTAATCGGTAGAAACTTTGATTTGGATGCTCAAATATTAAAGAGAAGATACAGAATATTTACAGGAGCAGGGAGAAGACAGCGGATGAAAGGAAAATGAAAAAATGAATGAAAGAAGCCAAGTCGTTCACGCTAAGAGGGAGTATAAATTTTGATATTTTGCTATCTGCACCCACCATTCCTCTAAGTACACCCCCTTCCCTTTTTTTTCGTCAACTTACAGAACTTACGTAAATGTTCCAAAAATCTCACAATAACACTATAAATTTAAATTTAATTTCCTTTTATGGTATTTATCAAACCCTTAATACACGTTACGAAAAATCACAGTGTTACAATTCTCCCCAACAAGAAAATTTCTAATTAAATCTCTCACGTTCATACTTATTGGGTTGTAATTTTCGGGATGTTACAGTCGTCCAGTCCAAGTACTGTTGTTGGATGCATAGGAGTTTTCATTGGTTTTGCATCGTCCAACTTGTACTTCTTTAGCAGCTCTTTGACATACTTAGTCTGATGTATATATATTCCCTTTTCAGTTTGTTTGATTTGGAGTCCAAGGAAGAATTTCAGCTCACCCATCATGCTCATCTCGAACTCTGTTTGCATTAATTTGGCAAAGTCTTCACAGAGAGACTCATTAGTGGCACCAAATATGATATCATCAACATATATTTGTGCAATAATAAAATCAGAAGAGTAGTCTTTGCGAAATAATGTAGTGTCTACTTTTCCTCTTGAAAAAGCATTTTCTGACAGAAATGTGCTGAGTTTTTCATACCAAGCTCTAGGGGCTTGTTTCAACCCATATAAGGCTTTGTTAAGTTTAAAAACATGGTTTGGAAAATCATCACTTTCAAATCCTGGGGGTTGTTCCACATAGACTTCTTCCTTTATGAGTCCGTTGAGGAATGCACTTTTTACGTCCATTTGATATAGCTTCATATTGCTATGAGCTGCAAATGACAGTAGAATGCGGATTGCCTCCAGACGTGCAACGGGAGCATAAGTTTCAGTATAATCTATACCTTCTTGTTGTGAGTAACCTTTTGCTACCAACCTTGCTTTGTTTCTCACAACATTACCTGCTTCGTCCAGCTTGTTTCTGAACACCCACTTTGCTCTTACAGCTTCTTTGTCGTTGGGGAGTTCTACTAGCTTCCAGACATTGTTCTTTTGAAATTGGTCAAGTTCTTCTTGCATTGCTTTGACCCAGCCTTCATCTTCTAAGGCATCGTCCACAGTCTTAGGTTCTATTTGAGATATGAATGCTGTGTGACCTTGCTGTCGTTGAAGTGAAGATCTGGTTTTGACTCTGTCTTTTGGATCTCCAATGATTTGCTCCTGTGGATGATGTTTCTTCATTTGCTAGTTACGTCCATTTGGTTCTCTTTGTTCTACGACTGGACCGTCCAGTGGTGCATTTGATTCTTCAACTGAGACATCATGGTTGGACGAATCTGATGACTTACTTGCATCATCCAATCTGAGATCTGCAAATGATTTGTCCAGCTCTGATAATTCCTTATCAGGCTTGTTGTCATTAAACTTCACATGGATAGCTTCTTCAACAACTAAGGTTCTAGAGTTATAAACTCTGTATGCCTTTGAAGTTTCAGAATATCCAAGCAGTATTCCTTCATCACACTTAGAATCAAATTTTCCCAGGTTATCCTTAGTGTTCAGAATGAAACATTGACATCCAAATGGATGGAAGTAGGATATGTTGGGTCTTCTACCCTTCCACAATTCATATGGAGTCTTTTTCAATATCGGCCTTATATAGATTCTGTTTTGTAAATAGCAGGCAGTATTCACTGCTTCAGCCCAGAAGTGTTTAGGGGTTGAATTATCATTCAACATGGTTCTGGCCATCTCCTGGAGCGACCTGTTTTTCCTCTCAACTACACCATTTTGTTGTGGTGTTCTAGGTGTTGAGAAGTTGTGAAGGATACCATTATCCTCACAGAACCTTTGAAAACTTTCGTTTTCGAATTCACCCCCGTGATCACTTCTGATAGAAGTAATGCATACTCCTCTTTCATTTTGAACTCTTTTGCAGAGGTTATAAAAGGCCTTAAAGGACTCATCTTTGTGGGATAGGAATAAGACCCATGTCCATCTAGTATAGTCGTCCACTATAACTAATCCATATCTTTTACCACTTACCGAGGCTGTTCTTGTGGGTCCAAACAGATCAATATGTAACAGCTTAAGAGGTCTAGAAGTGGAAACAATGTTTTTACTTTGAAAAGAACTTTTCACTTGTTTCCCTTTCTGACAAGCTTCACAAAGAAGATCATCTTTATATGACATACTTGGTAGTCCTCTTACGAGGTTGTGCCTGTTCAGCTTTGAGATCAACCTCAAGCTTGCATGACCAAGTCTTTTATGCCATAACCAATGATTTTCTTGTACAGAAACTAGGCATGATACATTTTGACTTGATAGTTCCCCAAGTTTAATCTTATACAGATTGCCTTGCCTCTTTGCGGTAAAGAGAAGGGACCCATCAGAGTTTTTGACTGTACATTCACCTTTGTTAAAGGCAACATTATATCCACTGTCACATAATTGGCTTATGCTAAGTAGATTATGTTTAAGACCTTTAACATAAAGAACTTTATCAATACAAGGATAGGGTGGTATACCAATCTTACCTACGCCAGCTATCATCCCTTTCTGATTCCTTCCAAAAGTGACTGTCCCACCAGTCTTGGGTAGGAGGCTTTGGAACATACACCTTTCTCCTGTCATGTGATGTGAGCACCCACTATCCAGGTACCATGATTGGAGTTTCTTTCCTGCTGTTAAGCATGTCTGCAACAGGAACAATTTTATCCTTAGGTACCCAGATTGACTTGGGTCCTTTTTTGTTAGCTCGAAGGGCATTGAATACTCCCTTCTTAGGCAGGTGTCTGCATTTGGACGTTATATGTCCAGGTTTCCCACAGAAGTAGCAAACATCTGTTTCCTCATCATGAATATATTTCTTTCCCTTATATCCATGTCCTGACCTGTCATTTGGTCTCTTACAACCTTCATATTTTAAAAGATTTTTGAGGTTGTCAGAGCCCTTGACAAAGTTTGACAGATCCTTCTTTAGGCTGTCAATTTCTTCATGAAGTTTTACAACATCATGTGGTTGACCTCTTAAGGAAGTATCTGCTTCAACTTTCAGAAGCTTCTCAACTAGCCTTTTGTTTTCTGTGTTGAGATTTCGAATCTCTATGGAAAGATTTCTTTCTCTAGCCCTTGAATCCTCATAGGATTTATAGGCTTGAGCAGCATCATTCCAGAGAGTTTGCCTCTCCATATTTGTAATTTCATTTTGCCTTGAGAGCTCTGTAAACTTTTTCTGTAAATCCTCCTTTTCACTTTCTAGTTGTCTAACACTTTTTTCTAAAGCTTCTTTTTCTTTTGAAAGTGATTTGGATGATTTCTTTAAAGTTCTATAGGCCTTTGACAAAATAGAAGAGTTTGAAAGTAGTTCATGATAAGCTTCTTGAATTGAATCTCTGTCATTAAAATCTACCTCATCTTCTTCTTCTGGTTCAGAAGAATCAGTTAAGGTGTCTGCCATCAGGCATATGTGTGCTTCCTCTTCTTCTCCATCGTCCGATGATGAGTCATCGTCCAGGTCTTCCCATGTGGACATCAGAACTTTCTTGCCCTTTCCTTTGCTGAAGAATTTCTTCTTCTTGTCCTTGCTTTTGTCGAGATCTGGGCATTCTGATTTGAAGTGTCCTGGCTTTTTGCATTCATAGCATACAATTGGACTCTTCTCCTTCTTTTCTTTGAAGTCTTTCCTCTTTAGGTTTCTCCATCTGGATCCACCTTTCTTCTTCCACATAGCATGTATCCTTTTGGATATAAAGGATAGTTCATCATTCTCGTCTGAGTCATCATCTTCATATTGTTCGTCTGATGATGTTTCAGCTTGCATGGCTTTGGACGATGATGCTTTCCTTGGCTTCTGGACGCTGAGCGCCAGAGACTTATTTTTTTTACCATCACTATCTTGATGCAGTTCTAGTTCATGCACCTTGAGAGTTCCCACGAGTTCTTCTAGGGACATATCGTCCAGTTCCTTTTTTGTTCTCAAGGCTGTAACCTGTGGTCTCCATTTCCTAGGCAAACTTCTTAGAATTTTGTCAATATGTTCATAGTTATTGTAATATTTACCATGTGCTCTAAGTTCATTTAGTATGGTTTGAAACCGTCCAAACATACTTTGTATGTCCTCGTTTTCTTCCATACTAAATAACTCATATTGACGAGTAAGGAGACTGAGTTTGTTATGTTTTACCTGAGTGGAACCCTCATACGTTAATGCAAGAGTGTCCCACATTTGTTTTGCGCTTTTGAGACTGTGCACCTTGTTGTATTCTTGTTCGCTTAGTGCACACATGATGATGTTTCTGGCTCTGGAGTTGAGATAAAATCTTTGTTTTTGCTCTTCCGTCCATCTAGCCTTTGGGATTTCGTTGAGGCTCGCATCAAGTGGAATATAGTCGCCCATCTCCACAACTTCCCACATGTCAATATGGCTAGATTCAAAGAATGCTATCATTCTTTGTTTCCAGTAATCATATTTGACACCCTTGAAGAGTGGTGGTCTGTTCACAGCTTGTCCTTCGTTTTCCATCTTTCTCAGGATCTTTCCTCTGTACTGCTAAGTACTCAACCCAAGAGGTCGAGCTCTGATGCCAACTGAAATATAGAGAAATACACTAGAAGGGGGGTTGAATAGTGTATTTATAATTTCTTTGAAAAACTTTAACTAATGTGAAGATAGTATATCTTAAGTTTTACCAGAACTTAGTAAAACAGAAAATTATGCTATCGTCCAGCAGTTTAAAATCAACAGTCCAATGAAACTGCTTTTTCTTGCTTTTCGTTAGAACACACGTAAAGGATAATCGTATATAAAATGTGTAAAGAATCACTTTCGTAGTATGTTGAAGAGATAGTTTAATAGATATGCAAGTAAGTTAGAAAGTGAGAGAATAGAACACTTAGTTTTATACTGGTTCACTCAACTGAGCTACGTCCAGTTCTCCTTCAAAAACTTTTGAAGGGTTCTACTAATCAAGATCTGATTACTCTCAAGTATTCTAACCTTGCCACTTCTGGCTACAAGTATTCTCTAGGCCACTTCTGGCACACCCTTAATCTCCCCTTGAGATTAAACACAAACCCAAGTATTCTTTAACACTAAGCCACTCCTGGCTTTCCAAACAGAATTGTTTGAGTATAGAAAGTAAGACTTAACTCTCACAGAGAGGATATTACAGTAAGCACGAATATACAAAATCGCTTAGCAAAGCTAAGAAGAATGCTCTTTTTGCTTAAGAATAGATCGTCCAGTCGTTTTGACGGAGATTCAGCTCTTTATAAATTTTTCGTCAGTCTGATACATGAGCTCATTCCTCTATTTATAGGCAGCTTGTTGAAAGGTATCCGTTGAGGGATCTGTTCCTTTGCCAAGAGCGGTTCTTTCCGTAGCATATGACCGTTGTCACGTTTTGACTTAGGGTGGAGAGATAGAAGTGACAGCCGTACATGTAGCGCCTCTCCTACTTGTACTTTTTCTGCAGAGAGAAGCTTCTTCTTTTCCTGTTCAGTACTATTCGAAAAAACAAATAGAATGGCATATTAAAATATGAGAGAGTGATCGTTGCCTTATATTGAATCAACATTGAAAACGTATTTCCTTATAATATTATTTTAAGATAGAAACTACAGAGTGGGTTATTCAATCGTTGGACGCTTGCTCTCACAGGAGCATTGGACGCTGCCTGTAGAATTCTTACAAATTGGCATAAAATGAGAGAAAACCTAAAAAACTTTCAGGATATCTCGTTTAATTTTATTGAAAATACATATCTCCTCTCATTAACAATAGAAATTCTTATAAACATTGCGATAAAAAACTAATAAAGGAACCTATTAATGTGATTGTTATCTTTTTAATGTGATTGGTAATTGTCGTAGAAATATCAAAATTTCATGATATGTTTGGGAGATGAAATAATAAAAAGATTATAATTTTTTTGTGAGATCTGAAAAGATTATTCCTTTCCAAATTGGCAAAAAATGAGAGAAGACATAAAAAAATTTCAGGATATCCCGTTTAATTTTATTGTAAATACATAACCCCTCTCATTAACAATGGAAATTCTTATAAACGTTGTGATAAAAAACTAATAAATGAACCTATTAATGTGATTCTTATCTTTTTAATGTGATTGGTAATTGTCGTAGTAATATCAAAATTTCACAATATGTTTGGGATGTGAAATAATAAAAAGATTATAATTTTTTTTGGTGAAATCTGAAAAGATCATTGCCTTCCAAATTGGCATAAAATGAGAGAAGAACTAAAAAAATTTCAGGATATATCGTTTAATTTTATTCAAAATACATATCTCCTCTCATTAATAATGGAAATTCTTATAAACGTTGTGATAAGAAAACTAATAAAGCAAACTATTAATCTGATTGTTATCTTTTTAATGTGATTGGTAATTGTCGTAGAAATATCAAAATTTCACGATATGCTTGGAAGGTGAAATAATAAAAAGATTATAATTTTTTTTGGTGAGATTTGAAAAGATCATTCCCTTCCAAATTGACATAAAATGAGAGAAGACCTAAAAAAAGTTCAAGATATCTCGTTTAATTTTATTGAAAATACATATCTCCTCTCATTAACAATGGAAATTGTTATAAACGTTGTGATAAAAAACTAATAAAGGAAACTATTAATGTGAGTCTTATTTTTTTAATGTGATTGGTAATTGTCGTAGAAATATCAAAAATTCAGGATATGTTTGGGAGGTGAAATATTAAAAAGATTATAATTTTTTTTTTAGATTTAAAAGATCATTCCCTTCCAAATTGGCATAAAATGAGAGAAGACCTAACAATATTTCAGGATATCTCGTTTAATTTTATTGAAAATACATATCTCCTCTCATTAACAATGGAAATTCTTATAAACGTTGTGATAAAAAACTAATAAAGGAAACTATTAATGTGATTATGATCTTTTTAATGTGATTGGTAATTGTCGTAGTAATATCAAATTTTCACGATATGTTTGGGATGTGAAATAATAAAAAGATGATAAAAAAATTTTTGGGGAGATCTGAAAAGATCATTCCCTTCCAAATTGGCTTAAAATGAGAGAAGACCAAAAAAAATTTCAGGATATCTGTTTAATTTTATTCAAAATACATTTCTCCTCTCATTAATAATGGAAATTCTTATAAACATGGTGATAAAATACTAATAAAGGAAACTATTAGTGTGATTGTGATCTATTTATTGTGATTGGTAATTGTCGTAAAAATATCAAAATTTCACGATATGTTTGGGAGGTGAAATAATAAAAAGATTATAATTTTTTTTTTGGTGAGATCTGACAAGATCATTCCCTTCCAAATTAGCACAAAATGAGAGAAGACCTAGCAATATTTCAGGATATCTCGTTTAATTTTATTGAAAATACATATCTCCTCTCATTAACAATGGAAATTCTTATAAACGTTGTGATGAAAAACTAATAAAGGAAACCATTAGTGTGATTGCTATCTTTTTAATGTGATTGGTAATTGTCATAGAAATATCAAAATTTCACGTTATGTTTGGGAGGTGAAATAATAAAAGGATTATAATT
This sequence comes from Pueraria montana var. lobata, assembly GCA_026413185.1. Taxonomy (NCBI): domain Eukaryota; kingdom Viridiplantae; phylum Streptophyta; class Magnoliopsida; order Fabales; family Fabaceae; genus Pueraria; species Pueraria montana. Next base: position 72,176,299 of record CM048646.1, on the reverse strand, counting down.
TTTTTTGGGAGATCTGAAAAGATCATTCCCTTCCAAATTGGCATAAAATGAGAGAACACCTAAAAATTTTTTAGGATATCTCGTTTCATTTTATTGAAAATACATATCTCCTCTCATTAATAATGGAAATTCTTATAAACGTTGTGATAAAAAACTAATAAACGAAACTATTAATGTGATTGTTATCTTTTTAATGTGATTGGTAATTGTCGTAGAAATATAAAAATTTCACAATATGTTTGGGAGGTGAAATAATAAAAAGATTATAATTTTTTTTTGGTGAGATCTGAAAAGATCATTCCCTTCCAAATTGGCATAAAATGAGAGAAGACCTAAAAAATTTTAGGATATCTCGGTTAATTTTATTGAAAATACATATCTCCTCTCATTAACAATGGAAATTCTTAAAAACGTTGTGATAAAAAAACTAATAAAGGAAACTATTAATGTGATTGCTTTCTTTTTCATGTGATTGGTAATTGTCGTAGAAAAATAAAAATTTCAGGATATGTTTGGGATGTGAATAATAAAAAGATTATAATTTTTTTTTGGTGAGATCTGAAAAGATCATTCCCTTCCTAATTGGCATAAAATGAGAGAAGACCTAAAAAAAGTTTAGGATATCTCGTTCAATTTTATTAAAAATACATATCTCCTCTAATTAACAATGGAAATTCTTATAAACGTTGTGATAAAAAACTAATAAAGGAAACTATTAATGTGATTGTGATCTTTTTAATGTGATTGGTAATTGTCGTAGTAATATCAAAATTTCACGATATGTTTGGGATGTGAAATAATAAAAAGATTATCATTTTTTTTGTGAGATCTAAAAAGACCATTCCCTTCCAAATTGGCATAAAATGAGAGAAGACCTAAAAAAATTTCAGGATATCTCGTTTAATTTTATTGAAAATACATATCTCCCCTCATTAATAATGGAAATTCTTATAAACGTTGTGTTGAAAAACTAATAAAGGAAACTATTAATGTGATTGCTATCTTTTTAATGTTATTGGTAATTGTCGTAGAAATCTAAAAATTTCACGATATGTTTGGAAGGTGAAATAATAAAAAGATTATAATTTTTTCTTGGTGAGATATGAAATGATCATTCCCTTCGAAATTGGCATAAAATGAGAGAAGACCTAAAAAAATTTCAGGATATCTCGGTTAATTTGATTGAAAATACATATCTCCTCTCATTAACGATGGAAATTCTTATAAACGTTGTGATAAAAAAACTAATAAAGGAAACTATTAATGTGACTGCTATCTTTTTAATGTCATTGGTAATTGTCGTAGAAATATCAAAGTTTCAGATATGTTTGGGAGGTGAAATAATAAAAAGATTATAATTTTTTTTGTGAGATCTGAAAAGATCATTCCCTTCAAAATTGGCATAAAATAGGAGAAGACCTAAAAAAATTTCAGGATATCTCGTTTAATTTTATTGAAAATAGATATCTCCCCTCATTAATAATGTAAATTCTTATAAACGTTGTGATGAAAAACTAATAAAGGAAACTATTAATGTGATTGCTATCTTTTTAATGTTATTGGTAATTGTCGTAGAAATCTAAAAATTTCACGATATGTTTGGGAGGTGAAATAATAAAAAGATTATAATTTTTTTTTTGTGAGATTTGAAAAGATCCTTCCCTTCCAAATTGGCATAAAATGAGAGAAGACCTAACAATATTTCAGGATATCGCGTTTAATTTTATTGAAAATACATATCTCCTCTCATTAACAATGGAAATTCTTATGAACGTTGTGATAAAAAACTAATAAAGGAAACTATTAATGTGATTCGGATCTTTTTAATGTCGTTGGTAATTGTCGTAGAAATATCAAAATTTCACGAAATGTTTGGGATGTGAATAATAAAAAGATTATAATTTTTTTTTGTGAGATCTGAAAAGATCATTCCCTTCCTAATTGGCATAAAATGAGAGAAGACCTAAAAAAAGTTTAGGATATCTCGTTCAATTTTATTAAAAATACATATCTCCTCTAATTAACAATGGAAATTCTTATAAACGTGGTGATAAAAAACTAATAAAGGAAACTATTAATGTGATTGTGATCTTTTTAATGTGATTGGTAATTGTCGTAGAAATATCAAAATTTCACGATATGTTTGGGAGGTGAAATAATAAAAAGATTATAATTTTTTTTTTGTGAGATCTGACAAGATCATTCCCTTCCAATTTGGCATAAAATGAGAGAAGACCTAAATATATTTCAGGATATCTCGTTTAATTTTATTGAAAATACATATCTCCTCTCATTAACAATGGAAATTCTTATAAACGTTGTGATGAAAAACTAATAAAGGAAACCATTAGTGTGATTGCTATCTTTTTAATGTGATTAGTAATTGTCATAGAAATATCAAAATTTCACGTTATATTTAGGAGGTGAAATAATAAAAGGATTATAATTTTTTTTGGTGAGATCTGAAAAGATCATTCCCTTCCAAATTGGCATAAAATGAGAGAAGACCTAAAAATTTTTTAGGATATCTCGTTTCATTTTATTGAAAATACATATCTCCTCTCATTAATAATGGAAATTCTTATAAACGTTGTGATAAAAAACTAATAAAGGAAACTATTAATGTGATTGTGATCTTTTTAATGTGATTGGTAATTTTCGTAGTAATATCAAAATTTCACGATATGTTTGGGATGTGAAATAATAAAAAGATTATCATTTTTTTTGTGAGATCTAAAAAGACCATTCCCTTCCAAATTGGCATAAAATGAGAGAAGACCTAAAAAAATTTCAGGATATCTCGTTTAATTTTATTGAAAATACATATCTCCCCTCATTAATAATGGAAATTCTTAGAAACGTTGTGATGAAAAACTAATAAAGGAAACTATTAATGTGATTGCTATCTTTTTAATGTTATTGGTAATTGTCGTAGAAATCCAAAAATTTCACGATATGTTTGGGAGGTTAAATAATAAAAAGATTATAATTTTTTTTTGTGAGATTTGAAAAGATCCTTCCCTTCCAAATTGGCATAAAATGAGAGAAGACCTAACATTATTTCAGGATATCGCGTTTAATTTTATTGAAAATACATATCTCCTCTCATTAACAATGGAAATTCTTATGAACGTTGTGATAAAAAACTAATAAAGGAAACTATTAATGTGATTCGGATCTTTTTAATGTCATCGGTAATTGTCGTAGAAATATCAAAATTTCACGAAATGTTTGGGATGTGAATAATAAAAAGATTATAATTTTTTTTTGTGAGATCTAAAAAGATCATTCCCTTCCTAATTGGCATAAAATGAGAGAAGACCTAAAAAAAGTTTAGGATATCTCGTTCAATTTTATCAAAAATACATATCTCCTCTAATTAACAATGGAAATTCTTATAAACGTGGTGATAAAAAACTAATAAAGGAAACTATTAATGTGATTGTGATCTTTTTAATGTGATTGGTAATTGTCGTAGAAATATCAAAATTTCACGATATGTTTGGGAGGTGAAATAATAAAAAGATTATAATTTTTTTTTGGTGAGATCTGACAAGATCATTCCCTTCCAATTTGGCATAAAATGAGAGAAGACCTAACAATATTTCAGGATATCTCGTTTAATTTTATTGAAAATACATATGTCCTCTCATTAACAATGGAAATTCTTATAAACGTTGTGATGAAAAACTAATAAAGGAAACCATTAGTGTGATTGCTATCTTTTTAATGTGATTAGTAATTGTCATAGAAATATCAAAATTTCACGTTATATTTAGGAGGTGAAATAATAAAAGGATTATAATTTTTTTTGGTGAGATCTGAAAAGATCATTCCCTTCCAAATTGGCATAAAATGAGAGAAGACCTAAAAAATTTTTAGGATATCTCGTTTCATTTTATTGAAAATACATATCTCCTCTCATTAATAATGGAAATTCTTATAAACGTTGTGATAAAAAACTAATAAACGAAACTATTAATGTGATTGTTATCTTTTTAACGTGATTGGTAGTTGTCGTAGAAATATCAAAATTTCACGATATGTTTGGCAGGTGAAATAATAAAAAGATTATAATTTTTTTTTGGTGAGATCTGAACAGATCATTCCCTTCCAAATTGGCATAAAATGAGAGAGGACCTAAAAAAATTTCAGGATATCTCGTTGAATTTTGTTAAAAATACATATCTCCTCTCATTAAAAATGGAAATTCTTATAAACGTTTTGATAAAACAACTAATAAAGGAAACTATTAATGTGATTCTGATCTTTTTAATGTGAATCGTAATTGTCGTAGTAATATCAAATTTTCACGATATGTTTGGGATGTGAAATAATAAAAAGATGATAAAAACATTTTTGGTGAGATCTGAAAAGATCATTCCCTTCCAAATTCACATAAAATGAGAGAAGAGCTAAAAAATTTTCATGATATCTGTTTAATTTTATTCAAAATACATTTCTCCTCTCATTAATAATGGAAATTCTTATAAACGTGGTGATAAAAAACTAATAAAGGAAACTATTAATGTGATTGTGATATTTTTAATGTGATTGTAATTGTCGTAGAAATATCAAAATTTCACGATATGTTTGGGAGGTGAAATAATAAAAAGATTATAATTTTTTTTTGGTGAGATCTGACAAGATCATTCCCTTCCAAATTGGCATAAAATGAGAGAAGACCTAACAATATTTCAGGATATCTCGTTTAATTTTATTGAAAATACATATCTCCTCTCATTAACGATGGAAATTCTTATAAACGTTGTGATGAAAAACTAATAAAGGAAACCATTAGTGTGATTGCTATCTTTTTAATGTGATTGGTAATTGTCATAGAAATATCAAAATTTCACGTTATGTTTGGGAGGTGAAATAATAAAAGGATTATAATTTTTTTTGGTGAGATCTGAAAAGATCATTCCCTTCCAAATTGGCATAAAATGAGAGAAGACCTAAAAAATTTTTAGGATATCTCGTTTCATTTTATTGAAAATATATATCTCCTCTCATTAATAATGGAAATTCTTATAAACGTTGTGATAAAAAACTAATAAACGAAACTATTAATGTGATTGTTATCTTTTTAATGTGATTGGTAGTTGTCGTAGAAATATCAAAATTTCACGATATGTTTGGGAGGTGAAATAATAAAAAGATTATAATTTTTTTTTGTGAGATCTGAAAAGATCATTCCCTTCCTAATTGGCATAAAATGAGAGAAGACCTAAAAAAAGTTTAGGATATCTCGTTCAATTTTATTAAAAATACATATCTCCTCTAATTAACAATGGAAATTCTTATAAACGTGGTGATAAAAAACTAATAAAGGAAGCTATTAATGTGATTGTGATCTTTTTAATGTGATTGGTAATTGTCGTAGAAATATCAAAATTTCACGAAATGTTTGGGAGGTGAAATAATAAAAAGATTATAATTTTTTTTTGTGAGATCTGAAAAGATCATTCCCTTCCTAATTGGCATAAAATGAGAGAAGACCTAAAAAAAGTTTAGGATATCTCGTTCAATTTTATTAAAAATACATATCTCCTCTAATTAACAATGGAAATTCTTATAAACGTGGTGATAAAAAACTAATAAAGGAAACTATTAATGTGATTGTGATCTTTTTAATGTGATTGGTAATTGTCATAGAAATATCAAAATTTCACGATATGTTTGGGAGGTGAAATAATAAAAAGATTATAATTTTTTTTTGGTGAGATCTGACAAGATCATTCCCTTCCAATTTGGCATAAAATGAGAGAAGACCTAACAATATTTCAGGATATCTCGTTTAATTTTATTGAAAATACATATGTCCTCTCATTAACAATGGAAATTCTTATAAACGTTGTGATGAAAAACTAATAAAGGAAACCATTAGTGTGATTGCTATCTTTTTAATGTGATTAGTAATTGTCATAGAAATATCAAAATTTCACGTTATATTTAGGAGGTGAAATAATAAAAGGATTATAATTTTTTTTGGTGAGATCTGAAAAGATCATTCCCTTCCAAATTGGCATAAAATGAGAGAAGACCTAAAAAATTTTTAGGATATCTCATTTCATTTTATTGAAAATACATATCTCCTCTCATTAATAATGGAAATTCTTATAAACATTGTGATAAAAAAACTAATAAAGGAAACTATTAATGTGATTGTTATCTATTTAATGTGATTGGTAATTGTCGTAGAAATATCAAAATTTCACGATATGTTTGGGAGGTGAAATAATAAAAAGATTATAATTTTGTTTTGGTGAGATCTAAAAAGATCATTCCCTTCCAAATTGGCATAAAATGAGAGAAGACCTAAAAATGTTTCAGAATATCTCGTTTAATTTTATTAAAAATACATATCTTCTCTCATTAATAATGGAAATTCTTGCAAACGTTGTGATAAAAAACTAATAAAGAAAACTATTAATGTGATTGTTATCTATTTAATTTGATTGGTAATTGTCGTAGAAATATCAAAATTTCACGATATGTTTGGGAGGAGAAATAATAAAAAGATTATAATTTTGTTTTGGTGAGACCTAAAAATATCATTCCCTTCCAAATTGGCATAAAATGAGAGAAGACCTAAAAATGTTTCAGAATATCTCGTTTAATTTTATTAAAAATAAATATCTTCTCTCATTAATAATGGAAATTCTTACAAACGTTGTGATAAAAAACTAATAAAGGAAACTATTTATGTGATTGTTATATTTTTAATGTGATTGGTAATTGTCATAGAAATATCTAAATTTGTCGATATGTTTGGGAGGTGAAATAATAAAAAGATTATAATTTTTTTTTGGTGAGATCTGAAAAGATCATTCCCTTCCAAATTGGCATAAAATGAGAGAAGACCTAAAAAAATTTTCAAGATATCTCGTGTAATTTTATAGAAAATACAGATCTCCTCTCATTAATAGTGGAAATTCTTATAAACGTTGTGATAAAAAACTAATAAAGGAAACTATTAATGTGATTGTTGTCTTTTTAATGTGATTGGTGTAACACTGTAATTTTTCGTAACGTATATTAAGTGCTTGATCAATACCGTAAAAGGAAATTAAATTTAAATCTATAGTTGTTGTGAGATTTTTTTAGACTTTTACGTAAGTTCCGTAAGTTATAAAAAAAAAAAAAAAAAAAAAGAGAAGGGGGGTGTCCTTAGAGGAAGATGGTTGCAAAAAGTAATTTTTGCAAATTAAAGCCCCAATTGAGCCGTGAACTTCCATTCTTCCAATTTCTCCAATTCTTCCTCCTTCCTGCCTCCCGAAACCTCTCTTCTTCTTGAGCTCAAGTTGGAATTACTACATCATGGAGGGATTTTTCTTCTTGTCTAGAGATTTCTTTGGTGTCTATTGTAAGGGGTAAACCTTTCATCTCATCTCTTTAATCCTCTTGTTCATCTCTTCCTCTCTCCCCCAAGAACATGAAATGGGTCTCATGTATAATCTTGGTTGGTGGGTGAAAATTTGATTGAAGCTTATTTTGGAATTGATTTAGGTGTCCTCTAGTTGATTTCATAGCCAAAGTTGGGTAGAGATCATTCTTGGATCAACAAGTCTCCTCTCTAACTTCTTCTTCAAGGTTTTGAGTCAAAAATTTTAGGTAAGGAAAGCTTCTCCATTGTTTTTCAGTTTAAGTGTGGTTGAGAGTTAGGGGGCTCAACCACACATAGCATGCCTGCCCCTATTGTGGTTTATGTTGATTTGCTTGGTGGTTGAGTTTGAAATTGATGTAAAAATGGGTAGTTGATTTCCTGGCAGTGGCTGTGTGAGTGTGTATGGGCTGATGGTTTTTGTTTTTGACTCTCTAAATTACTTGGAAAGGCTCTTAAAACAAAGGAGACCATGCCCAAATTTTATTAAAATTGTTTGACAAAGCTTTGCATGTGAAAATCAAACCACAAAACAAAGTGGCAGTGGCTGTTTGGTTCGTCCAGCCCTGGATAGCCCCCACGATTTTGTGATTTTTGGAAGATCTAACCGTTGGTTTTTCATGAAATTTGTTTTGAATGAAAATAGACATGAAATGTAGAAACTTTTATTTTTACACCTTAGAGAGAAAACCTCATCTCGGAGTTCATCCATGACTCCCAAAGTGGCTGTTCTGTTTTTCGGGTTTCCCCTGGAACATGTCTCGATTTTTCTCAAATTCCCACTTGTGTGATTAATATTTCTTTTTAGTTTTTGCACCATTAAAAACTATACAGAACAAGCTTTTTAACCATGTAAATTACAAAAATTATCATGTTCAATTTCTAAATTACCTTTTAAAGAGAAACAGGGCAAGGGTTTGGAGCTCTGTTTTGAGTCTGAAATTTAGGCTGTTTGAAAGAAATTTACTGGGAATAGTAGGAAAAGAATCTTGGGGAAAGAGTTACCTTTTTAGAAAGATAGAGATGTTACTTTTCTACTGTAAAAAGTTCAGCTCAAAACAGATTTGGGAAGTGGGAGAAATTGACATTTCTTTGAGCTATGTTCAGTGAACACTCAAAATACAGGGCTGCTGACTTTGAAAACTTTTATAAAATTTTCTAGATATTGATTTTATAAGTGGGATACCTTTCTGTAAAATATATTTCAAGAGCTTCGATTTGATATAAAAAGTTTATAATTCCGAGGTCAATTTCTACAATCAGTGAGAGCTCACATTTAGTACTGTCAAAGAGAATTCGACCTTATTTGGTCAATTTGGTTAATATGATAGAGTTATTGGAATGGAGATGTTTGTTTATTGAGAAATGACTTTATTGTTGGGGTTAGTATATTATAGTTGATGGGATATAATTCGTTGAGATTATTATATTATTGATTGAAGTGCTTAAAATTTTGTTGAGAATATTATTTGTTATTGAGGTGTATGTGTTTTGTTGAGAAATTGAAATGGAATATTGATGAGATGATGATATATGAGAATTATGTGTTGGAACCATTCCTATATGTTAAAGAGAAGTTAGCTATGTCCTTTGGGAAGATTTTAATAGAAAAGAAAATTGGTATACTTGGGAGGGTGAGTTTCACGCCATAACTCCGGCCCACTAAAGCGACCCGGGGGTCTCGCCTAATGGGATATCTTTCCAAGTACCACCCCTATGTTTTGACTCCGAATGGCGTGTTGGAGTGTTGAGAACTACTTCCCAAGAGGTTTAGTGACTCTTTTAGTGTATAGGGGATGGGTTGTTGTCGTGGTTGAGATTTGCTGGTGTTGTTGAGATGTATTTGGATCCTTAAGTCAGGCCATTGGAAATGGCGGGTATGGAGGTGTCGTATATACGATTGTAAGGGATTCCAAATATGTTTTGCTGCTGGAATACAGGGTGTGCATAGTTGATGCACAGAAATATTCCGAATGTTGTTGTGCACAGTTAGTGCACAGACATATGAGTAGGCACGTAAGTTGAGGGTGCCAGTTGGGCTCTCAACCTAGTGCTGGGGATTTTCGTGGTGGCTAACGGTGAGCCTATAGAATAGACGAGTGGGCGAATCCCTATAGATGTATGGTCTTGCAAACCTACAGAGGTAAGCCACTATAGCACTTGTCTATTTTCGATAAAATCACACTTTCCCCGTAGGGTAGCTCAGAGGACTCCCTGTATGGTTAGTAGACACTGACTATGGTGGGGGAGGTGGCCTATGAGGACCGCTCATATGGTGTTGAAACTCCATTGAGTAGAGTCAGTTGTTGTCGACAAAGGTTGTCTAGTGGGTTATGTTGTACATCACTTTGTGATGAGGAATGTTGGTGGTTGTATTGTTGTTGAGATGTGGCTCATGATGGTGAGCGGTGATGGTTTATGTTGTTGATGTTAGATGATGATTTATGACTTTTGTTGATTTTATGTAACTATGTTATATGAACTCTTTGAGATGGTTGAGTCATGATGGTGTGCTTATCGGTGTGTATTGCTGAATTGAGTTTTGAGTTTATGAACTAAGTTTGTACAACATTTTCAGTTATTATGTATAGTTTTGTTTGGTAAGCTTACCCTTGCAATGTTTGCACGTGTGGTTTGTGCCTGTGATGATCTCGAACATCGTTCGGGGGAGCAGATGGCTTTTAGGTGGACTCCTCTTGGATTTGTGGTAGATGGAGCGAGCACGAGCTTGAAGTTGCGTTCTTTCTTTCCTTTGTTTGGTCTCATGTATAGAATGGATTTGCTTAGGGGTATTTTGTATTTATCATGTGAAAATGTATGTATACATAGTTTTATTTAGTTAAGCTTTGTATAAGAGATGTTTATAAATTGAGCTTTAAATTTTATATGTTAGTTTTAGGAATCACGAAAAATTCTCCAGTATTTTATCAATAAACTAATTAGAGAGTTTTTTTTTAATTTAATGAAATAAAATATTTAGTGTAACAAATCTGTAACGAAGATGGGTCGTTACAATAGTGGTATCAGAGCAGTTCGATTCAAACCGGACTGTGAGTTATGTGTCCCCTATGTTTTCTATGTGCATTGTGTGAAATTGCTTGACATTGTTGAAGTGTGTTAGTTATTCGTTATACCATACATCCTAGCTGTGTTGTCATGAAATATTGAGACTGGCCATCTCAATACTTTGTGTGACGCAAGTAGGATATTATGGCAAGCGAAAATCGATAATTAAGAGTAGTTACTCTTGAACTTTCTTGGTTGTGTGCATGTCTTAGGAAAGATAAAATTATTTTCTTATGTGAGAAGGATGTATAGTTGCTTTCAACTTCTTGGTTCTTGCTTGGATGCTAGAATGTGTAAGTCTAGGATGTTTTAGTGCATGTTCATCTTATTGATGTGATAGCCCTTAAATGGGAATGTTTTGTGCTTAGTGTGGTTTACTTTAAATTGTTGATTTATAGGAAAATGATCATTGGTTGTTGAGCCATGTTCACTTAATTCTCCTAGGATATCAGTGGCTTGGTATTTGTTGTATGTTTGAATGTGGTTATTTCCCTGGGGGAAATATTTGTTGCTTGTGAGTCACTCAAGTGTTGTTTCCCTGGGGATTCTTACCAGTGTCTGCCATTGGAATCCCATAGTGGAATGTAATTCTTTATCTGATGGTGGACGATGACTAACAAGGTTTGAGTAGACGAAGAACAGAGTGGGATCAAGATCCCTTAGACCAATAGCTTACCTCAGATAGAGTGTGCTAAGAACTAGTGATTTTAGATCAGTACTATAGGTAAAATGAGTTTCTTTTAAAATAATCGATGATAGATTTATCATATTGTCGTTGTTCTTTCTGAATGTTTTCTTTAGTATCTTGAAATATTTGATGTAATTAAAGTAGTTTTCTTTTGGAAAGATGAACATGTTGTTTTAACTTTATTTGTTCGAGTTGTTTTGCAAAATGCTTGGTATAAAAGCTCTTTTCTTTTTAAACTATTGTTTTTTTTTCCCAGTAATGGCAAGTTGGTTTTCTTTTGAAAAGAATGATGATGCTTTGATTTCGTTTAATCTAGATGTCTTGTAAAAGTTTTACTACTCAGTTTTGTTTTCTAATTATGTGGTTGCGTTTTCTCAACAACAAGACATCAGTTCCAAAATCTTTAGATGTTTGTGGATTGAAGTACAAGTTATTTCACCCAAGTTTGTATAACCTTTTCATGCTAAAACCAAACTACCTCCTTTGGGAGCGTGTTTGATGTTTTAAAATTGTATGTGATCCAAAAGTTTATTTCATGGAGAATATCACCTCTATGATTTCCTCCGTTTTCTCTTTTCTTCATCCTCAATGGTATGTTGTTTCTAAATACAAGTTGGTATTTCCACAAAATCTTCTTGAGCTTGCTTCTCAAGGTAGAAAAATGTTTTGATGATTTTCCTGTGTTAGATGAACAAGTTTTACTACTATCCTTTTGAAGTAAAGGAAATCAGTTTTTGAGAAACACCGCAACTATGCATGTATTCCTTTTTAGTTTTGAATCTATGTTTCACTTTGTAGTGTTTTTGTTTCAAAGTTGATATTGGTTGTTTTAAAATGAACTTGTTCTTTTAGAATTGATTTGCAAAGTAGAAATATCACATTGGATTTTCACCCTTTTGTTCAAACATGTTTTGCCTATGACCTTTATTTTAAATAGTTGTTGAAAAGTTTTAATCAAAATGATTGTTGCTTTTGAAATCTATCAACCTCACCACTTATGTGTTTTATTTTAGAATGGCTCTTGATGTTTATTCCCTTTAGGGAATCCTTTGAAAACCTATAATTTGGAAACTTGTTTTAGTTGTTTTCAAGTGAAAGTTTGTAGTGCCCTATGCCACCATACTCTTATGCATCATGTAAAGGCTTTTAGCTCACAGTATTTTGTTCTCACTTGCATTACTTCTTTCTTTTTGCATAAAAGTTTGATGCAAGATTACCTTTCGTGATTTTCCATTGATCCTTTAATTTGGGAAGTTTAAGTTTTATGTGTTTTGGTGGAATACAAAGACAAATGAGTTTTTGATGTGTTTAAAATATATTACAAGTTTGATCTATTCATGTTGAAATGTATTTTGAAACTTTCTTTTGAAAAATGGCTTAAAAGATGTTTTATGATTTTAAGTTTGTTGGGGAGTTTAAGCTTCTTTTTGCATGTGTTTTGAACATCTCTTTTGAAAAGTGGATTAAAGTAGGTTTTAAGTATTTAAGCTTAAAGGAGATTTCAGTTTTCCTTTATGTGTTTTGAAAACCTTTGATAAGATGAAAGTAAATGTTTTAAGTTAACGTAAGTTCTCTTATTATATAAACATTTTGACTTAAGTATTGAAAAGGAAAAGGCTTATGGAAAAGGTCCTTGTTTTACTTATATGGGTTATATAGTACTGATAACGAGGGAATTAGTTAGTGAGAACCTGTCTGAAGGATAGTGACAAAGGGATTGAGTGGGACCACTCGATGGAAATATCAATTTGATCAAGATAATAAAGAATTGTGGGAAAAGCTGAAGACTCACTACAGGTGAAACGGTTGTGTGATTATTAACAGTGTTATAACATTTTTACCACAAGCAAATTTCGAGGACGAAATTTTTCTTGTTGGGGAGAATTGTAACACTGTAATTTTTCGTAACGTATATTAAGTGCTTGATCAATACCGTAAAAGGAAATTAAATTTAAATCTATAGTTGTTGTGAGATTTTTTTAGACTTTTACGTAAGTTCCGTAAGTTATAAAAAAAAAAAAAAAAAAAAAAGAGAAGGGGGGTGTCCTTAGAGGAAGATGGTTGCAAAAAGTAATTTTTGCAAATTAAAGCCCCAATTGAGCCGTGAACTTCCATTCTTCCAATTTCTCCAATTCTTCCTCCTTCCTGCCTCCCGAAACCTCTCTTCTTCTTGAGCTCAAGTTGGAATTACTACATCATGGAGGGATTTTTCTTCTTGTCTAGAGATTTCTTTGGTGTCTATTGTAAGGGGTAAACCTTTCATCTCATCTCTTTAATCCTCTTGTTCATCTCTTCCTCTCTCCCCCAAGAACATGAAATGGGTCTCATGTATAATCTTGGTTGGTGGGTGAAAATTTGATTGAAGCTTATTTTGGAATTGATTTAGGTGTCCTCTAGTTGATTTCATAGCCAAAGTTGGGTAGAGATCATTCTTGGATCAACAAGTCTCCTCTCTAACTTCTTCTTCAAGGTTTTGAGTCAAAAATTTTAGGTAAGGAAAGCTTCTCCATTGTTTTTCAGTTTAAGTGTGGTTGAGAGTTAGGGGGCTCAACCACACATAGCATGCCTGCCCCTATTGTGGTTTATGTTGATTTGCTTGGTGGTTGAGTTTGAAATTGATGTAAAAATGGGTAGTTGATTTCCTGGCAGTGGCTGTGTGAGTGTGTATGGGCTGATGGTTTTTGTTTTTGACTCTCTAAATTACTTGGAAAGGCTCTTAAAACAAAGGAGACCATGCCCAAATTTTATTAAAATTGTTTGACAAAGCTTTGCATGTGAAAATCAAACCACAAAACAAAGTGGCAGTGGCTGTTTGGTTCGTCCAGCCCTGGATAGCCCCCACGATTTTGTGATTTTTGGAAGATCTAACCGTTGGTTTTTCATGAAATTTGTTTTGAATGAAAATAGACATGAAATGTAGAAACTTTTATTTTTACACCTTAGAGAGAAAACCTCATCTCGGAGTTCATCCATGACTCCCAAAGTGGCTGTTCTGTTTTTCGGGTTTCCCCTGGAACATGTCTCGATTTTTCTCAAATTCCCACTTGTGTGATTAATATTTCTTTTTAGTTTTTGCACCATTAAAAACTAGACAGAACAAGCTTTTTAACCATGTAAATTACAAAAATTATCATGTTCAATTTCTAAATTACCTTTTAAAGAGAAACAGGGCAAGGGTTTGGAGCTCTGTTTTGAGTCTGAAATTTAGGCTGTTTGAAAGAAATTTACTGGGAATAGTAGGAAAAGAATCTTGGGGAAAGAGTTACCTTTTTAGAAAGATAGAGATGTTACTTTTCTACTGTAAAAAGTTCAGCTCAAAACAGATTTGGGAAGTGGGAGAAATTGACATTTCTTTGAGCTATGTTCAGTGAACACTCAAAATACAGGGCTGCTGACTTTGAAAACTTTTATAAAATTTTCTAGATATTGATTTTATAAGTGGGATACCTTTCTGTAAAATATATTTCAAGAGCTTCGATTTGATATAAAAAGTTTATAATTCCGAGGTCAATTTCTACAATCAGTGAGAGCTCACATTTAGTACTGTCAAAGAGAATTCGACCTTATTTGGTCAATTTGGTTAATATGATAGAGTTATTGGAATGGAGATGTTTGTTTATTGAGAAATGACTTTATTGTTGGGGTTAGTATATTATAGTTGATGGGATATAATTCGTTGAGATTATTATATTATTGATTGAAGTGCTTAAAATTTTGTTGAGAATATTATTTGTTATTGAGGTGTATGTGTTTTGTTGAGAAATTGAAATGGAATATTGATGAGATGATGATATATGAGAATTATGTGTTGGAACCATTCCTATATGTTAAAGAGAAGTTAGCTATGTCCTTTGGGAAGATTTTAATAGAAAAGAAAATTGGTATACTTGGGAGGGTGAGTTTCACGCCATAACTCCGGCCCACTAAAGCGACCCGGGGGTCTCGCCTAATGGGATATCTTTCCAAGTACCACCCCTATGTTTTGACTCCGAATGGCGTGTTGGAGTGTTGAGAACTACTTCCCAAGAGGTTTAGTGACTCTTTTAGTGTATAGGGGATGGGTTGTTGTCGTGGTTGAGATTTGCTGGTGTTGTTGAGATGTATTTGGATCCTTAAGTCAGGCCATTGGAAATGGCGGGTATGGAGGTGTCGTATATACGATTGTAAGGGATTCCAAATATGTTTTGCTGCTGGAATACAGGGTGTGCATAGTTGATGCACAGAAATATTCCGAATGTTGTTGTGCACAGTTAGTGCACAGACATATGAGTAGGCACGTAAGTTGAGGGTGCCAGTTGGGCTCTCAACCTAGTGCTGGGGATTTTCGTGGTGGCTAACGGTGAGCCTATAGAATAGACGAGTGGGCGAATCCCTATAGATGTATGGTCTTGCAAACCTACAGAGGTAAGCCACTATAGCACTTGTCTATTTTCGATAAAATCACACTTTCCCCGTAGGGTAGCTCAGAGGACTCCCTGTATGGTTAGTAGACACTGACTATGGTGGGGGAGGTGGCCTATGAGGACCGCTCATATGGTGTTGAAACTCCATGGAGTAGAGTCAGTTGTTGTCGACAAAGGTTGTCTAGTGGGTTATGTTGTACATCACTTTGTGATGAGGAATGTTGGTGGTTGTATTGTTGTTGAGATGTGGCTCATGATGGTGAGCGGTGATGGTTTATGTTGTTGATGTTAGATGATGATTTATGACTTTTGTTGATTTTATGTAACTATGTTGTATGAACTCTTTGAGATGGTTGAGTCATGATGGTGTGCTTATCGGTGTGTATTGCTGAATTGAGTTTTGAGTTTATGAACTAAGTTTGTACAACATTTTCAGTTATTATGTATAGTTTTGTTTGGTAAGCTTACCCTTGCAATGTTTGCACGTGTGGTTTGTGCCTGTGATGATCTCGAACATCGTTCGGGGGAGCAGATGGCTTTTAGGTGGACTCCTCTTGGATTTGTGGTAGATGGAGCGAGCACGAGCTTGAAGTTGCGTTCTTTCTTTCCTTTGTTTGGTCTCATGTATAGAATGGATTTGCTTAGGGGTATTTTGTATTTATCATGTGAAAATGTATGTATACATAGTTTTATTTAGTTAAGCTTTGTATAAGAGATGTTTATAAATTGAGCTTTAAATTTTATATGTTAGTTTTAGGAATCACGAAAAATTCTCCAGTATTTTATCAATAAACTAATTAGAGAGTTTTTTTTTTAATTTAATGAAATAAAATATTTAGTGTAACAAATCTGTAACGAAGATGGGTCGTTACAATTGGTAATTGGTGTAGAAATATCAAAATTTCACGATATGTCTGGGAGGTGAAATAATAAAAAGATTATAAGTTTTTTTTTTGGTGAGATCTGAAAAGATCATTCCCTTCAAAATTGGCATAAAATGAGAGAATACCTAAAAAAATTTCAGGATATCTCGTTTAATTTTATTGAAAATACATATCTCCTCTCATTAATAATGGAAATTATTATAAACATTGTGATAAAAAAAAACTAATAAAGGAAACTATTAATGTGATTGTTATCTATTTAATGTGATTGGTATTTGTGGTAGAAATATCAAAATTTCACGATATGTTTGGGAGGTGAAATAATAAAAAGATTATAATTTTGTTTTGGTGAGATCTAAAAAGATCATTCCCTTCCAAATTGGCATAAAATGAGAGAAGACCTAAAAATGTTTCAGAATATCTCGTTTAATTTTATTAAAAATACATATCTTCTCTCATTAATAATGGAAATTCTTCCAAAGGTTGTGATAAAAAACTAATAAAGGAAACTATTAATGTGATTGTTATCTATATAATGTGATTGCTAATTATCGTAGAAATATCAAAATTTCACGATATGTTTGGGAGGTGAAATAATAAAAAGATTATAATTTTGTTTTGGTGAGATCTAAAAAAGATCATTCCCTTCCAAATTGACATAAAATGAGAGAAGACCTAAAAATGATTCAGAATATCTCGTTTAATTTTATTAAAAATACATATCTCCTCTCATTAATAATGGAAATTTTTACAAACGTTCTGATAAAAAACTAATAAAGGAAACTATTAATGTGATTGTTATCTTTTTAATGTGATTGGAAATTGTCGTAGAAATATCAAAATTTCACGATATGTTTGGGAGGTGAAATAATAAAAAGATTATCATTTTTTTTGTGAGATCTGAAAAGATCAATCCCTTCCAAATTGGCCTAAAATGAGAGAAGACCTAAAAAACATTTCAGGATATCTCGTTTAATTTTATAGAAAATACACATCTCCTCTCATTAATAATGGAAATTCTTATAAACGTTGTGATAAAAAACTAATAAAGGAAACTATTAATGTGATTGTTATCTTTTTAATGTGATTGGTAATTGTCGTAGAAATATCGAAATTTCACGATATGTTTGGGAGGTGAAATAATCAGAAGATTATAATTTTTTTTTGGTGGGATCTGAAAAGATCATTCCCTTCCAAATTGGCATAAAATGGGAGAAGAACTAAAAAAAATTCAGGATATCTCATTTAATTTTATAGAAAATACACATCTCCTCTCATTAATAATGAAAATTCTTATAAACGTTGTGATAAAAAACTAATAAAGGAAACTATTAATGTGATTGTTATCTTTTTAATGTGATTGGTAATTGTTGTAGAAATATCAAAATTTCACGATATGTTTGGGAGGTGAAATAATAAAAAGATTATAATTTTTTTTTGGTGAGATCTGAAAAGATCATTCCCTTCCAAATTTGCATAAAATGAGAGAAGACCTAAAAACATTTCAGGATATCTCGTTTAATTTTAGTGAAAATACATATCTCCTCTCATTAATAATGGAAATTATTATAAACATTGTGATAAAAAACTTATAAAGGAAACTATTAAATTGATTGTTATCTATTTAATGTGATTGGTAATTGTCGTAGAAATATCAAAATTTCAAGATATGTTTGGGAGGTGAAATAATAAAAAATATTATAATTTTTTTTGTCAGATTTGAAAAGATCATTCCCTTCCAAATTGGCATAAATGAGAGAAGACCTAAAAAAATTTTTAGGATATCTCGTTTCATTTTATTGAAAATACATATCTCCTCTGTAACATCCTCATTTTATTAATTGTACGCATTTATATATGTATATTATTAACATTTATGCACTGTATTTTATAGAAACCTTATGTACATATTCTCTTAATGAAATTAATACAGTTTTACTCAGAAGAATTTTCTGAATTTCCAAATGTCTTTATTTTTGCCTAAATTGATAGTTGACTGGACTGTTATGTCAGACAGCTGTCCAGGATAAATTTTCAAGTGTAGAATTTTGAACTCATTTATAACTTAAAAGAAAGGTAATAGAATATAGATTAAAAATATATACAGATAAAGAATTAAAATGCTTATTCACAATTGTTAGGATTTTCTGAAAGTTAGAACTTTGAGGAATTATTACGGTAAAATTCTAAGACAGAAAATTAAGTGAAAATTTGTAGGGCATCTATAAAATTATCTAATAATTGTAATATACTTAGAATAATTATTAAAAATGTTTAACCAAGAAAAATTTAATTTAGAACCTTAACCAATCAAAAAGTGACAACTTAGGCTTTTCTAATGTCACTAAATTAAGCTAATTAGGCTTGGATTAAGAGATAAGTAAGACACTACCCCAAGGTTTTTGATAGTGAGGAATCCAATGGTGATGTTATTTTCTTCAAATTCTAATCACATTGTAAAATAATTAGCAGCCCTAATTACCTTCTAGAATTTTCTACAAAGTTCTTGAAATGTTGACTTTTGGGGTAGGCAAGTGACTTGGAACTCCTTGGCTGTCCAAGTGGGCTGGAAAGGCTTGGCAAGTGGACTGCCCTTGGTCCAATAGAGCTGCTGGACGTGCAGGCAGCAGCTGGACTTGAAGGCAAAGTCCAATTTGGTTAATTCTTGATTTAATGAAGCAAATAACTTAAGTAAAAGGCAAAAAGTCACCAAAAAGCTATCTCTCACAAAAACAGAACCGTGAGTTCCTCCCACAGCAGCTGCAGCTCCTTCATTTCAAATTCATCTTAACTTCATCATCTCATCTCAAATTAAGAAACCAAACCATCCAAACTCCCTAAACCCTAAGCTAATCGGCAAAAAGGAAAAGAAATCTAGGCAAGGAGTGAGGGAGAAAGGAATTCAAGGCTTTTTCTTCAATTAAAGAGTTTAAGGTAAGGATCTAGGCATTTAATTTCAATTAGAACCCTTGGAATTAGAAGAAAACATGTTGTAGGGTTAGATTAAAATTTTGACCTAGAATCATGAAAACTTGAAATTGATTTAGGGGTTTTGTGTTTTGATGCTTGTGATTGAAATTCATGGATTGGAATGATGTTTGATTGAATTTTTAAGGTGTTGTAATGGTTGAAATTTGGTTTGTTGAATTTTGATTGACTTTGTGATTTGATTGAATTTTGGTTGGAATTGGAGTTTGTTGCTTTGGAAAATATGTTAAGAATGGTAGTGAGACCATTCGGCCAGCCCTAAATGCAAGGGATATTATGTGGAAATTTTTGTAAAATCAAGGGCAAAATGGTCATTTTACATGTAGGGACAAAATGGGAATTTTTGAAAAAGAGTAAGGGTAATTTGGTCATTTCAAAATTTAGGACATAGATGGAATTTTAGAAAAGATTAAGGGTATTTTAGTAACTTTACCTAATAGTGATTTAATTGATAATGTACTAAAATACTAAAGTTATAAGGTAAATTGCTTAATTTTTTGTATTCTTGTATGTTAATGTGTACAAATTATTTATTTAATTGTGATCATGAACATAATTCATTGCATGAGTCTTTTTGGGGGAGTTATAAAGATTCAAGTGAAAAATAATTGATGTTGGCTAACCGGGATTGCGGTAGCCATGAAAAGAAAGAAAAGAAAAGAAAGAAAAGAAAGAATAAATGTTGACTAACCGGGATTGCGGTAGTCATGAGAAACAAGTTGATATATGAGAAATGATTTTGTTGACTAACCGGGACTGCGGTAGTCATGAGAAACGAGTTGGTATATGAGAAATGATTTTGTTGACTAACCGAGACTGCGGTAGTCATGTGAAATGAATATGATTTGAGAATTGAATCTTTGGGGTGAGCAGAATAAGTTAGACAGGGTTGTATAATCTGTGATTATATAGTCTGTGGGGTGAAGGATATTGGCAATTCCACATGTGGCTGGAAATTGGACTGAGTTGCGGTCGTGGTGGCCTTCCGGGTATCCTGATCTCCTAATTCTGTTTAGTTTATTCGCGTTTAGTAGGGGCTGATAGCTGAATTGCAGAGCGTAATGGTAGGCCAGTTTCTTACTAAACACTCAAAGGGGAAGTCTCCATGGAGCAGGGTCAAAAATGAATTTGAGTCAAAAACTGCATTTGCATAAATCATACTGCATTTAATTATGTGTGTAATTAAGTAATTTGTTATGATATGTATTGTTTGAAATTGTTTTATTGTATGAGAAATTAAATGCCTGATCCGGTAATGCTGTCCCCAGATTCTAGGGGAGTGTGAATTGCAGGTGCCTGAAGATATAGTTAAATGATGAAGATGCAGAAATTCCAGAGCATATAGGATGGGACTATTTTGGGTAGACAATAATTTGTATTAGTTAGAATTATTTTGTAGCAGTGTTTATATAAATTTTAATGATGTAAATTACAGAACATATTTTGGATTGTAAGAGAACGTATCAGAACTTTGAAATAAATATATAAAATAAATTAAATAGTTAAATTATGTTTTATAAGAAAGGGGGGTTACATTAGTGGTATCAGAGCCTGGTTATGCATCTCTAGGACTTGTGAGTAGTGGGTCTATTAGGTGTTTTGCTGTGTTACCCTGATTAAAATTGTTTGTTTGTTAAGAATATTATGGGGAAAAGGGTAGTAACTAGATATGAAATTTTAAGACATGTAGAAATGAGAAGAGGAATACTAGTTATAAATCCTAGAGTTCAAACTAATAGTATAGCTGAGATGGCAGAAAGGAAGAAAGGAAATCTTGATAGAGTTGTGAGGGTGCACACTCAGGACTCAGTCGAGATGACTTTCCCTCCTAATGCTAAATTTTTTATTATTAGTAGTATTATCCAAGTTGGGTTATTTTCCATGTTCCTTATATTGTGAATTTACAAGTTATACCCTTGAGTTAGTTGAGGAAGGAGATCTAAAGATCTGAGTTAGTAGATCAAGGTTGAGAATAGAGGTCTAAATATTTGAGTTTATAGGATAATGGATGAGTTTGACAAAGGAAAGAAAACAAAGTTTTGAAGGTACCTTGATGTTTGGAATATGATGAGATGTTGAGAGTATGGTTATTGCCATATTGTTCTAATGGATGTTTTCACGTGTTTTGAAGGCTGAAATAGTGTATTGTAGTATAAATTTGTCGCAAGATTGATATCTTAACTATTAGGACTTGAAATTTTGTGTTTTGGACATGATTTAGAATCAAAATAGTGCATTTTTTTGGTGCAGTAAAATAGCCTGCGGGTTTAACATTGTTTAATTACATTACCATGGTGTAAGTGGTGATTAAGAGAGTAGAATGGGACTCAAATGCTAAGTTAGTAGTAGTGGTCCTAAGAATTTTTTTTTTAGTTGAAAGAGTAAGTGAGTGGAAGGCCTAAGGGTGTGTGTTTTGATGTTGGAAATTAAGCCCAAGTAACAATGAAATTGGTAGTAGTGAATTGGAGTAATTTGAGGTATTTTGAAAGTCTTTCTAATAGTGATTTGTTGGAATTATGATTCTAAAGTACAGCTGTAAGTTGAGGATGTTAATCATGTTTAAAATACCCTATACTTTGCTTATTTCTGTACCTACTTCTAAACCAACCTTAACCTCTAAAATACGTTTGAATTGTGTGATAACTATCCGAGATAGACAATTTGTTGTGAACTTGATTTGTTCGCCTTTGATTGACCTTGAAGTGATATTAGGAATGGATTGGTTAGCAACCAACCATATTCTAATAGATTGTGCCTTTAAATCTTTGATTTTCCCTGAACATGATGTTTCTAGACTTAAACCTGTCCAACCTAAAGAAATATCATTTAAAAGTGAAATTCAAAAATACATGTTATCATCTCTTGGAACTAATGAAGATAAAATTAAAATAGACTCTGTGCCAGTTGTAAATGAGTATCCTGAAGTTTTTCCTGATGATGTTTCTGGTTTGCCTCCTGAAAGAGAAATAGAATTTAGTATAGATTGGATGCTTGGTACTAGACCAATTTCTATGCAACCATATAGAATGTCATTATTGAAATTAATTGAGTTAAAGAAACAATTGGAAGAATTATAAAAAAAAAAAATAGTTTGTAAGGCCTAATGTGTCCCTATGGTAAGCCCCAGTATTATTAGTTAAAAAGAAAGATGGAGGATCTAGGTTATGTATAGATTATAGACAATTAAATAAAGTAACTATAAAGAATAAATATCCTTGATCTAGAATAGATGATATATTAATATATTCTAAAAATAAAGAAGAACATGAAAATCATCTTAGAATAATATTAGAAATTTTAAAAGATAGAAAATTATATGCTAAATTGTCTAAGTGTGAATTTTGGTTGGAGGAAGTGAAAATTTTAGGACATGTAATTTCTAAAGATGGAATAAGTGTAGATTTTTCTAAGGTAGAAGCCATTTTTGGAATGGGACAGACCTAAAACAGTAACTAAAATTAGGAGTTTCTTGGGATTAGCCGGATATTATAGAAGATTGATTGAAGGATTTTCTAAGATAGCTGGACCCTTAATAGAATTTTATTTGGAATGAGACTTATGAGAAAATTTTCCAAGAATTGAAACATAAATTGACTACCTCACTAGTTTTAGTTTTACCTGACCCAAATGAATCCTATGAGGTATGCTGTGATGTTTCATCTCTAGGGTTAGGATGTGTTTTGATGTAAAATAGGAAAGTGGTAGCTTATGCATCTAGGCGGTTGAAATCACATGAGAGAAATTATCCTACTCATGATTTAGAATTAGTTGCCATAGTTTTTGCTTTGAAAATTTGGAGACATTATTTGTATGGGTCTAAATTCAATGTGTATAGTGACCATAAGAGTTTAAAATATTTGTTTGATCAAAAGGAACTTAACATGAGACAAAGAAGATGGATGGAGTTTATTAAAGACTATGATTTTCAATTAATGTATCATCCAGGAAAAGCTAATGTAGTAGCAGATGCCTTAAGTAGGAAAATTGTGCATATGTCAACTATGATGATTAAAGAATTAGAATTAATACAATAATTTAGGAAACTATTATAAATACATATCTCCTCTCATTAATAATGGAAATTATTATAAACGTTGTGCTAAAAAACTAATAAAGGAAACTATTAATGTGATTGTTATCTATTTAATGTGATTGGTAATTGTCATAGAAATATCAAAATTTGACGATATGTTTGGGAGGTGAAATAATAAAAAGATTATAATTTTGTTTTGGTGAGATCTAAAAAGATCATTCCCTTCCAAATTGGCATAAAATGAGAGAAGACCTAAAAATGTTTCAGAATATCTCGTTTAATTTTATTGAAAATACATATCTCCTCTCATTAATAATGGAAATTATTATAAACATTGTGATAAAAAACTAATAACGGAAACTATTAATGTGATTCTTATCTTTTTAATGTGATTGGTAATTGTTGTAGAAATATCAAAATTTCACGATATGTTTGGGAGGTGAAATAATAAAAAGATTATAATTTTTTTTTGGTGATTTCTGAAAAGATCATTCCCTTCCAAATTGGCATAAAATGAGAGAAGACCTAAAAAAAATTTTAGGATATCTCGTTTAATTTTATTGAAAATACATATCTCCTCTCATTAATAATGGAAATTATTATAAACATTGTGATAAAAAAAACTAATAAAGGAAACTATTAATGTGATTGTTATCTATTTAATGTGATTGGTATTTGTGGTAGAAATATCAAAATTTCACGATATGTTTGGGAGGTGAAATAATAAAAAGATTATAATTTTGTTTTGGTGAGATCTAAAAAGATCATTCCCTTCCAAATTGGCATAAAATGAGAGAAGACCTAAAAATGTTTCAGAATATCTCGTTTAATTTTATTAAAAATACATATATTCTCTCATTAATAATGGAAATTCTTACAAACGTTGTGATAAAAAACTAATAAAGGAAACTATTAATGTGATTGTTATCTATTTAATGTGATTGGTAATTATCGTAGAAATATCAAAATTTCACGATATGTTTGGGAGGTGAAATAATAAAAAGATTATAATTTTGTTTTGGTGAGATCTAAAAAGATCATTCCCTTCCAAATTGGCATAAAATGAGAGAAGACCTAAAAATGATTCAGAATATCTCGTTTAATTTTATTAAAAATACATATCTCCTCTCATTAATAGTGGAAATTCTTACAAACGTTGTGATAAAAAACTAATAAAGGAAACTGTTAATGTGATGGTTATCTTTTTAATGTGATTGGTAATTGTCGTATAAATATCAAAATTTCATGATATGTTTGGGAGGTGAAATAATAAAAAGATTATAATTTTTTTTTTGGTAGGATCTGAAAAGATCATTCCCTTCCAAATTGGCATAAAATGAGAGAAGACCTAAAAATGTTTCAGAATATCTCGTTTAATTTTATTGAAAATACATATCTCCTCTCATTAATAATGGAAATTATTATAAACATTGTGATAAAAAACTAATAACGGAAACTATTAATCTGATTGTTATCTATTTAATGTGATTTGTTATTGTCGTAGAAATATCAAAATTTCACGATATGTTTGGGAGGTTAAATCATAAAAAGATTATAATTTTGTTTTGGTGAGATCTAAAAAGACCATTCCCTTCCAAATTGGCATAAAATGAGAGAAGACCTAAAAATGTTTTAGAATATCTCGTTTAATTTTATTAAAAATACATATCTCCTCCCATTAATAATGGAAATTCTTACAAACGTTGTGATAAAAAACTAATAAAGGAAACTATTAATGTGATGGTTATCTTTTTAATGTGATTGGTAATTGTCGTATAAATATCAAAATTTCACGATATGTTTGGGAGGTGAAATAATAAAAAGATTATAATTTTTTTTTTTGGTAGGATCTGAAAAGATCATTCCCTTCCAAATTGGCATAAAATGAGAGAAGACCTAAAAAAATTTCAGGATATCTCGTTTAATTTTATAGAAAATACACATCTCCTCTCATTAATAATGGAAATTCTTACAAACGTTGTGATTGGTAATTGTTGTAGAAATATTAAAATTTCACGATATGTTTGGGAGGTGAAATAATAAAAAGATTATAATTTTTTTTTGGTGAGATTTGAAGAGAGCATTCCCTTCCAAATTGGCATGAAATGAGAGAATACCTAAAAAAATTTCAGGATATCTCGTTTAATTTTATTGAAAATACATATCTCCTCTCATTAATAATGGAAATTATTATAAACATTGTGATAAAAAACTAATAACGGAAACTATTAATGTGATTGTTATCTATTTAATGTGATTGGTTATTGTCGTAGAAATATCAAAATTTCACGATATGTTTGGGAGGTTAAATCATAAAAAGATTATAATTTTGTTTTGGTGAGATCTAAAAAGATCATTCCCTTCCAAATTGGCATAAAATGAGAGAAGACCTAAAATTGTTTTAGAATATCTCGTTTAATTTTATTAAAAATACATATCTCCTCCCATTAATAATGGAAATTCTTACAAACGTTGTGATAAAAAACTAATAAAGGAAACTATTAATGTGATTCTTATCTTTTTAATGTGATTGGTAATTGTTGTAGAAATATCAAAATTTCACGATATGTTTGGGAGGTGAAATAATAAAAATATTATAAATTGTTTTTGGTGAGATCTGAAAAGATCATTCCCTTCCAAATTGGCATAAAATGAGAGAAGATCTAACAGGCTTTGTTTCAAAGGTTACATTTTCCTTTACCTGCATTTGATTAGGCTCAATGACATGTGAAGGATCTGAGATATATTGCCTTAGTTTTGACACATGAAATACATCATGAAGATTTGACAAAAAGAGTGGTAAGGCTATTTGGTATGCCATAGGTCCAATTTTTTTTGCTTTTTTTTTTCCGGAGAATTTGGTAAGGTCCAATAAATTTAGGAGTTAGTTTCTTAGACTTTGTTGTTCTGTCAACACCAGCTATTGGTGTGATTTTCAAAAATACATGATCACCTTGTTGAAATTCTAAGGGTTTTCTTCTTTCATCTGCATAACTTTTCTATCTGCTCTGTGAAATTTTCATTTTCTCCTGAATTAATTTTACTTTTTCAGTTGTTTGTTGAATGATGTCTGGTCCTATCAATAGGTTTTCACCATCCTGATACCATACCAGTGGTGTCCTACATTTTCTGCCATATAAAGCTTCATAGGGAGTCATACCTATACAAGAATGGTAACTATTATTATATGTAAATTCTACTAGAGGTAATATATCTTCCCAGTTTCCTTTCTCTTCTAATGTACAGGCTCTTAAGAGGTCTTCTAATGATTGCATAGTTCTTTCTGTTTGACTATCAGTATGAGGATGGTATGCTGAACTAAGATGTAATTTACTTCCTAAGGCTTTCTGAAATTCTCTCCAAAATTTAGAAACAAGTATAGGGTCTCTATCTATCTGACACTATACTAGTAGGTACTCCATGTAATCTAACTATTTCCTTTATGTACAATTGAGCTAAATCTTTCTAAAGAATACCTAATAATATTTATTGGAAGGAAATGTGCTGATTTAGTTAATCTATCTACAATTACCCAAATAGTATCACAATTCCTATTAGTTCTAGGTAATCCTGCCACAAAATCCATTGATATACTGTCCCATTTCCATACAGGGATCTCTAAAGGTTGTAACATGCCAGATGGTTTTGCTTTCTAACATGTTAAACATCTAGCTACATATTCTGCTACATCTTTCTTCATCCTAGGCCACCAAAACATCTCCTTTAAATCTTTATACATTTTTGTAGTTCCAGGATGAATACTTAATTTACTTTTGTGTCCTTCCTCCAAAATTAATTTCTTTAATTCTTAATTGTTAGGTACACAAATTCTATTTTTAAACCTAATAATTCCATCCCTTTCTAAATTAAATTCTTGGACTTTATCTGTTCCTATTAATCTTTTCTTTTCTTGAATAAATTCATCTACATCTTGTTTCTTCCTAATCTCTTCCAAAAATTTATTAGTGATAGTAATCATTCCTAATTGAATTTTATCCTTTTTCCTAACTGTACATAAATTCAAATCTCTAATTTGTTCTATTAATTCTAATTCTTTAATCATCATAGTTGACATATGTATAATTTTCCTACTTAAAGCATTTGCTACTACATTAGCCTTCCCTGGATGATACATTAACTGAAAATTATAATCTTTAATAAACTCCATCCATCTTCTTTGTCTGATATTCAATTTTTTTTTATCAAACAAATATTTTAAACTTTTATGATCACTATATACATCAAATCTAGATCCATATAAATAATGTCTCCAAATCTTCAAGGCAAAAACTATAGCAGCTAACTCCAAATCATGTGTAGGATAATTCCTTTCATGCGGTCTCAACTACCTAGTAGCATTTTCTGTTATGCATTAACACACATCCTAACCCTTGATATGAAGCATCACAGTATACCTCATAGGGTTCATTTGGGTCAGGTAAAACTAAGACTGGTGAGGAAATAAATTTATGTTTCAATTCTTGAAAACTTTTCTCATAACTCTCACTCCAAATAAAAGGTTGATTTTTCCTATTTAATTATGTTAAGGGTCTAGCTGTAACATCCTATTTTATTAATTGTACGAATTTATATATGTATATTATTAACATTTATGCACTGTATTTTATAGAAACCTTATGTACATATTCTCTTAATGAAATTAATACAGTTCTACTCAGAAGAATTTTCTGAATATCCAAATGTCTTTATTTTTGCCGAAATTGATAGTTGACTGGACTGCTATGTCAGACAGCTGTCCAGGATAAATTTTCAAGTATAGAATTTTGAACTCATTTATAACTTAAAAGAAAGGTAATAGAATATAGATTAAAAATATATACAGATAAAGAATTAAAATGCTTATTCAGAATTGTTAGGATTTTCTGAAAGTTAGAACTTTGAGGAATTATTACGGTAAAATTCTAAGACAGAAAATTTAGAGAAAATTCATAGGATATCTATAGAATTACCTAATAATTGTAATATACTTAGAATAATTATTAAAAATGTTTAACCAAGAAAAATTTAAATTAGAACCTTAACCAATCAAAAAGTGACAACTTAGGCTTTTCTAAGATCACTAAATTAAGCTAATTAGGCTTGGATTAAGAGATAAGTAAGACACTACCCCAAGGTTTTTGATAGTGAGGGATCCAATGGTGATGTTATTTTCTCCAAATTCTAATCACATTGTAAAATAATTAGCAGCCCTAATTACCTTCTAGAATTTTCTACAAAGTGCTTGAAATGTTGACTTTTGGGGTAGGCAAGTGACTTGGAACTCCTTGGCTGTCCAAGTGGGCTGGAAAGGCTTGGCAAGTGGACTTCCCTTGGTCCAATTGAGCTGCTGGACGTGCAGGCAGCAGCTGGACTTGAAGGCAAAGTCCAATTTGGTTAATAAAATTTTTTAGAAGCATTTAACTTAAGTAAAAGGAGAAAAAAGTCACCAAAAACTCAAAAACAGAACCATGAGTCTCCAAACCCAGCAGCTGCAGTTTTCATTTCAATTTCATCTTAACTTCATCATCTCATCTCAAATTAAGAAACCAAACCATCCAAACTCCCTAAACCCTAAGCTAATCGGCAAAAAGGAAAAGAAATTGGAGGAAATCTCAAAAATTCCTACAAGACCAAGGAGTGAGGGAGAAAGGAATTCAAGGCTTTTTCTTCAATTAAAGAGTCTAAGGTAAGGATCTAGGCATTTAATTTCAATTAGAACCCTTGGAATTAGAAGAAAACATGTTGTAGGGTTAGATTAAAATTTTGACCTAGAATCATGAAAACTTGAAATTTATTTAGGGGTTTTGTGTTTTTGATGCTTGTGATTGATATTCATGGATTGGAATGATGTTTGATTGAATTTTTAAGGTGTTGTAATGGTTGAAATTTGGTTTGTTGAATTTTGATTGAATTTGTGATTTGATTGAATTTTGGTTGGAATTGGAGTTTGTAGCTTTGGAAGAATTGTTGAGAATGGCTTGTAGACCATTCGGCCAGCCCTGAATACAAGGGATATTATGTGGAAATTTTTATAAAACCAAGGGCAAAATGGTCATTTTACATGTAGGGACACATTGGGTATTTTGGAAAAAGATTGAGGGCATTTTCGGAAATTATTAAAAATACTAAGGTTATAATGTAAATTGCTTAAATTTTTGTATCCTTGTATGTTAAGGTGTACAAATTATTTGTTTGATTGTGATCATGAACAAAATCCATTAGCATGAGTCTTTTTTGGGGATTTATAAAAGTATCAAATGAGAAAGAATTACGTTGACTAACCAGGACTGTGGTAGTCATGAGAATTGAGTTGATTTATGAGTAATGACTTTTGTTGACTAACCGGGACTGCGGTAGTCATGTGAAATGAGATTGATTGAGAAACGAATAGTTGACTAACCGAGACTACGGTAGTCATGTGAAATGAAAATGATTGAGAAAGGATTTTTGGGGTGAGTAGAATTTGTTAAACAGGACCGTATAATCTGTGATTATATAGTCTGTGGGGATAAGGGTATTGGCAATTCCATATGTGGCTGTAATCTGGACAGAGATGCGGTCGTGGTGGCCTTCCTGGGTATCCTAATCTCCTAATTCTGTTTAGCTTATTCGCGTTTAGTAGGGGCTGATAGCTGAATTGCAGAGCGTAATGGTAGGCCAGTTTCTTACTAAACACTCAAAGGGAAAGTCTCCATGGAGCAGGGTCAAAAATGAATTTGAGTCAAAAAACTGCATTTGCATAAATCATACTGCATTTAATTATGTGTGTAACTAATTAATTTGTTATGATATGTATTTGTTTGAAATTGTTTTATTCTATGAGAAATTAAATGCCTGATCCGGTAATGCTGTCCCCAGATTCTAGGGGAGTGTGAATTGCAGGTATTTTGAAGATTAATTAGAAGTTAAAGATGCAGATATTTTCCAGAGCTATAGGAATGGGTGTTTTTGGCTTTAGATACTTTTGTATTAATTAGAAATAAATTGGTAGTAGTATTTTCTGTAAATTTTAATGTAAATTATAATGACAAACTTTAAATTTTAATGGAATGTATTTATTTTAATGGTAAATTCTTTTTTATGGATTTTAGATGGAAATTAATTAATTAGAAGGGGGGTTACACTAGCTACCTTAGAAAAACCTTCAATAAACTTTCTATAATATCCAGCTAATCCTAAGAAACTCCTAACCTCAATTACTGTTTTAGGCCTTTCCCATTCTAAAACTGGTTCTACCTTAGAAGGATCCACACTTATCCCATCTTTTGAAATTACATGTCCTAAAAATTTTACTTCCTCCAACCAAAATTCACATTTTACACATCTTAGCATATAATTTTCTGTCTTTTAGAGTTAGTAATGTTATTCTAAGATGATTTTCATGTTCTTCTTTATTCTTAGAATATATTAATATATCATATATAAATACTACTACAAAATGATCTAAGTATGGTCTAAACACCCTATTCATATACTCCATAAATACTGCTGGAGCTTTAGTCACTCCAAATGGCATCACTTGATATTCATAATGCCCATACCTAGTCCTAAAAGCAGTCTTGGATATATCCTCCTTTTTAACTCTAATTTGATGGTACCCAGACCTTAAATCTATTTTAGAAAATATTGTTGCTCCTCTAAGTTGGTCCATTAAATAATCTATTATAGGTAAAGGATATTTATTCTTTATAGTTACTTTATTTAATTGTTTATAATCTACACATAACCTAGATCCTCCATCTTTCTTTTTAACTAATAATACTGGGGCTCCCCATGGTGACACACTAGGCCTTATAAACTATTTTTCTAATAATTCTTCCAATTATTTCTTTAACTCAGTTAATTCTAATGGTGACATCCTATATGGTTGCATAGAAATTGGTCTAGTACCAGGCATCAAGTCTATACTAAATTATTATATTTCTCTTTCAAGAGGTAAACTAGGAAAATCATCCGAGAACACCTCAGGATTCTCACTTACAACTGGCACAAAGTATATTTCCATTTTATCTTCCTTAGTTCTAAGAGATGATAATATGTATTTTTGAATTTCACTTTTAAATGATATTTCTTTAGGTTTGACAGGCTTAAGTCTAGAAATGTAACATCCCTAATTTACGGACCTTAGAAATAAATAATAAAGAGATATTTTTATGGAATAGTCTATATATTTAATGGTTTAAGGATACCCTTAAGCATTATTAATAATAGTTACCTCATATTAAGAGTTGACAGGAATAAGATAATAGGACCCAGATGGGGAGCCAAGGCCCAAGATGGGCCAAGAACCACACAACACACACACATCCCACGATTTTAAATAGAAAGGGAGAGAGAGAGTTAGAGAGAGAAAGTGAAAGAAAGAAGGAGAGTTAGAGAGAAGGAGGAGAAGAAGGAAGAAGAGGAAGAGAAGAGGAGCGGAGCAGAGATTCGAGACCCAGTGCCCCGGAGCTCAGATCCGAGAACCACAGTGTGAGTGATTCCTCCCCTTGTCTTCCCCATCCTTCCATGGTTCTTGTTCTCTTGTTTATCCTTTTTTCCCCTTTTGAATCCCTAGGTTTGGAGATTTGGGATTTTGATGATTATGCGTGTTTAAGGATGTTTTTGAGTAGATTAATCAGTTGGAAATGTAATAGAAGTGTTTAGGGTGTGATTGTATGCTTGAGTGAGTCATTGCATAGGATTAGGATGAGTGGGTAAGCCATTAATTGTAACACCCTCATTTTTATTTTACTATTTGTAAATATTTTTATATAAATATTATGAGAAATTATGTACTGTATTTATAGAAAAACCTTTTGTACATATTTTCATAATAACATTAATACAATTCTATTCAGTAAAATTTTCTGAGTCTTTTAGTGCTTTTGTTTAGGCCTGAATTTATCGTTGACCGGACAGTTGTGTCAGACAGTTGTCCAGGATAAAATTTTCCAATATAGCGTTTTGGACTAAACTTTAAAATAATAAAAAGATAATTGAATGTAGATTAAAAATATATACAGTTGAAGAATTAAAATGCTAATTTCGAATTATTAGAATTTTCTGAATGTTAGAACTCTGAGAAATTATTACGATAAAATTCTAAGGTAGAAAATTAAGATAAAATTTGTATGACACCTATGGAATTTCCTAGTAATTATAACATACTTAGAATAATTATTAAAAAATTTTAACTAAGAAAAATAAAAATAAAAGTATTAGCCAATCAAAATTTGACAACTCAATGTTTCTAATGTCTCTAAATTAAGCTAATTAGACTTTGATTAAGAGATAATTAAGACACTACCCCAAGGTTTTTGATAGTGAGGAATTTAATGGTGGTGTTAGTTTCGTCAAATTCTAATTAGTTTGTAAGATAATTAAACGCCCCAAATAAATTCTAGAAAAATCCATAATTTTCTACAACTTTTGACCCTTTGACCAAGCAAATGGAACCAACGTAGGGAGCTTTCTTTGGACGTCCAAGTAGCTGTAAATTTTGACCAAATGGACTGTCTTAAAGTCCTGCAGCTGGACGTGAAGATGAAATTGAATTTGGTGAAGAAAAATTTATTTAAAAACATAAGAGTCAAAGCCAAATAAAAACGTGAAAAAGCTAGCTTTCTAACACCCCAAAAACCGTGAGCTCCAAACAGCAGCCCTCTCCATTTTCACTTCATCTTAATCTCCATTTCACTTCATCTTAACTTCCAAATTCAAGAAAGAAACCAATCCAAATCTCATCTACACCAATAGATATTCAGCCAAAGAGGAAGAAATTGAAGAAAAACCATAAAATTTCAAGAAGACCAAGGAGGAAGAAAGAAAAGGGATTCAAGGGTTTCCATCAAAATAAGGATTCAAGGTAAGGATCTTGGCATTTAATTTCAATTTAGAACCCTTGGAATTAGGAGAAACATGTTGTTAGGGCTAAATTCAAGATGTGACCAAGAACCATGAAAGGTTGAAATTGATTTAGGGGTTTTGTATATTTGATGTTAGAGATTTGAAATAATTGATTGGTACAATGTTTGATTGAATTATGGATGTGTTGTGATGGATGGAACCTTGGTTTGTTTGATTTTGATTGAACTTGATTTGGTTGATTCTTGATTGGAATTTGGCTTGGTTGTTTTGGAAAAAATTGTTGGAAATGGCATGTAGGCCATTTGGCCATGGTTAATTTACAAGGGATACTATGTGGAAATTTTTATAAAACCAAGGGCAAAATAGTCATTTCACTAGGGACACATTGGGAATTTTATAAAAAGATCAAAGGTAATTTCGGAAATATTGAAAAAGTATAAGGGTAAAATGGTAATTTCACATATTCTAGAAAGTTTAAGGATAATTTAGGAATTTTATGAAAAGATCAAGGGCAAAATCGGAAATAATAGAAAAGAGTAAGGGTAATTTGGTAATTTCACATTTAAAGGACAAAATTGGAATTTTAGAAAAAGAGCAAGGGTAATTTAGTAAATTTTTATAATAATGACCAAATTGATATTTAGTAAAATATTAATGTTATAATGCTAATTGTTGAATGTTTATGTTTCTTTATATGCTTGTTTAATTACTTATGATTATTATCACATGGCATAAGCATACATGAGTCTTTTTGGGGGTTTTACAAAGATTCAAGTGAAAAAAATTATTGATGTTGGCTTACTGGGACTGCGGCAGCCATGAAAAGAAAAGAAAAGAAATGAAAAGAAAGAAAAGAAAAGAAAGAATAAATGTTGACTAACCGGGACTGCAGTAGTCATGAGAATTGAATCTTCGGGGTGAGCAGAGTAAGTTAGACAGGACTGTATAGTCTGTGGGGTGAAGGATATTGGCAATTCCACATGTGGCTGGAAACTGGACTGAGTTGCGATCGTGGTGGCCTTCTTGGGTATCCTGATCTCCTAATTCTGTCTAGTTTATTCACGTTTAGTAGGGGCTGATAGCTGAATTGTAGTGCGTAATGGTAGGCCAGTTTCTTACTAAACACTCAAAGGGGAAGTCTCCATGGAGCAGGGTCAAAATGATTTTGAGTCAAAACTGCATTTGCATAAATCATACAGCATTTGATTTATTTATGTGATTTATTAATTGTTATATGAAATGAACATGGTTGATATTGTTTTAATTGTATGAGAAATTAAA
Organism: Pueraria montana var. lobata; assembly: GCA_026413185.1. Lineage (NCBI taxonomy): Eukaryota > Viridiplantae > Streptophyta > Magnoliopsida > Fabales > Fabaceae > Pueraria > Pueraria montana. The sequence goes on along the minus strand of CM048646.1, from coordinate 72,141,720 downwards.
TGCCTGATCCGGTAAATTTTGTCCCTAGATCCTAGGAAAATGTAAATGCAGGTGAATTGAGAATAGAAGATAAAGATGCAGATGCAGAGATCACCAGAGCTGTAGGATGAGAATATTTTGGGTAGATAATACTTGTAGTACTTAGAAATATATTTTTTGTAGCGTTTTTGTAAGTTTTAATATTGTAAGTCTGAATCTATTTTGGATTTTAATAGAATGTATTAAAACAATTATGTATAAAATAAATTAAATAGTTAAATTAAATTTTATTAGAAGGGGGGTTACATTAATGGCCGTGGAGGTCACAGGTCGTAGCCCCTGTTTTCGCTCATGCTCAACATGAATTTTTGGTCATGTTGGGCATGAGAAAGTCAGTAGCGGGTTTTAGTTGCAGGGGTGCTCATGCTCAGCATGAAAGTTTGGGATGCTGGGCATGAGAGTGTCAGTATGTGTTTTAGTTCCAGGGGTGCTCATGCTCAGCATGAAAGTTTGGGATGTTGGGCATGAGAGTGTCAGTATGTGTTTTTAGCTCCAGGGGTTCTCATGCTCAGCATGAAAGTTGGGGATGCCAGGCATGAGAGAGTCAGTAGCGATTTTTAGTTCCAGGAGAGCTCATGCTCAGCATGAAAGTTCGTGATGCCGAGCATGAGAGTATCAAAATATGTATTTAGCTCCAGGGGGCTCGGGCTCAGCATGAACGCTTGCGAGGCCAGGCATGGGGCTCTGGCTCAGCATGAATGCTTGCGAGGCCGGGCATGGGGGCTTTGGCTCAGCACGAAAGCTTGTGCGGCCGGGCTAGAATTTAGTTAATCAATACTCTTTTGAAGTTTTTCCCTTTTTATTTATATGATGTAGTATGTTTAATTATAAGATGTTCATGTTGATTTGAGGTGTTTAGATGATTGTATGGTAGTTGTATTCTTATGGTTATGCCTTATACTTAGGATTGATTGTATGTAACGATAAACCCTTTAAATAAAAGACACCTAAAATACTTAAGACTATGTCTATGCCTCTTAGTAAAAAGGTGGGGAGTTTTCCCCTAAGTTTCAGAAAAAGGTGGGGAGTTACCCCTAAGTTTCAGAAAAAGCTTTCAAGCAAAGTTTTATAGTTTCATGAAAGGTTTTTAGTAAAAGATATCCCCTCAGTGACATAGGGTGGAACCTTCCCCGGTACCAGTCACATCCGAGAGTTGTACGCTTGGCGTACAACGGTGTGCAAAGGGTTAAGGATCCTATATGTCACCAAGGAGTGATGAGTTTCAAAAAGGTTATAAAAAGGATTATTTATGAAAAGGTTTTATGAAAGAGTTTTCAAAGGAAAGTTATGATCCCAATAAAGGGAATAAGTTATGTTTTAGAGCTAAGAGGCCCCCTGGTGGTGAGAGACGGGGATCGTCACCCTGACACCCATGGGGAAAACAACCTTCTTCATAGGGAGAAGGGGTTCTTCATAGAGAAGAACAAGTTAGAAAAGAGACTCCTCCTTATAACGGAGATGTAGTCAACCCACTTGGACCGGTGGGGATTAATTAAAGGTTGTTTCAAGAGGGACGCCTCTTGTTGGCTAGAGCTCAGCCAAATTAATAAAATAGGCGGTGGAAGTGAAATTTAAATAAAGAGATAATGCAAACCACATAGTTGTAGAAACAAACTAGGATATATTGATGTGCTTGATGTATGTATGTTCTATGTTAGAACATGAGAGGAGTCATGAGCCTAGTTGTTAGGTGAGTGATGTAAGATAAGTCTAGACATTAGATGAGGACGTGTGTAATTGTATACTACCTTTGAGGTAAGAGAGGGGTTATACCCATAGAAAGTTAATGTAAGCTACCGAGAGAGGTATGCAAGATGTTATGCCTCACAAAGAGAGGCGATGTAAGCCCAAGTTGGGCAAGTCAGAGGAAGGAAAGATTATGCACGTTCTGTAACATCCCTAATTTACGAATCTTAGAAATAAATAATAAAGAGATATTTTTATGGAATAGTTTTGTATTTAATGGTTTAAGGATATCCTTAAGCATTATTAATAATAGTTACCTTATAATAAGATACAATAGAAATAAGATAATAGGACCCAGATGGGGAGCCAAGGCCCAAGATGGGCCAAGAACCACACAACTACACACACACCCCACATTTAAATAGAAAGGGAGAGAGAGAGATAGAGAGAGAAAGAAAAAGAAAGAAGAAGAGTTAGAGAGAAGGAGGAGAAGAAGAGGAAGAAGAGGAAGGAGGAGATAGAGCAGAGATCTAAAGACCCAGTGCCGGGAACTCATCTCTACATGTCCCGGAAGGTGAGTGTTTTCCCTTGTCAATCCCTACCCCTTTGATTTGTTATCTTCCCTTTTTCCCCTTTTGAACCCTAGGCTTGGAGATATTGGGATTTTGATGATTATGCATGTTTGAGGATGCTTTTGAGTAGATTAAACGGTTATATATGTAATAGAATTGTTTAGGGTTTGATTGGTGTATCTTGGAATGCTTGGAATCCATGGATGGCATTAGATCCAATAGATTCGCAACCCATGCGAAGTTGCAGATTTCGCGTTCTGGCTAAGCGAGCCAAAGGTCTAGCTAAGCAACACACTCATAGTTTGTACCCTGTAACATTTGCGGCTAAGCGAGAGGCTATTCTCGCTAAGCTAAGGCGAGGAACTAGAAAGTAGTGTAAGCATTGGCTAAGCTAGCGAAAGCCCTGGCTAAGCCATCTGACTTCCAGAGAGTTATTAAACGGGCTAGCTAAGCTAGCGAAAGCCCCAGCTAAGCCATGTGATATACAGAGAGTTATCAAACGGGCTAGCTAAGCTAGCGAAAGCCCCGGCTAAGCCATCCGACCTTTAGAGAGTTCTCAAATAGGCTATGGCTAAGCTAGTGGAACCTATGGCTAAGCTGTCCATTCTCTAGAGATTACTCAAATAGGATATGGCTAAGCTAGCAGTACCCCTAGCTAAGCCATCTGGGACCCTTGGAACTACTTTTCCATTCTTACATTTTATGACATTCCATTGATGTTTATGCTTTTTGACATACTACTTGTGTGTACTTTATGTTTGTGTTTACATGTTAATAAAAGAAAATCCCCATGGGATTAAAGAGGTATTGATCATTTTGGACACCAATGGAAAACCAAAAGTTTTAAGAGAAAAGACATGCAAAGATTAAAGGTACCCTCTTTGGATGATGGGCGGGGTTCCGTCACTTCCCATCCCCAAAGATGTGGTAAAGGCCCCTCGGACCGGAGGGGGATATAAATACGAGGTCATGGCATAAGAACAAGGGGGACGCTCCTTGAATGTTTGAGCTCAATACTTGCCATAGGACGGAAAATACAAAGAAAGAAGTAATGTTAAGTAAGCAATGGTTGATGCCTAAGTTTATGTTTATGATGTGTCCATGGGTCATATAAGTATCTTGTTGCATGTTTAGCACTCACTGAGACCTTGTCTCATTAGTTTAATGTCCATGTTCCAGATTGAGCAAGTTATGGAAAAACGAAGACACTTGGTCATGAAGATGTTTTGTTATGTATATTAATGTCTTTTGGCTTATAAATTTTGAAATACTTGGTTATGTAAATATTCTTTTAGTATAATGTTCCATACATTGGGAAATGCCTTTGATTTGTATATGATGAGGTTACTTGAGAATGATGTATGACTTTTAACATTGAAATTCTTGAGTAATGATATCATATATGTTTCATTTTTATTATCCGCATTTGATGAATAAAATGTAAAGCTAGGGGTAATACCCCAGGGTGTTACACCTCATCAAGGGTCAAGGTATGATCCTAAGAAATAGTGATGTAGAGGTGATGAGGTAATAGTTTTGAGTGTGAGCATTTATAAAAGAAAAGAGAAGCCATGAGAGTTAAGAAAAGGATCTCTAGAATAGAGAGTCAGCCTAGAGTCCTTGGAACACTCACTGAGACATTATGTCTCATCCCGTTTAGTTTACATGTTTTTACAGGTTAGCAGGTGGACACCTTGTGGGAAGAGCTTGGAGCATGGAGCTGCTTTCCCGGAGGAAGATGTTGTTAGTATAGTTTTTGTATAATTCCCAATGGATGGGAATTTAGTTTATGTTTTATGTATATTACTTATGTCTTGTACGGCACATAAGTGCCAGGAGCTTTGTACTAGATTTATTTCATGTAATATAAGTTTAAGTTTTAATTTCCGCATAGTTAACTCTGATATTCTTATATGCTAATCTCTATTAATTTAGCAATATAAGGAGAAAAAGGTAATATCCTCTAGGGTGTTACATTTTGGTATCAGAGCGGTTCGATTCAAATTGGACTGTGGTTAGTATCGTTAGATTAGATTGTATGTTATGATAGTATAGTCATATTTGTTTGAGTGTGTTGGTTGTCTGCCATGCTATATGTCCTGATTTGCTTTGACATGGGATATTGAGACTGATCACCTCAATACTTTGTGCACTGCAGGTAGGAATTATGGCAGGTAGAAACCGAGGCCTAGGACAACCGTTCTTGAATCCCTTAGGACCTATTCCACCAAACCAAGCAAACCTTAGATGGGAAACCTTTGGGAGAGCCGAGAGTACCCATAGTGGGCCAACTGTAGGAAACCAAAGTTCAGGATTTGTGGAATTCCAAAGTAGGAGACCACCATCCTTTAGGGGCTATAGTCCCGCAGAGGCGAGATTATGGTTGAGGGAGATAGAGAGAATCCTTGAGGGAGTACCTTGCTCATCTGAGCAGAGGGTGGCTTATGCCTCTTTCATGTTAGAGGATGAGGCTGAGTTTTGGTGGAGAAGTGTAAAGGATAAGATGGCTTTTTCCGGAATACCCTTGGAGTGGAAGAACTTCAAGGAAATATTTTTGGACAAGTACATCATGGGTAGTGAGAGACCACAAGAGGAAGTTCAGAGTACGCAGCGAAAGCGTACTTCTGATGAAAGAAAGGGTTCAGGACCTAACCAACCCGAGAGACCAAAGAAAAATAAGTTTAAAGGTAAGGGAGCGCAACCTTCGAGAAATCCAAGAGCTGAGGGATGTCCCAAATGTGGTAAGGGCCATAAGGGAGTTTGTTTGATGGGACATAGTGTGTGCTACAAATGTCAGATGCCGGGACACTACATGAAGGAGTGCCCCAATAGGAAAAAGGAAAGAGCCAAATGAGCTAACACCTTTAACCACAGTTTGGCCTTCTACCCTATGTGTTAGGAGGGCAAACCAAGATGATGGACCTACCTTAGGTATGTGTTTCCCTAACCAACCTATGTTTGCCTTATGTTTTGGAGTGGTATGTTTTCTTTGGTTGTTTGAACATCCTAGGAACGAAGTGCTTCTTGTTTTCCTTAATTGTGTAGCATGTTTCTCTATGTTTTGCAATGTACGCTTTTGTGCTTGATGTTATAGCCCTTAAATGGGAATGATGTGACACTTGGTGTGGCTTGTTCCAAGACTAACCAAGTTAAGTTTAAGATGGGATAGATAGTTGTTGTTCTGTTTGTCTGGTGAGTTTTCTGAGTTTCAGATGAGCTTGTCAGGGAGAGGACATAGAATTAGCTACACTTTTACCCTGGGAATGGGAAGTAGAATATAATGACCTAAGGCAGATAAGTAGCAACTTAGATTCAAGTATCCAAACCTCATAAGATAATAGCGAGCCCTACATATTAGAAATCCCTACCAATACCTTAAGACAAGGATAGTAGAAATACAGATAGAATATCCAACCTAAGTAGTGTTTGGAATGGGAAAAGGTAGAGCCGCTTAGAAGAGATGAGCCTTAGGAAGTCACATAGAGCAAAAACCCATAATAGTAGAAATTTCCTAGTAACACCTATCTCATAGATAGACACCTAAGCTAAGAGAACCATGTTAACCGAGAGTTATGTTCAAGGGTTAAACCTAGAATAAAGGAAGGAAATTGTGATGGATACCCAGTAGATAAAACAAACCTACCTTTATGGTTAGCTCTAGTCTAAGAATGTGAGGAGTCCTTAGACACCTTAAGAGTAGAATTAACCGAAGTGGAGTTAAGAGAAAGTTACCTAAACCCTCCATAGTTAAGGGTAAGCTAGAAAACCATAGTTAAGGTTAGATTGAAAAACCAAGAGGATTAGAATAAGTTAGAAATTTTTTTTTTTTTAGCAAAAATGAGAACCTAAGGGATATGATTAGTGAAGGAATAGATTTGTTGTGGTAAATATTTACCCAATAGTGACCAACCTAGTTATAGCCTAAGATTAAGAGTAAAAGAACATAGAACCACTTTAGTGAAAAAGAGGTAGTTTTTTTGAAAAGGAGTTAAGAAAGAGTTAGAGATTCTTTTAAGGTTGAAACTAGTTCTAGAAATCTTTAATAAGATGAAATTGAATATGGTGGAGAAAGTAAAATAGTGAAATAATTTTTGGGAGACTTCAAGAATAGGATTTTCTTGAGTTATTGAGAGATAAACCACCTAAGAGTTGAGAAAAGGACAGAAGACATAGGATAAGAATATGAGAACGAAGAATTGTCAATGGACAAGTAGTTTGGGAGAAGCCTACTCAATGCTTTAGAGAAATATAGTGGTTACAATCATAGGAGAGTAGATCTCTAAGTTTGGATATCACCTCAGATGGACCTTAGGAGTAAGTTTTTCCTAAGTAAAGTTAAGAGAGAATGTATTAATCTTTTGAGTAGTAGAAACCTGGAATGGATCAGTGGAAAAAAAAATAGTTGTCTAGAAGTGTTATAAGAGGATTAAACATAGAAAGCCTTATGCCTAAGAGAGGGTAGTAGGTGTTTCTTAAGATAGAACCTAAACTAGTGTGGTGTTAGATCATAAGGAACCTATAGTGATCGAGGAATGTGAGATTCTAGGAAAGATTAGAATTAAAAATGGATGGTTAGTTTGACAATAGTCTTAGTTAAAAGAGCCCTAATAATAAGATTTCATGAGGACTTTGGAAGTAAAGATGTATGGGGATATGAGGATATAGTGGAGTTTTGATTTTCGAGGACGAAAATCTTTTTAAGGTGGGGAGAAATGTAACATCCCTAATTTACGAATCTTAGAAATAAATAATAAAGAGATATTTTTATGGAATAGTTTTGTATTTAATGGTTTAAGGATATCCTTAAGCATTATTAATAATAGTTACCTTATAATAAGATACAATAGAAATAAGATAATAGGACCCAGATGGGGAGCCAAGGCCCAAGATGGGCCAAGAACCACACAACTACACACACACCCCACATTTAAATAGAAAGGGAGAGAGAGAGATAGAGAGAGAAAGAAAAAGAAAGAAGAAGAGTTAGAGAGAAGGAGGAGAAGAAGAGGAAGAAGAGGAAGGAGGAGATAGAGCAGAGATCTAAAGACCCAGTGCCGGGAACTCATCTCTACATGTCCCGGAAGGTGAGTGTTTTCCCTTGTCAATCCCTACCCCTTTGATTTGTTATCTTCCCTTTTTCCCCTTTTGAACCCTAGGCTTGGAGATATTGGGATTTTGATGATTATGCATGTTTGAGGATGCTTTTGAGTAGATTAAACGGTTATATATGTAATAGAATTGTTTAGGGTTTGATTGGTGTATCTTGGAATGCTTGGAATCCATGGATGGCATTAGATCCAATAGATTCGCAACCCATGCGAAGTTGCAGATTTCGCGTTCTGGCTAAGCGAGCCAAAGGTCTAGCTAAGCAACACACTCATAGTTTGTACCCTGTAACATTTGCGGCTAAGCGAGAGGCTATTCTCGCTAAGCTAAGGCGAGGAACTAGAAAGTAGTGTAAGCATTGGCTAAGCTAGCGAAAGCCCTGGCTAAGCCATCTGACTTCCAGAGAGTTATTAAACGGGCTAGCTAAGCTAGCGAAAGCCCCAGCTAAGCCATGTGATATACAGAGAGTTATCAAACGGGCTAGCTAAGCTAGCGAAAGCCCCGGCTAAGCCATCCGACCTTTAGAGAGTTCTCAAATAGGCTATGGCTAAGCTAGTGGAACCTATGGCTAAGCTGTCCATTCTCTAGAGATTACTCAAATAGGATATGGCTAAGCTAGCAGTACCCCTAGCTAAGCCATCTGGGACCCTTGGAACTACTTTTCCATTCTTACATTTTATGACATTCCATTGATGTTTATGCTTTTTGACATACTACTTGTGTGTACTTTATGTTTGTGTTTACATGTTAATAAAAGAAAATCCCCATGGGATTAAAGAGGTATTGATCATTTTGGACACCAATGGAAAACCAAAAGTTTTAAGAGAAAAGACATGCAAAGATTAAAGGTACCCTCTTTGGATGATGGGCGGGGTTCCGTCACTTCCCATCCCCAAAGATGTGGTAAAGGCCCCTCGGACCGGAGGGGGATATAAATACGAGGTCATGGCATAAGAACAAGGGGGACGCTCCTTGAATGTTTGAGCTCAATACTTGCCATAGGACGGAAAATACAAAGAAAGAAGTAATGTTAAGTAAGCAATGGTTGATGCCTAAGTTTATGTTTATGATGTGTCCATGGGTCATATAAGTATCTTGTTGCATGTTTAGCACTCACTGAGACCTTGTCTCATTAGTTTAATGTCCATGTTCCAGATTGAGCAAGTTATGGAAAAACGAAGACACTTGGTCATGAAGATGTTTTGTTATGTATATTAATGTCTTTTGGCTTATAAATTTTGAAATACTTGGTTATGTAAATATTCTTTTAGTATAATGTTCCATACATTGGGAAATGCCTTTGATTTGTATATGATGAGGTTACTTGAGAATGATGTATGACTTTTAACATTGAAATTCTTGAGTAATGATATCATATATGTTTCATTTTTATTATCCGCATTTGATGAATAAAATGTAAAGCTAGGGGTAATACCCCAGGGTGTTACACCTCATCAAGGGTCAAGGTATGATCCTAAGAAATAGTGATGTAGAGGTGATGAGGTAATAGTTTTGAGTGTGAGCATTTATAAAAGAAAAGAGAAGCCATGAGAGTTAAGAAAAGGATCTCTAGAATAGAGAGTCAGCCTAGAGTCCTTGGAACACTCACTGAGACATTATGTCTCATCCCGTTTAGTTTACATGTTTTTACAGGTTAGCAGGTGGACACCTTGTGGGAAGAGCTTGGAGCATGGAGCTGCTTTCCCGGAGGAAGATGTTGTTAGTATAGTTTTTGTATAATTCCCAATGGATGGGAATTTAGTTTATGTTTTATGTATATTACTTATGTCTTGTACGGCACATAAGTGCCAGGAGCTTTGTACTAGATTTATTTCATGTAATATAAGTTTAAGTTTTAATTTCCGCATAGTTAACTCTGATATTCTTATATGCTAATCTCTATTAATTTAGCAATATAAGGAGAAAAAGGTAATATCCTCTAGGGTGTTACACGTTCCCATCCAATGCTATAGTAAAGTGAGACCCTAGTTAGTGGTCAAGAAGAAAAGAATGATGTCTAGGTACCTTAGTGCACTAGTGGCCTTAGATTTGGCATAGGAGACCAACTCTAAGTGCCAAAGTAACATGCATGATGAGGTAATAGTTGTGAGTGTGAGCATCTATAAAAGAAAAGAGAAGCCAAGAGAGTTAAGAAAATGATCTCTAGAATAAAGAGTCAACCTAGAGTCCTTGGAACACTCACTGAGACATTATGTCTCATCCCGTTTAGTTTCCATGTTTTTACAGGTTAGCAGGTGGACACCTTGTGGGAAGAGCTTGGAGCATGGAGCTACTTTCCAGGAGGAAGATATTGTTAGTATAGTTTTTGAATAATTCCCAATGGATGGGAATTTAGTTTATGTTTTATGTATATTGCTTATGACTTGTACGGCACATAAGTGCCAAGAGCTTTGTACTAGATTTATTTCATGTAATATAAGTTTAAGTTTTAATTTCCACATAGTTAACTCTGATATTCTTATATGCTAATTTCTATTAATTTAGCAATATAAGGAGAAAAAGGTAATATCCTCTAGGGTGTTACATTTTGGTATCAGAGCGGTTCGATTCAAATCGAACTGTGGTTAGTATCGTTAAATTAGATTGTATGTTATGACAGTATAGTCATATTTGTTTGAGTGTGTTGGTTGTCTGCCATGCTATAAAATACAGTACATAATTTCTCATAATATTTATAGAAAAATATTTACAAACAGTAAAATAAAATAAGGATGTTACACCTTGAATCCCTTTTCTCCCTTTCTCTCTTGTCTTTTGAAATTTTTGAGTTTTTCTCCCAAATCTCTTCTCTTTGGCCGAAGGTAGGTTAAAGGTTGTGAAGTTTGGATTGGTTTCTCTCTTGATTTTGGAAGCAAGGATGAAGTTAAATGAAGGGGGCAGCAGCTGTACCAAGCTCACGATTTTGGGTTTTTAAGAAGTAGGTTTTGTGGGTTTTTTGTTTATGTCTTGTTTTCTCACTTTTTAAGAAAATTTTTCCCCACCCCATTCTTTAATATCCACGGCCAGCTGCATGGTCCAAGGCAACCAATTTGGCCAAGAATTTCAGCCCACTTGGACGGCCAATATTAGTTCCTTAAGTGAGTTGATAATTGTTTGGTCAATTAGTCAAAATTGTAGACTATTTTAGAGTTTTGTAGAATGTTTTAGGGATTTTTAAATTATCTTACAAACTAATTAGAATTTTAAGAAACTAACACCACCATTAAATTCCTCACTATCAAAAACCTTAGGGTAGTGTCTTACTTATCTCTTAATCAAAGTCTAATTAGCTTAATTTAATTACATTAGAAATATTGAGTTGTCAAATTTTGATTGGCTAATCCTTTTATTTTTATTTTTCTTAGTTAAACAATATTAATAATTATTCTAAATATGTTACAATTAATAGGAAATTCCATATAAATGTCATACAAATTTTTATCTTAATTTTCTACCTTAAAATTTTATCGTAATAATTTCTCAGAGTTCTAAATCTTAGAAACTTCTAAAAATTCGAAATTAGCATTTTAATTTCTCAACTGTATATATTTTAAATCTACATTCAGTTATCTATTTAGTAGATTACAGTTTACCCCAAAATGCTACAATGGAAAAATTTATCCTGGACAACTGTCTGACACAACTGTCCAGTCAACAAGCAATTCAAATAGAAACAAAGATATCGAAAGATTCAGAAAATTTTACTAAATAGAACAGTATAAATTTTATTATGAAAATATGTACAGAAAGTTTTCTATAAAATACAGTACATAATTTATCATAATATTTATAGAAAATATTTACAAACAGTAAAATAAAATAAGGATGTTACAATAAAAAGATTATAATTTTTTTTTGTGAGATCTAAAAAGATCATTCCCTTCCAAATTAGCATAAAATGAGAGAATACCTAAAAAAAATCCAATATATCTCGTTTAATTTTATTAAAAATACATATCTCCTCTCATTAATAATGGAAATTATTATAAACGTTCTGATAACAAACTAATAAAGGAAACAATTAATGTGATTGTTATCTTTTTAATGCGATTGGTAATTGTCGTAGAAATATCAAAATTTCACGATATGTTTGGGAGGTGAAATAATAAAAAAGATTATAATTTTTTTTTGTGAGATCTAAAAAGATCATTCCCTTCCAAATTGGCATAAAATGAGAGAAGACGTAAAAAATTTCAGAATATCTCGTTTAATTTTATTAAAAATACATATCTCCTCTCATTAATAATAGAAATTATTATAAACGTTGTGATAAAAAACTAATAAAGGAAACTATTAATGTGATTGTTATTTTTTTAATGTGATTGGTAATTGTCGTAGAAATATCAAAATTTCACGATATGTTTGGGAGGTGAAATAATAAAAAGATTATAATTTTTTTTTGTGAGATCTAAAAAGATCATTCCCTTCCAAATTTGCATAAAATGAGACCTAAAAAAATTTTAGGATATCTCGTTTAATTTTATTAAAAATACATATCTCCTCTCATTAATAATGGAAATTATTATAAACGTTGTGATAAAAAACTAATAAAGGAAACAATTAATGTGATTGTTATCTGTTTAATGTGATTGGTAATTGTCATAGAAATATCAAAATTTCATGATATGTTTGGGAGGTGAAATAATAAATAGATTATAATTTTGTTTTGTGAGATCTAAAAAGATCATTCCCTTCCAAATTGGCATAAAATGATAGAAGACCTAAAAAATTTTCAGGATATCTCGTTTAATTTTATTAAAAATACATATCCCCTCTCATTAATAATGGAAATTATTATAAACATTGTGACAAAAAATTAATAAAGGAAACTATTAATGTGATTGTTATCTGTTTAATGTGATTGCTAATTGTCGTAGAAATATCAAAATTTCACGATATGTTTGGGAGGTGAAATAATAAAAAGATTATAATTTTTTTTTGTGAGATCTAAAAAGATCATTCCCTTCCAAATTGGCATAAAATGAGAGAAGACCTAAAAAAATTTCAGGATATCTCGTTTAATTTTATTAAAAATACATATCTCCTCTCATTAATAATGAAAATAATTATAAACGTTCAGATAACAAAATAATAAAGGAAATTATTAATGTGATTGGTAATTATCGTAAAATATCAACATTTCACGATACGTTTGGGAGGTGAAATAATAAAAAGATTATAATTTTTTTTGTGAGATCTAAAAAGATCATTCCCTTCGATTTTGGCTTAAATGACAGAAGACGTAAAAAATTTCAGAATATCTCATTTAATTTTATTAAAAATACATATCTCCTCTCATTAATAATGGAAATTATTATAAACGTTGTGATAAAAAACTAATAAAGGAAACAATTAATGTGATTGTTATCTGTTTAATGTGATTGGTAATTGTCATAGAAATATCAAAATTTCATGATATGTTTGGGAGGTGAAATAATAAATAGATTATAATTTTGTTTTGTGAGATCTAAAAAGATCATTCCCTTCCAAATTGGCATAAAATGATAGAAGACCTAAAAAATTTTCAGGATATCTCGTTTAATTTTATTAAAAATACATATCCCCTCTCATTAATAATGGAAATTATTATAAACATTGTGACAAAAAATTAATAAAGGAAACTATTAATGTGATTGTTATCTGTTTAATGTGATTGCTAATTGTCGTAGAAATATCAAAATTTCACGATATGTTTGGGAGGTGAAATAATAAAAAGATTATAATTTTTTTTTGTGAGATCTAAAAAGATCATTCCCTTCCAAATTGGCATAAAATGAGAGAAGACCTAAAAAAATTTCAGGATATCTCGTTTAATTTTATTAAAAATACATATCTCCTCTCATTAATAATGAAAATAATTATAAACGTTCAGATAACAAAATAATAAAGGAAATTATTAATGTGATTGATAATTATCGTAAAATATCAACATTTCACGATACGTTTGGGAGGTGAAATAATAAAAAGATTATAATTTTTTTTGTGAGATCTAAAAAGATCATTCCCTTCGATTTTGGCTTAAATGACAGAAGACGTAAAAAATTTCAGAATATCTCATTTAATTTTATTAAAAATACATATCTCCTCTCATTAATAATGGAAATTATTATAAACGTTGTGATAAAAAACTAATAAAGGAAACTATTAATGTGATTGTTATCTTTTTAATGTGATTGGTAATTGTCGTAGAAATATCAAAATTTCACGATATGTTTGGGAGGTGAAATAATAAAAAGATTATAATTTTTTTTTTGTGAGATATAAAAAGATCATTCCCTTCCAAATTGGCATAAAATGAGAGAAGACCTAAAAAAATTTTAGGATATCTCGTTTAATTTTATTAAAAATACATATCTCCTCTCATTAATAATGGAAATTATTATAAACGTTGTGATAAAAAAACTAATAAAGGAAACTATTAATGTGATTGTTATGTTTTTAATGTGATTGGTAATTGTCGTAGAAATATCAATCTTTCAAGATATGATTGGGAGGTGAAATAATAAAAAGATTATAATTTTTTTTGTGAGATCTAAAACAATCATTCCCTTCCAAATTGGCATAAAATGAGAGAGGACCTAAAACAACTTTAGGATATCTCGTTTAATTTTATTTAAAATACATATCTCCTCTCATTAATAATGGAAATTATTATAAACGTTGTGATAAAAAACAAATAAAGGAAACTATTAATGTGATTGTTATTTGTTTAATGTGATTGGTAATTGTCGTAGAAATATCAAAATTTCGCGATATGTTTGGGAGGTGAAATAATAAAAAGATTATAATTTTTTTTTGCGAGATCTGAAAAGATCATTCCCTTCCAAATTGGCCTAAAATGAGAGAAGACCTAAAAAATTTTCAGGATATCTCATTTAATTTTATAGAAAATACACATCTCCTGTCATTCATAATGGAAATTCTTATAAACGTTGTGATAAAAAACTAATAAAGGAAACTATTAATGTGATTGTTATCTTTTTAATGTGATTGGTAATTGTCGTAGAAATATCAAAATTTCATGATATGTTTGGGAGGTGAAATAATAAAAAGATTATAATTTTTTTTTTGTGGGATCTGAAAAGATCATTCCCTTCCAAATTGGCATAAAATGAGAGAAGATCTAAAAAAATTTCAGGATATCTCGTTTAATTTTATAGAAAATACACATCTCCTCTCATTAATAATGGAAATTATTATAAACATTGTGATAAAAAAACTGATAAAGGAAGCTATAAATGAGATTGTTATCTTTTTAATGTGATTGGTAATTGTCGTAGAAATATCAAAATTTTACGATATATTTGGGAAGTGAAATAATAAATAGATTATAATTTTTTTTGTAAGATCTAAAAAGATCATTCCCTTCCAAATTAGCATAAAATGAGAGAAGACCTAAAAAAATTTCAGGATATCTTGTTTAATTTTATTAAAAATACATATCTCCTCTCATTAATATTGGAAATTATTATAAACATTGTGATAAAAAACTAATAAGGGAAACTATTAATGTGATTGTTATCTTTTTAATGTGATTGGTAATTGTCGTAGAAATATCAAAATTTCACGATATGTTTGGGAGGTGAAATAATAAAAAGATTATAATTTTTTTTTGGTGGGATCTGAAAAGATCATTCCCTTCCAAATTGGCATAAAATGAGAGAAGACCTAAAAAAATTTCAGGATATCTCGTTTAATTTTATTAAAAATAGATATCTCCTCTCATTAATCATGGAAATTATTATAAACGTTGTGATAAAAAACTAATAAAGGAAACTATTAATGTGATTGGTAATTGTCATAGAAATATCAAAATTTCATGATGTTTGGGAGGTGAAATAATAAAAAGATTATAATTTTGTTTTGTGAGATCTAAAAAGATCATTCCCTTCCAAATTGGCATAAAATGATAGAAGACCTAAAAAAATTTCAGGATATCTCGTTCAATTTTATTAAAAATACATATCTCCTCTCATTAATAATGGAAATTATTATAAACATTGTGATAAAAAATTAATAAAGGAAACTATTAATGTGATTGTTATCTGTTTAATGTGATTGCTAATTGACGTAGAAATATCAAAATTTCACGATATGTTTGGGAGGTGAATTAATAAAAAGATTATAATTTTTTTTTTGGTGGGATCTAAAAAGATCATTCCCTTCCAAATTGGCATAAAATGAGAGAAGACCTAAAAAATTTCAGGATATCTCGTTTAATTTTATTAAAAATACATATCTCCTCTCATTAATAATGAAAATTATTATAAACGTTCTGATAACAAAATAATAAAGGAAACTATTAATGTGATTGGTAATTATTGTAAAATATCAACATTTCACGATATGTTTGGGAGGTGAAATAATAAAAAGAATATAATTTTTTTTTTGTGAGATCTAAAAAGATCATTCCCTTCCATTTGGGCTTAAATGACAGAAGACGTAAAAAATTTCAGAATATCTCATTTAATTTTATTAAAAATACATATCTCCTCTCATTAATAATGGAAATTATTATAAACGTTGTGATAAAAAACTAATAAAGGAAACTGTTAATGTGATTGTTATCTTTTTAATGTGATTGGTAATTGTCGTAGAAATATCAAAATTTCACGATATATTTGGGAGGTGAAATAATAAAAAGATTATAATTTTTTTTTGTGAGATCTAAAAAGATCATTCCCTTCCAAATTGGCATAAAATGAGAGAAAACCAAAAAAAATTTTAGGATATCTCGTTTAATTTTATTAAAAATACATATCTCCTCTCATTAATAATGGAAATTATTATAAACATTGTGATAAAAAAACTAATAAAGGAAACTATTAATGTGATTGTTATCTTTTTAATGTGATTGGTAATTGTCGTAGAAATATCAATATTTCAATATATGTTTGGGAGGTGAAATAATAAAAAGATTATAATTTTTTTTGTGAGATCTAAAACAATCATTCCCTTCCAAATTGGCATAAAATGAGAGAGGACCTAAAACAACTTTAGGATATCTCGTTTAATTTTATTAAAAATACATATCTCCTCTCATTAATAATGGAAATTGTACATGTGTCAACTATGATGATTAAAGATTATGATTTTCAATTAATGTATCATCCAGGAAAAGCTAATGTAGTAGCAGATGCCTTAAGTAGGAAAATTGTACATGTGTCAACTATGATGATTAAAGAATTAGAATTAATAGAACAATTTAGAGATTTGAACTTGTGTACAGTTAGAGAAAAAGATAAAATTCAATTAGGAAGGATTACTATTGCTAATGATTTTTTTGAAAGATATTAGGAAGAAACAAGATGTAGATATATTTATTCAAGAAAAGAAAGCATTAATAGGAACAGATAAAGTAAAAGAATTTAATCTAGGAACATTAGATTTAACAATAGAATTTGTGTACCTAATAATCAAGAATTAAAAGAATTAATTTTGGAAGAGGGACACAAAAGTAAATTAAGTATTCACCCTGGAACAACAAAAATGTATAAAGATTTAAAAGAAATGTTTTGGTGGGCTAGGATGAAGAAAGATGTGGCAGAATATGTAGCTAGATGTTTAACATGTCAAAAAGTAAAGATTGAACATCAGAAACCATCCGGCATGTTACAACCTTTAGAGATACCTGTGTGGAAATGGGATAGTATATCAATGGATTTTGTAGTAGGATTACCTAGAACTAATAAAAATTGTGATTCTATTTGGGTAATTGTAGATAGATTAACTAAATCAGCACATTTTCTTCCAATAAATATTAGGTATTCTTTAGAAAGCTTAGGTCAATTGTACATAAAAGAAATAGTTAGATTACAAGGAGTATCTACGAGTATAGAATCAGATAGGGATCCTAGATTTGTTTCTAAATTTTGGAAAGAATTTCATAAAGCTTTAGGAAGTAAATTACATCTTAGTTCAGTATACTACCTTCAAACTGATGGTCAAATAGAAAGGACTATTCAATCATTAGAAGATCTCTTAAGAGCCTGTACATTAGAAGAGAAAGGAAACTGAGAAAATATATTACCTTTAGTAGAATTTGTATATAATAATAGTTACCATTCTAGTATAGGTATTGCTCCCTATGAAGCTTTGTATGGTAGAAGAGGTAGGACATCACTGGTATGGTATCAGGATGGTGAAAAAAAAAATTTATTGATAGGGCCAGACATCATCCAGCAGACAACTGAAAAAGTAAAATTCAGGAGAAAATGAAAAATGCACAGAGCAGACAGAAAAGTTATGCAGATAAAAGAAGAAAAATCTTTAAAAATTTCAAGAGGGTGATAAGGTATTTTTAAAAGTAACATCAATAATTGATAAAGGAAAAACCTAACTATAGAAATAAGGTCTGTTAAGATTGAGGACAAAAGCATTAAATACTTGAGAGGTAAAAATATTCCTTTGGTTAAAGTTATCTGGAAATATATAATAGGTAATGACACTTAGGAATTAGAGGAGAAAATGACAGAAGAATATCCTAAATTGTTAATATAGTTATATTAGAAATTTCGAGGACGAAATTTTTATTAGTAGGGGAGAATTGTAACATCCTCATTTTACTAATTGTACGCATTTATATATGTATATTATGAACATTTATGCACTGTATTTTACAGAAAATTTATGCACATATTTTCTTAATGAAATTAATACAGTTCTACTCAGAAGAATTTTTTGAATTTCCAAATGTCTTTGTTTTTGCCGAAATTGATTGTTGACTGGACTGCTATGTCAGACAGCTGTCCAGGTTAAATTTTCAAGTATAGAATTTTGAACTCATTTATAACTTAAAAGAAAGGTAATAGAATATAGATTAAAAATATATACAGATAAAGAATTAAAATGCTTATTCAGAATTGTTAGGATTTTCTAAAAGTTAGAACTTTGAGAAATTATTACGGTAAAATTTTAAGACAGAAAATTTAGAGAAAATTCATAGGATATCTATAGAATTATCTAATAATTGTAATATACTTAGAATAATTATTAAAAATGTTTAACCAAGAAAATTTTAATTTAGAACCTTAACCAATCAAAAAGTGACAACTTAGGCTTTTCTAAGATCACTAAATTAAGCTAATTAGGCTTGGATTAAGAGATAAGTAAGACACTACCCCAAGGTTTTTGACAGTGAGGAATCCAATGGTGATGTTATTTTCTTCAAATTCTAATCACATTGTAAAATAATTAGCAGCCCTAATTACCTTCTAGAATTTTCTACAAAGTTCTTGAAATGTTGACTTTTGGGGTAGGCAAGTGACTTGGAACTCCTTGGCTGTCCAAGTGGGCTGGAAAGGCTTGGCAAGTGGACTGCCCTTGGTCCAATAGAGCTGCTGGACGTGCAGGACAGCAGCTGGACTTGAAGGCAAAGTCCAATTTGGTTAATTCCTTGTTTAATGAAGCAAATAACTTAAGAAAAAGGCAAAAAGTCACCAAAAAGCTAGACTTGGCAAAACAGAACCGTGAGCTCTCCAAAACCCAGCAGCTGCAGTTTTTCATTCAATTTCATCTTAACTTCATCATCTCATCTCAAATTAAGAAACCAAACCATCCAAACTCCCTAAACCCTAAGCTAATCGGCAAAAAGGAAAAGAAATTGGAGGAAATCCCAAAAATTCCTACAAGACCAAGGAGTGAGGGAGAAAGGAATTCAAGGCTTTTTCTTCAATTAAAGAGTTTAAGGTAAGGATCTAGGCATTTAATTTCAATTAGAACCCTTGGAATTAGAAGAAAACATGTTGTAGGGTTAGATTAAATTTGTGACCTAGAATCATGAAAACTTGAAATTGATTTAGGGGTTTTGTGTTTTTGATGCTAGTGATTGGAATTTATGGATTGGAAGGATGTTTGATTGAATTTTTGATGTGTTGTGATGGTTGAAATTTTGGTTGCTTGATTTTGATTGAAGTGTGATTTGGTTGATGTTGGATTGGAATTGAGCTTGGTTGCTTTGGAAAGAATTGTTGAGAATGGCTTGTAGACCATTCGGCCAGCCCAAAATGCAAGGGATATTATGTGGAAATTTTTATAAAATCAAGGGCAAAATGGTCATTTTACATGTAGGGACAAAATGGGAATTTTTGAAAAAGAGTAATGGTAATTTGGTCATTTCAAAATTTAGGACATAGATGGAATTTTAGAAAAGATTAAGGGTATTTTAGTAACTTTACCTAATAGTGATTTAATTGATAAATTACTAAAATACTAATGTTATAAGGTAAATTGCTTAAATTTTTGTATTCTTGCATGTTAATGTGTACAAATTATTTATTTGATTGTGATCATGAACAAAATTAATTGGCATGAGTCTTTTTGGGGGATTTATAAAGGTATCAAATGAGAAAGAATTATGTTGACTAACCGGGACTGCGGTAGTCATGAGAATTGAGTTGATCTATGAGAAATGACTTTTGTTGACTAATCGGGATTGCGGTAGTCATGTGAAATGAAACTGATTGAGAAATGAATTGTTGACTAACCGAGACTATGGTAGTCATGTGAAATGGAAATGATTGAGAAAGGATTTGGGGTGAGTAGTGTAACGACCCAACTTCGTTACAGATATGTTATACTAAACTCTCTATTTAATTATTATCATGTGAAAGAACGTATAAATTTTTTTCACATTTAAAATACATACATATGTACCTACATAAAACGTTCATCACTGCATCGTCCAAACATAATATACCGATTTACACCTTAAAATACGAGGATACATATAACATCAGAGGAAAGATCCCCTTGTAGAGAATGTTCACACTAATCTTAATATTTATACAAAATCCTAAGTTGGTCCCTCTAATCTGTACATATATACTAGAACAAAATTAGCAAAACAGGAGGATCGTCCAATCTTAGGATCGTCCAATCAACATAGCAGGAGAATCGTCCAATCTTCAGTCGTGACTAGCATGAGAACCAGTACCATCATTGCTACCTGCTCCCGTGTTAACCACACGATCATTGCAGTAAAACAATACAAACAAAAATTGCAAGGGTAAGCTTACTTATAAAAAGAATGATATAATATACACAATTTCAAACAACATCATTCACAATAAACATTCAGTTCACTTCAGGTATCATTCCATACATCAATATCATCATGCAACATTATGCTGACTCGACTCCATGGAGATTTCAACAACTTTCGGGCGGTCCCCATAGGCCCCATCCCCTGCCATTAGTCTCGCCTTAGACCATTCAGGGAGTCCCTTGAGCCACCATGTGGAGGAAGTGTGAATTTAATCCGATATAGACAAGTGTTGGTATTGGCTTACCTCTGTCAGGTTTGCAAAACCTTCCATCTTTAGGAATTCGCCCACTTGTCTATTCTATATGCCCGCCATTGGCCACCACGAAATCCTCCAGCACTAGGTTGAGAGCCCACCTAGCACCCTCAACTTACGTGCCTACCCGCATGCAATATCATGCACAACTCTGATTGCCACACGTTCCCTCTATGTTATAAATTCACCATTTTTCTCAAATCAAGCTTATGAACCCCTCCAGCAGTTCAATAAGCACAAGTAAGGCATTCTCACACCTCGAATCCTTACTCACAACACAACACTAAATTTAACTAAGGGTGAATTTCCTAACATAGTTCTAGAACCAAAGTGGTGGCAGATCCAACATCCTCGTTCATAACAAGACTAGGTTCTGATTCTCTGTTAAACACACCCTCAAAATTTCACAACCATCATCGTTGGATGTCAGACTTTACTGAACATAAGACACCACTGGACGCGGGTCATTATACACTGAATCATTGGACGCTGGTCACTAGACACTGGGTCATTGGACGCTGATCATTAGACACTGGTTTTACTACACTCTAGTATTCACTAGATGTTGGTTTTTAGTCGTAGTATAGATAGATGGACAATGGTTTTCTTTGGACGAGTGGTATTCTGCAGAGTCCAGAACCTTTCAAAACCCATTGCGAACATAAGTTTCAAAGATTTTGAAACCATTTTTCCAACACTTACAATATCATTCCAAAGCACAACAACATATTATCACAACAACTCAGCTCAAATCATCAAAACATCAAGAGGACAAAAATCATCACATCATCATAACAGATCTTTCAAGCATTCAAACAGAAACAGAATTCCAAACCTATCACCACCATATCAGTCAAACAAGTTTAAAGCTTCCCTTACCTACAGCTCTTGACTCAAACCGTGAAGAAGAAAAAGCTAGAGAGGATAACTTTGAGGTTCTCGAGTGATCTGTCCTCAAGTTTTGTTACAGAATCAACTAGGAGACACCAACTGAAAATCAGCTAAGAAATCTCTAGGAAAGAAGAAATAAATCTTCAAGTTCAGGTAGAAAAAAAATAGCTCTCTCACTCACGGTAAGGAGACTTATAGAAAAAGAAAGATAAGAATGAAGGAGAATGGAAGAAACAAGAAGCTTGACATGTTCACTTAAGAGATTTGCATGAAATTTTGCTAGTAACACCTCTATTTCCTCTAAAAGCACCCCCTTTTCTTATTTTTTTCTTCTTCTACAACTTACGAAATTTACGTAAAATTCCTAACAACAACCTTACCTTCTAAGCCCGACCTTACATGAAATATTATCAACAACATTATAGCACATAACAACACAATCTATTTATTAATTCTTTTATACATAATATAGCTTTAAATTTAATTTCCTCTTGTATTATCAATCAAACACTTGAAAGAAATCACGACATTACAATTCTCCCCAACAAGAAAATTTTCGTCCTCGAAAATTCGCTTACCTGGAAAGAGATAAGGGTATTGTTCACGTATTTTATCTTCAAGTTCCCATGTAGCATCACCCGTAGTATCACTCCATATAACTTTAACCAAACTAATAGCTTTGCCCCTAAGCTGTTTAGTCTCTTGATCCTCAATCTTGATTGGACGAGTCTCAAGCGTCCAGTCCTCTCGTACTTGTATCGCATCCGGCTCAATGATATGAGTAGAATCAGAAACATATTTCCTCAATTGAGACACATGTAATACATTGTGCAAGTTGGCTAGAGTAGGTGGTAAAGCCATTTCATAAGCCACTGGACCTATGCGTCTAAGGATTTGATAGGGTCCAATAAACTTAGGTGTAAGCTTCTTCGACTTAATTGATCGTCCAATACCCGTAGTTGGTGTAACCTTTAGAAACACATGATCACCCGCTTCAAACTCGAGTGGCCTTCTACGTTTGTCCGCATAAGATTTCTGTCTACTTTGTGAGGCCTTCATCCTTTCTTGAATTAACTTAATCTTCTCTATAGTCTGTTGTAACATCTCTGGCCCTACTACCATATTCGTTCCATCTTGGTACCAACAAAGAGGTGTTCTACACCTTCTACCATACAAAGCTTCAAATGGTGCCATACCAATACTAGCATGAAAACTGTTATTGTAGGT
Source organism: Pueraria montana var. lobata (assembly GCA_026413185.1). Lineage (NCBI taxonomy): Eukaryota > Viridiplantae > Streptophyta > Magnoliopsida > Fabales > Fabaceae > Pueraria > Pueraria montana. The sequence goes on along the minus strand of CM048646.1, from coordinate 72,118,901 downwards.
AAATTCTACCAAAGGTAAAACTTCATCCCAACTTCCAAGATGATCCAAAACACATGCCCGCAACAGATCTTCTAGTGATTGGATCGTTCTCTCAGATTGTCCATCAGTCTGTGGGTGATAAGCAGAACTAAATCTCAACTTAGTTCCTAAGGCTTTTTGCAAACTTTGCCAAAATCTTGAAGTAAATCTTGGGTCTCTGTCCGAAATGATACTAGACGGTACTCCATGCAATCTTACTATCTCTCTGATATACAATTGAGTGAACTTCTCCAAAGAATACTTCATGTTAACAGGTAAGAAATGAGCACACTTTGTTAATCTGTCAACTATCACCCATACGGCATCACAACCTCTAGTTGTCCTAGGCAAACTGGATACAAAATCCATAGTAATACTGTCCCATTTCCACTCTGGAATCTCTATTGCTTGCAACAAACCACCAGGCCTTTGATGTTCTACTTTAGCCTTCTGACAAGTTAAACATGCTGCTACATATTGTACCACATCTCTCTTCATACCAGACCACCAAAACATCTTCCTCAAATCTTGATACATCTTAGTCATACCGGGATGTAGACTAAGTTTACTTTTATGACCTTCGTCCAATATGAGTCTTTTTAACTCAATGTCTTGTGGTACACAAATTCTACCTTTGAATCTAAAAATTCCATCATCACCCAAACTAAAGTCTATTGCTTTATCCGTACCCAACAACTCCATTGTTTTACTCAAGCTAGGATCCAATAACTGTTTCTCCTTAATCATTCCCAGAAAATTATTAGTCACAGTTAACATACCACAACTAAGGTGATCGTAGGTCACTTCAACATACAAGTTCAAATCTCTAAACTTCTCCACCAATTCTAACTCTTTCACCATCAAAGTGGACATCTGGACGGTCCTTCTGCTAAGGGCATCAGCTACCACGTTAGCTTTACCTGGATGGTACATCAATTGAAATTCATAATCCTTCAAAAACTCCATCCATCGCCTTTGTCTCATATTGAGCTCCTTCTGATCAAACAAGTATTTTAAACTCTTGTGATCACTAAATACATCGAATTTAGCTCCATAAAGATAATGTCTCCATATTTTCAAGGCAAACACCACTGCTGCTAACTCCAAGTCATGAGTGGGATAGTTCCTCTCATGAGTCTTCAACTGTCTTGAGGCATAAGCCACAACTTTCCTTCCTTGCATCAACACACAACCCAAACCTTGATGAGATGCATCACAATAAACTTCAAAAGGTTCACTAGTATTAGGGATTACAAGGACAGGAGAAGAAGTCAACCTTTGCTTCAATTCGAGAAAACTCTGTTCACAAGCTTCAGTCCATGCAAATGGTTGGTCCTTGCGAGTAAGTTGGGTCAATGGTGTTACTATCTTAGAGAATCCTTCTATGAATCTCCGATAGTATCCAGCTAATCCAACAAAACTTCTAATCTCTGTGGCTGTCTTTGGACGTTCCCATTGCAAAACTACTTCTACTTTTGAAGGATCCACTGCAATCCCTTCAGCTGAGATTACATGACCCAAAAACTTCACTTCTTCTAGCCAAAACTCACACTTGGAGAGTCTTGCATACAATTGCTTTTCTCTCAAAATCTCCAATACAACTCTTAAATGGTCTTCATGCTCTTCACGAGTTCGGGAGTAGATAAGAATGTCGTCGATGAACACCACAACAAACTTATCCAAGAATGGACGAAAGATCCTATTCATGTAATCCATTAATATAGCAGGAGCATTCGTCACTCCAAAAGGCATGACCACATACTCATAATGTCCATACCGAGTCCGAAAAGCTGTTTTTGGTATGTCCTCCTCTTTCACCCTTATCTGATGATACCCCGACTTCAAATCAATTTTCGAGAAAATCTTTGCTCCACGCAACTGGTCCATCAAATCATCTATCCTTGGCAAAGGATATTTATTCTTGATAGTGAGCTTATTCAACTGGCGATAATCAACACATAATCTAGAACCACCATCTTTCTTCTTGACTAATAACACAGGTGCTCCCCAAGGAGAAACACTAGGTCTGATCATTTCCTTCTCCAACAAATCTTCAATTTGTTTCTTCAGTTCAGCTAATTCAGCGGGTGCCATCCTATAAGGAGTTATTGACACTGGTCCCACACCTGGAACTAGTTCAATAGCAAACTCAACCTCTCTTTGTGGAGGTAAGCCAGGTACTTCTTCAGGAAAGACTTCAGGAAAATCTCTAATAACTGCTATAGAATTCAAGTCAAGATCACCCTTGACTTCCAAGAAAGAAAGGACCACAAAACACGAAGCTCCTTCCTTCAAAGAAACTTGTGCTTGCTTTGCAGAAATAAATTCAAGATCTTCGTGATCAGGGAATACAAGAGTCTTTTGAGCACAATCTATAAGAATACGATTGGAGGACAACCAATCCATTCCTAAGATTATGTCCAAATCCATCAAAGGGAGGCAAATCAAGTTAACCTTGTACTTGCGTCCATTGATTAAAACAGGACACCCCACGCATACTAAAGAAGTCACTACAGGGGTGGCTGTAGGAGTAGAGACATGCAAATCAAACAACAAAGGACACGTAGACATTTTCAATCTTTTCACACAATCATAAGAAATGAAGGAATGGGTAGCTCCAGAATCAAACAAAACAGATAAAGAGTTATCGTCCACTTCACACACACCTTGCACAAGATCATCAGATTTGGACGCTTCTACTCCATTCATAGCAAAAACTCTTCCAGCTATCTTAGGCTTCTCAACCTTTGGTGCATTTCTTGCTAGTGCAGCTCTATCATTAACTTGGCAATCTCTTGCTATATGCCCGGGCTTCTGACATTTGAAACAAATTATCTCCTTATAAGTACAACGAGTGCTGTAATGTGGACCACCACACCTGAAGCATCTAATTCCTTGAGCTCCTGATTGAGCTACAACTAGACTTCCCTGAGACTGTTGGGGTCTAAAATAAGGTTTCTTCTGAAAATTTCCCTTTTTACTGCCTGAGGGTCCATCACCATGAGTCCTTATTACTCTACTACCACCCTCTAGGCGTTCCACAGTCTTCGCCTTCTCTACTAATGCAGGAAACTCCCTAATAGCCATAGGGACAATCATCCGCTTCACCTCTTGCTTCAAACCTTCTTCAAATTTTCTACACCTCCAAGCTTCGGTAGTAGCTTGAGAATAAAAACGAGCTAAGTGTTCAAACTTAGTCGCATATTCATGAACTGTTAGGTTGTCTTGCTCTAACTTCATGAATTCTGCCTCTTTAGCATATCTAGCACTATCTGGAAAATACCTCTCCAGAAAGCGCTCCCTGAAATTTCCCCAAGTGAGGGGTTCTCCACGTGCTTCCATCATTTGTTGAGTTCCTTGCCACCAGAACTCTGCTTCATCAGTTAACATATATGTGGCAAAAGTAACCTTTCTATCTTCAGGACAAGCCATTGCCCTAAAGATCTTTTCTAAAACTCTTATCCAGTTATCAGCTACATCCGGATCAGAGTTTCCTTTAAATGGTGGTGGATCATTCTTCCTAAATTCAGCCAATCCTTGATATTCAGGTGGGATTACTGTTCGAGCTGCTTGGGCAGCAACCTGAGTGGCCTCTAATTGTGCCAAGGCTGCTTGATGCTGATGAGCCATAGTAGCACTCTGTTGTTGCATCGCAGCTGCCATTACTTCCATGGCATGGGCCATTTGGGCCATATCAGAGGGAGGAGGAGGAACAGGAGGTCTAGGTGGTCTCACCATCCTAACAGAAGACCAAACCAAGTTAGAGAATAACATTGGTTAAAGTCTTCTACTCGTCATGTCAATCATACACAACAAAAACATAATAGACCTATCCCCATAGGTTCGTCCAAAAGATACTAGCAGGAAATTTCAAGAGAAACTATCCTTGATCTCGGTTTTCGCCTGCCATAATGTCTATTCGTCGCTCAAAGTATTGAGATGGCCAGTCTCAATATTTTACGACATTGCAACTAGGATTTATGGTATAACGAACAACCAAAACATTCAACATCCTCAAATAGCTTCACAACAACCACATAAGAAACATAGAAGACACATAACGCACAGTCCGATTTGAATCGAACTGCTCTGATACCACTATTGTAACGACCCAACTTCGTTACAGATATGTTATACTAAACTCTCTATTTAATTATTATCATGTGAAAGAACGTATAAATTTTTTTCACATTTAAAATACATACATATGTACCTACATAAAACGTTCATCACTGCATCGTCCAAACATAATATACCGATTTACACCTTAAAATACGAGGATACATATAACATCAGAGGAAAGATCCCCTTGTAGAGAATGTTCACACTAATCTTAATATTTATACAAAATCCTAAGTTGGTCCCTCTAATCTGTACATATATACTAGAACAAAATTAGCAAAACAGGAGGATCGTCCAATCTTAGGATCGTCCAATCAACATAGCAGGAGAATCGTCCAATCTTCAGTCGTGACTAGCATGAGAACCAGTACCATCATTGCTACCTGCTCCCGTGTTAACCACACGATCATTGCAGTAAAACAATACAAACAAAAATTGCAAGGGTAAGCTTACTTATAAAAAGAATGATATAATATACACAATTTCAAACAACATCATTCACAATAAACATTCAGTTCACTTCAGGTATCATTCCATACATCAATATCATCATGCAACATTATGCTGACTCGACTCCATGGAGGTTTCAACAACTTTCGGGCGGTCCCCATAGGCCCCATCCCCTACCATTAGTCTCGCCTTAGACCATTCAGGGAGTCCCTTGAGCCACCATGTGGAGGAAGTGTGAATTTAATCCGATATAGACAAGTGTTGGTATTGGCTTACCTCTGTCAAGTTTGCAAAACCTTCCATCTTTAGGAATTTGCCCACTTGTCTATTCTATATGCCCGCCATTGGCCACCACGAAATCCTCCAGCACTAGGTTGAGAGCCCACCTAGCACCCTCAACTTACGTGCCTACCCGCATGCAATATCATGCACAACTCTGATTGCCACACGTTCCCTCTATGTTATAAATTCACCATTTTTCTCAAATCAAGCTTATGAACCCCTCCAGCAGTTCAATAAGCACAAGTAAGGCATTCTCACACCTCGAATCCTTACTCACAACACAACACTAAATTTCACTAAGGGTGAATTTCCTAACATAGTTCTAGAACCAAAGTGGTGGCAGATCCAACATCCTCGTTCATAACAAGACTAGGTTCTGATTCTCTGTTAAACACACCCTCAAAATTTCACAACCATCATCGTTGGACGTCAGACTTTACTGAACATAAGACACCACTGGACGCGGGTCATTATACACTGAATCATTGGACACTGGTCACTAGACACTGGGTCATTGGACGCTGATCATTAGACACTGGTTTTACTACACTCTAGTATTCACTGGATGTTGGTTTTTAGTCGTAGTATAGATAGATGGACAATGGTTTTCTTTGGACGAGTGGTATTCTGCAGAGTCCAGAACCTTTCAAAACCCATTGCGAACATAAGTTTCAAAGATTTTGAAACCATTTTTCCAACACTTACAATATCATTCCAAAGCACAACAACATATTATCACAACAACTCAGCTCAAATCATCAAAACATCAAGAGGACAAAAATCATCACATCATCATAACAGATCTTTCAAGCATTCAAACAGAAACAGAATTCCAAACCTATCACCACCATATCAGTCAAACAAGTTTAAAGCTTCCCTTACCTACAGCTCTTGACTCAAACCGTGAAGAAGAAAAAGCTAGAGAGGATAACTTTGAGGTTCTCGAGTGATCTGTCCTCAAGTTTTGTTACAGAATCAACTAGGAGACACCAACTGAAAATCAGCTAAGAAATCTCTAGGAAAGAAGAAATAAATCTTCAAGTTCAGGTAGAAAAAAAATAGCTCTCTCACTCACGGTAAGGAGACTTATAGAAAAAGAAAGATAAGAATGAAGGAGAATGGAAGAAACAGGAAGCTTGACACGTTCACTTAAGAGATTTGCATGAAATTTTGCTAGTAACACCTCTATTTCCTCTAAAAGCACCCCCTTTTCTTATTTTTTTCTTCTTCTACAACTTACGAAATTTACGTAAAATTCCTAACAACAACCTTACCTTCTAAGCCCGACCTTACATGAAATATTATCAACAACATTATAGCACATAACAACACAATCTATTTATTAATTCTTTTATACATAATATAGCTTTAAATTTAATTTCCTCTTGTATTATCAATCAAATACTTGAAAGAAATCACGACATTACAAGTAGAATTTGTTAAACAGGACCGTATAATCTGTGATTATATAGTCTGTGGGGTGAAGGATATTGGCAATTCCACATGTGGCTGGAAACTGGACTGAGTTGGGGTCGTGGTGGCCTTCCGGGTATCCTGATCTCCTAATTCTATTTAGCTTATTCACGTTTAGTAGGGGCTGATAGCTGAATTGCAGTGCGTAATGGTAGGCCAGTTACTTACTAAACACTCAAAGGGGAAGTCTCCATGGAGCAGGGTCAAAAATGAATTTGAGTCAAAAACTGCATTTGCATAAATCATACTGCATTTAATTATGTGTGTAACTAATTAATTTGTTATGATATGTATTTGTTTGAAATTGTTTTATTGTATGAGAAATTAAATGCCTAATCCGGTAATGCTGTCCCCAGATTCTAGGGGAGTGTGATTGCAGGTATTTAGAAGATTAATTAGAAGTCACAGATGCAGACATGTTCCAGAGCTATAGGAATGGGTGTTTTTGACTTTAGATACTTTTGTATTAATTAGAAAAAAAATTGGTAGTAGTATTTTTCTGTAAATTTTAATAATGTAAATTATAATGATAAACTTTAAACTTAATGGAGTGAATTTATTTTATTTGTAAATTTTGTGTTTATGGATTTTAGATGGAAATTAATTAATTAGAAGGGGGGTTACAAAAAATACATATCTCCTCTCATTAATAATGGAAATTATTATAAACATTGTGATAAAAAACTAATAAAGGAAACAATTAATGTGATTATTATCTTTTTAATGTGATTGGTAATTGTCGTAGAAATATCAAAATTTCACGATATGTTTGGGAGGTGTAATAATAAAAAGATTATAATTTTTTTTGTGAGATCTAAAACGATCATTCCCTTCCAAATTGGCATAAAATGAGAGAGGACCTAAAAAAATTTCAGGATATGTCGTTAAATTTTATTAAAAATACATATCTCCTCTCATTAATAATGGAAATTATTATAAACGTTGTGATAAAAAAACTAATAAAGGAAACTATTAATGTGATTGTTATCTTTTTAATGTGATTGATAATTGTCGTAGAAATATCAAAATTTTACGATATGTTTGGGAGGTGAAATAATAAAAAGATTATAATTTTTTTGAGAGATCTAAAAAGATCATTCCCTTCCAAATTGGCATAAAATGAGAGAAGACCTAAAAAAATTTCAGGATATCATGTTTAATTTTATTAAAAATACATATCTCCTCTCATGAATAATGGAAATTATTATAAACGTTGTGATAAAAAACTAATAAAGGAAACTATTAATGTGATTGGTAAATGTCGTAGAAATATCAAAATTTCACGATATGTTTGGGTGGTGAAATAATAAAAAGATTATAATTTTGTTTTGGTGAGATCTAAAAAGATCATTCCCTTCCAAATTGGCATAAAATGAGAGAAGACCTAAAAAAATTTCAGGATATCTCGTTTAATTTTATTAAAAATACATATCTCCTCTCATTAATAATGGAAATTATTATAAACGTTGTGATAAAAAACTAATAAAGGAAACTATTAATGTGATTGTTATCTTTTTAATGTGATTGATAATTGTCGTAGAAATATCAAAATTTCACGATATGTTTGGGAGGTGAAATAATAAAAAGATTATAATTTTTTTGAGAGATCTAAAAAGATCATTCCCTTCCAAATTGGCATAAAATGAGAGAAGACCTAAAAAAATTTCAGGATATCTCGTTTAATTTTATTAAAAATACATATCTCCTCTCATTAATAATGGAAATTATTATAAACGTTGTGATAAAGAACTAATAAAGGAAACTATTAATGTGATTGGTAAATGTCCTAGAAATATCAAAATTTCACGATATGTTTGGGTGGTGAAATAATAAAAAGATTATAATTTAGTTTTGGTGAGATCTAAAAAGATCATTCCCTTCCAAATTGGCATAAAATGAGAGAAGACCTAAAAAAATTTCAGGATATCTTGTTTAATTTTATTAAAAATACATATCTCCTCTCATTAATAATGGAAATTATTATAAACATTGTGATAAAAAAACTAATAAAGGAAACTATTAATGTGATTGTTATCTTTTTAATGTGATTGGTAATTGTCGTAGAAATATCAAAATTTCACGATATGTTTGGGAGGTGAAATAATAAAAATATTATAATTTTTTTTTGTGAGAACTAAAACGATCATTCCCTTCCAAATTGGCATAAAATGAGAGAGGACCTAAAAAAATTTCAGGATATGTCGATTAATTTTATTAAAAATACATATCTCCTCTCATTAATAATGGAAATTATTATAAACGTTGTGATAAAAAACTAATAAAGGAAACTATTAATGTGATTTTTATCTTTTTAATGTGATTGGTAATTGTCGTAGAAATATCAAAATTTTACGATATGTTTGGGAAGTGAAATAATAAAAAGATTATAATTTTTTTTGTGAGATCTAAAAAGATCATTCCCTTCCAAATTGGCATAAAATGAGAGAAGACCTAAAAAAATTTCAGGATATCTTGTTTAATTTTATTAAAAATACATATCTCCTCTCATTAATAATGGAAATTATTATAAACATTGTGATAAAAAACCTAATAAAGGAAACTATTAATGTGATTGTTATCTTTTTAATGTGATTGGTAATTGTCGTAGAAATATCAAAATTTCACGATATGTTTGGGAGGTGAAATAATAAAAAGATTATAATTTTTTTGTGAGATCTAAAAAGATCATTCCCTTCCAAATTGGCATAAAATGAGAGAAGACCTAAAAAAATTTCAGGATATGTCGTTTAATTTTATTAAAAATACATATCTCCTCTCATTAATAATGGAAACTATTATAAGCGTTGTGATAAAAAACTAATAAAGGAAACTATTAATGTGATTGGTAAATGTCGTAGAAATATCAAAATTTCACGATATGTTTGGGTGGTGAAATAATAAAAAGATTATAATTTTGTTTTGGTGAGATCTAAAAAGATCATTCCCTTCCAAATTGGCATAAAATGAGAGAAGACCTAAAAAAATTTCAGGATATGTCGTTTAATTTTATTAAAAATACATATCTCCTCTCATTAATAATGGAAACTATTATAAGCGTTGTGATAAAAAACTAATAAAGGAAACTATTAATGTGATTGGTAAATGTCGTAGAAATATCAAAATTTCACGATATGTTTGGGTGGTGAAATAATAAAAAGATTATAATTTTGTTTTGGTGAGATCTAAAAAGATCATTCCCTTCCAAATTGGCATAAAATGAGAGAAGACCTAAAAAAATTTCAGGATATCTCGTTTAATTTTATTAAAAATACATATCTCCTCTCATTAATAATGGAAATTATTATAAACGTTGTGATAAAAAACTGATAAAGGAAACTATAAATGTGATTGTTATCTTTTTAATGTGATCGGTAATTGTCATAGAAATATCAAAATTTTACGATATGTTTGGGAAGTGAAATAATAAAAAGATTATAATTTTTTTTGTGAGATCTAAAAAGATCAAACCCTTCCAAATTGGCATAAAATGAGAGAAGACCTAAAAAAATTTCAGGATATCTTGTTTAATTTTATTAAAAATACATATCTCCTCTCATTAATAATGGAAATTATTATAAACATTGTGATAAAAAACTAATAAAGGAAACTATTAATGTGATTGTTATCTTTTTAATGTGATTGGTAATTGTCGTAGAAATATCAAAATTTCACGATATGTTTGGGAGGTGAAATAATAAAAATATTATAATTTTTTTTTGTGAGAAGTAAAACGATCATTCCCTTCCAAATTGGCATAAAATGAGAGAGGACCTAAAAAAATTTTAGGATATCTCGTTTAATTTTATTAAAAATACATATCTCCTCTCATTAATAATGGAAATTATTATAAACGTTGTGATAAAAAACTAATAAAGGAAACTATTAATGTGATTGTTATCGTTTTAATGTGATTGGTAATTGTCGTAGAAATATCAAAATTTCACGATACGTTTGGGAGGTGAAATAATAAAAAGATTATAATTTTTTTTTGTGAGATCTAAAAGGATCATTCCCTTCCAAATTGCCATAATATGATATTAGAGCTAAACAAATTTCAGGATATCTCGTCCAATTTAATTTAAAAATGCATATCTCCACTTATTAATAATGGAAATTATTATAAATGTAACCCCCCCCTTTCATATAAAACATAATTTAACTATTTAATTATTTTATATAATTATTTCAAAGTTCTGATACGTTCTATTACAATCCAAAATATGTTCTGTAATTTACATCATTAAAATTTATATAAACACTGCTACAAAATAATTCTAACTACTACAACATTATTGTCTACCCAAAATAGTCCCCATCCTATAGCTCTGGACCATGTCTGCATCTGTAACTTCTAATTAATCTTCCAAATACCTGCAATCACACTCCCCTAAAATCTGGGGACAGCATTACCGGATCAGGCATTTAATTTCTCATAGAATTAAAACAATTTCAAACAAATACATATCATAACAATTTAATTAGTTACACACATAATTAAATGCAGTATGATTTATGCAATGCAGTTTTTGACTCAAATTCATTTTGACCATGCTCCATGGAGACTTCCCCTTTGAGTGTTTAGTAAGTAACTGGCCTACCATTACGTACTGCAATTCAGCTATCAGCCCCTACTAAACGCGAATAAACTAAACAGAATTAGGAGGTCAGGATACCCGGAAGGCCACCACGGCAGCATCTCTGTCCAGATTACAGCCACATGTGGAATTGCCAATATCCCTCACCCCACAGACTATATAATCACAGACTATACAGTCCTGTCTAACTTACTCTGCTCACCCATTTCTCAGGACTATCATATTCTCTGTTCACAATCTCAATCATCTTTTCAAATACATGACTACCGCAGTCCGGTCAGTCAACACAGTTCTCTGTTCATAATCTCAATCATATTTTCAAATACATGACTACCGCAGTCCGGTCAGTCAACACAGTTATCTTTTCATAATCTCAATCATATTTTCAAATACATGACTACCGCAGTTCGGTCAGTCAACACAGTCCTGGAAATCAATTCCCCCATAAATACTCATTTCTCATTTGAAATCTTTGTATTTTCCAAGAACTCAAGCTTATGCAATATGACAATGATGCTAATAAACAAATAATTAATATTAAGCAATCACATAAAAATTATAAAAATTCACTATTAGGTAAAGTTACTAAACTACCCTTAATCTTTTCTAAAATTCCATCTATGTCCTAAATTTTGAAATGACCAAATTACCCTTGCTCTTTTTCAAAAATTCCCATTTTGTCCCTACATGTAAAATGACCATTTTGCCCTTGATTTTACAAAAATTTCCACATAATATCCCTTGCATTTAGGGCTGGCCGAATGGTATACACACCATTTCCAACATGTTTTCCAAAGCAACAACTTCCAATTCCAACCAAAAATCAACCAAATCACAAATTCAATCAAAATTCAACAAACCAAATTTCAACCATCACAACACATCAAAAATTCAATCAAACATCATTCCAATCCATGAATTACAATCACAAGCATCAAAAACACAAAACCCCTAAATCAATTTCAAGTTTTCATGATTCTAGGTCAAAATTTTAATCTAAGCCTACAACATGTTTTCTTCTAATTCCAAGGGTTCTAATTGAAATTAAATGCCTAGATCCTTACCTTAAACTCTTTAATTGAAGAAAAAGCCTTGAATTCCTTTCTCCCTCACTCCTTGGTCTTGTAGGAATTTTTGAGATTTCTTCCAATTCTTTCTCTACTAGCCGAATTAGCTTAGGGTTTTGGAAGTTTGGATGGTTGGGTTTCTTAATTTGGGATGAAATGATGAAGTTAAGATGAAAAGAAAAATGGAACTGCAGCTGCTGTAGAAGGGAACCCACGGTTCTGTTTTGGAGAAAATATTAGCTTTTGTGACTTTTTGCCTTTTACTTAAGTTATTTGCTTCATTAAACAAGGAATTAACCAAATTGGATGTTTCCTTCACATCCAGCAGCTCCTGCACGTCCAGCAGCCCCTATTGGCCAAGGGAGATCAGTTCTCCAAGCTTTCCCATCCACTTGGACAGCCAAAGGAGTTCCAAGTCACTTGCCTACCCCAAAAGTCAACATTTCAAGAACTTTGTAGAAATTTCTAGAAGGTAATTAGGGCTGCTAATTATTTTACAATGTGATTAGAATTTGAAGAAAATAACATCACCATTGGATTCCTCACTATCAAAAACCTTGGGGTAGTGTCTTACTTATCTCTTAATCCAAGCCTAATTAGCTTAATTTAGTGATCTTAGAAAAGCCTAAGTTGTCACTTTTTGATTGGTTAAGGTTCTAAATTAAAATTTTCTTGGTTAAACATTTTTAATAATTATTCTAAGTATATTACAATTATTAGATAATTCTATAGATATCCTATGAATTTTCTCTAAATTTTTCTGTCTTAGAATTTTACCGTAATAATTTCTCAAGGTTCTAACTTTCAGAAAATCCTAACAATTCTGAATAAGCATTTTAATTCTTTATCTGTATATATTTTTAATCTATATTCTATTACCTTTCTTTTAAGTTATAATTGAGTTCAAAATTCTATACTTGAAAATTTATCCTGGACAGCTGTCTAACATAGCAGTCCAGTCAACAATCAATTTCGGCAAAAATAAAGACATTTGGAAATTCAGAAAATTCTTCTGAGTAAAACTGTATTAATTTCATTAAGAGAATATGTACATAAGATTTCTATAAAATACAGTGCATAAATGTTAATAATATACATATATAAATGCATACAAATAGTAAAATGAGGATGTTACAATAAACGTTGTGATAAAAAACTAATAAAGGAAACTATTAATGTGATTGTCATCTTTTTAATGTGACTGGTAATTGTCATAGAAATACTAAAATTTCACGATATGTTTGGGAGGTGAAATAATAAAAAGATTATAATATTTTTGTTGAGATCTAAAAAGATCATTCCCTTCCAAATTGGCATAAAATGAGAGAAGACCTAAACAAATTTCAGGATATCTCGTTTAATTTCATTAAAAATACATATCTCCTCTCATTAATAATGGAAATTATTATAAATGTTGTCATAAAAAACTAATAAAGGAAACTATAAATGTGATTGTTATCTTTTTAATGTGACTGGTAATTGTCATAGAAATATCCAAATTTCACGATATGTTTGGCTGGTGAAATAATAAAAAGATTATAATTTTTTTTTCTGAGATCTAACAATATCATCCCCTTCCAAATTGGCATAAAATGAGAGAAGACGAAAACAAATTTCAGGATATCTCGTTTAATTTCAATAAAAATACATATCTCCTCTCATTAATAATGGAAATTATTATAAACGTTGTGATAAAAAACTAATAAAGGAAACTATTAATGTGATTCTTATCGTTTTAATGTGAATGGTAATTGTAGTCGAAATATCAAAATTTCACGATATGTTTGCGAGGGGAAATAATAAAAAGATTATAATTTTTTTTGTCAGACCTAAAAAGATCATTCCCTTCCAAATTGGTATAATATGAGAGAAGACCTAAAGAAATTTCAGGATATCTCGTTTAATTTCAATAAAAATACATATCTCCTCTCATTAATAATGGAAATTATTATAAACGTTGTGATAAAAAACTAATAAAGGAAACTATTAATGTGATTGTTATCGTTTTAACGTGAATGGTAATTGTCGTAGAAATACCAAAATTTCACGATATGTTTGGGAGGTGAAATAATAAAAAGATTATAATTTTTTTGTGAGATCTAAAAAGATCATTCCCTTCCAAATTGGCATAAAATGAGAGAAGACCTAAACAAATTTCAGGATATCTCGTTTAATTTCAATAAAAATACATATGTCCTCTCATTAATAATGGAAATTATTATAAACGTAGTGATAAAAAACTAATAAAGGAAGCTATTAATTTGATTGTTATCTTTTTAATGTGACAGGTAATTGTCGTAGAAATATCCAAATTTCACGATATGTTTGGGAGGTGAAATATTAAAAAGATTATATTTTTTTTTTGTGAGATCTAAAAAGATCATTCCCTTCGAAATTGACATAAAATGAGAGAAGACCTAAATAAATTTCAGGATATCTCGTTTAATTTAATTAAAAAATGCATATCTCCCCCTATTAAGAATTGAAATTATTATAAATGTTGTGATAAAGAACGAATAAAGGAAACTACTAATGTGATTGTTATCTTTTTAATGTGACTGGTAATTGTCGTAGAAATACCAAAATTTCACGATATGTTTGGGAGGTGAAATAATAAAAAGATTATAATTTTTTTTGTGAGATCTAAAAAGATCATTCCCTTCCAAATTGGCATAAAATGAGAGAAGAGCTAAACAAATTTCAGGATATCTTGTTTAATTTAAATAAAAATACATATATCCTCTCATTAATAATGGAAATTATTATAAACGTTGTGATAAAAAACTAATAAAGAAACTATTAATGTGATTGGTAATTGTCGTAGAAATATCAAAATTTCACGATAAGTTTGGGAGGTGAAATAATAAAAAGATTATAATTTTTTTTTGTGAGATCTAAAAGGATCATTCCCTTCCAAATTGACATAATATGATATTAGAGCTAAACAAATTTCAGGATATCTCGTTTAATTTAATTTAAAAATGCATATCTCCTCTTATTAATAATGGAAATTATTATAAACGTTATGATAAAAAACTAATAAAGGAAACTATTAATGTGATTGTCATATTTTTAATGTGACTGGTAATTGTCATAGAAATACCAAAATTTCACGATATGTTTGGGAGGTGAAATAATAAAAAGATTATAATATTTTTGTTGAGTTCTAAAAAGATAATTCCCTTCCAAATTGGCATAAAATGAGAGAAGACCTAAACAAATTTCAGGATATCTCGTTTAATTTCATTAAAAATACATATCTCCTCTCATTAATAATGGAAATTATTATAAATGTTGTCATAAAAAACTAATAAAGGAAACTATAAATGTGATTGTTACCTTTTTAATGTGACTGGTAATTTCGTAGAAATATCCAAATTTCACTATATGTTTGGGTGGTGAAATAATAAAAAGATTATAATTTTTTTTTCTGAGATCTAAAAATATCATCCCCTTCCAAATTGGCATAAAATGAGAGAAGACGTAAACAAATTTCAGGATATCTCGTTTAATTTCAATAAAAATACATATCTCCTCGCATAAATAAAGAAAATTATTATAAACGTTGTGATAAAAAACTAATAAAGGAAACTATTATTGTTATTGTTATCTTTTTAATGTGACTGGTAATTGTCGTAGAAATATCAAAATTTCACAATATGTGTGGGAGGTGAAATAATAAAAAGATTATAATTTTGTTTGTGAGATCTGACAAGATCATTCCCTTCCAAATTGGCATAAAATGAGAGAAGACGTAAACAAACTTCAAGATATCTCGTTTAATTTCAATAAAAATACATATCTCCTCGCATTAATAAAGGAAATTATTATAAACATTGTGATAAAAAAGTAATAAAGGAAACTATTAATGTGATTATTATCTTTTTAATGTTACTGGTAATTGTCGTAGAAATATCAAAATTTCACGATATGTTTGGGAGGTGAAATAATAAAAAGATCATAATTTTTTTTGTGAGATCTAAAAAGATCATTCCTTTCCAAATTGGCATAAAATGAGAGAAGACCTAAACAAATTTCAGGATATCTCATTTAATTTAATTAAAAAATGCATATCTCCTCTCATTAATAATTGAAATTATTATAAACATTGTGATAAAAAACTAATAAAGGAAACTATTAATGTGATTGTTATCTTTTTAATGTGACTGGTAATTGTCGTAGAAATATAAAAATTCCACGTTATGTTTGGGTGGTGAAATAATAAAAAGATTATAATTTTATTTGTGAGATCTAAAAAGATCATTCCCTTCCAAATTGGCATAAAATGAGAGAAGACCTAAACAAATTTCAGGATATCTCGTTTAATTTAATTAAAAAATGCATATCTCCTCTTATTAATAATGGAAATTATTATAAACGTTGTGATAAAAACAAATAAAGAAAACTATTAATGTGATTGTTATCTTTTTGATGTGACTGGTAATTGTCGTCGAAATACCAAAGTTTCACGATATGTTTGGGAGGTGAAATAATAAAAAGATTATAATTTTTTTTTGTGAGATCTAAAAAGATCATTCCCTTCGAAATTGACATAAAATGAGAGAAGACCTAAATAAATTTCAGGATATCTCGTTTAATTTAATTAAAAAATGCATATCTCCCCCTATTAAGAATTGAAATTATTATAAATGTTGTGATAAAGAACGAATAAAGGAAACTACTAATGTGATTGTTATCTTTTTAATGTGACTGGTAATTGTCGTAGAAATACCAAAATTTCACGATATGTTTGGGAGGTGAAATAATAAAAAGATTATAATTTTTTTTGTGAGATCTAAAAAGATCATTCCCTTCCAAATTGGCATAAAATGAGAGAAGAGCTAAACAAATTTCAGGATATCTTGTTTAATTTGAATAAAAATACATATCTCCTCTCATTAATAATGGAAATTATTATAAACGTTGTGATAAAAAACTAATAAAGAAACTATTAATGTGATTGGTAATTGTCGTAGAAATATCAAAATTTCACGATAAGTTTGGGAGGTGAAATAATAAAAAGATTATAATTTTTTTTTGTGAGATCTAAAAGGATCATTCCCTTCCAAATTGACATAATATGATATTAGAGCTAAACAAATTTCAGGATATCTCGTTTAATTTAATTTAAAAATGCATATCTCCTCTTATTAATAATGGAAATTATTATAAACGTTATGATAAAAAACTAATAAAGGAAACTATTAATGTGATTGTCATATTTTTAATGTGACTGGTAATTGTCATAGAAATACCAAAATTTCACGATATGTTTGGGAGGTGAAATAATAAAAAGATTATAATATTTTTGTTGAGTTCTAAAAAGATAATTCCCTTCCAAATTGGCATAAAATGAGAGAAGACCTAAACAAATTTCAGGATATCTCGTTTAATTTCATTAAAAATACATATCTCCTCTCATTAATAATGGAAATTATTATAAATGTTGTCATAAAAAACTAATAAAGGAAACTATAAATGTGATTGTTACCTTTTTAATGTGACTGGTAATTTCGTAGAAATATCCAAATTTCACTATATGTTTGGGTGGTGAAATAATAAAAAGATTATAATTTTTTTTTCTGAGATCTAAAAATATCATCCCCTTCCAAATTGGCATAAAATGAGAGAAGACGTAAACAAATTTCAGGATATCTTGTTTAATTTCAATAAAAATACATATCTCCTCGCATTAATAAAGGAAATTATTATAAACATTGTGATAAAAAAGTAATAAAGGAAACTATTAATGTGATTATTATCTTTTTAATGTTACTGGTAATTGTCGTAGAAATATCAAAATTTCACGATATGTTTGGGAGGTGAAATAATAAAAAGATCATAATTTTTTTTGTGAGATCTAAAAAGATCATTCCTTTCCAAATTGGCATAAAATGAGAGAAGACCTAAACAAATTTCAGGATATCTCATTTAATTTAATTAAAAAATGCATATCTCCTCTCATTAATAATTGAAATTATTATAAACATTGTGATAAAAAACTAATAAAGGAAACTATTAATGTGATTGTTATCTTTTTAATGTGACTGGTAATTGTCGTAGAAATATAAAAATTCCACGTTATGTTTGGGTGGTGAAATAATAAAAAGATTATAATTTTATTTGTGAGATCTAAAAAGATCATTCCCTTCCAAATTGGCATAAAATGAGAGAAGACCTAAACAAATTTCAGGATATCTCGTTTAATTTAATTAAAAAATGCATATCTCCTCTTATTAATAATGGAAATTATTATAAACGTTGTGATAAAAACAAATAAAGAAAACTATTAATGTGATTGTTATCTTTTTGATGTGACTGGTAATTGTCGTCGAAATACCAAAGTTTCACGATATGTTTGGGAGGTGAAATAATAAAAAGATTATAATTTTTTTTTGTGAGACCTAAAAAGATCATTCCCTTCCAAATTGGCATAAAACGAGAGAAGACCTAAATAAATTTCAGGATATCTCGTTTAATTTAATTAACAAATGCATATCTCCTCTCTTTAATAATGGAAATTAATATAAACGTTGTGATAAAAAACTAATAAAGGAAACTATTAATGTGATTGTTAACTTTTTAATGTGACTGGTAATTGTCGTAGAAATATCAAAATTTCACGATATGTTTGGGAGATGAAATAATAAAAAGATTATAATTTTTTTTTGTTAGATCTGAAAAGATCATTGCCTTCCAAATTGGCCCAAAATGAGAGAAGACCTAAAAAAATTTCAGGATATCTCGTTTAATTTTATAGAAAATACACATCTCCCCTCATTAATAATGGAAATTATTATAAATGTTGTGATAAAAAACTAATAAAGGAAACTATTAATGTGATTGTTATCTGTTTAATGTGACTGGTAATTGTCGTAGAAATATCAAAATTTCACAACATGTGTGGGAGGTGAAATAATAAAAAGATTATAATTTTTTTGTGAGATCTAAAAAGATCATTCCCTTCCAAAGTGGTATAATATGAGAGAAGACCTAAACAAATTTCAGGATATCTCGTTTAATTTTATTAAAAATGCATATCTCCTCGCATTAATAATGGTAATTATTATAAACGTTGTGATAAAAAACTAATAAAGGAAACTATTAATGTGATTGTTATTGTTTTAATGTGGATGGTAATTGTCGTCGAAATATCAAAATTTCACGATATGTTTGCGAGGGGAAATAATAAAAAGATTATAATTTTTTTTTGTGAGATCTAAAAAGATCATTCCCTTCCAAATTGGCATAAAATGAGAGAAGACCTAAACAAATTTCAGGATATCTTGTAACATCCCTAATTTACGAATCTTAGAAATAAATAATAAAGAGATATTTTTATGGAATAGTTTTGTATTTAATGGTTTAAGGATATCCTTAAGCATTATTAATAATAGTTACCTTATAATAAGATACAATAGAAATAAGATAATAGGACCCAGATGGGGAGCCAAGGCCCAAGATGGGCCAAGAACCACACAACTACACACACACCCCACATTTAAATAGAAAGGGAGAGAGAGAGATAGAGAGAGAAAAGAAAAAGAAAGAAGAAGAGTTAGAGAGAAGGAGGAGAAGAAGAGGAAGAAGAGGAAGGAGGAGATAGAGCAGAGATCTAAAGACCCAGTGCCGGGAACTCATCTCTACATGTCCCGGAAGGTGAGTGTTTTCCCTTGTCAATCCCTACCCCTTTGATTTGTTATCTTCCCTTTTTCCCCTTTTGAACCCTAGGCTTGGAGATATTGGGATTTTGATGATTATGCATGTTTGAGGATGCTTTTGAGTAGATTAAACGGTTATATATGTAATAGAATTGTTTAGGGTTTGATTGGTGTATCTTGGAGTGCTTGGAATCCATGGATGGCATTAGATCCAATAGATTCGCAACCCATGCGAAGTTGCAGATTTCGCGTTCTGGCTAAGCGAGCCAAAGGTCTAGCTAAGCAACACACTCATAGTTTGTACCCTGTAACATTTGCGGCTAAGCGAGAGGCTATTCTCGCTAAGCTAAGGCGAGGAACTAGAAAGTAGTGTAAGCATTGGCTAAGCTAGCGAAAGCCCTGGCTAAGCCATCTGACTTCCAGAGAGTTATTAAACGGGTTGGCTAAGCTAGCGAGAGCCCTGGCTAAGCCATCTGACTTCCAGAGAGTTATTAAACGGGTTGGCTAAGCTAGCGAGAGCCCCAGCTAAGCCATGTGATATACAGGGAGTTATCAAACGGGCTAGCTAAGCTAGCGAAAGCCCCGGCTAAGCCATCCGACCTTTAGAGAGTTCTCAAATAGGCTATGGCTAAGCTAGTGGAACCTATGGCTAAGCTGTCCATTCTCTAGAGATTACTCAAATAGGATATGGCTAAGCTAGCAGTACCCCTAGCTAAGCCATCTGGGACCCTTGGAACTACTTTTCCATTCTTACATTTTATGACATTCCATTGATGTTTATGCTTTTTGACATACTACTTGTGTGTACTTTATGTTTGTGTTTACATGTTAATAAAAGAAAATCCCCATGGGATTAAAGAGGTATTGATCATTTTGGACACCAATGGAAAACCAAAAGTTTTAAGAGAAAAGACATGCAAAGATTAAAGGTACCCTCTTTGGATGATGGGCGGGGTTCCGTCACTTCCCATCCCCAAAGATGTGGTAAAGGCCCCTCGGACCGGAGGGGGATATAAATACGAGGTCATGGCATAGAACAAGGGGGACGCTCCTTGAATGTTTGAGCTCAATACTTGCCATAGGACGGAAAATACAAAGAAAGAAGTAATGTTAAGTAAGCAATGGTTGATGCCTAAGTTTATGTTTATGATGTGTCCATGGGTCATATAAGTATCTTGTTGCATGTTTAGCACTCACTGAGACCTTGTCTCATTAGTTTAATTTCCATGTTCCATATTGAGCAAGTTATGGAAAAACGAAGACACTTGGTCATGAAGATGTTTTGTTATGTATATTAATGTCTTTTGGCTTATAAATTTTGAAATACTTGGTAATGTAAATATTCTTTTAGTATAATGTTCCATACATTGGGAAATGCCTTTGATTTGTATATGATGAGGTTTCTTGAGAATGATGTATGACTTTTAACATTGAAATTCTTGAGTAATGATATCATATATGTTTCATTTTTATTATCCGCATTTGATGAATAAAATGTAAAGCTAGGGGTAATACCCCAGGGTGTTACACCTCATCAAGGGTCAAGGTATGATCCTAAGAAATAGTGATGTAGAGGTGATGAGGTAATAGTTTTGAGTGTGAGCATTTATAAAAGAAAAGAGAAGCCATGAGAGTTAAGAAAAGGATCTCTAGAATAGAGAGTCAGCCTAGAGTCCTTGGAACACTCACTGAGACATTATGTCTCATCCCGTTTAGTTTACATGTTTTTACAGGTTAGCAGGTGGACACCTTGTGGGAAGAGCTTGGAGCATGGAGCTGCTTTCCCGGAGAAAGATGTTGTTAGTATAGTTTTTGTATAATTCCCAATGGATGGGAATTTAGTTTATGTTTTATGTATATTACTTATGTCTTGTACGGCACATAAGTGCCAGGAGCTTTGTACTAGATTTATTTCATGTAATATAAGTTTAAGTTTTAATTTCCGCATAGTTAACTCTGATATTCTTATATGCTAATCTCTATTAATTTAGCAATATAAGGAGAAAAAGGTAATATCCTCTAGGGTGTTACATTTTGGTATCAGAGCGGTTCGATTCAAATTGGACTGTGGTTAGTATCGTTAGATTAGATTGTATGTTATGATAGTATAGTCATATTTGTTTGAGTGTGTTGGTTGTCTGCCATGCTATATGTCCTGATTTGCTTTGACATGGGATATTGAGACTGATCACCTCAATACTTTGTGCACTGCAGGTAGGAATTATGGCAGGTAGAAACCGAGGCCTAGGACAACCGTTCTTGAATCCCTTAGGACCTATTCCACCAAACCAAGCAAACCTTAGATGGGAAACCTTTGGGAGAGCCGAGAGTACCCATAGTGGGCCAACTGTAGGAAACCAAAGTTCAGGATTTGTGGAATTCCAAAGTAGGAGACCACCATCCTTTAGGGGCTATAGTCCCGCAGAGGCGAGATTATGGTTAAGGGAGATAGAGAGAATCCTTGAGGGAGTACCTTGCTCATCTGAGCAGAGGGTGGCTTATGCCTCTTTCATGTTAGAGGATGAGGCTGAGTTTTGGTGGAGAAGTGTAAAGGATAAGATGGCTTTTTCTGGAATACCCTTGGAGTGAAAGAACTTCAAGGAAATATTTTTGGACAAGTACATCATGGGTAGTGAGAGACCACAAGAGGAAGTTCAGAGTACGCAGCGAAAGCGTACTTCTGATGAAAGAAAGGGTTCAGGACCTAACCAACCTGAGAGACCAAAGAAAAATAAGTTTAAAGGTAAGGGAGCGCAACCTTCGAGAAATCCAAGAGCTGAGGGATGTCCCAAATGTGGTAAGGGCCATAAGGGAGTTTGTTTGATGGGACATAGTGTGTGCTACAAATGTCAGATGCCGGGACACTACATGAAGGAGTGCCCCAATAGGAAAAAGGAAAGAGCCAAATGAGCTAACACCTTTAACCACAGTTTGGCCTTCTACCCTATGTGTTAGGAGGGCAAACCAAGATGATGGACCTACCTTAGGTATGTGTTTCCCTAACCAACCTATGTTTGCCTTATGTTTTGGAGTGGTATGTTTTCTTTGGTTGTTTGAACATCCTAGGAACGAAGTGCTTCTTGTTTTCCTTAATTGTGTAGCATGTTTCTCTATATTTTGCAATGTACGCTTTTGTGCTTGATGTTATAGCCCTTAAATGGGAATGATGTGACACTTGGTGTGGCTTGTTCCAAGACTAACCAAGTTAAGTTTAAGATGGGATAGATAGTTGTTGTTCTGTTTGTCTGGTGAGTTTTCTGAGTTTCAGGTGAGCTTGTCAGGGAGAGGACATAGAATTAGCTACACTTTTACCCTGGGAATGGGAAGTAGAATATAATGACCTAAGGCAGATAAGTAGCAACCTAGATTCAAGTATCCAAACCTCATAAGATAATACCGAGCCCTACATATTAGAAATCCCTACCAATACCTTAAGACAAGGATAGTAGAAATACAGATAGAATATCCAACCTAAGTAGTGTTTGGAATGGGAAAAGGTAGAGCCGCTTAGAAGAGATGAGCCTTAGGAAGTCACATAGAGCAAAAACCCATAATAGTAGAAATTTCCTAGTAACACCTATCTCATAGATAGACACCTAAGCTAAGAGAACCATGTTAACCGAGAGTTATGTTTAAGGGTTAAACCTAGAATAAAGGAAGGAAATTGTGATGGATACCCAGTAGATAAAACAAACCTACCTTTATGGTTAGCTCTAGTCTAAGAATGTGAGGAGTCCTTAGACACCTTAAGAGTAGAATTAACCGAAGTGGAGTTAAGAGAAAGTTACCTAAACCCTCCATAGTTAAGGGTAAGCTAGAAAACCATAGTTAAGGTTAGATTGAAAAACCAAGAGGATTAGAATAAGTTAGAATTTTTTTTTTTAGCAAAAATGAGAACCTAAGGGATATGATTAGTGAAGGAATAGATTTGTTGTGGTAAATATTTACCCAATAGTGACCAACCTAGTTATAGCCTAAGATTAAGAGTAAAAGAACATAGAACCACTTTAGTGAAAAAGAGGTAGTTTTTTTGAAAAGGAGTTAAGAAAGAGTTAGAGATTCTTTTAAGGTTGAAACTAGTTCTAGAAATCTTTAATAAGATGAAATTGAATATGGTGGAGAAAGTAAAATAGTGAAATAATTTTTGGGAGACTTCAAGAATAGGATTTTCTTGAGTTATTGAGAGATAAACCACCTAAGAGTTGAGAAAAGGACAGAAGACATAGGATAAGAATATGAGAACGAAGAATTGTCAATGGACAAGTAGTTTGGGAGAAGCCTACTCAATGCTTTAGAGAAATATAGTGGTTACAATCATAGGAGAGTAGAACTCTAAGTTTGGATATCACCTCAGATGGACCTTAGGAGTAAGTTTTTCCTAAGTAAAGTTAAGAGAGAATGTATTAATCTTTTGAGTAGTAGAAACCTGGAATGGATCAGTGGAAAAAAAAAAAATAGTTGTCTAGAAGTGTTATAAGAGGATTAGACATAGAAAGCCTTATGCCTAAGAGAGGGTAGTAGGTGTTTCTTAAGATAGAACCTAAACTAGTGTGGTGTTAGATCATAAGGAACCTATAGTGATTGAGGAATGTGAGATTCTAGGAAAGATTAGAATTAAAAATGGATGGTTAGTTTGACAATAGTCTTAGTTAAAAGAGCCCTAATAATACGATTTCATGAGGACTTTGGAAGTAAAGATGTATGGGGATATGAGGATATAGTGGAGTTTTGATTTTCGAGGACGAAAATCTTTTTAAGGTGGGGAGAAATGTAACATCCCTAATTTACGAATCTTAGAAATAAATAATAAAGAGATATTTTTATGGAATAGTTTTGTATTTAATGGTTTAAGGATATCCTTAAGCATTATTAATAATAGTTACCTTATAATAAGATACAATAGAAATAAGATAATAGGACCCAGATGGGGAGCCAAGGCCCAAGATGGGCCAAGAACCACACAACTACACACACACCCCACATTTAAATAGAAAGGGAGAGAGAGAGATAGAGAGAGAAAAGAAAAAGAAAGAAGAAGAGTTAGAGAGAAGGAGGAGAAGAAGAGGAAGAAGAGGAAGGAGGAGATAGAGCAGAGATCTAAAGACCCAGTGCCGGGAACTCATCTCTACATGTCCCGAAAGGTGAGTGTTTTCCCTTGTCAATCCCTACCCCTTTGATTTGTTATCTTCCCTTTTTCCCCTTTTGAACCCTAGGCTTGGAGATATTGGGATTTTGATGATTATGCATGTTTGAGGATGCTTTTGAGTAGATTAAACGGTTATATATGTAATAGAATTGTTTAGGGTTTGATTGGTGTATCTTGGAGTGCTTGGAATCCATGGATGGCATTAGATCCAATAGATTCGCAACCCATGCGAAGTTGCAGATTTCGCGTTCTGGCTAAGCGAGCCAAAGGTCTAGCTAAGCAACACACTCATAGTTTGTACCCTGTAACATTTGCGGCTAAGCGAGAGGCTATTCTCGCTAAGCTAAGGCGAGGAACTAGAAAGTAGTGTAAGCATTGGCTAAGCTAGCGAAAGCCCTGGCTAAGCCATCTGACTTCCAGAGAGTTATTAAACGGGTTGGCTAAGCTAGCGAGAGCCCTGGCTAAGCCATCTGACTTCCAGAGAGTTATTAAACGGGTTGGCTAAGCTAGCGAGAGCCCCAGCTAAGCCATGTGATATACAGGGAGTTATCAAACGGGCTAGCTAAGCTAGCGAAAGCCCCGGCTAAGCCATCCGACCTTTAGAGAGTTCTCAAATAGGCTATGGCTAAGCTAGTGGAACCTATGGCTAAGCTGTCCATTCTCTAGAGATTACTCAAATAGGATATGGCTAAGCTAGCAGTACCCCTAGCTAAGCCATCTGGGACCCTTGGAACTACTTTTCCATTCTTACATTTTATGACATTCCATTGATGTTTATGCTTTTTGACATACTACTTGTGTGTACTTTATGTTTGTGTTTACATGTTAATAAAAGAAAATCCCCATGGGATTAAAGAGGTATTGATCATTTTGGACACCAATGGAAAACCAAAAGTTTTAAGAGAAAAGACATGCAAAGATTAAAGGTACCCTCTTTGGATGATGGGCGGGGTTCCGTCACTTCCCATCCCCAAAGATGTGGTAAAGGCCCCTCGGACCGGAGGGGGATATAAATACGAGGTCATGGCATAGAACAAGGGGGACGCTCCTTGAATGTTTGAGCTCAATACTTGCCATAGGACGGAAAATACAAAGAAAGAAGTAATGTTAAGTAAGCAATGGTTGATGCCTAAGTTTATGTTTATGATGTGTCCATGGGTCATATAAGTATCTTGTTGCATGTTTAGCACTCACTGAGACCTTGTCTCATTAGTTTAATTTCCATGTTCCATATTGAGCAAGTTATGGAAAAACGAAGACACTTGGTCATGAAGATGTTTTGTTATGTATATTAATGTCTTTTGGCTTATAAATTTTGAAATACTTGGTAATGTAAATATTCTTTTAGTATAATGTTCCATACATTGGGAAATGCCTTTGATTTGTATATGATGAGGTTTCTTGAGAATGATGTATGACTTTTAACATTGAAATTCTTGAGTAATGATATCATATATGTTTCATTTTTATTATCCGCATTTGATGAATAAAATGTAAAGCTAGGGGTAATACCCCAGGGTGTTACACCTCATCAAGGGTCAAGGTATGATCCTAAGAAATAGTGATGTAGAGGTGATGAGGTAATAGTTTTGAGTGTGAGCATTTATAAAAGAAAAGAGAAGCCATGAGAGTTAAGAAAAGGATCTCTAGAATAGAGAGTCAGCCTAGAGTCCTTGGAACACTCACTGAGACATTATGTCTCATCCCGTTTAGTTTACATGTTTTTACAGGTTAGCAGGTGGACACCTTGTGGGAAGAGCTTGGAGCATGGAGCTGCTTTCCCGGAGAAAGATGTTGTTAGTATAGTTTTTGTATAATTCCCAATGGATGGGAATTTAGTTTATGTTTTATGTATATTACTTATGTCTTGTACGGCACATAAGTGCCAGGAGCTTTGTACTAGATTTATTTCATGTAATATAAGTTTAAGTTTTAATTTCCGCATAGTTAACTCTGATATTCTTATATGCTAATCTCTATTAATTTAGCAATATAAGGAGAAAAAGGTAATATCCTCTAGGGTGTTACATATCTCATTTAATTTAATTAAAAATTGCATATCTCCTCTCATTAATAATGGAAATTATTATAAATGTTGTGATAAAAAACTAATAAAGGAAACTATAAATGTGATTGTTATCTTTTTAATGTGACTGGTAATTGTCGTAGAAATATCCAAATTTCATGATATGTTTGGGTGGTGAAATAAAAAAAAGATTATAATTTTTTTTTTGAGATCTAAAAAGATCATTCCCTTCCAAATTGGCATAAAATGAGAGAAGATCTAAACAAATTTCAGGATATCTCGTTTAATTTCATTAAAAATACATATCTCCTCTCATTAGTAATGGAAAGTATTATAAACGTTGTGATAAAAAACTAAAAATGGAAACTATTATTGTGATTGTTATCATTTTAATGTGATCGGTAATTGTCGTGGAAATATCAAAATTTCACGATATGTTTAGGATGGGAAATAATAAAAAGATTATAATTTTTTTTTTCTGAGATCTAAAAAGATCATCCCCTTCCAAATTGGCATAAAATGAGAGAAGACGTAAAAAATTTCAGGACATCTCGTTTAATTTCAATAAAAATACATACCTCCTCGCATTATTAAAGGAAATTATTATAAACGTTGTGATAAAAAACTAATAAAGGAAACTAGTAATGTGATTGTTATCTTTTTAATGTGACTGGTAATTGTCGTAGAAATATCCAAATTTCACGATATGTTTGGGAGGTGAAATAATAAAAAGATTATAATTTTTTTTGTGAGATCTAAAAAGATCATTCCCTTCCAAATTGGCATAAAATGAGAGAAGACGTAAAAAATTTCAGGATATCTCGTTTAATTTCAATAAAAATACATACCTCCTCGCATTATTAAAGGAAATTATTATAAACGTTGTGATAAAAAACTAATAAAGGAAACTATTAATGTTATTGTTATCTTTTTAATGTGACTGGTAATTGTCGTACAAATATCCAAGTTTCACGATATGTTTGGCAGGTGAAATAATAAAAAGATTATAATTTTTTTTTTTTAGATCTAAAAAGATCATTCCCTTCCAAATTGGCATAAAATGAGAGAAGACCTAAACAAATTTCAGGATATCTTGTTTAATTTCATTAAAAATACATATCTCCTCTCATTAATAATGAAAATTATTATAAACATTGTGATAAAAAACTAATAAAGGAAACGATTAATGTGATTGTTATCGTTTTAATGTGAATGGTAATTGTCATCGAAATATCAAAATTTCATGATATGTTTGCGAGCGGAAATAATAAAAAGATTATAATTTTTTTTTGTGAGATCTAAAAAGATCATTCCCTTCCAAATGGGCATAAAATTGGAGAAGACCTAAACAAATTTCAGGATATCTCATTTAATTTAATTAAAAATTGCATATCTCCTCGCATTTTTAAAGGAAATTATTATAAATGTTGTGATAAAAAACTAATAAATGAAACTATTAATGTGATTGTTATCTTTTTAATGTGACTGGTAATTGTCGTAGAAATATCCAAATTTCACGATATGTTTGGCAAGTGCAATAATAAAAAGATTATAATTTTTTTGTGAGATCTAAAAAGATCATTCCCTTCCAAATTGTCATAAAATGAGAGAAGACCTAAACAAATTTCAGGATATCTCATTTAATTTAATTAAAAAATGCAAATCTCCTCTCATTAATAATGGAAATTATTATAAACGTTGTGATAAAAAACTAATAAAGGAAACTATTAATGTGATTGTTATCTTTTTAATTTGACTGGTAATTGTCATAGAAATATCAAAATTTCACGATATGTTTGGGAGGTGAAATAATAAAAAGATTATAATTTTTTTTGTGAGATCTAAAGAGATCATTCCCTTCCAAATTGGCATAAAATGAGAGAAGAGCTAAACAAATTTTAGGATATCTCGTTTAATTTAATTAAAAAATGCATATCTCCTCTTATTAATAATGGAAATTATTATAAACGTTGTGATAAAAAACTAATAAAGAAAACTATTAATGTGATTGTTATCTTTTTAATGTGACTGGTAATTGTCGTCGAAATACCAAAGTTTCACCATATGTTTGGGAGGTGAAATAATAAAAAGATTATAATTTTTTTTGTGAGACCTAAAAAGATCATTCCCTTCCAAATTGGCATAAAATGAGAGAAGACCTAACCAAATTTTAGGATATCTCATTTAATTTAATTAAAAAATGCATATCTCCTCTTATTAATAATGGAAATTATTATAAACGTTGTGATAAAAAACTAATAAAGAAAACTATTAATGTGATTGTTATCTTTTTAATGTGACTGGTAATTGTCGTCGAAATACCAAAGTTTCACCATATGTTTGGGAGGTGAAATAATAAAAAGATTATAATTTTTTTTTGTGAGACCTAAAAAGATCATTCCCTTCCAAATTGGCATAAAATGAGAGAAGACCTAAACAAATTTTAGGATATCTCGTTTAATTTAATTAAAAAATGCATATCTCCTCTTATTAATAATGGAAATTATTATAAACATTGTGATAAAAAACTAATAAAGAAAACTATTAATGTGATTGTTATCTTTTTAATGTGACTGGTAATTGTCGTCGAAATACCAAAGTTTCACCATATGTTTGGGAGGTGAAATAATAAAAAGATTATAATTTTTTTTTGAGACCTAAAAAGATCATTCCCTTCCAAATTGGCAAAAAAATGAGAGAACACCTAAACAAATTTCAGGATATCTAGTTTAATTTCAATAAAAATACATATCTCCTCGCATTAATAATGGAAATTATAACAAACGTTGTGATAAAAAACTAATAAAGGAAACTATTAATGTGATTGTTATCTTTTTAATTTGACTGGTAATTGTCATAGAAATATCAAAATTTCACGATATGTTTGGGAGGTGAAATAATAAAAAGATTATAATTTTTTTTGTGAGATCTAAAGAGATCATTCCCTTCCAAATTGGCATAAAATGAGAGAAGACCTAAACAAATTTTAGGATATCTCGTTTAATTTAATTAAAAAATGCATATCTCCTCTTATTAATAATGGAAATTATTATAAACGTTGTGATAAAAAACTAATAAAGAAAACTATTAATGTGATTGTTATCTTTTTAATGTGACTGGTAATTGTCGTCGAAATACCAAAGTTTCACCATATGTTTGGGAGGTGAAATAATAAAAAGATTATAATTTTTTTTGTGAGACCTAAAAAGATCATTCCCTTCCAAATTGGCATAAAATGAGAGAAGACCTAAACAAATTTTAGGATATCTCATTTAATTTAATTAAAAAATGCATATCTCCTCTTAATAATAATGGAAATTATTATAAACGTTGTGATAAAAAACTAATAAAGAAAACTATTAATGTGATTGCTATCTTTTTAATGTGACTGGTAATTGTCGTCGAAATACCAAAGTTTCACCATATGTTTGGGAGGTGAAATAATAAAAAGATTATAATTTTTTTTTGTGAGACCTAAAAAGATCATTCCCTTCCAAATTGGCATAAAATGAGAGAAGACCTAAACAAATTTTAGGATATCTCGTTTAATTTAATTAAAAAATGCATATCTCCTCTTATTAATAATGGAAATTATTATAAACATTGTGATAAAAAACTAATAAAGAAAACTATTAATGTGATTGTTATCTTTTTAATGTGACTGGTAATTGTCGTCGAAATACCAAAGTTTCACCATATGTTTGGGAGGTGAAATAATAAAAAGATTATAATTTTTTTTTGAGACCTAAAAAGATCATTCCCTTCCAAATTGGCAAAAAAATGAGAGAACACCTAAACAAATTTCAGGATATCTAGTTTAATTTCAATAAAAATACATATCTCCTCGCATTAATAATGGAAATTATAACAAACGTTGTGATAAAAAACTAATAAAGGAAACTATTAATGTGATTGTTATCTTTTTAATTTGACTGGTAATTGTCATAGAAATATCAAAATTTCACGATATGTTTGGGAGGTGAAATAATAAAAAGATTATAATTTTTTTTGTGAGATCTAAAGAGATCATTCCCTTCCAAATTGGCATAAAATGAGAGAAGACCTAAACAAATTTTAGGATATCTCGTTTAATTTAATTAAAAAATGCATATCTCCTCTTATTAATAATGGAAATTATTATAAACGTTGTGATAAAAAACTAATAAAGAAAACTATTAATGTGATTGTTATCTTTTTAATGTGACTGGTAATTGTCGTCGAAATACCAAAGTTTCACCATATGTTTGGGAGGTGAAATAATAAAAAGATTATAATTTTTTTTGTGAGACCTAAAAAGATCATTCCCTTCCAAATTGGCATAAAATGAGAGAAGACCTAAACAAATTTTAGGATATCTCATTTAATTTAATTAAAAAATGCATATCTCCTCTTAATAATAATGGAAATTATTATAAACGTTGTGATAAAAAACTAATAAAGAAAACTATTAATGTGATTGCTATCTTTTTAATGTGACTGGTAATTGTCGTCGAAATACCAAAGTTTCACCATATGTTTGGGAGGTGAAATAATAAAAAGATTATAATTTTTTTTTGTGAGACCTAAAAAGATCATTCCCTTCCAAATTGGCATAAAATGAGAGAAGACCTAAACAAATTTTAGGATATCTCGTTTAATTTAATTAAAAAATGCATATCTCCTCTTATTAATAATGGAAATTATTATAAACATTGTGATAAAAAACTAATAAAGAAAACTATTAATGTGATTGTTATCTTTTTAATGTGACTGGTAATTGTCGTCGAAATACCAAAGTTTCACCATATGTTTGGGAGGTGAAATAATAAAAAGATTATAATTTTTTTTTGAGACCTAAAAAGATCATTCCCTTCCAAATTGGCAAAAAAATGAGAGAACACCTAAACAAATTTCAGGATATCTAGTTTAATTTCAATAAAAATACATATCTCCTCGCATTAATAATGGAAATTATAACAAACGTTGTGATAAAAAACTAATAAAGGAAACTATTAATGTGATTGTTATCTTTTTAATTTGACTGGTAATTGTCATAGAAATATCAAAATTTCACGATATGTTTGGGAGGTGAAATAATAAAAAGATTATAATTTTTTTTGTGAGATCTAAAGAGATCATTCCCTTCCAAATTGGCATAAAATGAGAGAAGACCTAAACAAATTTTAGGATATCTCGTTTAATTTAATTAAAAAATGCATATCTCCTCTTATTAATAATGGAAATTATTATAAACGTTGTGATAAAAAACTAATAAAGAAAACTATTAATGTGATTGTTATCTTTTTAATGTGACTGGTAATTGTCGTCGAAATACCAAAGTTTCACCATATGTTTGGGAGGTGAAATAATAAAAAGATTATAATTTTTTTTGTGAGACCTAAAAAGATCATTCCCTTCCAAATTGGCATAAAATGAGAGAAGACCTAAACAAATTTTAGGATATCTCATTTAATTTAATTAAAAAATGCATATCTCCTCTTAATAATAATGGAAATTATTATAAACGTTGTGATAAAAAACTAATAAAGAAAACTATTAATGTGATTGCTATCTTTTTAATGTGACTGGTAATTGTCGTCGAAATACCAAAGTTTCACCATATGTTTGGGAGGTGAAATAATAAAAAGATTATAATTTTTTTTTGTGAGACCTAAAAAGATCATTCCCTTCCAAATTGGCATAAAATGAGAGAAGACCTAAACAAATTTTAGGATATCTCGTTTAATTTAATTAAAAAATGCATATCTCCTCTTATTAATAATGGAAATTATTATAAACATTGTGATAAAAAACTAATAAAGAAAACTATTAATGTGATTGTTATCTTTTTAATGTGACTGGTAATTGTCGTCGAAATACCAAAGTTTCACCATATGTTTGGGAGGTGAAATAATAAAAAGATTATAATTTTTTTTTGAGACCTAAAAAGATCATTCCCTTCCAAATTGGCAAAAAAATGAGAGAACACCTAAACAAATTTCAGGATATCTAGTTTAATTTCAATAAAAATACATATCTCCTCGCATTAATAATGGAAATTATAACAAACGTTGTGATAAAAAACTAATAAAGGAAACTATTAATGTGATTGTTATCTTTTTAATTTGACTGGTAATTGTCATAGAAATATCAAAATTTCACGATATGTTTGGGAGGTGAAATAATAAAAAGATTATAATTTTTTTTGTGAGATCTAAAGAGATCATTCCCTTCCAAATTGGCATAAAATGAGAGAAGACCTAAACAAATTTTAGGATATCTCGTTTAATTTAATTAAAAAATGCATATCTCCTCTTATTAATAATGGAAATTATTATAAACGTTGTGATAAAAAACTAATAAAGAAAACTATTAATGTGATTGTTATCTTTTTAATGTGACTGGTAATTGTCGTCGAAATACCAAAGTTTCACCATATGTTTGGGAGGTGAAATAATAAAAAGATTATAATTTTTTTTGTGAGACCTAAAAAGATCATTCCCTTCCAAATTGGCATAAAATGAGAGAAGACCTAAACAAATTTTAGGATATCTCATTTAATTTAATTAAAAAATGCATATCTCCTCTTAATAATAATGGAAATTATTATAAACGTTGTGATAAAAAACTAATAAAGAAAACTATTAATGTGATTGCTATCTTTTTAATGTGACTGGTAATTGTCGTCGAAATACCAAAGTTTCACCATATGTTTGGGAGGTGAAATAATAAAAAGATTATAATTTTTTTTTGTGAGACCTAAAAAGATCATTCCCTTCCAAATTGGCATAAAATGAGAGAAGACCTAAACAAATTTTAGGATATCTCGTTTAATTTAATTAAAAAATGCATATCTCCTCTTATTAATAATGGAAATTATTATAAACATTGTGATAAAAAACTAATAAAGAAAACTATTAATGTGATTGTTATCTTTTTAATGTGACTGGTAATTGTCGTCGAAATACCAAAGTTTCACCATATGTTTGGGAGGTGAAATAATAAAAAGATTATAATTTTTTTTTGAGACCTAAAAAGATCATTCCCTTCCAAATTGGCAAAAAAATGAGAGAACACCTAAACAAATTTCAGGATATCTAGTTTAATTTCAATAAAAATACATATCTCCTCGCATTAATAATGGAAATTATAACAAACGTTGTGATAAAAAACTAATAAAGGAAACTATTAATGTGATTGTTATCTTTTTAATTTGACTGGTAATTGTCATAGAAATATCAAAATTTCACGATATGTTTGGGAGGTGAAATAATAAAAAGATTATAATTTTTTTTGTGAGATCTAAAGAGATCATTCCCTTCCAAATTGGCATAAAATGAGAGAAGACCTAAACAAATTTTAGGATATCTCGTTTAATTTAATTAAAAAATGCATATCTCCTCTTATTAATAATGGAAATTATTATAAACGTTGTGATAAAAAACTAATAAAGAAAACTATTAATGTGATTGTTATCTTTTTAATGTGACTGGTAATTGTCGTCGAAATACCAAAGTTTCACCATATGTTTGGGAGGTGAAATAATAAAAAGATTATAATTTTTTTTGTGAGACCTAAAAAGATCATTCCCTTCCAAATTGGCATAAAATGAGAGAAGACCTAAACAAATTTTAGGATATCTCATTTAATTTAATTAAAAAATGCATATCTCCTCTTAATAATAATGGAAATTATTATAAACGTTGTGATAAAAAACTAATAAAGAAAACTATTAATGTGATTGCTATCTTTTTAATGTGACTGGTAATTGTCGTCGAAATACCAAAGTTTCACCATATGTTTGGGAGGTGAAATAATAAAAAGATTATAATTTTTTTTTGTGAGACCTAAAAAGATCATTCCCTTCCAAATTGGCATAAAATGAGAGAAGACCTAAACAAATTTTAGGATATCTCGTTTAATTTAATTAAAAAATGCATATCTCCTCTTATTAATAATGGAAATTATTATAAACATTGTGATAAAAAACTAATAAAGAAAACTATTAATGTGATTGTTATCTTTTTAATGTGACTGGTAATTGTCGTCGAAATACCAAAGTTTCACCATATGTTTGGGAGGTGAAATAATAAAAAGATTATAATTTTTTTTTGAGACCTAAAAAGATCATTCCCTTCCAAATTGGCAAAAAAATGAGAGAACACCTAAACAAATTTCAGGATATCTAGTTTAATTTCAATAAAAATACATATCTCCTCGCATTAATAATGGAAATTATAACAAACGTTGTGATAAAAAACTAATAAAGGAAACTATTAATGTGATTGTTATCTTTTTAATTTGACTGGTAATTGTCATAGAAATATCAAAATTTCACGATATGTTTGGGAGGTGAAATAATAAAAAGATTATAATTTTTTTTGTGAGATCTAAAGAGATCATTCCCTTCCAAATTGGCATAAAATGAGAGAAGACCTAAACAAATTTTAGGATATCTCGTTTAATTTAATTAAAAAATGCATATCTCCTCTTATTAATAATGGAAATTATTATAAACGTTGTGATAAAAAACTAATAAAGAAAACTATTAATGTGATTGTTATCTTTTTAATGTGACTGGTAATTGTCGTCGAAATACCAAAGTTTCACCATATGTTTGGGAGGTGAAATAATAAAAAGATTATAATTTTTTTTGTGAGACCTAAAAAGATCATTCCCTTCCAAATTGGCATAAAATGAGAGAAGACCTAAACAAATTTTAGGATATCTCATTTAATTTAATTAAAAAATGCATATCTCCTCTTAATAATAATGGAAATTATTATAAACGTTGTGATAAAAAACTAATAAAGAAAACTATTAATGTGATTGCTATCTTTTTAATGTGACTGGTAATTGTCGTCGAAATACCAAAGTTTCACCATATGTTTGGGAGGTGAAATAATAAAAAGATTATAATTTTTTTTTGTGAGACCTAAAAAGATCATTCCCTTCCAAATTGGCATAAAATGAGAGAAGACCTAAACAAATTTTAGGATATCTCGTTTAATTTAATTAAAAAATGCATATCTCCTCTTATTAATAATGGAAATTATTATAAACATTGTGATAAAAAACTAATAAAGAAAACTATTAATGTGATTGTTATCTTTTTAATGTGACTGGTAATTGTCGTCGAAATACCAAAGTTTCACCATATGTTTGGGAGGTGAAATAATAAAAAGATTATAATTTTTTTTTGAGACCTAAAAAGATCATTCCCTTCCAAATTGGCAAAAAAATGAGAGAACACCTAAACAAATTTCAGGATATCTAGTTTAATTTCAATAAAAATACATATCTCCTCGCATTAATAATGGAAATTATAACAAACGTTGTGATAAAAAACTAATAAAGGAAACTATTAATGTGATTGTTATCTTTTTAATTTGACTGGTAATTGTCATAGAAATATCAAAATTTCACGATATGTTTGGGAGGTGAAATAATAAAAAGATTATAATTTTTTTTGTGAGATCTAAAGAGATCATTCCCTTCCAAATTGGCATAAAATGAGAGAAGACCTAAACAAATTTTAGGATATCTCGTTTAATTTAATTAAAAAATGCATATCTCCTCTTATTAATAATGGAAATTATTATAAACGTTGTGATAAAAAACTAATAAAGAAAACTATTAATGTGATTGTTATCTTTTTAATGTGACTGGTAATTGTCGTCGAAATACCAAAGTTTCACCATATGTTTGGGAGGTGAAATAATAAAAAGATTATAATTTTTTTTGTGAGACCTAAAAAGATCATTCCCTTCCAAATTGGCATAAAATGAGAGAAGACCTAAACAAATTTTAGGATATCTCATTTAATTTAATTAAAAAATGCATATCTCCTCTTAATAATAATGGAAATTATTATAAACGTTGTGATAAAAAACTAATAAAGAAAACTATTAATGTGATTGCTATCTTTTTAATGTGACTGGTAATTGTCGTCGAAATACCAAAGTTTCACCATATGTTTGGGAGGTGAAATAATAAAA
Organism: Pueraria montana var. lobata; assembly: GCA_026413185.1. Taxonomy (NCBI): domain Eukaryota; kingdom Viridiplantae; phylum Streptophyta; class Magnoliopsida; order Fabales; family Fabaceae; genus Pueraria; species Pueraria montana. Next base: position 72,082,084 of record CM048646.1, on the reverse strand, counting down.
AGATTATAATTTTTTTTTGTGAGACCTAAAAAGATCATTCCCTTCCAAATTGGCATAAAATGAGAGAAGACCTAAACAAATTTTAGGATATCTCGTTTAATTTAATTAAAAAATGCATATCTCCTCTTATTAATAATGGAAATTATTATAAACATTGTGATAAAAAACTAATAAAGAAAACTATTAATGTGATTGTTATCTTTTTAATGTGACTGGTAATTGTCGTCGAAATACCAAAGTTTCACCATATGTTTGGGAGGTGAAATAATAAAAAGATTATAATTTTTTTTTGAGACCTAAAAAGATCATTCCCTTCCAAATTGGCAAAAAAATGAGAGAACACCTAAACAAATTTCAGGATATCTAGTTTAATTTCAATAAAAATACATATCTCCTCGCATTAATAATGGAAATTATAACAAACGTTGTGATAAAAAACTAATAAAGGAAACTATTAATGTGATTGTTATCTTTTTAATTTGACTGGTAATTGTCATAGAAATATCAAAATTTCACGATATGTTTGGGAGGTGAAATAATAAAAAGATTATAATTTTTTTTGTGAGATCTAAAGAGATCATTCCCTTCCAAATTGGCATAAAATGAGAGAAGACCTAAACAAATTTTAGGATATCTCGTTTAATTTAATTAAAAAATGCATATCTCCTCTTATTAATAATGGAAATTATTATAAACGTTGTGATAAAAAACTAATAAAGAAAACTATTAATGTGATTGTTATCTTTTTAATGTGACTGGTAATTGTCGTCGAAATACCAAAGTTTCACCATATGTTTGGGAGGTGAAATAATAAAAAGATTATAATTTTTTTTGTGAGACCTAAAAAGATCATTCCCTTCCAAATTGGCATAAAATGAGAGAAGACCTAAACAAATTTTAGGATATCTCATTTAATTTAATTAAAAAATGCATATCTCCTCTTAATAATAATGGAAATTATTATAAACGTTGTGATAAAAAACTAATAAAGAAAACTATTAATGTGATTGCTATCTTTTTAATGTGACTGGTAATTGTCGTCGAAATACCAAAGTTTCACCATATGTTTGGGAGGTGAAATAATAAAAAGATTATAATTTTTTTTTGTGAGACCTAAAAAGATCATTCCCTTCCAAATTGGCATAAAATGAGAGAAGACCTAAACAAATTTTAGGATATCTCGTTTAATTTAATTAAAAAATGCATATCTCCTCTTATTAATAATGGAAATTATTATAAACATTGTGATAAAAAACTAATAAAGAAAACTATTAATGTGATTGTTATCTTTTTAATGTGACTGGTAATTGTCGTCGAAATACCAAAGTTTCACCATATGTTTGGGAGGTGAAATAATAAAAAGATTATAATTTTTTTTTGAGACCTAAAAAGATCATTCCCTTCCAAATTGGCAAAAAAATGAGAGAACACCTAAACAAATTTCAGGATATCTAGTTTAATTTCAATAAAAATACATATCTCCTCGCATTAATAATGGAAATTATAACAAACGTTGTGATAAAAAACTAATAAAGGAAACTATTAATGTGATTGTTATCTTTTTAATTTGACTGGTAATTGTCATAGAAATATCAAAATTTCACGATATGTTTGGGAGGTGAAATAATAAAAAGATTATAATTTTTTTTGTGAGATCTAAAGAGATCATTCCCTTCCAAATTGGCATAAAATGAGAGAAGACCTAAACAAATTTTAGGATATCTCGTTTAATTTAATTAAAAAATGCATATCTCCTCTTATTAATAATGGAAATTATTATAAACGTTGTGATAAAAAACTAATAAAGAAAACTATTAATGTGATTGTTATCTTTTTAATGTGACTGGTAATTGTCGTCGAAATACCAAAGTTTCACCATATGTTTGGGAGGTGAAATAATAAAAAGATTATAATTTTTTTTGTGAGACCTAAAAAGATCATTCCCTTCCAAATTGGCATAAAATGAGAGAAGACCTAAACAAATTTTAGGATATCTCATTTAATTTAATTAAAAAATGCATATCTCCTCTTAATAATAATGGAAATTATTATAAACGTTGTGATAAAAAACTAATAAAGAAAACTATTAATGTGATTGCTATCTTTTTAATGTGACTGGTAATTGTCGTCGAAATACCAAAGTTTCACCATATGTTTGGGAGGTGAAATAATAAAAAGATTATAATTTTTTTTTGTGAGACCTAAAAAGATCATTCCCTTCCAAATTGGCATAAAATGAGAGAAGACCTAAACAAATTTTAGGATATCTCGTTTAATTTAATTAAAAAATGCATATCTCCTCTTATTAATAATGGAAATTATTATAAACATTGTGATAAAAACCTAATAAAGAAAACTATTAATGTGATTGTTATCTTTTTAATGTGACTGGTAATTGTCGTCGAAATACCAAAGTTTCACCATATGTTTGGGAGGTGAAATAATAAAAAGATTATAATTTTTTTTTGAGACCTAAAAAGATCATTCCCTTCCAAATTGGCAAAAAAATGAGAGAACACCTAAACAAATTTCAGGATATCTAGTTTAATTTCAATAAAAATACATATCTCCTCGCATTAATAATGGAAATTATAACAAACGTTGTGATAAAAAACTAATAAAGGAAACTATTAATCTGATTGTTATCTTTTTAATGTGACTGGTAATTGTCGTACAAATATCCAAATTTCACGATATGTTTGGCAAGTGAAATAATAAAAAGATTATAATTTTTTTTGTGAGATATAAAAAGATCATTCCCTTCCAAATTGGCATAAAATGAGAGAAGACCTAAACAAATTTCAGGATATCTCATTTAATTTCAATAAAAATACATATCTCCTCGCATTATTAAAGGAAATTATGATAAACGTTGTGATAAAAAACTAATAAAGGAAACTATTAATGTGATGGTTATCTTTTTAATGTGACTGGTAATTGTCGTACAAATATCCAAATTTCACGATATGTTTGGCAGGTGAAATAATAAAAAGATTATAATTTTTTTTTTAGATCTAAAAAGATCATTCCCTTCCAAATTGGCATAAATGAGAGAAGACCTAAACAAATTTCAGGATATCTCGTTTAATTTCATTAAAAAAACATATCTCCTCTCATTAATAATGAAAATTATTATAAACGTTGTGATAAAAAACTAATAAAGGAAACTATTAATGTGATTCTTATCGTTTTAATGTGAATGGTAAATGTCGTCGAAATATCAAAATTTCATGATATATTTGCGAGCGGAAATAATAAAAAGATTATAATTTTTTTTTGTGAGATCTAAAAAGATCATTCCCTTCCAAATTGGCATAAAATGAGAGAAGACCTAAACAAATTTTAGGATATCTCGTTTAATTTAATTAAAAAATGCATATCTCCTCTTATTAATAATGGAAATTATTATAAACGTTGTGATAAAAAACTAATAAAGAAAACTATTAATGTGATTGTTATCTTTTTAATGTGACTGGTAATTGTCGTCGAAATACCAAAGTTTCACCATATGTTTGGGAGGTGAAATAATAAAAAGATTATAATTTTTTTTGTGAGACCTAAAAAGATCATTCCCTTCCAAATTGGCATAAAATGAGAGAAGACCTAAACAAATTTTAGGATATCTCATTTAATTTAATTAAAAAATGCATATCTCCTCTTATTAATAATGGAAATTATTATAAACGTTGTGATAAAAAACTAATAAAGAAAACTATTAATGTGATTGCTATCTTTTTAATGTGACTGGTAATTGTCGTCGAAATACCAAAGTTTCACCATATGTTTGGGAGGTGAAATAATAAAAAGATTATAATTTTTTTTTGTGAGACCTAAAAAGATCATTCCCTTCCAAATTGGCATAAAATGAGAGAAGACCTAAACAAATTTTAGGATATCTCGTTTAATTTAATTAAAAAATGCATATATCCTCTTATTAATAATGGAAATTATTATAAACATTGTGATAAAAAACTAATAAAGAAAACTATTAATGTGATTGTTATCTTTTTAATGTGACTGGTAATTGTCGTCGAAATACCAAAGTTTCACCATATGTTTGGGAGGTGAAATAATAAAAAGATTATAATTTTTTTTTGAGACCTAAAAAGATCATTCCCTTCCAAATTGGCAAAAAAATGAGAGAACACCTAAACAAATTTCAGGATATCTAGTTTAATTTCAATAAAAATACATATCTCCTCGCATTAATAATGGAAATTATAACAAACGTTGTGATAAAAAACTAATAAAGGAAACTATTAATCTGATTGTTATCTTTTTAATGTGACTGGTAATTGTCGTACAAATATCCAAATTTCACGATATGTTTGGCAAGTGAAATAATAAAAAGATTATAATTTTTTTTGTGAGATATAAAAAGATCATTCCCTTCCAAATTGGCATAAAATGAGAGAAGACCTAAACAAATTTCAGGATATCTCATTTAATTTCAATAAAAATACATATCTCCTCGCATTATTAAAGGAAATTATGATAAACGTTGTGATAAAAAACTAATAAAGGAAACTATTAATGTGATGGTTATCTTTTTAATGTGACTGGTAATTGTCGTACAAATATCCAAATTTCACGATATGTTTGGCAGGTGAAATAATAAAAAGATTATAATTTTTTTTTTAGATCTAAAAAGATCATTCCCTTCCAAATTGGCATAAATGAGAGAAGACCTAAACAAATTTCAGGATATCTCGTTTAATTTCATTAAAAAAACATATCTCCTCTCATTAATAATGAAAATTATTATAAACGTTGTGATAAAAAACTAATAAAGGAAACTATTAATGTGATTCTTATCGTTTTAATGTGAATGGTAAATGTCGTCGAAATATCAAAATTTCATGATATATTTGCGAGCGGAAATAATAAAAAGATTATAATTTTTTTTTGTGAGATCTAAAAAGATCATTCCCTTCCAAATTGGCATAAAATGAGAGAAGACCTAAACAAATTTTAGGATATCTCGTTTAATTTAATTAAAAAATGCATATCTCCTCTTATTAATAATGGAAATTATTATAAACGTTGTGATAAAAAACTAATAAAGAAAACTATTAATGTGATTGTTATCTTTTTAATGTGACTGGTAATTGTCGTCGAAATACCAAAGTTTCACCATATGTTTGGGAGGTGAAATAATAAAAAGATTATAATTTTTTTTGTGAGACCTAAAAAGATCATTCCCTTCCAAATTGGCATAAAATGAGAGAAGACCTAAACAAATTTTAGGATATCTCATTTAATTTAATTAAAAAATGCATATCTCCTCTTATTAATAATGGAAATTATTATAAACGTTGTGATAAAAAACTAATAAAGAAAACTATTAATGTGATTGCTATCTTTTTAATGTGACTGGTAATTGTCGTCGAAATACCAAAGTTTCACCATATGTTTGGGAGGTGAAATAATAAAAAGATTATAATTTTTTTTTGTGAGACCTAAAAAGATCATTCCCTTCCAAATTGGCATAAAATGAGAGAAGACCTAAACAAATTTTAGGATATCTCGTTTAATTTAATTAAAAAATGCATATATCCTCTTATTAATAATGGAAATTATTATAAACATTGTGATAAAAAACTAATAAAGAAAACTATTAATGTGATTGTTATCTTTTTAATGTGACTGGTAATTGTCGTCGAAATACCAAAGTTTCACCATATGTTTGGGAGGTGAAATAATAAAAAGATTATAATTTTTTTTTGAGACCTAAAAAGATCATTCCCTTCCAAATTGGCAAAAAAATGAGAGAACACCTAAACAAATTTCAGGATATCTAGTTTAATTTCAATAAAAATACATATCTCCTCGCATTAATAATGGAAATTATAACAAACGTTGTGATAAAAAACTAATAAAGGAAACTATTAATCTGATTGTTATCTTTTTAATGTGACTGGTAATTGTCGTACAAATATCCAAATTTCACGATATGTTTGGCAAGTGAAATAATAAAAAGATTATAATTTTTTTTGTGAGATATAAAAAGATCATTCCCTTCCAAATTGGCATAAAATGAGAGAAGACCTAAACAAATTCCAGGATATCTCATTTAATTTCAATAAAAATACATATCTCCTCGCATTATTAAAGGAAATTATTATAAACGTTGTGATAAAAAACTAATAAAGGAAACTATTAATGTGATGGTTATCTTTTTAATGTGACTGGTAATTGTCGTACAAATATCCAAATTTCACGATATGTTTGGCAGGTGAAATAATAAAAAGATTATAATTTTTTTTTTGAGATCTAAAAAGATCATTCCCTTCCAAATTGGCATAAATGAGAGAAGACCTAAACAAATTTCAGGATATCTCGTTTAATTTCATTAAAAAAACATATCTCCTCTCATTAATAATGAAAATTATTATAAACGTTGTGATAAAAAACTAATAAAGGAAACTATTAATGTGATTCTTATCGTTTTAATGTGAATGGTAATTGTCGTCGAAATATCAAAATTTCATGATATATTTGCGAGCGGAAATAATAAAAAGATTATAATTTTTTTTTGTGAGATCTAAAAAGATCATTCCCTTCCAAATTGGCATAAAATGAGAGAAGACCTAAACAAATTTCAGGATATCTCATTTAATTTAATTAAAAATTGCATATCTCCTCCCATTAATAATGGAAATTATTATAAATGTTGTGATAAAAAACTAATAAAGGAAACTATTAATGTGATTGTTATCGTTTTAATGTGAATGGTAATTGTCGTCGAAATATCAAAATTTCATGATATATTTGCGAGCGGAAATAATAAAAAGATTATAATTTTTTTTTGTGAGATCTAAAAAGATCATTCCCTTCCAAATTGGCATAAAATGAGAGAAGACCTAAACAAATTTCAGGATATCTCGTTTAATTTCATTAAAAATACATATCTCCTCTCATTAATAATGAAAATTATTATAAACATTGTGATAAAAAACTAATAAAGGAAACGATTAATGTGATTGTTATCGTTTTAATGTGAATGGTAATTGTCGTCGAAATATCAAAATTTCACGATATGTTTGCGAGGGGAAATAATAAAAAGATTATAATTTTTTTTTGTGAGATCTAAAAAGATCTTTCCCTTCCAAATTGGAATAAAATCAGAGAAGACCTAAACAAATTTCAGGATATCTCATTTAATTTAATTAAAAATTGCATATCTCCTTGCATTAATAATGGAAATTATTATAAATGTTGTGATAAAAAACTAATAAAGGAAACTATTAATGTGATTGTTATCTTTTTAATGTGACTGGTAATTGTCGTAGAAATATCCAAATTTCACGATATGTTTGGCAGGTGAAATAATAAAAAGATTATAATTTTTTTGTGAGATCTAAAAAGATCATTCCCTTCCAAATTGTCATAAAATGAGAGAAGACCTAAACAAATTTCAGGATATCTCATTTAATTTAATTAAAAAATGCCTATCTCCTCTCATTAATAATGGAAATTATTATAAACGTTGTGATAAAAAAACTAATAAAGGAAACTATTAATGTGATTGTTATCTTTTTAATTTGACTGGTAATTGTCATAGAAATATCAAAATTTCACGATATGTTTGGGAGGTGAAATAATAAAAAGATTATAATTTTTTTTGTGAGATCTAAAGAGATCATTCCCTTCCAAATTGGCATAAAATGAGAGAAGACCTAAAGAAATTTTAGGATATCTCGTTTAATTTAATTAAAAAATGCATATCTCCTCTTATTAATAATGGAAATTATTATAAACGTTGTGATAAAAAACTAATAAAGAAAACTATTAATGTGATTGTTATCTTTTTAATGTGACTCGTAATTGTCGTCGAAATACCAAAGTTTCACCATATGTTTGGGAGGTGAAATAATAAAAAGATTATAATTTTTTTTTGTGAGACCTAAAAAGATAATTCCCTTCCAAATTGGCAAAAAAATGAGAGAACACCTAAACAAATTTCAGGATATCTAGTTTAATTTCAATAAAAATACATATCTCCTCGCATTAATAATGGAAATTATAACAAACGTTGTGATAAAAAACTAATAAAGGAAACTATTAATCTGATTCTTATCTTTTTAATGTGACTGGTAATTGTCGTACAAATATCCAAATTTCACGATATGTTTGGCAAGTGAAATAATAAAAAGATTATAATTTTTTTTGTGAGATATAAAAAGATCATTCCCTTCCAAATTGGCATAAAATGAGAGAAGACCTAAACAAATTTCAGGATATCTCATTTAATTTCAATAAAAATACATATCTCCTCGTATTATTAAAGGAAATTATTATAAACGTTGTGATAAAAAACTAATAAAGGAAACTATTAATGTGATGGTTATCTTTTTAATGTGACTGGTAATTGTCGTACAAATATCCAAATTTCACGATATGTTTGGCAGGTGAAATAATAAAAAGATTATAATTTTTTTTTGAGATCTAAAAAGATCATTCCCTTCCAAATTGGCACAAAATGAGAGAAGACCTAAACAAATTTCAGGATATCTCGTTTAATTTCATTAAATAAACATATCTCCTCTCATTAATAATGAAAATTATTATAAACATTGTGATAAAAAACTAATAAAGGAAACGATTAATGTGATTGTTATCGTTTTAATGTGAATGGTAATTGTCGTCGAAATATCAAAATTTCACGATATGTTTGCGAGGGGAAATAATAAAAAGATTATAATTTTTTTTTGTGCGATCTAAAAAGATCATTCCCTTCCAAATTGGCATAAAATCAGAGAAGACCTAAACAAATTTCAGGATATGTCATTTAATTTAATTAAAAATTGCATATCTCCTCGCATTTTTAAACGAAATTATTATAAATGTTGTGATAAAAAACTAATAAAGGAAACTATTAATGTGATTGTTATCTTTTTAATGTGACTGGTAATTGTCGTAGAAATATCCAAATTTCACGATATGTTTGGTAAGTGAAATAATAAAAAGATTATAATTTTTTTGTGAGATCTAAAAAGATCATTCCCTTCCAAATTGTCATAAAATGAGAGAAGACCTAAACAAATTTCAGGGTATCTCATTTAATTTAATTAAAAAATGCAAATCTCCTCTCATTAATAATGAAAATTATTATAAACGTTGTGATAAAAAACTAATAAAGGAAACTATTAATGTGATTGTTATCTTTTTAATTTGACTGGTAATTGTCATAGAAATATCAAAATTTCACGATATGTTTGGGAGGTGAAATAATAAAAAGATTATAATTTTTTTTGTGAGATCTAAAGAGATCATTCCCTTCCAAATTGGCATAAAATGAGAGAAGACCTAAACAAATTTCAGGATATCTCATTTAATTTAATTAAAAATTGCATATCTCCTCCCATTAATAATGGAAATTATTATAAATGTTGTGATAAAAAACTAATAAAGAAAACTATTAATGTGATTGTTATCTTTTTAATGTGACTGGTAATTGTAACATCCTCATTTTATTTTACTAATTGTACGTATTTATATATGAATATTATGAACAATTATGTACTGTATTTTATAGAAACTTTCTGTACATATTTTCCTAATGAAATTAATACAGTTCTACTCAGAAGAATTTTCTGAATCTTCTAATATCTTTGTTTTTCTTTGAATTGCTTGTTGACCAGATAGTTGTGTCAAACAACTGTCCAGGACTGTATTTTATAGAAACCTACTATACATAGTTTCATAATAAAATTAATACATTTCTATTCAGAAAAACTTTCTGAATCTTCTGATATCTGTGTTTTTGGTTAAACTGACTGTTGACTGGACAGTGTGTCAAACAGCTGTCCAGGATAAATTCTCCAGTGTAGCATTTTGGATAAATCTGTAACCTAATAAAAAGATAATTGAATATAGATTAAAAATATATACAGATAAAGAATTAAAATGCTTATTGCGAATTGTTAGAATTTTCTGAATGTTAGAACTCTGTGAAATTATTACGGTAAAATTCTAAAGCAGAAAATTTAGAGAAAATTCGTATGACATCTATAGAATTATCTAATAATTGTAATATACTTAGAATAATTAGTAAAAATGTTTAACCAAGAAAAATTAAATTTAGAGTATTAACCAATCACAAGGTGACAAATCAAAGTTTCTAATGTCACTAAATTAAGCTAATTAGACTTGGATTAAGAGATAAGTAAGACACTACCCCAAGGTTTTTGATAGTGAGGAATCCAATGGTGGTGTTAATTTCTTCAAATTCTAATTAGTTTATAAGATAATTAAGAGCCCTAAAAATATTCTAGAAAATACTACACCTTGGACCAATTGACCAAGCTAGTTGGAAGGTCACACAAGGCACCATTTTGGGACGTTCAAGTGGGGCTGGAAATTTAGCCAAATTGGCTGCCTCATTCTCATGTGAATTACTGCCCTTGGACAGCAGCTGGATGGGAAGATTTAATTAAATTGAGTGAAGAAGAAAAATTGCCTACAATTATTGACTTTTGGCCAAGCAAATGGCAAGTCACGTAGGGAATTCTCTTGGCTGTCCAAGTGGGCTGGAGACTTAGCTAAATTGGCTGCCCCATTCTCACGTAAGTGACTGCCTTTGGCCAGCAGCTGGACGTGAAACATTAATTAAATGGGGTGCAGAAAAATTAATTAAAATATAAGAAATCAACACAAAGGAAAAAGCAAGCAAAGCTAGCTCTCAAAAACTCTCCACCCGTGAGCTCTCTGTCCAGCAGCCCTTCATTTTCTTTTCACCTTTTCTTCTAAAAATCAAGAGAGAAACCAATCTAAACCTCACAAAATTTAAACCACCTTCAACCAAAGAGAAGAGAATTAGGAGAAAAAGCTCAAAATTCCAAAAGACAAGAAGACCAAGGAGGAAGGGAGTAAAAGGATTCAAGGGTTTTTCATCAAATTAAGGATTCAAGGTAAGGATCTTGGCATTTAATTTCAATTTAGAACTCTTGGAATTAGGAGAAAACATGTTGTAGGGTTAAATTCAAGATGTGACCTAGAACCATGAAAAGTTGAAATTGATTTAGGGGTTTTGTGTATTTGATGTTAGTAATTGGAAATTATTGATTGGAATGATGTTTGATTGAATTCTTGGTGTGTTGTGATGGTTGGAACTTTGGTTTGGTTGATTTTGATTGAAGTGTGAATTGGTTGATTTTTGGTTGGAATTTGGCTTTGTTGCTTTGGAAAAGATGTAGGAAATGGCTTGTAGGCCATTCGGTTATGTTGATTTTACAAGGGATACTATGTGCAAATTTTTGAAAAACCAAGGGCAAAATGGTCATTTCACATGTAGGGATACATTGGGAATTTTGGAAAAAGATTGAGGACATAATTGGAATTCTAGAAAAATTAAAGGTAGTTTAGTATTTTTATCTAATAGTGATTTAATTGATAATTTATTAAAATATCAATGTTATAATGTTAATTATTGAATTTTTATATATTTGTATGTGATTATTTAAAATTCCTTATTTAATTATGATTATCATCATATTGCATATGCATGAGTCTTTTTGGGGGATTTTTAAAAGATTTCAAGTGAAAACTAAATTATGTTGGCTAACCGGGACTGCGGTAGCCATGGATTTTAAAAGATCAGTGATGTTGACTAACCGGGACTGCGGTAGTCATGAGAAATGTTTTGAAAGATGAGAAATGATTTGTTTTTGGGTGAGCAGAATAAGTTAGACAGGACTGTAAAATCTGTGATGTTATAGTCTGTGGGGAGAAGGATATTGGCAATTCCATATGTGGCTGTAATCTGGACAGAGATGCGGTCGTGGTGGCCTTCCTGGGTATCCTGATCTCCTAATTCTGTTTAGTTTATTCGCGTTTAGTAGGGGCTGATTGCTGAATTGCAGTGCGTAATGGTAGGCCAGTTTCTTACTAAACACTCAAAGGGGAAGTCTCCATGGAGCAGGGTCAAAAATGAATTTGAGTCAAAAACTACATTTGCATAAATCATATTGCATTTAATTATGTGTGTAACTAATTAAATTGTTATGATATGTATTTGTTTGAAATTGTTTTATTGTATGAGAAATTAAATGCCTGATCCGGTAATGCTGTCCCTAGATTCTAGGGAAGTTTGATTTGCAGGTGTTTAAAGAATAGTTAGATGGAAAACATGCAGCAACTTCCAGAGCTATAGGATGGGGACTTTTTGGGGTATTTTAATGCTTGTAATAACTAGAATTATTTTGTAGTAGTATTTCTGTAAATTTTTAGGATGTAAATTATAATGATATATCTTGAACTTTAATAGAATGTATTTGGAAATTTTTTTATATATATTCGATGTAGATTAATTAATTAGAAGGGGGGTTACAGTAATTGTCGTCGAAATACCAAAGTTTCACCATATGTTTGGGAGGTGAAATAATAAAAAGATTATAATTTTTTTTTGTGAGACCTAAAAAGATCATTCCCTTCCAAATTGGCATAAAATGAGAGAAGACCTAAACAAATTTTAGGATATCTCGTTTAATTTAATTAAAAAATGCATATCTCCTCTTATTAATAATGGAAATTATTATACACGTTGTGATAAAAAACTAATAAAGAAAACTATTAATGTGATTGTTATCTTTTTAATGTGACTGGTAATTGTCGTCGAAATACCAAAGTTTCACCATATGTTTGGGAGGTGAAATAATAAAAAGATTATAATTTTTTTTGTGAGACCTAAAAAGATCATTCCCTTCCAAATTGGCAAAAAAATGAAAGAACACCTAAACAAATTTCAGGATATCTAGTTTAATTTCAATAAAAATACATATCTCCTCGCATTAACAATGGAAATTATAACAAACGTTGTGATAAAAAACTAATAAAGGAAACTATTAATCTGATTGTTATCTTTTTAATGTGACTGGTAATTGTCGTACAAATATCCAAATTTCACGATATGTTTGGCAAGTGAAATAATAAAAAGATTATAATTTTTTTTTGTGAGATATAAAAAGATCATTCCCTTCCAAATTGGCATAAAATGAGAGAAGACGTAAAAAATTTCAGGATATCTCGTTTAATTTCAATAAAAATACATACCTCCTCGCATTATTAAAGGAAATTATTATAAATGTTGTGATAAAAAAGTAATAAAGTAAACTATTAATGTGATGGTTATCTTTTTAATGTGACTGGTAATTGTCGTACAAATATCCAAATTTCACGATATGTTTGGCAGGTGAAATAATAAAAATATTATAATTTTTTTTTTGAGATCTAAAAAGATCATTCCCTTCCAAATTGGCATAAAATGAGAGAAGACCTAAATAAATTTCAGGATATCTCGTTTAATTTCATTAAAAAAACATATCTCCTCTCATTAATAATGAAAATTATTATAAACGTTGTGATAAAAAACTAATAAAGGAAACTATTAATGTGATTGTTATCGTTTTAATGTGAATGGTAATTGTCGTCGAAATATCAAAATTTCATGATATGTTTGCGAGCGGAAATAATAAAAAGATTATAATTTTTTTTTGTGAGATCTAAAAAGATCATTCCCTTCCAAATTGGCATAAAATGAGAGAAGACCTAAACAAATTTCAGGATATCTCATTTAATTTAATTAAAAATTGCATATCTCCTCCCATTAATAATGGAAATTATTATAAATGTTGTGATAAAAAACTAATAAAGGAAACTATTAATGTGATTGTTATCTTTTTAATGTGACTGGTAATTGTCGTAGAAATATCCAAATTTCACGATATGTGTGGCAGGTGAAATAATAAAAAGATTATATTTTTTTTTCTGAGATCTAAAAAGATCATTCCCGTACAAATTGGCATAAAATGAGAGAAGACCTAAACAAATTTCAGGATATCTCGTTTAATTTCATTAAAAAAACATATCTCCTCTCATTAATAATGAAAATTATTATAAACATTGTGATAAAAAACTAATAAAGGAAACTATTCATGTGATTGTTACCGTTTTAATGTGAATGGTAATTGTGGTCGAAATATCAAAATTTCATGATATGTTTGCGAGGGGAAATAATAAAAAGATTATAATTTTTTTTTGTGAGATCTAAAAAGATCATTCCCTTCCAAATTGGCATAAAATGAGAGAAGACCTAAACAAATTTCAGGATATCTCATTTAATTTAATTAAAAATTGCATATCTCCTCCCATTAATAATGGAAATTATTATAAATGTTGTGATAAAAAACTAATAAAGGAAACTATTAATGTGATTGTTATCTTTTTAACGTGACTGGTAATTGTCGTAGAAATATCCAAATTTCACGATATGTGTGGCAGGTGAAATAATAAAAGATTATATTTTTTTTTTGTGAGATCTAAAAAGATCATTCCCTTACAAATTGGCATAAAATGAGAGAAGACCTAAACAAATTTTAGGATATCTCATTTAATTTCAATGAAAATATATATCTCCTCGCATTTTTAAAGGAAGATATTATAAATGTTGTGATAAAAAACTAATAAAGGAAACTATTAATGTGATTGTTATCTTTTTAATGTGACTGGTAATTGTCGTAGAAATATAAAAATTTCATGATATGTTTGGCAGGTGAAATAATAAAAAGATTATAATTTTTTTTGTGAGATCTAAAAAGATCATTGCCTTCCAAATTGTCATAAAATTAGAGAAGACCTAAACAAATTTCAGGATATCTCATTTAATTTAATTAAAAAATGCATATCTCCTCGCATTAACAATGGAAATTATTATAAATGTTGTGATAAAAAACTAATAAAGGAAACTATTAATGTGATTGTTATCTTTTTAATGTGACTGGTAATTGTGGTCGAAATATCAAAATTTCACTATATGTGTGGCAGGTGAAATAATAAAAAGATTATAATTTTTTTGTGAGATCTAAAAAGATCATTGCCTTCCAAATTGTCATAAAATTAGAGAAGACCTAAACAAATTTCAGGATATCTCATTTAATTTAATTAAAAAATGCATATCTCCTCTCATTAATAATGGAAATTATTATAAACGTTGTGATAAAAAACTAATAAAGGAAACTATTAATGTGATTGTTATCTTTTTAATGTGACTGGTAATTGTCGTAGAAATATCAAAATTTAAAGATATGCTTGGGAGGTGAAATAATACAAAGATTATAATTTTTTTTGTGAGATCTAAAAAGATCATTCCCTTCCAAATTGGCATAAAATGAGAGAAGACCTAAACAAAGTTCAGGATATCTCGTTTAATTTAGTTAAAAAATGCATATCTCCTCTTATTAATAATGAAAATTATTATAAATGTTGTGATAAAAAACTAATAAAGAAAACTATTAATGTGATTGTTATCTTTTTAATGTGACTGGTAATTGTCGTCGAAATACCAAAGTTTCACGATATGTTTGGGAGGTGAAATAATGAAAAGATTATAATTTTTTTTTGTGAGATGTAAAAAGATCATTCCCTTCCAAACTGGCATAAAATGAGAGAAGACCTAAACAAATTTCAGGATATCTCGTTTAATTTCATTAAAAATGCATATCTCCTCTCATTAATAATGGTAATTATTATAAACGTTGGGATAAAAAACTAATTAAGGAAACTAGTAATGTGATTGTTATCGTTTTAATGTGGATGGTAATTGTCGTCGAAATATCAAAATTTCACGATATGTTTGCGAGGGGAAATAATAAAAAGATTATAATTTTTTTTTGTGAGATCTAAAAAGATCATTCCCTTCCAAATTGGCATAAAATGAGAGAAAACCTAAACAAATTTCAGGATATCTCATTTAATTTAATTAAAAATTGCATATCTCCTCTCATTAATAATGGAAATTATTATAAATGTTGTGATAAAAAACTAATAAAGGAAACTATAAATGCGATTGTTATCTTTTTAATGTGACTTGTAATTGTCGTAGAAATATCCAAATTTCATGATATGTTTGGGTGGTGAAATAATAAAAAGATTATAATTTTTTTTTAGATCTAAAAAGATCATTCCCTTCCAAATTGGCATAAAATGAGAGAAGATCTAAACAAATTTCAGGATATCTCGTTTAATTTCATTAAAAATACATATCTCCTCTCATTAGTAATGGAAAGTATTATAAACGTTGTGATAAAAAACTAAAAAAGGAAACAATTAATGTGATTGTTATCATTTTAATGTGATCGGTAATTGTCGTGGAAATATCAAAATTTCATGATATGTTTAGGATGGGAAATAATAAAAAGATTATAATTTTTTATTGTGAGATCTAAAAAGATCATCCCCTTCCAAATTGGCATAAAATGAGAGAAGACGTAAACAAATTTCAGGATATCTCGTTTAATTTCAATAAAAATACATATCTCCTCGCATTAATAAAGGAAATTATTATAAACGTTGTGATAAAAAACTAATAAAGGAAACTATTAATGTGATTGTTATCATTTTAATGTGACTGGTAATTGTCGTAGAAATATCAAAATTTCACAATATGTTTGGCAGGTGAAATAATAAAAAGATTATAATTTTTTTTTGTGAGATCTAAAAAGATCATTCCCTTCCAAATTGGCATAAAATGAGAGAAGACCTAAACAAATTTCAGGATATCTCATTTAATTTAATTAAAAATTGCATATCTCCTCCCATTAATAATGGAAATTATTATAAATGTTGTGATAAAAAACTAATAAAGGAAACTATTAATGTGATTGTTATCTTTTTAATGTGACTGGTAATTGTCATAGAAATATCCAAATTTCACGATATGTGTGGCAGGTGAAATAATAAAAGATTATATTTTTTTTTTGTGAGATCTAAAAAGATCATTCCCTTACAAATTGGCATAAAATGAGAGAAGACCTAAATAAATTTTAGGATATCTCATTTAATTTCAATGAAAATATATATCTCCTCGCATTTTTAAAGGAAGATATTATAAATGTTGTGATAAAAAACTAATAAAGGAAACTATTAATGTGATTGTTATCTTTTTAATGTGACTGGTAATTGTCGTAGAAATATAAAAATTTCATGATATGTTTGGCAGGTGAAATAATAAAAAGATTATAATTTTTTTTGTGAGATCTAAAAAGATCATTCCATTCCAAATTGGCATAAAATGACAGAAGACCTAACAAAATTTCAGGATATCTCATTTAATTTAATTAAAAATTGCATATCTCCTCGCATTAACAATGGAAATTATTATAAATGTTGTGATAAAAAACTAATAAAGGAAACTATTAATGTGATTGTTATCTTTTTAATGTGACTGGTAATTGTGGTCGAAATATCAAAATTTCACTATATGTGTGGCAGGTGAAATAATAAAAAGATTATAATTTTTTTGTGAGATCTAAAAAGATCATTGCCTTCCAAATTGTCATAAAATTAGAGAAGACCTAAACAAATTTCAGGATATCTCATTTAATTTAATTAAAAAATGCATATCTCCTCTCATTAATAATGAAAATTATTATAAACGTTGTGATAAAAAACTAATAAAGGAAACTATTAATGTGATTGTTATCTTTTTAATGTGACTGGTAATTGTCGTAGAAATATCAAAATTTAAAGATATGCTTGGGAGGTGAAATAATACAAAGATTATAATTTTTTTTGTGAGATCTAAAAAGATCATTCCCTTCCAAATTGGCATAAAATGAGAGAAGACCTAAACAAAGTTCATGATATCTCGTTTAATTTAGTTAAAAAATGCATATCTCCTCTCATTAATAATGGAAATTATTATAAACGTTGTGATAAAAAACTAATAAAGGAAACTATTAATGTGATTGTTATCTTTTTAATGTGACTGGTAATTGTCGTAGAAATATCAAAATTTAAAGATATGCTTGGGAGGTGAAATAATACAAAGATTATAATTTTTTTTGTGAGATCTAAAAAGATCATTCCCTTCCAAATTGGCATAAAATGAGAGAAGACCTAAACAAAGTTCAGGATATCTCGTTTAATTTAGTTAAAAAATGCATATCTCCTCTTATTAATAATGAAAATTATTATAAATGTTGTGATAAAAAACTAATAAAGAAAACTATTAATGTGATTGTTATCTTTTTAATGTGACTGGTAATTGTCGTCGAAATACCAAAGTTTCACGATATGTTTGGGAGGTGAAATAATGAAAAGATTATAATTTTTTTTTGTGAGATGTAAAAAGATCATTCCCTTCCAAACTGGCATAAAATGAGAGAAGACCTAAACAAATTTCAGGATATCTCGTTTAATTTCATTAAAAATGCATATCTCCTCTCATTAATAATGGTAATTATTATAAACGTTGGGATAAAAAACTAATTAAGGAAACTAGTAATGTGATTGTTATCGTTTTAATGTGGATGGTAATTGTCGTCGAAATATCAAAATTTCACGATATGTTTGCGAGGGGAAATAATAAAAAGATTATAATTTTTTTTTGTGAGATCTAAAAAGATCATTCCCTTCCAAATTGGCATAAAATGAGAGAAAACCTAAACAAATTTCAGGATATCTCATTTAATTTAATTAAAAATTGCATATCTCCTCTCATTAATAATGGAAATTATTATAAATGTTGTGATAAAAAACTAATAAAGGAAACTATAAATGCGATTGTTATCTTTTTAATGTGACTTGTAATTGTCGTAGAAATATCCAAATTTCATGATATGTTTGGGTGGTGAAATAATAAAAAGATTATAATTTTTTTTTAGATCTAAAAAGATCATTCCCTTCCAAATTGGCATAAAATGAGAGAAGATCTAAACAAATTTCAGGATATCTCGTTTAATTTCATTAAAAATACATATCTCCTCTCATTAGTAATGGAAAGTATTATAAACGTTGTGATAAAAAACTAAAAAAGGAAACAATTAATGTGATTGTTATCATTTTAATGTGATCGGTAATTGTCGTGGAAATATCAAAATTTCATGATATGTTTAGGATGGGAAATAATAAAAAGATTATAATTTTTTATTGTGAGATCTAAAAAGATCATCCCCTTCCAAATTGGCATAAAATGAGAGAAGACGTAAACAAATTTCAGGATATCTCGTTTAATTTCAATAAAAATACATATCTCCTCGCATTAATAAAGGAAATTATTATAAACGTTGTGATAAAAAACTAATAAAGGAAACTATTAATGTGATTGTTATCATTTTAATGTGACTGGTAATTGTCGTAGAAATATCAAAATTTCACAATATGTTTGGCAGGTGAAATAATAAAAAGATTATAATTTTTTTTTGTGAGATCTAAAAAGATCATTCCCTTCCAAATTGGCATAAAATGAGAGAAGACCTAAACAAATTTCAGGATATCTCATTTAATTTAATTAAAAATTGCATATCTCCTCCCATTAATAATGGAAATTATTATAAATGTTGTGATAAAAAACTAATAAAGGAAACTATTAATGTGATTGTTATCTTTTTAATGTGACTGGTAATTGTCATAGAAATATCCAAATTTCACGATATGTGTGGCAGGTGAAATAATAAAAGATTATATTTTTTTTTTGTGAGATCTAAAAAGATCATTCCCTTACAAATTGGCATAAAATGAGAGAAGACCTAAATAAATTTTAGGATATCTCATTTAATTTCAATGAAAATATATATCTCCTCGCATTTTTAAAGGAAGATATTATAAATGTTGTGATAAAAAACTAATAAAGGAAACTATTAATGTGATTGTTATCTTTTTAATGTGACTGGTAATTGTCGTAGAAATATAAAAATTTCATGATATGTTTGGCAGGTGAAATAATAAAAAGATTATAATTTTTTTTGTGAGATCTAAAAAGATCATTCCATTCCAAATTGGCATAAAATGACAGAAGACCTAACAAAATTTCAGGATATCTCATTTAATTTAATTAAAAATTGCATATCTCCTCGCATTAACAATGGAAATTATTATAAATGTTGTGATAAAAAACTAATAAAGGAAACTATTAATGTGATTGTTATCTTTTTAATGTGACTGGTAATTGTGGTCGAAATATCAAAATTTCACTATATGTGTGGCAGGTGAAATAATAAAAAGATTATAATTTTTTTGTGAGATCTAAAAAGATCATTGCCTTCCAAATTGTCATAAAATTAGAGAAGACCTAAACAAATTTCAGGATATCTCATTTAATTTAATTAAAAAATGCATATCTCCTCTCATTAATAATGAAAATTATTATAAACGTTGTGATAAAAAACTAATAAAGGAAACTATTAATGTGATTGTTATCTTTTTAATGTGACTGGTAATTGTCGTAGAAATATCAAAATTTAAAGATATGCTTGGGAGGTGAAATAATACAAAGATTATAATTTTTTTTGTGAGATCTAAAAAGATCATTCCCTTCCAAATTGGCATAAAATGAGAGAAGACCTAAACAAAGTTCATGATATCTCGTTTAATTTAGTTAAAAAATGCATATCTCCTCTCATTAATAATGAAAATTATTATAAACGTTGTGATAAAAAACTAATAAAGAAAACTATTAATGTGATTGTTATCTTTTTAATGTGACTGGTAATTGTCGTCGAAATATCAAAATTTAAAGATATGCTTGGGAGGTGAAATAATACAAAGATTATAATTTTTTTTGTGAGATCTAAAAAGATCATTCCCTTCCAAATTGGCATAAAATGAGAGAAGACCTAAACAAAGTTCAGGATATCTCGTTTAATTTAGTTAAAAAATGCATATCTCCTCTTATTAATAATGAAAATTATTATAAATGTTGTGATAAAAAACTAATAAAGAAAACTATTAATGTGATTGTTATCTTTTTAATGTGACTGGTAATTGTCGTCGAAATACCAAAGTTTCACGATATGTTTGGGAGGTGAAATAATGAAAAGATTATAATTTTTTTTTGTGAGATGTAAAAAGATCATTCCCTTCCAAACTGGCATAAAATGAGAGAAGACCTAAACAAATTTCAGGATATCTCGTTTAATTTCATTAAAAATGCATATCTCCTCTCATTAATAATGGTAATTATTATAAACGTTGGGATAAAAAACTAATTAAGGAAACTAGTAATGTGATTGTTATCGTTTTAATGTGGATGGTAATTGTCGTCGAAATATCAAAATTTCACGATATGTTTGCGAGGGGAAATAATAAAAAGATTATAATTTTTTTTTGTGAGATCTAAAAAGATCATTCCCTTCCAAATTGGCATAAAATGAGAGAAAACCTAAACAAATTTCAGGATATCTCATTTAATTTAATTAAAAATTGCATATCTCCTCTCATTAATAATGGAAATTATTATAAATGTTGTGATAAAAAACTAATAAAGGAAACTATAAATGCGATTGTTATCTTTTTAATGTGACTTGTAATTGTCGTAGAAATATCCAAATTTCATGATATGTTTGGGTGGTGAAATAATAAAAAGATTATAATTTTTTTTTAGATCTAAAAAGATCATTCCCTTCCAAATTGGCATAAAATGAGAGAAGATCTAAACAAATTTCAGGATATCTCGTTTAATTTCATTAAAAATACATATCTCCTCTCATTAGTAATGGAAAGTATTATAAACGTTGTGATAAAAAACTAAAAAAGGAAACAATTAATGTGATTGTTATCATTTTAATGTGATCGGTAATTGTCGTGGAAATATCAAAATTTCATGATATGTTTAGGATGGGAAATAATAAAAAGATTATAATTTTTTATTGTGAGATCTAAAAAGATCATCCCCTTCCAAATTGGCATAAAATGAGAGAAGACGTAAACAAATTTCAGGATATCTCGTTTAATTTCAATAAAAATACATATCTCCTCGCATTAATAAAGGAAATTATTATAAACGTTGTGATAAAAAACTAATAAAGGAAACTATTAATGTGATTGTTATCATTTTAATGTGACTGGTAATTGTCGTAGAAATATCAAAATTTCACAATATGTTTGGCAGGTGAAATAATAAAAAGATTATAATTTTTTTTTGTGAGATCTAAAAAGATCATTCCCTTCCAAATTGGCATAAAATGAGAGAAGACGTAAAAAATTTCAGGATATCTCGTTTAATTTCAATAAAAATACATACCTCCTCGCATTATTAAAGGAAATTATTATAAACGTTGTGATAAAAAACTAATATAGGAAACTATTAATCTGATTGTTATCTTTTTAATGTGACTGGTAATTCTCGTACAAATATCCAAATTTCACGATATGTGTGGCAGGTGAAATAATAAAAGATTATATTTTTTTTTTGTGAGATCTAAAAAGATCATTCCCTTACAAATTGGCATAAAATGAGAGAAGACCTAAATAAATTTTAGGATATCTCATTTAATTTCAATGAAAATATATATCTCCTCGCATTTTTAAAGGAAGATATTATAAATGTTGTGATAAAAAACTAATAAAGGAAACTATTAATGTGATTGTTATCTTTTTAATGTGACTGGTAATTGTCGTAGAAATATAAAAATTTCATGATATGTTTGGCAGGTGAAATAATAAAAAGATTATAATTTTTTTTGTGAGATCTAAAAAGATCATTCCATTCCAAATTGGCATAAAATGACAGAAGACCTAACAAAATTTCAGGATATCTCATTTAATTTAATTAAAAATTGCATATCTCCTCGCATTAACAATGGAAATTATTATAAATGTTGTGATAAAAAACTAATAAAGGAAACTATTAATGTGATTGTTATCTTTTTAATGTGACTGGTAATTGTGGTCGAAATATCAAAATTTCACTATATGTGTGGCAGGTGAAATAATAAAAAGATTATAATTTTTTTGTGAGATCTAAAAAGATCATTGCCTTCCAAATTGTCATAAAATTAGAGAAGACCTAAACAAATTTCAGGATATCTCATTTAATTTAATTAAAAAATGCATATCTCCTCTCATTAATAATGAAAATTATTATAAACGTTGTGATAAAAAACTAATAAAGGAAACTATTAATGTGATTGTTATCTTTTTAATGTGACTGGTAATTGTCGTAGAAATATCAAAATTTAAAGATATGCTTGGGAGGTGAAATAATACAAAGATTATAATTTTTTTTGTGAGATCTAAAAAGATCATTCCCTTCCAAATTGGCATAAAATGAGAGAAGACCTAAACAAAGTTCATGATATCTCGTTTAATTTAGTTAAAAAATGCATATCTCCTCTTATTAATAATGAAAATTATTATAAATGTTGTGATAAAAAACTAATAAAGAAAACTATTAATGTGATTGTTATCTTTTTAATGTGACTGGTAATTGTCGTCGAAATACCAAAGTTTCACCATATGTTTGGGAGGTGAAATAATGAAAAGATTATAATTTTTTTTTGTGAGACCTAAAAAGATCATTCCCTTCCAAATTGGCATAAAATGAGAGAAGACCTAAACAAATTTTAGGATATCTCGTTTAATTTAATTAAAAAATGCATATCTCCTCTTATTAATAATGGAAATTATTATAAACGTTGTGATAAAGAACTAATAAAGAAAACTATTAATGTAATTGTTATCTTTTTAATGTGACTGGTAATTGTCGTCAAAATACCAAAGTTTCACCATATGTTAGGGAGGTGAAAGAATAAAAGGATTATAATTTTTTTTTGTGAGATCTAAAAAGATCATTCCCTTCCAAACTGGCATAAAATGAGAGAAGACCTAAAAAAATTTCAGGATATCTCGTTTAATTTCATTAAAAATGCATATCTCCTCTCATTAATAATGGTAATTATTATAAACGTTGGGATAAAAAACTAATTAAGGAAACTAGTAATGTGATTGTTATCGTTTTAATGTGGATGGTAATTGTCGTCGAAATATCAAAATTTCACGATATGTTTGCGAGGGGAAATAATAAAAAGATTATAATTTTTTTTTGTGAGATCTAAAAAGATCATTCCCTTCCAAATTGGCATAAAATGAGAGAAAACCTAAACAAATTTCAGGATATCTCATTTAATTTAATTAAAAATTGCATATCTCCTCTCATTAATAATGGAAATTATTATAAATGTTGTGATAAAAAACTAATAAAGGAAACTATAAATGCGATTGTTATCTTTTTAATGTGACTTGTAATTGTCGTAGAAATATCCAAATTTCATGATATGTTTGGGTGGTGAAATAATAAAAAGATTATAATTTTTTTTTAGATCTAAAAAGATCATTCCCTTCCAAATTGGCATAAAATGAGAGAAGATCTAAACAAATTTCAGGATATCTCGTTTAATTTCATTAAAAATACATATCTCCTCTCATTAGTAATGGAAAGTATTATAAACGTTGTGATAAAAAACTAAAAAAGGAAACAATTAATGTGATTGTTATCATTTTAATGTGATCGGTAATTGTCGTGGAAATATCAAAATTTCATGATATGTTTAGGATGGGAAATAATAAAAAGATTATAATTTTTTTTTGTGAGATCTAAAAAGATCATCCCCTTCCAAATTGGCATAAAATGAGAGAAGACGTAAACAAATTTCAGGATATCTCGTTTAATTTCAATAAAAATACATATCTCCTCGCATTAATAAAGGAAATTATTATAAACGTTGTGATAAAAAACTAATAAAGGAAACTATTAATGTGATTGTTATCTTTTTAATGTGACTGGTAATTGTCGTAGAAATATCAAAATTTCACAATATGTTTGGCAGGTGAAATAATAAAAAGATTATAATTTTTTTTTGTGAGATCTAAAAAGATCATTCCCTTCCAAATTGGCATAAAATGAGAGAAGACGTAAAAAATTTCAGGATATCTCGTTTAATTTCAATAAAAATACATACCTCCTCGCATTATTAAAGGAAATTATTATAAACGTTGTGATAAAAAACTAATATAGGAAACTATTAATCTGATTGTTATCTTTTTAATGTGACTGGTAATTCTCGTACAAATATCCAAATTTCACGATATGTTTGGCAGGTGAAATAATAAAAAGATTATAATTTTTTTTTTGAGATCTAAAAAGATCATTCCCTTCCAAATTGGCATAAAATGAGAGAAGACCTAAACAAATTTCAGGATATCTCGTTTAATTTCATTAAAAATACATATCTCCTCTCATTAATAATGAAAATTATTATAAACATTATGATAAAAAACTATTAAAGGAAACTATTAATGTGATTGTTATCGTTTTAATGTGAATGGTAATTGTCGTCGAAATATCCAAATTTCACGATATGTTTGCGAGGGAAAATAATAAAAAGATTATAATTTTTTTTTGTGAGATCTAAAAAGATCATTCCCTTCCAAATTGGCATAAAATCAGAGAAGACCTAAACAAATTTCAGGATATGTCATTTAATTTAATTAAAAATTGCATATCTCCTCGCATTAATAATGGAAATTATTATAAATGTTGTGATAAAAAACTAATAAAGGAAACTATTAATGTGATTGTTATCTTTTTAATGTGACTGGTAATTGTTGTAGAAATATCCAAATTTCACGATATGTTTGCGAGGGGAAATAATAAAAAGATTATAATTTTTTTTTTGTGAGATCTAAAAAGATCATTCCCTTCCAAATTGGCATAAAATCAGAGAATACCTAAACAAATTTCCGGATATGTCATTTAATTTAATTAAAAATTGCATATCTCTCGCATTAATAATGGAAATTATTATAAATGGTGTGATAAAAAACTAATAAAGGAAACTATTAATGTGATTGTTATCTTTTTAATGTGACTGGTAATTGTCGTAGAAATATCAAAATTTCACAATATGTTTGGCAGGTGAAATAATAAAAAGATTATAATTTTTTTGTGAGATCTAAAAAGATCATTCCCTTCCAAATTGTCATAAAATGAGAGAAGACGTAAACAAATTTCAGGATATCTCATTTAATTTAATTAAAAAATGCATATCTCCTCTCATTAATAATGGAAATTATTATAAACGTTGTGATAAAAAACTAATAAAGGAAACTATTAATGTGATTGTTATCTTTTTAATTTGACTGGTAATTGTCATAGAAATATCAAAATTTCACGATATGTTTGGGAGGTGAAATAATAAAAAGATTATAATTTTTTTTGTGAGATCTAAAAAGATCATTCCCTTCCAAATTGGCATATAATGAGAGAAGACCTAAACAAATTTTAGGATATCTCGTTTAATTTAATTAAAAAATGCATATCTCCTCTTATTAGTAATGGAAATTATTATAAACGTTGTGATAAAAAACTAATAAAGAAAACTATTAATGTGATTGTTATCTTTTTAATGTGACTGGTAATTGTCGTCGAAATACCAAAGTTTCACCATATGTTTGGGAGGTGAAATAATAAAAAGATTATAATTTTTTTTTGTGAGACCTAAAAAGATCATTCCCTTTCAAATTGGCAAAAAATGAGAGAACACCTAAACAAATTTCAGGATATCTAGTTTAATTTCAATAAAAATACATATCTCCTCGCATTAATAATGGAAATTATAACAAACGTTGTGATAAAAAACTAATAAAGGAAACTATTAATCTGATTGTTATCTTTTTAATGTGACTGGTAATTGTCGTACAAATATCCAAATTTCACGATATGTTTGGCAAGTGAAATAATAAAAAGATTATAATTTTTTTTTTGTGAGATATAAAAAGATCATTCCCCTCCAAATTGGCATAAAATGAGAGAAGACCTAAACAAATTTCAGTATATCTCATTTAATTTCAATAAAAATACATATCTCCTCGCATTATTAAAGGAAATTATTATAAACGTTGTGATAAAAAACTAATAAAGGAAACTATTAATGTGATTGTTATCTTTTTAATGTGACTGGTAATTGTCGTACAAATATCCAAATTTCACGATATGTTTGGCAGGTGAAATAATAAAAAGATTTTAATTTTTTTTTGAGATCTAAAAAGATCATTCCATTCCAAATTGGCATAAAATGAGAGAAGACCTAAACAAATTTTAGGATATCTCGTTTAATTTCATTAAAAAAACATATCTCCTCTCATTAATAATGAAAATTATTATAAACGTTGTGATAAAAAACTAATAAAGGAAACTATTAATGTGATTGTTATCGTTTTAATGTGAATGGTAATTGTCGTCGAAATATCAAAATTTCATGATATGTTTGCGAGGGGAAATAATAAAAAGATTATAATTTTTTTTGTGAGATCTAAAAAGATCATTCCCTTCCAAATTGGCATAAAATGAGAGAAGTCCTAAACAAATTTCAGGATATCTCATTTAATTTAATTAAAAATTGCATATCTCCTCGCATTAATAATGGAAATTATTATAAATGTTGTGATAAAAAACTAATAAAGGAAACTATTAATGTGATTGTTATCTTTTTAATGTGACTGGTAATTGTCGTAGAAATATCCAAATTTCACGATATGTGTGGCAGGTGAAATAATAAAAAGATTATAATTTTTTTTTGTGAGATCTAAAAAGATCACTCCCTTACAAATTGGCATAAAATGAGAGAAGACCTAAACAAATTTCAGGATATCTCATTTAATTTAATTAAAAATTGCATATCTCCTCGCATTAATAATGGAAATTATTATAAATGTTGTGATACAAAACTAATAAAGGAAACTATTAATGTGATTGTTATCTTTTTAATGTGACTGGTAATTGTCGTAGAAATATCCAAATTTCACGATATGTGTGGCAGGTGAAATAATAAAAAGATTATAATTTTTTTTTGTGAGATCTAAAAAGATCACTCCCTTACAAATTGACATAAAATGAGAGAAGACCTAAACAAATTTCAGGATATCTCATTTAATTTCATTAAAAATTGCATATCTCCTCGCTTTAACAATGGAAATTATTATAAATGTTGTGATAAAAAACTAATAAAGGAAACTATTAATGTGATTGTTATCTTTTTAATGTGACTGGTAATTGTGGTAGAAATATCAAAATTTCACTATATGTGTGGCAGGTGAAATAATAAAAAGATTATAATTTTTTTGTGAGATCTAAAAAGATCATTGCCTTCCAAATTGTCATAAAATTAGAGAAGACGTAAATAAATTTCAGGATATCTCAATTAATTTAGTTAAAAAATGCATATCTCCTCTCATTAATAATGGAAATTATTATAAACGTTGTGATAAAAAACTAATAAAGGAAACTATTAATATGATTGTTATCTTTTTAATGTGACTGGTAATTGTCGTAGAAATATCCAAATTTCACGATATGTGTGGCAGGTGAAATAATAAAAAGATTATAATTTTTTTTTGTGAGATCTAAAAAGATCACTCCCTTACAAATTGGCATAAAATGAGAGAAGACCTAAACAAATTTCAAGATATCTCATTTAATTTAATTAAAAATTGCATATCTCCTCGCATTAATAATGGAAATTATTATAAATGTTGTGATAAAAAACTAATAAAGGAAACTATTAATGTGATTGTTATCTTTTTAATGTGACTGGTAATTGTCGTAGAAATATCCAAATTTCACGATATGTGTGGCAGGTGAAATAATAAAAAGATTATAATTTTTTTTTGTGAGATCTAAAAAGATCACTCCCTTACAAATTGGCATAAAATGAGAGAAGACCTAAACAAATTTCAGGATATCTCATTTAATTTAATTAAAAATTGCATATCTCCTCGCTTTAACAATGGAAATTATTATAAATGTTGTGATAAAAAACTAATAAAGGAAACTATTAATGTGATTGTTATCTTTTTAATGTGACTGGTAATTGTGGTAGAAATATCAAAATTTCACTATATGTGTGGCAGGTGAAATAATAAAAAGATTATAATTTTTTTGTGAGATCTAAAAAGATCATTGCCTTCCAAATTGTCATAAAATTAGAGAAGACGTAAATAAATTTCAGGATATCTCAATTAATTTAGTTAAAAAATGCATATCTCCTCTCATTAATAATGGAAATTATTATAAACGTTGTGATAAAAAACTAATAAAGGAAACTATTAATGTGATTGTTATCTTTTTAATGTGACTGGTAATTGTCGTAGAAATATCCAAATTTCACGATATGTGTGGCAGGTGAAATAATAAAAAGATTATAATTTTTTTTTGTGAGATCTAAAAAGATCACTCCCTTACAAATTGGCATAAAATGAGAGAAGACCTAAACAAATTTCAGGATATCTCATTTAATTTAATTAAAAATTGCATATCTCCTCGCTTTAACAATGGAAATTATTATAAATGTTGTGATAAAAAACTAATAAAGGAAACTATTAATGTGATTGTTATCTTTTTAATGTGACTGGTAATTGTGGTAGAAATATCAAAATTTCACTATATGTGTGGCAGGTGAAATAATAAAAAGATTATAATTTTTTTGTGAGATCTAAAAAGATCATTGCCTTCCAAATTGTCATAAAATTAGAGAAGACGTAAATAAATTTCAGGATATCTCAATTAATTTAGTTAAAAAATGCATATCTCCTCTCATTAATAATGGAAATTATTATAAACGTTGTGATAAAAAACTAATAAAGGAAACTATTAATGTGATTGTTATCTTTTTAATGTGACTGGTAATTGTCGTAGAAATATCCAAATTTCACGATATGTGTGGCAGGTGAAATAATAAAAAGATTATAATTTTTTTTTGTGAGATCTAAAAAGATCACTCCCTTACAAATTGGCATAAAATGAGAGAAGACCTAAACAAATTTCAGGATATCTCATTTAATTTAATTAAAAATTGCATATCTCCTCGCTTTAACAATGGAAATTATTATAAATGTTGTGATAAAAAACTAATAAAGGAAACTATTAATGTGATTGTTATCTTTTTAATGTGACTGGTAATTGTGGTAGAAATATCAAAATTTCACTATATGTGTGGCAGGTGAAATAATAAAAAGATTATAATTTTTTTGTGAGATCTAAAAAGATCATTGCCTTCCAAATTGTCATAAAATTAGAGAAGACGTAAATAAATTTCAGGATATCTCAATTAATTTAGTTAAAAAATGCATATCTCCTCTCATTAATAATGGAAATTATTATAAACGTTGTGATAAAAAACTAATAAAGGAAACTATTAATGTGATTGTTATCTTTTTAATGTGACTGGTAATTGTCGTAGAAATATCCAAATTTCACGATATGTGTGGCAGGTGAAATAATAAAAAGATTATAATTTTTTTTTGTGAGATCTAAAAAGATCACTCGCTTACAAATTGGCATAAAATGAGAGAAGACCTAAACAAATTTCAGGATATCTCATTTAATTTAATTAAAAATTGCATATCTCCTCGCATTAATAATGGAAATTATTATAAATGTTGTGATAAAAAACTAATAAAGGAAACTATTAATGTGATTGTTATCTTTTTAATGTGA
Organism: Pueraria montana var. lobata; assembly: GCA_026413185.1. Lineage (NCBI taxonomy): Eukaryota > Viridiplantae > Streptophyta > Magnoliopsida > Fabales > Fabaceae > Pueraria > Pueraria montana. The sequence goes on along the minus strand of CM048646.1, from coordinate 72,051,816 downwards.
CTGGTAATTGTCGTAGAAATATCCAAATTTCACGATATGTGTGGCAGGTGAAATAATAAAAAGATTATAATTTTTTTTGTGAGATCTAAAAAGATCACTCCCTTACAAATTGGCATAAAATGAGAGAAGACCTAAACAAATTTCAGGATATCTCATTTACTTTAATTAAAAATTGCATATCTCCTCGCTTTAACAATGGAAATTATTATAAATGTTGTGATAAAAAACTAATAAAGGAAACTATTAATGTGATTGTTATCTTTTTAATGTGACTGGTAATTGTGGTAGAAATATCAAAATTTCACTATATGTGTGGCAGGTGAAATAATAAAAAGATTATAATTTTTTTGTGAGATCTAAAAAGATCATTGCCTTCCAAATTGTCATAAAATTAGAGAAGACGTAAATAAATTTCAGGATATCTCAATTAATTTAGTTAAAAAATGCATATCTCCTCTCATTAATAATGGAAATTATTATAAACGTTGTGATAAAAAACTAATAAAGGAAACTATTAATGTGATTGTTATCTTTTTAATGTGACTGGTAATTGTCGTAGAAATATCAAAATTTCACGATATGTTTGGGAGGTGAAATAATAAAAGATTATAATTTTTTTTTGTGAGATCTAAAAAGATCATTCCCTTCCAAATTGGCATAAAATGAGAGAAGACCTAAACAAATTTCAGGATATCTCGTTTAATTTAGTTAAAAAATGCATATCTCCTCTTATTAATAATGGAAATTATTATAAATGTTGTGATAAAAAAAATAATAAAGAAAACTATTAATGTGATTGTTATCTTTTTAATGTGACTGGTAATTGTCGTCGAAATACCAAAGTTTCACGATATGTTTGGGAGGTGAAATAATAAAAAGATTATAATTTTTTTTGTGAGACTTAAAAAGATCATTCCCTTCCAAATTGGCATAAAATGAGAGAAGACCTAAACAAATTTCAGGATACCTCGTTTAATTTCATTAAAAATAAATATGTCCTCTCATTAATACTGAAAATTATTATTAACCTTGTGATAAAAAACTAATAAAGGAAACTGTTAATGTTATTGTTATCATTTTAATGTGATTGTTAATTGTCGTACAAATATCAAAATTTCAAGATATATTTGGGAGGTGAAATGATAAAAATATTAAAATTTTTATTTGTGAGATCTAAAAAGATCATTCCCTTCCAAATTGACATCAAATGAGAGAAGACCTAAATAAATTTTAGAATATCTCGTTTAATTTCATTAAAATTACATATCTCCTCTCATTAATAATGGAAATGATTATAAATGTTGTGATAAAAAACTAATGAAACTGTTAATGTTATTGTTATCGTTTTGATGTGATTGTTAATTGTCGTAGAAATATCAAAATTTCAAGATATATTTGGGAGGTGAAATGATAAAAAAATATTAAAATTTTCATTTGTGAGATCTAAAAAGATCATTCCCTTCCAAATTGGCATAAAATGAGAGAAGACCTAAACAAATTTTAGGATATCTCGTTTAATTTCAATAAAAATACATATCTCCTCGCATTAATAATGGAAATTATTATAAACGTTGTGATAAAAAACTAATAAAGGAAATTGTTAATGTTATTGTTATCGTTTTAATGTGATTGTTAATTGTCGTAGAAATATCAAAATTTCAAGATATATTTGGGAGGTGAAATAATAAAAATATTATAATTTGTTTTTGTGAGATCTAAAAAGATCATTCCCTTCCAAATTGGCATAAAATGAAAGAAGATCTAAACAAATTTCAGGATATCTCGTTTAATTTCTTTAAAAATACATATCTCCTCTCATTAATAATGGAAATTATTATAAATGTTGTGATAAAAAACTAATAAGGAAAACTATTAATGAGATTGTTATCGTTTTAATGTGATTGGTAATTGTCGTATAAATATCAAAATTTCACGATATGTTTGGGAGGGAAAATAATAAAAAGATTATAATTTTTTTTTGTGAGATGTAAAAAGATCATACCCTTCCAAATTGGCATAAAATGAGAGAAGACCTAAACAAATTTTAGTATATCTCGTTTAATTTTGTTGAAAATACATATTTCCTCTCATTAGTAAAGGAAATTATTATAAACATTGTGATACAAAACTAATAAAGGAAACTATTAATGTGATTGTTATCGTTTTAATGTGATTTGTAATTGTCGTAGAAATATCAAAAGATCATTTCCTTCCAAATTGGCATCAAATGAGAGAAGACCTAAATAAATTTCAGGATATCTCGTTTAATTTCATTAAAATTACATATCTCCTGTCATTAATAATGGAAATTATTATAAACATTTTATTAAAAAAACTAATAAAGGAAACTATTAATGTGATTGTTATCTTTTTAATGTGACTGGTAATTGTCGTAGAAATATCAAATTGTCATGATATGTTTGGGAGGTGAAATAATAAAAAGATTATAATTTTTTTTGTGAGATCTAAAAAGATCATTCCCTTCCAAATTGGCATAAAATGAGAGAAGACCTAAACAAATTTCAGGATATCTCGTTTAATTTCATTAAAAATACATATCTCCTCTCATTAATAATGGAAATTATTACCGACGTTGTGATAAAAAACTAATAAAGGAAACTATTAATGTGATTGTTGTCTTTTTAATGTGATTGGTAATTGTCGTAGAAATACCAAAATTTCACGATTTGTTTGGGAGGTGAAATAATAAGAAGATTATAATTTTTTTTTGAGATCTAAAAAGATCATTCCCTTCCAAATTGGCATTAAATGTGAGAAGACCCAAACAAATTTAAAGATATCTCGTTTAATTTCATTAAAAACACATATCTCCTCTCATTATTAATGGAAATTATTATAAACGTTGTGATAAAAAACTAATAAAGGAAACTATTAATGTGACTGTTATCTTTTTAATGTGACTGGTAATTGTCATAGAAATATAAAAATTTCACGATATGTTTGGAAGGTGAAATAATAAAAAGATTATAATTTTTTTTGTGAGATCTAAAAAGATCATTCCCTTCCAAATTGGCATAAAATGAGAGAAGGTCTAAACAAATTTCAGGATATCTTGTTTAATTTTATTAAAAATGCATATCTCCTCTCATTAATAATGGAAATTATTACAAACGTTGTGATAAAAAAACTAATAAAGGAAACTATTAATGTGATTGGTAATTGTCGTAGAAATATCAAAATTTCACGATATGTTTGGGAGGTGAAATAATAAAAAGATTATAATTTTTTTTGTGAGATCTAAAAAGATCATTCCCTTTCAAATTGGTATAAAATGAGAGAAGACCTAAGCAAATTTCAGGATATCTCGTTTAATTTCATCAAAAATACATATCTCCTGTTATTAATAATGGAAATTATTATAAATGTTGTGATAAAAAACTAATAACGGAAACTATTAATGAGATTGTTATCGTTTTAATGTGATTGGTAATTGTCGTAGAAATATCAAAATTTCACGATATGTTTAGGAGGGGAAATAATAAAAAGATTATAATTTTTTTTTGTGAGATCTAAAAAGATCATACCCTTCCAAATTGGCATAAAATGAGAGAAGACCTAAACAAATTTCAGGATATCTCGTTTAATTTCGTTGAAAATACATATTTCCTCTCATTAGTAATGGAAATTATTATAAACATTGTGATAAAAAACTAATAAAAGAAACTATTAATGTTATTGTTATCGTTTTAATGTGTTTTGTAATTGTCGTAGAAATATCAAAATTTCCCGATATGTTTGGGAGGGAAAATAATAAAAAGATAATAATTTTTTTTCCTGAGATCTAAAAAGATCATTCCCTTCCAAATTGGCATCAAATGAGAGAAGACCTAAATAAATTTCAGGATATCTCGTTTAATTTCATTAAAATTACATATCTCCTGTCATTACTAATGGAAATTATTTTAAACATTTTGACAAAAAACTAATAAAGGAAACTATTAATGTGATTCTTATCTTTTTAATGTGACTGGTAATTGTCGTACAAATATCAATATTTCAAGATATATTTGGGAGGTGAAATGATAAAAATATTTTTTTTGTGAGATCTAAACAGATCATTCCCTTCCAAATTGGCATAAAATGAGAGAAGACCTAAACAAATTTCAGGATATCTCGTTTAATTTCATTAAAAATACATATGTCCTCTCATTAATAACGGAAATTATTACGAACGTTGTGATAAAAAACTAATAAAGGAAACTATTAATGTGATTGTTATCGTTTTAATGTGACTGGTAATTATCGTAGAAATACCAAAATTTCACGATTTGTTTGGCAGGTGAAATAATAAAAAGATTATATTTTTTTTTGTGAGATCTAAAAAGATGATTCCCTTCCAAATTGGCATTAAATGTGAGAAGACCCAAACAAATTTCAGGATATCTCGTTTAATTTCATTAAAAATACATATCTCCTCTCATTAATAATGGAAATTATTATAAACGTTGTGATAAAAAACTAATAAAGGAAACGATTAATGTGATTGTTATCTTTTTAATGTGACTGGTAATTGTCATAGAAATATAAAAATTTCACGATATGTTTGGGAGGTGAAATAATAAAAAGATTATAATTTTTTTTGTGAGATCTAAAAAGATCATTCCCTTCCAAATTGGCATAAAGTGAGAGAAGATCTAAACAAATTTCAGGATATCTCGTTTAATTTCATTGAAAATACATATCTCCTCTCATTAATAATGGAAATTATTATAAACGTTGGGATAAAAAACTAAAAAAGGAAACTATTAATGTTATTGTTATCGTTTTAATGTGATTGGTAATTGTCGTGAAAATATCAAAATTTCACGATATGTTTAGGAAGGGAAATAAAAAGATTATGATTTTTTTTCTGAGATCTAAAAAGATCATCCCCTTCCAAATTGGCATAAAATGAGAGAAGACCTAAACAAATTTCAGGATATCTCGTTTAATTTCAATAAAAATACACATCTCCTCGCATTAATAATGGAAATTATTATAAACGTTGTGATAAAAAACTAATAAAGGAAATTGTTAATGTTATTGTTATCGTTTTAATGTGATTGTTAATTGTCGTAGAAATATCAAAATTTCAAGATATATTTGGGAGGTGAAATGATAAAAATATTATAATTTTTTTTTGTTAGATCTAAAAAGATCATTCCCTTCCACATTGGCATAAAATGAGAGAAGACCTAAACAAATTTCAGGATATCTCGTTTAATTTTATTAAAAATGCATATCTCCCCTCATTAATAATGGAAATTATTACAAACGTTGTGATAAAAAACTAATAAAGGAAACTATTAATGTGATTGTTATCTTTTTAATGTGACCGGTAATTGTCGTCGAAATATCAACATTTCCCGATATGTTTGGGAGGTGAAAGAATAAAAAGATTATAATTTTTTTTGTGAGATCTAAAAAGATCATTCCCTTTCAAATTGGCTTAAAATGAGAGAAGATCTAAACAAATTTCAGGATATCTCGTTTAATTTCATTAAAAATATATATCTCCTCTCATTAATAATGGAAATTATTATAAACGTTGTGATAAAAAACTAAAAAAGGAAACTATTAATGTTATTGTTATCGTTTTAATGTGATTGGTAATTATCGTGGAAATATCAAAATTTCACGATAAGTTTAGGAAGGGAAATAATAAAAAGATTATAATTTTTTTTTCTGAGTTCTAAAGAGATCATCCCTTTCTAAATTGGCATAAAATGAGACAAGACCTAAACAAATTTCAGGATATCTCGTTTAATTTCAATAAAAATATGTAACCCCCCTTTTTAATTACTTAATTTCTATATAAAATTCATAAACACGAAAATTTACAATTAAAATAAATACATTCCATTAAGTTTAAAGTTTGTCTTTATAATTTACATTATTAAAGTTTACAGAAAATACTATTACAAAATATTTTTCTAATTAATACAAAAGTATCTAAAGCCAAAAACCCCTATTCCTATAGCTCTGGAGTATGTCTGCATCTGTGACTTCTAATTAATCTTCCAAGTACCTGCAATCACACTCCCCTAGAATCTGGGGACAGCATTACCGGATCAGGCATTTAATTTCTCATAGAATTAAAACAATTTCAAACAAATACATATCATAACAAATTAATTAGTTACACACATAATTAAATGCAGTATGATTTATGCAATGCAGTTTTTGACTCAAATTCATTTTGACCCTGCTCCATGGAGACTTCCCCTTTGAGTGTTTAGTAAGTAACTGGCCTACCATTACGTACTGCAATTCAGCTATCAGCCCCTACTAAACGCGAATAAGCTAAACAGAATTAGGAGATTAGGATACCCGGAAGGCTACCACGACCGCAACTCAGTCCAGTTTCCAGCCACATGTGGAATTGCCAATATCCTTCACCCCACATACTATATAATCACAGATTATACGGTCCTGTCTAACAAATTCTACTCAACCCAAAAAAATCCTTTCTCAATCATTCTCATTTCACATGACTACCGTAATCTCGGTTAGTCAACAATTCATTTCTCAATCAATCTCATTTCACATGACTACCGCAGTCCCGGTTAGTCAACAAAAGTCATTTCTCATAAATCAACTCAATTCTCATGACTACCACAGTCCTGGTTAGTCAACATAATTCTTTCTCATTTGATACTTTTATAAATCCCCCAAAAAGACTCATGCTAATGAATTTTTTTCATGATCACAATCAAATAAATAATTTGTACACATTCACATACAAGGATACAAAAATTTAAGCAATTTAAATTACAACATTAGTATTTTTAATAATTTCCGAAAATGCCCTCAATCTTTTTCCAAAATACCCAATGTGTCCCTACATGTAAAATGACCATTTTGCCCTTGGTTTTTAAAAAAAATTCCACATAATATCCCTTGCATTTAGGGCTGGCCGAATGGTCTACAAGCCATTCTCAACAATTCTTCCAAAGCTACAAACTCCAATTCCAACCAAAATTCAATCAAATCACAATTTCAATCAAAATTCAACAAATCAAATTTCAACCATTACAACACCTTAAAAATTCAATCAAACATCATTCCAATCCATAAATTTCAATCACAAGCATCAAAAACACAAAACCCCTAAATCAATTTCAAGTTTTCATGATTCTAGGCCAAAATTTTAATCTAACCCTACAACATGTTTTCTTCTAATTCCAAGGGTTCTAATTGAAATTAAATGCCTAGATCCTTACCTTAGACTCTTTAATTGAAGAAAAAGCCTTGAATTCCTTTCTCCCTCACTCCTTGGTCTTGTAGGAATTTTTGAGATTTTCTCCAATTTCTTTCTCTACTAGCCGAATTATGTGAGGTAGGGTGAAGTTTGGATGGTTTGGTTTCTTAATTTGAGTTGAAATGATGAAGTTAAGAAGAAATTGAAATGAAGGAGCTGCAGCTGCTGTGGAGTAACTTACGGTTCTGTTTTGAGCAAAGGTTAGCTTTTGTGACTTTTTCCTTTTTCTTAAGTTTAATGTTTCTTAAATCAAGTAATTAATTAAATTGAATTCTCCCTTCAGTTCCAGCAGCCCCCTGCACGTCCAGCCACCCTTATTGACCAAGGGAAATCAGTCACCAAGCCACTTGGACAGCCAAGGAGGCTTGCCTTGGTGACTTGCCACTTGCCTACCCCAAAAGTCAAAGTTTCAAGAAGTTTGTAGAAAATTCTAGAAGGTAATTAGGGCTGCTGATTATTTTACAATGTGATTAGAATTTGAAGAAAATAACATCACCATTGGATTCCTCACTATCAAAAACCTTGGGGTAGTGTCTTACTTATCATCTCTTAATCCAAGCCTAATTAGCTTAATTTAGTGACATTAGAAAAGCCTAAGTTGTCACTTTTTGATTGGTTAAGGTTCTAATTTAAATTTTTCTTGGTTAAACATTTTTAATAATTATTCTAAGTATATTACAATTATTAGATAATTCTATAGATATCCTATGAATTTTCTCTAAATTTTCTGTCTTAAAATTTTACCGTAATAATTTCTCAAAGTTCTAACTTTCAGAAAATCCTAACAATTCTGAATAAGCATTTTAATTCTTTATCTGTATATATTTTTAATCTATATTCTATTACCTTTCTTTTAAGTTATAAATGAGTTCAAAATTCTATACTTGAAAATTTATCCTGGACAGCTGTCTAACATAGCAGTCCAGTCAACTATCAATTTCAGTAAAAACAAAGACATTTGCAAATTCAGAAAATTCTTCTGAGTAGAATTGTATTAATTTCATTAAGAAAATATGTTCATAAAGTTCTATGAAATACATTGCATAAGTGTTCATAATGTACATATATAAATGCATACAAATAGTAAAAATGAGGATGTTACAAAATACATATCTCCTCGCATTAATAATGGAAATTATTATAAATGTTGTGATAAAAAAACTAATAAAGGAAACTGTTAATGTTATTGTTATCGTTTTAATGTGATTGTTAATTGTCATAGAAATATCCAAATTTCACGATATGTTTGGCAGGTGAAATAATAAAAAGATTATCATTTTTTTTGTGAGATCTAAAAAGATCATTCCCTTCAAATTTGGCATAAAATGAGAGAAGACCTAAAGAAATTTCAGGATATCTCGTTTAATTTTTAAAAAAAATGCATATCTCCTCTCATTAATAAAGGAAACTATTAATGTTATTGTTATCTTTTTAATGTGACTGGTAATTGTCGTAGAAATATTAAAATTTCAAGTTATATTTGGGAGGTGAAATGATAAAAATATTATAATTTTTTTTTGTTAGATCTAAAAAGATCATTCCCTTCCAAATTGGCATAAAATGAGAGAAGATCTAAACAAATTTCAGGATATCTCGTTTAATTTAATCAAAAATACATATCTCCTCTTATTAATAATGGAAATTATTATAAATGTTGTGATAAAAAACTAATAAGGGAAACTATTAATGAGATTGTTATCGTTTTAATGTGATTGGTAATTGTCGTAGAAATATCAAAATTTCACGATATGTTTGGGAGGGGAAATAATAAAAAGATTATAATTTTTTTTTGTGAGATCTAGAAAGATCATTCCCTTCCAAATTGGCATAAAATGAGACAAGACCTAAACAAATTTCAGGATATCTCGTTTAATTTCTTTGAAAATACATATTTCCTCTCATTAGTAATGGAAATTATTATAAACATTGTGATAAAAAACTAATAAAGGAAACTATTAATGTGATTGTTATCGTTTTAATGTGATTTGTAATTGTCGTAGAAATATCAAAATTTCACGATATGTATGGGAGGGAAAATAATAAAAAGATAATAATTTTTTTTCCTGAGATCTAAAAAGATCATTCCCTTCCAAATTGGCATAAAATGAGAGAAGACCTAAATAAATTTCAGGATATCTCGTTTAATTTCATTAAAATTACATATTTCCTGTCATTAATAATGGAAATTATTATAAACGTTTTGATAAAAAACTAATAAAGGAAACTATTAATGTGATTGTTATCTTTTTAATGAGACTGGTAATTGTCGTAGAAATATCCAAATTTCACGATATGTTTGGCAGGTGAAATAATAAAAAGATTATAATTTTTTTTTGTGAGATCTAGAAAGATCATTCCCTTCCAAATTGGCATAAAATGAGACAAGACCTAAACAAATTTCAGGATATCTCGTTTAATTTCTTTGAAAATACATATTTCCTCTCATTAGTAATGGAAATTATTATAAACATTGTGATAAAAAACTAATAAAGGAAACTATTAATGTGATTGTTATCGTTTTAATGTGATTTGTAATTGTCGTAGAAATATCAAAATTTCACGATATGTATGGGAGGGAAAATAATAAAAAGATAATAATTTTTTTTCCTGAGATCTAAAAGATCATTCCCTTCCAAATTGGCATAAAATGAGAGAAGACCTAAATAAATTTCAGGATATCTCGTTTAATTTCATTAAAATTACATATTTCCTGTCATTAATAATGGAAATTATTATAAACGTTTTGATAAAAAACTAATAAAGGAAACTATTAATGTGACTGGTAATTGTAGTAGAAATATCCAAATTTCACGATATGTTTGGCAGGTGAAATAATAAAAAGATTATAATTTTTTTTTTGTGAGATCTAAAAAGATCATTCCCTTCGAAATTGGCATAAAATGAGAGAAGACCTAAATAAATTTCAGGATATCTCGTTTAATTTCATTAAAAATACATATCTCCTGTCATTAATAATGGAAATTATTATAAATGTTGTGATAAAAAACTAACTAAGGAAACTATTAATGTGATTGTTATCGTTTTAATGTGAATGGTAATTGTCGTAGAAATATCAAAATTTCACGATATGTTTGGGAGGTGAAATAATAAACAGATTATAATTTTTTTTGCGAGATCTAAAAAGACCATTCCCTTCCAAATTGGCATAAAATGAGAGAAGACCTAAACAAATTTCAGGATATCTCGTTTAATTTCATTAAAAATACATATCTCCTCTCATTAATAATGAAAATTCTTATAAACGTTATGATAAAAAACTAATAAAGGAAACTATTAATGTGATTGTTATCGTTTTAATGTGAATGGTAATTGTCGTCGAAATATCAAAATTTCACGATATGTTTGCGAGTGGAAATAATAAGATTATAATTTTTTTTTGTGAGATCTAAAAAGATCATACCCTTCTAAATTGGCATAAAATGAGAGAAGACCTAAACAAATTTCAGGAAATCTCATTTAATTTTATTAAAAAATGCATATTTCCTCTCATTAATAATGGAAATTATTATAAATGTTGTGATAAAAAACTAATAAAGGAAACTATTAATGTGATTGTTATGTTTTTAATTTGACTGGTAATTGTCGTAGAAATATCCAAATTTCACGATATGTTTGGGAGGTGAAATAATAAAAAAGATTATAATTTTTTTTGTGAGATCTAAAAAGATCATTCCCTTCCAAATTGGCATAAAATGAGAGAAAACCTAAATAAATTTCAGGATATCACGTTTAATTTAATTAAAAAATGCATATCTCCTCCTATTAAGAATGGAAATTATTATAAACGTTGTGATAAAAAAAGAATAAAGGAAACTATTAATGTGATTGTTATCTTTTTAATGTGAGTGGTAATTGTCGTAGAAATATCAAAATTTCACGATATGTTTGGGAGGTGAAATAATAAAAATATTATAATTTTTTTTGTGAGACCTTAAAAGATCATTCCTTTCCAAATTGGCATAAAATGAGAGAAGACCTAAACAAATTTCAGGATATCTCATTTAATTTTATTAAAAAAATGCATATCTCCTCTCATTAATAATGGAAATTATTATAAACGTTGTGATAAAAAACAAATAAAGGAAACTATTAATGTGATTGTTATCTTTTTAATGTGACTGGTAATTGTCGTAGAAATATCAAATTGTCATGATATGTTTGGGAGGTGAAATAATAAAAAGATTATAATTTTTTTTGTGAGATCTAAAAAGATCATTTCCTTCCAAATTGGCATAAAATGAGGGAAGACCTAAACAAATTTCAGGATATCTCGTTTAATTTCATTAAAAATACATATCTCCTGTCATTAATAATGGAAATTATTATAAACGTTGTGATAATAAAGTAATAAAGGAAACTATTAATGTGATAGTTATCGTTTTAATGTGAACGGTAATTGTCGTAGAAATATCAAAATTTCACGATATGTTTGGGAGGTGAAATAATAAAAAGATTATAATTTTTTTTGCGAGATCTAAAAAGACCATTCCCTTCCAAATTGGCATTAAATGTGAGAAGACCCAAACAAATTTCAGGATATCTCGTTTAATTTCATTAAAAATACATATCTCCTCTCATTAATAATGAAAATTCTTATAAACGTTATGATAAAAAACTAATAAAGGAAACTATTAATGTGATTGTTATCGTTTTAATGTGAATGGTAATTGTCGTCGAAATATCAAAATTTCACGATATGTTTGCGAGTGGAAATAATAAGATTATAATTTTTTTTTGTGAGATCTAAAAAGATCATACCCTTCTAAATTGGCATAAAATGAGAGAAGACCTAAACAAATTTCAGGAAATCTCATTTAATTTTATTAAAAAATGCATATTTCCTCTCATTAATAATGGAAATTATTATAAATGTTGTGATAAAAAACTAATAAAGGAAACTATTCATGTGATTGTTATGTTTTTAATTTGACTGGTAATTGTCGTAGAAATATCCAAATTTCACGATATGTTTGGGAGGTGAAATAATAAAAAGATTATAATTTTTTTTGTGAGATCTAAAAAGATCATTCCCTTCCAAATTGGCACAAAATGAGAGAAGACCTAAATAAATTCCAGGATATCTCGTTTAATTTAATTAAAAAATGCATATCTCCTCCGATTAAGAATGGAAATTATTATAAACGTTGTGATAAAAAACGAATAAAGGAAACTATTAATGTGATTGTTATCTTTTTAATGTGAGTGGTAATTGTCGTAGAAATATCAAAATTTCACGATATGTTTGGGAGGTGAAATAATAAAAATATTATAATTTTTTTTGTGAGACCTTAAAAGATCATTCCTTTCCAAATTGGCATAAAATGAGAGAAGACCTAAACAAATTTCAGGATATCTCATTTAATTTTATTAAAAAAATGCATATCTCCTCTCATTAATAATGGAAATTATTATAAACGTTGTGATAAAAAACAAATAAAGGAAACTATTAATGTGATTGTTATCTTTTTAATGTGACTGGTAATTGTCGTAGAAATATCAAATTGTCATGATATGTTTGGGAGGTGAAATAATAAAAAGATTATAATTTTTTTTGTGAGATCTAAAAAGATCATTTCCTTCCAAATTGGCATAAAATGAGGGAAGACCTAAACAAATTTCAGGATATCTCGTTTAATTTCATTAAAAATACATATCTCCTGTCATTAATAATGGAAATTATTATAAACGTTGTGATAATAAAGTAATAAAGGAAACTATTAATGTGATAGTTATCGTTTTAATGTGAACGGTAATTGTCGTAGAAATATCAAAATTTCACGATATGTTTGGGAGGTGAAATAATAAAAAGATTATAATTTTTTTTGCGAGATCTAAAAAGACCATTCCCTTCCAAATTGGCATTAAATGTGAGAAGACCCAAACAAATTTCAGGATATCTCGTTTAATTTCATTAAAAATACATATCTCCTCTCATTAATAATGAAAACTCTTATAAACGTTATGATAAAAAACTAATAAAGGAAACTATTAATGTGATTGTTATCGTTTTAATGTGAATGGTAATTGTCGTCGAAATATCAAAATTTCACGATATGTTTGCGAGTGGAAATAATAAGATTATAATTTTTTTTTGTGAGATCTAAAAAGATCATACCCTTCTAAATTGGCATAAAATGAGAGAAGACCTAAACAAATTTCAGGAAATCTCATTTAATTTTATTAAAAAATGCATATTTCCTCTCATTAATAATGGAAATTATTATAAATGTTGTGATAAAAAACTAATAAAGGAAACTATTCATGTGATTGTTATGTTTTTAATTTGACTGGTAATTGTCGTAGAAATATCCAAATTTCACGATATGTTTGGGAGGTGAAATAATAAAAAGATTATAATTTTTTTTGTGAGATCTAAAAAGATCATTCCCTTCCAAATTGGCACAAAATGAGAGAAGACCTAAATAAATTCCAGGATATCTCGTTTAATTTAATTAAAAATGCATATCTCCTCCGATTAAGAATGGAAATTATTATAAACGTTGTGATAAAAAACGAATAAAGGAAACTATTAATGTGATTGTTATCTTTTTAATGTGAGTGGTAATTGTCGTAGAAATATCAAAATTTCACGATATGTTTGGGAGGTGAAATAATAAAAATATTATAATTTTTTTTGTGAGACCTTAAAAGATCATTCCTTTCCAAATTGGCATAAAATGAGAGAAGACCTAAACAAATTTCAGGATATCTCATTTAATTTTATTAAAAAAATGCATATCTCCTCTCATTAATAATGGAAATTATTATAAACGTTGTGATAAAAAACAAATAAAGGAAACTATTAATGTGATTGTTATCTTTTTAATGTGACTGGTAATTGTCGTAGAAATATCAAATTGTCATGATATGTTTGGGAGGTGAAATAATAAAAAGATTATAATTTTTTTTGTGAGATCTAAAAAGATCATTTCCTTCCAAATTGGCATAAAATGAGGGAAGACCTAAACAAATTTCAGGATATCTCGTTTAATTTCATTAAAAATACATATCTCCTGTCATTAATAATGGAAATTATTATAAACGTTGTGATAATAAAGTAATAAAGGAAACTATTAATGTGATAGTTATCGTTTTAATGTGAACGGTAATTGTCGTAGAAATATCAAAATTTCACGATATGTTTGGGAGGTGAAATAATAAAAAGATTATAATTTTTTTTGCGAGATCTAAAAAGACCATTCCCTTCCAAATTGGCATTAAATGTGAGAAGACCCAAACAAATTTCAGGATATCTCGTTTAATTTCATTAAAAATACATATCTCCTCTCATTAATAATGAAAATTCTTATAAACGTTATGATAAAAAACTAATAAAGGAAACTATTAATGTGATTGTTATCGTTTTAATGTGAATGGTAATTGTCGTCGAAATATCAAAATTTCACGATATGTTTGCGAGTGGAAATAATAAGATTATAATTTTTTTTTGTGAGATCTAAAAAGATCATACCCTTCTAAATTGGCATAAAATGAGAGAAGACCTAAACAAATTTCAGGAAATCTCATTTAATTTTATTAAAAAATGCATATTTCCTCTCATTAATAATGGAAATTATTATAAATGTTGTGATAAAAAACTAATAAAGGAAACTATTCATGTGATTGTTATGTTTTTAATTTGACTGGTAATTGTCGTAGAAATATCCAAATTTCACGATATGTTTGGGAGGTGAAATAATAAAAAGATTATAATTTTTTTTGTGAGATCTAAAAAGATCATTCCCTTCCAAATTGGCACAAAATGAGAGAAGACCTAAATAAATTCCAGGATATCTCGTTTAATTTAATTAAAAAATGCATATCTCCTCCGATTAAGAATGGAAATTATTATAAACGTTGTGATAAAAAACGAATAAAGGAAACTATTAATGTGATTGTTATCTTTTTAATGTGACTGGTAATTGTCGTAGAAATATCCAAATTTCACAATATGTTTGGGAGGTGAAATAATAAAAATATTATAATTTTTTTTGTGAGACCTTAAAAGATCATTCCCCTCCAAATTGGCATAAAATTAGAGAAGACCTAAACAAATTTCAGGATATCTCGTTTAATTTTATTAAAAAATGCATATCTCCTCTCATTAATAATGGAAATTATTATAAATGTTGTGATAAAAAACTAATAAAGGAAACTATTAATGTGATAGTTATCGTTTTAATGTGAATGGTAATTGTCGTAGAAATATCAAAATTTCACGATATGTTTGGGAGGTGAAATAATAAAAAGATTATAATTTTTTTTGCGAGATCTAAAAAGACCATTCCCTTCCAAATTGGCATAAAATGAGAGAAGACCTAAACAAATTTAAGGATATCTCGTTTAATTTCATTAAAAATACATATCTCCTCTCATTAACAATGAAAATTATTACAAACGTTGTGATAAAAAACTAATAAAGGAAACTATTAATGTGATTGTTATCGTTTTAATGTGAATGGTAATTGTCGTCGAAATATCAAAATTTCACGATATGTTTGCGAGTGGAATAAATAAAAAGATTATAATTGTTTTTTGTGAGACCTAAAAAGATCATTCCCTTCCAAATTGGCATAAAATGAGAGAAGACCTAAAAAATTTCAGGATATCTCATTTAATTTTATTAAAAAATTCATATCTCCTCTCGTTAATAATGGAAATTATTATAAACGTTGTGATAAAAAACTAATAAAGGAAACTATTAATGTGATTGTTATGTTTTTAATGTGACTGGTAATTGTCGTAGAAATATCCAAATTTCACGATATGTTTGGGAGGTGAAATAATAAAAAGATTATAATTTTTTTTGTGAGATCTAAAAAGATCATTCCCTTCCAAATTGGCATAAAATGAGAGAAGACCTAAACAAATTTCAGGATATCTCGTTTAATTTCAATAAAAATACATATCTCCTCGCATTAATAATGGAAATTATTATAAACGTTGTGATAAAAAAACTAAAAAAGGAAACTATTCATGTGATTGTTATCTTTATAATGTGATTCGTAATTGTCGTGGAAATATCATAACTTTACGATATGTTTAGGAGGGGAAATAATAAAAAGATTATAATTTTTTTTCTGAGATCTAAAAAGATCATCCCCTTCCAAATTGGCATAAAATGAGAGAAGACGTAAACAAATTTCAGGATATCTCGTTTAATTTCAATAAAAATACATATCTCCTCGCATTAATAAAGGAAATTATTATAAACGTTGTGATAAAAAACTAATAAAGGAAACTATTAATGTGATCGTTATCTTTTTAATGTGACTGGTAATTGTCGTAGAAATATCAAAATTTCAAGATACGCTTGGGAGGTGAAATAATACAAAGATTATAATTTTTTTTGTGAGATCTAAAAAGATCATTCCCTTCCAAATTGGCATAAAACGAGAGAAGACCTAAACAAATTTCCGGATATCTCGTTTAATTTAATTAAAAAATGCATATCTCCTCTTATTAATAATGGAAATTATTATAAACATTGTGATAAAAAACTAATAAAGAAAACTATTAATGTGATTGTTATCTTTTTAATGTGACTGGTAATTGTCATAGAAATACAAAAATTTCACGATATGTTTGGCAGGTCAAATAATAAAAAGATTATAATTTTTTTTGTGAGACCTAAAAAGATCATTCCCTTCGAAATTGACATAAAATGAGAGAAGACCTAAACAAATTTCAGGATATCTCGTTTAATTTCATTAAAAATACATATGTCCTCTCATTAATAACGGAAATTATTACCAACGTTGTGATAAAAAACTAATAAAGGAAACTATTAATGTGATTGTTATCGTTTTAATGTGACTGGTAATTATCGTAGAAATACCAAAATTTCACGATTTGTTTGGCAGGTGAAATAATAAAAAGATTATATTTTTTTTTTGTGAGATCTAAAAAGATGATTCCCTTCCAAATTGGCATTAAATGTGAGAAGACCCAAACAAATTTCAGGATATCTCGTTTAATTTCATTAAAAATACATATCTCCTCTCATTAATAATGGAAATTATTATAAACGTTGTGATAAAAAACTAATAAAGGAAACGATTAATATGATTGTTATCTTTTTAATGTGACTGGTAATTGTCATAGAAATATAAAAATTTCATGATATGTTTGGGAGGTGAAATAATAAAAAGATTATAATTTTTTTTGTGAGATCTAAAAAGATCATTCCCTTCCAAATTGGCATAAAGTGAGAGAAGATCTAAACAAATTTCAGGATATCTCATTTAATTTTATTGAAAATACATATCTCCTCTCATTAATAATGGAAATTATTATAAACGTTGGGATAAAAAACTAAAAAGGAAACTATTAATGTTATTGTTATCGTTTTAATGTGATTGGTAATTGTCGTGAAAATATCAAAATTTCACGATATGTTTAGGAAGGGAAATAAAAAGATTATGATTTTTTTTCTGAGATCTAAAAAGATCATCCCCTTCCAAATTGGCATAAAATGAGAGAAGACCTAAACAAATTTCAGGATATCTCGTTTAATTTCAATAAAAATACACATCTCCTCGCATTAATAATGGAAATTATTATAAACGTTGTGATAAAAAACTAATAAAGGAAATTGTTAATGTTATTGTTATCGTTTTAATGTGATTGTTAATTGTCGTAGAAATATCAAAATTTCAAGATATATTTGGGAGGTGAAATGATAAAAATATTATAATTTTTTTTTGTTAGATCTAAAAAGATCATTCCCTTCCACATTGGCATAAAATGAGAGAAGACCTAAACAAATTTCAGGATATCTCGTTTAATTTTATTAAAAATGCATATCTCCCCTCATTAATAATGGAAATTATTACAAACGTTGTGATAAAAAACTAATAAAGGAAACTATTAATGTGATTGTTATCTTTTTAATGTGACTGGTAATTGTCGTCGAAATATCAACATTTCCCGATATGTTTGGGAGGTGAAATAATAAAAAGATTATAATTTTTTTTGTGAGATCTAAAAAGATCATTCCCTTTCAAATTGGCTTAAAATGAGAGAAGATCTAAACAAATTTCAGGATATCTCGTTTAATTTCATTAAAAATATATATCTCCTCTCATTAATAATGGAAATTATTATAAACGTTGTGATAAAAAACTAAAAAAGGAAACTATTAATGTTATTGTTATCGTTTTAATGTGATTGGTAATTATCGTGCAAATATCAAAATTTCACGATAAGTTTAGGAAGGGAAATAATAAAAAGATTATAATTTTTTTTTCTGAGTTCTAAAAAGATCATCCCTTTCCAAATTGGCATAAAATGAGACAAGACCTAAACAAATTTCAGGATATCTCGTTTAATTTCAATAAAAATACATATATCCTCGCATTAAGAATGGAAATTATTATAAACTTTGTGATAAAAAAACTAATAAAGGAAACTGTTAATGTTATTGTTATCGTTTTAATGTGATTGTTAATTGTCGTAGAAATATCCAAATTTCACGATATGTTTGGCAGGTGAAATAATAAAAAGATTATCATTTTTTTTTGTGAGATCTAAAAAGATCATTCCCTTCAAAATTGGCATAAAATGAGAGAAGACCTAAAGAAATTTCAGGATATCTCGTTTAATTTTTTAAAAAAATGCATATCTCCTCTCATTAATAAAGGAAACTATTAATGTTATTGTTATCTTTTTAATGTGACTGGTAATTGTCGTAGAAATATCAAAATTTCAAGTTATATTTGGGAGGTGAAATGATAAAAATATTATAATTTTTTTTTGTTAGATCTAAAAAGATCATTCCCTTCCAAATTGGCATAAAATGAGAGAAGATCTAAACAAATTTCAGGATATCTCGTTTAATTTCATCAAAAATACATATCTCCTCTTATTAATAATGGAAATTATTATAAATGTTGTGATAAAAAACTAATAAGGGAAACTATTAATGAGATTGTTATCGTTTTAATGTAATTGGTAATTGTCGTAGAAATATCAATATTTCACGATATGTTTGGGAGGGGAAATAATAAAAAGATTATAATTTTTTTTTGTGAGATCTAGAAAGATCATTCCCTTCCAAATTGGCATAAAATGAGACAAGACCTAAACAAATTTCAGGATATCTCGTTTAATTTCTTTGAAAATACATATTTCCTCTCATTAGTAATGGAAATTATTATAAACATTGTGATAAAAAACTAATAAAGGAAACTATTAATGTGATTGTTATCGTTTTAATGTGATTTGTAATTGTCGTAGAAATATCAAAATTTCACGATATGTATGGGAGGGAAAATAATAAAAAGATAATAATTTTTTTTCCTGAGATCTAAAAAGATCATGCCCTTCCAAATTGGCATAAAATGAGATAAGACCTAAATAAATTTCAGGATATCTCGTTTAATTTCATTAAAATTACATATTTCCTGTCATTAATAATGGAAATTATTATAAACGTTTTGATAAAAAACTAATAAAGGAAACTATTAATGTGATTGTTATCTTTTTAATGTGACTGGTAATTGTCGTAGAAATATCCAAATTACACGATATGTTTGGCAGGTGAAATAATAAAAAGATTATAATTTTTTTTTTGTGAGATCTAAAAAGATCATTCCCTTCGAAATTGGCATAAAATGAGAGAAGACCTAAATAAATTTCAGGATATCTCGTTTAATTTCATTAAAAATACATATCTCCTGTCATTAATAATGGAAATTATTATAAATGTTGTGATAAAAAACTAACTAAGGAAACTATTAATGTGATTGTTATCGTTTTAATGTGAATGGTAATTGTCGTAGAAATATCAAAATTTCACGATATGTTTGGGAGGTGAAATAATAAACAGATTATAATTTTTTTTGCGAGATCTAAAAAGACCATTCCCTTCCAAATTGGCATAAAATGAGAGAAGACCTAAACAAATTTCAGGATATCTCGTTTAATTTCATTAAAAATACATATCTCCTCTCATTAATAATGAAAATTCTTATAAACGTTATGATAAAAAACTAATAAAGGAAACTATTAATGTGATTGTTATCGTTTTAATGTGAATGGTAATTGTCGTCGAAATATCAAAATTTCACGATATGTTTGCGAGTGGAAATAATAAGATTATAATTTTTTTTTGTGAGATCTAAAAAGATCATACCCTTCTAAATTGGCATAAAATGAGAGAAGACCTAAACAAATTTCAGGAAATCTCATTTAATTTTATTAAAAAATGCATATTTCCTCTCATTAATAATGGAAATTATTATAAATGTTGTGATAAAAAACTAATAAAGGAAACTATTAATGTGATTGTTATTTTTTAATGTGACTGGTAATTGTCGTAGAAATATCCAAATTTCACGATATGTTTGGGAGGTGAAATAATAAAAAGATTATAATTTTTTTTGTGAGATCTAAAAAGATCATTCCCTTCCAAATTGGCATAAAATGAGAGAACACCTAAATAAATTTCAGGATATCACGTTTAATTTAATTAAAAAATGCATATCTCCTCCTATTAAGAATGGAAATTATTATCAACGTTGTGATAAAAAAAGAATAAAGGAAACTATTAATGTGATTGTTATCTTTTTAATGTGAGTGGTAATTGTCGTAGAAATATCAAAATTTCACGATATGTTTGGGAGGTGAAATAATAAAAATATTATAATTTTTTTTGTGAGACCTTAAAAGATCATTCCTTTCCAAATTGGCATAAAATGAGAGAAGACCTAAACAAATTTCAGGATATCTCATTTAATTTTATTAAAAAAATGCATATCTCCTCTCATTAATAATGGAAATTATTATAAACGTTGTGATAAAAAACAAATAAAGGAAACTAATAATGTGATTGTTATCTTTTTAATGTGACTGGTAATTGTCGTAGAAATATCAAATTGTCATGATATGTTTGGGAGGTGAAATAATAAAAAGATTATAATTTTTTTTGTAAGATCTAAAAAGATCATTTCCTTCCAAATTGGCATAAAATGAGGGAAGACCTAAACAAATTTCAGGATATCTCATTTAATTTCATTAAAAATACATATCTCCTCTCATTAATAATGGAAATTATTATAAACGTTCTGATAATAAACTAATATAGGAAACTATTAATGTGATAGTTATCGTTTTAATGTGAATGGTAATTGTCGTAGAAATATCAAAATTTCACGATATGTTTGGGAGGTGAAATAATAAAAAGATTATAATTTTTTTTGCGAGATCTAAAAAGACCATTCCCTTCCAAATTGGCATAAAATGAGAGAAGACTTAAACAAATTTAAGGATATCTCGTTTAATTTCATTAAAAATACATATCTCCTCTCATTAACAATGAAAATTATTACAAACGTTGTGATAAAAAACTAATAAAGGAAACTATTAATGTGATTGTTATCGTTTTAATGTGAATGGTAATTGTCGTCGAAATATCAAAATTTCACGATATGTTTGCGAGTGGAATAAATAAAATGATTATAATTGTTTTTTGTGAGACCTAAAAAGATCATTCCCTTCCAAATTGGCATAAAATGAGAGAAGACCTAAACAAATTTCAGGATATCTCATTTAATTTTATTAAAAAATTCATATCTACTCTCATTAATAATGGAAATTATTATAAACGTTGTGATAAAAAACTAATAAAGGAAACTATTAATGTGATTGTTATGTTTTTAATGTGACTGGTAATTGTCGTAGAAATATCCAAATTTCACGATATGTTTGGGAGGTGAAATAATAAAAAGATTATAATTTTTTTTGTGAGATCTAAAAAGATCATTCCCTTACAAATTGGCATAAAATGAGAGAAGACCTAAATAAATTCCAGGATATCTCGTTTAATTTAATTAAAAAATGCATATCTCCTCCGATTAAGAATGGAAATTATTATAAACGTTGTGATAAAAAAGGAATAAAGGAAACTATTAATGTGATTGTTATCTTTTTAATGTGACTGGTAATTGTCGTAGAAATATCCAAATTTCACGATATGTTTGGGAGGTGAAATAATAAAAATATTATAATTTTTTTTGTGAGACCTTAAAAGATCATTCCCCTCCAAATTGGCATAAAATGAGAGAAGACCTAAACAAATTTCAGGATATCTCGTTTAATTTTATTAAAAAATGCATATCTCCTCTCATTAATAATGGAAATTATTATAAATGTTGTGATAAAAAACTAATAAAGGAAACTATTAATGTGATTGTTATCTTTTTAATGTGACTGGTAATTGTCGTAGAAATATCAAATTGTCACGATATGTTTGGGAGGTGAAATAATAAAAAGATTATAATTTTTTTGTGAGATCTAAAAAGATCATTCCCTTCCAAATTAGCATAAAATGAGAGAAGACCTAAACAAATTTCAGGATATCTCATTTAATTTTATTACAAAAAATGCATATCTCCTCTCATTAATAATGGAAATTATTATAAACGTTGTGATAAAAAACTAATAAAGGAAACTATTAATGTGATTGTTATCGTTTTAATGTGAATGGTAATTGTCGTAGAAATATCAAAATTTCACGATATGTTTGGGAGGTGAAATAATAAAAAGATTATAATTTTTTTTGCGAGATCTAAAAAGACCATTCCCTTCCAAATTGGCATAAAATGAGAGAAGACCTAAACAAATTTCAGGATATCTCGTTTAATTTTATTAAAAAATGCATATCTCCTCTTATTAATAATGGAAATTATTATAAACGTTGTGAGAAAAAACTAATAAAGGAAACTATTAATGTGATTGTTATCTTTTTAATGTGACAGGAAATTGTTGTAGAAATATCCAAATTTCACGATATGTTTGGCAGGTGAAATAAAAAAAGATTATAATTTTTTTGTGAGATCTAAAAAGATCATTCCCTTCCAAATTGGCATAAAATGAGAGAAGACCTAAACAAAATTCAGGATATCTCGTTTAATTTAATTAAAAAATGCATATCTCCTCTTATTAATAATGGAAATTATTATAAACATTGTGATAAAAAACTAATAAAGAAAACTATTAATGTGATTGTTATCTTTTTAATGTGACTGGTAATTGTCATAGAAATACAAAAATTTCACGATATGTTTGGCAGATCAAATAATAAAAAGATTAGAATTTTTTTTGTAAGACCTAAAAAGATCATTCCCTTCCAAATTGGCATAAAATGAGAGAAGACCTAAACAAATTTCAGGATATCTCGTTTAATTTTATTAAAAAATACATATCTCCTCTTATTAATAATGGAAATTATTATAAACGTTGTGATAAAAAACTAATAAAGGAAACTATTAATGTCATTGTTATCTTTTTAATGTGACTGGTAATTGTCGTAGAAATATCCAAATTTCACGATATGTTTGGCAGGTGAAATAATAAAAAGATTATAATTTTTTTTGCGAGATCTAACCTTCGAAATTGGCATAAAATGAGAGAAGACCTAAACAAATTTCAGGATATCTCATTTAATTTTATTAAAAAAATGCATATCTCCTCTCATTAATAATGGAAATTATTATAAACGTTGTGATAAAACACTAATAAAGGAAATATTAATGTGATTGTTATCGTTTTAATGTGAATGGTAATTGTCGTCGAAATATCAAAATTTCACGATATGTTTGCGAGTGGAAATAATAAAAAGATTATAATTTTTTTTTGTGAGACCTAAAAAGATCATTCCCTTCCAAATTGGCATAAAATGAGAGAAGACCTAAACAAATTTCAGGATATCTCGTTTAATTTTATTAAAAAATGCATATCTCCTCTCATTAATAATGGAAATTATTATAAACGTTGTGATAAAACACTAATAAAGGAAACTATTAATGTGATTGTTATCTTTTTAATGTGACAGGAAATTGTTGTAGAAATATCCAAATTTCACGATATGTTTGGGAGGTGAAATAATAAAAAGATTATAATTTTTTTTGTGAGATCTAAAAAGATCATTCCCTTACAAATTGGCATAAAATGAGAGAAGACCTAAATAAATTCCAGGATATCTCGTTTAATTTAATTAAAAAATGCATATCTCCTCCGATTAAGAATGGAAATTATTATAAACGTTGTGATAAAAAAGGAATAAAGGAAACTATTAATGTGATTGTTATCTTTTTAATGTGACTGGTAATTGTCGTAGAAATATCCAAATTTCACGATATGTTTGGGAGGTGAAATAATAAAAATATTATAATTTTTTTTGTGAGACCTTAAAAGATCATTCCCCTCCAAATTGGCATAAAATGAGAGAAGACCTAAACAAATTTCAGGATATCTCGTTTAATTTTATTAAAAAATGCATATCTCCTCTCATTAATAATGGAAATTATTATAAATGTTGTGATAAAAAACTAATAAAGGAAACTATTAATGTGATTGTTATCTTTTTAATGTGACTGGTAATTGTCGTAGAAATATCAAATTGTCACGATATGTTTGGGAGGTGAAATAATAAAAAGATTATAATTTTTTTGTGAGATCTAAAAAGATCATTCCCTTCCAAATTAGCATAAAATGAGAGAAGACCTAAACAAATTTCAGGATATCTCATTTAATTTTATTACAAAAAATGCATATCTCCTCTCATTAATAATGGAAATTATTATAAACGTTGTGATAAAAAACTAATAAAGGAAACTATTAATGTGATTGTTATCGTTTTAATGTGAATGGTAATTGTGTAACACCCTAGAGGATATTACCTTTTTCTCCTTATATTGCTAAATTAATAGAAATTAGCATATAAGAATATCAGAGTTAAGAATGCGGAAATTAAAACTTAAACTTATATTTCATGAAATAAATCTAGTACAAAGCTCTTGGCACTTATGTGCCGTACAAGACATAAGCAATATACATAAAACATAAACTAAATTCCCATCATTGGGAATTATACAAAAACTATACTAACAACATCTTCCTCCGGGAAAGCAGCTCCATGCTCCAAGCTCTTCCCACAAGGTGTCCACCTGCTAACCTGTAAAAACATGGAAACTAAACGGGATGAGACATAATGTCTCAGTGAGTGTTCCAAGGACTCTAGGCTGACTCTCTATTCTAGAGATCCTTTTCTTAACCCTCATGGCTTCTCTTTTCTTTTATAGATACTCACACTCACAACTATAACCTCATCACCTCTACGTTACTATTTCTTAGGATCATACCTTGACCCTTGCTGAGGCACATAGAGTTGGCCTTCTATGCCAAATCTATGGCCACTAGTGCACTAAGGCACCTAAACATCTTTCTGTTACTCTTGACCCCTCACTAGGGTCTCACTTTGCTATAGCATCGGATGGGAACGTGCATAATCTTTCCTTCCTTTGACCTGCCCAACTTGGGCTTACATCACCTCTCTCTGTGAGGCATAACATCTTGCATACCTCTCTCGGTAGCTTACATTAACTTTCTATGGGTATAAACCCTCTCTTACCTCAAAGGTAGTATACAATTACACACGTCCTCATCTAATGTCTAGGCTTATCTTACGTCACTCACCTACAACTAGGCTTATGACTCCTCTCATGTTCTAACATAGAACATACATACATCAAGGAAAACAATATATCCTAGTTTGTTTCTACGACTGTGTGGTTTGCATTATCTCTTTATTTAAATTTCACTTTCACCGCCTATTTTCTTAATTTGGCTGAGCTCTAGCCAAACAAGAGGCGTCCCTCTTGAAACAACCTTTAATTAATCCCCACCGGTCCAAGTGGGTTGACTACATCTCCGTTACAAGGAGGAGTCTCCTCTCTAACTTGTTCTTCTCTATGAAGAACCCCTTCTCCCTATGAAGAAGGTTGTTTTCCCCATGGGTGTCAGGGTGACGGTCCCCATCTCCCACCCCTGGGGGCCTCTTAGCCTTAAAACATAACTTATTGCCTTTATTGGGATCATAACTTTCCTTTAAAAACTCTTTCATAAAACCTTTTCATAAATAATCCTTTTCATAACCATTCTGAAACTCATCACTCCTTGGTGACATATAGGATTCTTAGCCCTTTGCACACCGTTGTACGCCGAGCGTGCGGCTCTCGGACGTGACTGGTACCGGGGAAGGTTCCATCTTATGTCACTGAGGCGATATCTTTTTCTAAAATCCTTTCTTGAAACTATAAACTTTGCTAAAAAGCCTTTTCTGAAACATAGGGGTAACTCCCCATCTTTTTACTAAGAGGCTTAGGTATAGTCTTAAGTGTTTTATGTATCTTTTATTAAAGATGGTTTATCGTAACATACAATCTCAAGCATATGCAACAACCACATGATTGCAATAAGGGTGCAAGCATAACATCACAAATACAACTACCATACAATAATCTAAACACCTCAAAACAACATAATTTCTTTAATATCACATCACTATATTTTCATAAGAAAACACAAGTCTAAGTGACTCATGTAGAGAAAAAGATAAACATATCATCATTTGAATAAACATCTAAAATCATTTAAATACTCAAAAAGGGAAATATTTTAAAAGAATTAAAACAAATATCAAATTCTAGCCCAGCCGGCCACAATCGCGGCCCAGCTGGAGATCCCTTAAATTTGTTCATTGTTCCTCTGTCACGTTTCGGCCCAGCTGCACCAAGTTTCGGCTGGGCTGAAACTCCACTGGAGCTAATTTCTCCTCTGCCCAATTTCAGCCCAGCTGCACCATGTTTCGGCTGGGCCGAAACTCCCCTGAAGCTCATTTTCTCCCTTCTAACGCATTCCGGCCCAGCTGAACCAAATTCCGGCTGGGCCGGGACGAACATGGGTTTACGAAAATGCAAGTTCTATGGCTATCAATGGCATACCCAATCATCCCAACCTTATAAAATCAAATCTTAAACACTTCTATTACATTTCTAACCGATTGATTTACTCAAAAACATCCTTAAACATGCATAATCATCAAAATCCCAATCCTCCAAACCTAAGGATTCAAAAGGGGAAAAAGGGATAATCAAGAGAACAAGAACCATGGAAGAATGGAGAAGACAAGGGGATGGATCACTCACCTTCCGGGACACGTAGAAATGAGTTCCCGGCACTGGGTCTTTAGATCTCTGCTCCATCTCCTCCTTCCTCTTCTTCCTCTTCTTCCCCTCTTCTCCTCCTTCTCTCTAACTCTTCTTCTTTCTTTTTCTTTCTCTCTCTAACTCTCCCTCTCCTCTTCTATTTAAAGCCAAGGTGCATGTGTGTGGCTTAGTGGGCCTTGGTCCATCTTGGGTCTTGGCTCCCCATCAGGGTCCTATTATCTTATTTTAAGGTAACTATTATTAATAATGCTTAAGGGTATCCTTAAACCATTAAATACCAAACTATTCTATAAAGATATCTCTTTATTATTTATTTCTAAGGTCCGTAAATTAGGGATGTTACATTTCTCCCCACCTTAAAAAGATTTTCGTCCTCGAAAATCGAAACTCCACTATATCCTTATATCGCCATACATCTTTACTTTCAAGGTCCTAAGGAATCTTATTCTTTGGGCTTTTCTAACTAAAACCATTGTTAAATTAACCATCCATTTTTAATTCTAATCTTTCCTAGAAATTCACATTCCTAAGATCACTATAGGTTCCTTATGATCTAACACCACACTAGTTTGGGTTCTATCTTAAGAAACAACTACTACCCTCTCTTAGGCATAAGGCTTTCTATGTTTAATCCTCTTATAACACTTCTAGACAACTATTTTTTTTTTCTCCACTGATCCATTCTAGGTTTCTACTACTCAAAAGATTAATAGATTCTCTCTTAACTTTACTTAGGAAAAACTTACTTCTAAGGTCCATCTGAGGTGATATCCAAACTTAGAGTTCTACTCTCCTATGATTGAAATCACTATATTTCTCTAACCCAAAGAGTAGGCTTCTTTCAAACTACTTGTCCAGTGACAATTCTCCATTCTCATATTCTTATCCTATGTCTTCTGTCATTATCTCAACTCTTTGGTGGTTTATCTCTCAATCTTAGGCTATAACTAGGTTGGTAACTATTGGGTAAATATTTACCATAACCAATCTATTCCTTCACCAATCATACCCCTTAGGTTCTCATTTTAGCTAAAAAAGGTTTCTATCTTATTCTAATCCTCTTGGTTTTTCAATCTAACCTTAACTATGGTTTTCTAGCTTAACCTTAACTATGGAGGGTTTAGGTAACTTCCTCTTAACTCCACTTTGGTTAATTCTACTCTTAAGGTGTCTAAGGACTCCTCACATTCTTAGACTAGAGCTAACCATAAAGGTAGGTTTGTTTTATCTACTGGGTATCCATCACAATTTCCTTCCTTTATTCTAGGTTTAACCCTTGAACATAACTCTTGGTTAACACGGTTCTCTTAGCTTAGGTGTCTATCTATGAGATAGGTGTTACTAGGAAATTTCTACTATTATGGGTTTTTGCTCTATGTGACTTCCTAAGGCTCATCTCTTCTAAGCGGCTCTACCTTTTCCCATTCCAAACACTACTTAGGTTGGATATTCTATCTGTATTTCTACTATCCTTGTCTTAAGGTATTGGTAGGGATTTCTAATATGTAGGGCTCGCTATTATCTTATGAGGTTTGGCTATTTGAATCTAGGTTGCTACTTATCTGCCTTAGGTCACTATATTCTACTTCCTATTCCAAAGGTAAAAGTGTAGCTAACTCTATGTCCTCTCCCTGACAAGCTCACCTGAAACTCAGAAAACTCACCAGACAAACAGAACAACAACTATCTATCACATCTTAAACTTAACTTGGTTAGTCTTGGAACAAGCCACACCAAGTGTCACATCATTCTCATTTAAGGGTTATAACATCAAGCACAAAAACGTATATTGCAAAACATAGAGAAACATGCTACACAAACAAGGAAAACAAGAAGCACTTCGTTCCTAGGATGTTCAAACAACCAAAGAAAACATACCACTCCAAAACATAAGGCAAACATAGGTTGGTTAGGGAAACACATACCTAAGGTAGGTCCATCATCTTGGTTTGTCCTCCTAACACATAGGGTAGAAGGCCAAACTGTGGTTAAAGGTGTTGGCTCCTCTGGCTCTTTCCTTTTCCTATTGGGGCACTCCTTCATGTAGTGTCCCGGCATCTGACACTTGTAGCACACACTATGTGCCATCAAACAAACTCCCCTATGGCCCTTACCACATTTGGGACATCCCTTAGCTCTTGGATTTCTCGAAGGTTGCGCTCCCTTACCTTTAAACTTATTTTTCTTTGGTCTCTCAGGTTAATTGGGTCCTGAACCCTTTCTTTCATCAGAAGTACGCTTTCGCTGCGTACTCTGAACTTCCTCTTGTGGTCTCTCACTACCCATGATGTACTTGTCCAAAAATATTGCCTTGAAGTTCTCCCACTCCAAGGGTATTCCGGAAAAAGCCATCTTCTCCTTCACACTTCTCCACCAAAACTTAGCCTCATCCTCTAACATGAAAGAGGCATAAGCCACCCTTTGCTCAGATGAGCAAGGTACTCCCTCAAGGATTCTCTCTATCTCCCTCAACCATAATCTCGCCTCTGCGGGACTATAGCCCCTAAAGGATGGTGGTCTCCTACTTTGGAATTCCACAAATCCTGAACTTTGGTTTCCTACAGTTGGCCCACTATGGATACTCTCGGCTCTCCCAAAGGTTTCCCATCTAAGGTTTGCTTGGTTTGGTGGAATAGGTCCTAAGGGATTCAAGAACGGTTGTCCTAGGCCTCGGTTTCTACCTGCCATAATTCCTACCTGCAATGCACAGAGTATTGAGGTGATCAGTCTCAATATCCCATGTCAAAGCAAATCAGGACATATAGCATGGCAGACAACCAACACACTCAAACAAATATGACTATACTATCATAACATACCATCTAATCTAACGATACTAACCACAGTCCGATTTGAATCGAACCGCTCTGATACCAAAATGTAACACCCTAGAGGATATTACCTTTTTCTCCTTATATTGCTAAATTAATAGAAATTAGCATATAAGAATATCAGAGTTAAGAATGCGGAAATTAAAACTTAAACTTATATTTCATGAAATAAATCTAGTACAAAGCTCTTGGCACTTATGTGCCGTACAAGACATAAGCAATATACATAAAACATAAACTAAATTCCCATCATTGGGAATTATACAAAAACTATACTAACAACATCTTCCTCCGGGAAAGCAGCTCCATGCTCCAAGCTCTTCCCACAAGGTGTCCACCTGCTAACCTGTAAAAACATGGAAACTAAACGGGATGAGACATAATGTCTCAGTGAGTGTTCCAAGGACTCTAGGCTGACTCTCTATTCTAGAGATCCTTTTCTTAACCCTCATGGCTTCTCTTTTCTTTTATAGATACTCACACTCACAACTATAACCTCATCACCTCTACGTTACTATTTCTTAGGATCATACCTTGACCCTTGCTGAGGCACATAGAGTTGGCCTTCTATGCCAAATCTATGGCCACTAGTGCACTAAGGCACCTAAACATCTTTCTGTTACTCTTGACCCCTCACTAGGGTCTCACTTTGCTATAGCATCGGATGGGAACGTGCATAATCTTTCCTTCCTTTGACCTGCCCAACTTGGGCTTACATCACCTCTCTCTGTGAGGCATAACATCTTGCATACCTCTCTCGGTAGCTTACATTAACTTTCTATGGGTATAAACCCTCTCTTACCTCAAAGGTAGTATACAATTACACACGTCCTCATCTAATGTCTAGGCTTATCTTACGTCACTCACCTACAACTAGGCTTATGACTCCTCTCATGTTCTAACATAGAACATACATACATCAAGGAAAACAATATATCCTAGTTTGTTTCTACGACTGTGTGGTTTGCATTATCTCTTTATTTAAATTTCACTTTCACCGCCTATTTTCTTAATTTGGCTGAGCTCTAGCCAAACAAGAGGCGTCCCTCTTGAAACAACCTTTAATTAATCCCCACCGGTCCAAGTGGGTTGACTACATCTCCGTTACAAGGAGGAGTCTCCTCTCTAACTTGTTCTTCTCTATGAAGAACCCCTTCTCCCTATGAAGAAGGTTGTTTTCCCCATGGGTGTCAGGGTGACGGTCCCCATCTCCCACCCCTGGGGGCCTCTTAGCCTTAAAACATAACTTATTGCCTTTATTGGGATCATAACTTTCCTTTAAAAACTCTTTCATAAAACCTTTTCATAAATAATCCTTTTCATAACCATTCTGAAACTCATCACTCCTTGGTGACATATAGGATTCTTAGCCCTTTGCACACCGTTGTACGCCGAGCGTGCGGCTCTCGGACGTGACTGGTACCGGGGAAGGTTCCATCTTATGTCACTGAGGCGATATCTTTTTCTAAAATCCTTTCTTGAAACTATAAACTTTGCTAAAAAGCCTTTTCTGAAACATAGGGGTAACTCCCCATCTTTTTACTAAGAGGCTTAGGTATAGTCTTAAGTGTTTTATGTATCTTTTATTAAAGATGGTTTATCGTAACATACAATCTCAAGCATATGCAACAACCACATGATTGCAATAAGGGTGCAAGCATAACATCACAAATACAACTACCATACAATAATCTAAACACCTCAAAACAACATAATTTCTTTAATATCACATCACTATATTTTCATAAGAAAACACAAGTCTAAGTGACTCATGTAGAGAAAAAGATAAACATATCATCATTTGAATAAACATCTAAAATCATTTAAATACTCAAAAAGGGAAATATTTTAAAAGAATTAAAACAAATATCAAATTCTAGCCCAGCCGGCCACAATCGCGGCCCAGCTGGAGATCCCTTAAATTTGTTCATTGTTCCTCTGTCACGTTTCGGCCCAGCTGCACCAAGTTTCGGCTGGGCTGAAACTCCACTGGAGCTAATTTCTCCTCTGCCCAATTTCAGCCCAGCTGCACCATGTTTCGGCTGGGCCGAAACTCCCCTGAAGCTCATTTTCTCCCTTCTAACGCATTCCGGCCCAGCTGAACCAAATTCCGGCTGGGCCGGGACGAACATGGGTTTACAAAAATGCAAGTTCTATGGCTATCAATGGCATACCCAATCATCCCAACCTTATAAAATCAAATCTTAAACACTTCTATTACATTTCTAACCGATTGATTTACTCAAAAACATCCTTAAACATGCATAATCATCAAAATCCCAATCCTCCAAACCTAAGGATTCAAAAGGGGAAAAAGGGATAATCAAGAGAACAAGAACCATGGAAGAATGGAGAAGACAAGGGGATGGATCACTCACCTTCCGGGACACGTAGAAATGAGTTCCCGGCACTGGGTCTTTAGATCTCTGCTCCATCTCCTCCTTCCTCTTCTTCCTCTTCTTCCCCTCTTCTCCTCCTTCTCTCTAACTCTTCTTCTTTCTTTTTCTTTCTCTCTCTAACTCTCCCTCTCCTCTTCTATTTAAAGCCAAGGTGCATGTGTGTGGCTTAGTGGGCCTTGGTCCATCTTGGGTCTTGGCTCCCCATCAGGGTCCTATTATCTTATTTTAAGGTAACTATTATTAATAATGCTTAAGGGTATCCTTAAACCATTAAATACCAAACTATTCTATAAAGATATCTCTTTATTATTTATTTCTAAGGTCCGTAAATTAGGGATGTTACAAATTGTCGTAGAAATATCAAAATTTCACGATATGTTTGGGAGGTGAAATAATAAAAAGATTATAATTTTTTTTGCGAGATCTAAAAAGACCATTCCCTTCCAAATTGGCATAAAATGAGAGAAGACCTAAACAAATTTCAGGATATCTCGTTTAATTTTATTAAAAAATGCATATCTCCTCTTATTAATAATGGAAATTATTATAAACGTTGTGAGAAAAAACTAATAAAGGAAACTATTAATGTGATTGTTATCTTTTTAATGTGACAGGAAATTGTTGTAGAAATATCCAAATTTCACGATATGTTTGGCAGGTGAAATAAAAAAAGATTATAATTTTTTTGTGAGATCTAAAAAGATCATTCCCTTCCAAATTGGCATAAAATGAGAGAAGACCTAAACAAAATTCAGGATATCTCGTTTAATTTAATTAAAAAATGCATATCTCCTCTTATTAATAATGGAAATTATTATAAACATTGTGATAAAAAACTAATAAAGAAAACTATTAATGTGATTGTTATCTTTTTAATGTGACTGGTAATTGTCATAGAAATACAAAAATTTCACGATATGTTTGGCAGATCAAATAATAAAAAGATTAGAATTTTTTTTGTAAGACCTAAAAAGATCATTCCCTTCCAAATTGGCATAAAATGAGAGAAGACCTAAACAAATTTCAGGATATCTCGTTTAATTTTATTAAAAAATACATATCTCCTCTTATTAATAATGGAAATTATTATAAACGTTGTGATAAAAAACTAATAAAGGAAACTATTAATGTCATTGTTATCTTTTTAATGTGACTGGTAATTGTCGTAGAAATATCCAAATTTCACGATATGTTTGGCAGGTGAAATAATAAAAAGATTATAATTTTTTTTGCGAGATCTAACCTTCGAAATTGGCATAAAATGAGAGAAGACCTAAACAAATTTCAGGATATCTCATTTAATTTTATTAAAAAAATGCATATCTCCTCTCATTAATAATGGAAATTATTATAAACGTTGTGATAAAACACTAATAAAGGAAATATTAATGTGATTGTTATCGTTTTAATGTGAATGGTAATTGTCGTCGAAATATCAAAATTTCACGATATGTTTGCGAGTGGAAATAATAAAAAGATTATAATTTTTTTTTGTGAGACCTAAAAAGATCATTCCCTTCCAAATTGGCATAAAATGAGAGAAGACCTAAACAAATTTCAGGATATCTCGTTTAATTTTATTAAAAAATGCATATCTCCTCTCATTAATAATGGAAATTATTATAAACGTTGTGATAAAACACTAATAAAGGAAACTATTAATGTGATTGTTATCGTTTTAATGTGAATGGTAATTGTCGTAGAAATATCAAAATTTCACGATATGTTTGCGAGGGGAAATAATAAAAAGATTATAATTTTTTTTTGTGAGACCTCAAAAGATCATTCCCTTCCAAATTGGCATAAAATGAGAGAAGACCTACACAAATTTCAGGATATCTCATTTAATTTTATTAAAAAAATGCATATCTCCTCTCATTAATAATGGAAATTATTATAAACGTTGTGATAAAAAACTAATAAAGGAAACTATTAATGTGATTGTTATCGTTTTAATGTGAATGGTAATTGTCGTCGAAATATCAAAATTTCACGATATGTTTGCGAGTGGAAATAATAAAAAGATTATAATTTTTTTTTGTGAGACCTAAAAAGATCATTCCCTTCCAAATTGGCATAAAATGAGAGAAGACCTAAACAAATTTCAGGATATCTCGTTTAATTTTATTAAAAAATGCATATCTCCTCTCATTAATAATGAAAATTATTATAAACATTGTGATAAAACACTAATAAAGGAAACTATTAATGTGATTGTTATCGTTTTAATGTGAATGGTAATTGTCGTAGAAATATCAAAATTTCACGATATGTTTGCGAGGGGAAATAATAAAAAGATTATAATTTTTTTTTGTGAGACCTCAAAAGATCATTCCCTTCCAAATTGGCATAAAATGAGAGAAGACCTACACAAATTTCAGGATATCTCATTTAATTTTATTAAAAAAATGCATATCTCCTCTCATTAATAATGGAAATTATTATAAACGTTGTGATAAAAAACTAATAAAGGAAACTATTAATGTGATTGTTATCTTTTTAATGTGACTGGTAATTGTCGTAGAAATATCAAAATGTCACGATATGTTTGGGAGGTGAAATAATAAAAAGATTATAATTTTTTTTGTGAGATCTAAAAAGATCATTCCCTTGCAAATTGGCATAAAATGAGAGAAGACCTAAACAAATTTCAGGATATCTCGTTTAATTTCATTAAAAATACATATCTCCTCTCATTAATAATGGAAATTATTATAAACGTTATGATAAAAAACTAATAAAGGAAACTATTAATATGATTGTTATCGTTTTAATGTGAATGGTAATTGTCGTAGAAATATCAAAATTTCACGATATGTTTGGGAGGTGAAATAATAAAAAGATTATAATTTTTTTTTGCGAGACCTAAAAAGACCATTCCCTTCCAAATTGGCATAAAATGAGAGAAGACCTAAACAAATTTCAGGATATCTCATTTAATTTTATTAAAAATGCATATCTCCTCCTATTAAGAATGGAAATTATTATAAACGTTGTGATAAAAAACTAATAAAGGAAACTATTAATGTGATTGTTATGTTTTTAATGTGACTGGTAATTGTTGTAGAAATATCAAAATTTCACGATATGTTTGGGAGGTGAAATAATAAAAAAATTATAATTTTTTTTGTGAGACCTTAAAAGATCATTCCCTTCCAAATTGGCGTAAAATGAGAGAAGACTATTAGGTTCTAAGACCTTGGACGATGTCCAACCCCTCGAATTTCAGTTTTGATGATAACAACTAAAGGATAAATTTTGAAGTATCTAATGATCTAGTTTGAGTATTATAGGATTTACGTCGTCCAATTCTGCAATGGTATTGTATCTCTCAAGCTTGGACTTTATGTTTTTAATAAGAAAAGCGTCCAAATGTGTTTTGCAAGAATTCTACAGGCAGCGTCCAATGCTCCTGTGAAAGCAAGCGTCCAACAATTAAATAACCATCTCTGTATTTTCTATCTTAAAATAATATTATAAGGAAATACGTTTTCAATGCTGACTCAATATAAGGCAACGGTCACTCTCTCATTTTTTAATAAGCCATTCTATTTGTCTTTTCGAATAGTACTGAACAGGAAAAGAAGAAGCTTCTCTCTGCAGAAAAAGTACAAGTACGAGAGGCGCTAAAAGTACGGCTGTCACTTCTATCTCTTCACCCTAAGTCAAAACGTGACAACGGTCACATGCTATGGAGAGAACCGCCCTTGGCAAAGGAACAGATCCCTCAACGGATACCTTTCAACAAGCTGACTATAAATAGAGGAATGAGCTCTTGTATCAGACTGACGAAAAATTCATAAAGAGCTGAATCTCTGTCAAAACGACTGGACGATCTATACTTAAGCAAAAAGAGCATTCTTCTTAGCTTTGCTAAGCGATTCTGTATATTCGTACTGACTGTAATATCCTCTCTGTGAGAGTTGAGTCTTACTTTCTATACTCAAACAATTCTGTTTGGAAAGCCAGGAGTGGCTTAGTGTTAAAGAATACTTGGGTTTGTGTTTAATCTCAAGGGGAGATTAAGGGTGTGCCAGAAGTGGCCTAGAGAATACTTGTAGCCAGAAGTGGCAAAGTTAGAATACTTGAGAGTAATCAGATCTTGATTAGTAGAACCCTTCAAAAGTTTTTGAAGGAGAACTGGACGTAGCTCAGTTGAGTGAACTAGTATAAAACTAAGTATTCTATTCTCTCGCCTTCTAGCTTACTTGCATATTCATTAAACTATCTCTTCAACATACTACGAAAGTGATTCTTTACACATTTTATCTAAGATTATTTATTACGTGTGTTCTAACTAAAAGCAAGAAGAGTAGTTTCATTGGACTGTTGTTTTTAAACTGCTGGACGATAGCATAATCTTCTATTTTACTAAGTTCTTGTAAAACTAAAAGATATACTATCTTCACATTAGTTAAAGTTTTCCAAAGAAATTTTAAATACACTATTCAACCCCCTTCTAGTGTATTTCTCTATATTTCAGTTGGCATCAGAGCTCGACCTCTTGGGTTGAGTACTTAGCAGTACAGAGGAAAGATCCTAAGAAAGATGGAAATCGAAGGACAAGCTGTGAACAGACCACCACTCTTCAAGGGTGTCAAATATGATTACTGGAAACAAAGAATGATAGCATTCTTTGAATCTAGCCATATTGACATGTGGGAAGTTGTGGAAATGGGCGACTATATTCCACTTGATGCGAACCTCAACGAAATCCCAAAGGCTAGATGGACGGAAGAGCAAAAACAAAGATTTTATCTCAACTCCAGAGCCAGAAACATCATCATGTGTGCACTGAGCGAACAAGAATACAACAAGGTGCACAGTCTCAAAAGCGCAAAACAAATGTGGGACACTCTTGCGTTAACGTATGAGGGTTCCACTCAGGTAAAACGTAACAAACTCAGTCTCCTTACTCGTCAATATGAGTTGTTTAGTATGGAAGAAAATGAGGACATACAAAGTATGTTTGGACGGTTTCAAACCATACTAAATGAACTTAGAGCACATGGTAAAGATTACAATAACTATGAACATATTGACAAAATTCTAAGAAGTTTGCCTAGGAAATGGAGACCACAGGTTACAGCCTTGAGAACAAAAAAGGAACTGGACGATATGTCCCTAGAAGAACTCGTGGGAACTCTCAAGGTGCATGAACTAGAACTGCATCAAGATAGTGATGGTAAAAAAAATAGGTCTCTGGCGCTCAGCGTCCAGAAGCCAAGGAAAGCATCATCGTCCAAAGCCATGCAAGCTGAAACATCATCAGATGAACAATATGAAGATGATGACTCAGACGAGAATGATGAACTATCCTTTATATCCAAAAGGATACATGCTATGTGGAAGAAGAAAGGTGGATCCAGATGGAGAAACCTAAAGAGGAAAGACTTCAAAGAAAAGAAGGAGAAGAGTCCAATTGTATGCTACGAATGCAAAAAGCAAGGACACTTCAAATCAGAATGCCCAGATCTCGACAAAAACAAGGACAAGAAGAAGAAATTCTTCAGCAAAGGAAAGGGCAAGAAAGTTCTGATGTCCACATGGGAAGACCTGGACGATGACTCATCACCGGACGATGGAGAAGAAGAGGAAGCACACATATGTCTGATGGCAGACACCTTAACTGATTCTTCTGAACCAGAAGAAGAAGATGAGACATGCTTAACAGCAGGAAAGAAACTCCAATCATGGTACCTGGACAGTGGGTGCTTACATCACATGACAGGAGAAAGGTGTATGTTCCAAAGCCTCCTACCCAAGACTGGTGGGACAGTCACTTTTGGAGGGAATCAGAAAGGGATGATAGCTGGCGTAGGTAAGATTGTTGAAGAATCAAATGCACCACTGGACGGTTCAGTCGCAGAACAAAGAGAACCAAATGGACGTAACTGGCAAATGAAGAAACATCATCCACAGGAGCAAATCATTGGAGATCCAAAAGACAGAGTCAAAACCAGATCTTCACTTCAACGACAGCAAGGTCACACAGCATTCATATCTCAAATAGAACCTAAGACTGTGGACGATGCCTTAGAAGATGAAGGCTGGGTCAAAGCAATGCAAGAAGAACTTGACCAATTTCAAAAGAACAATGTCTGGAAGCTAGTAGAACTCCCCAACTACAAAGAAGCGGTAGGAGCAAAGTGGGTGTTCAGAAACAAGCTGGACGAAGCAGGTAATGTTGTGAGAAACAAAGCAAGGTTGGTAGCAAAAGGTTACTCACAACAAGAAGGTATAGATTATACTGAAACTTATGCTCCCGTTGCACGTCTGGAGGCAATCCGCATTCTACTGTCATTTGCAGCTCATAGCAATATGAAGCTATATCAAATGGACGTAAAAAGTGCATTCCTCAATGGACTCATAAAGGAAGAAGTCTATGTGGAACAACCCCCAGGATTTGAAAGTGATGATTTTCCAAACCATGTTTTTAAACTTAACAAAGCCTTATATGGGTTGAAATAAGCCCCTAGAGCTTGGTATGAAAAACTCAGCACATTTCTGTCAGAAAATGGTCTTTCAAGAGGAAAAGTAGACACTACGTTATTTCGCAAAGACTACTCTTCTGATTTTATTATTGCACAAATATATGTTGATGATATCATATTTGGTGCCACTAATGAGTCTTTCTGTGAAGATTTTGCCAAATTAATGCAAACAGAGTTCGAGATGAGCATCATGGGTGAGCTGAAATTCTTCCTTGGACTCCAAATCAAACAAACTGAAAAGGGAATATATATACATCAGACTAAGTATGTCAAAGAGCTACTAAAGAAGTACAAGATGGACGATGCAAAACCAATGAAAACTCCTATGCATCCAACAATAGTACTTGGACTGGACGACAACTCAAAGAAAGTAGATAATACTTTATACAGAGGTATGATAGGATCACTCCTATACCTCACAGCGTCTAGACCTGACACCATGTTCAGCGTATGCTTATGTGGCAGATTTCAATCTGACCCAAGGGAAGTTCACTTAACTACTGTTAAAAGAATCTTTCGATATCTTGCTGGAACCACTAACCTTGGGTTATATTTCAAAAGGCAGAAAAATTTCAGGCTAATAGGATACTGTGATGCTGATTATGCTGGAGATCGAATTGAAAGAAAAAGCACCAGTGGAGGGTGTCACTTCATCGGTGGTAATCTAGTCTCCTGGACATGCAAGAAGCAAGGAACCATTGCTCTGTCCACTGCTGAAGCAGAGTATATTTCAGCTGCAAAATGCTATTCTCAAATCTTGTGGATCAAACATCAACTTGAGGACTACAACATATATGAGAGTAACATTCCTATATTCTGTGATAGTAAAGCTGCCATAAATCTTTCTAAAAATCCCATATTGCATTCAAGGGCCAAACATATAGAGATTAAACATCACTTTATAAGAGACCATGTTCAAAAGGGTACTGTGGAATTACACTTTGTAACCACAGATAATCAGCTTGCTGATATATTCACCAAACCCCTTACTGAAGACAAGTTAATCCTTCTGAGGGACAAACTTGGCATGGACTCTGTAAAGGAATGATTAATGTAACCCCCCTTTTTTTTTATAAAACATAATTTAACTATTTAATTCATTTTATATATTTATTTCAAAGTTCTGATACGATCTCTTACACTCCAAAATATGTTCTGTAATTTACATCATTAAAATTTATATAAACACTGCTACAAAATAATTCTAACTACTACAAATTATTGTCTACCCAAAATAGTCCCATCCTATATGCTCTGGAATTTCTGCATCTTCATCATATAACTATATCTTCAAGCACCTGCAATTCACACTCCCCTAGAATCTGGGGACAGCATTACAGGATCAGGCATTTAATTTCTCATAGAATTAAAACAATTTCAAACAAATACATATCATAACAATATAATTAGTTATACACATAATTAAATGCAGTATGATTTATGCAATGCAGTTTTTGACTCAAATTCGTTTTGACCCTGCTCCATGGAGACTTCCCCTTTGAGTGTTTAGTAAGTAACTGGCCTACCATTACGTACTGCAATTCAGCTATCAGCCCCTACTAAACGCGAATAAACTAAACAGAATTAGGAGATCAGATACCCGGAAGGCCACCACGACCGCATCTCTGTCCAGATTACAGCCACATATGGAATTGCCAATATCCTTCACCCCACAGACTATATAATCACAGACTATACAGCCCTGTCTAACTTATTCTGCTCACCCCAAAGATTCAATTCTCAAATCATATTCATTTCACATGACTACCGCAGTCCCGGTTAGTCAACAAAATCATTTCTCATATATCAACTCGTTTCTCATGACTACCGCAATCCCGGTTAGTCAACATAATTCTTTCTCAATCATTTTCATTTCACATGACTACCGCAGTCCCGGTTAGTCAACATAATTCTTTCTTTTCTTTCTTTTCTTTTCTTTTCTTTCTTTTCATGGCTACCGAAATCCCGGTTAGCCAACATCAATTATTTTTCACTTGAATCTTTATAAATCCCCCAAAAAGACTCATGCAACGAATTATGTTCATGATCACAATTAAATAAATAATTTGTACACATTAATATACAAGAATACAAAAATTAAGCAATTTACCTTATAACATTAGTATTTTAATCATTTCCGAAAATGCCCTCAATCTTTTTCCAAAATACCCAATGTGTCCCTACATGTAAAATGACCATTTTGCCCTTGGTTTTACAAAAATTTCCACATAATATCCCTTGTATTTAGGGCTGGCCGAATGGTCTCACTACCATTCTCAACATATTTTCCAAAGTAACAACTTCCAATTCCAACCAAAAATCAACCAAATCACAATTTCAATCAAAATTCAACAAACCAAATTTCAACCATCACAACACATCAAAAATTCAATCAAACATCATTCCACTCCATGAATTACAATCACAAGCATCAAAAACACAAAACCCCTAAATCAATTTCAAGTTTTCATGATTCTAGGTCAAAATTTTAATCTAAGCCTACAACATGTTTTCTTCTAATTCCAAGGGTTCTAATTGAAATTA
Organism: Pueraria montana var. lobata; assembly: GCA_026413185.1. Classification (NCBI taxonomy): domain Eukaryota; kingdom Viridiplantae; phylum Streptophyta; class Magnoliopsida; order Fabales; family Fabaceae; genus Pueraria; species Pueraria montana. The sequence continues at coordinate 72,010,257 of CM048646.1, read as the reverse complement.
AATGCCTAGATCCTTACCTTAAACTCTTTAATTGAAGAAAAAGCCTTGAATTCCTTTCTCCCTCACTCCTTGGTCTTGTATGAATTTTTGAGATTTCCTCCAATTTCTTTTCCTTTTTGCCGATTAGCTTAGGGTTTAGGAAGTTTGGATGGTTTGGTTTCTTAATTTGGGATGAGATGATGAAGTTAAGATGAAATTGAAATGAAAACTGCAGCTTCTGGGTTTGGAGAGCTCAAGGTTCTGTTTTGAGAGAAAATAGCTTTTTGTGACTTTTTCTCCTTTTACTTAAGTTAAATGCTTCTTAAAACAAATTATTAACTAAATTGGACTTTGCCTTCAAGTCCAGCTGCTGCCCTGCACGTCCAGCAGCTCATTTGGACCAAGGGAAGTCCACTTGCCAAGCCTTTCCAGCCCACTTGGACAGCCAAGGAGTTCCAAGTCACTTGCCTACCCCAAAAGTCAACATTTCAAGCACTTTGTAGAAATTTCTAGAAGGTAATTAGGGCTGCTAATTATTTTACAATGTGATTAGAATTTGAAGAAAATAACATCACCATTGGATTCCTCACTATCAAAAACCTTGGGGTAGTGTCTTACTTATCTCTTAATCCAAGCCTAATTAGCTTAATTTAGTGATCTTAGAAAAGCCTAAGTTGTCACTTTTTGATTGGTTAAGGTTCTAAATTAAAATTTTCTTGGTTAAACATTTTTAATAATTATTCTAAGTATATTACAATTATTAGATAATTCTATAGATATCATATGAATTTTCTCTAAATTTTCTGTCTTAGAATTTTACCGTAATAATTCGTCAAAGTTCTAACTTTCAGAAAATCCTAACAATTCTGAATAAGCATTTTAATTCTTTATCTGTATATATTTTTAATCTATATTCTATTACCTTTCTTTTAAGTTATAAATGAGTTCAAAATTCTATACTTGAAAATTTACCCTGGACAGCTGTCTGACATAGCAGTCCAGTCAACTATCAATTTCGGCAAAAATAAAGACATTTGGAAATTCAGAAAATTCTTCTGAGTAGAACTGTATTAATTTCATTAAGAGAATATGTACATAAGGTTTCTATAAAATATAGTGCATAAATGTTAATAATATACATATATAAATGCGTACAATTAATAAAATGAGGATGTTACAATTCTCCCCTACTAATAAAAATTTCGTCCTCGAAATTTCTAATACAAATATATAACCATACAACTATACAACAAAATAACTATACAAACAAATGAGGATATGTTTCTTTCATTTTTTCCTCTAACTCCCATGTAGCATCACCTCTGATATCATCCCAAATAACCTTAACTAGAGAAATTTCTTTACCTCTCAGGTACTTAATCCTTCTGTCCTCAATCTTAATAGGCTTTGTTTCAAATGTTAGGTTTTCCTTTCTCTTCTAATGTACAGGCTCTTAAGAGATCTTCTAATGTCCGAATAGTCCTTTCTGTTTGACCATCAATCTTAGGGTGTTATACTAAACTAAGATAAAATTTTACTTCTTAAAGCGTTCTGAAAATCTTTCCAAAAATTTAAAAATAAAGCTAGGGTCTTTATTAGACTCTATACTAGTAGGTACTCCAGATAATCTAATTATTTCCTTTAAGTACAATTAAGCTAATTTTTCTAAAGAATACCTAATATTTATTGAAAGCAAAATGTACTAATTTAGTTAATCTATCTACAATTACTCAAATGGTATCAAAATTCCTATGTGTTCTAGGTAATCCTACCACAAAATCTATTGATATACTATTCCGTTTCCATATAGGTATCTCTAAAGGATGTAACAGATCAAAGGGTTTCTGATATTCAATCTTTGCTTTCTAACATGTTAAACATCTAGCCACATATTCTGCTACATCTCTCTTCATCCTAGACCACCAAAACATTCCCTTTAAATCTTTATATATTTTTGTTGTTCTAGGATGAATACTAAGTTTACTTTTGTGCCCTTCCTCCAAAATTAATTCCTTAAATTCTTGATCATTAGGTACACAAATTCTATTTTAAACCTAATAATTATATCCATTCCTAAATTAAATCCTTTTTCCTTACCTGATCCCATTAATCCTTTCTTTTCTGGAATACATTCATCTGCATCTTGTTTCTTCCTAATTTCTTCCAAAAATTCATTAGTGATGGTAATAATTCCAAATGGAATTTTATCCTTTTTCCTAACTGTACATAGATTTAAATCTCTAAATTATTCTATTAACTCTAATTCTTTAATCCTCATAGTTGACATATGCACAATTTTCCTACTTAAAGCATCTTCTACTCATTAGCCTCTATTGGATGATACCTTAATTGAAAATCATAATCTTTAATAAACTCCATCCATCTTCTTTTTCTCCTTTCCAAATTTTTTTTTTTAAACAAATATTTTAAACACTTATGATCACTATATATACATCAAATATTGATCCACATAAATAATGTCTCCAAATCTTCAAAGCAAAAACTATAGCTGCTAACTCCAAATCATGAGTAGGATAATTTCTCTCATGTGATTTCAACCGCCTAGATGCATAAGCTACCACTTTCTTATTTTATATCAACACACATCTTAACCCTAGAGATGAAACATCACAGTATACCTCATAGGATTCATTTAGGTCGGGTAAAACTAAAACTAGTGAGGTAGTCAATTTATGTTTCAATTCTTCGAAAATTTTCTCACAACTCTCACTCCAAATAAAATTCTATTAAGGGTTCAGCTATCTTAGAAAATCCTTCAATCAATCTTCTATAATATCCATCAAATCTTAAGAACTACTAATCTCAGTTATTGTCTTAGGCCTTTCCCATTCTAAAACTGCTTCTACCTTAGAAAAATCTACACTTAGTTCATCTTTAGAAATTAAATGTCCTAAAATTTTCACTTCCTCCAACCAAAATTCACACTTAGACAATTTAGCATATAATTTTCTATCTTTTAAAATTTCTAATATTATTCTAAGATGATTTTCATGTTCTTCTTTATTTTTAGAATATATTAATATATCATCTGTAAATACTACTACAAAATGATCTAAGTATGGTCCAAACACCCTATTCATATAATCCAACACTGCTGGGCCATTAGTCACTCCAAATGGCATCACTTGATATTCATAATGTCCATATCTAGTCCTAAAAGCAGTCTTGGGTATATCCTCCTTTTTACTGTAATTTATTGGTACCCAGACCTTAAATCTATTTTAGAGAAAATTGTTGCTCCTCTAAGTTGGTCCATTAAATCATCTATTCTAGGTAAAGGATATTTATTCTTTATAGTTACTTTATTTAATTGTCTATAATCTATACATAACCTAGATCCTCCATCTTTCTTTTTAACTAATAATACTGAGGCTCACCATAGGGACACACTAGGCCTTACAAACTGTTTTTCTAATAATTCTTCCAATTGTTTCTTTAACTCGATTAATTTCAATAATGACATTCTATATGGTTGCATAGAAATTGGTCTAGTACCAGGCATCAAATCTATACTAAATTCTATTATCTTTCAGGACGCAAACCAGAAACATCATCAGAAAAATTTCAGGATATTCATTTACAACTAGCACAGAGTCTATTTCAATTTTATCTCCTTAGTTCCAAGAGATGATAACATGTATTTTTGAATTTCACTTTTAAATAATATTTCCTTAGGTTGGATAGGCTTAAGTCTAGAAACATCAAGTTTAGGAAAAATTAAAGTTTTAGAAGCACAATCTATTAGAATATGGTTGGTTGCTAACCAATCCATTCCTAATATCACATCAAGGCCAGTTAAAGGCAAACAAATCAAGTTCACAACAAATGTTCTATCTCTGATGGTTATAACACAATTCAAACATAATTTAGAGGTTAGGGTTGATTTAAAAGTAGGCACAGAAACAAACAAAGTATAGGGTATTTTAAACATAATTAACATCCTCAACTTACAGCGGTATTTTAAAACCATAATTCCAACAAATCCCCATTAGAATGACTTTCAAAGTACTTTAAATTACTCAAATTCACTACTACCAATTTCATTGTTACTTGGGCTTAATTTCCAACATCAAAACACACACCCTTAGGCCTTCCACTCACTTACTCTTTCAACTAAAAAAAATTCTTAGGACCACTACTACTAACTTAGCATTTGAGTCCCATTCTACTCTCTTAATCACCACTTACACCATGGTAATGTAATTAAACAATGTTAAACCCGCAGGCTATTTTACTGCACCAAAAAATGCACTATTTTGATTCTAAATCATGTCCAAAACACAAAATTTCAAGTCCTAATAGTTAAGATATCAATCTTGCGACAAATTTATACTACAATACACTATTTCAGCCTTCAAAACACGTGAAAACATCCATTAGAACAATATGGCAATAACCATACTCTCAACATCTCATCATATTCCAAACATCAAGGTACCTTCAAAACTTTGTTTTCTTTCCTTTGTCAAACTCATCCATTATCCTATAAACTCAAATATTTAGACCTCTATTCTCAACCTTGATCTACTAACTCAGATCTTTAGATCTCCTTCCTCAACTAACTCAAGGGTATAACTCGTAACTTCACAATATAAGGAACATGGAAAATAACACAACTTGAACAATATTAAAATTTAGCATTAGGAGGGAAAAGTCATCTCGATTGAGTCCTGAGTGTGCACCCTCACAACTCTATCAAGATTTCCTTTCTTCCTTTCTGCCATCCCTTCCTTTCTTAGAATCTCAGCTATACTATTAGTTTCAACACTAGGATTTATAACTAGCCTTCCTCTTCTCATTTCTACATGTCTTAAAATTTCAGATCTAGTTACTACCCTTTTTCCCATAATATTCTTAACAAACAAAAATTCTAATCAGGGTAACACAGCAAAACACCTAATAGACCCACTACTCGCAAGTCCTAGAGATGCATAACCAGAGCTCTGATACCACTAATGTAACCCCCCCTTTTTTTTTATAAAACATAATTTAACTATTTAATTCATTTTATATATTTATTTCAAAGTTCTGATACGATCTCTTACACTCCAAAATATGTTCTGTAATTTACATCATTAAAATTTATATAAACACTGCTACAAAATAATTCTAACTACTACAAATTATTGTCTACCCAAAATAGTCCCATCCTATATGCTCTGGAATTTCTGCATCTTCATCATATAACTATATCTTCAAGCACCTGCAATTCACACTCCCCTAGAATCTGGGGACAGCATTACAGGATCAGGCATTTAATTTCTCATAGAATTAAAACAATTTCAAACAAATACATATCATAACAATATAATTAGTTATACACATAATTAAATGCAGTATGATTTATGCAATGCAGTTTTTGACTCAAATTCGTTTTGACCCTGCTCCATGGAGACTTCCCCTTTGAGTGTTTAGTAAGTAACTGGCCTACCATTACGTACTGCAATTCAGCTATCAGCCCCTACTAAACGCGAATAAACTAAACAGAATTAGGAGATCAGATACCCGGAAGGCCACCACGACCGCATCTCTGTCCAGATTACAGCCACATATGGAATTGCCAATATCCTTCACCCCACAGACTATATAATCACAGACTATACAGCCCTGTCTAACTTATTCTGCTCACCCCAAAGATTCAATTCTCAAATCATATTCATTTCACATGACTACCGCAGTCCCGGTTAGTCAACAAAATCATTTCTCATATATCAACTCGTTTCTCATGACTACCGCAATCCCGGTTAGTCAACATAATTCTTTCTCAATCATTTTCATTTCACATGACTACCGCAGTCCCGGTTAGTCAACATAATTCTTTCTTTTCTTTCTTTTCTTTTCTTTTCTTTCTTTTCATGGCTACCGAAATCCCGGTTAGCCAACATCAATTATTTTTCACTTGAATCTTTATAAATCCCCCAAAAAGACTCATGCAACGAATTATGTTCATGATCACAATTAAATAAATAATTTGTACACATTAATATACAAGAATACAAAAATTAAGCAATTTACCTTATAACATTAGTATTTTAATCATTTCCGAAAATGCCCTCAATCTTTTTCCAAAATACCCAATGTGTCCCTACATGTAAAATGACCATTTTGCCCTTGGTTTTACAAAAATTTCCACATAATATCCCTTGTATTTAGGGCTGGCCGAATGGTCTCACTACCATTCTCAACATATTTTCCAAAGTAACAACTTCCAATTCCAACCAAAAATCAACCAAATCACAATTTCAATCAAAATTCAACAAACCAAATTTCAACCATCACAACACATCAAAAATTCAATCAAACATCATTCCACTCCATGAATTACAATCACAAGCATCAAAAACACAAAACCCCTAAATCAATTTCAAGTTTTCATGATTCTAGGTCAAAATTTTAATCTAAGCCTACAACATGTTTTCTTCTAATTCCAAGGGTTCTAATTGAAATTAAATGCCTAGATCCTTACCTTAAACTCTTTAATTGAAGAAAAAGCCTTGAATTCCTTTCTCCCTCACTCCTTGGTCTTGTATGAATTTTTGAGATTTCCTCCAATTTCTTTTCCTTTTTGCCGATTAGCTTAGGGTTTAGGAAGTTTGGATGGTTTGGTTTCTTAATTTGGGATGAGATGATGAAGTTAAGATGAAATTGAAATGAAAACTGCAGCTGCTGGGTTTGGAGAGCTCAAGGTTCTGTTTTGAGAGAAAATAGCTTTTTGTGACTTTTTCTCCTTTTACTTAAGTTAAATGCTTCTTAAAACAAATTATTAACTAAATTGGACTTTGCCTTCAAGTCCAGCTGCTGCCCTGCACGTCCAGCAGCTCATTTGGACCAAGGGAAGTCCACTTGCCAAGCCTTTCCAGCCCACTTGGACAGCCAAGGAGTTCCAAGTCACTTGCCTACCCCAAAAGTCAACATTTCAAGCACTTTGTAGAAATTTCTAGAAGGTAATTAGGGCTGCTAATTATTTTACAATGTGATTAGAATTTGAAGAAAATAACATCACCATTGGATTCCTCACTATCAAAAACCTTGGGGTAGTGTCTTACTTATCTCTTAATCCAAGCCTAATTAGCTTAATTTAGTGATCTTAGAAAAGCCTAAGTTGTCACTTTTTGATTGGTTAAGGTTCTAAATTAAAATTTTCTTGGTTAAACATTTTTAATAATTATTCTAAGTATATTACAATTATTAGATAATTCTATAGATATCATATGAATTTTCTCTAAATTTTCTGTCTTAGAATTTTACCGTAATAATTCGTCAAAGTTCTAACTTTCAGAAAATCCTAACAATTCTGAATAAGCATTTTAATTCTTTATCTGTATATATTTTTAATCTATATTCTATTACCTTTCTTTTAAGTTATAAATGAGTTCAAAATTCTATACTTGAAAATTTACCCTGGACAGCTGTCTGACATAGCAGTCCAGTCAACTATCAATTTCGGCAAAAATAAAGACATTTGGAAATTCAGAAAATTCTTCTGAGTAGAACTGTATTAATTTCATTAAGAGAATATGTACATAAGGTTTCTATAAAATATAGTGCATAAATGTTAATAATATACATATATAAATGCGTACAATTAATAAAATGAGGATGTTACAATTAACATCTACATGATGCGTCCAATAAAACCATAGTGTCCAAAGGACATGTCGTCCAAGGAACACTAGAGTCATGCACATGCATTACATATATTTCACTTAAGTCCAATATGTGGACGATGCGTTTTTTTTTATCTTAATCTTCTCTTTTGATTCAAATAATCAAAACGGATCGTTTTAAGAAGTAAGTATGAGCTAATACTCTATGCCGAGTCATCAAAATGCCTGTAACCGTACACAGTTATCCACATTCTTCGCACGTCTCATCATGGCGGGTTTTATGGCGTCAGTTACTTTTTCAAATATTCAAAAAGCCCAAAACCGTTTCATATCCTCCAAACAAAGCCCAAATATACTCTTATCAATTCATCACAGAAAAACACAACCATATCAACCTTCTCTGAGAATATCATCACCCTAAACACACTCTCTCTCTTTCTCTCAGAAACCCAAAACCCTCTCAGAAAACCTAAAAATCCAAACTTTACTAGCATGGCAAACTCTGCAAACTCAAGCAACTCAGAACTCGACATCCTCACCTACCCTGAAACCACTGTTGTGTGCCAAGGAGCTGCTACAGTGCACATTGAGCACTTCTTCGACATCGAAAAGCTTGAGAAGCTGGGACTAAACCTGAACGAGAGCCTTCTGAGGTGTGGAATCAGAGGCTACTTCAATGAAAACCAGAAGATATTCCCTGAGTTGATCAGAATGTTCTGGAGGAATGCCAAGTTCCAGAGCTCAAGGGAGCTCGTGGCCACGATTCTTGGACGAGAGGTGACTCTGTCCATCGAGACCATTGCAAAGGTGACTAGTTGCATTAGGGAGCAGAACCAGTATAGAACAGACTGGGCCAAGCAGTACGGCAATCACGTTGCGACCGTGCTTTGTAAGTCCAAATCCACCGAGTCAATAAAGATTGAATACAGGAACCTGTGTGAGGAAGCAAAAATCTGGCAGCAGGTGTGCAACAAGAGTATCCTGCACAAAGCTGGGTCTAAGGACTCAGTCACAGACTTACACAAGTTTGTGATATTTCATCTTATGGAAGGCATTCCCTTCAATCTCCCTCACATCATCTACGTCAATATCGTGAGAATGATGAAGTCTGTGGGTGGCAATGATGACATTTTCTACGCCGCCCTGATGAACAAGATCTTCTGGGATCAGAAGGTCTATCAACGCTTCTTTGATGAACTGGAAGAAGAAGCATACAAAGCTATTGTGAAGAAAGGGCCAATGGTAGCAACACAACAGCTGTTTGGTGAGTCCAACATAAAACCTATGAAGATCAAGCTAACAGCCAAGGTCTTAAGGGACCTGGACGAGGACACCATCAACAAGCAACGACATGAACAGAGCAAGATCATCTCCAATGATGAAGAAGAAGAGATTGATCTTCTTGGTATTGGCAGAAAGATCAAAAGGCTGATGGAGGAACAAGAGGGCAGAAAGATCACACGCCAAATGTCTCAGAAGCATGAGGAAGATGCTGAAAAGGAGAGAAGAACCAAGAAAAGACATGCTGAGACATCTACTGCTCAGTCCCCAGCAGGGAAGCGTCCAAGGACTGATACGTCCAAACCTGCTCAAGCTGAGAGGCATCCAAAGGCAGAACCAGTAAAGCTTGCTCCAGAAAAGCAAAAGGTACGAAAGCTTCAACTACTGGACGACTCTGATGATGATGACCAGATACCAATTGGTCAAATCATGAAGAAGGCAGAGGAGACAGAGGGTCCTCAGAAAAAGAAGCAGAAGGCACAACCTGCTAAACCAACTCCCTTTCCTACTAACGTGCCATGACGAGTAAAGACTCAGGCAGCAAGGCCAAAGAGAATTGCAGTTCTACCAACTTCCTCTCAAGACACCGACAACATATCCACCAGCACCCTACTACCAACAACACCCAGTGCTCCATCCACATCAACAACCCAGTATCCACCTCTTCGCTTGGACCTGTCCAAGTTTGTGCGTCCAAGGGATGCATGGAGGGATACATGGTCCCCATGGACTATACCCCCCAAGCAGAAAACCAAAGAAGAAAAAGACAGAGAACGTTTCCCGGTTGCATTCCTTACACGCAATGACCAGGATTACTGTAAGAAAGGTGATGTAATCCAGAGGCCTCTGCAAGAGCCTTTGAAGCGGCATTTTACTACTGCCTCAGCACCAGAGTGGACGAGGTATGTTTGCACTCAACCTCTTTCAGCTGCTTATTATGCTATGCCAAAAGGAACGATCATCAGCAACCCTCTGCCCAATTGGACGAGAGAAGTGTACCCACACTTGATACGCATGCCTCATCCTTACTCCTGTCCAACTGGAACTCAGCAAAAAGTGCGTCCAGCAGCAGAAGATCTGCAGAAACCAGAGGTGGAAGTTGCCTCTCGATTCACCAAGACGGTTGTGGAGCAGAAAGGGAAGGCTCCAAGAAAGATGAAAGCACCGTCCAAGAAGTCCTCTGTTAACAAGGATATTGAACTGGCTGCAGAGTTGCAGTTGGCCATTAAAGAAAGCCTGGACCCTTCTATAACAAGGCAGCGTCCAGATGCAGGGTGGGTCAAGGATGTTCAAATCTGGACTCCAATCACAAAGTTCCTGCCTCTACCAGCTGGAACTCCAGTGCTAAACTTCCAGCCAGGCGACTATGATGAACTTGGAAAACTTCTGCAACAAATGTATATACCAAACCAAGCCATCGCCTACCCACCAAACCTTCACATAAGCCGCGCCACAGAAATAAAGTTTGTACCAGACAGGGTATGTCCTAGACTACCTGTATATGATGTTGGTCGCAAGAAAGGCTACAAGTTCTACGGCATTGAGATGCCCAGCCGGGAAGAGAAAGTTGAAACCCTGCAAAAATCCTCCCACACCTGGGGTCATCTATTCGACAAGACTGGTAAGCTTACGCGTTCACTCAGAACCTTTGATTCCATTACCTTTTGGCGCCAGATCTTATGGAACGATTCCCAGCAAGCCTCATCCTCAGGCAGCTCCAAGGATGACTTTGTTCATCCCCCTCATGGTATAGAGGTGTTGCGTCCAGTCAAGACTCACCACTTCTCAGACACCTTTGCCTGCTTTCTGAAAGATTCAGATGATTATCTGGAGTTAATAAAGACTTTGCCAAAAATCAGAAGCAACAAAGTGTTTGATCTTCGAACATTGGATCGCACAGAGTTTGTGGAGGAACTCCAAACTCTGCATGAGGAGTACAAAGCAGAAGAAGCCACAGCAGCAGAACAAGCTCGTCTAGAGCAGCTGGCTCTTGAGGAAGCTAAGACCGCAACCATAGAAAAGGAAGATACGGTTGCTAAGTCGAAAGCTACACAGGCAGAGCTGGATGAAGCATCTGCCAAAGTAACAAAGGTGCTAGCTCATCTTGACCTGGACTCATCTGTACCAGTGGACGTGGAACACTTTGTCACGTCACATGAAGAACCTACCGTCCAATCTGGTAAGTCCGAGGATGATAGAGAGCTTGTTGTTGAAGCATCCAAGCAAATGGAAGCAACTGCAGCACAGCCTATTGCTGGAGATATCACCAGCTTCCCCATTGTTGATGCATCTACTGAAGCACATTCGGGCACACGACAACTCGTTCCCACCGGATCTTCAAGTCCAAGGGGCATCCAACCCTTGCGATTTGCTGAACCTCAAGGAGTCTCAGAAGATCGTGTTCACGAGATAGTGCAACAGGCTCTGAGGCAACAACAGCTGGAGACCGAAGCCGCTTTTCAAGCTTTTCAGCAAAGGCAACAGGCTGAGGCTGATCAACATCGTCTGATGCTGCAAAATGCCATCACTGAGCAGTTCATGAGTCTCTCCCAGACGCTTGTGAACCAGATTCAAAATACAGCAGCCACTTTGCTTGGACAAGTTGCTCATGCAGTTCCACCCGTCCAACCACAACCTCCACAACCAGCACCACCAATACAAGCACCACCAGAACAACCACCACCACCACAAGAACCACCTCCACAGCCATAAGGTGACCATGATGGCCCAATCATTTTCCATCTTTCAAACCTTTTTGTTAATGACAAAGGGGGAGAAATTGGAATTTTGATGTCATAGAAGTAAATAGCTAAACACTCTGTATATAAAATATATTGGCATATATTGACTTCTTTATCAAAACATGAGGTGTTTATTTCATAGATTCCGCATCCATATCCCTGATATGTTTTTCACTCTGATATCTGTTATACATGACATATACTTGCCTTTTATATTTCTCTGTTATCAGATGCATAAGAAATGTTGAACTCAGGGGGAGTACTTCATTTCAATTTTATACACTGGCATAACATAATCATCGCTAACTTGATTCATTGTATTCTAATATGATTATGTGTCTGTTAACATCAAAATTTACCATTATTTGTCATCATCAAAAAGGGGGAGATTGTTAGGTTCTAAGACCTTGGACGATGTCCAACCCCTCGAATTTCGGTTTTGATGATAACAACTAAAGGATAAATTTTGAAGTATCTAATGATCTAGTTTGAGTATTATAGGATTTACGTCGTCCAATTCTGCAATGGTATTGTATCTCTCAAACTTGGACTTTATGTTTTTAATAAGAAAAGCGTCCAAATGTGTTTTGCAAGAATTCTACAGGCAGCGTCCAATGCTCCTGTGAAAGCAAGCGTCCAACAATTAAATAACCATCTCTGTAGTTTCTATCTTAAAATAATATTATAAGGAAATACGTTTTCAATGCTGATTCAATATAAGGCAACGGTCACTCTCTCATTTTTTAATAAGCCATTCTATTTGTCTTTTCGAATAGTACTGAACAGGAAAAGAAGAAGCTTCTCTCTGCAGAAAAAGTACAAGTAGGAGAGGCGCTAAAAGTACGGCTGTCACTTCTATCTCTTCACCCTAAGTCAAAATGTGACAACGGTCACATGCTATGGAGAGAACCGCCCTTGGCAAAGGAACAGATCCCTCAACGGATACCTTTCAACAAGCTGACTATAAATAGAGGAATGAGCTCTTGTATCAGACTGACGAAAAATTCATAAAGAGCTGAATCTCTGTCAAAACGACTGGACGATCTATACTTAAGCAAAAAGAGCATTCTTCTTAGCTTTGCTAAGCGATTCTGTATATTCGTACTGACTGTAATATCCTCTCTGTGAGAGTTGAGTCTTACTTTCTATACTCAAACAATTCTGTTTGGAAAGCCAGGAGTGGCTTAGTGTTAAAGAATACTTGGGTTTGTGTTTAATCTCAAGGGGAGATTAAGGGTGTGCCAGAAGTGGCCTAGAGAATACTTGTAGCCAGAAGTGGCAAAGTTAGAATACTTGAGAGTAATCAGATCTTGATTAGTAGAACCCTTCAAAAGTTTTTGAAGGAGAACTGGACGTAGCTCAGTTGAGTGAACCAGTATAAAACTAAGTATTCTATTCTCTCGCCTTCTAGCTTACTTGCATATTCATTAAACTATCTCTTCAACATACTACGAAAGTGATTCTTTACACATTTTATCTAAGATTATTTATTACGTGTGTTCTAACTAAAAGCAAGAAGAGTAGTTTCATTGGACTGTTGTTTTTAAACTGCTGGACGATAGCATAATCTTCTGTTTTACTAAGTTCTGTAAAACTAAAAGATATACTATCTTCACATTAGTTAAAGTTTTCCAAAGAAATTTTAAATACACTATCCAACCCCCCTTCTAGTGTATTTCTCTATATTTCAGTTGGCATCAGAGCTCGACCTCTTGGGTTGAGTACTTAGCAGTACAGAGGAAAGATCCTAAGAAAGATGGAAAACGAAGGACAAGCTGTGAACAGACCACCACTCTTCAAGGGTGTCAAATATGATTACTGGAAACAAAGAATGATAGCATTCTTTGAATCTAGCCATATTGACATGTGGGAAGTTGTGGAAATGGGCGACTATATTCCACTTGATGTGAACCTCAACGAAATCCCAAAGGCTAGATGGACGGAAGAGCAAAAACAAAGATTTTATCTCAACTCCAGAGCCAGAAACATCATCATGTGTGCACTGAGCGAACAAGAATACAACAAGGTGCACAATCTCAAAAGCGCAAAACAAATGTGGGACACTCTTGCGTTAACGTATGAGGGTTCCACTCAGGTAAAACGTAACAAACTCAGTCTCCTTACTCGTCAATATGAGTTGTTTAGTATGGAAGAAAATGAGGACATACAAAGTATGTTTGGACGGTTTCAAACCATACTAAATGAACTTAGAGCACATGGTAAAGATTACAATAACTATGAACATATTGACAAAATTCTAAGAAGTTTGCCTAGGAAATGGAGACCACAGGTTACAGCCTTGAGAACAAAAAAGGAACTGGGCGATATGTCCCTAGAAGAACTCGTGGGAACTCTCAAGGTGCATGAACTAGAACTGCGTCAAGATAGTGATGGTAAAAAAAATAAGTCTCTGGCGCTCAGCGTCCAGAAGCCAAGGAAAGCATTATCGTCGAAAGCCATGCAAGCTGAAACATCATCAGATGAACAATATGAAGATGATGACTCAGACGAGAATGATGAACTATCCTTTATATCCAAAAGGATACATGCTATGTGGAAGAAGAAAGGTGGATCCAGATGGAGAAACCTAAAGAGGAAAGACTTCAAAGAAAAGAAGGAGAAGAGTCCAATTGTATGCTACGAATGCAAAATGCCAGGACACTTCAAATCAGAATGCCCAGATCTTGTAAAACTAAAAGATATACTATCTTCACATTAGTTAAAGTTTTCCAAAGAAATTTTAAATACACTATTCAACCCCCCTTCTAGTGTATTTCTCTATATTTCAAAGACCTAAACAAATTTCAGGATATCTCATTTAATTTTATTAAAAAAATGCATATCTCCTCTCATTAATAATGGAAATTATTATAAATGTTGTGATAAAAAACTAATAAAGGAAACTATTAATGTGATTGTTATCTTTTTAATGTGACTGGAAATTGTCGTAGAAATATCAAATTCTCATGATATGTTTGGGAGGTGAAATAATAAAAAGATTATAATTTTTTTTGTGAGATCTAAAAAGATCATTCCCTTCCAAATTGGCATAAAATGAGAGAAGACCTAAACAAATTTCAGGATATCTCGTTTAATTTTATTAAAAAATGCATATCTCCTCTCATAAATAATGGAAATTATTATAAGCGTTGTGATGAAAAACTAATAAAGGAAACTATTAATGTGATTGTTCTCGTTTTAATGTGAATGGTAATTGTCGTAGAAATATCAAAATTTCACGATATGTTTCCGAGGGGAAATACAAAAAAGATTATAATTTTTTTTGTGAGACCTAAAAAGATCATTCCCTTCCAAATTGGCATAAAATGAGAGAAGACCTAAACAAATTTCAGGATATCTCGTTTAATTTTATTAAAAAATGCATATCTCCTCTTATTAATAATGGAAATTATTATAAACGTTGTGATAAAAAACTAATAAAGGAAACTATTAATGTGATTGTTATCTTTTTAATGTGACTGGAAATTGTTGTAGAAATATCCAAATTTCACGATATGTTTGGCAGGTGAAATAATAAAAAGATTATAATTTTTTTTGCGAGATCTAAAAAGATCATTCCCTTCGAAATTGGCATAAAATGAGAGAAGACCTAAACAAATTTCAGGATATCTCATTTAATTTTATTAAAAAAATGCATATCTCCTCTCATTAATAATGAAAATTATTATAAACGTTGTGATAAAACACTAATAAAGGAAACTATTAATGTGATTGTTATCTTTTTAATGTGACTGGTAATTGTCGTAGAAATATCAAAATGTCACGATATGTTTGGGAGGTGAAATAATAAAAAGATTATAATTTTTTTTGTGAGATCTAAAAAGATCATTCCCTTGCAAATTGGCATAAAATGAGAGAAGACCTAAACAAATTTTAGGATATCTCGTTTAATTTCATTAAAAATACATATCTCCTCTCATTAATAATGAAAATTATTATAAACTTTGTGATAAAAAACTAATAAAGGAAACTATTAATGTGATTGTTATCGTTTTAATGTGAATGGTAATTGTCGTCGAAATATCAAAATTTCACGATATGTTTGCAAGTGGAAATAATAAAAAGATTATAATTTTTTTTTGTGATACCTAAAAAGATCATTCCCTTCCAAATTGGCATAAAATGAGAGAAGACCTAAACAAATTTCAGGATATCTCGTTTAATTTCATTAAAAATACATATCTCCTCCCATTGATAATGAAAATTATTATAAACTTTGTGATAAAAAACTAATAAAGGAAACTATTAATGTGATTGTTATCGTTTTAATGTGAATGGTAATTGTCGTCGAAATATCAAAATTTCACGATATGTTTGCGAGTGGAAATAATAAAAAGATTATAATTTTTTTTTGTGATACCTAAAAAGATCATTCCCTTCCAAATTGGCATAAAACGAGAGAAGACCTAAACAAATTTCAGGATATCTCGTTTAATTTCATTAAAAATACATATCTCCTCCCATTAATAATGGAAATTATTATAAACGTTGTGATAAAAAACTAATAAAGGAAACTATTAATGTGAATGTTATGTTTTTAATGTGACTAGTAATTGTCGTAGAAATATCCAAATTTCACGATATGTTTGGGAGGTGAAATAATAAAAAGATTATAATTTTTTTTGTGAGATCTAAAAAGATCATTCCCTTCCAAATTGGCATAAAATGAGAGAAGACCTAAATAAATTTCAGGATATCTCGTTTAATTTAATTAAAAAATGCATATCTCCTCCTATTAAGAAAGGAAATTATTATAAACGTTGTGATAAAAAACGAATAAAGGAAACTATTAATGTGATTGTTATCTTTTTAATGTGACTGGTAATTGTCGTAGAAATATCAAAATTTCACGGTATGTTTGGGAGGTGAAATAATAAAAACATTATAATTTTTTTTGTGAGACCTTAAAAGATCATTCCCTTCCAAATTGGCATAAAATGAGAGAAGACCTAAATAAATTTCAGGATATCTCGTTTAATTTAATTAAAAAATGCATATCTCCTCCTATTAAGAAAGGAAATTATTATAAACGTTGTGATAAAAAACGAATAAAGGAAACTATTAATGTGATTGTTATCTTTTTAATGTGACTGGTAATTGTCGTAGAAATATCAAAATTTCACGGTATGTTTGGGAGGTGAAATAATAAAAACATTATAATTTTTTTTGTGAGACCTTAAAAGATCATTCCCTTCCAAATTGGCATAAAATGAGAGAAGACCTAAACAAATTTCAGGATATCTCGTTTAATTTTATTAAAAAAATGCATATCTCCTCTCATTAATAATGGAAATTATTATAAACGTTGTGATAAAAAACTAATAAAGGAAACTATTAATGTGATTGTTATCTTTTTAATGTGACTGGTAATTGTCGTAGAAATATCAAATTGTCACGATATTTTTGGGAGGTGAAATAATAAAAAAATTATAATTTTTTTTGTGAGATCTAAAAAGATCATTCCCTTCCAAATCGGCATAAAATGAGAGAAGACCTAAACAAATTTTAGGATATCTCGTTTAATTTCATTAAAAATACATATCTCCTCTCATTAATAATGAAAATTATTATAAACTTTGTGATAAAAAACTAATAAAGGAAACTATTAATGTGATTGTTATCGTTTTAATGTGAATGGTAATTGTCGTCGAAATATCAAAATTTCACGATATGTTTGCGAGTGGAAATAATAAAAAGATTATAATTTTTTTTTGTGATACCTAAAAAGATCATTCCCTTCGAAATTGGCATAAAATGAGAGAAGACCTAAACAAATTTCAGGATATCTCGTTTAATTTCATTAAAAATACATATCTCCTCCCATTAATAATGGAAATTATTATAAATGTTGTGATAAAAAACTAATAAAGGAAACTATTAATATGATTGTTATCGTTTTAATGTGAATGGTAATTCTCGTAGAAATATCGAAATTTCACGATATGTTTGGGAGGTGAAATAATAAAAAGATTATAATTTTTTTTTGCGAGACCTAAAAAGACCATTCCCTTCCAAATTGGCATAAAATGAGAGAAGACCTAAACAAATTTCAGGATATCTCATTTAATTTTATTAAAAAATGCATATCTCCTCCTATTAAGAATGGAAATTATTATAAATGTTGTGATAAAAAACTAATAAAGGAAACTATTAATGTGAATGTTATGTTTTTAATGTGACTAGTAATTGTCGTAGAAATATCCAAATTTCACGGTATGTTTGGGAGGTGAAATAATAAAAAGATTATAATTTTTTTTGTGAGATCTAAAAAGATCATTCCCTTCCAAATTGGCATAAAATGAGAGAAGACCTAAATAAATTTCAGGATATCTCGTTTAATTTAATTAAAAAATGCATATCTCCTCCTATTAAGAAAGGAAATTATTATAAACGTTGTGATAAAAAACGAATAAAGGAAACTATTAATGTGATTGTTATCTTTTTAATGTGACTGGTAATTGTCGTAGAAATATCAAAATTTCACGGTATGTTTGGGAGGTGAAATAATAAAAACATTATAATTTTTTTTGTGAGACCTTAAAAGATCATTCCCTTCCAAATTGGCATAAAATGAGAGAAGACCTAAACAAAATTCAGGATATCTCGTTTAATTTAATTAAAAAATGCATATCTCCTCTTATTAATAATGGAAATTATTATAAACATTGTGATAAAAAACTAATAAAGAAAACTATTAATGTGATTGTTATCTTTTTAATGTGACTGGTAATTGTCATAGAAATACAAAAATTTCACGATATGTTTGGCAGATCAAATAATAAAAAGATTAGAATTTTTTTTGTAAGACCTAAAAAGATCATTCCCTTCCAAATTGGCATAAAATGAGAGAAGACCTAAACAAATTTCAGGATATCTCGTTTAATTTTATTAAAAAATGCATATCTCCTCTTATTAATAATGGAAATTATTATAAACGTTGTGATAAAAAACTAATAAAGGAAACTATTAATGTGATTGTTATCGTTTTAATGTGAATGGTAATTCTCGTAGAAATATCCAAATTTCACGATATGTTTGGGAGGTGAAATAATAAAAAGATTATAATTTTTTTTTGCGAGACCTAAAAAGACCATTCCCTTCCAAATTGGCATAAAATGAGAGAAGACCTAAACAAATTTCAGGATATCTCATTTAATTTTATTAAAAATTGCATATCTCCTCCTATTAAGAATGGAAATTATTATAAACGTTGTGATAAAAAACTAATAAAGGAAACTATTAATGTGATTGTTATGTTTTTAATGTGACTAGTAATTGTCGTAGAAATATCCAAATTTCACGATATGTTTGGGAGGTGAAATAATAAAAAGATTATAATTTTTTTTGTGAGATCTAAAAAGATCATTCCCTTCCAAATTGGCATAAAATGAGAGAAGACCTAAATAAATTTCAGGATATCTCGTTTAATTTAATTAAAAAATGCATATCTCCTCCTATTAAGAAAGGAAGTTATTATAAACGTTGTGATAAAAAACGAATAAAGGAAACTATTAATGTGATTGTTATCTTTTTAATGTGACTGGTAATTGTCGTAGAAATATCAAAATTTCACGGTATGTTTGGGAGGTGAAATAATAAAAACAATATAATTTTTTTTGTGAGACCTTAAAAGATCATTCCCTTCCAAATTGGCATAAAATGAGAGAAGACCTAAACAAATTTCAGGATATCTCGTTTAATTTTATTAAAAAATGCATATCTCCTCTTATTAATAATGGAAATTATTATAAACGTTGTGATAAAAAACTAATAAAGGAAACTATTAATGTGATTGTTATCTTTTTAATGTGACTTGTAATTGTCGTAGAAATATCAAATTGTCATGATATGTTTGGGAGGTGAAATAATCAAAAGATTATAATTTTTTTTGTGAGATCTAAAAAGATCATTCCCTTGCAAATTGGCATAAAATGAGAGAAGACCTAAACAAATTTCAGGATATCTCGTTTAATTTTATTAAAAAATGTATATCTCCTCTCATCAATAATGGAAATTATTATAAGCGTTGTGATGAAAAACTATTAAAGGAAACTATTAATGTGATTGTTATCGTTTTAATGTGAATGGTAATTGTCGTAGAAATATCAAAATTTCACGATATGTTTCCGAGGGGAAATAAAAAAAAGATTATAATTTTTTTTTGTGAGACCTAAAAAGATCATTCCCTTCCAAATTGGCACAAAATGAGAGAAGACCTAAACAAATTTCAGGATATCTCGTTTAATTTTATTAAAAAATGCATATCTCCTCTTATTAATAATGGAAATTATTATAAACGTTGTGATAAAAAACTAATAAAGGAAACTATTAATGTGATTGTTATCTTTTTAATGTGACTGGAAATTGTTGTAGAAATATCCAAATTTCACGATATGTTTGGCAGGTGAAATAATAAAAAGATTATAATTTTTTTGCGAGATCTAAAAAGATCATTCCCTTCCAAATTGACATAAAATGAGAGAAGACCTAAATAAATTTCAGGATATCTCATTTAATTTTATTAAAAAAATGCATATCTCCTCTCATTAATAATGGAAATTATTATAAACGTTGTGATAAAACACTAATAAAGGAAACTATTAATGTGATTGTTATCTTTTTAATGTGACTGGTAATTGTCGTAGAAATATCAAAATGTCACAATATGTTTGGGAGTTGAAATAATAAAAAGATTATATTTTTTTTTGTGAGATCTAAAAAGATCATTCCCATGCAAATTGGCATAAAATGAGAGAAGACCTAAACAAATTTCAGGATATCTCGTTTAATTTCATTAAAAATACATATCTCCTCTCATTAACAATGGAAATTATTATAAACGTTGTGATAAAAAACTAATAAAGGAAACTATTAATGTGATTGTTATCGTTTTAATGTGAATGGTAATTGTCGTAGAAATATCAAAATTTCACGATATGTTTGGGAGGTGAAATAATAAAAAGATTATAATTTTTTTTTTGTGAGACCTAAAAAGACCATTCCCTTCCAAATTGGCATAAAATGAGAGAAGACCTAAACAAATTTCAGGATATCTCACTTAATTTTATTAAAAAATGCATATCTCCTCCTATTAAGAATGGAAATTATTATAAACGTTGTGATAAAAAACTAATAAAGAAAACTATTAATGTGATTGTTATCTTTTTAATGTGACTGGTAATTGTCATAGAAATACAAAAATTTCACGATATGTTTGGGAGGTGAAATAATAAAAACATTATAATTTTTTTTGTGAGACCTTAAAAGATCATTCCCTTCCAAATTGGCGTAAAATTAGAGAAGACTTAAACAAATTTCAGGATATCTCATTTAATTTTATTGAAAAAATGCATATCTCCTCTCATTAATAATGGAAATTATTATAAATGTTGTGATAAAAAACTAATAAAGGAAACTATTAATGTGATTGTTATCTTTTTAATGTGACTGTTAATTGTCGTAGAAATATCAAATTCTCATGATATGTTTGGGAGGTGAAATAATAAAAAGATTATAATTTTTTTTGTGAGACCTAAAAAGATCATTCCCTTCCAAATTGGCATAAAATGAGAGAAGACCTAAACAAATTTCAGGATATCTCGTTTAATTTTATTAAAAAATGCATATCTCCTCTCATAAATAATGGAAATTATTATAAGCGTTGTGATGAAAAACTAATAAAGGAAACAATTAATGTGATTGTGATCGTTTTAATGTGAATGGTAATTGTCGTAGAAATATCAAAATTTCACGATATGTTTCCGAGGGGAAATAAAAAAAAGATTATAAGTTTTTTTTGTGAGACCTAAAAAGATCATTCCCTTCCAAATTGGCATAAAATGAGAGAAGACCTAAACAAATTTCAGGATATCTCGTTTAATTTTATTAAAAAATGCATATCTCCTCTTATTAATAATGGAAATTATTATAAACGTTGTGATAAAAAACTAATAAAGGAAACTATTAATGTGATTGTTATCTTTTTAATGTGACTGGAAATTGTTGTAGAAATATCCAAATTTCACGATATGTTTGGAGGTGAAATAATCAAAAGATTATAATTTTTTTTTGTGAGATCTAAAAAGATCATTCCCTTTCAAATTGGCATAAAATGAGAGAAGACCTAAACAAATTTCAGGATATCTCGTTTAATTTTATTAAAAAATGCATATCTCCTCTTATTAATAATGGAAATTATTATAAACGTTGTGATAAAAAACTAATAAAGGAAACTATTAATGTGATTGTTATCTTTTTAATGTGACTGGAAATTGTTGTAGAAATATCCAAATTTCACGATATGTTTGGAGGTGAAATAATCAAAAGATTATAATTTTTTTTTGTGAGATCTAAAAAGATCATTCCCTTTCAAATTGGCATAAAATGAGAGAAGACCTAAACAAATTTCAGGATATCTCGTTTAATTTTATTAAAAAATGCATATCTCCTCTTATTAATAATGGAAATTATTATAAACGTTGTGATAAAAAACTAATAAAGGAAACTATTAATGTGATTGTTATCTTTTTAATGTGACTGGAAATTGTTGTAGAAATATCCAAATTTCACGATATGTTTGGCAGGTGAAATAATAAAAAGATTATAATTTTTTTTTGTGAGATCTAAAAAGATCATTCCCTTGCAAATTGGCATAAAATGAGAGAAAACCTAAACAAATTTTAGGATATCTCGTTTAATTTCATTAAAAATACATATCTCCTCTCATTAATAATGAAAATTATTATAAACGTTGTGATAAAAAACTAATAAAGGAAACTATTAATGTGATTGTTATCGTTTTAATGTGAATGGTAATTGTCGTCGAAATATCAAAATTTCACGATATGTTTGCGAGTGGAAATAATAAAAAGATTACAATTTTTTTTGTGAGACCTAAAAAGATCATTCCCTTCCAAATTGGCATAAAATGAGAGAAGACCTAAACAAATTTCAGGATATCTCGTTTAATTTTATTAAAAAATGCATATCTCCTCTTATTAATAATGGAAATTATTATAAATGTTGTGATAAAAAACTAATAAAGGAAACTATTAATGTGATTGTTAAGTTTTTAATGTGACTGGTAATTGTCGTAGAAATATCCAAATTTCACGATATGTTTGGGAGGTCAAATAATAAAAAGATTATAATTTTTTTTGTGAGATCTAAAAAGATCATTCCCTTCCAAATTGGCATAAAATGAGAGAAGACCTAAACAAATTTCAGGATATCTCGTTTAATTTTATTAAAAAATGCATATCTCCTCTTATTAATAATGGAAATTATTATAAATGTTGTGATAAAAAACTAATAAAGGAAACTATTAATGTGATTGTTAAGTTTTTAATGTGACTGGTAATTGTCGTAGAAATATCCAAATTTCATGATATGTTTGGGAGGTCAAATAATAAAAAGATTATAATTTTTTTGCGAGATCTAAAAAGATCATTCCCTTCCAAATTGACATAAAATGAGAGAAGACCTAAATAAATTTCAGGATATCTCATTTAATTTTATTAAAAAAATGCATATCTCCTCTCATTAATAATGGAAATTATTATAAACGTTGTGATAAAACACTAATAAAGGAAACTATTAATGTGATTGTTATCTTTTTAATGTGACTGGTAATTGTCGTAGAAATATCAAAATGTCACAATATGTTTGGGAGTTGAAATAATAAAAAGATTATATTTTTTTTTGTGAGATCTAAAAAGATCATTCCCATGCAAATTGGCATAAAATGAGAGAAGACCTAAACAAATTTCAGGATATCTCGTTTAATTTCATTAAAAATACATATCTCCTCTCATTAACAATGGAAATTATTATAAACGTTGTGATAAAAAACTAATAAAGGAAACTATTAATGTGATTGTTATCGTTTTAATGTGAATGGTAATTGTCGTAGAAATATCAAAATTTCACGATATGTTTGGGAGGTGAAATAATAAAAAGATTATAATTTTTTTTTTGTGAGACCTAAAAAGACCATTCCCTTCCAAATTGGCATAAAATGAGAGAAGACCTAAACAAATTTCAGGATATCTCACTTAATTTTATTAAAAAATGCATATCTCCTCCTATTAAGAATGGAAATTATTATAAACGTTGTGATAAAAAACTAATAAAGGAAACTATTAATGTGATTGTTATGTTTTTAATCTGACTGGTAATTGTCGTAGAAATATCAAAATTTCACGATATGTTTGGGAGGTGAAATAATAAAAACATTATAATTTTTTTTGTGAGACCTTAAAAGATCATTCCCTTCCAAATTGGCGTAAAATTAGAGAAGACTTAAACAAATTTCAGGATATCTCATTTAATTTTATTGAAAAAATGCATATCTCCTCTCATTAATAATGGAAATTATTATAAATGTTGTGATAAAAAACTAATAAAGGAAACTATTAATGTGATTGTTATCTTTTTAATGTGACTGTTAATTGTCGTAGAAATATCAAATTCTCATGATATGTTTGGGAGGTGAAATAATAAAAAGATTATAATTTTTTTTGTGAGACCTAAAAAGATCATTCCCTTCCAAATTGGCATAAAATGAGAGAAGACCTAAACAAATTTCAGGATATCTCGTTTAATTTTATTAAAAAATGCATATCTCCTCTCATAAATAATGGAAATTATTATAAGCGTTGTGATGAAAAACTAATAAAGGAAACAATTAATGTGATTGTGATCGTTTTAATGTGAATGGTAATTGTCGTAGAAATATCAAAATTTCACGATATGTTTCCGAGGGGAAATAAAAAAAAGATTATAAGTTTTTTTTGTGAGACCTAAAAAGATCATTCCCTTCCAAATTGGCATAAAATGAGAGAAGACCTAAACAAATTTCAGGATATCTCGTTTAATTTTATTAAAAAATGCATATCTCCTCTTATTAATAATGGAAATTATTATAAACGTTGTGATAAAAAACTAATAAAGGAAACTATTAATGTGATTGTTATCTTTTTAATGTGACTGGAAATTGTTGTAGAAATATCCAAATTTCACGATATGTTTGGAGGTGAAATAATCAAAAGATTATAATTTTTTTTTGTGAGATCTAAAAAGATCATTCCCTTTCAAATTGGCATAAAATGAGAGAAGACCTAAACAAATTTCAGGATATCTCGTTTAATTTTATTAAAAAATGCATATCTCCTCTTATTAATAATGGAAATTATTATAAACGTTGTGATAAAAAACTAATAAAGGAAACTATTAATGTGATTGTTATCTTTTTAATGTGACTGGAAATTGTTGTAGAAATATCCAAATTTCACGATATGTTTGGAGGTGAAATAATCAAAAGATTATAATTTTTTTTTGTGAGATCTAAAAAGATCATTCCCTTTCAAATTGGCATAAAATGAGAGAAGACCTAAACAAATTTCAGGATATCTCGTTTAATTTTATTAAAAAATGCATATCTCCTCTTATTAATAATGGAAATTATTATAAACGTTGTGATAAAAAACTAATAAAGGAAACTATTAATGTGATTGTTATCTTTTTAATGTGACTGGAAATTGTTGTAGAAATATCCAAATTTCACGATATGTTTGGCAGGTGAAATAATAAAAAGATTATAATTTTTTTTTGTGAGATCTAAAAAGATCATTCCCTTGCAAATTGGCATAAAATGAGAGAAAACCTAAACAAATTTTAGGATATCTCGTTTAATTTCATTAAAAATACATATCTCCTCTCATTAATAATGAAAATTATTATAAACGTTGTGATAAAAAACTAATAAAGGAAACTATTAATGTGATTGTTATCGTTTTAATGTGAATGGTAATTGTCGTCGAAATATCAAAATTTCACGATATGTTTGCGAGTGGAAATAATAAAAAGATTACAATTTTTTTTGTGAGACCTAAAAAGATCATTCCCTTCCAAATTGGCATAAAATGAGAGAAGACCTAAACAAATTTCATGATATCTCGTTTAATTTTATTAAAAAATGCATATCTCCTCTTATTAATAATGGAAATTATTATAAATGTTGTGATAAAAAACTAATAAAGGAAACTATTAATGTGATTGTTAAGTTTTTAATGTGACTGGTAATTGTCGTAGAAATATCCAAATTTCACGATATGTTTGGGAGGTCAAATAATAAAAAGATTATAATTTTTTTTGTGAGATCTAAAAAGATCATTCCCTTCCAAATTGGCATAAAATGAGAGAAGACCTTGGACGATGTCCAACAACTCCTATTTCGGTTTTGATGATAATAACTAAAGGATAAATTTTGAAGTATCTAATGATCTAGTTTGAGTGTTATAGGAATTACGTCGTCCAATCCCGCAATGGTATTGTATCTCTCAAACCTGGACTCTATGTTTTAATAAAATGAGCGTCCAATTGTATTTTATAAGAAACTTACAGGCAGCGTCCAATGCTCCTGTGAGAGCAAGCGTCCAACGCTTGAATAACACTCACTGTTGTTACTATCTTGAAAATACGTTTTCTATGATATAAGGCAACGTTCACTCTCTCATATTTTAACATGCCATTCTGTTTGATCTTTTCGAATAGTACTGAACAGGAAAAGAAGAAGCTTCTCTCTGCAGAGAAAGTACAAGTAGGAGAGAGGCGCTACAAGTACGGCTGTCACTTCCATCACTTCACTCTAAGTCAAAATGTGACAACGGCCATATGCTACAGAAAGAATCGCTCTTGGAAAAGGAACAGATCCCTCAACGGATATCTTTCAACAAGCTTCCTATATATAGAAGAATGAGCTCACATATCTGAACGACGATTTTTGAAAAAGAGCTGAATCCCTGTCAAAACGACTGGACGATCATAAGTGAAAAGAGCATTCATCTTAGCTTTGCTAAGCGAGTCTATATACTCACTCTTATTGTAATATCCTCTCATTGAGAGTTAAATTTTATATACAATATCAAACAATTCTGTTTGGAAAGCCAGGAGTGGCTTAGTGTTAAAGAATACTTGGTTTTTGTGTTTAATCTCAAGGGGAGATTAAGGGTGTGCCAGAAGTGGCCTAGAGAATACTTGTAGCCAGAAGTGGCAAGGTTAGAATACTTGAGAGTAATCAGATTTATTAGTAGAACCCTTCAAAAGTTTTGAAGGAGAACTGGACGTAGCTCAGTTGAGTGAACCAGTATAAACTACGTATTCTATTCTCTCGCCTTCTAGCTCACTTGCATTTCTTTTAAGCTATCTCTTCAACATACTACCAAAAAAAAAAAAAGTTTCTATACACCTTTTTATCTAAGATTATCTATTACGTGTATTTAAACGAAAAAGAAGAAGAGTAGTTTCTTTGGTCTGTTGTTTTAATCAGCTGGACGATAGCTCGTTCTTTCTGTTTTACCAAGTTTCTGTAAAACGTAAAGATACACTATCTTCACATTGGCTAAAGTTTTCCAAAGAAAATTTAAATACACTATTCAACCCCCCTTCTAGTGTATTTCTCTACATTTCAGTTGGTATCAGAGCTCGACCTCTTGGGTTGAGTTCTTAACAGTACAGAGGAAAGATCCTGAGAAAGATGGAAAACGAAGGACAAGCTGTGAACAGACCAGCACTCTTCAAGGGTGTCAAATATGACTACTGGAAACAAAGAATGATAGCATTCTTTGAATCTAGCCATATTGACATGTGGGAAGTTGTGGAGATGGGCGATTATATTCCACTTGATGCAAGCCTCAACGAAATCCCAAAGGCTAGATGGACGGAAGAGCAAAAACAAAGATTTTATCTCAACTCCAGAGCCAGAAACATCATCATGTGTGCACTAAGCGAACAAGAATACAATAAGGTGCACAGTCTCAAAAGCGCAAAACAAATGTGGGACACTCTTGCATTAACGTATGAGGGTTCCACTCAGGTAAAACGTAACAAACTCAGTCTCCTTACTCGTCAATATGAGTTGTTTAGTATGGAAGAAAACGAGGACATACAAAGTATGTTTGGGCGGTTTCAAACCATACTAAATGAACTTAGAGCACATGGTAAAGATTATAATAACTATGAACATATTGACAAAATCCTAAGAAGTTTGCCTAGGAAATGGAGACCACAGGTTACAGCTTTAAGAACAACGAAGGAACTGGACGATATGTCCTTAGAAGAACTCGTGGGAACCCTCAAGGTGCATGAACTAGAACTGCATCAAGATAGTGATGGTAAGAAAAATAAGTCTCTGGCGCTCAGCGTCCAGAAGCCAAGGAAAGCATCATCGTCCAAAGCCATGCAAGCTGAAACATCATCAGACGAACAATATGAAGATGATGACTCAGACGAGAATGATGAACTATCCTTTATATCCAAAAGGATACATTCTATGTGGAAAAAGAAAGGTGGATCCAGATGGAGAAACCTGAAGAGGAAAGACTTCAAAGAAAAGAAGGAGAAGAGTCCAATTATATGCTACGAATGCAAAAAGCCAGGACACTTCAAATCAGAGTGCCCAGATCTTGACAAAAGCAAAGACAAGAAGAAGAAATTCTTCAGCAAAGGAAAGGGCAAGAAAGTTCTGATGTCCACCTGGGAAGACCTGGATGATGACTCATCATCGGACGATGGAGAAGAGGAAGAAGCACACATATGTCTGATGGCGGACACCTCAACTGATTCCTCTGAGCCAGAAGAAGAAGATGAGGTAGATTTTAATGACTTAGATTCAATTCAAGAAGCTTATCATGAACTACTTTCAAACTCTTCTATCTTGTCAAAGGCCTACAGAACTTTAAAGAAATCATCCAAATCACTTTCAAAAGAAAAAGAAGCTTTAGAAGAAAACGTTAGACAACTAGAAAGTGAAAAGGAGGATTTACAGAAAAAGTTTGCAGAGCTTTCAAGGCAAAATGAAACTACAAATATGGAGAGGCGAACTCTCTGGAATGATGCTGCTCAAGCCTATAAATCCTATAAGGATTCAAGGGATAGAGAAAGCAATCTTTCCATAGAGATTCGAAATCTCAACGCAGAAAACAAAAGGCTAGTTGAGAAGCTTCTGAAAGTTGAAGCAGATACTTCCTTAAGAGGTCAACCACATGATGTTGTAAAACTTCATGAGGAAATTGACAGCCTAAAGAAGGATCTGTCAAACTTTGTCAAGGGCTCTGACAACCTCAAAAAACTTTTAAAATATGAAGGTTGTAAGAGACCAAATGACAGGTCAGGACATGGATACAAGGGAAAGAAATATATTCATGATGAAGAAACAGATGTTTGCTACTTCTGTGGGAAACCTGGACATATAACGTCCAAATGCAGACACCTGCCTAAGAGGGGAGCATTCAATACCCTTCGAGCTAACAAAAAAACACCCAAGTCAATCTGGGTACCTAAGGATAAAATTGTTCCTGTTGCAGACATGCTTAACAGCAGGAAAGAAACTCCAATCATGGTACCTGGACAGTGGGTGCTCACATCACATGACGGGAGAAAGGTGTATGTTCCAAAGCCTCCTACCCAAGACTGGTGGGACAGTCACTTTTGGAGGGAATCAGAAAGGGATGATAGCTGGCGTAGGTAAGATTGGTATACCACCCTATCCCTGTATTGATAACGTTCTTTATGTTAAAGGTCTTAAACATAATCTACTTAGCATAAGTCAATTATGTGACAGTGGATATGATGTTGCCTTTAACAAAGGTGAATGTACAGTCAAAAACTCTGATGGATCCCTTCTCTTTACTGCAAAGAGGCAAGGCAATCTGTATAAGATTAAACTTGGGGAACTATCAAGTCAAAATGTATCATACCTAGTTTCTGTACAAGAAAATCATTGGTTATGGCATAAAAGACTTGGTCATGCAAGCTTGAGGTTAATCTCAAAGCTGAACAGGCACAACCTCGTAAGAGGACTACCAAGTATGTCATATAAAGATGATCTTCTTTGTGAAGCTTGTCAGAAAGGGAAACAAGTGAAAAGTTCTTTTCAAAGTAAAAACATTGTTTCCACTTCTAGACCTCTAGAGCTGTTACATATTGATCTGTTTGGACCCACAAGAACAGCCTCGGTAAGTGGTAAAAGATATGGGTTAGTTATAGTGGACGACTATACTAGATGGACATGGGTCTTATTCCTATCCCACAAAGATGAGTCCTTTAAGGCCTTTTATAATCTCTGCAAAAGAGTTCAAAATGAAAAAGGAGTATGCATTACTTCAATCAGAAGTGATCACGGGGGTGAATTCGAAAACGAAAGTTTTCAAAGGTTCTGTGAGGATAATGGTATCCTTCACAACTTCTCAACACCTAGAACACCACAACAGAATGGTGTAGTTGAGAGGAAAAATAGGTCACTTCAGGAGATGGCCAGAACCATGTTAAATGATAATTCAACCCCTAAACACTTCTGGGCTGAAGCAGTGAATACTGCCTGTTATTTACAAAACAGAATCTATATAAGGCCGATATTGAAAAAGACTCCATATGAATTGTGGAAGGGTAGAAGACCCAACATATCCTACTTCCATCCATTTGGATGTCAATGTTTCATTCTGAACACTAAGGATAACCTGGGAAAATTTGATTCTAAGTGTGATGAAGGAACATTGCTTGGATATTCTGAAACTTCAAAGGCGTACAGAGTCTATAACTCTAGAACCTTAGTTGTTGAAGAAGCTATCCATGTGAAGTTTAATGACAACAAGCCTGATAAGGAATTATCAGAGCTAGACAAATCATTTGCAGATATCAGACTGGACGATGCAAGTAAGTCATCAGATTCGTCCAAACATGATGTCTCAGTTGAAGAATCAAATGCACTACTGGACCGTCCAGTCGAAGAACAAAGAGAACCAACTGGACGCAACTGGCAAATGAAGAAACATCATCCACAGGAGCAAATCATTGGGGATCCAGAAGACAGAGTCAAAACCAGATCTTCACTTCAACGACAGCAAAGTCACGCAGCATTCATATCTCAAATAGAACCTAAGACTATGGACGATGCCTTAAAAGATGAAGGATGGGTCAAAGCAATGCAAGAAGAACTTGACCAATTTCAAAAGAACAATGTCTGGAAGCTAGTAGAACTCCCCAACGACAAAGAAGTTGTAGGAGCAAAGTGGGTGTTCAGAAACAAGCTGGACGAAGAAGGTAATGTTGTGAGAAACAAAGCAAGGTTGGTAGCAAAAGGTTACTCACAACAAGAAGGTATAGATTATACTGAAACCTATGCTCCCGTTGCACGTCTGGAGGCAATCCGCATTTTACTGTCATTTGCAGCTCAAAGCAATATGAAGCTATACCAAATGGACGTAAAAAGTGCATTCCTCAATGGACTCATAAAAGAAGAAGTCTATGTGGAACAACCCCCAGGATTTGAAAATGATGCTTTTCCAAACCATGTTTTTAAACTCAACAAAGCACTATATGGGTTGAAACAAGCTCCTAGAGCTTGGTATGAAAAACTCAGCACATTTCTGTCAGAAAATGGTTTTTCAAGAGGAAAAGTAGATACTACGTTATTTCGCAAAGACTACTCTTCTGATTTTATTATTGCACAAGTATATGTTGATGATATCATATTTGGTGCCACTAATGAATCTCTCTGTGAAGATTTTGCCAAATTAATGCAAACAGAGTTCGAGATGAGCATGATGGGTGAGCTGAAATTCTTCCTTGGACTCCAAATCAAACAAACTGAAAAGGGAATATATATACATCAGACTAAGTATGTCAAAGAGCTACTAAAGAAGTACAAGTTGGACGATGCAAAACCAATGAAAACTCCTATGCATCTAACAACAGTTCTTGGACTGGACGACAACTCAAAGAAAGTAGATAATACTCTATACAGAGGTATGATAGGATCACTCCTGTACCTCACTGCGTCCAGACCTGACACCATGTTCAGCGTATGCTTATGTGGCAGATTTCAGTCTGACCCAAGGGAAGTTCACTTAACTGCTGTTAAAAGAATCTTTCGATATCTTGCTGGAACCACTAACCTTGGGTTATATTTCAAAAGGGAGAAAGATTTCAGGCTAATAGGATATTGTGATGCTGATTATGCTGGAGATCGCATTGAAAGATAAAGCACCAGTGGAGGATGTCACTTCATCGGTGGTAACCTAGTCTCCTGGATATGCAAGAAGCAAGGAACAATTGCTCTGTCCACTGCTGAAGCAGAGTATATCTCAGCTGCAAAATGCTGCTCTCAAATCTTGTGGATCAAGCATCAACTTGAGGATTACAACATATATGAGAGTAACATTCCTATCTTCTGTGATAGTAAAGCTGCCATAAATCTTTCTAAAAATCCCATATTGCATTCAAGGGCCAAACACATAGAAATTAAACATCACTTTATAAGAGACCATGTTCAAAAGGGAACTGTGGAATTACACTTTGTAACCACAGATGATCAGCTTGCTGATATATTCACCAAACCCCTTACTGAAGACAAGTTAATCCTTCTAAGGGACAAACTTGGCATGAACTCTGTAAAGGAATGATTAACATCTACGTGATGCGTCCAATAACTTCATAGCGTCCAAAGGACATGTCGTCCAAAGGAACACTAGAGTCATGCATATGCATTACATACATTTCACTTAAAGTCCAATATATGGACGATGTCTTTTTATCTTAGTCTTTTCTTCTGATTCAAATTAACAAAACGAATCATTTTAAGGATAAGTATGAGCTAATACTCTATGCTGAGTCACCAAAACGGCGGTAACCGTACACAATTACCCACATCCTCTGCACGTCTCATCATGGCGGGTTTTATGGCGTCAGTTACTTTTCAAATATTCAAAAATAAAAACAAAACCGCTTCATATTCTCCAAACAAAGCCCAAACACCACCTTATCAAATCCTCACCGGAGAAAACCTAAACACTCATCAAACCTAAACACTCTCTCTCTCTCAGAAACCCCAAAAACCCTCTCAGAAAACCTAAAAATCCAAACTTTACAAGAATGGCAATCTCTACAAACTCAAACAACTCAGAACTCGACGTCCTCACCTACCCTGAGACTACGGTTGTGCACCAAGGAGCTGCTACAGTGCACATTGAGCACTTCTTTGACATTGAAGCGCTTGAAAAGCTGGGACTAAACCTAAACGAGAGCCTACTGAAGTGTGGAATCAGAGGCTACTTCAATGAGAACCAGAAAATTTATCCCGAGTTGATCAGAATGTTTTGGAGGAATGCCAAGTTTCAGAGCCCAAGGGAGCTCGTGGCCAAGATTCTTGGACGAGAAGTGACGCTGTCCACAGAGGCCATAGCAAAGGTAACTGGTTGCATCAGGGAGCAGAACCAGTACAAAACCAACTGGGCCAAGCAGTACGGCGATAACGTTGTGACTGTTCTTTGCAAGTCCAAAACCCCTGAGTCGATGAAGATAGAATACAAGAATCTGTGCGAGGAAGCTAAAATATGGCAGCAGGTGTGCAACAAGAGCATCCTGCACAAAGCTGGGTCTAAGGACTCAGTCACAGACTTACACAAGTTTGTGATATTCCATCTGATGGAAGGCATTCCCTTCAATCTCCCTCACATCATCTACATCAATATCGTGAGGATGATGAAGTCCGTGGGTGGGAATGATGACATTTTCTACGCCGCCCTGTTGAACAGGATCTTATGGGATCAGAAGCTTTATCAATGCTTCTATGATGAATTGGATGAAGAAGCCCATGAAGCCATAGTGAAGAAAGGGCCAATAGTGGCAACACAATAGTTGTTTGGTGAGCCCAACATAAGGCCAATGAAGATCAAGCTAACAGCCAAGGTCTTAAGGGACCTGGACGAGGACACCATCAACAAGCAGAGGCATGAGCAGAGCAAGATCATCTCTAATGATGAAGAAGAAGAGATTGATCTACTGGGCATTGGTAGAAAAATCAAAAGGCTGATGGAAGAACAGTAGGGCAGAAAGATCACACGTCAAGCAACTCAGATGCATGAGGAAGACGCTGAGAAGGAAAGAAGAACCAAGAAAAGGCATGCTGAGACATCTGTTGCTCAGTCACCAGTAGGGAAGCGTCCAAAGACTGAAACGTCCAAACCTGTTCAAGAGGAGAGGCGTCCAAAGGTAGCTTCAGTAAAGGTTGCCCCAGAAAAGCAAAAGGTACGAAAGCTTCAATTACTGGACGACTCTGATGATGATGATGACCAGATCCCAATTGGTCAGATCATGAAGGAGACAGAGGGTCCTCAGCAAAAGAAGCAAAAGGCACAACCTGCTAAAACACCTCCTTTTCTTGCCAATGTGCCACGAAGAAGAGTGAAGACTCAGGCAAAAAGGGCAAAAAGGACTGCAGTGCTACCATCCTCCTCTCAAGACACCGACAAAGTGTCCACCAGCACCCTTCTACCAGCAACATCAGGTGCTCCTTCCACATCAGCAAGCCAGCAACCACCTCTTCGCTTGGACCTGTCCAAGTTTGTGCGTTCAAGAGATGCATGGAGGGATACATGGTCCCCATGGACTATTCCCCCCAAGCAGAAAACCAAAGAAGAGAAAGACAGAGAACGCTTTTCGGTTGCATTCCTCACATGCAATGAGCAGAATTTCTGTAAAGAAGGTGATGTGATCCAGAGGCCTCTGAAGCGGCATTATACAACTGCCTCAGCACCTGAGTGGACGAGGTATGTTTGCACTGAATCTTTGTCAGCTGCTTATTATGCTATGCCCAAAGGAACGATCATCAGCAATCCTCTGCCCAGTTGGACGAGAGAAGTGTATCCACACTTAGTACGCATGCCTTATCCTTACATCTGTCCAACTGGAACTCAGCAGAGAGTGCGTCCAACAGCGGAAAATCTGCAGAAGCCAGAGGTGGAAGTTGCCTCTCGTTTCACCAAGACGGTTGCGGAGCAGAAAGGGAAGGCTCCAAAGAAAAAGAAGGCACCGTCCAAGAAGTCTTCTGCTAACAAAGATAGTGAGCTGGATGCAGAATTGCAATTAGCAATTAAAGAAAGTCTGGACCCGTCAGTAACGCAGCAGCGTCCAGACGCAGGGTGGGTCAGGGATGTTCAAATCTGGACTCCAATCACAAAGTTCCTGCCTCTACCAGCTGGAACTCCAGTGCTAAACTTCCAGCCTGGCGACTTTGATGATCTTGGAAAGCTTCTGCAACAGATGTACATTCCAAACCAAGCAATCGCCTACCCACCAAACATGCACATAAGCCGCGCGACGGAAATAAAGTTCGTACCAGACAGAGTATGTCCTAGACTACCTGTATATGATGCTGGTCGCAAGAAAGGCTTCAAATTCTACGGCATTGAGATGCCCAGCAGGGAGGAGAAAGTTGAAACCCTGCAAAAATCTTCTAACACCTGGGGTCACTTATTTGATAAGTCTGGTAAGCTCACGCGTGAACTTGGAACCTTTGATTCCATAACCTTTTGGCGCCAGATACTATGGAACGATTCCCAGCAAGCCTCATCCTCAGGCAATTCCAAGGATGACTTTGTTCATCCCCCTCATGGTCTAGAGGTACTGTGTCCAGTCAAGACTCACCATTTCTCAGACACATTTGCCTGCTTTCTGAAGGATTCAGATGATTATCTGGAGTTGATGAAGACTTTGCCAACAATCAGAAGCAACAAAGTGTTTGACCTCAGAACATTGGATCGCAAGGAGTTTGTGGAGGAACTCCAAACTCTACATGAGGAGTACCAAGCAGAAGAAGCCGCCGCAGCTGTAGAACAAGCTCGTCTTGAGCAGCTGGCTTTTGAGGAAGCTGAGACAGCAACCACGAAAAAGGAAGATACGGTTGCTAAGTCAAAGGCTACACAGGCAGAACTGGATGAAGCATCTGCCAAAGTGACAAAGGTGCTAGCTCATCTTGACCTGGACTCATCAGTACCAGTGGACGTAGAACACTTTGTCACGTCACATGAAGAAGCTACCGTCCAGTCTGATAGATCCGCGGATGATAGAGAGCTCGTTGTTGAAGCGTCTAAGCAAATGGAAGCCTCTGTAGCATAGCCTATTGCTGAAGATGTCACAAGCCTCCCCATTGTTGAGGCTTCTGCTGAAGCACATTCAGGCACACATCAACTGGTTCCAACTGGATCTTCAAGTCCAAGGGGCATCAATCCCCTGCGATTTGCTGAACCACAAGGAGTCTCAGAAGATCGTGTTCACGAAATTGTGCAACAGGCTCTGAGGCAGCAACAGCTGGAGACTGAGGCCGCGTTTCAAGCTTTTCAGCAAAGACAACAGGCTGAAGCTGAACAACATCGTCTAATGCTGCAAAATGCAATCACTGAGCAGTTCATGAGTCTCTCACAGACGCTTGTGAATCAGATTCAACACACAGCAGCCACCTTACTTGGCCAAGTTGCTCATGCAGTTCCACAAGTCCAACCTCAACCTCCACAACCAGCACCACCAATTCAAGCACCACCAGAACAACCACCTCCACCACCACAAGAACCACCTCCACAGCCATAAGGTGACCATGATGGCAAAATTTTTTTTCTCCATCTTTCAAACCTTTTTGTTAATGACAAATGGGGAGAAATTGGAATTTTTGATGAGTATATATAGCTAAAACAATCTGTATTCAAAATTCTTTTTGGCATATATATATTGGCTCCTTTATCAAAACATGAGGTGTTTACTTTCATACATTCCGCATCCATATCATTGATATGTTTTTCACTCTAATATCTGTTATTAGATGCATAAGAAATGTTGAACTCAGGGGGAGTACTTCATTTCACTTTGATACTCTGGCATAACATAATCATCTCTGACTTGACTCATTGTATTCTTATATGATTATGTGTCTGTTAACATCAAAATTTACCATTATTTGTCATCATCAAAAAGGGGGAGATTGTTAGGTTCTAAGACCTTGGACGATGTCCAATCACTCCTATTTCGGTTTTGATGATAATAACTAAAGGATAAATTTTGAAGTATCTAATGATCTAGTTTGAGTGTTATAGGAATTACGTCGTCCAATCCCGTAATGGTATTGTATCTCTCAAACCTGGACTCTATGTTTTAATAAAATGAGCGTCCAATTGTATTTTATAAGAAACTTACAGGCAGCGTCCAATGCTCCTGTGAGAGCAAGCGTCCAACGCTTGAATAACACTCACTGTTGTTACTATCTTGAAAATACGTTTTCTATGATATAAGGCAACGTTCACTCTCTCATATTTTAACATGTCATTCTGTTTGATCTTTTCGAATAGTACTGAACAGGAAAAGAAGAAGCTTCTCTCTACAGAGAAAGTACAAGTAGGAGAGAGGCGCTACAAGTACGGCTGTCACTTCCATCACTTCACTCTAAGTCAAAATGTGACAACGGCCATATGCTACAGAAAGAATCGCTCTTGGAAAAGGAACAGATCCCTCAACGGATATCTTTCAACAAGCTTCCTATATATAGAAGAATGAGCTAACATATCTGAACGACGATTTTTGAAAAAGAGCTGAATCCCTGTCAAAACGACTGGACGATCATAAGTGAAAAGAGCATTCATCTTAGCTTTGCTAAGCGAGTCTATATACTCACTCTTATTGTAATATCCTCTCATTGAGAGTTAAATTTTATATACAATATCAAACAATTCTGTTTGGAAAGCCAGGAGTGGCTTAGTGTTAAAGAATACTTGGTTTTTGTGTTTAATCTCAAGGGGAGATTAAGGGTGTGCCAGAAGTGGCCTAGAGAATACTTGTAGCCAGAAGTGGCAAGGTTAGAATACTTGAGAGTAATCAGATTTTGATTAGTAGAACCCTTCAAAAGTTTTGAAGGAGAACTGGACGTAGCTCAGTTGAGTGAACCAGTATAAAACTACGTATTCTATTCTCTCGCCTTCTAGCTCACTTGCATTTCTTTTAAGCTATCTCTTCAACATACTACAAAAAAAAAAGTTTCTATACACCTTTTTATCTAAGATTATCTATTACGTGTATTTAAACGAAAAAGAAGAAGAGTAGTTTCTTTGGTCTGTTGTTTTAATCAGCTGGACGATAGCTCGTTCTTTCTGTTTTACCAAGTTTCTGTAAAACGTAAAGATACACTATCTTCACATTGGCTAAAGTTTTCCAAAGAAAATTTAAATACACCATTCAACCCCCCTTCTAGTGTATTTCTCTACATTTCAGAAGGCTTTAACCAATGTTATTCTCTAACTTGGTTTGGTCTTCTGTTAGGATGGTGAGACCACCTAGACCTCCTGTTCCTCCTCCTCCTCCCTCTGATATGGCCCAAATGGCCCATGCCATGGAAGTAATGGCAGCTGCGATGCAACAACAGAGTGCTACTATGGCTCATCAGCATCAAGCAGCCTTGGCACAGTTAGAGGCCACTCAGGTTGCTGCCCAAGCAGCTCGAACAGTAATCCCACCTGAATACCAAGGATTGGCTGAATTTAGGAAGAATGATCCACCACCATTTAAAGGAAACTCTGATCCGGATGTAGCTGATAACTGGATAAGAGTTTTAGAAAAGATTTTTAGGGCAATAGCATGTCCTGAAGATAGAAAGGTTACTTATGCCACATATATGTTAACTGATGAAGCAGAGTTCTGGTGGCATGGAACTCTACAAATGTTGGAAGCACGTGGAGAACCCCTTACTTGGGGAAACTTCAGGGAGAGATTTCTGGAGAGGTATTTTCCAGATAGTGCTAAATATGCCAAGGAAGCTGAATTCATGAAGTTAGAGCAAGGCAACCTAACAGTTCATGAATATGCGACTAAGTTTGAACACTTAGCTCATTTTTATTCTCAAGCTACTACTGAAGCTTGGAGGTGTAGAAAATTTGAAGAAGGCTTGAAGCAAGAGGTGAAGCGGATGATAGTCCCTATGGCTATTAGGGAGTTTCCTGCATTAGTAGAGAAGGCGAAGACTGTGGAACGCCTAGAGGGTGGTAGTAGAGTAATAAGGACTCATGGTGATGGACCCTCAGGCAGTAGAAAGGGAAATTTTCAGAAGAAACCTTATTTTAGACCCCAACAGCCTCGGGGAAGTATAGTTGTAGCTCAATCAGGAGCTCAAGGCATTAGATGCTTCAGGTGTGGTGGTCCACATTACAGTACTCAATGTACTTATAAGGAGATAATTTGTTTCAAATGTCAGAAGCCCGGGCATATAGCGAGAGATTGCCAAGTTAATGATAGAGCTGCACCAGCAAGAAATGCACCAAAGGTTGAGAAGCCTAAGGTAGCTGGAAGGGTTTTTGCTATGAATGGAGCGGAAGCGTCCAAATCAGACGATCTTGTGCAAGGTGTGTGTGAAGTGGACGGTAACTCCTTATCTGTTTTGTTTGATTCTGGAGCTACACACTCCTTCATTTCTTATGATTGTGTGAAAAGATTGAAATTGTCTACATGTCCTTTGTTGTTTGATTTGCATGTCTCTACTCCTACAGCCACCCCTGTGGTGACTTCTTTAGTATGCGTGGGGTGTCCTGTTTTAGTCAATGGACGCAAGTAAAAGGTTAACTTGATTTGCCTCCCTTTGATGGATTTGGACATAATCTTAGGAATGGATTGGTTGTCCTCCAATCGTATTCTTATAGATTGTGCTCAAAAGACTCTTGTATTCCCTGATCACGAAGATCTTGAAATTATTTCTGCAAAGCAAGCACAAGTTTCTTTGAAGGAAGGAGCTTCGTGTTTTGTGGTATTTTCTTTCTTGGAAGTCAAGGGTGATCTTGACTTGAATTCTATAGCAGTTGTTAGAGAATTTTCTGAAGTCTTTCCTGAAGAAGTACCTGGCTTGCCTCCACAAAGAGAGGTTGAGTTTGCTATCGAACTAGTTCCAGGTGTGGGACCAGTGTCAATAACTCCTTATAGGATGGCACCCGCTGAATTAGCTGAACTGAAGAAACAAATTGAAGATTTGTTGGAGAAGGAAATGATCAGACCTAGTGTTTCTCCTTGGGGAGCACCTGTGTTACTGGTCAAGAAGAAAAATGGTGGTTCTAGACTATGTGTTGACTATCGTCAATTGAATAAGCTCACTATCAAGAATAAATATCCTTTGCCAAGGATAGATGATTTGATGGACCAGTTGCGTGGAGCGAAGATTTTCTCAAAAATTGATTTGAAGTCAAGGTATCATCAGATAAGGGTGAAAGATGAGGATATACCGAAAACAGCTTTTCGGACTCGGTATGGACATTATGAGTATGTGGTCATGCCTTTTGGAGTGACGAATGCTCCTGCTATATTCATGGATTACATGAATAGGATCTTTTGTCCATTCTTGGATAAGTTTGTTGTGGTGTTCATCGACGACATTCTTATCTATTCCCGTACTCGTGAAGAGCATGAAGACCATTTAAGAGTTGTATTGGAGATTTTGAGAGAAAACCAATTGTATGCAAGACTCTCCAAGTGTGAGTTTTAGCTAGAAGAAGTGAAGTTCTTGGGTCATGTAATCTCAGCTGAAGGGATTGCAGTGGATCCTTCAAAAGTAGAAGCAGTTTTGCAATGGGAACGTCCAAAGACAGCCACAGAGATTAGAAGTTTTGTTGGATTAGCTGGATACTATCGGGGATTCATAGAAGGATTCTCTAAGATAGTAACACCATTGACCCAACTTACTCGCAAGGACCAACCATTTGCATGGACTGAAGCTTGTGAACAGAGTTTTCTAGAATTGAAGCAAAGGTTGACTTCTTCTCCTGTCCTTGTAATACCTGATACTAGTGAACCTTTTGAAGTTTACTGTGATGCATCTCATCAAGGATTGGGTTGTGTGTTGATGCAAGGAAGGAAAGTTGTGGCTTATGCCTCAAGATAGTTGAAGACTCATGAGAGGAACTATCCCACTCATGATTTGGAGTTAGCAGCAGTGGTGTTTGCCTTGAAAATATGGAGACATTATCTTTATGGAGCTAAATTCGATGTATTTAGCGATCACAAGAGTTTAAAATACTTGTTTGATCAGAAGGAGCTCAATATGAGACAAAGGCGATGGATGGAGTTTTTGAAGGATTATGATTTTCAATTGATGTACCATCCGGGTAAAGCTAACGTGGTAGCTGATGCCCTTAGCAGAAGGACCGTCCAGATGTCCACTTTGATGGTGAAAGAGTTAGAATTGGTGGAGAAGTTTAGAGATTTGAACTTGTATGTTGAAGTGAACTACGATCACCTTAGTTATGGTATGTTAACTGTGACTAATAATTTTCTGGGAATGATTAAGGAGAAACAGTTATTGGATCCTAGC
Organism: Pueraria montana var. lobata; assembly: GCA_026413185.1. NCBI lineage: Eukaryota > Viridiplantae > Streptophyta > Magnoliopsida > Fabales > Fabaceae > Pueraria > Pueraria montana. The sequence continues at coordinate 71,969,443 of CM048646.1, read as the reverse complement.
TTGAGTAGAACAATGGAGTTGTTGGGTACGGATAAAGCAATAGACTTTAGTTTGGGTGATGATGGAATTTTGAGATTCAAAGGTAGAATTTGTGTACCACAAGACCTTGAGTTAAAAAGACTCATATTGGATGAAGGTCATAAAAGTAAACTTAGTCTACATCCCGGTATGACTAAGATGTATCAAGATTTGAGGAAGATGTTTTGGTGGTCCGGTATGAAGAGAGATGTAGTACAATATGTGGCAGCATGTTTAACTTGTCAGAAGGCTAAAGTAGAACATCAGAGGCCCGGTGGTTTGTTGCAAGCAATGGAGATTCCAGAGTGGAAATGGGACAGTATTACCATGGATTTTGTATCCAGTTTGCCTAGGACAAATAGAGTCTGTGATGCCATATGGGTGATAGTTGACAGATTAACAAAGTGTGCTCATTTCTTACCTGTTATCATGAAGTATTCTTTGGAGAAGTTCACTCAATTGTATATCAGAGAGATAGTAAGATTGCATGGAGTGCCATCTAGTATCATTTCTGACAGAGACCCAAGATTTACTTCAAGATTTTGGCAAAGTTTGCAAAAAGCCTTAGGAACTAAGTTGAGATTTAGTTCTGCTTATCACCCACAGACTGATGGACAATCTGAGAGAACGATCCAATCACTAGAAGATTTGTTGCGGGCATGTGTTTTGGATCATCTTGGAAGTTGGGATGAAGTTTTACCTTTGGTAGAATTCACCTACAACAACAGTTTTCATGTTAGTATTGGTATGGCACCATTTGAAGCTTTGTATGGTAGAAGGTGTAGAACACCTCTTTGTTGGTACCAAGATGGAACGAATATGGTAGTAGGGCTAGAGATGTTACAATAGACTACAGAAAAGATTAAGTTAATTCAAGAAAGGATGAAGGCCTCACAAAGTAGACAGAAATCTTATGCGGACAAACGTAGAAGGCCACTTGAGTTTGAAGCGGGCGATCATATGTTTCTAAAGGTTACACCAACTACGGGTATTGGACGATCAATTAAGTCGAAGAAGCTTACACCTAAGTTCATTGGACCCTATCAAATCCTTAGACGCATAGGTCCAGTGGCTTATGAAATGGCTTTACCACCTACTCTAGCCAACTTGCACAATGTATTACATGTGTCTCAATTGAGGAAATATGTTTCTGATCCTACTCATATCATTGAGCCGGATGTGATACAAGTACGAGAGGACTGGACGCTTGAGACTCGTCCAGTCAGGATTGAGGATCAAGAGACTAAACAGCTTAGGGGCAAAGCTATTAGTTTGGTTAAAGTTATATGGAGTGATACTACGGGTGATGCTACATGGGAACTTGAAGATAAAATGCGTGAACAATATCCTTATCTCTTCTCAGGTAAGCGAATTTTCGAGGACGAAAATTTTCTTGTTGGGGAGAATTGTAACGTTGTAGTTTTTCCTAATTGTATGATTAAGTGTTTGACCAATAATGCAAGAGAAAAAAAAAGTAAAATTAAATTATGTTGAAATAATATAATAATTAACTTAAGTTATACGTTGTGCTATGTGTTGTGGGATTACTTTTGGAATTTAATGAGGTGTTGGGCTTAGAGTGTGTGTTGAGAGATTTTTGGGATTTTTACGTAAGTTCCATAAGTTGTAGAAGAAAATAATAAGAGAAGGGAGTGTCTTTAGAGGAAAGCTGGAGACAAATAGCAAAATTCCATGCAAATCTTCTTATTAAACGTGCAAAGCTTCCAGTTTCTTCCATTCTCCTTCATCCTTATCCTTCTTTTTCTATAAGTTTCTTTACCGTGAGTGAGAGATTTTTTCTACCTTAGCTTGAAACTTGATTTCTTCTTTCCTAGAGATTTCTTAGCTGATTTTAAGTTGGTAAGTCCAGTTCCTTCTTATTCTTGATTCTAAGTAACTTATTCATCTCTTCCCAAGAACATGAGAAATGGGTCTTGGTTAGATTTTAAGAGATGAGAGAAATCTTGATTTTTGAGTTTACTTTGATGTTGTTTTAGGTGTCTCCTAGTTGATTCTGTAACAAAACTTGAAGACAGATCACTCAAGAAATCCAAAGTTCTCCTTTCTAGTTTTCTTCACGGTTTGAGTCAAGAAGTTTAGGTAAGGGAAGCTTCATAACTGTTTGAAATGATCTGGTGGTGATATGTTTTGAAATTCTGTTTCTGTTTAATGTTAGATGATGTGATGATTTTTACTCTCTTGATGTTTTGATGATTTGAGCTGAGTTTGTTGTAATAATATGTTGTTGTGCTTTGGAATGATATTCTAAGTGATGGAAATGGTTTCAAAATCTTTGAAACATGTGTTCGTAATGGGTTTTGAAAGGTTCTGGATTCAGCAGAAAACCCCTCGTCCAAAGAAAACCATCGTCCATCTATCTATACTACAACTAAAAACTAGCGTCCAATGACCCAGTGTCTAGTGACCAGCGTCCAATGATCCATTGTTTAATAACCCGTGTCCAGCGACACCTTGTGTTCAGTAAAGTCTGACGTCCAGTTACGGTGGTTGTGAAATTCTGAGGGTGTGTTTAGCAGGGAACCAGAACCTAGTCTTATTACGAACAAGGATGTGAGATCTGCCACTAATTTGGTTCTAGAACTATGTTAGAAAATTCACATTTTTGGTTAACATTGATGCTGAGTTGTGAGTAAGGATTCAATTGTTGAGAATGCCTTACTTGTGCTTATTGAACTGCTGGATGGGTTCATAAGCTTGATTTGAGAAAAATGGTGAATTTATAACATAGAGGGAACGTGTGGCAATCAGAGTTGTGCATGATATTGCATGCGGGTAGGCACGTAAGTTGAGGGTGCTAGGTGGGCTCTCAACCTAGTGCTGGAGGATTTCGTGGTGGCCAATGGCGGGCATATAGAATAGACAAGTGGGCGAATTCCTAAAGATGGAAGGTTTTGCAAACCTGACAGAGGTAAGCCAATACCAACACTTGTCTATATCGGATTAAATTCACACTTCCTCCACATGGTGGCTCAAGGGACTCCCTGAATGGTCTAAGTGGAGACTAATGGTAGGGGATGGGGCCTATGGGGACCGCCCGAAAGTTGTTGAAATCTCCATGGAGTCGAGTCAGCATAATGTTGCATGATGATATTGATGTATGGAATGATACCTGAAGTGAACTGAATGTTTATTGTGAATGATGTTGATTGAAATTGTGTATATTATATCATTCTTTATAAGTAAGCTTACCCTTGCAATTTGTGTTTGTATTGTTTTACTACAATGATCGTGTGGTTAACACGGGAGCAGGTAACAGTGATGGTGCTGGCTCTCATGCTAGTCACGATTGAAGATTGGACGATTCTCCTGCTATGTTGATTGGACGATCCTAAGATTGGACGATCCTCCTGTTTTGCTAATTTTGTTCTAGTATATATGTACAGATTAGGGGGACCAACTTAGGATTCTGTATAAATATTAAGATTATTGTGAACGTTCTCTACAAGAAGATCTTTCTTCTGATGTTATACATATCCTCGTATTTTAAGGTGTAAATCGGTATATTATATTTGGACGATGCGGTGATGAACGTTTTATGTAGGTACATATGTATGTATTTTAAATGTGAAAAATTTATACGTTCTTTCACATGATAATAATTAAATAGAGAGTTTAGTATAACATATCTGTAACGAAGTTGGGTCGTTACAATTGTTATTGTTTTAATGTGACTGGTAATTGTCGTCGAAATATCAAAATTTCACGATATGTTTGCGAGTGGAAATAATAAAAAGATTATAATTTTTTTTTGTGAGACCTAAAAAGATCATTCCCTTCCAAATTGGCATAAAATGAGAGAAGACCTAAACAAATTTCAGGATATCTCGTTTAATTTTATTAAAAAATACATATCTCCTCTCATTAATAATGGAAATTATTATAAACGTTGTGATAAAAAACTAATAAAGGAAACTATTAATATGATTCTTATCGTTTTAATGTGAATGGTAATTGTCGTAGAAATATCAAAATTTCACGATATGTTTGGGAGGTGAAATAATAAAAAGATTATAATTTTTTTTGCGAGATCTAAAAAGACCATTCCCTTCCAAATTGGCATAAAATGAGAGAAGACCTAAACAAATTTCAGGATATCTCGTTTAATTTCATTAAAAATAGATATCTCCTCTCATTAATAATGAAAATTATTATAAATGTTGTGATAAAAAACTAATAAAGGAAACTATTAATGTGATTGTTATGTTTTTAATGTGACTGGTAATTGTCGTAGAAATATCCAAATTTCACGATATGTTTCCGAGGGGAAATAAAAAAAGATTATAATTTTTTTTTGTGAGACCTAAAAAGATCATTCCCTTCCAAATTGGCATAAATTGAGAGAAGACCTAAACAAATTTCAGGATATCTCGTTTAATTTTATTAAAAAATGCATATCTCCTCTTATTAATAATGGAAATTATTATAAACGTTCTGATAAAAAACTAATAAAGGAAACTATTAATGTGATTGTTATCTTTTTAATGTGACTGGTAATTGTTGTAGAAATATCCACATTTCACGATATGTTTGGCAGGTGGAAATAATAAAAAGATTATAATTTTTTTGTGAGATCTAAAAAGATCATTCCCTTCCAAATTGGCATAAAATGAGAGAAGACCTAAACAAATTTCAGGATATCTCGTTTAATTTTATTAAAAAATGCATATCTCCTCTCATTAATAATGGAAATTATTATAAACATTGTGATAAAAAAACTAATAAAGAAAACGATTAATGTGATTGTTATCTTTTTAATGTGACTGGTAATTGTCATAGAAATACAAGAATTTCACGATATGTTTGGCAGGTCAAATAATAAAAAGATTATAATTTTTTTTGTGAGACCTAAAAAGATCATTCCCTTCCAAATTGGCATAAAATGAGAGAAGACCTAAACAAATTTCAGGATATCTCATTTAATTTTATTAAAAAATGCATATCTCCTCTCATTAATAATGGAAATTATTATAAATGTTGTGATAAAAAACTAATAAAGGAAACTATTAATGTGATTGTTATGTTTTTAATGTGACTGGTATTTGTCGTAGAAATATCCAAATTTCACGATATGTTTCCGAGGGGAAATAAAAAAAGATTATAATTTTTTTTTGTGAGACCTAAAAAGATCATTCCCTTCCAAATTGGCATAAATTGAGAGAAGACCAAAACAAATTTTAGGATATCTCGTTTAATTTTATTAAAAAATGCATATCTCCTCTTATTAATAATGGAAATTATTATAAACGTTCTGATAAAAAACTAATAAAGGAAACTATTAATGTGATTGTTATCTTTTTAATGTGACTGGTAATTGTTGTAGAAATATCCAAATTTCACGATATGTTTGGCAGGTGGAAATAATAAAAAGATTATAATTTTTTTGTGAGATCTAAAAAGATCATTCCCTTCCAAATTGGCATAAAATGAGAGAAGACCTAAACAAATTTCAAGATATCTCGTTTAATTTTATTAAAAAATGCATATCTCCTCTCATTAATAATGGAAATTATTATAAACATTGTGATAAAAAAACTAATAAAGAAAATGATTAATGTGATTGTTATCTTTTTAATGTGACTGGTAATTGTCATAGAAATACAAGAATTTCACGATATGTTTGGCAGGTCAAATAATAAAAAGATTATAATTTTTTTTGTGAGACCTAAAAAGATCATTCCCTTCCAAATTGGCATAAAATGAGAGAAGACCTAAACAAATTTCAGGATATCTCGTTTAATTTTATTAAAAAATGCATATCTCCTCTTATTAATAATGGAAATTATTATAAACATTGTGATAAAAAACTAATAAAGGAAACTATTAACGTGATTGTTATCGTTTTAATGTGAATGGTAATTGTCGTAAAAATATCAAAATTTCACGATATGTTTGCGAGGGGAAATAATAAAAAGATTATAATTTTTTTTTTGTGAGACCTCAAAAGATCATTCCCTTCCAAATTGGCATACAATGAGAGAAGACCTAAATAATTTTCAGGATATCTCGTTTAATTTTATTAAAAAATGCATATCTCCTCTCATTAACAATGGAAATTATTATAAACGTTGTGATAAAAAACTAATAAAGGAAACTATTAATGTGATTGTTATCTTTTTAATGTGACTGGTAATTGTGGTAGAAATACCAAAATTTTACGATATGATTGGGAGGTGAAATAATAAAAAGATTATAATTTTTTTTTGTGAGACCTAAAAAGATCATTCCCTTCCAAATTGGCATAAAATGAGTGAAGACCTAAACAAATTTTAGGATATCTCGTTTAATTTTATTAAAAAATGCATATCTCCTCTCATTAATAGAGGAAATTATTATAAACGTTGTGATGAAAAACTAAAAAAGGAAACTATTAATGTGATTGTTATCATTTTAATGTGACTGGTAATTGTCGTAGAAATACAAAAATTTCACGATATGTTTGGCAGGTGGAAATAATAAAAAGATTATAATTTTTTTGTGAGATCTAAAAAGATCATTCCCTTCCAAATTGGCATAAAATGAGAGAAGACCTAAACAAATTTCAAGATATCTCGTTTAATTTTATTAAAAAATGCATATCTCCTCTCATTAATAATGGAAATTATTATAAACATTGTGATAAAAAAACTAATAAAGAAAATGATTAATGTGATTGTTATCTTTTTAATGTGACTGGTAATTGTCATAGAAATACAAGAATTTCACGATATGTTTGGCAGGTCAAATAATAAAAAGATTATAATTTTTTTTGTGAGACCTAAAAAGATCATTCCCTTCCAAATTGGCATAAAATGAGAGAAGACCTAAACAAATTTCAGGATATCTCGTTTAATTTTATTAAAAAATGCATATCTCCTCTTATTAATAATGGAAATTATTATAAACATTGTGATAAAAAACTAATAAAGGAAACTATTAACGTGATTGTTATCGTTTTAATGTGAATGGTAATTGTCGTAAAAATATCAAAATTTCACGATATGTTTGCGAGGGGAAATAATAAAAAGATTATAATTTTTTTTTTGTGAGACCTCAAAAGATCATTCCCTTCCAAATTGGCATACAATGAGAGAAGACCTAAATAATTTTCAGGATATCTCGTTTAATTTTATTAAAAAATGCATATCTCCTCTCATTAACAATGGAAATTATTATAAACGTTGTGATAAAAAACTAATAAAGGAAACTATTAATGTGATTGTTATCTTTTTAATGTGACTGGTAATTGTGGTAGAAATACCAAAATTTTACGATATGATTGGGAGGTGAAATAATAAAAAGATTATAATTTTTTTTTGTGAGACCTAAAAAGATCATTCCCTTCCAAATTGGCATAAAATGAGTGAAGACCTAAACAAATTTTAGGATATCTCGTTTAATTTTATTAAAAAATGCATATCTCCTCTCATTAATAGAGGAAATTATTATAAACGTTGTGATGAAAAACTAAAAAAGGAAACTATTAATGTGATTGTTATCATTTTAATGTGACTGGTAATTGTCGTAGAAATACAAAAATTTCACGATATGTTTGGGAGGTGAAATAATAAAAAGATTATAATTTTTTTTTTGTGAGACCTAAAAAGATCATTCCCTTCCAAATTGGCATAAAATGAGAGAAGACCTAAACAAATTTCAGGATATCTCGTTTAATTTTATTAAAAAATGCATATCTCCTCTCATTAATAGAGGAAATTATTATAAACGTTGTGATGAAAAACTAAAAAAGGAAACTATTAATGTGATTGTTATCATTTTAATGTGACTGGTAATTGTCGTAGAAATACAAAAATTTCACGATAGGTTTGGGAGGTGAAATAATAAAAAGATTATAATTTTTTTTTGTGAGACCTAAAAAGATCATTCCCTTCCAAATTGGCATAAAATGAGAGAAGACCTAAACAAATTTCAGGATATCTCGTTTAATTTTATTAAAAAATGCATATCTCCTCTCATTAATAATGGAAATTACTATAAACGTTGTGATAAAAAACTAATAAAGGAAACTATTAATGTGATTGTTATCGTTTTAATGTGAATAGTAATTGTCGTAGAAATATCAAAAAATCACGATATGTTTGCGAGGGGAAATAATAAAAAGATTATAATTTTTTTTGTGAAACCTCAAAAGATGATTCCTTTCCAAATTGGCAAAAAATGAGAGAAGACCTAAACAAATTTCAGGATATCTCGTTCAATTTAATTAAAAAATGCATATCTCCTCTCATAAATAATTGAAATTATTATAAACGTTGAGATAAAAAACTAATAAAGGAAACTATTAATGTGATTGTTATCTTTTTAATGTGACTGGTAATTGTCGTAGAAATATCCAAATTTCACGATATGTTTGGCAGGTGAAATAATAAAAAGATTATATTTATAATTTTTTTTGTGAGATCTAAAAAGATCATTCCCTTCGAAATTGGCATAAAATGGGAGAAGACCTAAACAAATTTCAGGATATCTCGTTTAATTTCATTAAAAATACATATCTCCTGTCATTAATAATGAAAATTATTACAAACGTTGTGATAAAAAACTAATAAAGGAAACTATTAATGTGATTGTTATCATTTTAATGTGACTGGTAATTGTCGTAGAAATACAAAAATTTCACGATATGTTTCGGAGGTGAAATAATAAAAAGATTATAATTTTTTTTTGTGAGACCTCACAAGATCATTCCCTTCCAAATTGGCATAAAATGAGAGAAGACCTAAACAAATTTCAGGATATCTCGTTTAATTTTATTAAAAAATGCATATCTCCTCTCATTAATAAAGGAAATTATTATAAACGTTGTCATGAAAAACTAAAAAAGGAAACTATTAATGTGATTGTTATCATTTTAATGTGACTGGTAATTGTCGTAGAAATACAAAAATTTCACGATATGTTTGGGAGGTGAAATAATAAAAAGATTATAATTTTTTTTTGTGAGACCTAAAAAGATCATTCCCTTCCAAATTGGCATAAAATGAGATAAGACCTAAACAAATTTCAGGATATCTCGTTTAATTTAATTAAAAAATGCATATCTCCTCTTATTAATAATGGAAATTATTATAAACGTTGTGATGAAAAACTACTAAAGGAAACTATTAATGTGATTGTTATCTTTTTAATGTGACTGGTAATTGTCGTAGAAATACCAAAATTTCACGATATGTTTGGGAGGTGAAATAATAAAAATATTATAATTTTTTTTGTGAGACCTAAAAAGATCATTCCCTTCCAAATTGGCATAAAATGAGAGAAGACCTAAACAAATTTCAGGATATCTCGTTTAATTTCAATAAAAATTCATATCTCCTCGAATTAATAATGGAAATTATTATAAACGTTGTGATAAAAAACTAATAAAGGAAACTATTATTGTGATTGTTATCTTTTTAATGTGAATAGTAATTGTCGTAGAAATATCAAAATTTCACGATATGTTTGCGAGGGGAAATAATAAAAAGATTATAATTTTTTTTTGTGAAACCTCAAAAGATGATTCCCTTCCAAATTGGCAAAAAATGAGAGAAGACCTAATCAAATTTCAGGATATCTCGTTTAATTTAATTAAAAAATGCATATGTCCTCTTATTAATAATGGAAATTATTATAAACATTGTGATAAAAAACTAATAAAGGAAACTATTAATGTGATTGTTATCATTTTAATGTGACTGGTAATTGTCGTAGAAATACAAAAATTTCACGATATGTTTCGGAGGTGAAATAATAAAAAGATTATAATTTTTTTTTGTGAGACCTCACAAGATCATTCCCTTCCAAATTGGCATAAAATGAGAGAAGACCTAAACAAATTTCAGGATATCTCGTTTAATTTTATTAAAAAATGCATATCTCCTCTCATTAATAAAGGAAATTATTATAAACGTTGTCATGAAAAACTAAAAAAGGAAACTATTAATGTGATTGTTATCATTTTAATGTGACTGGTAATTGTCGTAGAAATACAAAAATTTCACGATATGTTTGGGAGGTGAAATAATAAAAAGATTATAATTTTTTTTTGTGAGACCTAAAAAGATCATTCCCTTCCAAATTGGCATAAAATGAGATAAGACCTAAACAAATTTCAGGATATCTCGTTTAATTTAATTAAAAAATGCATATCTCCTCTTATTAATAATGGAAATTATTATAAACGTTGTGATGAAAAACTACTAAAGGAAACTATTAATGTGATTGTTATCTTTTTAATGTGACTGGTAATTGTCGTAGAAATACCAAAATTTCACGATATGTTTGGGAGGTGAAATAATAAAAATATTATAATTTTTTTTGTGAGACCTAAAAAGATCATTCCCTTCCAAATTGGCATAAAATGAGAGAAGACCTAAACAAATTTCAGGATATCTCGTTTAATTTCTGTAATGTTGTGATTTTCCTAATTGTATGATTAAGTGTGTGATTAATAATGCAAGAGTAAATTAAATTTAAATTACATTGATTAATAGAATAATTAACTTAAGTTCTATGTTTTGTTATGTGTCATAGGGTTATTACGAGATTTTTGAGACTTTTACGTAAGTTCCGTAAGTTGTAGAAAAAAAAAATAAGAGAAAGGGGGGGTGTCCTTAGAGGGAGATAGGTGCCAAAAGTAATTTTTGTAAATTAAAACCAATTTCAGCCGTGAACTTTCATTCTTCCCTTTTCTCCAATTCTTCCTCCTTCCTCTTCCGAAACCTCTCTTTCTCTTTAATGGAAGTTTGATTTCCTATATCATTGAAGGACTTTTCTCCTTGTCTAGAGCTTCCTTTGATTGATTTCTAGTTGGTAAGCACCTCTCCTCTTCTCCTTTGGTCTCTTCAATTCATTTTCTTCTCCTACCAAGAAATGAAATGGGTCTCATGTAAAACTTTTGTTGGTGGATGAAAATTTGATTGAAGCTTATTTTGGAATTGAATTAGGTGTTCTCTAGTTGATTCCATAGCCAAAGTTGGGTAGAGATCCTTCTTGAATCACCAAGTCTCCTCCCTAATTTCTTCAAGGTTTTCAGTCAAAATTTTAGGTAAGGGAAGCTTGCTTGTGAAATTATATTTTCAGTTCAAATGTGGTTGAGAGTTAGGGGGCTCAACCACATATAGCATGACTGCCCCTATTGTTGTTTATGTTGAGTTGCTTGATTGAGTTTGAAATTGATGTAAAATGGGTAGTTGATTTCCAGGCAGTAGCTGTGTGAGTGTATATGAACTGATTATTTTTTTTTGTTTTTGACTATCTAAATTACTTGGAAAGGCTCCTAAAACAAAGGAGACCATGCCCAAATTTTATTAAAATTGTTTGACAAGGTTTTCAATGTGAGATTTACCCAAAAATAAAAGTGGCAGTGGCTGTTTGGTTCGTCCAGCTCTGGACAGTCCCCACGATTTTGTGATTTTTGGAAGATCTAACCGTTGGTTTTTCACGAAATTTGTTTTGAATGCAAATAGACTCGAAATGGAGAAACTTTTATTTTGACATCTTGAAGAGAAAACCTCATCTCAGGGTTCATCTGTGACCCACAAAGTGGCTGTTCTGTTTTTCGAGTTCCCCTGGAACATGTCTCGGTTTTTCTTAAATTCCTAATTGTACACTTAATGTTTTGTTTTCGTTTTTGTGCTATTAAAAACTAGACAAAACAAGGTTTTTAACTGTGTAATTTACAAAAATTATCATGTCCAATTCCTAAATTAAATTTTTGAAAAGGAACAGGGCAAGGGTTTGGAGCTCTGTTTGGAGTCTGAAATTTAGGCTGTTAGAGAAATTTTACTGGGAACAATTGGGAACGAATTTGAGGACATGGGATATCAATTTTGAAAGAGAAATGTGTTATCTTTATCCTGTAAAAATTTCAGCTCAAAACAAGTTTTGGAAGTGTTAGAAAACTTACTTTCTTTGAACCATGTTCACTGGAAAGTCACATTCAGTACTGTCAAAGAGAAATCGACCTCATTTGGTCAATTTTGTTAATGTGATATAATTATTAGAGTTATTAATGTTGAATGATGATGTTGGATAGGCCACAACTTTAGTTCTAGAGCTATGTGAGGAAATTCACATTTTTAAGTGTTGTGTTGTGAGTAATTATTCAAAGTGTGAGAATACCTTACTTGAGCCTATTGAATTGCTAGATGGGTTCATAAGCAGAATTTGAGAAAAATTGTGAATTTATAACATAGAGGGAACTTGTGGCAATCAAAGTTGTTTGGCTTGTAACATTACATTGCATATGGGTAGGCACGTAAGTTGAGGGTGCTAGGTAGGCTCTCAACCTAGTGCCGGAGGTTTTCGTGGTGGCCAACGGTGGGCCTATAGAATAGACAAGTGGGCGAATTCCTATAGATGGAAGGTTTTGCAAACCTGACAGAGGTAAGCCAATACCAACACTTGTCTATATTCGATTAAATTCACACTTCCTCCACATGGTAGCTCAAGGGACTCCCTGAATGGTCAAAAGTGAGACTATGGTAGGGGATGGGGCCTAGGGGGACCGCCCAAAAGTTGTAGAAATCTCCATGGAGTCGAGTCAGCATGACATTGCATAATGAAATTGTATATAAAATTGATGTATGTATTGATGTGTGATGTTATCTGAATTATTATTGTTGATTTATTCTAAATTTTCCTTTGATCAAATCCTATCATTCTTTTGTAAATAAGCTTACCCTTGCATTTTGTGTTTGTGTTGTTTTACTGCAATGATCGTGTGGTTGGCACGGGAGCAGAGCGTGATGATGTTGCAGGTTCTTAGGCCGCTCATGACTGAAGCGGATGTAGATATTGAAGATGGGATGAGATCCCTCTTTTTGGATATGTTATAGTATATATGTACATAGTATGGGGACCAGCTTAGGACATATGTATAAATACTTAGATTGTTGTGAATGTCCTTTATAAGAGGACTCTTTTTGGTATTGTATGTACATATATATATTTAAGTTTTGTAAAGCTAGACTTAATACTTTTATGGTGTGATGATGTATATTATATGTAGGAAAGTAGGTACATATAATATGTGTTAAATGTGAAAAATTTTCTACGTAATTTCATATGATAATATTTAACAAAATGTTTTAGTATAACAAATATGTAACGAAGATGGGTCGTTACAATTTCAATAAAAATTCATATCTCCTCGAATTAATAATGGAAATTATTATAAACGTTGTGATAAAAAACTAATAAAGGAAACTATTATTGTGATTGTTATCTTTTTAATGTGAATAGTAATTATCGTAGAAATATCAAAATTTCACGATATGTTTGCGAGGGGAAATAATAAAAAGATTATAATTTTTTTTGTGAAACCTCAAAAGATGATTCCTTTCCAAATTGGCATAAAATGAGAGAAGACCTAAACAAATTTCAGGATATCTCGTTCAATTTTATTAAAAAATGCATATCTCCTCCCATTAATAAAGGAAATTATTATAAACGTTGTGATGAAAAACTAAAAAAGGAAACTATTAATGTGATTGTTATCATTTTAATGTGACTGGTAATTGTCGTAGAAATACAAAAATTTCATGATATGTTTGGGAGGTGAAATAATAAAAAGATTATAATTTTTTTTTGTGAGACCTAAAAAGATCATTCCCTTCCAAATTGGCATAAAATGAGAGAAGACCTAAACAAATTTCAGGATATCTCGTTTAATTTTATTAAAGAATGCATATCTCCTCTCATTAATAATGGAAATTATTATAAACGTTGTGATAAAAAACTAATAAAGGAAACTATTAATGTGATTGTTATCGTTTTAATGTGAATGGTAATTGTCGTAGAAATATCAAAATTTCACGATATGTTTGGCAGGTGAAATAATAAAAAGATTATAATTTTTTTGTGAGATCTAAAATGATCACTCCCTTCCAAATTGGCATCAAATGAGAGAAGACCTAATCAAATTTCAGGATATCTCGTTTAATTTAATTAAAAAATGCATATCTCCTCTTATTAAAAATGGAAATTATTATAAACGTTGTGATAAAAAACTAATAAAGGAAACTATTGATGTGATTGTTATCTTTTTAATGTGACTGGTAATTGTCGTAGAAATATCAAACTTTCACGGTATGTTTGGGAGGTGAAATAATAAAAAGATTATAAATTTTTTTGTGAGATCTAAAAAGATCATTCCCTTCCAAATTGGCATAAAATGAGAGAAGACCTAAACAAATTTCAGGATATCTCGCTTAATTTTATTAAAAAATGCATATCTCCTCTCATTAATAGAGGAAATTATTATAAACGTTGTGATGAAAAACTAAAAAAGGAAACTATTAATGTGATTGTTATCATTTTAATGTGACTGGTAATTGTCGTAGAAATACAAAAATTTCACGATATGTTTGGGAGGTGAAATAATAAAAAGATTATAATTTTTTTTTGTGAGACCTAAAAAGATCATTCCCTTCCAAATTGGCATAAAATGAGAGAAGACCTAAACAAATTTCAGGATATCTCGTTTAATTTTATTAAAAAATGCATATCTCCTCTCATTAATAAAGGAAATTATTATAAACGTTGTCATGAAAAACTAAAAAAGGAAACTATTAATGTGATTGTTATCATTTTAATGTGACTGGTAATTGTCGTAGAAATACAAAAATTTCACGATATGTTTGGGAGGTGAAATAATAAAAAGATTATAATTTTTTTTTGTGAGACCTAAAAAGATCATTCCCTTCCAAATTGGCATAAAATGAGAGAAGACCTAAACAAATTTCAGGATATCTCGTTTAATTTTATTAAAAAATGCATATCTCCTCTCATTAATAAAGGAAATTATTATAAACGTTGTCATGAAAAACTAAAAAAGGAAACTATTAATGTGATTGCTATCATTTTAATGTGACTGGTAATTGTCGTAGAAATACAAAAATTTCACGATATGTTTGGGAGGTGAAATAATAAAAAGATTATAATTTTTTTTTGTGAGACCTAAAAAGATCATTCCCTTCCAAATTGGCATAAAATGAGAGAAGACCTAAACAAATTTCAGGATATCTCGTTTAATTTTATTAAAAAATGCATATCTCCTCTCATTAATAAAGGAAATTATTATAAACGTTGTCATGAAAAACTAAAAAAGGAAACTATTAATGTGATTGTTATCATTTTAATGTGACTGGTAATTGTCGTAGAAATACAAAAATTTCACGATATGTTTGGGAGGTGAAATAATAAAAAGATTATAATTTTTTTTTGTGAGACCTAAAAAGATCATTCCCTTCCAAATTGGCATAAAATGAGAGAAGACCTAAACAAATTTCAGGATATCTCGTTTAATTTTATTAAAAAATGCATATCTCCTCTCATTAATAAAGGAAATTATTATAAACGTTGTCATGAAAAACTAAAAAAGGAAACTATTAATGTGATTGTTATCATTTTAATGTGACTGGTAATTGTCGTAGAAATACAAAAATTTCACGATATGTTTGGGAGGTGAAATAATAAAAAGATTATAATTTTTTTTGTGAGATCTAAAAAGATCACTCCCTTCCAAATTGGCATCAAATGAGAGAAGACCTAATCAAATTTCAGGATATCTCGTTTAATTTAATTAAAAAATGCATATCTCCTCTTATTAATAATGGAAATTAGTATAAACGTTGTGATAAAAAACTAATAAAGGAAACTATTGATGTGATTGTTATCTTTTTAATGTGACTGGTAATTGTCGTAGAAATATCAAACTTTCACGATATGTTTGGGAGGTGAAATAATAAAAAGATTATAAATTTTTTTGTGAGATGTAAAAAGATCATTCCCTTCCAAATTGGCATAAAATGAGATAAGACCTAAATAAATTTCAGGATATCTCGTTTAATTGAATTAAAAAATGCATATCTCCTCTTATTAATAATGGAAATTATTATAAACGTTGTGATGAAAAACTACTAAAGGAAACTATTAATGTGATTGTTATCTTTTTAATGTGACTGGTAATTGTCGTAGAAATACCAAAATTTCACGATATGTTTGGGAGGTGAAATAATAAAAAGATTATAATTTTTTTTGTGAGACCTAAAAAGATCATTCCCTTCCAAATTGGCATAAAATGAGAGAAGACCTAAACAAATTTCAGGATATCTCGTTTAATTTCAATAAAAATTCATATCTCCTCGAATTAATAATGGAAATTATTATAAACGTTGTGATAAAAAACTAATAAAGGAAACTATTATTGTGATTGTTATCTTTTTAATGTGAATAGTAATTGTCGTAGAAATATCAAAATTTCACGATATGTTTGCGAGGGGAAATAATAAAAAGATTATAATTTTTTTTTGTGAAACCTCAAAAGATGATTCCCTTCCAAATTGGCAAAAAATGAGAGAAGAACTAATCAAATTTCAGGATATCTCGTTTAATTTTATTAAAAAATGCATATCTCCTCTCATTAATAATGGAAATTACTATAAACATTGTGATAAAAAACTAATAAAGGAAACTATTAATGTGATTGTTATCGTTTTACTGTGACTGGTAATTGTCGTACAAATATCCAAATTTCATGATATGTGTAACACCCTCAATTTTATTATTTTACCATTTGTAAATATTTTTATATAAATATTATGAGAAATGATGTACTGTATTTTATAGAAACTTTCTATACCTATTTTCATAATAAAATTAAAACAATGCTATTTAGTAAAATTTTCTAAGTCTTTTAATACTTTTGTTAATACCTAAATTTCTTGTTGATCGGACAGTTGTGTCAGACAGCTGTCCAGGATAAGATTTTCCAGTATAACATTTTGGATTAAACTGTACTCTAATAAATCAAGAATTTAATGTAGATTTAAAATATATACAGTTGAGAAATGAAATTACTTGTTGACTGGACCGCTATGTTAGACAGCTGTCCAGGATAAATTTTCAAGTGTGGAATTTTGGACTAATCTGTAACTTAATAAAAAGGTAATTGAATATAGATTAAAAATATATACAGTTAAAGAATTAAAATGCTAATTTCGAATTGTTAGGATTTTCTGAATGTTAGAACTTTGAGAAATTATTACGGTAAAATTCTAAGGCAGAAAATTAAGATAAAATCTATATGTCATCTATTGAATTATCTATAAATTATAACATGCTTAGAATAATTATTAACAATTTTTAACTAAGAAAAATAGAAATACAAATTATTAGCCAATCAAAATTTGACAAATTGACATTTCTAATGTAATTAAATTAAGCTAATTAGACTTGGATTAAGAGACAATTAAGACACTACCCCAAGGTTTTTGATAGTGAGGAATTTAAAGGTGGTGTTAGTTTCTTCAAATTCTAATTAGTTTGTAAGATAATTGAAAAGCTCCCTAATATTATAGAAAAATCCATAAATTTCCCACAAACTTTGACTTTTGATCACAAGCTTGGCAACTCACGTTGGGAAGTTGCCTTGGTTGTCCAAGTGGCTTAAATTGGTGACCAAATGGACTGCTTTGTGGCCAGCAGCTGGACGTGTAGTTGCTATTAAATTTGGTGAAGAAAATTTTATTTAAAAACATAATAAACAAATCAAAAGCAAAATTGGAAAAGCTAGCTCTCCTCACCACCCAAACCGTGAGCTCTTCCAACTGCAGCCCCTCCATTTTCACTTCAGCCTTTCTTCTAAAATTAAGAATTTAACCAACCAAAACCTTTCAAATTTCAATATAGCTTAGGCCAAAGAGAAGAGAATTAGGAGGAAAACTCCAAAATTTCAAGAAACCAAGGGAGAAAGGGAGAAAAGAAATTCAAGAGTTCTCCATCAAATTAAGGATCTAAGGTAAGGATCTTGGCATTTAATTTCAATTTAAACCAATTGGAGTTAATAGAAACATGTTCTTAGGTCTAATTTCAAGATTTGATCAAGATTCAACAAAAGATGAAATTGATTTAGGGCTTTTAGATGATTGATGTTAAAAACTTGAAATTGTTGTTTGAATCCATGTTTGATTGAATTCATGATGTGTTGTGATGGATTGGAATTGATTGATTGGCTTGTTCTTGATTGGAAATTGAAATTTGTTCTTGATTGAGATTTCTTGAATTGATTTGATTTTGATTGGAATTTGGATTGGTTGTTTTGAGAAAATTGTTGGAAATGTGAAGGAGGCCATACGGCCATGATGAGAATGATAGGGATATCATGTGGAATTTTTCAAATGACCAAGGGTAAAATAGTCATTTCACATGTCGGGACACATTGGGAATTTTAGAAAAAGTTTAAGGGCATTTTCGGTAATAATTAAAAAGTATAAGGGTAATTAGGTAATTTCACATTTAGAGGATACAATTGGAATTTTATAAAAAGATTGAGGTTAATTAGGTAATTTCACATTTAAAGGATACAATTGGAATTTTATCAAAAGATTGAGGGTAATTAGGTAATTTCATAGATTCTAGAACAATTAGGGACATATTCGGAATTTCATAAAAAGATCAAGGGCAAAATTGGAATTTTAGAAAATATCAAGGATAATTTAGAAATTTTACATAGTAATGAACTAGTTGGTATTTTATTAAAGTGTTAATGTTATAATGTTAATTATTGAATTTCTATAATTATTATGTGATTGTTTAATAATAATTATTTACTTATTGGCATCATTATCATATTGCATGATCATGAGTCTTTTGAGCGAAAAATAAAGATTTTTAAACGAGTTTGATAAATGAGAATTGAGTATTTATGGGGGAATTGATTTCCAGGACTGTGTTGATTGACCGGACTGCGGTAGTCATGTATTTGAAAATATGATTGAGATTATGAACAGAGAACTGTGTTGACTGACCGGACTGCGGTAGTCATGTATTTGAAAATATGATTGAGATTATGAACAGAGAACTGTGTTGACTGACCGGACTGCGGTAGTCATGTATTTGAAAAGATGATTGAGATTATGAACAGAGAATATGATAGTCCTGAGAAATGGGTGAGCAGAGTAAGTTAGACAGGACTGTATAGTCTGTGATTATATAGTCTGTGGGGTGAGGGATATTGGCAATTCCACATGTGGCTGTAATCTGGACAGAGATGCTGCCGTGGTGGCCTTCCGGGTATCCTGATCTCCTAATTCTGCTAGCTTATTCGCGTTTAGTAGGGGCTGATAGCTGAATTGCAGTACGTAATGATAGGCCAGTTACTTACTAAACACTCAAAGGGGAAGTCTCCATGGAGCAGGGTCAAAATGATTTTGAGTCAAAAGGATTTTGAGTCAAAACTGCATGTGCTTTATAAACTTGCATTTTCATAAAGCATACTGCATTTGCATTATTTATGTGAATTCTTAGTTATAAAATGAAATGTCATTGATTGTGATTGTTTTCTGTGTATTAGAAATTAAATGCCTGATCCGGTAATGCTGTCCCCAGATTCTAGGGGAGTGTGATTGCAGGTATTTGGAAGATTAATTAAAAGTTACAGATGCAGACATGTTCCAGAGCTATAGGAATAGGGGTTTTTGGCTTTAGATACTTTTGTATTAATTAGAAATAATTTGGAAGTAGTATTTTCTGTAAATTTTAGTAATGTAAATTATAATGACAAACTTTAAATTTTAATGGAATGTATTTATTTTAATGGTAAATTCTTTTTATGGATTTTAGATAGAAATTAATTAATTAGAAGGGGGGTTACATTAGTGGTATCAGAGCTCTGGTTATGCATCTCTAGGACTTGCGAGTAGTGGGTCTATTAGGTGTTTTGCTGTGTTACCCTGATTAGAATTGTTTGTTTGTTAAGAATATTATGGGGAAAAGGGTAGTTACTAGATCTGAAATTTTAAGACATGTAGAAATGAGAAGAGGAATGCTAGTTATAAATCCTAGAGTTGAAACTAATAGTATAGCTGAGATGGCAGAAAGGAAGAAAGGAAATCTTGATAGAGTTGTGAGGGTGCACACTCAGGACTAAGTCGAGATGACTTTTCCCTCCTAATGCTAAATTGAAATATTGTCCAAGTTGTGTTATTTTCCATGTTCCTTATATTGTGAAGTTAAGAGTTATACCCTTGAGTTAGTTGAGGAAGGAGATCCAAAGATCTGAGTTAGTAGATCAAGGTTGAGAATAGAGATCCAAATATTTGAGTTTATAGGAAAGGATGAGTTTGACAATGGAAAGAAAACAAAGTTTTGAAGGTACCTTGATGTTTGGAATATGATGAGATGTTGAGAGTATGGTTGTTGCCATATTGTTCTAATGGATGTTCCCACTTGTTTTAAAGGTTGAAACAGTGTATCGTAGTATAAATTTGTCGCAGGATTGATATCTTAACTATTAGGACTTGAAATTTTGTGTTTTGGACATGATTTAGAACCAAAATAGTGCATTTTTCTGGTGCAGTAAAAGAGCCTGCGGGTTTAATATGTTTAATTACATTCCCATAGTGTAAGTGGTGATTTAAGGCTTGTATAATTGAGGTTATTAATGATCCGTTGTAGGACTTAGTTGGTAGGTATATGTGAGGGTTCTTGATGGTTAAACCTTGATTAAGATAGTAGAATAAGACCCAAATGCTAAGTTAGTAACAGTTGTCTTAAGAATTTTTTTTTTTAAAAAAAAAAAAGTTAAGGATGTTAATTATGTTTAAAATATGCTTTACTTTGCTTGTTTCTGTGCCTACTTCTAAACCAACCCTAATCTCTAAATTATGTTTGAATTGTGTTATAACCATCAGAGATAGAACATTTGTTGTGAACTTGATTTGTTTGTCTTTGATTGACTTTGATGTGATATTGGGAATGGATGGGTTAGCAGTCAACCATATTCTGATAGATTGTGCCTTTAAAACTCTGATTTTTCCTAAACTTGATGTTTCTAGACTTAAGTCTATCCAACCTAAGGAAATATCATTTAAAAGTGAAATTCAAAAAAATACAAGTTATCATCTCTTGGAACTAAGGAAGATAAAATTGAAATAGACTCTGTGCTAGTTGTAAATGAATATCCTGAAATTTTTCCTGATGATGTTTCTGGTTTGCCTCCTGAAAGAGAAATAGAATTTAGTATAGATTTGATGCTTGGTACTAGACCAATTTCTATGCAACCATATAGAATGTCATTATTGAAATTAATTGAGTTAAAGAAACAATTGGAAGAATTATTAGAAAAATAATTTGTAAGGCCTAGTGTGTCCCTATGGTGAGCCCCAGTATTATTAGTTAAAAAGAAAGATGGAGGATCTAGGTTATGTATAGATTATAGACAATTAAATAAAGTAACTATAAAGAATAAATATCCTTGATCTAGAATAGATGATATATTAATATATTCTAAAAAATAAAGAAGAACATGAAAATCATCTTAGAATAATATTAGAAATTTTAAAAGATAGAAAATTATATGCTAAATTGTCTAAGTGTGAATTTTGGTTGGAGGAAGTGAAAATTTTAGGACATGTAATTTCTAAAGATGGAATAAGTGTAGATTTTTCTAAGGTAGAAGCGGTTTTTGGAATGGGACAGACCTAAAACAGTAACTAAAATTAGGAGTTTCTTGGGATTAGTCGGATATTATAGAAGATTGATTGAAGGATTTTCTAAGATAGTTGGACCCTTAATAAAATTTTATTTGGAATGAGACTTGTGAGAAAATTTTCCAAGAATTGAAACATAAATTGACTACCTCACTAGTTTTAGTTTTACCCGACCCAAATGAATCCTATGAGGTATACTGTGATGTTTCATCTCTAGGGTTAGGATGTGTGTTGATGTAAAATAGGAAAGTGGTAGCTTATGCATCTAGGCGGTTGAATTCATATGAGAGAAATTATCCTACTCATGATTTGGAGTTAGCAGCTATAGTTTTTGCTTTGAAGATTTGGAGACATTATTTATATGGATCAAGATTTGATGTATATAGTGATCATAAGAGTTTAAAATATTTGTTTGAAAAAAAAAATGGAAAGGAGACAAAGAAGATGGATGGAGTTTATTAAAGATTATGATTTTCAGTTAATGTATCATCCAGGAAAAGCTAATGTAGTAGCAGATGCCTTAAGTAGGAAAATTGTACATATGTCAACTATGATGATTAAAGAATTAGAATTAATACAATAATTTGGAGATTTGAATTTGTGTACAGTTAGGGAAAAAGATAAAATTCAATTAGGAAGGATTACTAATGATATTTGGAAGAGATAAGAAGAAACAAGATGTAGATATATTTATTCAAGAAAAGAAAGCATTAATAGGAACAAATAAAGTAAAAGAATTTAATTTAGGAAGAGATGGAATTATTATATTTAAAAATAGAATTTGTGTACCTAATAATCAAGAATTAAGGAATTAATTTTAGAGGAAGAAAACAAAAAGTAAATTTAGTATTCCTCCTGGAGCTATAAAAATGTATCAAGATTTAAAGGGGATGTTTTGGTGGCCTAGGATGAAGAAAGATGTAGCAGAATATGTAGCTAGAAGTTTAACATGTCAGAAAGCAAAGATTGAACATCAGAGACCATCTGGCATGTTACAACCTTTAGAGATACCTATATGGAAATGGGATAGTATATCAATGGATTTTGTGGTAGGATTACCTAGGACAAGTAGGAATTGTGATACTAATTGGGTAATTGTAGATAGATTAACTAAATCAACACATTTTCTTCCAATAAATATTAGGTATTCTTTAGAAAGCTTAGCTCAATTGTACATAAAAGAAATAGTTAGATTACAAGGAGTATCTACGAGTATAGAATCAGATAGGGATCCTAGATTTGTTTCTAAATTTTGGAGAGAATTTCAGAAAGCTTTAGGAAGTAAATTACATATTAGTTCAGTATACTACCTTCAAACTGATGGTCAAATAGAAAGGACTATTCAGTCATTAGAAGATCTCTTAAGAGCCTGTACATTAGAAGAGAAAGGAAACTGAGAAAATATATTACCTTTAGTAGAATTTGCATATAATAATAGTTACCAATCTAGTATAGGTATGGCTTCCTATGAAGTTTTGTATAGTAGAAAATATAGGACACCACTGGTATAGTATCAGGATGGTAAAAATTTATTGATAGGGCCATACATCATCCAGCAAAAAACTGAAAGAGTAAAACTAATTCAAGAGAAAATGAAAACCGCACAGAGTAAACAGAAAAGCTATACAGATAAAAGAAAAAAAAAACCTTTAGAATTTCAAGAGGGTAATCTTATATTTTTGAAAGTCATGTTAATGATTGATAAAGGAAAACTTGACTATAGAAACAAATTCTATTAAGATTGAGGACAAAAGGATTAAGTATTTGAGAGGTAAAGATATTCCTCTGATTAAGGTTAATTGGTAAGATATCAGAGGTAATGACACTTGGGAATTAGAAGAGAAAATGAGAGAAAAATATCCTCAATTGTTTATATAGTTATATTAGAAATTTCGAGGACGAAATTTTTATTAGTAGGGGAGAATTGTAACACCCTCAATTTTATTATTTTACCATTTGTAAATATTTTTATATAAATATTATGAGAAATGATGTACTGTATTTTATAGAAACTTTCTATACCTATTTTCATAATAAAATTAAAACAATGCTATTTAGTAAAATTTTCTAAGTCTTTTAATACTTTTGTTAATACCTAAATTTCTTGTTGATCGGACAGTTGTGTCAGACAGCTGTCCAGGATAAGATTTTCCAGTATAACATTTTGGATTAAACTGTACTCTAATAAATCAAGAATTTAATGTAGATTTAAAATATATACAGTTGAGAAATGAAATTACTTGTTGACTGGACCGCTATGTTAGACAGCTGTCCAGGATAAATTTTCAAGTGTGGAATTTTGGACTAATCTGTAACTTAATAAAAAGGTAATTGAATATAGATTAAAAATATATACAGTTAAAGAATTAAAATGCTAATTTCGAATTGTTAGGATTTTCTGAATGTTAGAACTTTGAGAAATTATTACGGTAAAATTCTAAGGCAGAAAATTAAGATAAAATCTATATGTCATCTATTGAATTATCTATAAATTATAACATGCTTAGAATAATTATTAACAATTTTTAACTAAGAAAAATAGAAATACAAATTATTAGCCAATCAAAATTTGACAAATTGACATTTCTAATGTAATTAAATTAAGCTAATTAGACTTGGATTAAGAGACAATTAAGACACTACCCCAAGGTTTTTGATAGTGAGGAATTTAAAGGTGGTGTTAGTTTCTTCAAATTCTAATTAGTTTGTAAGATAATTGAAAAGCTCCCTAATATTATAGAAAAATCCATAAATTTCCCACAAACTTTGACTTTTGATCACAAGCTTGGCAACTCACGTTGGGAAGTTGCCTTGGTTGTCCAAGTGGCTTAAATTGGTGACCAAATGGACTGCTTTGTGGCCAGCAGCTGGACGTGTAGTTGCTATTAAATTTGGTGAAGAAAATTTTATTTAAAAACATAATAAACAAATCAAAAGCAAAATTGGAAAAGCTAGCTCTCCTCACCACCCAAACCGTGAGCTCTTCCAACTGCAGCCCCTCCATTTTCACTTCAGCCTTTCTTCTAAAATTAAGAATTTAACCAACCAAAACCTTTCAAATTTCAATATAGCTTAGGCCAAAGAGAAGAGAATTAGGAGGAAAACTCCAAAATTTCAAGAAACCAAGGGAGAAAGGGAGAAAAGAAATTCAAGAGTTCTCCATCAAATTAAGGATCTAAGGTAAGGATCTTGGCATTTAATTTCAATTTAAACCAATTGGAGTTAATAGAAACATGTTCTTAGGTCTAATTTCAAGATTTGATCAAGATTCAACAAAAGATGAAATTGATTTAGGGCTTTTAGATGATTGATGTTAAAAACTTGAAATTGTTGTTTGAATCCATGTTTGATTGAATTCATGATGTGTTGTGATGGATTGGAATTGATTGATTGGCTTGTTCTTGATTGGAAATTGAAATTTGTTCTTGATTGAGATTTCTTGAATTGATTTGATTTTGATTGGAATTTGGATTGGTTGTTTTGAGAAAATTGTTGGAAATGTGAAGGAGGCCATACGGCCATGATGAGAATGATAGGGATATCATGTGGAATTTTTCAAATGACCAAGGGTAAAATAGTCATTTCACATGTCGGGACACATTGGGAATTTTAGAAAAAGTTTAAGGGCATTTTCGGTAATAATTAAAAAGTATAAGGGTAATTAGGTAATTTCACATTTAGAGGATACAATTGGAATTTTATAAAAAGATTGAGGTTAATTAGGTAATTTCACATTTAAAGGATACAATTGGAATTTTATCAAAAGATTGAGGGTAATTAGGTAATTTCATAGATTCTAGAACAATTAGGGACATATTCGGAATTTCATAAAAAGATCAAGGGCAAAATTGGAATTTTAGAAAATATCAAGGATAATTTAGAAATTTTACATAGTAATGAACTAGTTGGTATTTTATTAAAGTGTTAATGTTATAATGTTAATTATTGAATTTCTATAATTATTATGTGATTGTTTAATAATAATTATTTACTTATTGGCATCATTATCATATTGCATGATCATGAGTCTTTTGAGCGAAAAATAAAGATTTTTAAACGAGTTTGATAAATGAGAATTGAGTATTTATGGGGGAATTGATTTCCAGGACTGTGTTGATTGACCGGACTGCGGTAGTCATGTATTTGAAAATATGATTGAGATTATGAACAGAGAACTGTGTTGACTGACCGGACTGCGGTAGTCATGTATTTGAAAATATGATTGAGATTATGAACAGAGAACTGTGTTGACTGACCGGACTGCGGTAGTCATGTATTTGAAAAGATGATTGAGATTATGAACAGAGAATATGATAGTCCTGAGAAATGGGTGAGCAGAGTAAGTTAGACAGGACTGTATAGTCTGTGATTATATAGTCTGTGGGGTGAGGGATATTGGCAATTCCACATGTGGCTGTAATCTGGACAGAGATGCTGCCGTGGTGGCCTTCCGGGTATCCTGATCTCCTAATTCTGCTAGCTTATTCGCGTTTAGTAGGGGCTGATAGCTGAATTGCAGTACGTAATGGTAGGCCAGTTACTTACTAAACACTCAAAGGGGAAGTCTCCATGGAGCAGGGTCAAAATGATTTTGAGTCAAAAGGATTTTGAGTCAAAACTGCATGTGCTTTATAAACTTGCATTTTCATAAAGCATACTGCATTTGCATTATTTATGTGAATTCTTAGTTATAAAATGAAATGTCATTGATTGTGATTGTTTTCTGTGTATTAGAAATTAAATGCCTGATCCGGTAATGCTGTCCCCAGATTCTAGGGGAGTGTGATTGCAGGTATTTGGAAGATTAATTAAAAGTTACAGATGCAGACATGTTCCAGAGCTATAGGAATAGGGGTTTTTGGCTTTAGATACTTTTGTATTAATTAGAAATAATTTGGAAGTAGTATTTTCTGTAAATTTTAGTAATGTAAATTATAATGACAAACTTTAAATTTTAATGGAATGTATTTATTTTAATGGTAAATTCTTTTTATGGATTTTAGATAGAAATTAATTAATTAGAAGGGGGGTTACAATATGATTGGCAGGTGAAATAATAAAAAGATTATAATTTTTTTGTGAGATCTAAAAAGATCATTCCCTTCCAAATTGGCATAAAATGAGAGAAGACCTAAACAAATTTCAGGATATCTCGTTTAATTTTATTAAAAAATGCATATCTCCTCTCATTAATAATGGAAATTACTATAAACATTGTGATAAAAAACTAATAAAGGAAACTATTAATGTAATTGTTATCGTTTTACTGTGAATAGTAATTGTCGTAGAAATATCAAGATCATTGTAACCCCCTTCTAATAAAACATTTTATTTAAATATATAATGTATATGATACGTAAAAGTTCTAATTTATAAAATTTTCTTATACAATCTATTAAAATTTAAGTATTTCAAAATTTACATCACTAAAATTTTTATAAACACTGCTGTAAAATAATTCTAAGTACTACAAATATTGTCTACCCAAATATTTCCCATCCTACAGCTCTGGTGATCTCTGCATCTTTTCTTTTCACTATTCTTCATTCACCTGCATTTACACTTCCCTAGAATCTAGGGACAAAATTTACTGGATCAGGCATTTAATTTCTAATACATAGAAAAACAATCACAATCAATGACATTTCATTTCATAACTAAGAATTCACATAAATAATGCAAATGCAGTATGCTTTATGAAAATGCAAGTTTATAAAGCAGATGCAGTTTTGACTCAAAATCATTTTGACCCTGCTCCATGGAGACTTCCCCTTTGAGTGTTTAGTAAGAAACTGGCCTACCATTACGCACTGCAACTCAGCTATCAGCCCCTACTAAACGCGAATAAACTAGACAGAATTAGGAGATCAGGATACCCAGGAAGGCCACCACGACCGCAACTCAGTCCAGTTTCCAGCCACATGTGGAATTGCCAATATCCTTCACCCCACAGACTATATAATCATAGACTATACAGTCCTATCTAACTTACTCTACTCACCCATCATTTCTCAGGACTATCATATTCTCAGTTCGAAAATCTCAAACAGCTTTTTAAATACATGACCACCGCAATCCTGGTTGATCAACATCAATCCTTTCTTTATTTCTCATAATTATTTATATAAAAATATTTACAAATGGTAAAATAATAAAAATGAGGATGTTACAATACCCAGGAAGGCCACCACGACCGCATCTCAGTCCAGATTCCGGCCACTTGTGGGATTGCCAATACCCTTCACCCCACAGACTATATAATCACAGACTATACAGTCCTGTCTAACTTATTCTGCTCACCCAAAAATCATTTTTCATGACTACCGCAGTCACGGTTAGTCAACATTTATCATTTAAAATTTATTGCTACCGCAGTCCCGGTTAGCCAACATCAATCATTCTTCACTTGAAATCTTTGTAAATCCCCCCAAAAAGACTCATACTTATGCAATATTGAAATGATCATGATTATATAATTAAATTTTTACAATCACATAAAGAGATATGAAATGCAATAATTAATCTTAGAACACTAATATTTTACTAAAATACTAACTAGGTCTCATTATGTAAAATTTACTAAACTACCCTTAATCTTTTTCTAAAATTCCAATTATGTCCTCTAATTGTGAAATTACCTAATTACCCTTGTTATTTTCTATTATTTCCGATTTTGCCCTTAATCTTTTTAAAGAATTCCAAATTTACCCCTAAACTTTCTAGAACATGTGAACTTACCATTTTACCCTTATACTTTTCTATTATTTCCAAAATTACCCTTGATCTTTTTATAAAATTCCCAATTTACCCCTACATGTGAAATGACTATTTTGCCCTTGGTTATTTGAAAAATTTGCACATAGTACCCCTCCAATTTAGCCATGGCCGAATGGCCTCCTTCACAAATCCAACATCATTTCAAAATCAACCAAGTAATTTCAATTCAAAAACAAACAATCAAGAAATCTCAATCCCAAAAACAACCAATCACTCAATTTCAATTCATCACCACATCATGAAATCAACAAAGCATGGATTCAAACACATATTTCAAACTTCAAATATCAATTTTTTTTAAAAACCCTAAATCAATTTCATCTTTTCAGGTTCATGATCAAATCTTAGATTTAAACCTAAGGACATGTTTCTCCTACTTCCAATTGATCTAAATTGAAATTAAATGCCAAAATCCTTACCTTAGGTCCTTAGTTTGATGAAGAATCCTTGAATCCCTTTTATCCCTTTCTCTCTTGTCTTTTGGAATTTCAAGCTTTTTCTCCTAAATCTCTTCTCTTTGGTCGAAGGTAGGTTAAATTTTGTGAGGTTTGGATTGGTTTCTCTCTTGATTTTGGAAGAAAGGATGAAGTGAAATGGAGGGGGCAGCTACACAAGAACTCACGGTTTTGGGTTTCTTGGTGAGCTAGCTTTTTCAAGTTTTTCTTTTGCTTTGGTTTTTATGTTTTTAAATAAAATTTTTCTCCACCCAATTTAATTACACCTACACGTCCAGCTGCATGGTCCAAGGGCAGTCCCTTGCTTGAGATCTCCAGCCCACTTGGACGGCCACAAATGCTTGCTTAGGAGACTTGCCAATTGCTTTGGTCAATAGTCAAAAATTGTAGAATTTTGTAGATTTTTCTAGAATGTATTTAGGGATTTTAATTATCTTACAAACTAATTAGAATTTGAAGAAACTAATACCACCATTAAATTCCTCACTATCAAAAACCTTGGGGTAGTGTATTAATTATCTCTTAATCAAAGTCTAATTAGCTTAATTTAATCACATTAGAAATATTGAGTTGTCACATTTTGATTGGCTAATATTTTTATTTTTATTTTTCTCAGTTAAACAATATTAATAATTATTCTAAGTATATTATCATTAATAGATAATTCCATAGATGTCATACAAATTTTATCTTAATTTTCTACCTCAGGATTTTCTCGTAATAATTTCTCAGAGTTCTAACTTTCAGAAAATCCTAATAATTCGAAATTAGCATTTTAAATTTCTCAACTGTATATATTTTAAATATTCAATTATCTATTTAGTAGATTACAGTTTACTCTAAAATGTTACACTGAAAAAATTTATCCTGGACAGCTGCCTGACACAACTGTCCAGTCAACAAGCAATTCAAACAAAAACAAGGATATCAAAAGATTCAGAATTTTTTTGAATAGAACTATATTAATTTTATTATGAAAATATGTACAGAAAGTTTTCTTTAATTACAGTACATAATTTCTCATAATATTTATGCAAAATATTTACAAACAGTAAAATAAAATAAGGATGTTACATCTTCTCTCATTTTATGCCAATTTGGAAGGGAATGATCTTTTTAGATCTCACAAAAAAAATTATAATCTTTTTTATTATTTCACCTCCAAAACATATCGTGAAATTTTGATATTTCTACGACAATTACCAATCACATTAAAATGATAACAATCACATTAATAGTTTCCTTTATTAGTTTTTTATCACAACGTTTATAATAATTTCCATTATTAATGAGAGGAGATAAGTATTTTTAATAAAATTAAACGAGATATCCTCAAATTTTTTTAGCCCTTCTCTCATTTTATGCCAATTTGGAAGGGAATTATCTTTTTAGATCTCACAAAAAAAATTATAATCTTTTTATTATTTCACCTCCCAAACATATCGTGAAATTTTGATATTTCTACGACAATTACCAATCACATTAAAACAATAACAATCACATTAATAGTTTCCTTTATTAGTTTTATTATCACAACGTTAATAATAGTTTCCATTATTAATGAGAGGAGATATGTATTTTTAACAAAATTAAACGAGATATCCTGAAATTTGTTTAGGTCTTCTCTCATTTTATGCCAATTTGGAAGGGAATGAACTTTTTAGATCTCACAAAAAAAATTATAATCTTTTTATTATTTCACATCACAAACATATCGTGAAATTTTGATATTTCTACATCAATTACCAATCACATTAATACTTTCCTTTATTAGTTTTTTATCAGAACGTTATTAATAGTTTCCATTATTAATGAGAGGAGATATGTATTTTTAATAAAATTAAACGAGATATCCTGAAATTTGTTTAGGTCTTCTCTCAATTTATGCCAATTTGAAAGGGAATGATCTTTTTAGATCTCACAAAAAAAATTACAATCTTTTTAATATTTCACCTCCCAAACTTATCGTGAAATTTTGATATTTCTACGACAATTACCAATCACATTAATAGTTTCCTTTATTAGTTTTTTATCATAACGTTTATAATAATTTCCATTATTGATGAGAGGATATATGTATTTTTAATAAAATTAAACGAGATATCCTGAAAATTTTTTAGGTCTTCTCTCATTTTATGCCAATTTGGAAGGGAATGATCTTCTTAGATCTCAATAAAAAAAATTATAATCTTTTTATTATATCCCCTCCCAAACATATCATGAAATTTTGATATTTCTACGAGAATTACCAATCACATTAAAACGATAACAATCACATTAATAGTTTCCTTTGTTAGTTTTTTATCACACATTTATAATAATTTCCATTATTAATGAGAGGAGATATGTATTTTTAATGAAATTAAACGAGATATCCTGAAATTTTTTTAGGTCTTCTCGCATTTTATGCAAATTTGGAAGGGAATGATCTTTTTGGATCTCCCAAAAAAAAAATTATAATCTTTTTATTATTTCCCCTCCCAAACATATTGTGAAATTTTTATATTTCTACGACAATTACCAATCACATTAAAACGATAAAAATCACATTAATAGTTTCCTTAATTAGTTTTTTTATCAGAACGTTTGTAAAAATTTCCGTTATTAATGAGAGGAGATATGTATTTTTAACGAAATTAAACGAGATATCCTGAAAATTTTTTAGGTCTTCTCTCATTTTATGCCAATTTGGAAGGGAATGATCTTCTTAGATCTCAACAAAAAAAATTATAATCTTTTTATTATTTCCCCACCCAAACATATCATGAAATTTTGATATTTCTACGAGAA
The DNA here is from genome assembly GCA_026413185.1 of Pueraria montana var. lobata. Taxonomy (NCBI): domain Eukaryota; kingdom Viridiplantae; phylum Streptophyta; class Magnoliopsida; order Fabales; family Fabaceae; genus Pueraria; species Pueraria montana. The sequence goes on along the minus strand of CM048646.1, from coordinate 71,937,909 downwards.
TTACCAATCACATTAAAACGATAACAATCACATTAATAGTTTCCTTTGTTAGTTTTTTATCATACATTTATAATAATTTCCATTATTAATGAGAGGAGATATGTATTTTTAATGAAATTAAACGAGATATCCGGAAATTTTTTTAGGTTTTCTCTCATTTTTTGCCAATTTGGAAGGAAATGATCTTTTTAGATTTCACAAAAAAAAAATATAATCTTTTTATTATTTCCCCTTCCAAACATATCGTGAAATTTTGATATTTCTACGACAATTACCAATCACATTTAAACGATAACAATCACATTAATAGTTTCCTTTATTAGTTTTTTTATCAGAACGTTTGTAAAAATTTCCGTTATTAATGAGAGGAGATATGTATTTTTAACGAAATTAAACGAGATATCCTGAAAATTTTTTAGGTCTTCTCTCATTTTATGCCAATTTGGAAGGGAATGATCTTCTTAGATCTCAACAAAAAAAATTATAATCTTTTTATTATTTCCCCTCCCAAACATATCATGAAATTTTGATATTTCTACGACAATTACCAATCACATTAAAACGATAACAATCACATTAATAGTTTCCTTTATTAGTTTTTTATCACAAAGTTTATAATAATTTCCATTATTAATGATAGGAGATATGTATTTTTAATGAAATTAAACGAGATATCCTGAAATTTTTTAGGGTCTTCTCTCATTTTATGCCAATTTGGAAGGGAATGATCTTTTTAGATCTCACAAAAAAGAATTTTAATCTTTTTATTATTTCCGCTCCCAAACATATCGTGAAACTTTGATATTTCTACGAAAATTACCTATCACATTAAAACGATAAGAATGACATTAATAGTTTCCTTTATTAGTTTTTTTATCACAAAGTTTATAATAATTTCCATTATTAATGAGAGGAGATATTTATTTTTTTAAAAATTAAACGAGATATCCTGAAATTTTTTAGGTCATCTCTCATTTTATGCTAATTTAGAAGGGAACGATCTTTTTGGATCTCACAAAAAAAAATTCTAATCTTTTTATTATTTCCCCTCCCAAACATATTTTGAAATTTTTATATTTCTACGACAATTAACAATCACATTAAAATGATAACAATCACATTAATAGTTTCCGTTATTAGTTTTTTTTATCACAACGTTTGTAATAATTTCCGTTATTAATGAGAGGAGATATGTATTTTTAATGAAATTAAACGAGATATCCTGAAAATTCTTTAGGTCTTCTCTCATTTTATGACAATTCGGAAGGGAATGATCTTTTTAGTTCTCACAAAAAAAATTGTAATCTTTTTATTATTTCCCCTCCCAAACATATTTTGAAATTTTTATATTTCTACGACAATTACCAATCACATTAAAATGATAACAATCACATTAATAGTTTCCGTTATTAGTTTTGTTTATCACAACGTTTGTAATAACTTCCGTTATTAATGAGAGGAGATATGTATTTTTAATTAAATTAAACGAGATATCCTGAAAATTCTTTAGGTCTTCTCTGATTTTATGCCAATTCGGAAGGGAATGATCTTTTTAGTTCTCACAAAAAAAATTGTAATCTTTTTATTATTTCCCCTCCCAAACATATCGTGAAATGTTGATATTTCTACGACAATTACCAATCACATTAATACTTTCCTTTATTAGTTTTTTTTATCACAATGTTTATAATAATTTCCATTATTAATGAGAGGAGATATGTATTTTTAATGAAATTAAACGAGATATCCTGAAATTTTTTATGTCTTCTCTCATTTTATGCCAATTTAGAAGGGAATGATCTTTTTGGATCTCACAAAAAAAAATTCTAATCTTTTTATTATTTCCCCTCACAAACATATTTTGAAATTTTTATATTTCTACGACAATTACCAATCACATTAAAATGATAACAATCACATTAATAGTTTCCTTTATTAGTTTTTTTTATCACAACGTTTGTAATAATTTCCGTTATTAATGAGAGGAGATATGTATTATTAATGAAATTAAACGAGATATCCTGAAATTTTTTTAGGTCTTCTCTCATTTTATGCCAATTTGGAAGGGAATGATCTTTTTAGATCTCACAAAAAAAAATATAATCTTTTTATTATTTCCCCTTCCAAACATCTCATGAAATTTTGATATTTCTACGACACTTACCAATCACATTAAAACGATAACCATCACATTAATAGTTTCCTTTGTTAGTTTTTTTATCACAACGTTTATAAAAATTTCCATTATTAATGAGAGGAGATATGTTTTTTTAATGAAATTAAACGAGATATCCTGAAATTTTTTAAGGTCTTCTCTCATTTTATGCCAATTTGGAAGGGAATGATCTTTTTAGATCTCACAAAAAAGAATTATAATCTTTTTATTATTTCCGCTCCCAAACATATCGTGAAACTTTGATATTTCTACGACAATTACCTATCACATTAAAACGATAAGAATCACATTAATAGTTTCCTTTATTAGTTTTTTTGTCACAACGTTTATAATAATTTCCATTATTAATGAGAGGAGACATTTATTTTTTAAAAAATTAAACGAGATATCCTGAAAATTTTTAGGTCTTCTCTCATTTTATGCCAATTTAGAAGGGAACGATCTTTTTGGATCTCACAAAAAAAAATTCTAATCTTTTTATTATTTCCCCTCCCAATTATATTTTGAAATTTTTATATTTCTACGACAATTACCAATCACATTAAAATGATAACAATCACATTAATAGTTTCCGTTATTAGTTTTTTTTATCACAACGTTTGTAATAATTTCCGTTATTAATGAGAGGAGATATGTATTTTTAATGAAATTAAACGAGATATCCTGAAAATTCTTTAGGTCTTCTCTGATTTTATGCCAATTCGGAAGGTAATGATCTTTTTAGTTCTCACAAAAAAAATTGTAATCTTTTTATTATTTCCACTCCCAAACATATCGTGAAATGTTGATATTTCTACGACAATTAGCAATCACATTTAAACGATAACAATCACATTAATACTTTCCTTTATTAGTTTCTTTATCACAACGTTTATAATCATTTGCATGATTAATGAGAGGAGATATGTATTTTTAATGAAATTAAACGAGATATCCTGAAATTTTTTATGTCTTCTCTCATTTTATGCCAATTTAGAAGGGAATGATCTTTTTGGATCTCACAAAAAAAAATTCTAATCTTTTTATTATTTCCCCTCACAAACATATTTTGAAATTTTTATATTTCTACGACAATTACCAATCACATTAAAACGATAACAATCACATTAATAGTTTCCTTTATTAGTTTTTTTTATCACAACGTTTGTAATAATTTCCGTTATTAATGAGAGGAGATATGTATTTTTAATTAAATTAAACGAGATATCCTGAAAATTCTTTAGGTCTTCTCTCATTTTATGACAATTCGGAAGGGAATGATCTTTTTAGTTCTCACAAAAAAAATTGTAATCTTTTTATTATTTCCCCTCCCAAACATATTTTGAAATTTTTATATTTCTACGACAATTACCAATCACATTAAAATGATAACAATCACATTAATAGTTTCCGTTATTAGTTTTTTTTATCACAACGTTTGTAATAACTTCCGTTATTAATGAGAGGAGATATGTATTTTTAATTAAATTAAACGAGATATCCTGAAAATTCTTTAGGTCTTCTCTGATTTTATGCCAATTCGGAAGGGAATGATCTTTTTAGTTCTCACAAAAAAAATTGTAATCTTTTTATTATTTCCACTCCCAAACATATCGTGAAATGTTGATATTTCTACGACAATTAGCAATCACATTTAAACGATAACAATCACATTAATACTTTCCTTTATTAGTTTCTTTATCACAACGTTTATAATCATTTGCATGATTAATGAGAGGAGATATGTATTTTTAATGAAATTAAACGAGATATCCTGAAATTTTTTATGTCTTCTCTCATTTTATGCCAATTTAGAAGGGAATGATCTTTTTGGATCTCACAAAAAAAAATTCTAATCTTTTTATTATTTCCCCTCCCAAACATATTTTGAAATTTTTATATTTCTACGACAATTACCAATCACATTAAAACGATACAATCACATTAATAGTTTCCTTTATTAGTTTTTTTTATCACAACGTTTGTAATAATTTCCGTTATTAATGAGAGGAGATATGTATTATTAATGAAATTAAACGAGATATCCTGAAATTTTTTTAGGTCTTCTCTCATTTTATGCCAATTTGGAAGGGAATGATCTTTTTAGATCTCACAAAAAAAATATAATCTTTTTATTATTTCCCCTTCCAAACATTTCATGAAATTTTGATATTTCTACGACACTTACCAATCACATTAAAATGATAACCATCACATTAATAGTTTCCTTTATTAGTTTTTTTATCACAACGTTTATAATAATTTCCATTATTAATGAGAGGAGACATTTATTTTTAAAAAAATTAAACGAGATATCCTGAAAATTTTTAGGTCTTCTCTCATTTTATGCCAATTTAGAAGGGAACGATCTTTTTGGATCTCACAAAAAAAAAATTCTAATCTTTTTATTATTTCCCCTCCCAAACATATCGTCAAATGTTGATATTTCTACGACAATTACCAATCACATTTAAACGATAACAATCACATTAATACTTTCCTTTATTAGTTTTTTTATCACAATGTTTATAATAATTTCCATTATTAATAAGAGCAGATATGTATTTTTAATGAAATTAAACGAGATATCCTGAAATTTGTTATGTCTTCTCTCATTTTATGCCAATTTAGAAGGGAACGATCTTTTTGGATCTCACAAAAAAAATTCTAATCTTTTTATTATTTCCCCTCACAAACATATTTTGAAATTTTTATATTTCTACGACAATTACCAATCACATTAAAATGATAACAATCACATTAATAGTTTCCTTTACTAGTTTTTTTATCACAACATTTGTAATAATTTCCGTTATTAATGAGAGGAGATATGTATTATTAATGAAATTAAACGAGATATCCTGAAATTTTTTTAGGTCTTCTCTCATTTTATGCCAATTTGGAAGGGAATGATCTTTTTAGATCTCACAAAAAAATTTATAATCTTTTTATTATTTCCCCTCCCAAACATATCTTGAAATTTTGATATTTCTACGACAATTACCAATCACATTAAAATGATAACCATCACATTAATAGTTTCCTTTGTTAGTTTTTTTATCACAACATTTATAAAAATTTCCATTATTAATGAGAGGAGATATGTTTTTTTAATGAAATTAAACGAGATATCCTGAAATTTTTTAAGGTCTTCTCTCATTTTATGCCAATTTGGAAGGGAATGATCTTTTTACATCTCACAAAAAAGAATTATAGTCTTTTTACTATTTCCGCTCCCAAACATATCGTGAAATTTTGATATTTCTACGACAATTACCAATCACATTAAAATGATAACAATCACATTAATTGTTTCCTTTATTAGTTTTTTATCACAACGTTTATAATAATTTCCATTATTAATGAGAGGAGATATGTATTTTTAATGAAATTGAACGAGATATCTTGAAATTATTTTAGGTCTTCTCTCATTTTATGCCAATTTGAAAGGGAATGATCTTTTTAGATCTCACAAAAAAAATGATAATCTTTTTATTATTTCCCCTCCCAAACATATCGTGAAATTTTTATACTTCTACGACAATTACCAATTACATTAAAACGATAACTATCACATTAATAGTTTCCTTTAATAGTTTTTTATCACAACATTTATAATAATTTCCATTATTAATGAGAAGAGATATGTATTTTTAATGAAATTAAACGAGATATCCTGAAAGTTTTTTAGGTCTTCTCTCATTTTATGCCAATTTGGAAGGGAATGATCTTTTTAGATTTCAATAAAAAAAATATAATCTTTTTATTATTTCCGCTCCCAAACATATCGTGAAATTTTGATATTTCTACGACAATTACCAATCACATTAAAACGATAACAATCACATTAATAGTTTCCTTTGTTAGTTTTTTTATCGTAACGTTTATAATAATTTCCATTATTAATGAGAGGAGATATGTATTTTTAATGAAATTAAACGAGATATCCAGAAATTTTTTTAGGTCTTCGCTCATTTTATCCCAATTTGAAAGGGAATGATCTTTTTAGATCTTACAGAAAAAATATAATCTTTTTATTATTTCCCCTCCCAAACATATCTTGAAATTTTGATATTTCTACGACAATTACCAATCACATTAAAATGATAACAATCACATTAATTGTTTCCTTTATTAGTTTTTTATCACAACGTTTATAATAATTTCCATTATTAATGAGAGGAGATATGTATTTTTAATGAAATTGAACGAGATATCTTGAAATTATTTTAGGTCTTCTCTCATTTTATGCCAATTTGGAAGGGAATGATCTTTTTAGATCTCACAAAAAAAATTATAATCTTTTTATTATTTCCACTCCCAAACATATCTTGAAATTTTGATATTTCTACGACAATTACCAATCACATTAAAATGATAACAATCACATTAATTGTTTCCTTTATTAGTTTTTTATCACAACGTTTATAATAATTTCCATTATTAATGAGAGGAGATATGTATTTTTAACGAAATTAAACGAGATATCCTGAAATTTTTTTAGGTCTTCTCTCATTTTATGCCAATTTGGATGGGAATGATCTTTTTAGATCTCACAAAAAAAAATATAATCTTTTTATTATTTCCCCTCCCAAACATATCGTGAAATTTTGCTATTTCTATGACAATTACCAATCACATTAATTGTTTCCTTTATTAGTTTTTTTATCACAACGTTTATAATAATTTCCATTATTAATGATAGGAGATATGTATTTTTAATGAAATTAAACTAGATATCCTGAAATTTTTTTAGGTCTTCTCTCATTTTATGCCAATTTGGAAGGGAATGATCTTTTTAGATCTCACAAAAAATTATAATCTTTTTATTATTTCTCCTCCCAAACATATCGTTAAATTTTGATATTTCTATGACAATTACCAATCACATTAATAGTTTCCTTTATTAGTTTTTTTATCACAACATTTATAATAATTTCCATTATTAACGAGAGGAGATATGTATTTTTAATGAAATTAAACTAGATATCCTGAAATTTTTTTAGGTCTTCTCTCATTTTATGCCAATTTGGAAGGGAATGATCTTTTTAGATCTCACAAAAAAAATATAATCTTTTTATTATTTCCCCTTCCAAACATATCGTGAAATTTTGATATTTTTACTACAATTACCAATCACATTAAAACGATAACAATCACATTAATAGTTTCCTTTATTAGTTTTTTATCACAAATTTTATAATAATTTCCATTATTAATGATAGGAGATATGTAATTTTAATGAAATTAAACGAGATATCCTGAAATTTTTTTAGGTCTTCTCTCATTTTTTGCCAATTTGGAAGGGAATGATCTTTTTAGATCACACAAAAAAATATAATCTTTTTATTATTTCCCCTGCCAAACATATCGTGAAATTTTGATATTTTTATGACAATTACCAATAACATTAAAACGATAACAATCACATTAATAGTTTCCTTTATTAGTTTTTTATCAGAGCGTTTATAATAATTTCCATTATTAATGAGAGGAGATATGTATTTTTAATGAAATTAAACGAGATATCCTGAAATTGTTTTAGGTCTTCTCTCATTTTATGCCAATTTGGAAGGGAACGATCTTTTTGGATCTCACAAAAAAAATTCTAATCTTTTTATTATTTCCCTTGCCAAACATATTTTGAAATTTTTCTATTTCTACGACAATTAACAGTAGCATTAAAACGATAACAATCACATTAATAGTTTCCTTTATTAGTTTTTTTATCACAACATTTGTAATAATTACCGTTATTAATGAGAGGAGACATGTATTTTTAATGAAATTAAATGAGATATCCTGAAATTGTTTTAGGTCTTCTCTCATTTTATGCCAATTTGGAAGGGAATGATCTTTTTACATCTCACAAAAAAAAATTGTAATCTTTTTATTATTTGCCCTCCCAAACATATCGTGAAATGTTGATATTTTTACTACAATTACCAATCACACTAAAACGATAACAATCACATTAATAGTTTCCTTTATTAGTTTTTTATCACAAATTTTATAATAATTTCCATTATTAATGATAGGAGATATGTATTTTTAATGAAATTAAACGAGATATCCTGAAATTTTTTTAGGTCTTCTCTCATTTTATGCCAATTTGGAAGGGAATGATCTTTTTAGATCACACAAAAAAATATAATCTTTTTATTATTTCCCCTTCCAAACATATCGTGAAATTTTGATATTTTTATGACAATTACCAATAACATTAAAACGATAACAATCACATTTCCTTTATTAGTTTTTTATCACAACGTTTATAATAATTTCCATTATTAATGAGAGGAGATATGTATTTTTAATGAAATTAAACGAGATATCCTGAAAGTTTTTTAGGTCTTCTCTCATTTTATGCCAATTTGGAAGGGAATGATCTTTTTAGATTTCAATAAAAAAAATTATAATCTGTTTATTATTTTCGCTCCCAAACATATCGTGAAATTTTGATATTTCTACGACAATTACCAATCACATTAAAACGATAACAATCACATTAATAGTTTCCTTTGTTAGTTTTTTATCGTAACGTTTATAATAATTTCCATTATTAATGAGAAGAGATATATATTTTTAATGAAATTAAACGAGATATCCAGAAATTTTGTTAGGTCTTCGCTCATTTTATCCCAATTTGAAAGGGAATGATCTTTTTAGATCTCACAAAAAAAATATAATCTTTTTAATATTTCCCCTCCCAAACATATCTTGAAATTTTGATATTTCTACGACAATTACCAATCACATTAAAATGATAACAATCAAATTAATAGTTTCCTTTATTAGTTTTTTATCACAACGTTTATAATAATTTCCATTATTAATGAGAGGAGATATGTATTTTTAATGAAATTGAACGAGATATCTTGAAATTATTTTAGGTCTTCTCTCATTTTATGCCAATTTGGAAGGGAATGATCTTTTTAGATCTCACAAAAAAAATATAATCTTTTTATTATTTCCCCTTCCAAACATATCGTGAAATTTTGATATTTTTACTACAATTACCAATCACACTAAAACGATAACAATCACATTAATAGTTTCCTTTATTAGTTTTTTATCACAAATTTTATAATAATTTCCATTATTAATGATAGGAGATATGTATTTTTAATGAAATTAAACGAGATATCCTGAAATTTTTTTAGGTCTTCTCTCATTTTATGCCAATTTGGAAGGGAATGATCTTTTTAGATCACACAAAAAAATATAATCTTTTTATTATTTCCCCTTCCAAACATATCGTGAAATATTGATATTTTTATGACAATTACCAATAACATTAAAACGATAACAATCACATTTCCTTTATTAGTTTTTTATCACAGTGTTTATAATAATTTCCATTATTAATGAGAGGAGATATGTATTTTTAATGAAATTAAACGAGATATCCTGAAAGTTTTTTAGGTCTTCTCTCATTTTATGCCAATTTGGAAGGGAATGATCTTTTTAGATTTCAATAAAAAAAATTATAATCTTTTTATTATTTTCGCTCCCAAACATATCGTGAAATTTTGATATTTCTACGACAATTACCAATCACATTAAAACGATAACAATCACATTAATAGTTTCCTTTGTTAGTTTTTTATCGTAACGTTTATAATAATTTCCATTATTAATGAGAAGAGATATGTATTTTTAATGAAATTAAATGAGATATCCAGAATTTTTGTTAGGTCTTCGCTCATTTTATCCCAATTTGAAAGGGAATGATCTTTTTAGATCTCACAAAAAAAATATAATCTTTTTAATATTTCCCCTCCCAAACATATCTTGAAATTTTGATATTTCTACGACAATTACCAATCACATTAAAATGATAACAATCAAATTAATTGTTTCCTTTATTAGTTTTTTATCACAAATTTTATAATAATTTCCATTATTAATGATAGGAGATATGTATTTTTAATGAAATTAAACTAGATATCCTGAAATTTTTTTAGGTCTTCTCTCATTTTATGCCAATTTGGAAGGGAATGATCTTTTTAGATCTCACAAAAAAAATTATAATCTTTTTATTATTTCCCCTCCCAAACATATCGTGAAATTTTTATACTTCTACGACAATTACCAATCACATTAAAACGATAACAATCACATTAATAGTTTCCTTTAATAGTTTTTTATCACAACATTTATAATAATTTCCATTATTAATGAGAAGAGATATGTATTTTTAATGAAATTAAACGAGATATCCTGAAATTTTTTTAGGTCTTCTCTCATTTTATGCCAATTTGGAAGGGAATGATCTTTTTAGATTTCAATAAAAAAATTATAATCTTTTTATTATTTCCCTTCCCAAACATATCTTGAAATTTTTCTATTTCTACGACAATTAACAATAGCATTAAAACGATAACAATCACATTAATAGTTTCCTTTATTAGTTTTTTTATCACAACGTTTGTAATAATTACCGTTATTAATGAGAGGAGATATGTATTTTTAATGAAATTAAACGAGATATCCTGAAATTTTTTTAGGTCTTCTCTCATTTTATGCCAATTTGGAAGGGAATGATCCTTTTAGATCTCACAAAAAAAAATTGTAATCTTTTTATTATTTCCCCTCCCAAACATATCGTGAAATGTTGATATTTCTACGACAATTACCAATCACATTTAAACGATAACAATCACATTAATACTTTCATTTATTAGTTTTTTCGATCACAATGTTTATAATAATTTCCATTATTAATGAGAGGAGATATGTATTTTTAATGAAATTAAACGAGATATCCTGAAATTTTTTAGGTCTTCTCTCATTTTATGCCAATTTGGAAGGGAATGATCTTTTTAGATCTGACAAAAAAAATATAATCTTTTTATTATTTCCCCTTCCAAACATATCGTGAAATTTTGATATTTTTACTACAATTACCAATCACATTAAAACGATAACAATCACATTAATAGTTTCCTTTATTAGTTTTTTTATCACAAATTTTATAATAATTTCCATTATTAATGATAGGAGATATGTGTTTTTAATGAAATTAAACGAGATATCCTGAAATTTTTTTAGGTCTTCTCTCATTTTATGCCAATTTGGAAGGGAATGATCTTTTTGTTAGGTTCTAAGACCTTGGACGATGTCCAACCACTCCTATTTCGGTTTTGATGATAATAACTAAAGGATAAATTTTGAAGTATCTAATGATCTAGTTTGAGTGTTATAGGAATTACGTCGTCCAATCCCGCAATGGTATTGTATCTCTCAAACTTGGACTGTATGTTTTAATAAAGAAAGCGTCCAAATATAATTTATAAGAAACTTACAGGCAGCGTCCAATGCTCCTGTGAGAGCAAGCGTCCAACGCTTGAATAACACTCACTGTTGTTACTATCTTGAAAATACGTTTTCTATGATATAAGGCAACGTTCACTCTCTCATATTTTTAACATGCCATTCTGTTTGATCTTTTCGAATAGTACTGAACAGGAAAGAAGAAGCTTCTTTCTGCAGAGAAAGTACAAGTAGGAGAGAGGCGCTACGAGTACGGCTGTCACTTCCATCACTTCACTCTAAGTCAAAATGTGACAACGACCATATGCTACAGAAAGAATCGCTCTTGGAAAAGGAACAGATCCCTCAACGGATATCTTTCAACAAACTTCCTATATATAGAAGAATGAGCTCACGTATCAACAACGACGATTTTTGAAAAAGAGCTGAATCCCTGTCAAAACGACTGGACGATCACAAGCGAAAAGAGCATTCATCTTAGCTTTGCTAAGCGAGTCTATATACTCATTCTTATTGTAATATCCTCTCATTGAGAGTTATATTTTACTTACAATATCAAACAATTCTGTTTGGAAAGCCAGGAGTGGCTTAGTGTTAAAGAATACTTGTTTTTTGTGTTTAATCTCAAGGAGAGATTAAGGGTGTGCCAGAAGTGGCCTAGAGAATACTTGTAGCCAGAAGTGGCAAGATTAGAATACTTGAGAGTAATCAGATTTTGATTAGTAGAACCCTTCAAAAGTTTTTGAAGGAGAACTGGACGTAGCTCAGTTGAGTGAACCAGTATAAAACTACGTATTCTATTCTCTCGCCTTCTAGCTCACTTGCATTTCTTTTAAGCTATCTCTTCAACATACTACGAAAAAGTTTCTATACACCTTTTTATCTAAGTTTATCTATTACGTGTATTTAAACGAAAAAGAAGAAGAGTAGTTTCTTTGGTCTGTTGTTTTAATCGGCTGGACGATAGCTTGTTCTTTCTGTTTTACTAAGTTTCTGTAAAACGTAAAGATACATTATCTTCACATTGGCTAAAGTTTTCAAAAGAAAATTTAAATACACTATTCAACCCCCCTTCTAGTGTATTTCTCTACATTTCAGTTGGTATCAGAGCTCGACCTCTTGGGTTGAGTTCTTAACAGAACAGAGGAAAGATCCTGAGAAAGATGGAAAACGAAGGACAAGCTGTGAACAGACCACCACTCTTCAAGGGTGTCAAATATGACTACTGGAAACAAAGGATGATAGCATTCTTTGAATCTAGCCATACTGACATGTGGGAAGTTGTGGAGATGGGCGATTATATTCCGCTTGATGCAAGCCTCAACGAAATCCCAAAGGCTAGATGGACGGAAGAGCAAAAACAAAGATTTTATCTCAACTCCAGAGCCAGAAACATCATCATGTGTGCACTAAGCGAGCAAGAATACAATAAGGTGCACAGTCTCAAAAGCGCAAAACAAATGTGGGACACTCTTGCATTAACATATGAGGGTTCCACTCAGGTAAAATGTAACAAACTCAGTCTCCTTACTCGTCAATGAGTTGTTTCGTATGGAAGAAAACGAGGACATACAAAGTATGTTTGGACGGTTTCAAACCATACTAAATGAACTTAGAGCACATGGTAAAGATTATAATAACTATGAACATATTGACAAAATCCTAAGAAGTTTACCTAGGAAATGGAGACCACAGGTTACAGCTTTGAGAACAACGAAGGAACTGGACGATATGTCCTTAGAAGAACTCGTGGGAACCCTCAAGGTGCATGAACTAGAACTGCATCAAGACAGTGATGGTAAGAAAAATAAGTCTCTGGCGCTCAGCGTCCAGAAGCCAAGGAAAGCATCATCGTCCAAAGTCATGCAAGCTGAAACATCATCAGACGAACAATATGAAGATGATGACTCAGACGAGAATGATGAACTATCCTTTATATCCAAAAGGATACATTCTATGTGGAAAAAGAAAGGTGGATCCAGATGGAGAAACCTGAAGAGGAAAGACTTCAAAGAAAAGAAGGAAAAGAGTCCAATTATATGCTACGAATGCAAAAAGCCAGGACACTTCAAATCAGAGTGCCCAGATCTTGACAAAAACAAAGACAAGAAGAAGAAATTCTTCAGCAAAGGAAAGGGCAAGAAAGTTCTGATGTCCACATGGGAAGACCTGGATGATGACTCATCACCGGACGAAGGAGAAGAGGAGGAAGCACACATATGTCTGATGGCGGACACCTCAACTGATTCCTCTGAGCCAGAAGAAGAAGATGAGGTAGATTTTAATGACTTAGATTCAATTCAAGAAGCTTATCATGAACTACTTTCAAACTCTTCTATCTTGTCAAAGGCCTACAGAACTTTAAAGAAATCATCCAAATCACTTTCAAAAGAAAAAGAAGCTTTAGAAGAAAACGTTAGACAACTAGAAAGTGAAAAGGAGGATTTACAGAAAAAGTTTGTAGAGCTTTCAAGGCAAAATGAAACTACAAATATGGAGAGGCGAACTCTCTGGAATGATGCTGCTCAAGCCTATAAATCCTATAAGGATTCAAGGGATAGAGAAAGCAATCTTTCCATAGAGATTCGAAATCTCAACGCAGAAAACAAAAGGCTAGTTGAGAAGCTTCTGAAAGTTGAAGCATATACTTCCTTAAGAGGTCAACCACATGATGTTGTAAAACTTCATGAGGAAATTGACAGTCTAAAGAAGGATCTGTCAAACTTTGTCAAGGGCTCTGACAACCTCAAAAAACTTTTAAAATATGAAGGTTGTAAGAGACCAAATGACAGGTCAGGACATGGATACAAGGGAAAGAAATATATTCATGATGAGGAAACAGATGTTTGCTACTTCTGTGGGAAACCTGGACATATAACGTCCAAATGCAGACACCTGCCTAAGAGGGGAGTATTCAATACCCTTCGAGCTAACAAAAAAGGACCCAAGTCAATCTGGGTACCTAAGGATAAAATTGTTCCTGTTGCAGACATGCTTAACAGCAGGAAAGAAACTCCAATCATGGTACCTGGACAGTGGGTGCTCACATCACATGACGGGAGAAAGGTGTATGTTCCAAAGCCTCCTACCCAAGACTGGTGGGACAGTCACTTTTGGAGGGAATCAGAAAGGGATGATAGCTGGCGTAGGTAAGATTGGTATACCACCCTATCCTTGTATTGATAAAGTTCTTTATGTTAAAGGTCTTAAACATAATCTACTTAGCATAAGTCAATTATGTGACAGTGGATATGATGTTGCCTTTAACAAAGGTGAATGTACAGTCAAAAACTCTGATGGATCCCTTCTCTTTACTGCAAAGAGGCAAGGCAATCTGTATAAGATTAAACTTGGGGAACTATCAAGTCAAAATGTATCATGCCTAGTTTCTGTACAAGAAAATCATTGGTTATGGCATAAAAGACTTGGTCATGCAAGCTTGAGGTTAATCTCAAAGCTGAAAAGGCACAACCTCGTAAGAGGACTACCAAGTATGTCATATAAAGATGATCTTCTTTGTGAAGCTTGTCAGAAAGGGAAACAAGTGAAAAGTTCTTTTCAAAGTAAAAACATTGTTTCCACTTCTAGACCACTAGAGCTGTTACATATTGATCTGTTTGGACCCACAAGAACAGCCTCGGTAAGTGGTAAAAGATATGGGTTAGTTATAGTGGACGACTATACTAGATGGACATGGGTCTTATTCCTATCCCACAAAGATGAGTCCTTTAAGGCCTTTTATAATCTCTGCAAAAGAGTTCAAAATGAAAAAGGAGTATGCATTGCTTCAATCAGAAGTGATCACGGGGGTGAATTCGAAAACGAAAGTTTTCAAAGGTTCTGTGAGGATAATGGTATCCTTCACAACTTCTCAACACCTAGAACACCACAACAGAATGGTGTAGTTGAGAGGAAAAATAGGTCACTTCAGGAGATGGCCAGAACCATGTTAAATGATAATTCAACCCCTAAACACTTCTGGGCTGAAGCAGTGAATACTGCCTGTTATTTACAAAACAGAATCTATATAAGGCCGATATTGAAAAAGACTCCATATGAATTGTGGAAGGGTAGAAGACCCAACATATCCTACTTCCATCCATTTGGATGTCAATGTTTCATTCTGAACACTAAGGATAACCTGGGAAAATTTGATTCTAAGTGTGATGAAGGAACATTGCTTGGATATTCTGAAACTTCAAAGGCGTACAGAGTCTATAACTCTAGAACCTTAGTTGTTGAAGAAGCTGTCCATGTGAAGTTTAATGACAACAAGCCTGATAAGGAATTATCAGAGCTAGACAAATCATTTGCAGATATCAGACTGGACGATGCAAGTAAGTCATCAGATTCGTCCAAACATGATGTCTCAGTTGAAGAATCAAATGCACTACTGGACCATCCAGTCGAAGAACAAAGAGAACCAACTGGACGCAACTGGCAAATGAAGAAACATCATCCACAGGAGCAAATCATTGGGGATCCAGAAGACAGAGTCAAAACCAGATCTTCACTTCAACGACAGCAAAGTCACGCAACATTCATATCTCAAATAGAACCTAAGACTGTGGATGATGCCTTAGAAGATGAAGGCTGGGTCAAAGCAATGCAAGAAGAACTTGACCAATTTCAAAAGAACAATGTCTGGAAGCTAGTAGAACTCCCCAACGACAAAGAAGCTGTAGGAGCAAAGTGGGTGTTCAGAAACAAGCTGGACGAAGAAGGTAATGTTGTGAGAAACAAAGCAAGGTTGGTAGCAAAAGGTTACTCACAACAAGAAGGTATAGATTATACTGAAACTTATGCTCCCGTTGCACGTCTGGAGGCAATCCGCATTTTACTGTCATTTGCAGCTCATAGCAATATGAAGCTATACCAAATGGACGTAAAAAGTGCATTCCTCAATGGACTCATAAAAGAAGAAGTCTATGTGGAACAACCCCCAGGATTTGAAAGTGATGCTTTTCCAAACCATGTTTTTAAACTCAACAAAGCACTATATGGGTTGAAACAAGCTCCTAGAGCTTGGTATGAAAAACTCAACACATTTCTGTCAGAAAATGGTTTTTCAAGAGGAAAAGTAGACACTACGTTATTTCGCAAAGACTACTCTTCTGATTTTATTATTGCACAAGTATATGTTGATGATATCATATTTGGTGCCACTAATGAATCTCTCTGTGAAGATTTTGCCAAATTAATGCAAACAGAGTTCGAGATGAGCATGATGGGTGAGCTGAAATTCTTCCTTGGACTCCAAATCAAACAAACTGAAAAGGGAATATACATACATCAGACTAAGTATGTCAAAGAGCTATTAAAGAAGTACAAGTTGGACGATGCAAAACCAATGAAAACTCCTATGCATCCAACAACAGTTCTTGGACTGGACGACAACTCAAGGAAAGTAGATAATACTCTATACAAAGGTATGATAGGTTCACTCCTGTACCTCACTGCGTCCAGACCTGACACAATGTTCAGCGTATGCCTATGTGGCAGATTTCAGTCTGACCCAAGGGAAGTTCACTTAACTGCTGTTAAAAGAATCTTTCGATATCTTGCTGGAACCACTAACCTTGGGTTATATTTCAAAAGGGAGAAAGATTTCAGGCTAATAGGATATTGTGATGCTGATTATGCTGGAGATCGCATTGAAAGAAAAAGCACCAGTGGAGGATGTCACTTCATCGGTGGTAACCTAGTCTCCTGGATATGCAAGAAGCAAGGAACAATTGCTCTGTCCACTGCTGAAGCAGAGTATATCTCAGCTGCAAAATGCTGCTCTCAAATCTTGTGGATCAAGCATCAACTTGAGGACTACAACATATATGAGAGTAACATTCCTATCTTCTGTGATAGTAAAGCTGCCATAAATCTTTCTAAAAATCCCATATTGCATTCAAGGGCCAAACACATAGAAATTAAACATCACTTTATAAGAGACCATGTTCAAAAGGGAACTGTGGAATTACACTTTGTAACCACAGATGATCAGCTTGCTGATATATTCACCAAACCCCTTACTGAAGACAAGTTAATCCTTCTAAGGGACAAACTTGGCATGGCCTCTATAAAGGAATGATTAACATCTACATGATGCGTCCAATAAAACCATAGCGTCCAAAGGACATGTCGTCCAAAGGAACACTAGAGTCATGCAAATGTATTACATACATTTCACTTAAAGTCCAATTTATGGATGATGTCTTTTTATCTTAGTCTTTTCTTCTGATTCAAATTAACAAAACGAATCGTTTTAAGGATAAGTATGAGCTAATACTCTATGCTGAGTCACCAAAACGGCGGTAACCGTACACAATTACCCACATCCTCTGCACGTCTCATCATGGCGGGTTTTATGGCGTCAGTTACTTTTCAAATATTCAAAAATAAAAACAAAACCGCTTCATATTCTCCAAACAAAGCCCAAACACCACCTTATCAAATCCTCACCGGAGAAAACCTAAACACTCATCAAACCTAAACACACTCTCTCTCTCTCAGAAACCCCAAAAACTCTCTCAGAAACCCCAAAAACCCTCTCAGAAAACCTAAAAATCCAAACTTTACAAGAATGGCAATCTCTACAAACTCAAGCAACTCATAACTCGACGTCCTCACCTACCCTGAGACTACGATTGTGCACCAAGGAGCTGCTACGGTGCACATTGAGCACTTCTTTGACATTGAAGCGCTTGAAAAGCTGGGACTAAACCTGAACGAGAGCCTACTGAAGTGTGGAATCAGAGGCTACTTCAATGAGAACCAGAAAATCTATCCCGAGTTGATCAGAATGTTCTGGAGGAATGCCAAGTTTCAGAGCCCAAGGGAGCTCGTGGCCAAGATTCTTGGACGAGAAGTGACGCTATCCACCGAGGCCATAGCAAAGGTAACTGGTTGCATCAGGGAGCAGAACCAGTACAAAACCAACTGGGCCAAGAAGTACGGCGATAACGTTGCGACTGTGCTTTGCAAGTCCAAAACCCCTGAGTCGGTGAAGATTGAATACAAGAATCTGTGCGAGGAAGCTAAAATATGGCAGCAGGTGTGCAACAAGAGCATCCTGCACAAAGCTGGGTCTAAGGACTCAGTCACAGACTTACACAAGTTTGTGATATTCCATCTGATGGAAGGCATTCCCTTCAATCTCCCTCACATCATCTACATCAATATCGTGAGGATGATGAAGTCCGTGGGTGGGAATGATGACATTTTCTACGTCGCCCTGTTGAACAGGATCTTCTGGGATCAGAAGCTTTATCAATGCTTCTATGATGAATTGGATGAAGAAGCCCATGAAGCCATAGTGAATAAAGGGCCAATAGTGGCTACACAACAGTTGTTTGGTGAGCCCAACATAAGGCCAATGAAGATCAAGCTAACAGCCAAGGTCTTAAGGGACCTGGACGAGGACACCATCAACAAGCAGAGGCATGAGCAGAGCAAGATCATCTCTAATGATGAAGAAGAAGAGATTGATCTACTGGGCATTGGTAGAAAAATCAAAAGGCTGATGGAAGAACAGCAGGGCAGAAAGATCACACGCCAAGCAACTCAGATGCATGAGGAAGACGCTGAGAAGGAAAGAAGAACCAAGAAAAGGCATGCTGAGACATCTGTTGCTCAGTCACCAGCAGGGAAGCGTCCAAAGATTGAAACGTCCAAACCTGTTCAAGAGGAGAGGCGTCCAAAGGTAGCTTCAGTAAAGGTTGCCCCAGAAAAGCAAAAGGTACGAAAGCTTCAATTACTGGACGACTCTGATGATGATGATGACCAGATCCCAATTGGTCAGATCATGAAGGAGACAGAGGGTCCTCAGCAAAAGAAGCAAAAGGCACAACCTGCTAAAACACCTCCTTTTCTTGCTAATGTACCACGAAGACGAGTGAAGACTCAGGCAAAAAGGGCAAAAAGGACTGCAGTGCTACCATCCTCCTCTCAAGACACCGACAATGTGTCCACCAGCACCCTTCTACCAGCAACATCAGGTGCTCCATCCACATCAGCAAGCCAGCAAACACCTCTTCGCTTGGACCTGTCCAAGTTTGTGCGTCCAAGAGATGCATGGAGGGATACATGGTCCCCATGGACTATACCCCCCAAGCAGAAAACAAAAGAAGAGAAAGACAGAGAAAGCTTCCCAGTTGCATTCCTCACATGCAATGAGCAGAATTTCTGTAAAGAAGGTGATGTGATCCAGAGGCCTCTGCAAGAGCCTCTGAAGCGGCATTATACAACTGCCTCAGCACCTGAGTGGACGAGGTATGTTTGCACTGAATCTTTGTCAGCTGCTTATTATGCTATGCCCAAAGGAACGATCATCAGCAATCCTCTGCCCAGTTGGACGAGAGAAGTGTACCCACACTTAGTACGCATGTCTTATCCTTACATCTGTCCAACTGGAACTCAGCAGAGAGTGCGTCCAGCAGCGGAAAATCTGCAGAAGCCAGAGGTTGAAATTGCCTCTCGATTCACCAAAACGGTTGCGGAGCAGAAAGGGAAGGCTCCAAAGAAAAAGAAGGCACCGTCCAAGAAGTCTTCTGCTAACAAAGATAGTGAGTTGGATGCAGAATTGCAATTAGCAATTAAAGAAAGTCTGGACCCGTCAGTAACGCAGCAGCGTCCAGACGCAGGGTGGGTAAGGGATGTTCAAATCTGGACTCCAATCACAAAGTTCCTGCCTCTACCAGCTGGAACTCCAGTGCTAAACTTCCAGCCTGGCGACTTTGATGATCTTGGAAAGCTTCTGCAACAGATGTACATTCCAAACCAAGCAATCGCCTACCCACCAAACATGCACATAAGCCGCGCGACGGAAATAAAGTTCGTACCAGACAGAGTATGTCCTAGACTACCTGTATATGATGCTGGTCGCAAGAAAGGCTTCAAATTCTATGGCATTGAGATGCCCAGCAGGGAGGAGAAAGTTGAAACCCTGCAAAAATCTTCTCACACCTGGGGTCACTTATTTGATAAGTCTGGTAAGCTCACGCGTGAACTTGGAACCTTTGATTCCATAACCTTTTGGCGCCAGATACTATGGAACGATTCCCAGCAAGCCTCATCCTCAGGCAGTTCCAAGGATGACTTTGTTCATCCCCCTCATGGTCTAGAGGTACTGCGTCCAGTCAAGACTCACCATTTCTCAGACACATTTGCCTGCTTTCTGAAGGATTCAGATGATTATCTGGAGTTGATGAAGACTTTGCCAACAATCAGAAGCAACAAAGTGTTTGACCTCAGAACACTGGATCGCAAGGAGTTTGTGGAGGAACTCCAAACTCTACATGAGGAGTACCAAGCAGAAGAAGCCGCCGCAGCTATAGAACAAGCTCGTCTTGAGCAGCTGGCTTTTGAGGAAGCTGAGACAGCAACCACGGAAAAGGAAGATACGGTTGCTAAGTCAAAGGCTACACAGGCAGAACTGGATGAAGCATCTGCCAAAGTGACAAAGGTGCTAGCTCATCTTGACCTGGACTCATCAGTACCAGTGGACGTAGAACACTTTGTCACGTCACATGAAGAAGCTATCGTCCAGTCTGATAGATCCGCGGATGATAGAGAGCTCGTTGTTGAAGCGTCCAAGCAAATGGAAGCCTCTGTAGCACAGCCTATTACTGAAGATGTCACAAGCCTCCCCATTGTTGAGGCTTCTGCTGAAGCACATTCAGGCACACATCAACTGGTTCCAACTGGATCTTCAAGTCCAAGGGGCATCAATCCCCTGCGATTTGCTGAACCACAAGGAGTCTCAGAAGATCTTGTTCACGAAATTGTGCAACAGGCTCTGAGGCAGCAACAGCTGGAGACTGAGGCCGCGTTTCAAGCTTTTCAACAAAGACAACAGGCTGAAGCTGAACAACATCGTCTAATGCTGCAAAATGCAATCACTGAGCAGTTCATGAGTCTCTCACAGACGCTTGTGAACCAGATTCAACACACAGCAGCCACCTTACTTGGCCAAGTTGCTCATGCAGTTCCACAAGTCCAACCTCAACCTCCACAACCAGCACCACCAATTCAAGCACCACCAGAACAACCACCACCACCACCACAAGAACCACCTCCACAGCCATAAGGTGACCATGATGGCTAAATTTTTTTTCCATCTTTCAAACCTTTTTGTTAATGACAAAGGGGGAGAAATTGGAATTTTTGATGAGTATATATAGCTAAAACAATCTGTATTCAAAATTCTTTTTGGCATATATATATTGGCTCCTTTATCAAAACATGAGGTGTTTATTTTCATATATTCCGCATCCATATCATTGATATGTTTTCACTCTGATATCTGTTATTAGATGCATAAGAAATGTTGAACTCAGGGGGAGTACTTCATTTCACTTTGATACTCTGGCATAACATAATCATCTCTGACTTGACTCATTGTATTCTTATATGATTATGTGTCTGTTAACATCAAAATTTACCATTATTTGTCATCATCAAAAAGGGGGAGATTGTTAGGTTCTAAGACCTTGGACGATGTCCAACCACTCCTATTTCGGTTTTGATGATAATAACTAAAGGATAAATTTTGAAGTATCTAATGATCTAGTTTGAGTGTTATAGGAATTACGTCGTCCAATCCCGCAATGGTATTGTATCTCTCAAACTTGGACTGTATGTTTTAATAAAGAAAGCGTCCAAATATAATTTATAAGAAACTTACAGGCAGCGTCCAATGCTCCTGTGAGAGCAAGCGTCCAACGCTTGAATAACACTCACTGTTGTTACTATCTTGAAAATACGTTTTCTATGATATAAGGCAACGTTCACTCTCTCATATTTTTAACATGCCATTCTGTTTGATCTTTTCGAATAGTACTGAACAGGAAAGAAGAAGCTTCTTTCTGCAGAGAAAGTACAAGTAGGAGAGAGGCGCTACGAGTACGGCTGTCACTTCCATCACTTCACTCTAAGTCAAAATGTGACAACGGCCATATGCTACAGAAAGAATCGCTCTTGGAAAAGGAACATATCCCTCAACGGATATCTTTCAACAAACTTCCTATATATAGAAGAATGAGCTCACGTATCAACAACGACGATTTTTGAAAAAGAGCTGAATCCCTGTCAAAACGACTGGACGATCATAAGCGAAAAGAGCATTCATCTTAGCTTTGCTAAGCGAGTCTATATACTCATTCTTATTGTAATATCCTCTCATTGAGAGTTATATTTTACTTACAATATCAAACAATTCTGTTTGGAAAGCCAGGAGTGGCTTAGTGTTAAAGAATACTTGTTTTTTGTGTTTAATCTCAAGGAGAGATTAAGGGTGTGCCAGAAGTGGCCTAGAGAATACTTGTAGCCAGAAGTGGCAAGATTAGAATACTTGAGAGTAATCAGATTTTGATTAGTAGAACCCTTCAAAAGTTTTTGAAGGAGAACTGGACGTAGCTCAGTTGAGTGAACCAGTATAAAACTACGTATTCTATTCTCTCGCCTTCTAGCTCACTTGCATTTCTTTTAAGCTATCTCTTCAACATACTACGAAAAAGTTTCTATACACCTTTTTATCTAAGTTTATCTATTACGTGTATTTAAACGAAAAAGAAGAAGAGTAGTTTCTTTGGTCTGTTGTTTTAATCGGCTGGACGATAGCTCGTTCTTTCTGTTTTACTAAGTTTCTGTAAAACGTAAAGATACATTATCTTCACATTGGCTAAAGTTTTCAAAAGAAAATTTAAATACACTATTCAACCCCCCTTCTAGTGTATTTCTCTACATTTCACTTTTTAGATCACACAAAAAAATATAATCTTTTTATTATTTCCCCTTCCAAACATATCGTGAAATTTTGATATTTTTATGACAATTACCAATAACATTAAAACGATAACAATCACATTAATAGTTTCCTTTATTAGTTTTTTATCACAGCGTTTATAATAATTTCCATTATTAATGAGAGGAGATATGTATTTTTAATGAAATTAAACGAGATATCCTGAAATTTTTTTAGGTCTTCTCTCATTTTATGCCAATTTGGAAGGGAACGATCTTTTTGGATCTCACAAAAAAAATTCTAATCTTTTTATTATTTCCCTTCCCAAACATATTTTGAAAATTTTCTATTTCTACGACAATTAACAATAGCATTAAAACGATAACAATCACATTAATAGTTTCCTTTATTAGTTTTTTTATCACAACATTTGTAATAATTACCGTTATTAATGAGAGGAGATATTTATTTTTAATGAAATTAAACGAGATATCCTGAAATTTTTTTAGCTCTTCTCTCATTTTATGCCAATTTGGAAGGGAATGATCTTTTTAGATCTCACAAAAAAAAATTGTAATCTTTTTATTATTTCCCCTCCCAAACATATCGTGAAATGTTGATATTTCTACGACAATTACCAATCACATTTAAACGATAACAATCACATTAATACTTTCATTTATTAGTTATTTTGATCACAATGTTTATAATAATTTCCATTATTAATGAGAGGAGATATGTATTTTTAATGAAATTAAACGAGATATCCTGAAATTTTTTTAGGTCTTCTCTCATTTTATGCCAATTTGGAAGGGAATGATCTTTTTAGATTTCAATAAAAAAAATTATAATCTTTTTATTATTTCCGCTCCCAAACATATCGTGAAATTTTGATATTTCTACGACAATTACCAATCACATTAAAACGATAACAATCACATTAATAGTTTCCTTTGTTAGTTTTTTATCGTAACGTTTATAATAATTTCCATTATTAATGAGAGGAGATATGTATTTTTAATGAAATTAAACGAGATATCCTGAAATTTTTAGGTATTCTCTCATTTTATGCCAATTTGGAAGGGAATGATCTTTTTAGATCTCACAAAAAAAAATATAATCTTTTTATTATTTCCCCGTCCAAACATATCGTGAAATTTTGATACTTTTACTACAATTACCAATCACATTAAAACGATAACAATCACATTAATAGTTTCCTTTATTAGTTTTTTTATCACAAAGTTTATAATAATTTCCATTATTAATGATAGGAGATATGTATTTTTAATTAAATTAAACGAGATATCCTGGAATTTTTTTAGGTCTTCTCTCATTTTATGCCAATTTGGAAGGGAATGATCTTTTTAGATCTCACAAAAATTATAATCTTTTTATTATTTCCCCTCCCAAACTTATCGTGAAATTTTGATATTTCTACGACAATTACCAATCACATTTAAACGATAACAATCACATTAATACTTTCATTTATTAGTTTTTTTTATCACAATGTTTATACTAATTTCCATTATTAATGATAGGAGATATGTATTTTTAATGAAATTAAATGAGATATCCTGAAATTTTTTTAGGTCTTCTCTCATTTTATGCCAATTTGGAAGGGAATGATCTTTTAAATGACACAAAAAAAATATAATCTTTTTATTAATTCCCCTTCCAAACATATCGTGAAATTTTGATATTTTTACGACAATTACCAATCACATTTAAACGATAACAATCACATTAATACTTTCATTTATTAGTTATTTTGATCACAATGTTTATAATAATTTCCATTATTAATGAGAGGAGATATGTATTTTTAATGAAATTAAACGAGATATCCTGAAATTTTTTTAGGTCTTCTCTCATTTTATGCCAATTTGGAAGGGAATGATCTTTTTAGATTTCAATAAAAAAAATTATAATCTTTTTATTATTTCCGCTCCCAAACATATCGTGAAATGTTGATATTTCTACGACAATTACCAATCATGTTAAAACGATAACAATCACATTAATAGTTTCCTTTGTTAGTTTTTTATCGTAACGTTTATAATAATTTCCATTATCAATGAGAGGAGATATATATTTTTAATGAAATTAAACGAGATATCCTGAAATTTTTTTAGGTCTTCTCTCATTTTATGCCAATTTGGAAGGGAACGATCCTTTTGGATCTCACAAAAAAAATTATAATCTTTTTATTATTTCCCTACCCAAACATATTTTGAAATTTTTCTATTTCTACGACAATTAACAATAGCATTAAAACGATAACAATCACATTAATAGTTTCCTTTATTAGTTTTTTTATCACAACGTTTGTAATAATTACGGTTATTAATGAGAGGAGATATGTATTTTTAATGAAATTAAACGAGATATCCTGAAATTTTTTTAGGTCTTCTCTCATTTTATGCCAATTTGGAAGGGAATGATCGTTTTAGATCCCACAAAAAAAAATTGTAATCTTTTTATTATTTCCCCTCCCAAACATATCGTGAAATATTGATATTTCTACGACAATTACCAATCACATTTAAACGATAACAATCACATTAATACTTTCATTTATTAGTTTTTTTTATCACAATGTTTATAATAATTTCCATTATTAATGAGTGGAGATATGTATTTTTAATGAAATTAAACGAGATATCCTGAAATTTTTTTAGGTCTTCTCTCATTTTATGCCAATTTGGAAGGGAATGATCTTTTTAGATCACACAAAAAAAATATAATCTTTTTATTATTTCCCCTTCCAAACATATCGTGAAATGTTGATATTTCTACGACAATTACCAATCATGTTAAAACGATAACAATCACATTAATAGTTTCCTTTGTTAGTTTTTTATCGTAATGTTTATAATAATTTCCATTATCAATGAGAGGAGATATATATTTTTAATGAAATTAAACGAGATATCCTGAAATTTTTTTAGGTCTTCTCTCATTTTATGCCAATTTGGAAGGGAACGATCCTTTTGGATCTCACAAAAAAAATTATAATCTTTTTATTATTTCCCTACCCAAACATATTTTGAAATTTTTCTATTTCTACGACAATTAACAATAGCATTAAAACGATAACAATCACATTAATAGTTTCCTTTATTAGTTTTTTTATCACAACGTTTGTAATAATTACGGTTATTAATGAGAGGAGATATGTATTTTTAATGAAATTAAACGAGATATCCTGAAATTTTTTTAGGTCTTCTCTCATTTTATGCCAATTTGGAAGGGAATGATCGTTTTAGATCCCACAAAAAAAAATTGTAATCTTTTTATTATTTCCCCTCCCAAACATATCGTGAAATATTGATATTTCTACGACAATTACCAATCACATTTAAACGATAACAATCACATTAATACTTTCATTTATTAGTTTTTTTTATCACAATGTTTATAATAATTTCCATTATTAATGAGTGGAGATATGTATTTTTAATGAAATTAAACGAGATATCCTGAAATTTTTTTAGGTCTTCTCTCATTTTATGCCAATTTGGAAGGGAATGATCTTTTTAGATCACACAAAAAAAATATAATCTTTTTATTATTTCCCCTTCCAAACATATCGTGAAATTTTGATATTTTTATGACAATTACCAATAACATTAAAACGATAACAATCACATTAATAGTTTCCTTTATTAGTTTTTTATCACGCGTTTATAATAATTTCCATTATTAATGAGAGGAGATATGTATTTTTAATGAAATTAAACGAGATATCCTGAAATTTTTTTAGGTCTTCTCTCATTTTATGCCAATTTGGAAGAAACGACCTTTTTGGATCTCACAAAAAAAATTCTAATCTTTTTATTATTTCCCTTCCCAAACATATTTTGAAATTTTTCTATTTCTACGACAATTAACAATAGCATTAAAACGATAACAATCACATTAATAGTTTCCTTTATTAGTTTTTTTATCACAACGTTTGTAATAATTTCCGTTATTAACGAGAGGAGATATGTATTTTTAATGAAATTAAACAAGATATCCTGAAATTTTTTTAGGTCTTCTCTCATTTTATGCCAATTTGGAAGGGAATGATCATTTTAGATCTCACAAAAAAAATTGTAATCTTTTTATTATTTCCCCTCCCAAACCTATCGTGAAATGTTGATATTTCTACGACAATTACCAATCACATTTAAACGATAACAATCACATTAATACTTTCATTTATTAGTTTTTTTTATCACAATGTTTATAATAATTTCCATTATTAATGAGAGGAGATGTGTATTTTTAATGAAATTAAACGAGATATCCTGAAATTTTTTTAGGTCTTCCCTCATTTTATGCCAATTTGGAAGGGAATGATCTTTTTAGATCTCACAAAAAAAATATAATCTTTTTATTATTTCCCCTTCCAAACATATCATGAAATTTTGATATTTTTACTACAATTACCAATCACATTAATAGTTTCCTTCATTAGTTTTTCATCACAAAGTTTATAATAATTTCCATTATTAATGATAGGAGATATGTATTTTTAATTATATTAAACGAGATATCCTGAAATTTTTTTAGGTCTTCTCTCATTTTATGCCAATTTGGAAGGGAATGATCTTTTTAGATCTCACAACAAAAAATTGTAATCTTTTTATTATTTCCCCTCCCAAACATATCGTGAAATGTTGATATTTCTACGACAATTACCAATCACATTTAAACGATAACAATCACATTAATACTTTCATTTATTAGTTTTTTTTATCACAATGTTTATAATAATTTCCATTACTAATGATAGGAGATATGTATTTTTAATGAAATTAAACGAGATATCCTGAAATTTTTTTAGGTCTTCTCTCATTTTATGCCAATTTGGAAGGGAATGATCTTTTTAGATCTCACAAAAAAAATATAATCTTTTTATTATTTCCCCTTCCAAACATATCGTGAAATTTTGATATTTTTACTACAATTACCAATCACATTAATAGTTTCCTTCATTAGTTTTTCATCACAAAGTTTATAATAATTTCCATTATTAATGATAGGAGATATGTATTTTTAATTATATTAAACGAGATATCCTGAAATTTTTTTAGGTCTTCTCTCATTTTATGCCAATTTGGAAGGGAATGATCTTTTTAGATCTCACAAAAAATTTTAATCTTTTTATTATTTCCCCTCCCAAACATATCGTGAAATTTTGATATTTCTACGACAATTACCAATCACATTTAAACGATAACAATCACATTAATACTTTCATTTACTAGTTTTTTTTATCACAATGTTTATAATAATTTCCATTATTAATGAGAGGAGATATGTATTTTTAATGAAATTAAACGAGATATCCTGAAATTTTTTTAGGTCTTCTCTCATTTTATGCTAATTTGGAAGGGAATGATCTTTTAAATCACACAAAAAAATATAATCTTTTTATTAATTCCCCTTCCAAACATATCGTGAAATTTTGATATTTTTACGACAATTACCAATAACATTAAAACGATAACAATCACATTAATAGTTTCCTTTATTAGTTTTTTTATCACAATGTTTATAATAATTTCCATTATTAATGAGAGGAGATATGTATTTTTAATGAAATTAAACGAGATATCCTGAAATTTTTTTAGGTCTTCTCTCATTTTATGCCAATTTGGAAGGGAATGATCTTTTTAGATCACACAAAAAAATATAATCTTTTTATTATTTCCCCTTCCAAACATATCGTGAAATTTTGATATTTTTACGACAATTACCAATAACATTAAAACGATAACAATCACATTAATAGTTTCCTTTATTACTTTTTTATCACAAAGTTGATAATAATTTCCATTATTAATGAGAGGAGATATGTATTTTTAATGAAATTAAACGAGATATCCTGAAATTTTTTTAGGTCTTCTCTCATTTTATGCCAATTTGGAAGGGAATGATCTTTTT
Source organism: Pueraria montana var. lobata (assembly GCA_026413185.1). NCBI lineage: Eukaryota > Viridiplantae > Streptophyta > Magnoliopsida > Fabales > Fabaceae > Pueraria > Pueraria montana. The sequence continues at coordinate 71,908,801 of CM048646.1, read as the reverse complement.
AGATCACACAAAAAAAATATAATCTTTTTATTATTTTCCCTTCCAAACATATCGTGAAATTTTGATATTTTTACGACAATTACCAATAACATTAAAACGATAACAATCACATTAATAGTTTCCTTTATTAGTTTTTTATCACAATGTTTATAATAATTTCCATTATTAATGAGAGGAGATATGTATTTTTAATGAAATTAAACGAGATATCCTGAAATTCTTTTAGGTCTTCTCTCACTTTATGCCAATTTGGAAGGGAACGATCTTTTTGGATCTCACAAAAAAAATTCTAATTTTTTTATTATTTCCCTTCCCAAACATATTTTGAAATTTTTCTATTTCTACGACAATTAACAATAGCATTAAAACGATAACAATCACATTAATAGTTTCCTTTATTAGTTTTTTTATCACAACTTTTGTAATAATTACCGTTATTAATGAGAGGAGATACATATTTTTAATGAAATTAAACGAAATATCCTGAAATTTTTTTAGGTCTTCTCTCATTTTATGCCAATTTGAAAGGGAATGATCCTTTTAGATCTCACAAAAAAAAAATTGTAATCTTTTTATTATTTCCCCTCCCAAACATATCGTGAAATGTTGATATTTCTACGACAATTACCAATCACATTTAAACGATAACAATCACATTAATACTTTCATTTATTAGTTTTTTTGATCACAATGTTTATAATAATTTCCATTATTAATGAGAGGAGATATGTATTTTTAATGAAATTAAACGAGATATCCTAAAATTATTTTAGGTCTTCTCTCATTTTATGCCAATTTGGAAGGGAATGATCTTTTTAGATCTCACAACAAAAAATTGTAATCTTTTTATTATTTCCCCTCCCAAACATATCGTGAAATGTTGATATTTCTACGACAATTACCAATCACGTTTAAACGATAACAATCACATTAATACTTTCATTTATTAGTTTTTTTTATCACAATGTTTATAATAATTTCCATTATTAATGATAGGAGATATGTATTTTTAATGAAATTAAACGAGATATCCTGAAATTTTTTTAGGTCTTCTCTCATTTTATGCCAATTTGGAAGGGAATGATCTTTTTAGATCACACAAAAAAAATATAATCTTTTTATTAATTCCCCTTCCAAACATATCGTGAAATTTTGATATTTTAATGACAATTACCAATAACATTAAAACGATAACAATCACATTAATAGTTTCCTTTATTAGTTTTTTTATCACAATGTTTATAATAATTTCCATTATTAATGGGAGGAGATATGTATTTTTAATGAAATTAAACGAGATATCCTGAAATTTTTTTAGGTCTTCTCTCATTTTATGCCAATTTGGAAGGGAATGATCTTTTTAGATCACACAAAAAAAATATAATCTTTTTATTATTTCCCCTTCCAAACATATCGTGAAATTTTGATATTTTTATGACAATTACCAATAACATTAAAACGATAACAATCACATTAATAGTTTCCTTTATTAGTTTTTTTATCAGAATGTTTATAATAATTTCCATTATTAATGGGAGGAGTTATGTATTTTTAATGAAATTAAACGAGATATCCTGAAATTTTTTTAGGTCTTCTCTCATTTTATGCCAATTTGGAAGGGAATGATCTTTTTAGATCACACAAAAAAAATATAATCTTTTTATTATTTCCCCTTCCAAACATATCGTGAAATTTTGATATTTTTACGACAATTATCAATAACGTTAAAATGATAACAATCACATTAATAGTTTCCTTTAATAGTTTTTTATCACAATGTTTATAATAATTTCCATTATTAATGAGAGGAGATATGTATTTTTAATGAAATTAAACGAGATATCATGAAATTTTTTTAGGTCTTCTCTCATTTTATGCCAATTTGGAAGGGAATGATCTTTTTAGATCACACAAAAAAAATATAATCTTTTTATTATTTCCCCTTCCAAACATATCGTGAAATTTTGATATTTTTACGACAATTACCAATAACATTAAAACGATAACAATCACATTAATAGTTTCCTTTATTAGTTTTTTATCACAATGTTTATAATAATTTCCATTATTAATGAGAGGAGATATGTATTTTTAATGAAATTAAACGAGATATCCTGAAATTTTTTTAGGTCTTCTCTCACTTTATGCCAATTTGGAAGGGAACGATCTTTTTGGATCTCACAAAAAAAATTCTAATCTTTTTATTATTTCCCTTCCCAAACATATTTTGAAATTTTTCTATTTCTACGACAATTAACAATAGCATTAAAACGATAACAATCACATTAATAGTTTCCTTTATTAGTTTTTTTATCACAACGTTTGTAATAATTACCGTTATGAATGAGAGGAGATATGTATTTTTAATGAAATTAAACGAAATATCCTGAAATTTTTTTAGGTCTTCTCTCATTTTATGCCAATTTGAAAGGGAATGATCTTTTTAGATCTCACAAAAAAAAATTGTAATCTTTTTATTATTTCCCCTCCCAAACATATCGTGAAATGTTGATATTTCTACGACAATTACCAATCACATTAATACTTTCATTTATTAGTTTTTTTGATCACAATGTTTATAATAATTTCCATTATTAATGAGAGGAGATATGTATTTTTAATGAAATTAAACGAGATATCCTAAAATTTTTTTAGGTCTTCTCTCATTTTATGCCAATTTGGAAGGGAATGATCTTTTTAGATCTCACAAAAAAAAATTGTAATCTTTTTATTATTTCCCCTCCCAAACATATCGTGAAATGTTGATATTTCTACGACAATTACCAATCACATTTAAACGATAACAATCACATTAATACTTTCATTTATTAGTTTTTTTATCACAATGTTTATAATAATTTCCATTATTAATGGGAGGAGATATGTATTTCTAATGAAATTAAACGAGATATCCTGAAATTTTTTTAGGTCTTCTCTCATTTTATGCCAATTTGGAAGGGAATGATCTTTTTAGATCACACAAAAAAAATATAATCTTTTTATTAATTCCCCTTCCAAACATATCGTGAAATTTTGATATTTTTATGACAATTACCAATAACATTAAAACGATAACAATCACATTAATAGTTTCCTTTATTAGTTTTTTTATCACAATGTTTATAATAATTTCCATTATTAATGGGAGGAGATATGTATTTTTAATGAAATTAAACGAGATATCCTGAAATTTTTTTAGGTCTTCTCTCATTTTATGCCAATTTGGAAGGGAATGATCTTTTTAGATCACACAAAAAAAATATAATCTTTTTATTATTTCCCCTTCCAAACATATCGTGAAATTTTGATATTTTTATGACAATTACCAATAACATTAAAACGATAATAATCACATTAATAGTTTCCTTTATTAGTTTTTTTTATCACAATGTTTATAATAATTTCCATTATTAATGGGAGGAGATATGTATTTTTAATGAAATTAAACGAGATATCCTGAAATTTTTTTAGGTCTTCTCTCATTTTATGCCAATTTGGAAGGGAATGATCTTTTTAGATCACAAAAAAAAAAATATAATCTTTTTATTATTTCCCCTTCCAAACATATCGTGAAATTTTGATATTTTTACGACAATTATCAATAACATTAAAACGATAACAATCACATTAATAGTTTCCTTTAATAGTTTTTTATCACAACGTTTATAATAATTTCCATTATTAATGAGAGGAGATATGTATTTTTAATGAAATTAAACGAGATATCCTGAAATTTTTTTAGGTCTTCTCTCATTTTATGCCAATTTGGAAGGGAATGATCTTTTTAGATCACACAAAAAAAATATAATCTTTTTATTATTTCCCCTTCCAAACATATCGTGAAATTTTGATATTTTTACGACAATTACCAATAACATTAAAACGATAACAATCACATTAATAGTTTCTTTTATTAGTTTTTTTATCACAAAGTTTATAATAATTTCCATTATTAATGAGAGGAGATATGTATTTTTAATGAAATTAGACGAGATATCCTGAAATTTTTTTAGGTCTTCTCTCATTTTATGCCAATTTGGAAGGGAATGATCTTTTTAGATCACACAAAAAAAATATAATCTTTTTATTATTTCCCCTTCCAAACATATCATGAAATTTTGATATTTTTACGACAATTACCAATAACATTAAAACGATAACAATCACATTAATAGTTTCCTTTATTAGTTTTTTATCACAAAGTTTACGGAGCACCACGAACCTATAAACTGAAAAGTGTTCTGAACATTATGGTTTTTTATGCATAAGAATGCACCAGGGTTCACGGGGCACCAAAACCCAAAACTCTTGTTTTCGCAGGAAAATTGCACAATGGGCCGAAAATGCATCACGGGCACAAAAATCGGAAGACGGGGCACCTCGGACCTCAATACTTAAAATTGCTCCGAGCATTATGGTTTTTTATGCATAAGAATGCACCAGGGATCACGGGGCACCAAAACCCAAGAGTCTTATTTTCGCACGAAAATTGCACAAATGGCCGAAAATGCATTACCGATACCAAAATTGGACCACAAGGCACCACCAACCTCAAAACTGAAAAGTGTTCCAAGCATTATGGTTTTTTATGCATAAGATTGCACAGGGAACACGGGGCACCAAAACCCAAAAGTCTTATTTTCGCACGAAAATTGCACAATGGGCCGAAAATGCACCACGGGCACCAAAATTGGACCACGGGGCAGCACGAACCTCAAAACTAGAAACTGCTCCAAGCATTATGGTTTTTTATGCATAAGAATACACTAGGGATCACAGGGCACCAAAACCCAAAAGTCTTATTTTCACACGAAAATTGCACAATGGGCCGAAAATGCACCACGGGCACCAAAATTGGTCCAAGTCTTTTTTATGCATAAGAATGCACAGGGATCACGGGGCACCAAAACCCAAAAGTCTTATTTTCGCACGAAAATTGCACAAATGATCGAAAATGCACCAACGACACCAAAATTGAACCACGGGGCACCTCGGACTTCAAAACTGAAAAGTTCTCTAAGCATTATGATTTTTTACGCATAAGATTGCACCAGGGATCACGGGGCACCAAAACCCAAAAGTCTTATTTTTGCATGAAAATTGCACAATGGGCCAAAAATGCACCACCAGCACCAAAATTGGACCACGGGCACCTAGTACCTCAAAACTGAAAAGTGCTATGAGCGTTACAGTTTTTTATGCATAAGAATGCACCAGGGATCACGGGGCACCAAAACCCAAAAGTCTTATTTTCGCACGAAAATTGCACATTGTGCCGAAAATGCACCACGAGCACCAAAATTGGACCACGGGGCACCTCGAACATCAAAACTGAAAAGTGCTCTAGCAATTATGGTTTTTATGTATAAAAATGCACCAAGGATCACGGGGCACCAAAACCTAAAAGTCTTTTCGCACGAAAATTGCACAAATGGCAGAAAATCCACCACCGGCACCAAAATTGGACCACGGGGCACCACGGACCTCAAAAACTGAAAAGTTTTCCGAGCATTATGGTTTTTTATGCATATGAATGTACTAGGGATCACGGGGCACAAAAACCCAAAAGTCTTATTTTCGCATGAAAATTGTACAATGGGCCGAAAATGCACCACGGGCACCAAAACTTGACCACGGGGCACCTCGGACCTCAAAACTGGAAAGTTCTCTGAATATTATGGTTTTTTATGCATAAGAATGCACCAGGGATCACAGGGCACCAAAACCCAAAAGTCTTATTTTCGCATGAAAATTGCACAAATGTCCGAAAATGCACCACCGGCACCAAAATTGGACCATGGGGCACCACGAACCTCCAAACAGAAAAGAGTTCTGAGCATTATGGTTTTTTATGCATAAGAATGTACCAGGGATCACGGGGCACCAAAACCCAAAAGTCTTATTTTGGCACAAAAATTGCACCATGGGCCGAAAATGCACCACGGGCACCAAAATTGGACAACAGGGCACCACATACCTCAAAATTGAAAAGTGCTCTGAGCATTATGGTATTTTATGCATAAGAATGCACCAGGAATCACGTGGCACTAAAACTCAAATGTCTTATTTTGGCACGAAAATTGGACCATGTGCCGAAAATCCACCACGGGCACCAAAATTGGACCACGGGGCACCACGGACCTCAAAACTAAAAAGTGCTCCCAGCATTATGGTTTTTTATGCATAACGATGTAACAAGGATCACGGGGCACCCAAACCCAAAGGTCTTATATCGGCATGAAAATTGCACCATGGGCCGAAAATCTGCCACGGGCACCAAAATTCGACAATGGGGCACCACGGACCTCAAAATTAAAAAGTGCTCCCAGCATTATGGTTTTTTATGCATAACGATGCAACAAGGATCACGGGGCACCCAAACCCAAAGGTCTTATTTCGGCATCAAAATTGCACCATGGGCCGAAAATCTATCACGGGCACCAAAATGGGACAATGGGGCACCACTGACCTCAAAATTGAAAAGTGCTCTGAGCTTTATAGTTTTTTATGCATAAGAATCCACCAAGGATCACAGGGCACCAAAACCCAAAAGTCTTATTTTGGGACAAAAATTGCACCATGGGCCGAAAATGCACCAATAGGCACTAAAATTGGACCACGGGGAACCACGCACCTAGAAACCAAAAAGTGCTCCGAGCCTTATGGTTTTTTATGCATAAGAATGCACCAGGGATCACGTGGCACCAAAACCCAAAAGTCTTATTTTTGCACGAAATTGCACCATGGGCCAAAAATCCACCACGGGGCACCAAAATTGGAGCACTGGACACCACAAACCTCAAAATTGAAAAGAGCTCTGAGCATTATGGTTTTTTATGCATAAGGATGCACCAAGGATCACAGGGCACCAAAATGCAAAAGTCTTATTTTGGCACGAAAATTGCACCATGTGCCGAAAATGCACCACGGGCACCAAAATTGGACCACGAGGCACCACGGACCTGAATACTTAAAAGTGCTCTGAGCATTATGGTTTTTTAAGCATAAGGATGCAACAAGGATCACGGGGCACCAAAACCCAAAAGTCTTATTTCGGCAAGAAAATTGCACCATGGGTCGAAAATCCACCACGGGCACCAAAATTGGACCACGGGACACCACAGACCTCAAAATTGAAAAGTGCTCCAAGAATTATGGTTTTTTTAAGCATAAGGATGCACCAAGGATCACAGGGCACCAAAACCCAAAAGTCTTCTTTTGGCACGAAAATTGCACCATGTGCCGAAAATGCACCACGGGCACCAAAATTGGACCACGGGGCACCATAGACCTCAAAACTAAAAGTTTCTCTAAGCATTATGGTTTTTTATGCAGAAGAATGCAAGAGGGATCACGGGGTACCAAAATCCAAAACTCTTATTTTCGCATGAAAATTGCATAATGGGCTGATAATGCACCATGGGCACCAAAATTGGACACGAGGCACCACGGACCTCAACACTGAAAAGTGCTCCGAGCATTATGGTTTTTTATGCATAAGGATGTACCAAAACCCCAAAGTCTTATTTTGGCATGAAAATTGCATCATCTGCCGAAAATACACCACGGGCACCAAAATTGGACCAAGAGGCACCACAGACCTCAAAACTAAAAAGTGCTCTGAGCATTATGGTTTTTTATGCATAATAATTCGTACGAAAATTGCACAATGGGCATAAACTGCACAACGGACACCAAAATTGGACCATGGGGGTCCACGGACCTCAAAACTGGAAAGTGCTCAAAGCATTATGGTTTTTTATGCATAAGAATGCCCCAGGGATCATGGGGCACCAAACCCAAAAGTCTTATTTTGGCACGAAAATTGCACCATGCGCCGAAATTGCACCACGGGCACCAACATTGGACAACGGGGCCCCACAAACCTCAAAACTGAAAAGTGCTCCGAGAATTATGGTATTTTCTGCATAAGAATTCACCAGGAATCACGTGGCACCAAAACCCAAAAGTCTTATTTTGGCACGAAAATTGGACCATGTGTCGAAAATCCACCACAGGCACCAAAATTGGACCACGGGGCACCACGGACCTCAAAACTAAAAGGTGCTCCGAGCATTATGGTTTTTTATGCATAAGGACGCAACAAGGATCACGGGGCACCAATACCCAAAAGTCTTATTTTCGCACGAAAATTGCATAATTGGCCGAAAATACACGACGGGTACCAAAATTGGACCACGGTGCACCACTGACCTCAAAACTGAAAGGTGCTCTGAGCATTATGGTTTTTTATGCATAATAATTTGCACGAAAATTGCATAATGGGCATAAAATGCACCACGGACACCAAAATTGGACCATGGGGGACCACGTACCTCACAACTGAAAAGTGCTTAGAGCATTATGGTATTTTATGCATAAGAATGCCTTAGGGAACATGGGGCACCAAAACCCAAAACTCTTATTTTGGCACGAAAATTGCACCATGGGCCGAAAATGCACCACGGGCACCAAAATTGGACAACGGGGCACCACATACCTCAAACTGAAAAGTGCTCTGAGCATTATGGTATTTTATGCATAAGAATGCACCAGGAATCACGTGGCACCAAAACCCAAAAGTCTTATTTTGGCACGAAAATTGGACCATGTGTCAAAAATCCACCACAGGCACCAAAATTGGACCACGGGGCACCACGAACCTCATAACTAAAAAGTGCTCCGAGCATTATGGTTTTTTATGCATAAGGATGCAACATGGATCACGGGGCACCAATACCCAAAACTCTTATTTTCGCACAAAAATTGCAAAACGGGCCAAAAATGCATTACGGGCACCAAAATTGGTCCACGGGGCACCACAGACCTGAAAACTGAAAAGTGCTCAAAGCATTATGGTTTTTTATGCATAAGGATGCATCAAGGATCACAGGGCACCAAAACCCAAAAGTCTTATTTTGAGACAAAAATTGCACAATGGGGCGAAAATGCACCAATGGCACAAAAATTGGACCACGGGCCTCAAAACTGAAAAGTGCTCCTAGTATTATGGTTTTTTATGCATAAAAATGCACTAGGGATCATGGGGCACCAAAACCCAAAAGTCTTATTTTCTTACGAAAATTGCACTGTGGGCTGAAAATGCACCACGGTCACCAAAATTGGACCACGGGGCACCACGGACCTCAAAACTGAAAAGCGCTCAGAGCATTATGGTTTTTTATGCATAAGAATTCACCAATGATCACGGGGCACCAAAACCCAAAAGTCTTATTTTCGCACGAAAATTGCACAAAGGGTCGAAAATGCACCATGGCCACCAAAATTGGACAACGGGGCACCTCGGACCTCAAAACTGAAAAGTGTTGTGAGCATTATGGTTTTTTATGCATAAGAATGCATCAGGGTTCACAGGGCACCAAAGCTGGTGGTGCATTTTCGGCCATTTATGCAACTTTCGTGGGAAAATAAGACTTCTGGGTGTTGGTGCCCCATGATCCCTGGTGCATTGTTATGCATAAAAAACCATAATACTTGGAGCACTTTTCAGTTTTGAGGTACGTGGTGTCCAGTGGTCCAATTTTGGTGCCCCGTGGTGCAGTTTTGGCCCAAGGTGCAATTTTTGTGCCAAAATAAGACTTTTAGGTTTTGGTGCCCCATGATCCTTGGGGTATTCTTATGCATAAAAAACCATAATGCTTGGAACACTTTTCAGTTTTGAGGTCTGTGGTGCCCTGTGGTCTAATTTTGGTGCCGGTAATGCATTTTCGACCATTTGTGCAATTTTCGTGCAAAAATAAAACTTTTGGGTTTTGGTGCCCGTTATCCCTGGTGTATTATTCTGCATAAAAAACCATAATGATTGGACCACTTTTAAGTTTTGAGGTCCCAGGTGACCCGTGGTCCGATTTTGGTGCCCGTGGTGCCTTTTTGGCCCATTGTGCAATTTTCCAGCGAAAATAAGACCTTTGGGTTTTGGTGCCCCATGATCCCTGGTGCATTCTTATGCATAAAAAACCATAATTCTCATAGCACTTTTCAATTTTGAGGTCCGAGGTGCCCCGTGGTCCAATTTTGGTGCACGTGGTGCATTTTCGGCCCATTGTGCAATTTTTGTGCGAAAATAAGACTTTTGGGTTTTTGTGCCCCGTGATCCGTGGTGCATTCTTATGCATAAAAAACCATAATGCTTGGAACACTTTTCAATTTTGAGGTCCGTGGTGCCCCATGGTCTAATTTTGATGCCAGTAATGCATTTTCGGCCATTTGTGCAAATTTCGTGCGAAAATAATTGGGTTTTGGTGCCCCGTGATCCCTGGTGCATTCTTATGCATATAAAACCATAATTCTTGGAGCACTTTTAAGTTTTTGAGGTCCGAGGTGCCCTGTGGTCCAATTTTGGTGCCCGTTGTGCATTTTCGATCTGTTGTGCAATTTTCGTGCGAAAATAAGACTTTTGGGTTTTGCTGCCCCGTGATCCCTGGTGCATTCTTCTGCATAAAAAACAATAAATCTTGGACCACTTTTAAGTATTGATGTCCGAGGTGCCCCTTGGTCAAATTTTGGTGCCCGTGGTGCATTTTCGGCCCATTGTACAACTTTCGTGCGAAAATAAGACTTTTGGGTTTTGGTGCCTTGTGATCCCTGGTGCATTATTATGCATAAAAAAACATAATGCTCAAAGCACTTTTCAGTTTTGAGGTCTGTGGTGCCCCGTGGTCGAATTCTTCTGCCGGTGGTGCATTTTCTGCCATTGGTGCAATTTTCGTGCCAAAATAAGTCTTTTGGGTTTTGGTTCCCCGTGATCTCTAGTGCATTCTTATGCATAAAAAAACAAAATGCTCAGAGTACTTTTCAGTTTTGAAGTCCGAGGTGCCCCGTGGTCCAATTTTGTTGCCGGTGGTGCATTTTCGGCCATTTGTGAAATTTTCGTGCGAAAGTAAGACTTTTAGGTTTTGGTGCCCCGTGTTCCCTGGTGCATTCTTATGCATATAAAACCATAATGCTTGGAGAACATTTAAGTTTTGAGGTCCGAGGTGCCCCGTGGTCCAATTTTGGTGCCCGATGTGCATTTTCGTCCCATTGTGTAATTTTCATGCGAAAATAAGACTTTTGGGTTTTGGTGCCCCGTGATCCCTGGTGCAATCTTATGCATAAAAAACCATAATGCTTATAGCACTATTCAATTTTGAGGTGCTAGGTGCCCCGTGCTCCAATTTTGGTGCCCATGGTGCATTTTCGGCCCATTGTGCACATTTTGTGCGAAAATAAGACTTTTGGGATTTTGTGCCCCATGATCCGTGGCGCATTCTTATGCATAAAAAACCATAATCCTCAGAAACTTTTCAGTTTTGAGGTTCGTTATGCCCCGTGGTCCAATTTTGGTGCCGGTGGTGCATTTTCGGCCATTTGTGCAATTTTCATGCGAAAATAAGACTTTTGGTTTTTGGTACCCCACGATCCCTGGTGCATTATTATGCATAAAAAACTATAATGCTTGGAGCAATTTTCAGTTTTGAGGTCTGTGTTGCCCCGTGGTCCAATTTTGGTGCCGGTGGTGCATTTTCGGCCATTTGTGAAATTTTCGTGCGAAAATAAGACTTTTGGGTTTTGGTGCCCGTGATCCCTGGTGCATTCTTATGCATAAAAAACCATAATGCTTGGAACACTTTTCAGTTTTGAAGTTCGTGGTGCCCCGTGGTCTAATTTTGGTGCCGGTGGTGCATTTTCGGCCATTTGTACAATTTTCATGCAAAAATAAGTCTTTTGTGTTTTGGTGCCCCGTGATCATTGGTGAATTCTTATGCATAAAACACCATAATGCTCAGAACACTTTTCAGCCTTGAGGTTCGTGGTGCCCCATGGTCCTATTTTGGTGCCGGGGGTGCATTTTCGGCCATTTGTGCAATTTTCGTGCGAAAATAAGACTTTTGGGTTTTGGTGCCCCGTGATCCCTAGTGCATTATTATGCATAAAAAACATAATGCTCAGAACACTTTTCAGTTTTGAGGTCTGAGGTGTCCCGTGGTCCAATTTTGGTACCCGTGGTGCATTTTTGGCCCATTGTGCAATTTTCGTGCTAAAATAAGACTTTTGGGTTTTGGTGCCCCATGATCCCTAGTGCATTCTTATGCATAAAAAACCATAATGCTCAGAGCTCTTTTAAGTTTTGAGGTCCGAGGTGCCCCGCGGTCCAATTTTGGTACCCGGGGTGCATCCTCGGCTCGTTGTGCAATTTTCGTGCGAAAATAAGACTTTTGGGTTTTGGTGCCCCGTGATCTGTGGTACATTCTTATGCATAAAACACCATAATGCTCGGAACACTTTTCAGTCTTGATGTTCGTGGTGCCACGTGGTCCAATTTTGGTGTCGAGTGTGCATTTTCGGACATTTGTTCAATTTTCGTACGAAAATAAGACTTTTGGGTTTTGGTGCCCCATGATCCCTAGTGCATTCTTATGCATAAAAAACCATAATGCTCAAAGCACTTTTCAGTTTTGAGGTCCGCGGTGCCCCGTGGTCCAATTTTGGTTCCCGGGGTGCTTGTTCGGCCCACTGTGCAATTTTCGTGCGAAAATAAGACTTTTGGGTTTTGGTACCCCGTGATCCCTAGTGCATTCTTATGCATAAAAAACCATAATGCTCGGAGCACTTTTAAGTTTAGAGGTCCAAGGTGCCCCGTGTTCCAATATTGGTGACCGTGGTGCATTTTCGGCCCTTAGTTCAATTTTTGTGCGAAAATAAGAGTTTTGCGTTTTTGTGCCCCATGATCCCTGGTGCATTCTTATGCATAAAAAACCATAACGCTTGGAGCACTTTTCAATTTTGAGGTTCGTGGTAACCCGTGGTCCAATTTTGGTGCCAGCTATGCATTTTCGGGCGAAAATAAGACTTTCGGATTTTAGTGCCCCGTGATCCCTGGTGCATTCTTATTAAAAAAAAAAAACCTTAATGGTCAGAACACTTTTCAGTTTTGAGGTCTGTCGTGCCTCGTGGTCCAATTTTGATGCCGATTGTGCATTTTCTGCCATTTGTGCAATTTTCTGCGAAAATAAGACTTTTGGGTTTTGGTGCCCCGTGATCCCTGCTGCATTCTTATGCATAAAAAACCATAATGCTCAGACCACTTTTAAGTATTGAAGTCTGAGGTGCCCCGCGGTCCGATTTTGGTGCTCGTGGTGCATTTTCGACCCATTGTGCAATTTTCGTGCTAAAATAAGACTTTTGGGGTTTGGTGCCCCGTGATCCTTGCTGCATTCTTATGCATAAAAAACCAGAATCCTCAAGCACTTTTCAGTTTTGAGGACCGAGGTGCCCCGTGGTCCAATTTTGGTGCCCGGGGTGCATTCTCGGCCCGTTGTGCAATTTTTGTGCGAAAATAAGACTTTTGGATTTTAGTGCCCCGTGATCCCTTGTGCATTCTTATGCATAAAAAACCATAATGCTCAGAGCACTTTTCAGTTTTGAGGTCCGTGGTGCCCCGTGGTCCAATTTTGCTGTCAGGGGTGCATTTTCAGCCATTTGTGCAATTTTCGTGCGAAAATAAGACTTTTGGGTTTTGGTGCCCCGTGATCCCTAGTGCATTATTATGCATAAAAAACATAATGCTCAGAACACTTTTCAGTTTTGAGGTCTGAGGTGTCCCGTGGTCCAATTTTGGTACCCGTGGTGCATTTTCGGCCCATTGTGCAATTTTCGTGCTAAAATATGACTTTTGGGTTTTGGTGCCCCATGATCCCTAGTGCATTCTTATGCATAAAAAACCATAATGCTCAGAGCTCTTTTAAGTTTTGAGGTCCGAGGTGCCCCGCGGTCCAATTTTGGTACCCGGGGTGCATCCTCGGCTCGTTGTGCAATTTTCGTGCGAAAATAAGACTTTTGGGTTTTGGTGCCCCGTGATCTGTGGTACATTCTTATGCATAAAACACCATAATGCTCGGAACACTTTTCAGTCTTGATGTTCGTGGTGCCACGTGGTCCAATTTTGGTGTCGAGTGTGCATTTTCGGACATTTGTTCAATTTTCGTGCGAAAATAAGACTTTTGGGTTTTGGTGCCCCATGATCCCTAGTGCATTCTTATGCATAAAAAACCATAATGCTCAAAGCACTTTTCAGTTTTGAGGTCCGCGGTGCCCCGTGGTCCAATTTTGGTTCCCGGGGTGCTTGTTCGGCCCACTGTGCAATTTTCGTGCGAAAATAAGACTTTTGGGTTTTGGTGCCCCGTGATCCCTAGTGCATTCTTATGCATAAAAAACCATAATGCTCGGAGCACTTTTAAGTTTAGAGGTCCAAGGTGCCCCGTGTTCCAATATTGGTGACCGTGGTGCATTTTCGGCCCTTAGTTCAATTTTTGTGCGAAAATAAGAGTTTTGCGTTTTTGTGCCCCATGATCCCTGGTGCATTCTTATGCATAAAAAACCATAACGCTTGGAGCACTTTTCAATTTTGAGGTTCGTGGTAACCCGTGGTCCAATTTTGGTGCCAGCTATGCATTTTCGGGCGAAAATAAGACTTTCGGATTTTAGTGCCCCGTGATCCCTGGTGCATTCTTATTAAAAAAAAAACCTTAATGGTCAGAACACTTTTCAGTTTTGAGGTCTGTCGTGCCTCGTGGTCCAATTTTGATGCCGATTGTGCATTTTCTGCCATTTGTGCAATTTTCTGCGAAAATAAGACTTTTGGGTTTTGGTGCCCCGTGATCCCTGCTGCATTCTTATGCATAAAAAACCATAATGCTCAGACCACTTTTAAGTATTGAAGTCTGAGGTGCCCCGCGGTCCGATTTTGGTGCCCGTGGTGCATTTTCGGCCCATTGTGCAATTTTCGTGCTAAAATAAGACTTTTGGGGTTTGGTGCCCCGTGATCCTTGCTGCATTCTTATGCATAAAAAACCAGAATCCTCAAGCACTTTTCAGTTTTGAGGACCGAGGTGCCCCGTGGTCCAATTTTGGTGCCCGGGGTGCATTCTCGGCCCGTTGTGCAATTTTTGTGCGAAAATAAGACTTTTGGATTTTAGTGCCCCGTGATCCCTTGTGCATTCTTATGCATAAAAAACCATAATGCTCAGAGCACTTTTCAGTTTTGAGGTCCGTGGTGCCCCGTGGTCCAATTTTGCTGTTAGGGGTGCATTTTCAGCCATTTGTGCAATTTTCGTGCGAAAATAAGACTTTTGGATTTTGGTGCCCCGTGATCCCTAGTGTATTATTATGCATAAAAAACCGTAATGCTCGGAGCACTTTTCAGTTTTGAGGTCTGAGGTGTCTCGTGGTCTAATTTTGGAACCCGTGGTGCATTTTCGGCCCATTGTGCAATTTTCGTGCTAAAATAAGACTTTTGAGTTTTGGTGCCCCATGATCCCTAGTGCATTCTTATGCATAAAAAACCATAATGCTCAGAGCTCTTTTAAGTTTTGAGGTCCGAGGTGCCCCGCGGTCCAATTTTGGTACCCGGGGTGCTTCCTCGGCTCGTTGTGCAATTTTCGTGCGAAAATAAGACTTTTGGGTTTTGGTGCCCCATGATCTGTGGTACATTCTTATGCATAAAACACCATAATGCTCGGAACACTTTTCACTCTTGATGTTCGTGGTGCCACGTGGTCCAATTTTGGTGTCGGGTGTGCATTTTCGGACATTTGTTCAATTGTCGTGCGAAAATAAGACTTTTGGGTTTTGGTGCCCCATGATCCCTAGTGCATTCTTATGCATAAAAAATCATAATGCTCAAAGCACTTTTCAGTTTTGAGGTCCGCGGTGCCCCGTGGTCCAATTTTGTTTCCCGGGGTGCTTGTTCGGCCCACTGTGCAATTTTCGTGCGAAAATAAGACTTTTGGGTTTTGGTACGTCGTGATCCCTGGTGCATTCTTATGCATAAAAACCATAATGCACAGAGCACTTTTCAGTTTTGAGGTCCGACGTGCCCGGGGGTGCATTTTCGGCCCATTGTGCAATTTTCGTGCGAAAATAAGACTTTTGGGTTTTGGTGCCCCATGATCATTGGTGAATTCTTATGCATAAAAAACCATAATGCTCAGAACACTTTTCAGCCTTGAGGTTCGTGGCGCCCCGTGGTCCAATTTTGGTGTCAGGGGTGCATTTTCAGCCATTTGTGCAATTTTCGTGCGAAAATAAGACTTTTGGGTTTTGGTGCCCATGATCCCTAGTGCATTCTTATGCATAAAAAACCATAATGCTCGGAGCACTTTTCAGTTTTGAGGTCTGAGGTGTCCCGTGGTCCAATTTTGGTGCCCGTGGTGCATTTTCGGCCCATTGTGCAATTTTTGTGCTAAAATAAGACTTTTGGGTTTTGGTGCCCTATGATCCCTGGTGCATTCTTATGCATAAAAACCATAATGCTCGGAACACTTTTCAGTTTTGAAGTTCGTGGTGCCCCGTGGTCTAACTTTAGTGCCGGTGGTGCATTTTCGGCCATTTGTGCAATTTTCGTGCAAAAATAAGTCTTTTGTGTTTTGGTTCCCCGTGATCATTGGTGAATTCTTATGCATAAAAAACCATAATGCTCATAACACTTTTCAGCCTTGAGGTTCGTGGTGCCCCGTGGTCCTATTTTGGTGCCGGGGGTGTATTTTCGACCATTTGTGCAATTTTCGTGCGAAAATAAGACTTTTGGGTTTTGGTGCCCCGTGATCGCTAGTGCATTATTATGCATAAAAAACCATAATGCTCGGAGCACTTTTCAGTTTTGAGGTCTGAGGTGTCCCGTGGTCTAATTTTGGTACCCGTGGTGTATTTTCGGCCCATTGTGCAATTTTCGTGCTAAAATAAGACTTATGAGTTTTGGTGCCCCATGATCCCTAGTGCATTCTTATGCATAAAAAACCATAATGCTCATAGCTCTTTTAAGTTTTGAGGTCCGAGGTGCCCCGCGGTCCAATTTTGGTACCCGGGGTGCATCCTCTGCTCGTTGTGCAATTTTCGTGCGAAAATAAGACTTTTGGGTTTTGGTGCCCCGTGATCTGTGGTACATTCTTATGCATAAAACACGATAATGCTCGGAACACTTTTCAGTCTTGATGTTCGTGGTGCCACGTGGTCCAATTTTGGTGTCGGGTGTGGATTTTCGGACATTTGTTCAATTTTCGTGCGAAAATAAGACTTTTGGGTTTTGGTGCCCCATGATCCCTAGTGCATTCTTATGCATAAAAAACCATAATGCTCGGAGCACTTTTCAGTTTTGAGGTCTGAGGTGTCCCGTGGTCCAATTTCGGTGCCTGTGGTGCATTTTCGGCCCATTGTGCAATTTTCGTGCGAAAATAAGACTTTTGGGTTTTGGTGCGTCGTGATCCCTGGTGCATTCTTATGCATAAAAACCATAATGCACAGAGCACTTTTTAGTTTTGAGGTCCGACGTGCCCGGGGTGCATTTTCGGCCCATTGTGCAATTTTCGTGCGAAAATGAGACGTTTTCATTTTGGTGCATCGTGATCCCTGGGCATTCTTATGCATAAAAAAACCTTAATGCTCGGAACAGTTTTCAGTTTTGTGGTCTATGCTGCCCCGTGGTCCAATTTTGGTGCCGGTCATGAATATTCGGCCAGTTGTGGAATTTTCTTATGAAAATAAGACTTTTGGGTTTTGGTGCCCCGTGATCCCTGCTGCATTCTTATGCATAAAAAACCATAATTCTCATAGCACTTTTAAGTTTTGAGTTCCGAGGTGCCCCGTGGTCCAATTTTGGTGCCCGAGATGCATTTTCGGCCCATTGTACAATTTTCGTGCGAAAATAAGACATTTGGGTTTTGGTGCCCCATGATCCCTGGTGCATTCTTATGCATAAAAAACCATAATTCTCAGAGCACTTTTAAGTTTTGAGGTCCGAGGTGCCCTGTGGTCCAATTTTGGTGCCCGTGATGCATTTTCGGCCCATTGTCTAATTTTCATGCAAAAATAAGACTCTTTGGTTTTGGTGCCCCGTGATCATTGGTGAATTCTTATGCATAAAAAACCATAATGCTCAGAACACTTTTTAGCCTTGAGGTTCGTGGTGCCCCGTGGTCCTATTTTGGTGTCGGGGGTGCATTTTCGGCCATTTGTGCAATTTTCGTGCGAAAATAAGACTTTTGGGTTTTGGTGCCCCGTGATCCCTAGTGCATTATTATGCATAAAAAACCATAATGCTCAGAGCACTTTTCAGTTTTGAGGTCTGAGGTGTCCCGTGGTCCAATTTTGGTACCCGTCGTGCATTTTCGGCCCATTGTGCAATTTTCGTGCTAAAATAAGACTTTTGGGTTTTGGTGCGTCGTGATCCCTGGTGCATTCTTATGCATAAAAACCATAATGCACAGAGCACTTTTTAGTTTTGAGGTCCGACGTGCCCGGGGTGCATTTTCGGCCCATTGTGCAATTTTCGTGCGAAAATGAGACGTTTTCATTTTGGTGCATCGTGATCCCTGGGCATTCTTATGCATAAAAAAACCTTAATGCTCGGAACAGTTTTCAGTTTTGTGGTCTATGCTGCCCCGTGGTCCAATTTTGGTGTCGGTCATGAATATTCGGCCAGTTGTGGAATTTTCTTATGAAAATAAGACTTTTGGGTTTCGGTGCCCCGTGATCCCTGCTGCATTCTTATGCATAAAAAACCATAATTCTCATAGCACTTTTAAGTTTTGAGGTCCGAGGTGCCCCGTGGTCCAATTTTGGTGCCCGAGATGCATTTTCGGCCCATTGTACAATTTTCGTGCGAAAATAAGACATTTGGGTTTTGGTGCCCCATGATCCCTGGTGCATTCTTATGCATAAAAAACCATAATTCTCAGAGCACTTTTAAGTTTTGAGGTCCGAGGTGCCCTGTGGTCCAATTTTGGTGCCCGTGATGCATTTTCGGCCCATTGTCTAATTTTCATGCAAAAATAAGAGTCTTTGGTTTTGGTGCCCCGTGATCCCTGGTGCTTTCTTATGCCAAAAGTGCTATTTTCGCACGAAAATTGCACAAATGGCCTAAAATGCACCACTGGCACCAAAATTGGACCACGGGGCACCACGAACCACAAATCTGAAAAGTGTTCCGAGCATTATGGTTTTTTATGCATAAGAATGCACCAGGGATCACGGGGCACCAAAACCAAAAAGTCTTATTTTTGCACGAAAATTGCACAAATGGCCGAAAAAGCACCACCGGCACCAAAATTAGACCCCGAGGCACCACGAACCTCAAAACTGAATAGTGTTCTGAGCAATATGTTTTTTTATGCATAAAAATGGACCAGGGATCACGGGGCATCAAAACCCAAAAGTCTCATTTTCGCATGAAAATTGTATAATAGACAAAAAATGCACCACAGGCACCAAAATTGGACAACGGGGCACCTTGGACCTCAAAACTGATAACTTCCCCGAGCATTATGGTTTTTTACGCATAAGAATGCACCAGGAATCACGGGGCACCAGAACCCAAAAGTCTTATTTTCGCACGAAAATTGCACGAGGGGCGTAAAATGCATGATGGCCACCAAAATTGTACCACGGGGCACCTGGGACCTCAAAACTTAAAAGTGCTATGAGAATTATGGTTTTTTATGCATAAGAATGCATCAGGGATCACGGGGCACCAAAACCCAAAAGTCTTATTTTCATAAGAAAATTCCACAACTGGCCGAATATTCATGACCGACACCAAAATTGGACCACGGGGCAGCATAGACCACAAAACTGAAAACTGTTCCGAGCACCTGGGACCTCAAAACTTAAAAGTGCTCAGACCATTATGTTTTTTATGCACAAAAATGTACCAGGGATCACGGGGCACCAAAATCCAAAAGTCTCATTTTCGCATGAAAATTTCAGAATGGGACGAAAGTGCACCTCTGGCACGAAAATTGGACCACGGGGCAACTCGGACCTCAAAACTGAAAAGTGATCCGAGCATTATGGTATTTTAGGCATAAGAAAGCACCAGGGATCACGGGGCACCAAAACCCAAAAGTCTTATATTTGCACGAAAATTGCACAAATGGCCGAAAATGCACCATTGGCACCAAAATTGGACCACGAGGCACCACGGACCTCAAAACTGAAAAGTGTTCTGAGCATTACGGTTTTTTATGCATAAGAATGCACCAGGGATCACAGGGAACCAAAACCCAAAAGTCTTATTTTCGCACGAAAATTGCACAAATGGCCGAAGATGCACCCCTGGCACCAAAATTGGACCACGGGGCTCCACGAACCTCAACACTAAAAAGTGTTCCGAGCATTGTGGTCTGTTATGCATAAGAGTGCACCAAGGATCACGGGGCACAAAAACCCAAAAGTCTTATTTTCGCACGAAAATTACAGAAAGGGCCGAAAATGCACCACGGGCACCAAAATGGGAGCACGGGGCACCACGATCCTCAAAACTGAAAAGTGTTTCGAGCATTATGGTTTTTTATGCATAAGAATGCACCAAGGATCACGGGGCACGAAAATCCAAAACTCTTATTTTCGCACGAAAATTGAACGATGGGTCGAAAATGCACCACGGGCACCAAAATTGGACCACGGGGCACCTTAGACGTCAAAATTGAAAAGTGCTATGCTCATTAGGATTTTTTATGCAAAGAATGCACCAGGGATGACGGGGCACCAAAACCCAAAGGTCTTATTTTTTTCACGAAAATCGCACAAATGGCCGAAATTAAACCACGGGCACCAAAATTGGACCACGGGGCACGTCAGGCCTCAAAAGTGAAAAGTGCTATGAGCATTATGGTTTTTTTATCCATAAGAATGCACCAGGGTTTAAAGGGCACCAAAACCCAAAAGTCTTACTTTCGCACGAAAATTGCACAAATGGCTGGAATTGCACCATCGGCACCAAAATTGGACCATGGGGCACCAGCGACCTCAAAACTAAAAAGTGCTACGAGCATTATGGTTCTTTATGCATAAGAATGCACCAAGGATTAAGGGGCACCAAAACCCAAAAGTCTTATTTTCGCACGAAAATTGCACAATGTGCCGAAAATGCATTACTGGCACCAAAATTGGACCACGGGGCACCACGAACCTCAAAACTGAAAAGTGCTCCAAGCATTATGGTTTGTTGTGCATAAGAATGCACCAGGGATCACGGGGCTCTAAAATCCAAAAGTCGTATTTTCGCACAAAAATTACACAAATGGCCGTAAATGCACTACCGACACCAAAATTGGATCAGAAGGCACCACGAACCTCAAAACTAAAAAGTGTTATGAGCATTATGGTTTTTTATGCATAACAATGCACCAAGGATCATGGGGCACCAAAACCCAAAAGCCTTATTTTCGCACGAAAATTGCATAATGGGCCGAAAATGCACCACGAACACCAAAATTTGACCATGGGGCACGTCGGACCTCAAAATTTAAAAGTTCTCCGACCATTATGGTTTTTTATGCATAAGAATGCACCAGGGATCACGAACCTCAAAACTGAAAAGTGCTCCGGGCATTATGGTTTTTTATGCATAAGAATGCACAAGGGATCAAAGGGTACCAAAACCCAAAAGTCTTATTTTTGCACAAAAATTGCACAATGGGCCGAAAATGCACCACGGGCACCAAAATTGGACCACGGGTCACCTCGGACCACAAAACTGAAAAGTGCTCCGAGCATTATGATTTTTTATGCATAAGAATGCACCAGGGATCACGAGGCACCAAAACCCAAAAGTCTTATTTTCGCACTAAAATTGCTCAATGGGCCGAAAATGCACCATGGGCACCAAAATTGTACCACAGGGCACCTCGGACCTCAAAACTGAAAAGTGCTCCGAGCATTATGGTTTTTTATGCATAAGAATGCACCAGGGATCACGGGGTAGCAAAACCCAAAAGTCTTATTTTTACACGAAAATTGTACCATGTGCCGAAAATGCACCACTGGCACCAAAATTTGACCACTGGACACCACGAATCTCAAAGCTGAAAAGTGTTCTGAGCATTATGCTTTTTTATGAATAAGAATGCACCAGGGATCATGGGGTACCAAAACCCAACAGTCTTATATTCGCACGAAAATTGCATAAATGGCTGAAAATGCACCACCGACACCAAAATTGGACCACGGGGCACCACGGACCTCAAAACTGAAAAGTGCTCTGAGCATTATGGTTTTTTATGCATAAGAATGCACCAGGGATCACATGGCACTAAAACCCAAAAGTCTTATTTTGGCCCGGAAATTGCACCGTGGGCAAAAAATGCACCACGGGGCACCAAAATTGGACCAATGGACACCACGGACCTCAAAACTGAAAAGTGCTCCAAGCATTATGGTTTTTTATGTGTAAAAATGCACCAGGGATCACGGGGTACCAAAATCCAAAAGTCTTATTTTCGCACGAAAATAGCACAATGGGTCGGAAATACACCACGGGCACCAAAATTTGACCAAGGGGCACCTTGGACCTCAATACTTAAAAGTGATCCGAGCATTATGGTTTTTTATGTATAACAATGCACCAGGGATCATGGGGCACCAAAATCCAAAATTCTTATTTTCGCACGAAAATAGCACATTGGGCCGAAAATACACCACGGGCACCAAAATTGGACCACGTGGCAACACGGACCTCAAAACTAAAAAGTGCTCCAAGCATTATGGTTTTTTATGCATAAGAATGCACCAGGGATCACGGGGCAGCAAAACCCAAAAGTCTTATTTTTACACGAAAATTGTACCATGTGCCGAAAATGCACCACTGGCACCAAAGTTTGACCACTGGACACCACGAATCTCAAAACTGAAAAGTGCTCCGAGCATTATGCTTTTTTATGAATAAGAATGTACCAGGGATCATGGGGTACCAAAACCCAACAGTCTTATATTTGCACGAAAATTGCATAAATGGCTGAAAATGCACCACCGACACCAAAATTGGACCACGGGGCACCACGGACCTCAAAACTGAAAAGTGCTCCATGCATTATGGTTTTTTATGTATAAGAATGCACCAGGGATCACGGGACAGTAAAATCCAAAAGTCTTATTTTTACACGAAAATTGTACCATATGCCGAAAATGTACCACCGGCACCAAAATTGGACCACGGAGCTCCACAGACCTGAAAACTGAAAAGTGTTGCGAGCATTATGGTTTTTTATGCATAAGAATGCACCAGGGATCACGGGGCACCAAAACCCAAAAGTCTTATTTTCGCACGAAAATTGCACCATGGGCAGCAAAATTTGACCACTGGACACCACGGACCTCAAAACTGAAAAGTGCTCCGAGCATTATTGTTTTTAAGTATAAGAATGCATTAGGAATCACGGGACAATAAAACCCAAAACTCTTATTTTCGCAAAAAATTGCACAAATGGCCGAAAATGCACCACCGGAAACAATATTAGACCACGGGGTACCACGGACCTCAAAACTGAAAAGTCCTCCGAGCATTATGGTTTTTTATGCATAAGAATGCCCCAAGGATCACGGGTCACGAAAACCCAAAAGTCTTATTTTGGCACGAAAATTGCACCATGAGCCAAAAATGGACCACGGGGCACCAAAATTGGCCCACTGGAGACCACGGACCTCAAAACTCAAAAGTGCTCTGAGCATTATTGTTTTTTATGCATAAGAATGCACCAGGAATCATGGGGCAATAAAACCCAAAACTCTTATTTTAGCATGAAAATTGCACAAATGGCCGAAAATGCACCATAGGCAACAAAATTGGACCACGGGGCACCACGGACCTCAAAACTGAAAAGTGCTCTGAGCATTATGGATTTTCATGCATACAAATGCACCAGGGTTCACGGGGCACCAATACCCAAAAGTCTTACTTTCACACGAAAATTGCACCATGTGCCTAAAACGCACCACGAGAAGCAAAATTTGACCACTGGAGACCACGGACCTCAAAACTGAAAAGTGCTCCGAGCATTATGATTTTTTATGCATAGGAATCCACCAGGGATCACGGGGCACCAAAACCCAAAAGTCTTATTTTCGCACGAAAATTGCACAATGGGCCAAAAATGCATCACGGGCACCAAAATTGGACCACGTGGCTCCTCGGACCTCAAAACTGAAAAGTGCTCCGAGCATTATGGATTTTCATGCATACAAATGCACTAGGGTTCACGGGGCACCAATACCCAAAAGTCTTACTTTCACACGAAAATTGCACCATGTGCCTTAAATGCACCACGAGAAGCAAAATTTGACCAGTGGACACCACAAATCTCAAAACTGAAAAGTGCTCCAAGCATTATGCTTTTTTATGTATAAGAATGCACCAGAGATCACGGGGCACCAAAACCCAACAGTCTTATATTCGCACGAAAATTGCATAAATGGCTGAAAATGCACCACCGACACCAAAATTGGACCACGGGGCACCACGGACCTCAAAACTGAAAAGTGCTCCATGCATTATGGTTTTTTATGTATAAGAATGCACCAGGGATCACGGGGCAGCAAAACCCAAAAGTCTTATTTTTACACGAAAAATGTACCATGTGCCGAAAATGCACCACCGGCACCAAAATTGAACCACGGAGCACCATGGACCTTAAAACTGAAAAGTGTTGTGAGCATTATGGTTTTTTATGCATAAGAATGCACCAGGGATCATGGGGCACCAAAACCCAAAAGTCTTATTTTCGCACGAAAATTGCACTATGGGCAGCAAAATTTGACCACTGGACACCACGGACCTCAAAACTGAAAAGTGCTCTGAGCATTATTGTTTTTCAAGTATAAGAATGCACCAGGAATCATGGGGCAATAAAACCCAAAACTCTTATTTTGGCATAAAAATTGCACAAATGGCCGAAAATGCACCATCGGAAACAAAATTGGACCACGGGGTACCACGAACCTCAAAACTGAAAAGTCCTCCGAGCATTATGATTTTTCATGCATAAGAATGCCCCAAGGATCACAGGTCACGAAAACCCAAAAGTCTTATTTTGGCACGAAAATTGCACCATTAGTCAAAACTGGACCACGGGGCACCAAAATTTGCCCACTGGAGACCACGGACCTCAAAACTGAAAAGTGTTGTGAGCATTATTGTTTTTTATGCATAAGAATGCACCAGGAAGCATGGGGCAATAAAACCCAAAACTCTTATTTTCGCATGAAAATTGCACAAATTGCCGAAAATGCACCATGGGCAACAAAATTGGACCACGGGGCACCACGGACCTTAAAACTAAAAAGTGCTCCGAGCATTATGGATTTTCATGCATACAAATGCACCAGGGTTCACGGGGCACCAATACCCAAAAGTCTTACTTTCGCACGAAAATTGCACCATGTGCCAAAAATGCACCCTGGGAAGCAAAAATTGACCATTGGACACCACGGACCTCAAAACTGGAAAGTGCTTCGTGCATTATGGTTTTTTATGTATAAAGAATGCACCAGGGATCATGGGGCACCAAAACCAAAGAGTCTTATTTCGCACGAAAATTGCACAATGGGACGAAAATGTACCACGTCCACCAAAATTGGACCACGGGGCACCTCGGACCTCAGAACTGAAAAGTGCTCGGAGCATTATGGTTTTTTATACATAAGGATGCACCAGGGATCACAGGGTACCAAAACCCAAAAGTCTTATTTTCGCACGAAAATTGGACAAATGGCCGAAAATGCACCACCGGCACCAAAATTGGACCACGTAGCACCACGGACCTGAAAACTGAAAAGTGTTGCGAGCATTATGGTTTTTTATGCATAAGAATGCACCAGGGATCACGGGGCACAACAACCCAAAAGTCTTATTTTCGCACGAAAATTGCACCATGGGTAGCAAAATTTGACCGCTGGACACCACGGACCTCAAAACTGAAAAGTGCTCTGAGCATTACGGTTTGTTATGCATAAGAATGCACCAGGGATCACGGGGCACCAAAACCCAAGAGTCTTATTTTCGCACGATGATTGCACAATGGGCCAAAACTGCACCACAGGCACCAAAATTGGACCACGTGGCACCTGGGACCTCAAAACTCAAAAGTGCTCCAAGCATTATGCATTTTTATGCATAAGAATTCCCCAAGGATCATAGGGCAGCAAAACCCAAAAGTCTTATTTTGGCACAAAAATTGCACAATGAGCTAAAAATGTACCATGGGGCTCCAAAATTTGACCTCGGGGCACCACGGACCTTAAAAATGAAAATTACTCCATGCATTACGATTTCTTATGCATCAGAATGCACCAGGGATCATAGGGCACCAAAACCCAAAAGTCTTATTTTGGCACGAAAATTGCACCGTGTGCTGAAAATGCATCCCGGGAACCAAAATTGGACCACGGGACACCTCGGACCTCAAAACTGAAAAGTGCTCCTAGCATAATGGTTTTTTATGCATAAGAATGCGCTCGGGATCACAGGGCACCAAAACCCAAAAGTCTTATTTTTGCATGAAAATTGCACCATGTGCCGAAAATGTACCACGGGCAGCAAAATATGACCACTGGACACCACGAACCTCAAAACTGAAAAGTGCTCCGAGCATTATGGTTATTTATGCAGAAGAATGCACCAGGGATCACGGGGCACCAACACCCAAAAGTCTTATTTTCACAAGAAAATTGCACAATGGGTCGAAATTGCACCACCGGAACCAAAATTGGACCACGGGGCACCATGGACCTCAAAACTAAAAAGTGCTCCGAGCATTATGGTTTTTTATGCATAAGAATGCACCAAGGATCATGGGGCACCAAAACCCAAAACTCTTATTTTGGCACGAAAATTGCACCATGAGCCAAAAATGGACCACGGGGCACCAAAATTGGCCCACTAGAGACCACGGACCTCAAAACTGAAAAGTACTCTGAGCATTATTGTTTTTTATGCATAAGAATGTACCAGGAATCATGGGGCAGTAAAACCAAAACTCTTATTTTCATATGAAAATTGCACAAATGGCCAAAAATGCACCACGAGCAACAAAATTTCACCACTGGACACCACGAACCTCAAAATTGAAAAGTGCTCCGAGCATTATGGTTTTTTATGTATAAGAATGCCCCAGGGATCACGGGGCACAAAACCCAAAAGTCTTATTTTCGCACGAAAATTGCTCAATGGGCCGAAAATGCAGCACGGGCACAAAAGTTGGACCACGGGGCACCAGGGACCTCAAAACTGAAAAGGGCTCCGAGCATTATGGTTTTTTATGCATATGAATGCACCAAGATCACGGGGCACTAAAACGCAAAAGTCTTATTTTCGCTCGAAAATTGCATAATGGGCCGAAAATGCACCACGGGCACTAAAATTGGACCACGCGACAGCACGGACCTCAAAACTAAAAAGTACTCCGAGAATTATGGGTTTTATGCATAAGAGTACCCAAGGATAACGAGGCACCAAAACCCAAAAGTCTTATTTTGGCACGGAAATTGCACCACGGGGCCCCAAAATTGGACCACTGGATACCACGGACCTCAAAACTGAAAACTGCTCGGAGCATTATGGTTATTTATGCATAAGAATGCACCAGGGATCATGGGGCACCAAAACCCAAAAGTCTTATATTCGAACAAAAATTGCACAAGGGTCCGAAAATGCATCAGGGGCACCAAAATTGGACCACGAGGCACCATGGACCTCAAAATTGAAAAGTGCTTCGAGCATTATGGTTTTTTATGCATAAGAATGCACCAGGGATCACGGGGCACCAAAACCCAAAAGTCTTATTTTGGCACAAAAATTGCACCATGAGCCAAAAATGGACCACGTGGCACCAAAATTGGCCCATTGGAGACCACGGACCTCAAAATTGAAAAGTGCTCTGAGCATTATTGTTTTTTATGCATAAGAATGCACCAAGAATCATGGGGCAATAAAACCCAGAACTCTTATTTTTGCATGAAAATTTTACAAATGGCCGAAAATGCACCACAAGCAACAAAATTTGACCACTGGACACCACGGACCTCAAAATTGAAAAGTGCTCTGAGCATTATGGTTTTTTATGTATAAGAATGCCCCAGGGATCATGGGGCACAAAACCTAAAAGTCTTATTTTTGCACGAAAATTGCACAATGGGCCGAAAATGCAGCACGGGCACAAAAGTTGGACCACGGGGCACCACGGACCTCAAAACTGAAAAGTGCTCCGAGCATTACGGTTTTTTATGCATATGAATGCACCAAGATCACGGGGCACTAAAACGCAAAAGTCTTATTTTCGCTCGAAAGTTGCATAATGGGCCGAAAATGCACCACGGGCACTAAAATTTGACCACGCGGCAGCACAGACCTCAAAACTGAAAAGTACTCCGAGAATTATGGTTTTTATGCATAAGAACACCCAAGGATGACGGCGCACCAAAACCCAAAAGTCTTATTTTGGCACGGAAATTGCACCACGGGGCCCCAAAATTGGACCGCTGGATACCACGGACCTCAAAACTGAAAAGTGCTTCGAGCATTATGGTTTTGTTATGTATAAGAATGCATCAGGGATCACAGGGCACCATAACCCAAAAGTCTAATTTTCGCACGAAAATTGCATAAATGGCCGAAAATACACCACTGGCACCAAAATTTGACTACGAGGCATCACGGACCTCAAAACGGAAAAGTCCTCCAAGCATTATGTTTTTTATGCATAAAAATGGCCCAAGGATCACGGGGCACCAAAACCCAAAAGTCTTATTTTGGCACGAAAATTGCACCATGGGCCAAATATGCACCACAGAGCACCAAAATTGGCCCACTGGACACCACGGACCTAAAAACTGAAAAGTGTTCCGAGCATTATGGTTTTGTTATGTATAAGAATGCACAAGGGATCATGGGGCATCAAAACCCAAAAGTATTATTTTCGCACGAAAATTGCTTAACTTGCCGAAAATGCGCCACCGGCACCAAAATTTGACTACGAGGCACCACGGACCTCAAAACGGAAAAGTCCTCCGAGCATTATGTTTTTTATGCAAAAGAATGCCCCAAGGATCACGGGGCACCAAAACCCAAAAGTCTTATTTTTGCAAGAAAATTGCACTATGGGCCAAAAATGCAACACAAGGCACCAAAATTTGCCCACTGGACACCATGGACCTTAAAACTGAAAAGTGCTCCGAGCATTATGGTTTCTTATGCATAAGAATGCCCCAAGGATCACGGGGCACCGAAACCCATAAGTCTTATTTTGGCATGGAAATTGCACAATGGGCCGAAAATGCACCACCGGCACCAAAATTGGACCACGGGGCACCTCGAACCTCAAAACCGAAAAGTGCTATGAGCATTATGGTTTTTTATGCATAAGAATGCACCAGGATTCACAGGGCACCAAAACCCAAAAGTCTTATTATCGCACGAAAATTGCACACATGGCCGAATATGCACCACTAGCTCCAAAATTGGACCACGGGGCACCACGGACCTCAAAACTGAAAATTGCTCCAAGCATTATTGTTTGTTATGCATAAGAATGCACTAGGGATGACGGGGCTCAAAAACCCAAAAGTGTTATTTTCGCACGAAAATTGCACAATGGGCCGAAAATGCACCACGGGGCACCTCGGACCTCAATACTTAAAAGTGGTTTGAGCATTATATTTTTTTATGCATAACAGTGCACCAGAGATCATGGGGCACCAAAAACCAAAAGACTTATTTTCGCACGAAAATTGTGCAAATGGCCGAAAATGCATTACCGGCACCAAAATTGGAGCACGGGGCACCACGGACCTTAAGACTGAAAATTGTTCCGAGCATTATGGGTTTTTATGCACAAGATTACACCAGGGATCACGGGGCACCAAAACTCAAATGTCTTATTTTCACAAGAAAATTGCACAGTGGGCCAACAATGCACCACGGGACACCAAAATTGGACCACGGGCCACCTCGGACCTCAAAACTTAAAAGTTCTCCGACCATTTTTATGCGTTAGAATGCACCAGGGATCACGGGGCACCAAAACCCAAAAGTCTTATTTTCGCACGAAAATTTCTTAATTGGCCGAAAATGCACCATCGACACCAAAATTGGACCACAGGGCACCGCGGACCTAAAAACTGAAAAGTGCTCCAAGCATTATGGTTTTTTATGCACAAGAATGTACCAGGGGTCACAGGGCAGCAAAACCCAAAAGTCTTATTTTCGCACGAAAATTGCACAAATGGCATAAAATGCATTACCGGCACCAAAATTGGACCACGGGGAACCACGAACATCAAAACTGAAAAGTGATCAGAGCATTGTGGTTTTTTTATACATAAGAATGCACCAGGGATCACGGGGCACCAAACCCAAAAGTTTTATTTTCGCACGAAAATTGCACAAATGGCCGAAAATGCACCACCGGCACCAAAATTGCACCACGGGGCACCACGGACCTCAAAACTGAAAAGTGCTCCAAGCATTATGGTTTCTTATGCATAAGAATGCACTAGGGATGACGGAGCTCAAAAACCCAAAAGTGTTATTTTCGCACGAAAATTGCACAATGGTCCGAAAATGCACCACGGGGCATCTCAGACCTCAATACTTAAAAGTGGTTCGAGCATTATATTTTTTTATGCATAAGAATGCACCAGGGATCACAGGGCACCAAAATCCAAATGTCTTACTTTCGCACGAAAATTGCACAAATGGCCCAAAATGCATTACCAACACTAAAATTGGACCACGGGGCACCACAAACCTCAAAACTGGAAATTGTTCTCAGCATTATGGTTTTTTATGCATAAGATTGCACCAGGGATCACGGGGCACCAAAAACCAAATCTCTTACTTTCGTAAGAAAATTGCACAATGGTCCAAAACTGCACCACGGGCACCAAAATTGGACCACGTGACACCTCGGACCTCAAAACTTAAAAGTTCTTCGACCATTATGGTTTTTTATGCATAAGAATGCATCAGGGATCACTGGGCACGAAAACCCCAAAGTGTTATTTTCGCACGAAAATTTCTTAATTGGTCGAAAATGCACCATCGACACCAAAACTGAACCACGGGGCACTACGGACCTCAAAACTGAAAAATGCTATGAGCATTATTGTTTTTTATGCATTAGAATGCACCGGGGTTCACAAGGAAACAAAACCCAAAAGTCTTATTTTCGCACGAAAATTGCACAAATGGCCGAAAATGCACCATCGGCACCAAAATTGGACCACGGGGCACCTCGGACCTCAAAAATGAAAAGTGCTATTAGCATTATGGTTTTTTATGCATAAGAATGCACCAGGGTTCACAGGGCAACAAAACCCAAAAGTCTTATTTTCGCACAAAAATTGCACAAATGGCCGAAAATGCACCACCAGCACCAAAATTGGAACACGGGGCACCATGGACCTCAAAACTGAAAATTGTTCATAGCATTATGGTTTTTTATGCATAAGATTGCACCAAGGATGACGGGGCACCGAAACACAAATGTCTTATTTTCGCACAAAATTTCTTAAAGTGCCGAAAATGCACCATCTGCACCAAAATTGGACCACGGGGCACTTCGTACCTCAAAACTGAAAAGTGCTCCAAGCATTATGGTTTTTTATGTATAAGAATGCACTAGGGATCACGGGGCACCAAAACCCAAAACTCATATTTTTGCACGAAAATTGCACAAATGGCCGAAAATGCACCACCGGCACCAAAATTGGACCACGGGGCACCACGAACCTCAAAACTGAAAAGTGATCCAAGCATTATGGTTTCTTATGCATAAGAATGCACTAGGGATGACGGGGCTCAAAACCCAAAAGTGTTATTTACGTACGTAAATTGCAAAATGGGCCGAAATGTACCACGGGCACCAAAATTGGACCACGGGGCTCCTCGGACCTTAATACTTAAAAGTGGTTTGAGAATTATGGTTTTTTATGCATAAGAATGCACCAGGGATCACGGGGAACCAAAACCCAAAAGTCTTATTTTCGCACAAAAATTGCGCAAATGGCCGAAAATGCATTACCGACACCTAAATTGGACCACGGCGCACCACGGACCTCATAATTGAAAATTGTTCCGAGCATTATGGTTTTTTATGCATAAGATTGCTCAGGGATCACGGGGCACCAAAACCCAAATGTCTTACTTTCGCACGAAAATTTATTAATTAGCCGAAAATGCACCATAGTCACCAAAATTGGACCACGGGGCACCACGGACCTCAAAACTGAAAAGTGATCCAAGAATTATGGTTTTTTATGCATAAGAATGCACTAGGGATCATGGGGCATTAAAACCCAAAAGCCTTATTTTCGCACGAATATTGCACAAATGGCCAAAAATGCACCAGCGGCACCAAAATTGGACCACAGGGCACCACGAACCTCAAAACTGAAAATTCCTCTGAGCATTATGGTTTTTTATGTATAAGAATGCACCACGGATCATGGGGCACTAAAACCCAAAAGTCTTATTTTCGCACGAAAATTGCAAAATGGGTCGAAAATGCACCACGGGCACAAAAATTAGACCACGGGGCACCTCAAACCTGAAAATTGAGAAGTTCTCCGAGCAATAAGGTTTCTTATGCATAACAATGCATCAAGGATCATGGCGCACCAAAAACCAAAAGTCTTATTTTCGCACGAAGATTGCACAATGGGCCGAAAACGCACCACGGGCACCAAAATTGGACCACGGGGCACCTCGATCCTCAAAACTTAAAAGTTCTCCAAGCATTGTGGTTTTTTATGCATAAGAATGCACCAGGGATCACGGGGCACTAAAACCCAAAAGTCTTATTTTCGCACGAAAATTGCAAAATGGGTCGAAAATGCACCACGGGCACAAAAATTGGACCACGGGACACCTCGGACCTGAAAATTGAGAAGTTCTCCGAGAAATAAGGTTTTTTATGCAAAACAATGCATCAAGGATCACGGCGCACCAAAAACCAAAAGTCTTATTTTCGCACGAAGATTGCACAATGGGCCGAAAACGCACCACAGGCACCAAAATTGGACCACGGGGCACCTCGAACCTCAAAACTTAAAAGTTCTCCAAGCATTGTGGTTTTTTATGCATAAGAATGCACCAGGGATCACGGGGCACTAAAACCCAAAAGTCTTATTTTCGCATGAAAATTGCAAAATGGGTCGAAAATGCACCACGGGCACAAAAATTAGACCACGTGGCACCTCGGACCTGAAAATTGAGAATTTCTTCGAGCAATAAGGTTTTTTATGCATAACAATGCATCAAGGATCATGGCACACCAAAAACCAATGGTCTTATTTTCGCACGAAGATTGCACAATGGGCCGAAAACGCACCACGGGCACCAAAATTGGACCGCGTGGCACCTGGGACCTCAAAACTTAAAAGTGCTCCAAGCATTGTGGTTTTTTATGCATAAGAATGCACCAGGGATCACGGGGCACCAAAACCCAAAAGTCTTATTTTTGCATGAAAAATGCACAAATGGCCGAAAATGCACCCCAGACACCAAAATTGGACCACAGGGCACCACGACTCTCAAAACTGAAAACTGCTCTAGGCATTATGATTTTTTATGCATAAGAATGCACTAGGGATCACGGGGCACCAAAACCCAAAAGTCTTAGTTTTGCACGAAAATTTCACAAATGGCCGAAAATGCACCACCGACACCAAAATTGGACCTCGGGGCACAACGAACCTCAAAACTGAAAATTCTTCTGAGCATAATGGTTTTTTATGTATAAGAATGCACCACGGATCACGGGGCACTAAAACCCAAAAGTCTTATTTTATGACGAAAATTGCAAAATGGGTCGAAAATGCACCACGGGCACAAAAATTAGACCATGGGGCACCTCAGACTTGAAAATTGAGAAGTTCTCCGAGCAATAAGGTTTTTTATGCATAACAATGCATCAAGGATCACGGCGCACCAAAAACCAAAATTCTTATTTTCGCACGAAGATTGCACAATGGGCCGAAAACGCACCACGGGCACCAAAATTGGACTACGGGGCACCTCGAACCTCAAAACTTAAAAGTTCTCCAAGAATTGTGGTTTTTTATGCATAAGAATGCACCAGGGATCACGGGGCACTAAAACCCAAAAGTCTTATTTTCGCATGAAAATTGCAAAATGGGTCGAAAATGCACCACGGGCACAAAAATTAGACCACGGGGCACCTCGGACCTGAAAATTGAGAAGTTGTCCAAGCAATAAGGTTTTTTATGCATAACAATACATCAAGGATCACAGCGGACCAAAAACCAAAAGTCTTATTTTCGCACGAAGATTGCACAATGGGCCGAAAACGCACCACGGTCACCAAAATTGGACCGCGTGGCACCTGGGACCTCAAAACTTAAAAGTGCTCCAAGCATTGTGGTTTTTTATGCATAAGAATGCACCAGGGATCACGTGGTACCAAAACCCAAAAGTCTTATTTTCGCACGAAAATTGCACAAATGGCCGAAAATGCACCCCGGACATCAAAATTGGACCGCGGGGCACCACGAACTTCAAGATTGAAAAGTGTTTCGAGCATTCTGGTTTTTTATGCATAAGAGTGCACCAAGGATCATGGGGCACCAAAACCCAAAAGTCTTATTTTCGCACAAAAATTGCACAAATGGCCGAAAATGCACCCCCGACACAAAAATTGGACAAAGGGGCACCACGAACTTCGAGATTTAAAAGTGTTCTAAGCATCATGGTTTTTTATGCATAAGAATGCACCAGGGATCACGGGGCACTAAAATCCAAAAGTCTTATTTTCGCCCAAAAATTGAAAAATGGGCCGAAAATTCACCACGGGCAAAAAAATTAGACCACGGGGCACCTCGAACCTGAGAACTGAAAAGTGCTCCGAGGATTAAGGTTTTTTATGCATAAGAATGCATCAGGGATCACGGGGCACTAAAACCCAAAAGTCTTATTTTTGCACGAAAAATCCATAAATGGCCGAAAATGCACCCCCGACACCAAAATTGGACCACGGGGCACCACGAATCTCAAAACTGAAAACTGCTCTAGGCATTATGATTTTTTATGCATAAGAATGCACTAGGGATTACGGGGCACCAAAACCCAAAAGTCTTATTTTCGCACGAAAATTGCACAAATGGCCGAAAATGCACCCCGGACATCAAAATTGGACCGCGGGGCACCACGAACTTCAAGATTGAAAAGTGTTTCGAGCATTCTGGTTTTTTATGCATAAGAGTGCACCAAGGATCATGGGGCACCAAAACCCAAAAGTCTTATTTTCGCACAAAAATTGCACAAATGGCCGAAAATGCACCCCCGACACAAAAATTGGACAAAGGGGCACCACGAACTTCGAGATTTAAAAGTGTTCTAAGCATCATGGTTTTTTATGCATAAGAATGCACCAGGGATCACGGGGCACTAAAATCCAAAAGTCTTATTTTCGCCCAAAAATTGAAAAATGGGCCGAAAATTCACCACGGGCAAAAAAATTAGACCACGGGGCACCTCGAACCTGAGAACTGAAAAGTGCTCCGAGGATTAAGGTTTTTTATGCATAAGAATGCATCAGGGATCACGGGGCACTAAAACCCAAAAGTCTTATTTTTGCACGAAAAATCCATAAATGGCCGAAAATGCACCCCCGACACCAAAATTGGACCACGGGGCACCACGAATCTCAAAACTGAAAACTGCTCCAGGCATTATGATTTTTTATGCATAAGAATGCGCTAGGGTTCACGGGGCACCAAAACCCAAAACTCTTATTTTTGCACGAAAATTTCACAAATGGCCGAAAATGCACAAGCGGCACCAAAATTGGGCCTCGGGGCACCACGAACCTCAAAACTGAAAATTCCTCTTAGCATTATGGTTTTTTATGTATAAGAATGCACCACGGATCATGGGGCACTAAAACCCAAAAGTCTTATTTTCGCACGAAAATTGCAAAATGGGTCGAAAATGCACCACGGGCACAAAAATTAGACCACAGGGCACCTCAAACCTGAAAATTGAGAAGTTCTCCGAGAAATAAGGTTTCTTATGCATAACAATGCATCAAGGATCACGGCGCACCAAAAACCAAAAGTCTTATTTTCGCACGAAGTTTGCACAATGGGCCAAAAACACACCACGGGCACCAAAATTGGACCACGGGGCACCTCGAACCTCAAAACTTAAAAGTTCTCCAAGCATTGTGGTCTTTTATGCATAAGAATGCACCAGGGATCACGGGGCACTAAAACCCAAAAGTCTTATTTTCGCACGAAAATTGCAAAATGGGTCGAAAATGCACCACGGGCACAAAAATTAGACCACGGGACACCTCGGACCTGAAAATTGCAAAGTTCTCCGAGAAATAAGGTTTTTTATGCAAAACAATGCATCAAGGATCACGGCGCACCAAAAACCAAAAGTCTTATTTTCGCACGAAGATTGCACAATGGGCCGAAAACGCACCACGGGCACCAAAATTGGACCACGGGGCACCTCGAACCTGAAAACTTAAAAGTTCTCCAAGCATTGTGGTATTTTATGCATAAGAATGCACCAGGGATCACGGGGCACTAAAACCCAAAAGTCTTATTTTCGCACGAAAATTGCAAAATGGGTCGAAAATGCACCACGGGCACAAAAATTAGACCACGGGACACCTCGGACCTGAAAATTGAGAAGTTCTCCGAGAAATAAGGTTTTTTATGCAAAACAATGCATCAAGGATCACGGCGCACCAAAAACCAAAAGTCTTATTTTCGCACGAAGATTGCACAATGGGCCGAAAACGCACCACGGGCACCAAAATTGGACAACGGGGCACCTCGAACCTCAAAACTTAAAAGTTCTCCAAGCATTGTGGTTTTTTATGCATAAGAATGCACCAGGGATCACGGGGCACTAAAACCCAAAAGTCTTATTTTCGCACGAAAATTGCAAAATGGGTCGAAAATACACCACGGGCACAAAAATTAGACCACGGGACACCTCGGACCTGAAAATTGAGAAGTTCTCCGAGAAATAAGGTTTTTTATGCAAAACAATGCATCAAGGATCACGGCGCACCAAAAACCAAAAGTCTTATTTTCGCACGAAGATTGCACAATTGGCCGAAAACGCACCACGGGCACCAAAATTGGACCACGGGGCACCACGAATCTCAAAACTGAAAACTGCTCTAGGCATTATGATTTTTTATGC
Source organism: Pueraria montana var. lobata (assembly GCA_026413185.1). Taxonomy (NCBI): domain Eukaryota; kingdom Viridiplantae; phylum Streptophyta; class Magnoliopsida; order Fabales; family Fabaceae; genus Pueraria; species Pueraria montana. The sequence goes on along the minus strand of CM048646.1, from coordinate 71,871,795 downwards.
ATAAGAATGCACTAGGGATTACGGGGCACCAAAACCCAAAACTGTTATTTTTGCACGAAAATCTCACAAATGGCCGAAAATGCACCACCGACACCAAAATTGGACCTCGGGGCACCACGAACCTCAAAACTGAAAATTCTTCTGAGCATTATGGTTTTTTATGTATAAGAATGCACCACGAATCACGGGGCACTAAATCCCAAAAGTCTTATTTTCTGACGAAAATTGCAAAATGGGTCGAAAATGCACCACGGGCACAAAAATTAGACCACGGGACACCTCAGACCTGAAAATTGAGAAGTTCTCCGAGCAATAAGGTTTTTTATGCATAACAATGCATCAAGGATCACGGCGCACCAAAAACCAAAATTCTTATTTTCGCACGAAGATTACACAATGGGCCGAAAACGCACCACGGGCACCAAAATTGGACCACGGGGCACCTCGAACCTCAAAACTTAAAAGTTCTCCAGGCATTGTGGTTTTTTATGCATAAGAATGCACCAGTTATCACGGGGCACCAAAACCCAAAAGTCTTGTTTTAGCACGAAAATTGCACAATTTGTCGAAAATGCACCACGGGCACCAAAACTGGACCACGGGGCACCTCAGAATTTAATACTTAAAAGTGGTCCAAGCATTATGGTTTTTTATGCATAAGAATGCACCAGGAATCACGAGGCACCAAAATCGAAAAGTCTTATTTTCGCTCGAAAATTGCACAAATGGCTGAAAATGCACCACCAACGCCAAAATTGGACCACGGGGCACCACAAACCCCAAAACTGAAAAGTGTTCCGAGAATTATGGTTTTTAATGCATAAGAATGCACCAGGGTTCACGGGGCACCAAAACCCAAAAGCCTTATTTTTGCACGAAAATTTCACAAATGGCCGAAAATGCACAAGCGGCACCAAAATTGGACCTCGGGGCACCACGAACCTCAAAACTGAAAATTCCTCTGAGCATTATGGTTTTTTATGTATAAGAATGCACCACGGATCACGGGGCACTAAAACCCAAAAGTCTTATTTTCGCACGAAAATTGCAAACTGGGTCGAAAATGCACCACGGGAACAAAAATTAGACCACGGGGCACCTCAGACCTGAAAATTGAGAAGTTCTCCGAGCAAAAAGATTTTTTATGCATAACAATGCATCAAGGATCACGGCGCACCAAAAACCAAAAGTCTTATTTTCGCACGAAGATTGCACAATGGGCTGAAAACGCACCACGAGCACCAAAATTGGACCATAGGGCACCTCGAACCTCAAAACTTAAAAGTTCTCCAAGCATTGTTGTTTTTTATGCATAAGGCTGCACCAGGGATCATGGGTCACTAAAACCCAAAAATCTTATTTTCGCACGAAAATTGTAAAATGGGTCGAAAATGCACCACGGGCACAAAAATTAGACCACGGGGCACCTCGAACCTGAAAATTGAGAAGTTCTCTGAGCAATAAGGTTTTTTTATGCAAAACAATGCATCAAGGATCTCGGCGTACCAAAAACCAAAAGTCTTATTTTCGCACGAAGATTGCACGATGGGCCGAAAACGCACCACGGGCACCAAAATTGGACCGCGTGGCACCTGGGACCTCAAAACTTAAAAGTGCTCCAAGCATTGTGGTTTTTTATGCATAAGAATGCACCAGGGATCACGGGGCACCAAAACCCAAAAGTGTTATTTTCGTACGAAAATTGCACAAATGGCCGTAAATGCACCCCCGACATCAAAATTGGACCACGGGGCACCACGAACTTCAAGACTGAAAAGTGTTTCGAGCATTCTGGTTTTTTATGCATAAGAATGCACCAAGGATCATGGGGCACCAAAACCCAAAAGTCTTATTTTCGCACAAAAATTGCACAAATGGCCGAAAATGCACCCCCGACACCAAAATTGGACCAAGGGGCACCACGAACTTCGAGATTTAAAAGTGTTCTGAGCATCATGGTTTTTTATGCATAAGAATGCACCAGGGATCACGGGGCACCAAAACCCAAAAGTCTTATTTTTGCCAAAAAATTGAAAAATGGGCCGAAAATTCACCACGGGCACAAAAATTAGACCACGGGGCACCTCGAACCTGAGAACTGAAAAGTGCTTCGAGTATTAAGGTTTTTTATGCATAAGAATGTATCAGGGATCACGGGGCACTAAAACCCAAAAGTCTTATTTTTGCACAAAAAATGCACAAATGGCCGAAAATGCACCCCCGACACCAAAATTGCACCACGGGGCACCACGAATCTCAAAACTGAAAACTGCTCTAGGCATTATAATTTTTTATGCATAAGAATGCACTAGGGATCACGGTGCACCAAAACCCAAAAGTCTTATTTTTGCACGAAAATTTCACAAATGGCCGAAAATGCACCACCGGCACCAAAATTGGACCTCGGGGCACCACGAACCTCAAAACTGAAAATTCTTCTGAGCATTATGGTTTTTTATGTATAAGAATGCACCACGGATCACGGGGCACTAAAACCCAAAAGTCTTATTTTCGCACGAAAATTGCAAAATGTGTCGAAAATGCACCACGGGCACAAAAATTAGACCAGGGGACACCTCGGACCTGAAAATTGAGAAGTTCTCCGAGCAATAAGGTTTTTTATGCATAACAATGCATCAAGGATCACGGCGCACCAAAAACCAAACGTCTTATTTTCGCACGAAGATTGCACAATGGGCCGAAAACGCACCATGGGCACCAAAATTGGACCACGAGGCACCTCGAACCTCAAAACTTAAAAGTTCTCCAAGCATTGTGGTTTTTTATGCATAAGAATGCACTAGGGATCACGGGGAACTAAAACCCAAAAGTCTTATTTTCGCACGAATATTGCAAAATGGGTCGAAAATGCACCACGGGCACAAAAATTAGACCATGGGACACCTCGAACCTGAAAATTGAGAAGTTCTCCGAGCAATAAGGTTTTTTATGCATAACAATGTATCAAGGATCACGGCGCACCAAAAACCAAAAGTCTTATTTTCGCACGAAGATTGCACAATGGGCCGAAAACGCACCACAGGCACCAAAATTGGACCACGGGGCACCTCGAACATCAAAACTTAATAGTCTTCCAAGCATTGTGGTTTTTTATACATAATAATGCACCAGGGATCACGGGGCACTAAAACCCAAAAGTCTTATTTTCGCACGAAAATTGCAAAATAGGTCGAAAATGCACCACGAGCACAAAAATTAGACCACGGGGCACCTCGGATTTGAAAATTGAGAAATTCTCCGAGCAATAAGGTTTTTTATGCATAACAATGCATCAAGGATCACGGCGCACCAAAAACCAATTGTCTTATTTTCGCACGAAGATTGCATAATGGGCCGAAAACGCACCACGGGCACCAAAATTGGACCGCGTGGCACCTGGGACCTCAAAACTTAAAAGTGCTCCAATCATTGTGGTTTTTTATGCATAAGAACGCACCAGGGATCACGGGGCACCAAAACCCAAAAGTCTTATTTTTGCATGAAAAATCCACAAATGGCCGAAAATGCACCCCCGACACCAAAATTGGACCACGGGGCACCACGAATCTCAAAACTGAAAACTGCTCTAGGCATTATGATTTTTTATGCATAAGAATGCACTAGGGATCACGGTGCACCAAAACCCAAAAGTCTTATTTTTGCACGAAAATTTCACAAATGGCCGAAAATGCACCACCGACACCAAAATTGGACCACGGGGCACCTCGAACTTCAAAACTTAAAAGTTCTCCAAGCATTGTGGTTTTTTATGCATAAGAATGCACCAGGGATCACGGGGCACTAAAACCCAAAAGTCTTATTTTCTGACAAAAATTGCAAAATGGGTCGAAAATGCACCCCGGGCACAAAAATTAGACCACGGGGCACCTCAGACCTGAAAATTGAGAAGTTGTCCGAGCAATAAGGTTTTTTATGCATAACAATGCATCAAGGATCACGGCGCACCAAAAACCAGAATTCTTATTTTCGCACGAAGATTGCACAATGGGCCGAGAACGCACCACGGGCACCAAAATTGGACCACGGGGAACCTCGAACCTCAAAACTTAAAGGTTCTCCAAGCATTGTGGTTTTTGTTGCATAAGAATGCACCACGGATCACAGGGCACTAAAACCCAAAAGTCTTATTTTCTGACGAAAATTGCAAAATGGGTCGAAAATGCACCCCGGGAACAAAAATTGGACCGCGGGGCACCTCAGACCTGAAAATTGAGAAGTTCTCCGAGCAATAAGGTTTTTTATGCATAACAATGCATCAAGGATCACGGCGCACCAAAAACCAAAATTCTTATTTTCGCACGAAGATTGGACAATGGGCCGAAAACGCACCACGGGCACCAAAATTGGACCACGGGGCACCTCGAACCTCAAAACTTAAAAGTTCTCCAAGCATTGTGGTTTTTTATGCATAAGAATGCACCAGGGATCACGGGGCACTTAAACCCAAAAGTCTTATTTTCGCACGAAAATTGTAAAATGGGTCGAAAATGCACCACGGGCACAAAAATTAGACCACGGGACACCTCGGACCTGGAAACTGAGAAGTTGTCCGAGCAATAAGGTTTTTTATGCATAACAATACATCAAGGATCACGGCGGACCAGAAACCAAAAGTCTTATTTTCGCACGAAGATTGCACAATGGGCCGAAAACGCACCACAGGCACCAAAATTGGACCACGGGGCACCTCGAACCTCAAAACTTAAGAGTTCTCCAAGCATTATGGTTTTTTATGCATAAGAATGCACCAGTTATCACGGGGCACCAAAACCCAAAAGTCTTATTTTCGCACGAAAATTGCAAAATGGGTCGAAAATGCAACACGGGCACAAAAATTAGACAACGGGACACCTCGGACCTGAAAATTGAGAAGTTGTCCGAGCAATAAGGTTTTTTATGCATAACAATACATCAAGGATCACGGCGGACCAAAAACCAAAAGTCTTATTTTCGCACGAAGATTGCACAATGGGTCGAAAACACACCACGGTCACCAAAATTGGACCGCGTGGCACCTGGGACCTCAAAACTTAAAAGTGCTCCAAGCATTGTGGTTTTTTATGCATAAGAATGCACCAGGGATCACGGGGTACCAAAACCCAAAAGTCTTATTTTTGCACGAAAATTGCACAAATGGCCAAAAATGCACCCCGGACATCAAAATTGGACCGCGGGGCACCACGAACTTCAAGACTGAAAAGTGTTTCAAGCATTCTGGTTTTTTATGCATAAGAGTGCACCAAGGATCATGGGGCACCAAAACCCAAAAGTCTTATTTTCGCACAAAAATTGCACAAATGGCCGAAAATGCACCCCCGACACAAAAATTGGACAAAGGGGCACCACGAACTTCGAGATTTAAAAGTGTTCTAAGCATCATGGTTTTTTATGCATAAGAATGCACCAGGAATCACGGGGCACTAAAATCCAAAAGTCTTATTTTCGCCCAAAAATTGAAAAATGGGCTGAAAATTCACCACGGGCACAAAAATTAGACCACGAGGCACCTCGAACCTGAGAACTGAAAAGTACTCTGAGCATTAAGGTTTTTTATGCATAAGAATGCATCAGGGATCACGGGGCACTAAAACCCAAAAGTCTTATTTTTGCACGAAAAATGCACAAATGGCCGAAAATGCACCCCCGACACCAAAATTGGACCACGGGGCACCACGAATCTCAAAACTGAAAACTGCTCCAGGCATTATGATTTTTTATGCATAAGAATGCACTAGGCATCACGGTGCACCAAAACCCAAAAGTCTTATTTTTGCACGAAAATTTCACAAATGGCCGAAAATGCACCACCGGCACCAAAATTGGACCTCGGGGCACCACGAACCTCAAAACTGAAAATTCTTCTGAGCATTATGGTTTTCTATGTATAAGAATGCACCACGGATCACGGGGCACTAAAATCCAAAAGTCTTATTTTCGCACGAAAATTGCAAAATGGGTCGAAAATGCACCACGGGCACAAAAATTAGACCACGGGGCACCTCAGACCTGAAAATTGAGAAGTTCTCCGAGCAATAAGGTTTTTTATGCATAACAATGCATCAAGGATCACGGCGCACCAAAAACCAAAATTCTTATTTTCGCACGAAGATTGCACAATGAGCCGAAAACGCACCACGGGCACCAAAATAGGACCATGGGGCACCTCGAACCTCAAAACTTAAATGTTCTCCAAGCATTGTGGTTTTTTATGCATAAGAATGCACCAGGGATCACGGGGCACTAAAACCCAAAAGTCTTATTTTCGCACAAAAATTGCAAAATGGGTCGAAAATGCACCACGGGCACAAAAATTAGACCACGGGGCACCTCGAACCTGAAAATTGAGAAGTTGTCCGAGCAATAAGGTTTTTTATGCATAACAATACATCAAGGATCACGGCGCACCAAAAACCAAAAGTCTTATTTTCGCACGAAGATTGCACAATGGGCCGAAAACGCACCACGGTCACCAAAATTGGACCGCGTGGCACCTGGGACCTCAAAACCTAAAAGTGCTCCAAGCATTGTGGTTTTTTATGCATAAGAATGCACCAGGGATCACGGGGTACCAAAACCCAAAAGTCTTATTTTCGCACGAAAATTGCACAAATGGCCAAAAATGCACCCCGGACATCAAAATTGGACTGCGGGGCACCACGAACTTCAAGACTGAAAAGTGTTTCGAGCATTATGGTTTTTAATGCATAAGAGTGCACCAAGGATCATGGGGCACCAAAACCCAAAAGTCTTATTTTCGCACAAAAATTGCACAAATGGCCGAAAATGCACCCCCGACACAAAAATTGGACAAAGGGGCACCACGAACTTCGAGATTTAAAAGTGTTCTAAGCAACATGGTTTTTTATGCATAAGAATGCACCAGGGATCATGGGGCACTAAAATCCAAAAGTCTTATTTTCGCCCAAAAATTGAAAAATGGGCTGAAAATGCACCACGGGCACAAAAATTAGACCACGGGGCACCTCGGACCTGAAAATTGAGAAGTTGTCCAAGCAATAAGGTTTTTTATGCATAACAATACATCAAGGATCACGGCGGACCAAAAACCAAAAGTCTAATTTTCGCACGAAGATTGCACAATGGGCCGAAAACGCACCACGGTCACCAAAATTGGACCGCGTGGCACCTGGGACCTCAAAACTTAAAAGTGCTCCAAGCATTGTGGTTTTTTATGCGTAAGAATGCACCAGGGATCACGGGGTACCAAAACCCAAAAGTCTTATTTTCGCACGAAAATTGCACAAATGGCCGAAAATGCACCCGGACATCAAAATTGGACCGCGGGGCACCACGAACTTCAAGAATGAAAAGTGTTTCGAGCATTCTGGTTTTTTATGCATAAGAGTGCATCAAGGATCATGGGGCACCAAAACCCAAAAGTCTTATTTTCGCACAAAAATTGCACAAATGGCCGAAAATGCACCCCCGACACCAAAATTGGACCAAGGGGCACCACGAACTTCGAGATTTAAAAGCGTTCTAAGCATCATGGTTTTTTATGCATAAGAATGCACCAGGGATCACGGGGCACTAAAACCCAAAAGTCTTATTTTCGCCGAAAAAATGAAAAATGGGCCGAAAATTCACCACGGGCACAAAAACTAGACCACGGGGCACCTCGAACCTGAGAACTGAAAAGTGCTCCGAGCATTAAGGTTTTTTATGCATAAGAATGCATCAGGGATCACGGGGCACTAAAACCCAAAAGTCTTATTTTTGCACGAAAAATGCACAAATGGCCGAAAATGCACCCCCGACACCAAAATTGGACCACGGGGCACCACGAATCTCAAAACTGAAAACTGCTCCAGGCATTATGATTTTTTATGCATAAGAATGCACTAGGGATCACGGTGCACCAAAACCCAAAAGTCTTATTTTTGCACGAAAATTTCACAAATGGCCGAAAATGCACCACCGGCACCAAAATTGGACCTCGGGGCACAACGAACCTCAAAACTGAAAATTCTTCTGAGCATTATGGTTTTTTATGTATAGGAATGCACCACGGATCACGGGGCACTAAAACCCAAAAGTCTTATTTTCGCACAAAAATTGCACAACTGGCCGAAAATGCACCCCCGACACCAAAATTGGACCAAGGGGCACCACGAACTTCGAGATTTAAAAGTGTTCTAAGCATCATGGTTTTTTATGCATAAGAATGCACCAGGGATCACGGGGCACTAAAACCCAAAAGTCTTATTTTCGCCCAAAAATTGAAAAATGGGCCGAAAATTCACCACGGACACAAAAATTAGACCACGGGGCACCTCGAACCTGAGAACTGAAAAGTGCTCCGAGCATTAAGGTTTTTTATGCATAAGAATGTATTAGGGATCACGGGGCACTAAAACCCAAAAGTCTTATTTTTGCACGAAAAATGCACAAATGGCTGAAAATGCACCCCCGACACCAAAATTGGACCACGGGGCACCACGAATCTCAAAACTGAAAACTGCTCCAGGCATTATGATTTTTTATGCATAAGAATGCACAAGGGATCACGGGTCACCAAAACCCAAAAGTCTTATTTTTGCACGAAAATTTCACAAATTGTCGAAAATGCACCACCGGCACCAAAATTGGACCTCGGGGCACCACGAACCTCAAAACTGAAAATTCTTCTGAGCATTATGATTTTTTATGTATAAGAATGCACCACGGATCACGGGGCACTAAAACCCAAAAGTCTTATTTTCGCACGAAAATTGCAAAATGGGTCGAAAATGCACCACGGGCACAAAAATTAGACCACGGGGCACCTCGGACCTGAAAATTGAGAAGTTCTCCGAGCAATAAGGTTTTTTATGCATAACAATGCGTCAAGGATCACGGCACACCAAAAACCAAAAGTCTTATTTTCGCACGAATATTGCACAATGGGCCGAAAACGCACCACGGGCACCAAAATTGGACCACGGGGCACCACGAATCTCAAAACTCAAAACTGCTCCAGGCATTATGATTTTTCATGCATAAGAATGCACTAGGGATCACGGGGCACCAAAACCCAAAAGTCTTATTTTTGCACGAAAATTGCAAAAGGGGTCGAAAATACACCACGGGCACAAAAATTAGACCACGGGGCACCACGAACCTCAAAATTGAAAAGTGTTCCGAGCATTATGGTTTTTTATGCATATGAATGCACCAGGGTTCACAGGGCACCAAAACCCAAAAGTCTTATTTTCGCACGAAAATTGCACAAATGGCCGAAAATGCACCACCGGCACCAAAATTGGAGCACGGGGCATCACGGACCTCAAAACTGAAAAGTGCTCCGAGCATTACTCTTTTTTATGCATAACACTGCACCAGGGATCACGGGGCACCAAAATGCAAAAGTCTTATTTTCACACGAAGATTGCACAATAGGCCGAAAATGCACAACCGGCACCAAAATTTGACCACAGGGCACCTGGGAGCTCAAAACCTAAAAGTGCTCCAATAATTATGGTTTTTTATGCATAAGAATGCAGCAGGGATCACAGGTAACCAAAACCTAAAAGTCTTATTTTCGAACGAAAATGCAGCACCAACACCAAAATTGGACCACGGGGCACTACGGATCTCAAAATTGAAAAGTGCTCCAAGCATGATGGTTTTTTCTGCATAAGAATGCACCAGGGATCACAGGGCACCAAAACCCAAATGTCTTATTTTCGCACGAAAATTGTACAAATGGCCGAAAATGCACCCCTGGCACCAAAATTGGACCGCGGGGCACCATGAACCTCAAGACTGAAAAGTATTCTGAGCATTATGGTTTTTTATGCATAAGAATGCACCAAGGATTATGGGGCACCAAAACCCAAAAGTCTTATTTTCGAACGAAAATTGCACAAATGGCCGAAAATGCACCACCGACACCTAAATTGGACCACGGGGCACCACGGACCTCAAAACTGAAAAGTGTTCTGAGCATTATAGTTTTTTATGCATAAGAGTGCAGCAGGGATCACGGGGCACTAAAACCCAAAAGTCTTATTTTCGCACTAAAATTGCACAATGGGCCGAAAATGCACCACGGGCACCAAAATTGAATCATGGGGCACTTCGGACCTTAAAACTGAATAGTGCTATGAGCATTATGGTTTTTTATGCATAAGAATTAACCAGGGTTCCCAGGGCACCAAAACCCAAAAATCTTATTTTCGATTGAAAATTGCACAAATGGCCGAATATACACCACCGGTACAAAAATTGGACCACGGGGCAACACGGACCTCATAACTGAAAAATGATGCAAGCATTATGGTTTTTTATCCATAAGAATGCACCAGGGATCACGGGGCACCAAAACCCAAGAGTCTTATTTTCGCACGAAGATTGCACAATGGGCCAAAAATGCACCACGGGCACCAAAATTAGACCACGGGGAACCTCAGACCTCAAAACTGAAAAGTGCTCTGAGCATTATCATTTTTTATGCATAAGAATACACCAGGGATCACGGGACACCAAAATCCAAAAGTGTTACTTTTGCACGAAAATTGCACAAATGGCCGAAAATGCACCACCGGCACCAAAATTGGACCTCGTTGCACCACGGACCTCAAAACTGAAAAGTGTTCCGAGTATTATGGTTTTTTATGCATAAGAATGCACCAGGGATCATGGGGGACCAAAAATCCAAAAGTCTTATTTTCGCACGAAAATTGCACTATGGGCAATAAATGCACCACGAGCACCAAAATTGGACCACGGGGAACCTCAGACCCCAATATTTAAAAGTGTTCCGAGCATTATGGTTTTTTATGCATCAGAATGCACCAGGGATCATGGGGGACCAAAAACCCAAAAGTCTTATTTTCGCATGAAAATTGCATAATGGGCGAAAAATGCTCCACGGGCACCAAAATTGGACCTCGATGCACCACGGACCTCAAAACTTAAAAGTGCTTCGAGCATGATGGTTTTTTTTTGCATAAGAATGCACCAGGGATCACAGGGGACCAAAACCCAAAAGTCTTATTTTCGCACGAAAATTGCACTATGGGCAATAAATGCACCACGGGCACCTAAATTGGACCACGAGGAATCTCAGACCTCAATACTTAAAAGGGCTCCAAGAATTATGGTTTTTCATGTATAAGAATGCACTAGGGATCACGGGGCACCAAAACCCAAAAGTTTTATTTTCGCACGAAAATTGCCCAAACGGCCGAAAATTCACCACCAGCACCAAAATTGGACCATGGGGCACCACGAACCTCAAAACTGAAAAGTGTTCTAAGAATTATGGTTTTTTATGCATAAGAATGCACCAGGTATCAAGGGGCACCAAAACCCAAAAGTCTTATTTTAGCACGAAAATTGAACAAAGGGTCGAAAATGCATTACCAGCACCAAAATTGGACCACGGGGCACCACGGACCTCAAAATTGAAAAGTGTTCCGATCATTATGGTTTTTTATGCCTATGAATGCTCCAGGGATCACGTGGCACCAAAACCCAAAAGTCTTATTTTCGCACGAAAATTACACAATTGGCGGAAAATGCACCATGGGCACTAAAATTAGACCACGAGGCACCTTGGACCTCAAAACTGAAAAGTGCTATGAGCATTATGGTTTTTTATGCATAGGAATGCACCAGGGATCACAGGGCACCAAAACCCAAAAGTCTTACTTTCGCACGAAAATTGCACAATGGGCCGAAAATGCACAATGGGCACAAAAATTAGACCACGGGGAACCTCAGACCTCAAAACTGAAAAGTGCATCGAGGCATTATGGTTTTTTATTCATAAAATGCACTAGGGATCAGGGGACACCAAAATCCAAAAGTCTTATTTTCGTACGAAAATTGCACAATGGGCCGATAATGCACCATGGGCACCAAAATTGGATGACGGGGAACCTGGGACCTCAAAACTTAAAAGTGCTCCAAGCATTATGGTTTTTTAGGCATTAGAATGCACCAGGGATCATAGGGAACCAAACCCTAAAAGTCTTATTTTCGCACGAAAATTTCACAAATGGCAAAAGTGCACAACGGGCACCAAAATTGGACCACGGGGCACCACGGACCTCAAAACTGAATAGTACTCCAAGCATTATGGTTTTTTATGCATAAGAATGCACCAGGGATCACGGGCCTCCAAAACCCAAAAGTCTTATTTTCGCACGAAAATTGCACAAATGGCCGAAAATGCACCACCGGCACCAAAATTGGACCACGGGACACCACGGACTTCAATACTGAAAAGTGCTCCAAGCATTATGGATTTTTATCCATAAGAATGCACCAGGGATCACGGGGGACCAAAACCCAAAAGTCTTATTTTCGCACGAAAATTGCACAATGGGCTGATAATGCACCATGGGCACCAAAATTGGACGAAGGGGAACCTGGGACCAAAACCCAAAAGTATTATATTCGTACGAAAATTGCACAAATGGCCGAAAATGCACCACCGGCACCAAAATTGGACCACGGGGCACCATGGACCTCAAATGTCAAAAGTGCTCCGAGCATTATGGTTTTTATGCATAAGAATGCACCAGGGATCACGCGGCACCAAAACCCAAAAGTCTTATTTTTGTACGAAAATTGCAAAAATGGCCGAAAATGCACCACCGGCACCAGAATTGGACCACGGTTAAATACAGAGAAATACACTAGAAGGGGGGGTTGAATAGTGTATTTATAATTTCTCTGAAAAACTTTAACTAATGTGAAGATAGTATATCTTAAGTTTTACAAGAACTTAGTAAAACAGAAGATTATGCTATCGTCTAGCGGTTCAAAAGCAACAGTCCAATGAAACTGCTTTTTCTCGCTTTTCGTTAGAACACACATAAAAGATAATCGTAGATAAAATGTGTAAAGAAACACTTTCGTAGTATGTTGAAGAGATAGTTTAATAGATATGCAAATAAGCTAGAAAGCGAGAGAATAGAACACTTAGTTTTATACTGGTTCACTCAACTGAGCTACGTCCAGTTCTCCTTCAAAAACTTTTGAAGGGTTCTACTAATCAAGATCTGATTACTCTCAAGTATTCTAACCTTGCCACTTCTGGCTACAAGTATTCTCTAGGCCACTCCTGGCACACCTTTAATCTCCCCCTGAGATTAAAAACAAACCCAAGTATTCTTTAACACTAAGCCACTCCTGGCTTTCCAAACAGAATTGTTTGAGTATAGAAAGTAAGAATAACTCTCACAGAGAGGATATTACAATAAACACTAATATACAGAATTGCTTAGCAAAGCTAAGAAGAAAGCTCGTTTTGCTTAAGTATTGATCGTCCAGTCGTTTTGACAGAGATTCAGCTCTTTATAAATTTTTCGTTAGTCTGATACATGAGCTCATTCCTCTATTTATAGGCAGCTTGTTGTAAGGTATCAGTTGTGGGATTTGTTCCTTTGCCAAGAGCGGTTCTCTCCAAAGCATGTGACCGTTGTCACGTTTTGACTTAGGGTGGAGAGATAGAGGAGACAGCCGTACATGTAGCGCCTCTCCTACTTGTACTTTTTCTGCAGAGAGAAGCTTCTTCTTTTCCTGTTCAATACTATTCGAAAAATCAAATAGAATGACATATTAGAATGAGAGAGAATAATCGTTGCAATACATAGAATCACCATTGAAAACGTATTGCCTTATAATATTATTTTAAGATAGAAACTACAGAGTGGGTTATATAGACATTGGACGCTTGCTCTCACAGGAGCATTGGACGCTGACTGTAGTATTCTTACAAAACACATTTGGACGCTTTTCTTATTAAAACATAAAGTCGAGGTTTGAGAGATACAATACCATTGCGGCATTGGACGACGTAAATCCTATAACACTCAAACAAGTTCATTAGATACTTCAAAATTTATCCTTTAGTTGTTATCATCAAAACCGAAATTCGAGGGGTTGGACATCGTCCAAGGTCTTAGAACCTAACACACGGGGCACCATGGACCTCAAAAGTGAAAAGTGCTCCGAGCATTATGGTTTTTTATGCATAAGAATGCACCAGGGATCACGGGGCACCAAAACCCAAAAGACTTATTTTCGCACGAAAATTGCACAATGGGCACAAAAACTTGACCAAGGGGCACCTCGGACCTAAATTCTTAAAAGTACTCGAAGCATTATGGTTTTTAATGCACAAGTATGCACCAGGGATCACGGGGCACCAAAACCCAAAAGTCTTATTTTCGCACGAAAATTGCACAAATGGCCGAAAATGTACCGCCGACAACAAAATTGGACCACGGGGTACCACGGACCTCAAAACTGAAAAGTGTTCCAAGCATTATCGTTTTTTATGCATAAGAATGCACCAGGGATCACGGGGTACCAAAACCCAGAAGTCTTATTTTCGCACGAAAATTACACAATGGGCCAAAAAAGCACCACGGGCACCAAAATTGGACCACGGGGTACCTCGGACCTCAATACTTAAAAGTGCACTGAGCATTATGGTTTTTTATGCATAAGAATGCACCAGGGATCACGGGGCACCAAAACCCAAAAGTATTATATTCGCACGAAAATTGCACAAATGGCCGAAAATGCACCACCGGCACCAAAATTGGACCACGGGGCACCATGGACCTCAAATGTGAAAATTGCTATGAAAATTATTGTTTTTTATGCATAAGAATGCACCAGGGATCACAGGCAACAAAACCCAAAAGTCTTATTTTCGCAGGAAAATTGCACAATGGGCCGAAAATGCACCACGGGGACAAAAATTTGACGAAGGGGCATCTCGGACCTCAATTCTTAAAAGTGCTCGAAGCATTATGGTTTTTTATGCATAAGAATGCACCAGGGATCACGGGGTACCAAAACCCAAAAGTCTTATTTTCGCACGAAAATTGCACAAATGGCCGAAAATGCACCACCGGCAACAAAATTGGACCACGGGGTACCACGGACCTTAAAACTAAAAAGTGTTCCAAGCATTATAGTTTTTTATGCATAAGAATGCACCAGGGACACAGGGCACCAAAACCCAGAAGTATTATATCCGCACGAAAATTGCACAAATGGCCGAAAATGCACCACCGACACCAAAATTGGACCACGAGGCACCATGGACCTCAAATGTGAAAAGTGCTCCGAGCATTATGGTTTTTTATGCATAAGAATGCACCTGGGATCACGGGGCACCAAAACCCAAAAGTCTTATTTTCACACGAAAATTGCACAATGGGCCGAAAATGCACCACGGGCACAAAAATTTGACCAAGGGGCACCTCGGACCTCAATTCTTAAACGTGCTCGAAGCATTATGGTTTTTTATGCATAAGAATGCACCAGGGATCACGGGGCACCAAAACCAAAAGTCTGAATGTCGCACGAAAATTTCACAAATGGCCGAAAATGCACCACCGACACCAAATTTGGACTATCGGGCACCGCGGACCTCAAAACTGAAAAGTGTTCCAAGCATTAGCATTATGGTTTTTTATGCATAAGAATGCACCAGGGATCACGGGCTACCAAAACCCAAAAGTATTATATTCACATGAAAATTGCACAAATGGCCGAAAATGCACCACCGGCGCCAAAATTGGACCACGGGGCACCATGGACCTTAAATGTGAAAATTGCTCCATGCATTATGGTTTTTTATGCATAAGAATGCACCAGGGATCACGGGGCACAAAAACCCAAAAGTCTTATTTTCGCACGAAAATTGCACAAATGGTCGAAAATGCACCATCGACACCAAAATTGGACCACCGGGCACCACGGATCTCAAAACTGAAAAGAGTTCCGAGCAATATGGTTTTTTATGTGTAAGAATGCACCATGGATCACGGGGCACCAAAACCCAGAAGTCTTGTTTTCGCACTAAAATTGCACAGTTGGTCGAAAATGCAGCCCGGGCACCAAAATTGGACAACGGGGCACCTCGGACCTCAAAACTTAAAAGTGCTCCGAGCTTTATGGTTTTTTATGCATAAGATTTCACCAAGGATTACGTGGCTCCAAAACCCAAAAGTCTTATTTTCGCAGGAAAATTGCACAAATGGCCGAATATGCACCACGGGCAACAAAATTGGACCACGGGGTACCACGAACCTCAAAACTGAAAAGTGTTCCAAGCATTATGGTTTTTTATGCATAAGAATGCACCAGGGATCACGGGGCACCAAAACCCAAAAGTCTTATTTTCGCACGAAAATTGCACAAATGGCCGAAAATGCACCACCGGCACCAAAATTGGACCACGGGGCACCACGGACCTCAAAACTGAAAAGAGTTCCGAGCAATATGGTTTTTTATCCATAAGAATGCACCAAGGATCACGGGGTACCAAAACCCAGAAGTCTTATTTTCGCACGAAAATTGCACAATGGGTCAAAAATAAAGCACGGGCACCAAAATTGGACAACGGGGCACCTCGGACCTCAAAACTTAAAAGTGCTCTGAGCATTATGGTTTTTTACGCATAAGAATGCACCAGGGATCACGGGGCACCAAAACCCAAAAGTCTTATTTTGGCAAGAAAATTGGACCATGTGCCGAAAATGCACGACGGGCACCAAAATTGGACCACGGGGCACCACGGACCTCAAAACTAAAATGTGCTCCAAACATTATGGTTTTTTATGCATAAGGATGCAACAAGGATCATGGGGCACCAAAACCCAAAAGTCTTATTTCGGCACGAAAATTGCACCATGGGTCGAAAATCCACCACGGGCACAAAAATAGGACCACGGGGCACCACGGACCTCAAAACTGAAAAGTGATCCGAGCATTATGGTTTTTTATGCATAAGCATGCAACAAGGATCACGGGGCACCAAAACTCAAAAGTCTTATTTTGGCACAAAATTTGCACCATTGGACGAAAATCCACCCTGGGCACCAAAAATGGACCATGGGGCACCACGGACCTCAAAACTGAAAAGTGCACCGAGCATTATGATTTTTTATGCATAATAATTTGCACGAAAATTGCACAATGGGCATAAAATGCACCACGCACACCAAAATTGGACCATGGGGGACCATGGACCTCAAAACTGAAAAGTGCTCAGAGCATTATGGATTTTTATGCATAAGAATGCCATAGGGATCATGGGGCACCAAAACCCAAAACTCTTATTTGGGCATGAAAATTGCACCATGGGCTGAAAATGCACCACGGGCACCAAAATTGGACAACGGGGCACCACAGACCACAAAACTAAAAAGTGCTCCGAGAATTATGGCATTTTATGCATCAGAATGCACCAGGAATCACGTGGCACCAAAACCCAAAAGTCTTATTTTGGCACGAAAATTGGATCATGTGTCGAAAATCCACCACAGGCACCAAAATTGGACCACGGGGCAACACGGACCTCAAAACTAAAAGGTGCTCTGATCATTATGGTTTTTTATGCATAAGAATGCACTAGGGATCACGGGGCACCAAAACCCAAAAGTCTTATTTTCGCACGAAAATGGTACAATGGGCCGATAATGCACCAAGAGCACCAAAATTGGACACGGGGCACCACGGACCTCAAAACTGAAAGTGTTCCGAGCATTATTGTTTTTTATGCGTAAGGATGCAACAAGGATCATGGGGCACCAATACCCAAAAGTCTTATTTTCGCACGAAAATTGCACCTTGGGCCGAAAATGCACCACTGGCACTAAAATTGGACCACGGGGCACCACAGACCTCAAAACTAAAAAGTGCTCCGAACATTATGGTTTTTTATGGATAAGAATTCACACGAAAATTGTACAATTATCAGAAAATGCACCACAGACACGGAAATTGGACCACGGGCCACCACTGACCTCAACATTGAAAAGTGGTTAGAGAGCATTATGGATTTTTATGCATAAGAATGCCCCAGGAATCATGGGCCACAAAACCCAAAAGTCTTATTTTGGCACAAAAATTGCACCATGGGCCGAAAATGCACCATGGGCACCGAAATTGGAGAACGGAGCACCACAGAGATGAAAACTGAAAAGTGCTCCGAGCATTATGGGGTTTTATGCATAAGAATGCACCCGGGATCATGGGGCACCAAAACCCAAAAGTCTTATTTTGGCACGAAAATTTCACCATGGGCAGAAAATCCACCACAGGCACCAAAATTGGACCACTGGGCACCACGGACCTCAAAACTGAAAATTGCTTAGAGCATTATGTATTTTTATGCATAAGAATGCACAAGGGATTACGGGGCACCAAAACCCAAAAGTGTTATTTTCGCACAAAAATTGCACAATGTGCCGAAAATGCACTACGGGGACCAAAATTGGACCACGGGGAACCACTAACCTCAAAACTGTAAAGTGCTCAGGGAATTATGATTTTTTATGCATAAGGATGCACCAAGGATCACAGGGCACCAAAACCCAAAAGTCTTATTTTGGCACAAAAATTGCACCATGTGCCGAAAATGCACAACGGGGCACCACGGACCTTAAAACTAAAAGGTGCTCTGAGCATTATGGTTTTTTATGCATAAGAATGCACCAGGGATCACGGGGAACCAAAACCCAAAAGTCTTATTTTCGCACGAAAATTGCACAATGGGCCGATAATGCACCACGGGCACCAAAATTGGACCACGGGGCACCACGGACCTCAAAACTGAAAAGTGCTCCAAGCATTATGATTTTTTATGCATAATAATTCGTACGAAAATTGAACAATGGGCATAAAATGCATCACGAACACCAAAATTGGACCATGGGGGTCCACGGACCTCAAAACTGAAAAGTACTCAAAGCATTATGGTTTTTTATGGATAAGAATGCCATAGGGATCACAGGGCACCAAAACCCAAAACTCTTATTTTGGCATGAAAATTGCACCATGGGCCGAAAATGCACCACGGGCACAAAAATTGGACAACGGGGCACCACAGACCTCAAAACTGAAAAGCGCTCCGAGCATTATGGCATTTTATGCATAAGAATGCACCAGGAATCACGTGGCACCAAAACCCAAAAGTCTTATTTTCGTACAAAAATTGCACAAATGGCCGAAAATACACCACCGGCACCAAAATTGGACCACGAGGCACCACGGACCTCAAGACAGAAAAGTGTTCCGAGCATTATGGTTTTTTATGCATAAGAATGCACCAAGGATCACGGGGCACCAAAACCCAAAAGCCTTATTTTGGCACGAAAATTGCATTGTGTGCCGAAAATGCACCACGGGGACCAAAATTGGACCACGGGGCACCACGGACCTCAAAACTAAAAGGTTCTCTAATCATTATGGTTTTTTATGCAAAAGAATGCACCAGGGATCATGGGGCACCAAAACCCAAAAGTCTTATTTTTGCACGAAAATTGTACAATGGGCCGATAATGCACCACGGGCACAAAAATTGGACACGGGGCACCACGGACCTCAAAACTGAAAAGTGTTCCGAGCATTATTGTTTTTTATGCGTAAGGATGCGACAAGGATCACGGGGCACCAATACCCAAAAGTCTTATTTTCGCACGAAAATTGCACCATGGGCCGAAAATGCACCACCGGCACTAAAATTGGACCACGGGGCACCACAGACCTCAAAACTAAAATGTGCTCCGAGCATTATGGTTTTTTATGCATAAGAATTCGCACGAAAATTGCACAATTATCAGAAAATGCACCACGAACACGAAAATTGGACCACGGGCCACCACTGACCTCAACATTGAAAAGTGGTCAGAGCATTATGGTTTTTTATGCATAAGAAAGCCCCAGGGATCACGGGGCACAAAACCCAAAAGTCTTATTTTGGCACGAAAATTGCACCATGGTCCAAAAATGCAGCATGGGCACCAAAATTGGACAATAGAGCACCACGGACCTCAAAACCGAAAAGTGCTCCAAGCATTATGGGGTTTTATGCATAAGAATGCACCCGGGATCATGGGGCACCAAAACCCAAAAGTCTTATTTTGGCACGAAAATTTAACCATGGGCAGAAAATCTACCACAGGCACCGAAATTCGCCAACGGGACACCACGAACCTCAAAACTGAAAAGTGCTTAGAGCGTTATGGATTTTTATGCATAAGAATGCACCAGGGCTTATAGGGAACCAAAACCGAAAAGTCTTATTTTCGCACGAAAATTGAACAAATGGCCGAAAATGCACCACGAGCACCAAAATTGGACCACGGGGCACCTCGGACCTCAAAACTTAAAAGTGCTTTGAGCATTATGGTTTTTATGCATAAGAATGCACTAGGGATCATGGGGCACCAAAAACCAAAAGTCTTATTTTCGCATGAAAATTGTACCATGGGCCGAAAATGCACCACGGTCAATGAAAATGCACCACGGTCAATAAAATTGCACCATGGGGCACCACGGACCTCAAAATTGAAAATTGCTCAGAGCGTTATGGTTTTTTATGGATAAGAATGCACCAGGGATAACAGGGCACCAAAACCCAAAAGTCTTATTTTTGAACGAAAATTGCACAAATGGCTGAAAATTTACCACGGGCACGAAAATTGGACCACGAGGCACCACGGACCTCAAAACTGAGAAGTGCTCCGAGCTTTATGGCTTTTTATGCATAAGAATCCACTAGGGATCACGGGGCAACAAAACCCAAAAGTCTTATTTTGGCAAGAAAATTGCACCATGGGCCAAAAATGCACCACGGGGCACCAAAATTGGACCACTGGACACCACGGACCTTAAAACTGAAAAGATCTTCGAGCATTATGGTTTTTTGAGCATAAGGATGCACCAAGGATCACGGGGCACAAAAACCCAAAAGTCTTATTTTTGCACGAAAGTTGGACCATGTGCCGAAAATCCACCACAGGTACCAAAATTGGACCACGGGGCACCACAAACCTTCAAACTTAAAAGTACTCTGAGCATTATGGTTTTTTATGGATAACAATGCACAAGGGATCACGGGGCACCAAAACCCAAAAGTCTTAATTTGGCAAGAAAATTGCACCATATGCCGAAAATGCACCACCGACATAAAAATTGGACCATGGGACACTACGGACCTCAAAACTAAAAAGTGCTCCAAGCATTATGGTTTTTTATGCATAAAAATGCACAAGGGATCACGGGGAACCAAAACCCAAAAGTCTTATTTTCGCACGAATATTTCACAAATGGCCGAAAATGCACCACTGGCACCAAAATTGGACCACGGGGCACCATGAACCTCAAAACTGAAAAGTGTTCCGAGCATTATGGTTTTTTATGCATAAGAATGCACCAGGGATCACGGGGCACCAAAACCCAAAAGTCTTATTTTCGCACAAAAATTGGACAAGTGGTTGAAAATGCATTACCGGCACCAAAATGGGACCCCGGGGCACCACAGACCTCAAAACAGAAAAGTGTTCCGAGCATTATGGTTTTTTATACATAACATTGCACCAAGGATCACGGGCACCAAAATCGAAAAGTCATTTTATCGCACGAAAATTGTATAATGGGCCAAAAATGCACAATGGGAACCAAAATTGGACCACGGGCCACGTCGGACCTCAAAATATAAAAGTTCTCCGAGCATTATGGTTTTTTATGCATAAGAATGCACCAGGGATGACAGGGTACCAAAACCCAAAAGTCTTATTTTCGCACGAATATTTCACAAATGGCCGAAAATGCACCACCAGGACCAAAATTGGACCACGGGGAACCACGGACCTCAAAACGGAAAAGTACTCCAAGTATTATGGTTTTTTATGAATTTGAATGCACCTGGGATCACGGGGCACCAAAACTCAAAACTCTAAAATTCGCACGAAAATTTCACATATGGCCGAAAATGCACCACCGACACCAAAATTGGATCACGGGGCACCACGGACCTCAAAACTGAAAAGTGCTCCAAGCATTATGGTTTTTTATGCATAATAATGCACCAGAAATTACGGGGCACCAAAACTTAAAAGTCTTATTTTCGAACGAAAATTGCACAATGGGCCGAAAATGCACCAGGGGCACAAAAACTGGACGACAGGGCACCTAGGACCTAAAAACTTAAAAGTTCTCCAAGAAATATGGTTTTTTATGCATAAGAATCCACCAGGGATCACAGGGCACCAAAACCCAAAAGTCTTATTTTCGCACAAAAATTACACAAATGGCCAAAAATGTACCACCAGCACAAAAATTGGACCACGGGGCACCACGAACCTCTAAACTGAAAAGTGCTCCATCCATTTTGGTTTTTTATGCATAAGAATGCACCAGGGAGCACGAGGCACCAAAACCCAAAAGTCTAATTTCGCACGAAGATTGCACAATGGGCCGAAAATGCTCCACGGGCACCAAAATTGGACCACGGGGCACCTCAGACCTCAAAACTGAAAAGTGCTATGAGCATTATGGTTTTTTATGCATAAGAATGCACCAGGGTTCACAGGGCACCAAATTCCAAAAGTCTTATTTTCGCACAAAAATTTCACAAATGGTCGAAAATGCACCACCGGTACCAAAATTGGACCGCGGGGTACCACGGACCTCAAAACTGAAAAGTGCTCCAAGCATTATGGTTTTTATGAATAAGAATGCACCAGGGATCACGGGCCACCAAAACCTAAAAGTCTTATTTTTGCACAAAAAATTCACAAATGGCCGAAAATGCACCACAAGCACCAAAATTGAACCACGGGGCACCTCGGACCTCAATACTTAAAAGTTCTCCGAGCATTATGGTTTTTTATGCATAAGAATGCCTGAGGGATCACGGGGAACCAAAACCCAAAAGTCTCATTTTCGCATGAAAATTGCACAATGGGCCAAAAATGCACCACGGGGCACCTCGGACCTCAAAAATTGAAAAGTGCTCCAAGCATTATGGTTTTTTATGCATAAGAATGCACTAGGGATCACGGGGCACCAAAACCCAAAAGTCTTATTTTCGGACGAAAGTTGCACAAATGGACGAAAATGCACCACTGGCACCAAAATTGGACAACGAGGCACCACAGACCTCAAAACTAAAAAGTGTTCCGAGCATTATGGTTTTTTATGCATAGGAATGCACCAGGGATCATTGGGCACCAAAACCCAAAAGTCTTATTTTCGCACGAAAACTGCACAATGGGCCGAAAATGCACCATCGGCACCAAAATTCGACCACGAGGCTCCTCGGACCTCAAAACTAAAAAGTGCTCCGAGTATAATGGATTTTTATGCATAAGAATGTATCAGGGATTACAGGGCACCAAAACCCAAAAGTCTTATTTTCACACGAAAATTGCACAATGGGCCGAAAATGCACTACTGGCAGCAAAATTGGACCACGGGGCACCTCGGACCTCAAAACTGAAAAGTGCACTGAGCATTATAGTTTTTTATGCATAAGAAGCCACCAGGGATCACGGGGCACCAAAACCCAAAAGTCTTATTTTCGCACGAAAATTTAACAACTGGCCGAAAATGCACTACTGGCACCAAAATTGGTCCACAGGGCACCACAGACCTCAAAACTGAAAAGTGCTCCAAGAATTATGGTGTTTTATGCATAAGAATGAACCAGGGATCACGGGGCCCCAAAACACAAAAGTCTTATTTTCGCACAAAAATTGCACAAATGGTCGAAAATGCACCACCGACACCAAAATTGGACCACGGGGCACCACGGACCTCAAAACTGAAAAGTGCTCCAAGCATTATGCTTTTTTATGCATAAGAATGCACCAGGGATCACGGGGCACCAAAACCCAAAAGTGTTATTTTCGCACGAAAATTTCACAACTGGTCGAAAATGAACCCCAACACCAAAATTGGACCACGGGGCACCTCGGACCTCAAAACTTAAAAGTTCTTCGAGCATTATGGTTTTTTATGCATAAGAATGCACCAGGGATCATTGAGCGCCAAAACCAAAAAGTCTTATTTTCGCACAAATATTTCACAAATGGCTGAAAATGCACCACCGGCACCAAAATTGACCACGGGGCACCATGGACCTCAAAACTGAAAAGTGCTCCGAGCATTATGGTTTTTTATGCATAATAATGCACCAGGGATCATATGGCACCAAAACCCAAAAGTCTTATTGTCGCACGAAAACTTCACAATTGGCCGAAAATGCATCACGGGCACCAAAATTGGACCACGGGGCACCTCGAACCTCAAAACTTAAAAGTGCTCCGAGCATTAGGGTGTTTTATGCATAAGAATGCACCAGGGATCACGGGGCACAAAAACCCAAAAGTCTTATTTTTGCACTTGGTGCCCCGTAATCCCTGGTGTATTCTTATGCATAGAAAACCATAATTCTCATAGCACTTTTCAATTTTGGGGTCCGTGGGCCCTCGTGGTCCAATTTTGGTTCACATGGTGCATTTTCGGCCCATTGTGCAATTTTCGTACGAAATTCAGACTTTTGGGATTTGGTGCTCCGTGATCCTTGGTGCATTCTTATGCTCGGAGGACTTTTTAGTTTTGAGGTCCGTGGTGCCCCGTGGTCAAATTGTTGTTCCCATGGTGCATTTTCGTCACATGGTGCAATTTTCGTGCCAAAATAAGACTTTTGGGTTTTGGTGCCCTCTGATCCCTGGTGCATTCTTATACATGAAAAACCATAATGCTCGGAGCATTTTTAAGTTTTGAGGTCTGTGGTGCCCCGTGGTCCAATTTTGATGCCCGTTGGTGCATTTTCGGCCCATGGTGCAATTTTCATCCCAAAATAAGACTTTTTGGTGTTGGTACACTGTGATGCATGGAGTATTCTTATGCATAAAAAACAATAGTTCTCGGAGCACTTTTCAGTTTTGAGCTCTGTGGTGCCCCATGGTCCAATTTTGATGCCCGTAGTGCATTTTCAGCCAAGTGCAATTTTTGTGCGAAAATAAGACTTTTGGGATTTGGTGCCCCGTGATCCTTGGTGCATTCTTATGCATAAAAACCCTTAATGCTTAGAGCACCTTTCAATTTTGAGGTCCGTGGTGCCCCGTGATCAAATTTTTGTTCCCATGGTGCATTTTCGTCACATGGTGCAATTTTCGTGCCAAAATAAGACTTTAGGGTTTTGGTGCCCTGTGATCCTTTGTGCATCCTTATGCATAAAAAAACCATAATGCTCAGAGCACTTTTTAGTTTTGAGGTCCGTGGTACCCCATGGTCCAATTTTGGTGCCCGTTATGCATTTTCGATCCATTGTGCAATTTTTGTGCGAAAATAAGACTTTTCGGTTTTGGTGCCCCGTGATGCCTGGTGCATTCTTGTGCATAAAAAACTATAATGCTCGACACACTTTTTAGTTTTGAGGTTCGTTGGGCACCGTGGTCCAATTTTGGTGCTTGTGGTACATTTTCGGCAATTTGTGCAATTTTCATGCGAAAATAAGACTTTTGGATTTTGGTGCCCCATGATCCCTGGTGCATTGTTATGCATAAAAAACCATAATGCTCAGAGTACTTTTCAGTTTTGAGGTCCAAGGTGCACCGTGGTCCAATGTTGGTGCCCGTTATGCATTTTCGACCCATTGTGCAATTTTCGTGTGAAAATAAGACTTTTGGGTTTTGGTGCCCCGTGATCCCTGGTGCATTGTTATGCATAAAAAACCATAATGCTCGACACACTTTTTAGTTTTGAAGTTCGTGGTGCACCGTGGTCCAATTTTGGTGCTCGTGGTGCATTTTCGGCCATTTGTGCAATTTTCATGTCAAAATAAGACTTTTGGATTTTGGTGCCCCGTGATCCCTGGTGCATTCTTATGCATAAGAAACCATAATGCTCAGAGCACTTTTCAATTTTGAGGTCCGAGGTGCACTGTGGTCCAATTTTGGTGCCCCGTTGTGCATTTTCGGCCCATTGTGCAATTTTCGTTCGAAAATAAGACTTTTGAGTTTTGGTGCCCCGTGATCCCTGGTGCATTCTTATGCATAAAAAACTATAATGCTCAACACACGTTTTAGTTTTGAGGTTCGTGGTGCACCGTGGTCCAATTTTGGTGCTCGTGGTACATTTTCGGCAATTTGCGCAATTTTCATGCGAAAATAAGACTTTTGGGTTTTGGTGCCCCGTGATCTCTGGTGCATTCTTATCCATAAAAAACCATAATGCTCGGAGCACTTTTCAGTTTTGAGGTCCGAGGTGCCCCGTGGTCCAATTTTGGTGCCCGTGGTGCATTTTCGGCCCATTGTGCAATTGTCGTGCGAAAATAAGACTTTTGGATATTGGTGCCCTGTGATCGCTGGTGCATTCTTATGCATAAAAAACCAAAATGCTCGACACACTTTTCAATTTTGAGGTTCGTGGTGCACCGTGGTCCAATTTTGGTGCTCGTGGTACATTTTCGGCCATTTGTGCAATTTTCATGCGAAAATAAGACTTTTGGGTTTTGGTGCCCCATGATCTCTAGTGCATTTTTATCCATAAAAAACCATAATACTCAGAACTCTTTTCAGTTTTGAGGTCCGTGCTGCCCCGTGGTCCAATTTTTGTGTCGGTGGTGCATTTTCGGCCATTTGTGCAATTCTCATGTCAAAATAAGACTTTTGGGTTTTGGTGCCTCATGATCCTTGGTGCATTCATTTGCATAAAAAACCATAATGCTTGAAACCCTTTTCAATTTTGAGTTCCGTCCTGCCCCGTGGTCCAATTTTGGTGTCGGTGGTGCATTTTCGACCATTTGTCCTATTTTCATGTCAAAATAAGACTTTTGGGTTTTGGTGCCCCGTGATCCCTGATGCATTCTTATGCATAAAAAACCATAATGCTCGGAGCACTTTTCAGTTTTGAGGTCCAAGGTGCATCGTGGTCTAATTTTGGAGCTCCGTTGTGCATTTTCGGCCCATTGTGCAATTTTCGTGCGAAAATAAGACTTCTGGGTTTTGGTGCCCTGTGATCCCTGGTGCATTGTTATGCATAAAAAACCATAATGCTTGACACACATTTTAGTTTTGATGTTAGTGGTGCACCATGGTCCAACTTTGGTGCCTGTGGTGCATTTTCGGCCCATTGTGCAATCTTTGTGCGAAAATAAGACTTTTGGGTTTTGGTGCCCTGTGATCCCTGGTGCATTCTTGTGCATAAAAAACCATAATACTCAGAGCACTTTTCAGTTTTGAGGTCCGAGGTACCCCGTGGTCCAATTTTGGTGCCCGTGGTGCATTTTCGGCCCATTGTGCAATTTTCGTGCGAAAATAAGACTTTTTGGTTTTGGTGCCCCGTGATCCCTGGTGAATTCTTATACATAAAAATCCATAATCCTCGGACCACTTTTAAGTATTGAGGTCCGAGGTGCCCCGTGGTCCAATTTTGGTGCACGTGCTGCATTTTCGGCCCATTGTGCAATTTTTGTGCGACAATAAGACTTTTGGGTTTTGGTGTCCCGTGATCTCTGGTCCACTCTTATGCATAAAAAACCATAATGCTCGGGATACTTTTCAGATTTGAGGTCCGTGGTGCCCCGTGGTCTAATTTTGGTGCCCGTGGTGCATTTTCGGCCATTTATGCAATTTTCGTGCGAAAATAAGACTTTTGGGTTATGGTGCCTCGTGATCCCTCCTGGTGGTTTCTTATGCATAAAAACCCATAATGCTCAGAGCACTTTTAAGATTAGAGGTCTAAGGTGCCTCGTGGTCCAATTTTGGTGCCTGTTGTGCATTTTCGGCCCATTGTGCAATCTTCTTGCGAAAATAATACTTTTGGGTGTTGGTGCCCTGTGATCCCTGGTGCATTCTTGTGCATAAAAAATCATAATACTTAGAGCACTTTTCAGTTTTGAGGTCTGAGGTACCCCGTGGTCTAAATTTGGTGCCAGTGGTGTATTTTCGGCCATTTGTGCAATTTTCGTGCGAAAATAAGACTTTGGCGTTTTTGTGCCTTGTGATCCCTGGTGCATTCTTATGCATAAAAAATCATAATGCTCGGACCACTTTTAAGTATTGAGGTCTGAGGTGCCTCGTGGTCCAATTTTGGTGCCCGTGGTGCATTTTCGGCCCATTGTGCAATCTTCGTGTGAAAATAAGACTTTGGGGTTTTGAATCCCCGTGATCCTTGGTGGATTCTTATGCATAAAAAACCATAATGCTCAGAGTAATTTTCAGTTATGACGTCGGAGGTGCCCCGTGCTCCAATTTTGGTGCTCGTGGTGCATTTTCGATCCATTGTGCAATCTTCGTGCGAAAATAAGACTTTTGGGTTTTGGTGCCCTGTGATCCCTAGTGCATTCTTATGCATCAAAAACCATAATGCTCAGAACTCTTTTCAGTTTTGAGGTCCGTGCTGCCCCGTGGTCCAATTTTGGCGCTGGTGGAGCATTTTCGGCCATTTGTGCAATTTTCGTGCGAAAATAAGCCTTTTGGGTTTTGGTGCCCCGTGATCCCTGGTGCATTCTTATGCATAAAAAACCATAATGCATGGAGCAATTTTCACATTTAAGGTCCATGGTGCCCCGTGGTCCAATTTTGGTGCCTGTGGTGCATTTTCTGCCCATTGTACAATCTTCGTGCGAAATGAAGACTTTTAGGTTTTGCTGCCCCGGGATCCCTGGTGGTTTCTTATGCATAAAAACCCATAATGGTCGGAGCACTTTTAAGTTTTGAGGTCCGAGGTGCCCCGTGGTCCAATTTTGGTGCCCGTGGTGCATTTTCGGCCCATTGTGCAATCTTCGTGCGAAAATAAGACTATTGGGTTTTGGTGCCCTATGATCCATGGTGCATTCTTGTGCATAAAAAACCATAATACTCAGAGCACTTTTCAATTTTGAGGTTCGAGGTGTCCCATGGTCCAATTTTAGTGCCTGTGGTGCACTTTCGGCCCATTGTTGAATTTTCGTGCGAAAATAAGACTTTTGGATTTTGGTGCCCCATGATCCTGAGTGCATTCTTAAGCATAAAAAACCATAATGCTGGGAGCACTTTTCAGTTTTGAGGTCCGTGGTGCCCCGTGGTCCAATTTTGGTGTTGGTGGTGCATTTTCGACCATTTGTACAATTTTCGTGCGAAAATAAGAATTTTGGGTTTTGGTGCCCCGTGATCTCTGGTGCACTCTTATGCATAAAAAACCATATTGCTCAGAACACTTTTCATATTTGAGGTCCGTGGTGCCCCGTGGTCCCTGTGAACCCTGTACATTCTTATGCATAAAAAAATAATGCTCGAAGCACTTTTCAGTTTTGAGGCCGAGGTGTCCCGTGGTCCAATTTTGGTTCCCCTGGTGCATTTTGGGCCCATTGTGTAATTTTCGTGCAAAAATAAGACTTTTGAGTTTTGGAGCCCCGTGATCACTGGTGCATTCTTATGCATAAGAAACCATCATGCTCAGACCACTTTTAAATATTGAGGCTCGAGGTGCCCCGTGGTCCAATTTTGATGCCTGTGGTGCATTTTCGGCCCATCGTGCAATTTTCGTGCGAAAATAAGACTTTTGGGTTTTGGGTCCCCGTGATCCCTGGTGCATTCTTATGCATAAGAAACCATCATGCTCGGACCACTTTTAAATATTGAGGCCCGAGGTGCCCCGTGGTCCAATTTTGATGCCCGTGGTGTATTTTTGGCCCATCGTGCAATTTTCGTGCGAAAATAAGACTTTTCGGTTTTGCGTCCCCGTGATCCCTGGTGAATTCTCATGCATAATAAACCATAATGTTCGGAGCACTTTTCAGTTTTTACGTCCGAGGTGCCCCGTGGTCCAATTTTGGTGCCCGTGGTGCATTTTCAGCCCATTGTACAATCTTCGTGCGAAAATAAGACTTTTGGGTTTTAGTTCCCTATGATCCCTGGTGCATTCTTGTACATAAAAAACCATAATACTCGAAGCACTTTTCAATTTTGAGGTGTGAGGTGCCCCGTGGTCAAATTTTGGTGCCGGTGGTGCATTTTCGGCCCATTGTGCAATTTACGTGCGAAAATAAGACTTTTGGATTTTGGTGCCCCGTGATCCCTGGTGCATTCTTATGCATAAAAAACCATAATAATTCAGAGCACTTTTCAGTTTTGAGGTCCGAGGTTCCCCGTGGTCCAATTTTGGTGCTCGTGGTGCATTTTCGGCCCATTGTGCAATTTTCGAGCGAAAATAAAACTTTTGGATTTTGGAGCCCCGTGATCCCTGGTGTTCTCTTATACATAAAAAACCATAATGCTCGGAACTCTTTTCAGTTTTGAGGTCCCTGATGGCCACTGTTCAAATTTTGGTGCCGGTGCTGCATTTTCGGCCATTTGTGCAATTTTCGTGCGAAAATAAGACTTTTGGGTTTTGGTGCCCTGTTGTCCCTGGTGGATTCTTATGCATAAAAAAAATAATGCTCAGAGCACTTTTCAGTTTTGAGGTCCGAGGTTCCCCGTGGTCCAATTTTGGTGCATGTGGTGCATTTTCGGCCCATTGTGCAATTTTCGTGCGAAAATAAGACTTTTGGGTTTTGGTGCCCCGTGATCCCTGCTGCATTCTTATGTATAAAAATCCAAAAAGCTCAGAACTATTTTCAATTTTGAGGTCCGTTGTGTCCTGTTGTCCAATTTTGGTTCCCGTGTTGCATTTTCGGCCCATTGTGCAATTTACGTGCGAAAATAAGACTTTTGGGTTTTGGTGCCTCGTGATCCCTGGTGCATTCTTATGTATAAAAAACCATATTAATTCGGAGCACTTTTCAGTTTTGAGGTCCGAGGTGCCCCGTGGTCCAATTTTGGTGCCCGTTGTGCATTTTCGGCCCATTGTGCAATCTTCGTGCGAAAATAAGACTTTTGGGTTTTGGTTACCTGTAATCCCTGGTGCATTCTTGTGCATAAAAAACCATAATACTCGGAGCACTTTTCAATTTTAAGGTGCAAGGTGCCCCGTGGTCAAATTTTGGTGCCGATGGTGCATTTTCGGCCCATTGTGCAATTTTCGTGCGAAAATAAGACTTTTGGGTTTTGGTGCCCCGTGATCCCTGCTTCACTCTTATGTATAAAAATCCAAAAAGCTTGGCACTATTTTTAGTTTTGAGGTCTGTTGTGCCCTGTGGTCCAATTTTGGTGCCCGTGATGCATTTTCGGCCCATTGTGCAATTTACGTGCGAAAATAAGACTTTTGGGTTTTGGTGCCCCGTGATCCCTGGTGCATTCTTATGCATAAGAAACCATAATAATTCAAAGCACTTTTTAGTTTTGAGGTCCGAGGTGCCCCGTGGTCAAATTTTGGTGCCCGTGGTGCATTTTCGGCCCATTGTGCAATTTTTGAGCGAAAATAAAACTTTTGGGTTTTGGTGCCCCATGATCACGGGGTACCAAAACCCGGAAGTCTTATTTTCGCACGAAAATTGCACAATGGGTCAAAAATAAAGCACGGGCACCAAAATTGGACAACGGGGCACCTCGGACCTCAAAACTT
Source organism: Pueraria montana var. lobata (assembly GCA_026413185.1). NCBI lineage: Eukaryota > Viridiplantae > Streptophyta > Magnoliopsida > Fabales > Fabaceae > Pueraria > Pueraria montana. The sequence goes on along the minus strand of CM048646.1, from coordinate 71,840,520 downwards.
AAAAGTGCTCCGAGCATTATGGTTTTTTATGCATAAGAATGCACCAGGGATCACGGGGCACCAAAACCCAAAAGTCTTATTTTGGCAAGAAAATTGGACCATGTGCCGAAAATGCACGACGGGCACCAAAATTGGACCACGGGGCACCACGGACCTCAAAACTAAAATGTGCTCCGAACATTACGGTTTTTTATGCATAAGGATGCAACAAGGGTCATGGGGCACCAAAACCCAAAAGTCTTATTTCGGCACGAAAATTGCACCATGGGTCGAAAATCCACCACGGGCACAAAAATTGGACCACGGGGCACCACGGACCTCAAAACTGAAAAGTGATCCGAGCATTATGGTTTTTTATGCATAAGCATGCAACAAGGATCACAGGGCACCAAAACTCAAATGGCTTATTTTCGCACGAAAATTGCACAAATGGCCGAAAATGCACCACCGACCCCAAAATTGGACCACGAGGCACCATGGACCTCAAATGTGAAAAGTGCTCCGAGCATTATGGTTTTTTATGCATAAGAATGCACCAGGGATCACGGGGCACCAAAACCCAAAAGTCTTATTTTCACACGAAAATTGCACAATGGGCCGAAAATGCACCACGGGCACAAAAATTTGACCAAGGGGCACCTCGGACCTCAATTCTTAAACGTGCTCGAAGCCTTATGGTTTTTTATGCATAAGAATGCACCAGGGATCACGGGGCACCAAAACCAAAAGTCTGAATGTCGCACGAAAATTTCACAAATGGTCGAAAATGCACCACCGACACTAAATTTGGACCATTGGGCACCGCGGACCTCAAAACTGAAAAGTGTTCCAAGCATTATGGTTTTTTATGCATAAGAATGCACCAGGGATCACGGGCTACCAAAACCCAAAAGTATTATATTCACATGAAAATTGCACAAATGGCCGAAAATGTACCACCGGCGCCAAAATTGGACCACGGGGCACCATGGACCTTAAATGTGAAAATTGCTCCATGCATTATGGTTTTTTATGCATAAGAATGCACCAGGGATCACGTGGCACCAAAACCCAAAAGTCTTATTTTGGCAAGAAAATTGCACAAATGGCCGAAAATGCACCATCGGCACCAAAATTGGACCACCGGGCACCACGGATCTCAAAACTGAAAAGAGTTCCGAGCAATATGGTTTTTTATGTGTAAGAATGCACCATGGATCACGGGGCACCAAAACCCAGAAGTCTTATTTTCGCACTAAAATTGCACAGTTGGTCGAAAATGCAGCCCGGGCACCAAAATTGGACAACGGGGCACCTCGGACCTCAAAACTTAAAAGTGCTCCGAGCTTTATGGTTTTTTATGCATAAGATTTCATCAAGGATTACGTGGCTCCAAAACCCAAAAGTCTTATTTTCGCTCGAAAATTTCTCAAATGGCCGAAAATGCACCACCGGCAACAAAATTGGACCACGGGGTACCATGGACCTCAAAACTGAAAAGTGTTCCAAGCATTATGGTTTTTTATGTATAAGAATGCACCTGGGATCGTGGGGCACCAAAACCCAAAAGTCTTATTTTCGCACGAAAATTGCACAAATGGCCGAAAATGCACCACCGGCACCAAAATTGGACCACGGGGCACCACGGACCTCAAAACTGAAAAGAGTTCCGAGCAATATGGTTTTTTATCCATAAGAATGCACCAAGGATCACGGGGTACCAAAACCCAGAAGTCTTATTTTCGCACGAAAATTGCACAATGGGTCAAAAATAAAGCACGGGCACCAAAATTGGACAACGGGGCACCTCGGACCTCAAAACTTAAAAGTGCTCCGAGCATTATGGTTTTTTACGCATAAGAATGCACCAGGGATCACGGGGCACCAAAACCCAAAAGTCTTATTTTGGCAAGAAAATTGGACCATGTGCCAAAAATGCACGACGGGCACCAAAATTGGACCACGGGGCACCACGGACCTCAAAACTAAAATGTGCTCCGAACATTATGGTTTTTTATGCATAAGGATGCAACAAGGATCATGGGGCACCAAAACCCAAAAGTCTTATTTCGGCATGAAAATTGCACCATGGGTCGAAAATCCACCACGGGCACAAAAATTGGACCACGGGGCACCACGGACCTAAAAACTGAAAAGTGATCCGAGCATTATGGTTTTTTATGCATAAGCATGCAACAAGGATCACGGGGCACCAAAACTCAAAAGTCTTATTTTGGCACGAAAATTGCACCATGGGCCAAAAATGCACCACGGGGCACCAAAATTGGACCACTGGACACCACGGACCTTAAAACTGAAAAGATCTTCGAGCATTATGGTTTTTTTGGCATAAGGATGCACCAAGGATCACGGGGCACAAAAACCCAAAAGTCTTATTTTTGCACGAAAGTTGGACCATGTGCCGAAAATCCACCACAGGCACCAAAATTGGACCACGGGGCACCACGGACCTTCAAACTTAAAAGTACTCTGAGCATTATGGTTTTTTTATGGATAGCAATGCACAAGGGATCACGGGGCACCAAAACCCAAAAGTCTTATTTTGGCAAGAAAATTGCACCATATGCCGAAAATGCACCACCGACATAAAAATTGGACCATGGGACACTACAGACCTCAAAACTGAAAAGTGCTCCAAGCATTATGGTTTTTTATGCATAAAAATGCACCAGGGATCACGGGGAACCAAAACCCAAAAGTCTTATTTTCGCACGAATATTTCACAAATGGCCGAAAATGCACCACTGGCACCAAAGTTGGACCACGGGGCACCATGAACCTCAAAACTGAAAAGTGTTCCGAGCATTATGGTTTTTTATGCATAAGAATGCACCAGGGATCACGGGGCACCAAAACCCAAAAGTCTTATTTTCGCACAAAAATTGGACAAGTGGTTGAAAATGCATTACCGGCACCAAAATGGGACCCCGGGGCACCACAGACCTCAAAACAGAAGTGTTCCGAGCATTATGGTTTTTTATACATAAGAATGCACCAAGGATCACGGGCACCAAAATCGAAAAGTCATTTTATCGCACGAAAATTGCATAATGGGCCGAAAATGCACAATGGGAACCAAAATTGGACCACGGGGCACCTCGGACCTCAAAATATAAAAGTTCTCCGAGCATTATGGTTTTTTATGCATAAGAATGCACCAGGGATGACGGGGTACCAAAACCCAAAAGTTTTATTTTCGCACGAATATTTCACAAATGGCCGAAAATGCACCACCAGGACCAAAATTGGACCACGGGGAACCACGGACCTCAAAACGGAAAAGTACTCCAAGTATTATGGTTTTTTATGAATTTGAATGCACCTGGGATCACGGGGCACCAAAACTCAAAACTCTAAAATTCGCACGAAAATTTCACATATGGCCGAAAATGCACCACCGACACCAAAATTGGATCACGGGGCACCACGGACCTCAAAACTGAAAAGTGCTCCAAGCATTATGGTTTTTTATGCATAATAATGCACCAGAAATTACGGGGCACCAAAACTTAAAAGTCTTATTTTCGAACGAAAATTGCACAATGGGCCGAAAATGCACCAGGGGCACAAAAACTGGACGACAGGGCACCTAGGACCTAAAAACTTAAAAGTTCTCCAAGAAATATGGTTTTTTATGCATAAGAATCCACCAGGGATCACAGGGCACCAAAACCCAAAAGTCTTATTTTCGCACAAAAATTACACAAATGGCCAAAAATGTACCACCAGCACAAAAATTGGACCACGGGGCACCACGAACCTCCAAACTGAAAAGTGCTCCATCCATTTTGGTTTTTTATGCATAAGAATGCACCAGGGAGCACGGGGCACCAAAACCCAAAAGTCTAATTTCGTACAAAGATTGCACAATGGGCCGAAAATGCTCCACGAGCACCAAAATTGGATCACGGGGCACCTCGGACCTCAAAACTAAAAAGTGCTATGAGCATTATGGTTTTTTATGCATAAGAATGCACCAGGGTTCACAGGGCACCAAATCCCAAAAGTCTTATTTTCGCACAAAAATTTCACAAATGGTCGAAAATGCACCACCGATACCAAAATTGGACCGCGGGGTACCACGGACCTCAAAACTGAAAAGTGCTCCAAGCATTATGGTTTTTATGCATAAGAATGCACCAGGGATCACGGGCCACCAAAACCTAAAAGTCTTATTTTTGCACAAAAAATTCACAAATGGCCGAAAATGCACCACAAGCACCAAAATTGAACCACGGGGCACCTCGGACCTCAATACTTAAAAGTTCTCCGAGCATTATGGTTTTTTATGCATAAGAATGCCTGAGGGATCACGGGGAACCAAAACCCAAAAGTCTCATTTTCGCATGAAAATTGCACAATGGGCCAAAAATGCACCACGGGGCACCTCGGACCTCAAAAATTGAAAAGTGCTCCAAGCATTATGGTTTTTTATGCATAAGAATGCACTAGGGATCACGGGGCACCAAAACCCAAAAGTCTTATTTTCGGACGAAAGTTGCACAAATGGACGAAAATGCACCACTGGCACCAAAATTGGACAACGAGGCACCACAGACCTCAAAACTAAAAAGTGTTCCGAGCATTATGGTTTTTTATGCATAGGAATGCACCAGGGATCATTGGGCACCAAAACCCAAAAGTCTTATTTTCGCACGAAAACTGCACAATGGGCCGAAAATGCACCATCGACACCAAAATTCGACCACGAGGCACCTCGGACCTCAAAACTAAAAAGTGCTCCGAGTATAATGGATTTTTATGCATAAGAATGTACCAGGGATTACAGGGCACCAAAACCCAAAAGTCTTATTTTCGCACGAAAATTGCACAATGGGCCGAAAATGCACTACTGGCAGCAAAATTGGACCACGGGGCACCTCGGAACTCAAAACTGAAAAGGGCACTGAGCATTATAGTTTTTTATGCATAAGAAACCACCAGGGATCACGGGGCACCAAAACCCAAAAGTCTTATTTTCGCACGAAAATTTAACAACTGGCCGAAAATGCACCACTGGCACCAAAATTGGTCCACAGGGCACCACAGACCTCAAAACTGAAAAGTGCTCCAAGAATTATGGTGTTTTATGCATAAGAATGAACCAGGGATCACGGGGCCCCAAAACACAAAAGTCTTATTTTCGCACAAAAATTGCACAAATGGTCGAAAATGCACCACCGGCACCAAAATTGGACCACGGGGCACCACGGACCTCAAAACTGAAAAGTGCTCCAAGCATTATGCTTTTTTATGCATAAGAATGCACCAGGGATCACGGGGCACCAAAACCCAAAAGTGTTATTTTCGCAAGAAAATTTCACAACTGGTCAAAAATGAACCCCCAACACCAAAATTGGACCACGGGGCACCTCGGACCTCAAAACTTAAAAGTTCTTCGAGCATTATGGTTTTTTATGCATAAGAATTCACCAGGGATCATTGAGCGCCAAAACCAAAAAGTCTTATTTTCGCACGAATATTTCACAAATGGCTGAAAATGCACCACCGGCACCAAAATTGACCACGGGGCACCATGGACCTCAAAACTGAAAAGTGCTCCGAGCATTATGATTTTTTATGCATAAGAATGCACCAGGGATCATATGGCACCAAAACCCAAAAGTCTTATTGTCGCACGAAAACTTCACAATTGGCCGAAAATGCATCACGGGCACCAAAATTGGACCACGGGGCACCTCGAACCTCAAAACTTACTTAAAAGTGCTCCGAGCATTAGGGTGTTTTATGCATAAGAATGCACCAGGGATCACGGGGCACAAATACCCAAAAGTCTTATTTTTGCACTTGGTGCCCCGTAATCCCTGGTGTATTCTTATGCATAGAAAACCATAATTCTCATAGCACTTTTCAATTTTGAGGTCCGTGGGCCCTCGTGGTCCAATTTTGGTTCACATGGTGCATTTTCGGCCCATTGTGCAATTTTCGTACGAAATTCAGACTTTTGGGATTTGGTGCTCCGTGATCCTTGGTGCATTCTTATGCATGAAAACCCTTAATGCTCGGAGCACTTTTTAGTTTTGAGGTCTGTGGTGCCCCGTGGTCAAATTTTTGTTCCCATGGTGCATTTTCGTCACATGGTGCAATTTTCGTGCCAAAATAAGACTTTTGGATTTTGGTGCCTTCTGATCCCTGGTGCATTCTTATACATGAAAAACTATAATGCTCGGAGCATTTTTAAGTTTTGAGGTCTGTGGTGCCCCGTGGTCCAATTTTGATGCCCGTTGGTGCATTTTCGGCCCATGGTGCAATTTTCATCCCAAAATAAGACTTTTTGGTGTTGGTACACTGTGATGCGTTGAGAATTCTTATGCATAAAAAACAATAGTGCTCGGAGCACTTTTCAGTTTTGAGCTCTGTGGTGCCCCATGGTCCAATTTTGATGTCCGTAGTGCATTTTCAGCCAAGTGCAATTTTTGTGCGAAAATAAGACTTTTGGGATTTGGTGCCCCGTGATCCTTGGTGCATTCTTATGCATAAAAACCCTTAATGCTTAGAGCACCTTTCAATTTTGAGGTCCGTGGTGCCCCGTGATCAAATTTTTGTTCCCATGGTGCATTTTCGTCACATGGTGCAATTTTTGTGCCAAAATAAGACTTTAGGGTTTTGGTGCCCTGTGATCCTTTGTGCATCCTTATGCATAAAAAAACCATAATGCTCAGAGCACTTTTTAGTTTTGAGGTCCGTGGTACCCCATGGTCCAATTTTGGTGCCCGTTATGCATTTTCGATCCATTGTGCAATTTTTGTGCGAAAATAAGACTTTTCGGTTTTGGGGCCCCGTGATGCCTGGTGCATTCTTGTGCATAAAAAACTATAATGCTCAACACACTTTTCAGTTTTGAGGTTCGTTGGGCACCGTGGTCCAATTTTGGTGCTTGTGGTACATTTTCGGCAATTTGTGCAATTTTCATGCGAAAATAAGACTTTTGGATTTTGGTGCCCCATGATCCCTGGTGCATTGTTATGCATAAAAAACCATAATGCTCAGAGCACTTTTTAGTTTTGAGGTCCAAGGTGCACCGTGGTCCAATGTTGGTGCCCGTTATGCATTTTCGACCTATTGTGCAATTTTCGTGTGAAAATAAGACTTTTGGGTTTTGGGGCCCCGTGATCCCTGGTGCATTGTTATGCATAAAAAACCATAATGCTCGACACACTTTTTAGTTTTGAAGTTCGTGGTGCACCGTGGTCCAATTTTGGTGATCGTGGTGCATTTTCGGCCTTTTGTGCAATTTTCATGTCAAAATAAGACTTTTGGATTTTGGTGCCCCGTGATCCCTGGTGCATTCTTATGCATAAGAAACCATAATGCTCGGAGCACTTTTCAATTTTGAGGTCCGAGGTGCACTGTGGTCCAATTTTGGTGCCCCGTTGTGCATTTTCGGCCCATTGTGCAATTTTCATTCGAAAATAAGACTTTTGAGTTTTGGTGCCCCGTGATCCCTGGTGCATTCTTATGCATAAAAAACTATAATGCTCAACACACGTTTTAGTTTTGAGGTTCGTGGTGCACCGTGGTCCAATTTTGGTGCTCGTGGTACATTTTCGGCAATTTGTGCAATTTTCATGCGAAAATAAGACTTTTGGGTTTTGGTGCCCCGTGATCTCTGGTGCATTCTTATCCATAAAAAACCATAATGCTCGGAGCACTTTTCAGTTTTGAGGTCCGAGGTGCCCCGTGGTCCAATTTTGGTGCCCGTGGTGCATTTTTGGCCCATTGTGCAATTGTCGTGCGAAAATAAGACTTTTGGATATTGGTGCCCTGTGATCGCTGGTGCATTCTTATGGATAAAAAACCAAAATGCTCGACACACTTTTCAATTTTGAGGTTCGTGGTGCACCGTGGTCCAATTTTGGTGCTCGTGGTACATTTTCGGCCATTTGTGCAATTTTCATGCGAAAATAAGACTTTTGGGTCTTGGTGCCCCATGATCCCTGGTGCATTTTTATCCATAAAAAACCATAATTCTCAGAACTCTTTTCAGTTTTGAGGTTCGTGCTGCCCCGTGGTCCAATTTTTGTGTCGGTGGTGCATTTTCGGCCATTTGTGCAATTTTCATGTCAAAATAAGACTTTTGGGTTTTGGTGCCTCATGATCCTTGGTGCATTCATTTGCATAAAAAACCATAATGCTCGAAACCCTTTTCAATTTTGAGTTTCGTCCTGCCCCGTGGTCCAATTTTGGTGTCGGTGGTGCATTTTCGGCCATTTGTCCTATTTTCATGTTAAAATAAGACTTTTGGGTTTTGGTGCCACGTGATCCCTGATGCATTCTTATGCATAAAAAACGATAATGCTCGGAGCACTTTTCAGTTTTGAGGTCCAAGGTGCATCGTGGTCCAATTTTGGTGCTCCGTTGTGCATTTTCGGCCCATTGTGCAATTTTCGTGTGAAAATAAGACTTCTGGGTTTTGGTGCCCCGTGATCCCTGGTGCATTGTTATGCATAAAAAACCATAATGCTTGACACACTTTTTAGTTTTGATGTTAGTGGTGCACCATGGTCCAACTTTGGTGCCTGTGGTGCATTTTCGGCCCATTGTGCAATCTTTGTGCGAAAATAAGACTTTTGGATTTTGGTGCCCTGTGATCCCTGGTGCATTCTTGTGAATAAAAAACCATAATACTCAGAGCACTTTTCAGTTTTGAGGTCCGAGGTACCCCGTGGTCCAATTTTGGTGCCCGTGGTGCATTTTCGGCCCATTGTGCAATTTTCGTGCGAAAATAAGACTTTTGGGTTTTGGTGCCCCGTGATCCCGGGTGAATTCTTATACATAAAAATCCATAATCCTCGGACCACTTTTAAGTATTGAGGTCCGAGGTGCCCCGTGGTCCAATTTTGGTGCCCGTGGTGCATTTTCGGCCCATTGAACAATTTTTGTGCGACAATAAGACTTTTGGGTTCTGGTGTCCCGTGATCTCTGGTCCACTCTTATGCATAAAAAACCATAATGCTCGGGACACTTTTCAGATTTGAGGTCCGTGGTGCCCCGTGGTCCAATTTTGGTGCCCGTGGTGCATTTTCGGCCATTTATGCAATTTTCGTGCGAAAATAAGACTTTTGGGTTATGGTGCCTCGTGATCCCTCCTGGTGGTTTCTTATGCATAAAAACCCATAATGCTCAGAGCACTTTTAAGATTAGAGGTCTGAGGTGCCTCGTGGTCCAATTTTGGTGCCTGTGGTGCATTTTCGGCCCATTGTGCAATCTTCTTGCGAAAATAATACTTTTGGGTGTTGGTGCCCTGTGATCCCTGGTGCATTCTTGTGCATAAAAAATCATAATACTTAGAGCACTTTTCAGTTTTGAGGTCTGAGGTACCCCGTGGTCTAAATTTGGTGCCCGTGGTGCATTTTCGGCCCATTGTGCAATTTTCGTACGAAAATAAGACTTTTTCGTTTTGGCGCCTTATGATCCCTGGTGCATTCTTCTGCATAAAAATCCATAATGCTCAGAACACTTTTCAGTTTTGAGGTCCCAGGTGTCCCGTGGTCCAATTTTTGTGCCGGTGGTGCATTTTCGGCCCGTTGTGCAATTTTCGTGCGAAAAGAAAACTTTTCGGTTTTGGTGCCCTGTGATCTCTGGTGCACTCTTATGCATAAAAAACCATAATGCTCAGAACACTTTTCAGATTTGAGGTCCGTTGTGCCCCGTGGTCCAATTTTGGTGCCAGTGGTGTATTTTCGGCCATTTGTGCAATTTTCGTGCGAAAATAAGACTTTTGGGTTTTTGTGCCTTGTGATCCCTGGTGCATTCTTATGCATAAAAAATCATAATGCTCGGACCACTTTTAAGTATTGAGGTCCGAGGTGCCCCGTGGTCCAATTTTGGTGCCCGTGGTGCATTTTCGGCCCATTGTGCAATCTTCGTGTGAAAATAAGACTTTTGGGTTTTGGTGCCCCGTGATCCCTGGTGCATTCTAATGCATAAAAAACCATAATTCTTGGAACACTTTTCATTTTTAAGGTTCGTGGTGCCCCGTGGTCCAATTTTGGTGCCCGTGGTGCATTTTCGACCATTTGTGCAATTTTCGTGCAAAATAAGACTTTTGGGTTTTGGTGCCCCATGATCCTTGGTGCATTCTTATGCATAAAAAATCATAATTCTCGGACCACTTTTAAGTATTGAGGTCCGAGGTGCCCCGTGGTTCAATTTTGGTGCCCGTGGTGCATTTTCGGCCCATTGTGCAATCTTCGTGCGAAAATAAGACTTTGGGGTTTTGGATCCCCGTGATCCTTGGTGGATTGTTATGCATAAAAAACCATAATGCTCAGAGTAATTTTCAGTTATGACGTCGGAGGTGCCCCGTGCTCCAATTTTGGTGCTCGTGGTGCATTTTCGGTCCATTGTACAATCTTCGTGCGAAAATAAGACTTTTGGGTTTTGGTGCCCTGTGATCCCTGGTGCATTCTTATGCATCAAAAACCATAATGTTCAGAACTCTTTTCAGTTTTGAGGTCTGTGCTGCCCCGTGGTCCAATTTTGGCGCTGGTGGAGCATTTTCGGCCATTTGTGCAATTTTCGTGCGAAAATAAGCCTTTTGGATTTTGGTGCCCCGTGATCCCTGGTGCATTGTTATGCATAAAAAACCATAATGCTCGGAGCACTTTTCAGTTTTGAGGTCCGAGGTGCCCCGTGGTCCAATTTTGGTGCTCATGGTGCATTTTCGGCCCATTGTGCAATCTTCGTGCGAAAATAAGACTTTTGCGTTTTGGTGCCCCGTGATCCCTGGTGCATTCTTATGCATCAAAAACCATAATGCTCAGAACTCTTTTCAGTTTTGAGGTCCGTGCTGCCCCGTGGTCCAATTTTGGCACTGGTGGAGCATTTACGGCTATTTGTGCAATTTTCGTGCGAAAATAAGCCTTTTGGGTTTTGGTGCCCCGTGATCCCTGGTGCATTCTTATGCATAAAAAACCATAATGCATGGAGCAATTTTCACATTTAAGGTCCATGGTGCCCCGTGGTCCAATTTTGGTGCCTGTGGTGCATTTTCTGCCCATTGTACAATCTTTGTGCGAAATGAAGACTTTTAGGTTTTGCTGCCCCGTGATCCCTGGTGGTTTCTTATGCATAAAATCCCATAATGGTCGGAGCACTTTTAAGTTTTGAGGTCCGAGGTGCCCCGTGGTCCAATTTTGGTGCCAGTGGTGCATTTTCGGCCCATTGTGCAATCTTCGTGCGAAAATAAGACTATTGGGTTTTGGTGCCCTATGATCCATGGTGCATTCTTGTGCATAAAAAACCATAATACTCGGAGCACTTTTCAATTTTGAGGTTCGAGGTGTCCCATGGTCCAATTTTAGTGCCTGTGGTGCACTTTCGGCCCATCGTGCAATTTTCGTGCGAAAATAAGACTTTTGGGTTTTGTGTCCTCGTGATCCCTAGTGCATTCTTATGCATAAGAAACCATCATGCTCGGACCACTTTTAAATGTTGAGGCCCGAGGTGCCCCGTGGTCCAATTTTGATGCCCGTGGCGTATTTTTGGCCCATCGTGCAATTTTCGTGCGAAAATAAGACTTTTCAGTTTTGCGTCCCCGTGATCCCTGGTGAATTCTCATGCATAATAAACCATAATGTTCGGAGCACTTTCCAGTTTTTACGTCCGAGGTGCCCCGTGGTCCAATTTGGGTGCCCGTGGTGCATTTTCAGCCCATTGTGCAATCTTCGTGCGAAAATAAGACTTTTGGGTTTTAGTTCCCTGTGATCCCTGGTGCATTCTTGTACATAAAAAACCATAATACTCGAAGCACTTTTCAATTTTGAGGTGTGAGGTGCCCCGTGGTCAAATTTTGGTGCCGGTGGTGCATTTTTGGCCCATTGTGCAATTTACGTGCGAAAATAAGACTTTTGGATTTTGGTGCCCCGTGATCCCTGGTGCATTCTTATGCATAAAAAACCATAATAATTCAGAGCACTTTTCAGTTTTGAGGTCCGAGGTGCCCCGTGGTCCAATTTTGGTGCTCGTGGTGCATTTTCGGCCCATTGTGCAATTTTCGAGCGAAAATAAAACTTTTGGATTTTGGAGCCCCGTGATCCCTGGTGTTCTCTTATACATAAAAAACCATAATGCTCGGAACTCTTTTCAGTTTTGAGGTCCCTGATGGCCACTGTTCAAATTTTGGTGCCGGTGCTGCATTTTCGGCCATTTGTGCAATTTTCGTGCGAAAATAAGACTTTTGGGTTTTGGTGCCCTGTTGTCCCTGGTGCATTCTTATGCATAAAGAAAATAATGCTCAGTGCACTTTTCAGTTTTGAGGTCCGAGGTTCCTCGTGGTCCAATTTTGGTGCATGTGGTGCATTTTCGGCCCATTGTGCAATTTTCGTGCGAAAATAAGACTTTTGGGTTTTGGTGCCCTGTGATCCCTGCTGCATTCTTATGTATAAAAATCCAAAAAGCTCAGAACTATTTTCAATTTTGAGGTCCGTTGTGCCCTGTTGTCCAATTCTGGTTCCCGGGATGCATTTTCGGCCCATTGTGTAATTTACGTGCGAAAATAAGACTTTTAGGTTTTGGTGCCTCGTGATCCCTGGTGCATTCTTATGCATAAAAAACCATAATAATTCGGAGCAGTTTTCAGTTTTGAGGTCCGAGGTGCCCCGTGGTCCAATTTTGGTGCCCGTGGTGCATTTTCGGCCCATTGTCCAATCTTCGTGCGAAAATAAGACTTTTGGGTTTTGGTTACCTGTAATCCCTGGTGCATTCTTGTGCATAAAAAACCATAATACTCGGAGCACTTTTCAATTTTAAGGTGCAAGGTGCCCCGTGGTCAAATTTTGGTGCCGATGGTGCATTTTCGGCCCATTGTGCAATTTTCGTGCGAAAATAAGACTTTTGGGTTTTGGTGCCCCGTGATCCCTGCTTCATTCTTATGTATAAAAATCCAAAAAGCTTGGCACTATTTTTAGTTTTGAGGTCTGTTGTGCCCTGTGGTCCAATTTTGGTGCCCGTGATGCATTCTCGGCCCATTGTGCAATTTACGTGCGAAAATAAGACTTTGGGTTTTGGTGCCCCGTGATCCCTGGTGCATTCTTATGCATAAAAAACCATAATAATTCAAAGCACTTTTTAGTTTTGAGGTCCGAGGTGCCCCGTGGTCAAATTTTGGTGCCCGTGGTGCATTTTCGGCCCATTGTGCAATTTTTGAGCGAAAATAAAACTTTTGGGTTTTGGTGCCCCATGATCCCTGGTGTTCTCTTATACATAAAAAACCATAATTCTTGGAACTCTTTTCAATTTTGAGGTCCCTGATGCCCACTGGTCCAATTTTGGTGCCGGTGTTGCATTTTCAGCCATTTGTGCAATTTTCGTGCGAAAATAAGACTTTTGGGTTTTGGTGCCCTGTTGTCCTTGGTGCATTCTTATACATAAAAAACAATAATGCTCGGAGCACTTTTCAATTTTGAGGTCTGAGGTGCCCCGTGGTCCAATTTTGGTGCCTGTGGTGCATTTTCGGCCCATTGTGCAATTTTCGTGCGAAAATAAGACTTTTGGGTTTTCATGCCCCATGATCCCTGGTGCATTCTTATGCATAAAAAACCACAATGCTTGGAGCACTTTTAAGTTTTGAGGTCCCAGGTGCCACGCGGTCCAATTTTGGTGCCCGTGGTGCATTTTCGGCCCATTGTGCAATCTTCGTGCGAAAATAAGACTTTTCGTTTTTGGTGCGCCGTGATCCTTGATGCTTTTTTATGCATAAAAAACCTTATTGCTCGGAGAACTTCTCAATTTTTAGGTCCGAGGTGCCCCGTGGTCCAATTTTGGTGCCTGTGGTGCATTTTCGGCCCATTGTGAAATTTTCGTGCGAAAATAAGACTTTTGGGTTTTGGTGCCTCGTGATCCCTGCTGCATTCTTATATATAAAAATCCAAAAAGCTCGGAACTATTTTCAGTTTTGAGGTTCGTTGTGCCCTGTGGTCCAATATTGGTGCCCGTGATGCATTTTCGGCCCACTGTGCAACTTTCGTGCGAAAATAAGACTTTTGGATTTTTATGCCCCGTAATCCATGGTGCATTCTTATGCATAAAAAACCACAATGCTCGGAACACTTTTCTGTTTTGAGGTCCATGGTGCCTCGTGGTCCAATTTTGGTGCTGGTGGTGCATTTTCCGCCAACTGTGCAATTTTCGTATGAAAATAAGACTTTTGGGTTTTGGTGCCCCATGATCCCTGGTGCATTCTTATGCATACAAAACCATAATGCTTGGTGCACTTTTTAGTTTTGAGGTCCGTGGTGCCCCGTGGTCGAATTTTGGTGCCCGTGATGCATTTTCGGCTCATTGTTCAATTTCTGTGCGAAAATAAGACTTTTGGGATTTGATGCCCCGTGATCCCTGGTGCATTCTTATGCAGAATAAACCATAATTCTCGGAATACTTTTCAGTTTTGAGATCCGTGGTGCTGCGTGGTCCAATTTTGGTGCCAGTTCTGCATTTTCGACCATTTGTGCAATTTTCGTGCGAAAATAAGACTTTTGGGTTTCCGTTCCCCGTGATCCCTGGTGCATTTTCATGCATAGAAAACCATAATGCTCAAAGAATTTTTGAATTTTGAGGTCCGACGTGCCCTGTAGTCCAATTCTGGTGCCCGTGGTGCATTTCGGCCCAATGTACAATTTTCGTGCGAAAATAAGACTTTTGGGTGTTGGTGCCCAGTGATCCCTGGTGCACTCTTATGCATAAAAAACCATAATGTTTGGAGCATTTTTCATTTTTGCGGTCCGTGGTGTCTCCTGGTCCAATTTTGGTGCTGATGGTGCATTTCCAGCCTTTTGTGCAATTTTCGTGCGAAAATAGGACTGTTGGGTTTGGTGCCCTGTGAACCCTGGTGCATTCTTATGGATAAAAAATCATATTGCTCGTAGAACTTTTCAGTTTTGAGGTGCGACGTGCCCCGTGGTCCAATTTTGATGCCCGTGGTACAATTTCGACCATTTGTGCAATTTTCGTGCTAAAGTAAGACTTTTGGGTTTTGGTGCCCCGTGAACCTTGGTGCATTCTTATGCATAAAAAATCATAATGCTCGGAGTACTTTTCAGTTCTGAGGTCCGAGGTGCCCTGTGATCCAATTTTCGTGCCCGTGGTGCATTTTCGGCCCATTATGCAATTTTCGTTCGAAAATAAGACTTTTGGGTTTTGGTTCCCCGTGATCCCTGGTGCATTCTTTTGCATAAAAAAAAAAGAATGCTCGAAACACTTTTCAGTTTTGAGGCCTGTGGTGCCCCGTGGTTCAATTTTTGTGTCGGTAATGCATTTTCGGCCCATTGTACAATTTTCGTGCGAAAATAAGACTTTTGGGTGTTGGTGCCCCGTGATCCCTGGAGCATTCTTATGCATAAAAAACCATAATTCTTGGAGCACTTTTCAGTTTTGAGGTCCGTGGTGCCTCGTGGTCCAATTTTGGTGCCGGCGGTGCATTTTCGGCCAGTTGAGAAATTTTCGTTCGAAAATAAGACTTTTGGGTTTTGGTGCCCCATTATCCCTGGTTCGTTCTTATGCATAAAAAATCATAATGCTCGTAGCACTTTAAACTTTTGAGGTCCGACGTGCCTCGTGGTCCAATTTTGGTGCCCGTGATGTATTTTTGTCCCATTGTGCAATTTTCTTGCGAAAATAAGACTTTTGAGTTTTGATGTCCCGTGATCCTTGGTGCATTCACATGCATAAAAAACCATAATGCTTGGAGCACTTTTCAGTTTTGAGGTCCATGGTGTCCCGTGGTACAATTTTGGTGCCAGGGGTGCATCTTCGGCCATTTGTGCCATTTCCATGCGAAAATAAGACTTTTGGGTCTTGGTGCCCCGTGATCCCTTGTGCTTTCTTATGCATAAAAAACAATAATGCTCGGTGCACTTTTGAATTTTGAGGTCCGAGGTGCCCCGTGGTGCAATTTTGGTACCCGTGGTGCATTTTCGGCCCAATGTACAATTTTCGTTTGAAAATAAGACTTTTGGGTTTTGGTGCCCCGTAATCCCTGGTGTATTCTTATGCATAAAAATCCATGATACTTGGAGTACTTTTTAGTTTTGAGGTCCGAGGTGCCCCGTGGTCCAATTTTGGTGCTCGTGGTGCATTTTCGGCCCATCGTGCAATTTTCGTGCGACAATAAGCTTTTTGGGTTTTGGTGCCCTGTGATCCCTGGTGCATTCTTATGCATAAAAACCCATAATGCTTGGAGCACTTTTCAGTTTTGGGGTCCGTGGTCCAATTTTGGCGCTAGTGGTGCATTTTCGGCCAGTTGTGAAATTTTCGTACGAAATAAGACTTTTGGGTTTTGGTGCCCTGTGATCCCTGGTTCATTCTTAATCATAAAAAATCATAATGGTTGGAGCACTTTAAAGTTGTGAGGTCCGACGCGCCCCGTGGTCCAATTTTGGTGCCCGTGATGCATTTTCGTGCGAAAATAAGACTTTTGGGTTTTAGTTCCCCGTGATCCATGGTGCATTCTTATGCATAAAAAACCATAATGCTCGGAGCACTTTTAGGTTTTGAGGTTCGTGGTGCCTCGTGGTCCAATTTTGGTGTCGGTGGTGCATTCTTATGCATAAAAAACCATAATACTCGAAGCACTTTTAAGTTTTGAGGTCTGTGGTGCCTCGTGGTCTAATTTTGGTGCCGGTGGTGCATTTTCGGCCAGTTGTGAAATTTTCGTGCGAAAATAAGACTTTTTGGTTTTGGTGCCCCGTAATCCCTGGTGCATTCTTATGCATAAGAAACCATAATGCTCGGATAACTTTTAAGTTTTCAAGTCCGAGGTGCCCTGTGGTCCAATTTTGGTGCCCGTGGTGCATTTTCGGCCCATTGTGCAATTTTCGTGCGAAAATAAGGCTTTTAGGTCTTGGTGCCCTGTGATCCCTTATGCATTCTTATGCATAAAAAACCATAATGCTTTGAGTACTTTTAAGTTTTGAGGTCCGAGGTGCCCCGTGGTCCAATTTTGGTGACCGTGATGCATTTTCGGCCCATTGTGCAATTTTCATGTGAAAATAAGTCTTTTGGGTTTTGGTTCCCCATGATTCCTGGTGCATTCTTATGCATAAAAACCCATAATGCTTGGAGTACTTTTAAGTTTTGAGGTCCGAGGTGCCCCATGGTCCAATTTTGGTGCCTGTGGTGCATTTTCGACCCATTATGCAATTTTCGTGCGAAAATAAGGCTTTTGGGTCCTGGTGCCCCGTTATCCTTCGTGCATTCTTATGCATAAAAAACCATAATGCTTAGAGCACTTTTAAGTTTTGAGGTCCGAGGTGCCCCGTGGTCCAATTTTGGTTCCCATGATGCATTTTTGGCCCTTTGTGCAATTTTCGTGCGAAAATAAGACTTTTGGGTGTTGGTGTCCTGTGATCCCTGGTTCATTCTTATGCATAAAAAATCATAATACTTGGAGCACTTTTATGTTTTGAGGTCCAAGGTGCCCCGTGGTCCAATTTTGGTGCCCGTGATGCATTTTCGGCCCTTTGTACAATTTTTGTGTGAAAATAACACTTTTGGGTTTTGGTGCCCCGTGATCCCTGGTTCATTCTTATGCATAAAAAACCATAATGCTCGAGCACTTTTCATTTTTGAGGTCCGACGTGCCTCATGGTCCAATTTTGCTGCCAGTGGTGCATTTTTAGCCAATTGTGCATTTTTCGTGCGAAAATAAGACTTTTAGGTTTTGGTGCCCCGTGATCCCTGGTGCATTCTTATGCATAAAAAACCATAACGCTCAGACCACTTTTAAGTACTGTGGTCCGAGGTGCCCCGTGGTCCAATTTTGGTGCTCGTGGTGCATTTTCAGCCATTTGTGCAATTTTCGTGCGAAAACAAGACTTTTGGGTTTTGGTGCCCCGTGATCCCTGGTGCATTATTATGCGTAAAAAACCATAATGCTTGGAGCACTATTCAATTTTGAGTTCCGTGGTGCCCCGTGGTCCATTTTTGCTGCCGGTGGTGCATTTTCGGTAATCTGTACAATTTTCGTGCGGAAATAAGACTTTTTGGTTTTGGAGGCCCGTGATCCCTGGTGCATTCTTATGCGTAAAAAACCATAATGCTTGGAGCACTATTCAGTTTTGAGTTACATGGTGCCCCGTGGTCCAATTTTGGTGCTGGTGGTGCATTTTCGGCTATTTGTGCAATTTTCGTGCGAAAATAAGACTTTTGGGTTGTGGAGCCCCGTGATCCCTAGTGCATTCTTATGCATAAAAAACAATAATGCTTGGGGCACTTTTCATTTTTGAGGTTTGTGGTGCCCCGGGGTCCAATTTTTGTGCCCGTGGAGCATTTTCGGCCATTTATGCAATTTTCGTGCGAAAATAAGACTTTTGGGTTTTGGTGCACCGTGATCCCTGGTGCATTCTTATGCATAAAAAACAATAATGCTTGGAGCCCTTTTCAGTTTTGAGGTGCATGGGGCCCCGTGGTCCAATTTTGTTGCCGGTGGTGCATTTTTAGCCATTTGTGCAATTTTCGTGCAAAAATAAGACTTTTGGGTTTTGGTGCCCCGTGATCCCTGACGCATTCTTCTGCATAAAAAACCATAATTCTCGGAGTACTTTTAAGTTTTGAGGTCCGACGTGCCCCGTGGTCCAATTTTGGTGCCCGTGGTGCATATTCAGCCCATTGTGCATTTTTCGTGCGAAAATAAGACTTTTGGATTTTCGTGCCCCGTGATCCCTAGTGCATTCTTATGCATAAAAAACAATAATGCTCGGACCACTTTTAAGTATTGTGGTCCAAGGTGCCCGGTGGTCCAATTTTGGTGCCCGTGGTGCATTTTCAGCCATTTGTGCAATTTTCGTGCAAAAATAAGACTTTTGGGTTTTAGTGCCCCGTGATCCCTGGTTCATTCTTATGCATAAAAAACAATATTTCTTGGAGCACTTTTCATTTTTGAGGTCTGTGGTTCCCCGTGGTCCAATTTTTGTGTCCGTGGTGCATTTTCGGCCATTTATGCAATTTTTGCGCGAAAATAAGACTTTTGGGTTTTGGTGCCCCGTGATCCCTGGAGCATTCATATGTATAAAAAACCATAATGCTTGGAACACTTTTCAGTTTTGATATCTGTGGTGCCTCATGGTCCAATTTTGGTGACGATGGTGCATTTTCGGCCATTTGTGCAATTTTCATACGAAAATAAGACTTTTGGGTTTTGGTGCCTCGTGATTCCTGGTGCATTCCTATGCATAAAAAACCATAATGCTTGGAGAACTTTTCAGTTTTGAAGTCCGCGGTGCCTCGTGGTCCAAATTTGGTGTCGGTGGTGCATTTTCGGCCATTTCTGAAATTTTCGTGCGACATTCAGACTTTTGGTTTTGGTGCCTCGTGATCCCTGATGCATTCTTATGCATAAAAAACCATAATGCTCTGAGCACTTTTAAGTTTTGAGGTCCCAGGTTTCCCGTGGTCCAATTTTGGTGCCTGTTGTGCATTTTAGGCCCCTTGTGCAATTTTCGTGCGAAAATCAGACTTTTGGATTTTGGTGCCCCGTGATCCCTAGTGCATTCTTAAGCATAAAAAACCATAATGCTCAGACCACTTTTAAGTATTGTGGTCCAAGGTGCCCGATGGTCCAATTTTGGTGCCCGTGGTGCATTTTCAGCCATTTGTGCAATTTTCGTGCAAAAATAAGACTTTTGGGATTTGGTGCCCCGTGATCCCTGGTGCATTCTTATGCATAAAAAACCATAATGCTTGGAGAACTTTTCAGTTTTGAGTTCCGTGTTGCCCCGTCGTCCAATTTTGGTGCCGGTGGTGCATTTTCGGCCATTTGTGCAATTTTCGTGCGAAAATAAGACTTTGGGGTTTTGGAACCCCGTGATCCCTGGTGCATTCTTATGCATAAAAAACAATATTACTGGGAGCACTTTTCATTTTTGAGGTCCGTGGTGCCCCGTGGTCCAATTTTTGTGTCCTTGGTGCATTTTCGGCCATTTATGCAATTTTTGCGCGAAAATAAGACTTTTGGGTTTTGGTGCACCATGATCCCTGGTGCTTTCTTATGCATAAAAAACAATAATGCTTGGAGCCCTTTTCAGTTTTGAGGTGCGTGGTGCCCCGTGGTCCAATTTTGTTGCCGGTGGTGCATTTTTAGGCATTTGTGCAATTTTCGTGCAAAAATAAGACTTTTGGGTTTTGGTGCCCCGTGATCCCTGGCGCATTCTTCTGCATAAAAAACCATAATTCTCGGAGTACTTTTAAGTTTTGAGGTCCGACGTGCCCCGTGGTCCAATTTTGGTGCCCGTGGTGCATATTCAGCCCATTGTGCATTTTTCGTGCAAAAATAAGACTTTTGGATTTTGGTGCCCCGTGATCCCTAGTGCATTCTTATGCATAAAAAACCATAATGCTCGGACCACTTTTAAGTATTGTGGTCCAATCTGCCCGGTGGTCCAATTTTGTGCCCGTGGTGCATTTTCAGCCATTTGTGCAATTTTCGTGCAAAAATAAGACTTTTAGGTTTTGGAGCCCCGTGATCCATGGTGCATTATTATGCATAAAAAACAATATTTCTTGGAGCACTTTTCATTTTTGAGGTCCGTGGTTCCCTGTGGTCCAATTTTTGTGTCCGTGGTGCATTTTCGGCCATTTATGCAATTTTTGCGCGAAAATAAGACTTTTGGGTTTTGTTGCCCCGTGATCCCTGGAGCATTCATATGTATAAAAAACCATAATGCTTGGAACACTTTTCAGTTTTGATATCTGTGGTGCCTCATGGTCCAATTTTGGTGACGGTGGTGCATTTTCGGCCATTTCTGAAATTTTCGTGCGACATTCAGACTTTTGGTTTTGGTGCCTCATGATCCCTGGTGCATTCTTATGCATAAAAAACGATAATGCTCTGAGCACTTTTAAGTTTTGAGGTCCCAGGTTCCCCGTGGTCCAATTTTGGTGCCTGTTGTGCATTTTTAGTTCCCTTGTGCAATTTTCGTGCGAAAATAAGACTTTTGGGTTTTGGTGCCCCGTGATCCCTGGTGCATTCTTATGCATAAAAAACCATAATGCTTGGAACACTTTTCAGTTCTGAGGTTTGTGGTGCCTCGTGGTCCAATTTTCGTGCCGGTAATGCATTTTCGGCCATTTGAGCAATTTTCGGGCGAAAATAAGACATTTTGGTTTTGGTGCCCCGTGATCCCTGGTGCATTCTAATGCATAGAAAACCATCATGCTTGGAGAAATTTTCAGTTTTGAGGTCCCAGGTGCCCCGTGGTCCAATTTTGGTGCCCGTGGTGCATATTCAGCCCATTGTGCATTTTTTGTGCGAAAATAAGACTTTTGGGTTTTGGTGCCCCGTGATCCCTAGTGCATTCTTATGCATAAAAAACCATAACGCTCGGACCACTTTTAAGTATTGTGGTCCAAGGTGCCCCGTGGTCCAATTTTGGTGCCCGTGGTGCATTTTCAGCCATTTGTGCAATTTTCGTGCAAAAATAAGACTTTTGGGTTTTGGAGCCCCGTGATCCCTGGTGCATTCTTATGCATAAAAAACAATATTTCTTGGAGCACTTTTCATTTTTGAGGTCCGTGGTTCCCCGTGGTCCAATTTTTGTGTCCGTGGTGCATTTTCGGCCATTTATGCAATTTTTGCGCGAAAATAAGACTTTTGGGTTTTGTTGCCCCGTGATCCCTGGAGCATTCATATGTATAAAAAACCATAATGCTTGGAACACTTTTCAGTTTTGATATCTGTGGTGCCTCATGGTCCAATTTTGGTGACGGTGGTGCATTTTCGGCCATTTCTGAAATTTTCGTGCGACATTCAGACTTTTGGTTTTGGTGCCTCATGATCCCTGGTGCATTCTTATGCATAAAAAACGATAATGCTCTGAGCACTTTTAAGTTTTGAGGTCCCAGGTTCCCCGTGGTCCAATTTTGGTGCCTGTTGTGCATTTTTAGTTCCCTTGTGCAATTTTCGTGCGAAAATAAGACTTTTGGGTTTTGGTGCCCCGTGATCCCTGGTGCATTCTTATGCATAAAAAACCATAATGCTTGGAACACTTTTCAGTTCTGAGGTTTGTGGTGCCTCGTGGTCCAATTTTCGTGCCGGTAATGCATTTTCGGCCATTTGAGCAATTTTCGGGCGAAAATAAGACATTTTGGTTTTGGTGCCCCGTGATCCCTGGTGCATTCTAATGCATAGAAAACCATCATGCTTGGAGAAATTTTCAGTTTTGAGGTCCCAGGTGCCCCGTGGTCCAATTTTGGTGCCCGTGGTGCATATTCAGCCCATTGTGCATTTTTTGTGCGAAAATAAGACTTTTGGGTTTTGGTGCCCCGTGATCCCTAGTGCATTCTTATGCATAAAAAACCATAACGCTCGGACCACTTTTAAGTATTGTGGTCCAAGGTGCCCCGTGGTCCAATTTTGGTGCCCGTGGTGCATTTTCAGCCATTTGTGCAATTTTCGTGCAAAAATAAGACTTTTGGGTTTTGGAGCCCCGTGATCCCTGGTGCATTCTTATGCATAAAAAACAATATTTCTTGGAGCACTTTTCATTTTTGAGGTCCGTGGTTCCCCGTGGTCCAATTTTTGTGTCCGTGGTGCATTTTCGGCCATTTATGCAATTTTTGCGCGAAAATAAGACTTTTGGGTTTTGTTGCCCCGTGATCCCTGGAGCATTCATATGTATAAAAAACCATAATGCTTGGAACACTTTTCAGTTTTGATATCTGTGGTGCCTCATGGTCCAATTTTGGTGACGGTGGTGCATTTTCGGCCATTTCTGAAATTTTCGTGCGACATTCAGACTTTTGGTTTTGGTGCCTCATGATCCCTGGTGCATTCTTATGCATAAAAAACGATAATGCTCTGAGCACTTTTAAGTTTTGAGGTCCCAGGTTCCCCGTGGTCCAATTTTGGTGCCTGTTGTGCATTTTTAGTTCCCTTGTGCAATTTTCGTGCGAAAATAAGACTTTTGGGTTTTGGTGCCCCGTGATCCCTGGTGCATTCTTATGCATAAAAAACCATAATGCTTGGAACACTTTTCAGTTCTGAGGTTTGTGGTGCCTCGTGGTCCAATTTTCGTGCCGGTAATGCATTTTCGGCCATTTGAGCAATTTTCGGGCGAAAATAAGACATTTTGGTTTTGGTGCCCCGTGATCCCTGGTGCATTCTAATGCATAGAAAACCATCATGCTTGGAGAAATTTTCAGTTTTGAGGTCCCAGGTGCCCCGTGGTCCAATTTTGGTGCCCGTGGTGCATATTCAGCCCATTGTGCATTTTTTGTGCGAAAATAAGACTTTTGGGTTTTGGTGCCCCGTGATCCCTAGTGCATTCTTATGCATAAAAAACCATAACGCTCGGACCACTTTTAAGTATTGTGGTCCAAGGTGCCCCGTGGTCCAATTTTGGTGCCCGTGGTGCATTTTCAGCCATTTGTGCAATTTTCGTGCAAAAATAAGACTTTTGGGTTTTGGAGCCCCGTGATCCCTGGTGCATTCTTATGCATAAAAAACAATATTTCTTGGAGCACTTTTCATTTTTGAGGTCCGTGGTTCCCCGTGGTCCAATTTTTGTGTCCGTGGTGCATTTTCGGCCATTTATGCAATTTTTGCGCGAAAATAAGACTTTTGGGTTTTGTTGCCCCGTGATCCCTGGAGCATTCATATGTATAAAAAACCATAATGCTTGGAACACTTTTCAGTTTTGATATCTGTGGTGCCTCATGGTCCAATTTTGGTGACGGTGGTGCATTTTCGGCCATTTCTGAAATTTTCGTGCGACATTCAGACTTTTGGTTTTGGTGCCTCATGATCCCTGGTGCATTCTTATGCATAAAAAACGATAATGCTCTGAGCACTTTTAAGTTTTGAGGTCCCAGGTTCCCCGTGGTCCAATTTTGGTGCCTGTTGTGCATTTTTAGTTCCCTTGTGCAATTTTCGTGCGAAAATAAGACTTTTGGGTTTTGGTGCCCCGTGATCCCTGGTGCATTCTTATGCATAAAAAACCATAATGCTTGGAACACTTTTCAGTTCTGAGGTTTGTGGTGCCTCGTGGTCCAATTTTCGTGCCGGTAATGCATTTTCGGCCATTTGAGCAATTTTCGGGCGAAAATAAGACATTTTGGTTTTGGTGCCCCGTGATCCCTGGTGCATTCTAATGCATAGAAAACCATCATGCTTGGAGAAATTTTCAGTTTTGAGGTCCCAGGTGCCCCGTGGTCCAATTTTGGTGCCCGTGGTGCATATTCAGCCCATTGTGCATTTTTTGTGCGAAAATAAGACTTTTGGGTTTTGGTGCCCCGTGATCCCTAGTGCATTCTTATGCATAAAAAACCATAACGCTCGGACCACTTTTAAGTATTGTGGTCCAAGGTGCCCCGTGGTCCAATTTTGGTGCCCGTGGTGCATTTTCAGCCATTTGTGCAATTTTCGTGCAAAAATAAGACTTTTGGGTTTTGGAGCCCCGTGATCCCTGGTGCATTCTTATGCATAAAAAACAATATTTCTTGGAGCACTTTTCATTTTTGAGGTCCGTGGTTCCCCGTGGTCCAATTTTTGTGTCCGTGGTGCATTTTCGGCGATTTATGCAATTTTTGCGCGAAAATAAGACTTTTGGGTTTTGTTGCCCCGTGATCCCTGGAGCATTCATATGTATAAAAAAACCATAATGCTTGGAACACTTTTCAGTTTTGATATCTGTGGTGCCTCATGGTCCAATTTTGGTGACGGTGGTGCATTTTCGGCCATTTCTGAAATTTTCGTGCGACATTCAGACTTTTGGTTTTGGTGCCTCATGATCCCTGGTGCATTCTTATGCATAAAAAACGATAATGCTCTGAGCACTTTTAAGTTTTGAGGTCCCAGGTTCCCCGTGGTCCAATTTTGGTGCCTGTTGTGCATTTTTAGTTCCCTTGTGCAATTTTCGTGCGAAAATAAGACTTTTGGGTTTTGGTGCCCCGTGATCCCTGGTGCATTCTTATGCATAAAAAACCATAATGCTTGGAACACTTTTCAGTTCTGAGGTTTGTGGTGCCTCGTGGTCCAATTTTCGTGCCGGTAATGCATTTTCGGCCATTTGAGCAATTTTCGGGCGAAAATAAGACATTTTGGTTTTGGTGCCCCGTGATCCCTGGTGCATTCTAATGCATAGAAAACCATCATGCTTGGAGAAATTTTCAGTTTTGAGGTCCCAGGTGCCCCGTGGTCCAATTTTGGTGCCCGTGGTGCATATTCAGCCCATTGTGCATTTTTTGTGCGAAAATAAGACTTTTGGGTTTTGGTGCCCCGTGATCCCTAGTGCATTCTTATGCATAAAAAACCATAACGCTCGGACCACTTTTAAGTATTGTGGTCCAAGGTGCCCCGTGGTCCAATTTTGGTGCCCGTGGTGCATTTTCAGCCATTTGTGCAATTTTCGTGCAAAAATAAGACTTTTGGGTTTTGGAGCCCCGTGATCCCTGGTGCATTCTTATGCATAAAAAACAATATTTCTTGGAGCACTTTTCATTTTTGAGGTCCGTGGTTCCCCGTGGTCCGATTTTTGTGTCCGTGGTGCATTTTCGGCCATTTATGCAATTTTTGCGCGAAAATAAGACTTTTGGGTTTTGTTGCCCCGTGATCCCTGGAGCATTCATATGTATAAAAAACCATAATGCTTGGAACACTTTTCAGTTTTGATATCTGTGGTGCCTCATGGTCCAATTTTGGTGACGGTGGTGCATTTTCGGCCATTTCTGAAATTTTCGTGCGACATTCAGACTTTTGGTTTTGGTGCCTCATGATCCCTGGTGCATTCTTATGCATAAAAAACGATAATGCTCTGAGCACTTTTAAGTTTTGAGGTCCCAGGTTCCCCGTGGTCCAATTTTGGTGCCTGTTGTGCATTTTTAGTTCCCTTGTGCAATTTTCGTGCGAAAATAAGACTTTTGGGTTTTGGTGCCCCGTGATCCCTGGTGCATTCTTATGCATAAAAAACCATAATGCTTGGAACACTTTTCAGTTCTGAGGTTTGTGGTGCCTCGTGGTCCAATTTTCGTGCCGGTAATGCATTTTCGGCCATTTGAGCAATTTTCGGGCGAAAATAAGACATTTTGGTTTTGGTGCCCCGTGATCCCTGGTGCATTCTAATGCATAGAAAACCATCATGCTTGGAGAAATTTTCAGTTTTGAGGTCCCAGGTGCCCCGTGGTCCAATTTTGGTGCCCGTGGTGCATATTCAGCCCATTGTGCATTTTTTGTGCGAAAATAAGACTTTTGGGTTTTGGTGCCCCGTGATCCCTAGTGCATTCTTATGCATAAAAAACCATAACGCTCGGACCACTTTTAAGTATTGTGGTCCAAGGTGCCCCGTGGTCCAATTTTGGTGCCCGTGGTGCATTTTCAGCCATTTGTGCAATTTTCGTGCAAAAATAAGACTTTTGGGTTTTGGAGCCCCGTGATCCCTGGTGCATTCTTATGCATAAAAAACAATATTTCTTGGAGCACTTTTCATTTTTGAGGTCCGTGGTTCCCCGTGGTCCAATTTTTGTGTCCGTGGTGCATTTTCGGCCATTTATGCAATTTTTGCGCGAAAATAAGACTTTTGGGTTTTGTTGCCCCGTGATCCCTGGAGCATTCATATGTATAAAAAACCATAATGCTTGGAACACTTTTCAGTTTTGATATCTGTGGTGCCTCATGGTCCAATTTTGGTGACGGTGGTGCATTTTCGGCCATTTCTGAAATTTTCGTGCGACATTCAGACTTTTGGTTTTGGTGCCTCATGATCCCTGGTGCATTCTTATGCATAAAAAACGATAATGCTCTGAGCACTTTTAAGTTTTGAGGTCCCAGGTTCCCCGTGGTCCAATTTTGGTGCCTGTTGTGCATTTTTAGTTCCCTTGTGCAATTTTCGTGCGAAAATAAGACTTTTGGGTTTTGGTGCCCCGTGATCCCTGGTGCATTCTTATGCATAAAAAACCATAATGCTTGGAACACTTTTCAGTTCTGAGGTTTGTGGTGCCTCGTGGTCCAATTTTCGTGCCGGTAATGCATTTTCGGCCATTTGAGCAATTTTCGGGCGAAAATAAGACATTTTGGTTTTGGTGCCCCGTGATCCCTGGTGCATTCTAATGCATAGAAAACCATCATGCTTGGAGAAATTTTCAGTTTTGAGGTCCCAGGTGCCCCGTGGTCCAATTTTGGTGCCCGTGGTGCATATTCAGCCCATTGTGCATTTTTTGTGCGAAAATAAGACTTTTGGGTTTTGGTGCCCCGTGATCCCTAGTGCATTCTTATGCATAAAAAACCATAACGCTCGGACCACTTTTAAGTATTGTGGTCCAAGGTGCCCCGTGGTCCAATTTTGGTGCCCGTGGTGCATTTTCAGCCATTTGTGCAATTTTCGTGCAAAAATAAGACTTTTGGGTTTTGGAGCCCCGTGATCCCTGGTGCATTCTTATGCATACAAAACAATATTTCTTGGAGCACTTTTCATTTTTGAGGTCCGTGGTTCCCCGTGGTCCAATTTTTGTGTCCGTGGTGCATTTTCGGCGATTTATGCAATTTTTGCGCGAAAATAAGACTTTTGGGTTTTGTTGCCCCGTGATCCCTGGAGCATTCATATGTATAAAAAAACCATAATGCTTGGAACACTTTTCAGTTTTGATATCTGTGGTGCCTCATGGTCCAATTTTGGTGACGGTGGTGCATTTTCGGCCATTTCTGAAATTTTCGTGCGACATTCAGACTTTTGGTTTTGGTGCCTCATGATCCCTGGTGCATTCTTATGCATAAAAAACGATAATGCTCTGAGCACTTTTAAGTTTTGAGGTCCCAGGTTCCCCGTGGTCCAATTTTGGTGCCTGTTGTGCATTTTTAGTTCCCTTGTGCAATTTTCGTGCGAAAATAAGACTTTTGGGTTTTGGTGCCCCGTGATCCCTGGTGCATTCTTATGCATAAAAAACCATAATGCTTGGAACACTTTTCAGTTCTGAGGTTTGTGGTGCCTCGTGGTCCAATTTTCGTGCCGGTAATGCATTTTCGGCCATTTGAGCAATTTTCGGGCGAAAATAAGACATTTTGGTTTTGGTGCCCCGTGATCCCTGGTGCATTCTAATGCATAGAAAACCATCATGCTTGGAGAAATTTTCAGTTTTGAGGTCCCAGGTGCCCCGTGGTCCAATTTTGGTGCCCGTGGTGCATATTCAGCCCATTGTGCATTTTTTGTGCGAAAATAAGACTTTTGGGCTTTGGTGCCCCGTGATCCCTAGTGCATTCTTATGCATAAAAAACCATAACGCTCGGACCACTTTTAAGTATTGTGGTCCAAGGTGCCCCGTGGTCCAATTTTGGTGCCCGTGGTGCATTTTCAGCCATTTGTGCAATTTTCGTGCAAAAATAAGACTTTTGGGTTTTGGAGCCCCGTGATCCCTGGTGCATTCTTATGCATAAAAAACAATATTTCTTGGAGCACTTTTCATTTTTGAGGTCCGTGGTTCCCCGTGGTCCAATTTTTGTGTCCGTGGTGCATTTTCGGCCATTTATGCAATTTTTGCGCGAAAATAAGACTTTTGGGTTTTGTTGCCCCGTGATCCCTGGAGCATTCATATGTATAAAAAACCATAATGCTTGGAACACTTTTCAGTTTTGATATCTGTGGTGCCTCATGGTCCAATTTTGGTGACGGTGATGCATTTTCGGCCATTTCTGAAATTTTCGTGCGACATTCAGACTTTTGGTTTTGGTGCCTCATGATCCCTGGTGCATTCTTATGCATAAAAAACGATAATGCTCTGAGCACTTTTAAGTTTTGAGGTCCCAGGTTCCCCGTGGTCCAATTTTGGTGCCTGTTGTGCATTTTTAGTTCCCTTGTGCAATTTTCGTGCGAAAATAAGACTTTTGGGTTTTGGTGCCCCGTGATCCCTGGTGCATTCTTATGCATAAAAAACCATAATGCTTGGAACACTTTTCAGTTCTGAGGTTTGTGGTGCCTCGTGGTCCAATTTTCGTGCCGGTAATGCATTTTCGGCCATTTGAGCAATTTTCGGGCGAAAATAAGACATTTTGGTTTTGGTGCCCCGTGATCCCTGGTGCATTCTAATGCATAGAAAACCATCATGCTTGGAGAAATTTTCAGTTTTGAGGTCCCAGGTGCCCCGTGGTCCAATTTTGGTGCCCGTGGTGCATATTCAGCCCATTGTGCATTTTTTGTGCGAAAATAAGACTTTTGGGCTTTGGTGCCCCGTGATCCCTAGTGCATTCTTATGCATAAAAAACCATAACGCTCGGACCACTTTTAAGTATTGTGGTCCAAGGTGCCCCGTGGTCCAATTTTGGTGCCCGTGGTGCATTTTCAGCCATTTGTGCAATTTTCGTGCAAAAATAAGACTTTTGGGTTTTGGAGCCCCGTGATCCCTGGTGCATTCTTATGCATAAAAAACAATATTTCTTGGAGCACTTTTCATTTTTGAGGTCCGTGGTTCCCCGTGGTCCAATTTTTGTGTCCGTGGTGCATTTTCGGCCATTTATGCAATTTTTGCGCGAAAATAAGACTTTTGGGTTTTGTTGCCCCGTGATCCTTGGAGCATTCATATGTATAAAAAACCATAATGCTTGGAACACTTTTCAGTTTTGATATCTGTGGTGCCTCATGGTCCAATTTTGGTGACGGTGGTGCATTTTCGGCCATTTCTGAAATTTTCGTGCGACATTCAGACTTTTGGTTTTGGTGCCTCATGATCCCTGGTGCATTCTTATGCATAAAAAACGATAATGCTCTGAGCACTTTTAAGTTTTGAGGTCCCAGGTTCCCCGTGGTCCAATTTTGGTGCCTGTTGTGCATTTTTAGTTCCCTTGTGCAATTTTCGTGCGAAAATAAGACTTTTGGGTTTTGGTGCCCCGTGATCCCTGGTGCATTCTTATGCATAAAAAACCATAATGCTTGGAACACTTTTCAGTTCTGAGGTTTGTGGTGCCTCGTGGTCCAATTTTCGTGCCGGTAATGCATTTTCGGCCATTTGAGCAATTTTCGGGCGAAAATAAGACATTTTGGTTTTGGTGCCCCGTGATCCCTGGTGCATTCTAATGCATAGAAAACCATCATGCTTGGAGAAATTTTCAGTTTTGAGGTCCCAGGTGCCCCGTGGTCCAATTTTGGTGCCCGTGGTGCATATTCAGCCCATTGTGCATTTTTTGTGCGAAAATAAGACTTTTGGGCTTTGGTGCCCCGTGATCCCTAGTGCATTCTTATGCATAAAAAACCATAACGCTCGGACCACTTTTAAGTATTGTGGTCCAAGGTGCCCCGTGGTCCAATTTTGGTGCCCGTGGTGCATTTTCAGCCATTTGTGCAATTTTCGTGCAAAAATAAGACTTTTGGGTTTTGGAGCCCCGTGATCCCTGGTGCATTCTTATGCATAAAAAACAATATTTCTTGGAGCACTTTTCATTTTTGAGGTCCGTGGTTCCCCGTGGTCCAATTTTTGTGTCCGTGGTGCATTTTCGGCCATTTATGCAATTTTTGCGCGAAAATAAGACTTTTGGGTTTTGTTGCCCCGTGATCCCTGGAGCATTCATATGTATAAAAAACCATAATGCTTGGAACACTTTTCAGTTTTGATATCTGTGGTGCCTCATGGTCCAATTTTGGTGACGGTGGTGCATTTTCGGCCATTTCTGAAATTTTCGTACGACATTCAGACTTTTGGTTTTGGTGCCTCATGATCCCTGGTGCATTCTTATGCATAAAAAACGATAATGCTCTGAGCACTTTTAAGTTTTGAGGTCCCAGGTTCCCCGTGGTCCAATTTTGGTGCCTGTTGTGCATTTTTAGTTCCCTTGTGCAATTTTCGTGCGAAAATAAGACTTTTGGGTTTTGGTGCCCCGTGATCCCTGGTGCATTCTTATGCATAAAAAACCATAATGCTTGGAACACTTTTCAGTTCTGAGGTTTGTGGTGCCTCGTGGTCCAATTTTCGTGCCGGTAATGCATTTTCGGCCATTTGAGCAATTTTCGGGCGAAAATAAGACATTTTGGTTTTGGTGCCCCGTGATCCCTGGTGCATTCTAATGCATAGAAAACCATCATGCTTGGAGAAATTTTCAGTTTTGAGGTCCCAGGTGCCCCGTGGTCCAATTTTGGTGCCCGTGGTGCATATTCAGCCCATTGTGCATTTTTTGTGCGAAAATAAGACTTTTGGGCTTTGGTGCCCCGTGATCCCTAGTGCATTCTTATGCATAAAAAACCATAACGCTCGGACCACTTTTAAGTATTGTGGTCCAAGGTGCCCCGTGGTCCAATTTTGGTGCCCGTGGTGCATTTTCAGCCATTTGTGCAATTTTCGTGCAAAAATAAGACTTTTGGGTTTTGGAGCCCCGTGATCCCTGGTGCATTCTTATGCATAAAAAACAATATTTCTTGGAGCACTTTTCATTTTTGAGGTCCGTGGTTCCCCGTGGTCCAATTTTTGTGTCCGTGGTGCATTTTCGGCCATTTATGCAATTTTTGCGCGAA
Organism: Pueraria montana var. lobata; assembly: GCA_026413185.1. Lineage (NCBI taxonomy): Eukaryota > Viridiplantae > Streptophyta > Magnoliopsida > Fabales > Fabaceae > Pueraria > Pueraria montana. The sequence continues at coordinate 71,809,081 of CM048646.1, read as the reverse complement.
AATAAGACTTTTGGGTTTTGTTGCCCCGTGATCCCTGGAGCATTCATATGTATAAAAAACCATAATGCTTGGAACACTTTTCAGTTTTGATATCTGTGGTGCCTCATGGTCCAATTTTGGTGACGGTGGTGCATTTTCGGCCATTTCTGAAATTTTCGTGCGACATTCAGACTTTTGGTTTTGGTGCCTCATGATCCCTGGTGCATTCTTATGCATAAAAAACGATAATGCTCTGAGCACTTTTAAGTTTTGAGGTCCCAGGTTCCCCGTGGTCCAATTTTGGTGCCTGTTGTGCATTTTTAGTTCCCTTGTGCAATTTTCGTGCGAAAATAAGACTTTTGGGTTTTGGTGCCCCGTGATCCCTGGTGCATTCTTATGCATAAAAAACCATAATGCTTGGAACACTTTTCAGTTCTGAGGTTTGTGGTGCCTCGTGGTCCAATTTTCGTGCCGGTAATGCATTTTCGGCCATTTGAGCAATTTTCGGGCGAAAATAAGACATTTTGGTTTTGGTGCCCCGTGATCCCTGGTGCATTCTAATGCATAGAAAACCATCATGCTTGGAGAAATTTTCAGTTTTGAGGTCCCAGGTGCCCCGTGGTCCAATTTTGGTGCCCGTGGTGCATATTCAGCCCATTGTGCATTTTTTGTGCGAAAATAAGACTTTTGGGCTTTGGTGCCCCGTGATCCCTAGTGCATTCTTATGCATAAAAAACCATAACGCTCGGACCACTTTTAAGTATTGTGGTCCAAGGTGCCCCGTGGTCCAATTTTGGTGCCCGTGGTGCATTTTCAGCCATTTGTGCAATTTTCGTGCAAAAATAAGACTTTTGGGTTTTGGAGCCCCGTGATCCCTGGTGCATTCTTATGCATAAAAAACAATATTTCTTGGAGCACTTTTCATTTTTGAGGTCCGTGGTTCCCCGTGGTCCAATTTTTGTGTCCGTGGTGCATTTTCGGCCATTTATGCAATTTTTGCGCGAAAATAAGACTTTTGGGTTTTGTTGCCCCGTGATCCCTGGAGCATTCATATGTATAAAAAACCATAATGCTTGGAACACTTTTCAGTTTTGATATCTGTGGTGCCTCATGGTCCAATTTTGGTGACGGTGGTGCATTTTCGGCCATTTCTGAAATTTTCGTGCGACATTCAGACTTTTGGTTTTGGTGCCTCATGATCCCTGGTGCATTCTTATGCATAAAAAACGATAATGCTCTGAGCACTTTTAAGTTTTGAGGTCCCAGGTTCCCCGTGGTCCAATTTTGGTGCCTGTTGTGCATTTTTAGTTCCCTTGTGCAATTTTCGTGCGAAAATAAGACTTTTGGGTTTTGGTGCCCCGTGATCCCTGGTGCATTCTTATGCATAAAAAACCATAATGCTTGGAACACTTTTCAGTTCTGAGGTTTGTGGTGCCTCGTGGTCCAATTTTCGTGCCGGTAATGCATTTTCGGCCATTTGAGCAATTTTCGGGCGAAAATAAGACATTTTGGTTTTGGTGCCCCGTGATCCCTGGTGCATTCTAATGCATAGAAAACCATCATGCTTGGAGAAATTTTCAGTTTTGAGGTCCCAGGTGCCCCGTGGTCCAATTTTGGTGCCCGTGGTGCATATTCAGCCCATTGTGCATTTTTTGTGCGAAAATAAGACTTTTGGGCTTTGGTGCCCCGTGATCCCTAGTGCATTCTTATGCATAAAAAACCATAACGCTCGGACCACTTTTAAGTATTGTGGTCCAAGGTGCCCCGTGGTCCAATTTTGGTGCCCGTGGTGCATTTTCAGCCATTTGTGCAATTTTCGTGCAAAAATAAGACTTTTGGGTTTTGGAGCCCCGTGATCCCTGGTGCATTCTTATGCATAAAAAACAATATTTCTTGGAGCACTTTTCATTTTTGAGGTCCGTGGTTCCCCGTGGTCCAATTTTTGTGTCCGTGGTGCATTTTCGGCCATTTATGCAATTTTTGCGCGAAAATAAGACTTTTGGGTTTTGTTGCCCCGTGATCCCTGGAGCATTCATATGTATAAAAAACCATAATGCTTGGAACACTTTTCAGTTTTGATATCTGTGGTGCCTCATGGTCCAATTTTGGTGACGGTGGTGCATTTTCGGCCATTTCTGAAATTTTCGTGCGACATTCAGACTTTTGGTTTTGGTGCCTCATGATCCCTGGTGCATTCTTATGCATAAAAAACGATAATGCTCTGAGCACTTTTAAGTTTTGAGGTCCCAGGTTCCCCGTGGTCCAATTTTGGTGCCTGTTGTGCATTTTTAGTTCCCTTGTGCAATTTTCGTGCGAAAATAAGACTTTTGGGTTTTGGTGCCCCGTGATCCCTGGTGCATTCTTATGCATAAAAAACCATAATGCTTGGAACACTTTTCAGTTCTGAGGTTTGTGGTGCCTCGTGGTCCAATTTTCGTGCCGGTAATGCATTTTCGGCCATTTGAGCAATTTTCGGGCGAAAATAAGACATTTTGGTTTTGGTGCCCCGTGATCCCTGGTGCATTCTAATGCATAGAAAACCATCATGCTTGGAGAAATTTTCAGTTTTGAGGTCCCAGGTGCCCCGTGGTCCAATTTTGGTGCCCGTGGTGCATATTCAGCCCATTGTGCATTTTTTGTGCGAAAATAAGACTTTTGGGTTTTGGTGCCCCGTGATCCCTAGTGCATTCTTATGCATAAAAAACCATAACGCTCGGACCACTTTTAAGTATTGTGGTCCAAGGTGCCCCGTGGTCCAATTTTGGTGCCCGTGGTGCATTTTCAGCCATTTGTGCAATTTTCGTGCAAAAATAAGACTTTTGGGTTTTGGAGCCCCGTGATCCCTGGTGCATTCTTATGCATAAAAAACAATATTTCTTGGAGCACTTTTCATTTTTGAGGTCCGTGGTTCCCCGTGGTCCAATTTTTGTGTCCGTGGTGCATTTTCGGCCATTTATGCAATTTTTGCGCGAAAATAAGACTTTTGGGTTTTGTTGCCCCGTGATCCCTGGAGCATTCATATGTATAAAAAACCATAATGCTTGGAACACTTTTCAGTTTTGATATCTGTGGTGCCTCATGGTCCAATTTTGGTGACGGTGGTGCATTTTCGGCCATTTCTGAAATTTTCGTGCGACATTCAGACTTTTGGTTTTGGTGCCTCATGATCCCTGGTGCATTCTTATGCATAAAAAACGATAATGCTCTGAGCACTTTTAAGTTTTGAGGTCCCAGGTTCCCCGTGGTCCAATTTTGGTGCCTGTTGTGCATTTTTAGTTCCCTTGTGCAATTTTCGTGCGAAAATAAGACTTTTGGGTTTTGGTGCCCCGTGATCCCTGGTGCATTCTTATGCATAAAAAACCATAATGCTTGGAACACTTTTCAGTTCTGAGGTTTGTGGTGCCTCGTGGTCCAATTTTCGTGCCGGTAATGCATTTTCGGCCATTTGAGCAATTTTCGGGCGAAAATAAGACATTTTGGTTTTGGTGCCCCGTGATCCCTGGTGCATTCTAATGCATAGAAAACCATCATGCTTGGAGAAATTTTCAGTTTTGAGGTCCCAGGTGCCCCGTGGTCCAATTTTGGTGCCCGTGGTGCATATTCAGCCCATTGTGCATTTTTTGTGCGAAAATAAGACTTTTGGGTTTTGGTGCCCCGTGATCCCTAGTGCATTCTTATGCATAAAAAACCATAACGCTCGGACCACTTTTAAGTATTGTGGTCCAAGGTGCCCCGTGGTCCAATTTTGGTGCCCGTGGTGCATTTTCAGCCATTTGTGCAATTTTCGTGCAAAAATAAGACTTTTGGGTTTTGGAGCCCCGTGATCCCTGGTGCATTCTTATGCATAAAAAACAATATTTCTTGGAGCACTTTTCATTTTTGAGGTCCGTGGTTCCCCGTGGTCCAATTTTTGTGTCCGTGGTGCATTTTCGGCCATTTATGCAATTTTTGCGCGAAAATAAGACTTTTGGGTTTTGTTGCCCCGTGATCCCTGGAGCATTCATATGTATAAAAAACCATAATGCTTGGAACACTTTTCAGTTTTGATATCTGTGGTGCCTCATGGTCCAATTTTGGTGACGGTGGTGCATTTTCGGCCATTTCTGAAATTTTCGTGCGACATTCAGACTTTTGGTTTTGGTGCCTCATGATCCCTGGTGCATTCTTATGCATAAAAAACGATAATGCTCTGAGCACTTTTAAGTTTTGAGGTCCCAGGTTCCCCGTGGTCCAATTTTGGTGCCTGTTGTGCATTTTTAGTTCCCTTGTGCAATTTTCGTGCGAAAATAAGACTTTTGGGTTTTGGTGCCCCGTGATCCCTGGTGCATTCTTATGCATAAAAAACCATAATGCTTGGAACACTTTTCAGTTCTGAGGTTTGTGGTGCCTCGTGGTCCAATTTTCGTGCCGGTAATGCATTTTCGGCCATTTGAGCAATTTTCGGGCGAAAATAAGACATTTTGGTTTTGGTGCCCCGTGATCCCTGGTGCATTCTAATGCATAGAAAACCATCATGCTTGGAGAAATTTTCAGTTTTGAGGTCCCAGGTGCCCCGTGGTCCAATTTTGGTGCCCGTGGTGCATATTCAGCCCATTGTGCATTTTTTGTGCGAAAATAAGACTTTTGGGTTTTGGTGCCCCGTGATCCCTAGTGCATTCTTATGCATAAAAAACCATAACGCTCGGACCACTTTTAAGTATTGTGGTCCAAGGTGCCCCGTGGTCCAATTTTGGTGCCCGTGGTGCATTTTCAGCCATTTGTGCAATTTTCGTGCAAAAATAAGACTTTTGGGTTTTGGAGCCCCGTGATCCCTGGTGCATTCTTATGCATAAAAAACAATATTTCTTGGAGCACTTTTCATTTTTGAGGTCCGTGGTTCCCCGTGGTCCAATTTTTGTGTCCGTGGTGCATTTTCGGCCATTTATGCAATTTTTGCGCGAAAATAAGACTTTTGGGTTTTGTTGCCCCGTGATCCCTGGAGCATTCATATGTATAAAAAACCATAATGCTTGGAACACTTTTCAGTTTTGATATCTGTGGTGCCTCATGGTCCAATTTTGGTGACGGTGGTGCATTTTCGGCCATTTCTGAAATTTTCGTGCGACATTCAGACTTTTGGTTTTGGTGCCTCATGATCCCTGGTGCATTCTTATGCATAAAAAACGATAATGCTCTGAGCACTTTTAAGTTTTGAGGTCCCAGGTTCCCCGTGGTCCAATTTTGGTGCCTGTTGTGCATTTTTAGTTCCCTTGTGCAATTTTCGTGCGAAAATAAGACTTTTGGGTTTTGGTGCCCCGTGATCCCTGGTGCATTCTTATGCATAAAAAACCATAATGCTTGGAACACTTTTCAGTTCTGAGGTTTGTGGTGCCTCGTGGTCCAATTTTCGTGCCGGTAATGCATTTTCGGCCATTTGAGCAATTTTCGGGCGAAAATAAGACATTTTGGTTTTGGTGCCCCGTGATCCCTGGTGCATTCTAATGCATAGAAAACCATCATGCTTGGAGAAATTTTCAGTTTTGAGGTCCCAGGTGCCCCGTGGTCCAATTTTGGTGCCCGTGGTGCATATTCAGCCCATTGTGCATTTTTTGTGCGAAAATAAGACTTTTGGGTTTTGGTGCCCCGTGATCCCTAGTGCATTCTTATGCATAAAAAACCATAACGCTCGGACCACTTTTAAGTATTGTGGTCCAAGGTGCCCCGTGGTCCAATTTTGGTGCCCGTGGTGCATTTTCAGCCATTTGTGCAATTTTCGTGCAAAAATAAGACTTTTGGGTTTTGGAGCCCCGTGATCCCTGGTGCATTCTTATGCATAAAAAACAATATTTCTTGGAGCACTTTTCATTTTTGAGGTCCGTGGTTCCCCGTGGTCCAATTTTTGTGTCCGTGGTGCATTTTCGGCCATTTATGCAATTTTTGCGCGAAAATAAGACTTTTGGGTTTTGTTGCCCCGTGATCCCTGGAGCATTCATATGTATAAAAAACCATAATGCTTGGAACACTTTTCAGTTTTGATATCTGTGGTGCCTCATGGTCCAATTTTGGTGACGGTGGTGCATTTTCGGCCATTTCTGAAATTTTCGTGCGACATTCAGACTTTTGGTTTTGGTGCCTCATGATCCCTGGTGCATTCTTATGCATAAAAAACGATAATGCTCTGAGCACTTTTAAGTTTTGAGGTCCCAGGTTCCCCGTGGTCCAATTTTGGTGCCTGTTGTGCATTTTTAGTTCCCTTGTGCAATTTTCGTGCGAAAATAAGACTTTTGGGTTTTGGTGCCCCGTGATCCCTGGTGCATTCTTATGCATAAAAAACCATAATGCTTGGAACACTTTTCAGTTCTGAGGTTTGTGGTGCCTCGTGGTCCAATTTTCGTGCCGGTAATGCATTTTCGGCCATTTGAGCAATTTTCGGGCGAAAATAAGACATTTTGGTTTTGGTGCCCCGTGATCCCTGGTGCATTCTAATGCATAGAAAACCATCATGCTTGGAGAAATTTTCAGTTTTGAGGTCCCAGGTGCCCCGTGGTCCAATTTTGGTGCCCGTGGTGCATATTCAGCCCATTGTGCATTTTTTGTGCGAAAATAAGACTTTTGGGTTTTGGTGCCCCGTGATCCCTAGTGCATTCTTATGCATAAAAAACCATAACGCTCGGACCACTTTTAAGTATTGTGGTCCAAGGTGCCCCGTGGTCCAATTTTGGTGCCCGTGGTGCATTTTCAGCCATTTGTGCAATTTTCGTGCAAAAATAAGACTTTTGGGTTTTGGAGCCCCGTGATCCCTGGTGCATTCTTATGCATAAAAAACAATATTTCTTGGAGCACTTTTCATTTTTGAGGTCCGTGGTTCCCCGTGGTCCAATTTTTGTGTCCGTGGTGCATTTTCGGCCATTTATGCAATTTTTGCGCGAAAATAAGACTTTTGGGTTTTGTTGCCCCGTGATCCCTGGAGCATTCATATGTATAAAAAACCATAATGCTTGGAACACTTTTCAGTTTTGATATCTGTGGTGCCTCATGGTCCAATTTTGGTGACGGTGGTGCATTTTCGGCCATTTCTGAAATTTTCGTGCGACATTCAGACTTTTGGTTTTGGTGCCTCATGATCCCTGGTGCATTCTTATGCATAAAAAACGATAATGCTCTGAGCACTTTTAAGTTTTGAGGTCCCAGGTTCCCCGTGGTCCAATTTTGGTGCCTGTTGTGCATTTTTAGTTCCCTTGTGCAATTTTCGTGCGAAAATAAGACTTTTGGGTTTTGGTGCCCCGTGATCCCTGGTGCATTCTTATGCATAAAAAACCATAATGCTTGGAACACTTTTCAGTTCTGAGGTTTGTGGTGCCTCGTGGTCCAATTTTCGTGCCGGTAATGCATTTTCGGCCATTTGAGCAATTTTCGGGCGAAAATAAGACATTTTGGTTTTGGTGCCCCGTGATCCCTGGTGCATTCTAATGCATAGAAAACCATCATGCTTGGAGAAATTTTCAGTTTTGAGGTCCCAGGTGCCCCGTGGTCCAATTTTGGTGCCCGTGGTGCATATTCAGCCCATTGTGCATTTTTTGTGCGAAAATAAGACTTTTGGGTTTTGGTGCCCCGTGATCCCTAGTGCATTCTTATGCATAAAAAACCATAACGCTCGGACCACTTTTAAGTATTGTGGTCCAAGGTGCCCCGTGGTCCAATTTTGGTGCCCGTGGTGCATTTTCAGCCATTTGTGCAATTTTCGTGCAAAAATAAGACTTTTGGGTTTTGGAGCCCCGTGATCCCTGGTGCATTCTTATGCATAAAAAACAATATTTCTTGGAGCACTTTTCATTTTTGAGGTCCGTGGTTCCCCGTGGTCCAATTTTTGTGTCCGTGGTGCATTTTCGGCCATTTATGCAATTTTTGCGCGAAAATAAGACTTTTGGGTTTTGTTGCCCCGTGATCCTTGGAGCATTCATATGTATAAAAAACCATAATGCTTGGAACACTTTTCAGTTTTGATATCTGTGGTGCCTCATGGTCCAATTTTGGTGACGGTGGTGCATTTTCGGCCATTTCTGAAATTTTCGTGCGACATTCAGACTTTTGGTTTTGGTGCCTCATGATCCCTGGTGCATTCTTATGCATAAAAAACGATAATGCTCTGAGCACTTTTAAGTTTTGAGGTCCCAGGTTCCCCGTGGTCCAATTTTGGTGCCTGTTGTGCAGTTTTAGTTCCCTTGTGCAATTTTCGTGCGAAAATAAGACTTTTGGGTTTTGGTGCCCCGTGATCCCTGGTGCATTCTTATGCATAAAAAACCATAATGCTTGGAACACTTTTCAGTTCTGAGGTTTGTGGTGCCTCGTGGTCCAATTTTCGTGCCGGTAATGCATTTTCGGCCATTTGAGCAATTTTCGGGCGAAAATAAGACATTTTGGTTTTGGTGCCCCGTGATCCCTGGTGCATTCTAATGCATAGAAAACCATCATGCTTGGAGAAATTTTCAGTTTTGAGGTCCCAGGTGCCCCGTGGTCCAATTTTGGTGCCCGTGGTGCATATTCAGCCCATTGTGCATTTTTTGTGCGAAAATAAGACTTTTGGGTTTTGGTGCCCCGTGATCCCTAGTGCATTCTTATGCATAAAAAACCATAACGCTCGGACCACTTTTAAGTATTGTGGTCCAAGGTGCCCCGTGGTCCAATTTTGGTGCCCGTGGTGCATTTTCAGCCATTTGTGCAATTTTCGTGCAAAAATAAGACTTTTGGGTTTTGGAGCCCCGTGATCCCTGGTGCATTCTTATGCATAAAAAACAATATTTCTTGGAGCACTTTTCATTTTTGAGGTCCGTGGTTCCCCGTGGTCCAATTTTTGTGTCCGTGGTGCATTTTCGGCCATTTATGCAATTTTTGCGCGAAAATAAGACTTTTGGGTTTTGTTGCCCCGTGATCCCTGGAGCATTCATATGTATAAAAAACCATAATGCTTGGAACACTTTTCAGTTTTGATATCTGTGGTGCCTCATGGTCCAATTTTGGTGACGGTGGTGCATTTTCGGCCATTTCTGAAATTTTCGTGCGACATTCAGACTTTTGGTTTTGGTGCCTCATGATCCCTGGTGCATTCTTATGCATAAAAAACGATAATGCTCTGAGCACTTTTAAGTTTTGAGGTCCCAGGTTCCCCGTGGTCCAATTTTGGTGCCTGTTGTGCATTTTTAGTTCCCTTGTGCAATTTTCGTGCGAAAATAAGACTTTTGGGTTTTGGTGCCCCGTGATCCCTGGTGCATTCTTATGCATAAAAAACCATAATGCTTGGAACACTTTTCAGTTCTGAGGTTTGTGGTTCCTCGTGGTCCAATTTTCGTGCCGGTAATGCATTTTCGGCCATTTGAGCAATTTTCGGGCGAAAATAAGACATTTTGGTTTTGGTGCCCCGTGATCCCTGGTGCATTCTAATGCATAGAAAACCATCATGCTTGGAGAAATTTTCAGTTTTGAGGTCCCAGGTGCCCCGTGGTCCAATTTTGGTGCCCGTGGTGCATATTCAGCCCATTGTGCATTTTTTGTGCGAAAATAAGACTTTTGGGTTTTGGTGCCCCGTGATCCCTAGTGCATTCTTATGCATAAAAAACCATAACGCTCGGACCACTTTTAAGTATTGTGGTCCAAGGTGCCCCGTGGTCCAATTTTGGTGCCCGTGGTGCATTTTCAGCCATTTGTGCAATTTTCGTGCAAAAATAAGACTTTTGGGTTTTGGAGCCCCGTGATCCCTGGTGCATTCTTATGCATAAAAAACAATATTTCTTGGAGCACTTTTCATTTTTGAGGTCCGTGGTTCCCCGTGGTCCAATTTTTGTGTCCGTGGTGCATTTTCGGCCATTTATGCAATTTTTGCGCGAAAATAAGACTTTTGGGTTTTGTTGCCCCGTGATCCCTGGAGCATTCATATGTATAAAAAACCATAATGCTTGGAACACTTTTCAGTTTTGATATCTGTGGTGCCTCATGGTCCAATTTTGGTGACGGTGGTGCATTTTCGGCCATTTCTGAAATTTTCGTGCGACATTCAGACTTTTGGTTTTGGTGCCTCATGATCCCTGGTGCATTCTTATGCATAAAAAACGATAATGCTCTGAGCACTTTTAAGTTTTGAGGTCCCAGGTTCCCCGTGGTCCAATTTTGGTGCCTGTTGTGCATTTTTAGTTCCCTTGTGCAATTTTCGTGCGAAAATAAGACTTTTGGGTTTTGGTGCCCCGTGATCCCTGGTGCATTCTTATGCATAAAAAACCATAATGCTTGGAACACTTTTCAGTTCTGAGGTTTGTGGTGCCTCGTGGTCCAATTTTCGTGCCGGTAATGCATTTTCGGCCATTTGAGCAATTTTCGGGCGAAAATAAGACATTTTGGTTTTGGTGCCCCGTGATCCCTGGTGCATTCTAATGCATAGAAAACCATCATGCTTGGAGAAATTTTCAGTTTTGAGGTCCCAGGTGCCCCGTGGTCCAATTTTGGTGCCCGTGGTGCATATTCAGCCCATTGTGCATTTTTTGTGCGAAAATAAGACTTTTGGGTTTTGGTGCCCCGTGATCCCTAGTGCATTCTTATGCATAAAAAACCATAACGCTCGGACCACTTTTAAGTATTGTGGTCCAAGGTGCCCCGTGGTCCAATTTTGGTGCCCGTGGTGCATTTTCAGCCATTTGTGCAATTTTCGTGCAAAAATAAGACTTTTGGGTTTTGGAGCCCCGTGATCCCTGGTGCATTCTTATGCATAAAAAACAATATTTCTTGGAGCACTTTTCATTTTTGAGGTCCGTGGTTCCCCGTGGTCCAATTTTTGTGTCCGTGGTGCATTTTCGGCCATTTATGCAATTTTTGCGCGAAAATAAGACTTTTGGGTTTTGTTGCCCCGTGATCCCTGGAGCATTCATATGTATAAAAAACCATAATGCTTGGAACACTTTTCAGTTTTGATATCTGTGGTGCCTCATGGTCCAATTTTGGTGACGGTGGTGCATTTTCGGCCATTTCTGAAATTTTCGTGCGACATTCAGACTTTTGGTTTTGGTGCCTCATGATCCCTGGTGCATTCTTATGCATAAAAAACGATAATGCTCTGAGCACTTTTAAGTTTTGAGGTCCCAGGTTCCCCGTGGTCCAATTTTGGTGCCTGTTGTGCATTTTTAGTTCCCTTGTGCAATTTTCGTGCGAAAATAAGACTTTTGGGTTTTGGTGCCCCGTGATCCCTGGTGCATTCTTATGCATAAAAAACCATAATGCTTGGAACACTTTTCAGTTCTGAGGTTTGTGGTGCCTCGTGGTCCAATTTTCGTGCCGGTAATGCATTTTCGGCCATTTGAGCAATTTTCGGGCGAAAATAAGACATTTTGGTTTTGGTGCCCCGTGATCCCTGGTGCATTCTAATGCATAGAAAACCATCATGCTTGGAGAAATTTTCAGTTTTGAGGTCCCAGGTGCCCCGTGGTCCAATTTTGGTGCCCGTGGTGCATATTCAGCCCATTGTGCATTTTTTGTGCGAAAATAAGACTTTTGGGTTTTGGTGCCCCGTGATCCCTAGTGCATTCTTATGCATAAAAAACCATAACGCTCGGACCACTTTTAAGTATTGTGGTCCAAGGTGCCCCGTGGTCCAATTTTGGTGCCCGTGGTGCATTTTCAGCCATTTGTGCAATTTTCGTGCAAAAATAAGACTTTTGGGTTTTGGAGCCCCGTGATCCCTGGTGCATTCTTATGCATAAAAAACAATATTTCTTGGAGCACTTTTCATTTTTGAGGTCCGTGGTTCCCCGTGGTCCAATTTTTGTGTCCGTGGTGCATTTTCGGCCATTTATGCAATTTTTGCGCGAAAATAAGACTTTTGGGTTTTGTTGCCCCGTGATCCCTGGAGCATTCATATGTATAAAAAACCATAATGCTTGGAACACTTTTCAGTTTTGATATCTGTGGTGCCTCATGGTCCAATTTTGGTGACGGTGGTGCATTTTCGGCCATTTCTGAAATTTTCGTGCGACATTCAGACTTTTGGTTTTGGTGCCTCATGATCCCTGGTGCATTCTTATGCATAAAAAACGATAATGCTCTGAGCACTTTTAAGTTTTGAGGTCCCAGGTTCCCCGTGGTCCAATTTTGGTGCCTGTTGTGCATTTTTAGTTCCCTTGTGCAATTTTCGTGCGAAAATAAGACTTTTGGGTTTTGGTGCCCCGTGATCCCTGGTGCATTCTTATGCATAAAAAACCATAATGCTTGGAACACTTTTCAGTTCTGAGGTTTGTGGTGCCTCGTGGTCCAATTTTCGTGCCGGTAATGCATTTTCGGCCATTTGAGCAATTTTCGGGCGAAAATAAGACATTTTGGTTTTGGTGCCCCGTGATCCCTGGTGCATTCTAATGCATAGAAAACCATCATGCTTGGAGAAATTTTCAGTTTTGAGGTCCCAGGTGCCCCGTGGTCCAATTTTGGTGCCCGTGGTGCATATTCAGCCCATTGTGCATTTTTTGTGCGAAAATAAGACTTTTGGGTTTTGGTGCCCCGTGATCCCTAGTGCATTCTTATGCATAAAAAACCATAACGCTCGGACCACTTTTAAGTATTGTGGTCCAAGGTGCCCCGTGGTCCAATTTTGGTGCCCGTGGTGCATTTTCAGCCATTTGTGCAATTTTCGTGCAAAAATAAGACTTTTGGGTTTTGGAGCCCCGTGATCCCTGGTGCATTCTTATGCATAAAAAACAATATTTCTTGGAGCACTTTTCATTTTTGAGGTCCGTGGTTCCCCGTGGTCCAATTTTTGTGTCCGTGGTGCATTTTCGGCCATTTATGCAATTTTTGCGCGAAAATAAGACTTTTGGGTTTTGTTGCCCCGTGATCCCTGGAGCATTCATATGTATAAAAAACCATAATGCTTGGAACACTTTTCAGTTTTGATATCTGTGGTGCCTCATGGTCCAATTTTGGTGACGGTGGTGCATTTTCGGCCATTTCTGAAATTTTCGTGCGACATTCAGACTTTTGGTTTTGGTGCCTCATGATCCCTGGTGCATTCTTATGCATAAAAAACGATAATGCTCTGAGCACTTTTAAGTTTTGAGGTCCCAGGTTCCCCGTGGTCCAATTTTGGTGCCTGTTGTGCATTTTTAGTTCCCTTGTGCAATTTTCGTGCGAAAATAAGACTTTTGGGTTTTGGTGCCCCGTGATCCCTGGTGCATTCTTATGCATAAAAAACCATAATGCTTGGAACACTTTTCAGTTCTGAGGTTTGTGGTGCCTCGTGGTCCAATTTTCGTGCCGGTAATGCATTTTCGGCCATTTGAGCAATTTTCGGGCGAAAATAAGACATTTTGGTTTTGGTGCCCCGTGATCCCTGGTGCATTCTAATGCATAGAAAACCATCATGCTTGGAGAAATTTTCAGTTTTGAGGTCCCAGGTGCCCCGTGGTCCAATTTTGGTGCCCGTGGTGCATATTCAGCCCATTGTGCATTTTTTGTGCGAAAATAAGACTTTTGGGTTTTGGTGCCCCGTGATCCCTAGTGCATTCTTATGCATAAAAAACCATAACGCTCGGACCACTTTTAAGTATTGTGGTCCAAGGTGCCCCGTGGTCCAATTTTGGTGCCCGTGGTGCATTTTCAGCCATTTGTGCAATTTTCGTGCAAAAATAAGACTTTTGGGTTTTGGAGCCCCGTGATCCCTGGTGCATTCTTATGCATAAAAAACAATATTTCTTGGAGCACTTTTCATTTTTGAGGTCCGTGGTTCCCCGTGGTCCAATTTTTGTGTCCGTGGTGCATTTTCGGCCATTTATGCAATTTTTGCGCGAAAATAAGACTTTTGGGTTTTGTTGCCCCGTGATCCCTGGAGCATTCATATGTATAAAAAACCATAATGCTTGGAACACTTTTCAGTTTTGATATCTGTGGTGCCTCATGGTCCAATTTTGGTGACGGTGGTGCATTTTCGGCCATTTCTGAAATTTTCGTGCGACATTCAGACTTTTGGTTTTGGTGCCTCATGATCCCTGGTGCATTCTTATGCATAAAAAACGATAATGCTCTGAGCACTTTTAAGTTTTGAGGTCCCAGGTTCCCCGTGGTCCAATTTTGGTGCCTGTTGTGCATTTTTAGTTCCCTTGTGCAATTTTCGTGCGAAAATAAGACTTTTGGGTTTTGGTGCCCCGTGATCCCTGGTGCATTCTTATGCATAAAAAACCATAATGCTTGGAACACTTTTCAGTTCTGAGGTTTGTGGTGCCTCGTGGTCCAATTTTCGTGCCGGTAATGCATTTTCGGCCATTTGAGCAATTTTCGGGCGAAAATAAGACATTTTGGTTTTGGTGCCCCGTGATCCCTGGTGCATTCTAATGCATAGAAAACCATCATGCTTGGAGAAATTTTCAGTTTTGAGGTCCCAGGTGCCCCGTGGTCCAATTTTGGTGCCCGTGGTGCATATTCAGCCCATTGTGCATTTTTTGTGCGAAAATAAGACTTTTGGGTTTTGGTGCCCCGTGATCCCTAGTGCATTCTTATGCATAAAAAACCATAACGCTCGGACCACTTTTAAGTATTGTGGTCCAAGGTGCCCCGTGGTCCAATTTTGGTGCCCGTGGTGCATTTTCAGCCATTTGTGCAATTTTCGTGCAAAAATAAGACTTTTGGGTTTTGGAGCCCCGTGATCCCTGGTGCATTCTTATGCATAAAAAACAATATTTCTTGGAGCACTTTTCATTTTTGAGGTCCGTGGTTCCCCGTGGTCCAATTTTTGTGTCCGTGGTGCATTTTCGGCCATTTATGCAATTTTTGCGCGAAAATAAGACTTTTGGGTTTTGTTGCCCCGTGATCCCTGGAGCATTCATATGTATAAAAAACCATAATGCTTGGAACACTTTTCAGTTTTGATATCTGTGGTGCCTCATGGTCCAATTTTGGTGACGGTGGTGCATTTTCGGCCATTTCTGAAATTTTCGTGCGACATTCAGACTTTTGGTTTTGGTGCCTCATGATCCCTGGTGCATTCTTATGCATAAAAAACGATAATGCTCTGAGCACTTTTAAGTTTTGAGGTCCCAGGTTCCCCGTGGTCCAATTTTGGTGCCTGTTGTGCATTTTTAGTTCCCTTGTGCAATTTTCGTGCGAAAATAAGACTTTTGGGTTTTGGTGCCCCGTGATCCCTGGTGCATTCTTATGCATAAAAAACCATAATGCTTGGAACACTTTTCAGTTCTGAGGTTTGTGGTGCCTCGTGGTCCAATTTTCGTGCCGGTAATGCATTTTCGGCCATTTGAGCAATTTTCGGGCGAAAATAAGACATTTTGGTTTTGGTGCCCCGTGATCCCTGGTGCATTCTAATGCATAGAAAACCATCATGCTTGGAGAAATTTTCAGTTTTGAGGTCCCAGGTGCCCCGTGGTCCAATTTTGGTGCCCGTGGTGCATATTCAGCCCATTGTGCATTTTTTGTGCGAAAATAAGACTTTTGGGTTTTGGTGCCCCGTGATCCCTAGTGCATTCTTATGCATAAAAAACCATAACGCTCGGACCACTTTTAAGTATTGTGGTCCAAGGTGCCCCGTGGTCCAATTTTGGTGCCCGTGGTGCATTTTCAGCCATTTGTGCAATTTTCGTGCAAAAATAAGACTTTTGGGTTTTGGAGCCCCGTGATCCCTGGTGCATTCTTATGCATAAAAAACAATATTTCTTGGAGCACTTTTCATTTTTGAGGTCCGTGGTTCCCCGTGGTCCAATTTTTGTGTCCGTGGTGCATTTTCGGCCATTTATGCAATTTTTGCGCGAAAATAAGACTTTTGGGTTTTGTTGCCCCGTGATCCCTGGAGCATTCATATGTATAAAAAACCATAATGCTTGGAACACTTTTCAGTTTTGATATCTGTGGTGCCTCATGGTCCAATTTTGGTGACGGTGGTGCATTTTCGGCCATTTCTGAAATTTTCGTGCGACATTCAGACTTTTGGTTTTGGTGCCTCATGATCCCTGGTGCATTCTTATGCATAAAAAACGATAATGCTCTGAGCACTTTTAAGTTTTGAGGTCCCAGGTTCCCCGTGGTCCAATTTTGGTGCCTGTTGTGCATTTTTAGTTCCCTTGTGCAATTTTCGTGCGAAAATAAGACTTTTGGGTTTTGGTGCCCCGTGATCCCTGGTGCATTCTTATGCATAAAAAACCATAATGCTTGGAACACTTTTCAGTTCTGAGGTTTGTGGTGCCTCGTGGTCCAATTTTCGTGCCGGTAATGCATTTTCGGCCATTTGAGCAATTTTCGGGCGAAAATAAGACATTTTGGTTTTGGTGCCCCGTGATCCCTGGTGCATTCTAATGCATAGAAAACCATCATGCTTGGAGAAATTTTCAGTTTTGAGGTCCCAGGTGCCCCGTGGTCCAATTTTGGTGCCCGTGGTGCATATTCAGCCCATTGTGCATTTTTTGTGCGAAAATAAGACTTTTGGGTTTTGGTGCCCCGTGATCCCTAGTGCATTCTTATGCATAAAAAACCATAACGCTCGGACCACTTTTAAGTATTGTGGTCCAAGGTGCCCCGTGGTCCAATTTTGGTGCCCGTGGTGCATTTTCAGCCATTTGTGCAATTTTCGTGCAAAAATAAGACTTTTGGGTTTTGGAGCCCCGTGATCCCTGGTGCATTCTTATGCATAAAAAACAATATTTCTTGGAGCACTTTTCATTTTTGAGGTCCGTGGTTCCCCGTGGTCCAATTTTTGTGTCCGTGGTGCATTTTCGGCCATTTATGCAATTTTTGCGCGAAAATAAGACTTTTGGGTTTTGTTGCCCCGTGATCCCTGGAGCATTCATATGTATAAAAAACCATAATGCTTGGAACACTTTTCAGTTTTGATATCTGTGGTGCCTCATGGTCCAATTTTGGTGACGGTGGTGCATTTTCGGCCATTTCTGAAATTTTCGTGCGACATTCAGACTTTTGGTTTTGGTGCCTCATGATCCCTGGTGCATTCTTATGCATAAAAAACGATAATGCTCTGAGCACTTTTAAGTTTTGAGGTCCCAGGTTCCCCGTGGTCCAATTTTGGTGCCTGTTGTGCATTTTTAGTTCCCTTGTGCAATTTTCGTGCGAAAATAAGACTTTTGGGTTTTGGTGCCCCGTGATCCCTGGTGCATTCTTATGCATAAAAAACCATAATGCTTGGAACACTTTTCAGTTCTGAGGTTTGTGGTGCCTCGTGGTCCAATTTTCGTGCCGGTAATGCATTTTCGGCCATTTGAGCAATTTTCGGGCGAAAATAAGACATTTTGGTTTTGGTGCCCCGTGATCCCTGGTGCATTCTAATGCATAGAAAACCATCATGCTTGGAGAAATTTTCAGTTTTGAGGTCCCAGGTGCCCCGTGGTCCAATTTTGGTGCCCGTGGTGCATATTCAGCCCATTGTGCATTTTTTGTGCGAAAATAAGACTTTTGGGTTTTGGTGCCCCGTGATCCCTAGTGCATTCTTATGCATAAAAAACCATAACGCTCGGACCACTTTTAAGTATTGTGGTCCAAGGTGCCCCGTGGTCCAATTTTGGTGCCCGTGGTGCATTTTCAGCCATTTGTGCAATTTTCGTGCAAAAATAAGACTTTTGGGTTTTGGAGCCCCGTGATCCCTGGTGCATTCTTATGCATAAAAAACAATATTTCTTGGAGCACTTTTCATTTTTGAGGTCCGTGGTTCCCCGTGGTCCAATTTTTGTGTCCGTGGTGCATTTTCGGCCATTTATGCAATTTTTGCGCGAAAATAAGACTTTTGGGTTTTGTTGCCCCGTGATCCCTGGAGCATTCATATGTATAAAAAACCATAATGCTTGGAACACTTTTCAGTTTTGATATCTGTGGTGCCTCATGGTCCAATTTTGGTGACGGTGGTGCATTTTCGGCCATTTCTGAAATTTTCGTGCGACATTCAGACTTTTGGTTTTGGTGCCTCATGATCCCTGGTGCATTCTTATGCATAAAAAACGATAATGCTCTGAGCACTTTTAAGTTTTGAGGTCCCAGGTTCCCCGTGGTCCAATTTTGGTGCCTGTTGTGCATTTTTAGTTCCCTTGTGCAATTTTCGTGCGAAAATAAGACTTTTGGGTTTTGGTGCCCCGTGATCCCTGGTGCATTCTTATGCATAAAAAACCATAATGCTTGGAACACTTTTCAGTTCTGAGGTTTGTGGTGCCTCGTGGTCCAATTTTCGTGCCGGTAATGCATTTTCGGCCATTTGAGCAATTTTCGGGCGAAAATAAGACATTTTGGTTTTGGTGCCCCGTGATCCCTGGTGCATTCTAATGCATAGAAAACCATCATGCTTGGAGAAATTTTCAGTTTTGAGGTCCCAGGTGCCCCGTGGTCCAATTTTGGTGCCCGTGGTGCATATTCAGCCCATTGTGCATTTTTTGTGCGAAAATAAGACTTTTGGGTTTTGGTGCCCCGTGATCCCTAGTGCATTCTTATGCATAAAAAACCATAACGCTCGGACCACTTTTAAGTATTGTGGTCCAAGGTGCCCCGTGGTCCAATTTTGGTGCCCGTGGTGCATTTTCAGCCATTTGTGCAATTTTCGTGCAAAAATAAGACTTTTGGGTTTTGGAGCCCCGTGATCCCTGGTGCATTCTTATGCATAAAAAACAATATTTCTTGGAGCACTTTTCATTTTTGAGGTCCGTGGTTCCCCGTGGTCCAATTTTTGTGTCCGTGGTGCATTTTCGGCCATTTATGCAATTTTTGCGCGAAAATAAGACTTTTGGGTTTTGTTGCCCCGTGATCCCTGGAGCATTCATATGTATAAAAAACCATAATGCTTGGAACACTTTTCAGTTTTGATATCTGTGGTGCCTCATGGTCCAATTTTGGTGACGGTGGTGCATTTTCGGCCATTTCTGAAATTTTCGTGCGACATTCAGACTTTTGGTTTTGGTGCCTCATGATCCCTGGTGCATTCTTATGCATAAAAAACGATAATGCTCTGAGCACTTTTAAGTTTTGAGGTCCCAGGTTCCCCGTGGTCCAATTTTGGTGCCTGTTGTGCATTTTTAGTTCCCTTGTGCAATTTTCGTGCGAAAATAAGACTTTTGGGTTTTGGTGCCCCGTGATCCCTGGTGCATTCTTATGCATAAAAAACCATAATGCTTGGAACACTTTTCAGTTCTGAGGTTTGTGGTGCCTCGTGGTCCAATTTTCGTGCCGGTAATGCATTTTCGGCCATTTGAGCAATTTTCGGGCGAAAATAAGACATTTTGGTTTTGGTGCCCCGTGATCCCTGGTGCATTCTAATGCATAGAAAACCATCATGCTTGGAGAAATTTTCAGTTTTGAGGTCCCAGGTGCCCCGTGGTCCAATTTTGGTGCCCGTGGTGCATATTCAGCCCATTGTGCATTTTTTGTGCGAAAATAAGACTTTTGGGTTTTGGTGCCCCGTGATCCCTAGTGCATTCTTATGCATAAAAAACCATAACGCTCGGACCACTTTTAAGTATTGTGGTCCAAGGTGCCCCGTGGTCCAATTTTGGTGCCCGTGGTGCATTTTCAGCCATTTGTGCAATTTTCGTGCAAAAATAAGACTTTTGGGTTTTGGAGCCCCGTGATCCCTGGTGCATTCTTATGCATAAAAAACAATATTTCTTGGAGCACTTTTCATTTTTGAGGTCCGTGGTTCCCCGTGGTCCAATTTTTGTGTCCGTGGTGCATTTTCGGCCATTTATGCAATTTTTGCGCGAAAATAAGACTTTTGGGTTTTGTTGCCCCGTGATCCCTGGAGCATTCATATGTATAAAAAACCATAATGCTTGGAACACTTTTCAGTTTTGATATCTGTGGTGCCTCATGGTCCAATTTTGGTGACGGTGGTGCATTTTCGGCCATTTCTGAAATTTTCGTGCGACATTCAGACTTTTGGTTTTGGTGCCTCATGATCCCTGGTGCATTCTTATGCATAAAAAACGATAATGCTCTGAGCACTTTTAAGTTTTGAGGTCCCAGGTTCCCCGTGGTCCAATTTTGGTGCCTGTTGTGCATTTTTAGTTCCCTTGTGCAATTTTCGTGCGAAAATAAGACTTTTGGGTTTTGGTGCCCCGTGATCCCTGGTGCATTCTTATGCATAAAAAACCATAATGCTTGGAACACTTTTCAGTTCTGAGGTTTGTGGTGCCTCGTGGTCCAATTTTCGTGCCGGTAATGCATTTTCGGCCATTTGAGCAATTTTCGGGCGAAAATAAGACATTTTGGTTTTGGTGCCCCGTGATCCCTGGTGCATTCTAATGCATAGAAAACCATCATGCTTGGAGAAATTTTCAGTTTTGAGGTCCCAGGTGCCCCGTGGTCCAATTTTGGTGCCCGTGGTGCATATTCAGCCCATTGTGCATTTTTTGTGCGAAAATAAGACTTTTGGGTTTTGGTGCCCCGTGATCCCTAGTGCATTCTTATGCATAAAAAACCATAACGCTCGGACCACTTTTAAGTATTGTGGTCCAAGGTGCCCCGTGGTCCAATTTTGGTGCCCGTGGTGCATTTTCAGCCATTTGTGCAATTTTCGTGCAAAAATAAGACTTTTGGGTTTTGGAGCCCCGTGATCCCTGGTGCATTCTTATGCATAAAAAACAATATTTCTTGGAGCACTTTTCATTTTTGAGGTCCGTGGTTCCCCGTGGTCCAATTTTTGTGTCCGTGGTGCATTTTCGGCCATTTATGCAATTTTTGCGCGAAAATAAGACTTTTGGGTTTTGTTGCCCCGTGATCCCTGGAGCATTCATATGTATAAAAAACCATAATGCTTGGAACACTTTTCAGTTTTGATATCTGTGGTGCCTCATGGTCCAATTTTGGTGACGGTGGTGCATTTTCGGCCATTTCTGAAATTTTCGTGCGACATTCAGACTTTTGGTTTTGGTGCCTCATGATCCCTGGTGCATTCTTATGCATAAAAAACGATAATGCTCTGAGCACTTTTAAGTTTTGAGGTCCCAGGTTCCCCGTGGTCCAATTTTGGTGCCTGTTGTGCATTTTTAGTTCCCTTGTGCAATTTTCGTGCGAAAATAAGACTTTTGGGTTTTGGTGCCCCGTGATCCCTGGTGCATTCTTATGCATAAAAAACCATAATGCTTGGAACACTTTTCAGTTCTGAGGTTTGTGGTGCCTCGTGGTCCAATTTTCGTGCCGGTAATGCATTTTCGGCCATTTGAGCAATTTTCGGGCGAAAATAAGACATTTTGGTTTTGGTGCCCCGTGATCCCTGGTGCATTCTAATGCATAGAAAACCATCATGCTTGGAGAAATTTTCAGTTTTGAGGTCCCAGGTGCCCCGTGGTCCAATTTTGGTGCCCGTGGTGCATATTCAGCCCATTGTGCATTTTTTGTGCGAAAATAAGACTTTTGGGTTTTGGTGCCCCGTGATCCCTAGTGCATTCTTATGCATAAAAAACCATAACGCTCGGACCACTTTTAAGTATTGTGGTCCAAGGTGCCCCGTGGTCCAATTTTGGTGCCCGTGGTGCATTTTCAGCCATTTGTGCAATTTTCGTGCAAAAATAAGACTTTTGGGTTTTGGAGCCCCGTGATCCCTGGTGCATTCTTATGCATAAAAAACAATATTTCTTGGAGCACTTTTCATTTTTGAGGTCCGTGGTTCCCCGTGGTCCAATTTTTGTGTCCGTGGTGCATTTTCGGCCATTTATGCAATTTTTGCGCGAAAATAAGACTTTTGGGTTTTGTTGCCCCGTGATCCCTGGAGCATTCATATGTATAAAAAACCATAATGCTTGGAACACTTTTCAGTTTTGATATCTGTGGTGCCTCATGGTCCAATTTTGGTGTCCGTGGTGCATTTTCGGCCATTTATGCAATTTTTGCGCGAAAATAAGACTTTTGGGTTTTGTTGCCCCGTGATCCCTGGAGCATTCATATGTATAAAAAACCATAATGCTTGGAACACTTTTCAGTTTTGATATCTGTGGTGCCTCATGGTCCAATTTTGGTGACGGTGGTGCATTTTCGGCCATTTCTGAAATTTTCGTGCGACATTCAGACTTTTGGTTTTGGTGCCTCATGATCCCTGGTGCATTCTTATGCATAAAAAACGATAATGCTCTGAGCACTTTTAAGTTTTGAGGTCCCAGGTTCCCCGTGGTCCAATTTTGGTGCCTGTTGTGCATTTTTAGTTCCCTTGTGCAATTTTCGTGCGAAAATAAGACTTTTGGGTTTTGGTGCCCCGTGATCCCTGGTGCATTCTTATGCATAAAAAACCATAATGCTTGGAACACTTTTCAGTTCTGAGGTTTGTGGTGCCTCGTGGTCCAATTTTCGTGCCGGTAATGCATTTTCGGCCATTTGAGCAATTTTCGGGCGAAAATAAGACATTTTGGTTTTGGTGCCCCGTGATCCCTGGTGCATTCTAATGCATAGAAAACCATCATGCTTGGAGAAATTTTCAGTTTTGAGGTCCCAGGTGCCCCGTGGTCCAATTTTGGTGCCCGTGGTGCATATTCAGCCCATTGTGCATTTTTTGTGCGAAAATAAGACTTTTGGGTTTTGGTGCCCCCGTGATCCCTAGTGCATTCTTATGCATAAAAAACCATAACGCTCGGACCACTTTTAAGTATTGTGGTCCAAGGTGCCCCGTGGTCCAATTTTGGTGCCCGTGGTGCATTTTCAGCCATTTGTGCAATTTTCGTGCAAAAATAAGACTTTTGGGTTTTGGAGCCCCGTGATCCCTGGTGCATTCTTATGCATAAAAAACAATATTTCTTGGAGCACTTTTCATTTTTGAGGTCCGTGGTTCCCCGTGGTCCAATTTTTGTGTCCGTGGTGCATTTTCGGCCATTTATGCAATTTTTGCGCGAAAATAAGACTTTTGGGTTTTGTTGCCCCGTGATCCCTGGAGCATTCATATGTATAAAAAACCATAATGCTTGGAACACTTTTCAGTTTTGATATCTGTGGTGCCTCATGGTCCAATTTTGGTGACGGTGGTGCATTTTCGGCCATTTCTGAAATTTTCGTGCGACATTCAGACTTTTGGTTTTGGTGCCTCATGATCCCTGGTGCATTCTTATGCATAAAAAACGATAATGCTCTGAGCACTTTTAAGTTTTGAGGTCCCAGGTTCCCCGTGGTCCAATTTTGGTGCCTGTTGTGCATTTTTAGTTCCCTTGTGCAATTTTCGTGCGAAAATAAGACTTTTGGGTTTTGGTGCCCCGTGATCCCTGGTGCATTCTTATGCATAAAAAACCATAATGCTTGGAACACTTTTCAGTTCTGAGGTTTGTGGTGCCTCGTGGTCCAATTTTCGTGCCGGTAATGCATTTTCGGCCATTTGAGCAATTTTCGGGCGAAAATAAGACATTTTGGTTTTGGTGCCCCGTGATCCCTGGTGCATTCTAATGCATAGAAAACCATCATGCTTGGAGAAATTTTCAGTTTTGAGGTCCCAGGTGCCCCGTGGTCCAATTTTGGTGCCCGTGGTGCATATTCAGCCCATTGTGCATTTTTTGTGCGAAAATAAGACTTTTGGGTTTTGGTGCCCCGTGATCCCTAGTGCATTCTTATGCATAAAAAACCATAACGCTCGGACCACTTTTAAGTATTGTGGTCCAAGGTGCCCCGTGGTCCAATTTTGGTGCCCGTGGTGCATTTTCAGCCATTTGTGCAATTTTCGTGCAAAAATAAGACTTTTGGGTTTTGGAGCCCCGTGATCCCTGGTGCATTCTTATGCATAAAAAACAATATTTCTTGGAGCACTTTTCATTTTTGAGGTCCGTGGTTCCCCGTGGTCCAATTTTTGTGTCCGTGGTGCATTTTCGGCCATTTATGCAATTTTTGCGCGAAAATAAGACTTTTGGGTTTTGTTGCCCCGTGATCCCTGGAGCATTCATATGTATAAAAAACCATAATGCTTGGAACACTTTTCAGTTTTGATATCTGTGGTGCCTCATGGTCCAATTTTGGTGTCCGTGGTGCATTTTCGGCCATTTATGCAATTTTTGCGCGAAAATAAGACTTTTGGGTTTTGTTGCCCCGTGATCCCTGGAGCATTCATATGTATAAAAAACCATAATGCTTGGAACACTTTTCAGTTTTGATATCTGTGGTGCCTCATGGTCCAATTTTGGTGACGGTGGTGCATTTTCGGCCATTTCTGAAATTTTCGTGCGACATTCAGACTTTTGGTTTTGGTGCCTCATGATCCCTGGTGCATTCTTATGCATAAAAAACGATAATGCTCTGAGCACTTTTAAGTTTTGAGGTCCCAGGTTCCCCGTGGTCCAATTTTGGTGCCTGTTGTGCATTTTTAGTTCCCTTGTGCAATTTTCGTGCGAAAATAAGACTTTTGGGTTTTGGTGCCCCGTGATCCCTGGTGCATTCTTATGCATAAAAAACCATAATGCTTGGAACACTTTTCAGTTCTGAGGTTTGTGGTGCCTCGTGGTCCAATTTTCGTGCCGGTAATGCATTTTCGGCCATTTGAGCAATTTTCGGGCGAAAATAAGACATTTTGGTTTTGGTGCCCCGTGATCCCTGGTGCATTCTAATGCATAGAAAACCATCATGCTTGGAGAAATTTTCAGTTTTGAGGTCCCAGGTGCCCCGTGGTCCAATTTTGGTGCCCGTGGTGCATATTCAGCCCATTGTGCATTTTTTGTGCGAAAATAAGACTTTTGGGTTTTGGTGCCCCGTGATCCCTAGTGCATTCTTATGCATAAAAAACCATAACGCTCGGACCACTTTTAAGTATTGTGGTCCAAGGTGCCCCGTGGTCCAATTTTGGTGCCCGTGGTGCATTTTCAGCCATTTGTGCAATTTTCGTGCAAAAATAAGACTTTTGGGTTTTGGAGCCCCGTGATCCCTGGTGCATTCTTATGCATAAAAAACAATATTTCTTGGAGCACTTTTCATTTTTGAGGTCCGTGGTTCCCCGTGGTCCAATTTTGGTGTCCGTGGTGCATTTTCGGCCATTTATGCAATTTTTGCGCGAAAATAAGACTTTTGGGTTTTGTTGCCCCGTGATCCCTGGAGCATTCATATGTATAAAAAACCATAATGCTTGGAACACTTTTCAGTTTTGATATCTGTGGTGCCTCATGGTCCAATTTTGGTGACGGTGGTGCATTTTCGGCCATTTCTGAAATTTTCGTGCGACATTCAGACTTTTGGTTTTGGTGCCTCATGATCCCTGGTGCATTCTTATGCATAAAAAACGATAATGCTCTGAGCACTTTTAAGTTTTGAGGTCCCAGGTTCCCCGTGGTCCAATTTTGGTGCCTGTTGTGCATTTTTAGTTCCCTTGTGCAATTTTCGTGCGAAAATAAGACTTTTGGGTTTTGGTGCCCCGTGATCCCTGGTGCATTCTTATGCATAAAAAACCATAATGCTTGGAACACTTTTCAGTTCTGAGGTTTGTGGTGCCTCGTGGTCCAATTTTCGTGCCGGTAATGCATTTTCGGCCATTTGAGCAATTTTCGGGCGAAAATAAGACATTTTGGTTTTGGTGCCCCGTGATCCCTGGTGCATTCTAATGCATAGAAAACCATCATGCTTGGAGAAATTTTCAGTTTTGAGGTCCCAGGTGCCCCGTGGTCCAATTTTGGTGCCCGTGGTGCATATTCAGCCCATTGTGCATTTTTTGTGCGAAAATAAGACTTTTGGGTTTTGGTGCCCCGTGATCCCTAGTGCATTCTTATGCATAAAAAACCATAACGCTCGGACCACTTTTAAGTATTGTGGTCCAAGGTGCCCCGTGGTCCAATTTTGGTGCCCGTGGTGCATTTTCAGCCATTTGTGCAATTTTCGTGCAAAAATAAGACTTTTGGGTTTTGGAGCCCCGTGATCCCTGGTGCATTCTTATGCATAAAAAACAATATTTCTTGGAGCACTTTTCATTTTTGAGGTCCGTGGTTCCCCGTGGTCCAATTTTTGTGTCCGTGGTGCATTTTCGGCCATTTATGCAATTTTTGCGCGAAAATAAGACTTTTGGGTTTTGTTGCCCCGTGATCCCTGGAGCATTCATATGTATAAAAAACCATAATGCTTGGAACACTTTTCAGTTTTGATATCTGTGGTGCCTCATGGTCCAATTTTGGTGACGGTGGTGCATTTTCGGCCATTTCTGAAATTTTCGTGCGACATTCAGACTTTTGGTTTTGGTGCCTCATGATCCCTGGTGCATTCTTATGCATAAAAAACGATAATGCTCTGAGCACTTTTAAGTTTTGAGGTCCCAGGTTCCCCGTGGTCCAATTTTGGTGCCTGTTGTGCATTTTTAGTTCCCTTGTGCAATTTTCGTGCGAAAATAAGACTTTTGGGTTTTGGTGCCCCGTGATCCCTGGTGCATTCTTATGCATAAAAAACCATAATGCTTGGAACACTTTTCAGTTCTGAGGTTTGTGGTGCCTCGTGGTCCAATTTTCGTGCCGGTAATGCATTTTCGGCCATTTGAGCAATTTTCGGGCGAAAATAAGACATTTTGGTTTTGGTGCCCCGTGATCCCTGGTGCATTCTAATGCATAGAAAACCATCATGCTTGGAGAAATTTTCAGTTTTGAGGTCCCAGGTGCCCCGTGGTCCAATTTTGGTGCCCGTGGTGCATATTCAGCCCATTGTGCATTTTTTGTGCGAAAATAAGACTTTTGGGTTTTGGTGCCCCGTGATCCCTAGTGCATTCTTATGCATAAAAAACCATAACGCTCGGACCACTTTTAAGTATTGTGGTCCAAGGTGCCCCGTGGTCCAATTTTGGTGCCCGTGGTGCATTTTCAGCCATTTGTGCAATTTTCGTGCAAAAATAAGACTTTTGGGTTTTGGAGCCCCGTGATCCCTGGTGCATTCTTATGCATAAAAAACAATATTTCTTGGAGCACTTTTCATTTTTGAGGTCCGTGGTTCCCCGTGGTCCAATTTTTGTGTCCGTGGTGCATTTTCGGCCATTTATGCAATTTTTGCGCGAAAATAAGACTTTTGGGTTTTGTTGCCCCGTGATCCCTGGAGCATTCATATGTATAAAAAACCATAATGCTTGGAACACTTTTCAGTTTTGATATCTGTGGTGCCTCATGGTCCAATTTTGGTGACGGTGGTGCATTTTCGGCCATTTCTGAAATTTTCGTGCGACATTCAGACTTTTGGTTTTGGTGCCTCATGATCCCTGGTGCATTCTTATGCATAAAAAACGATAATGCTCTGAGCACTTTTAAGTTTTGAGGTCCCAGGTTCCCCGTGGTCCAATTTTGGTGCCTGTTGTGCATTTTTAGTTCCCTTGTGCAATTTTCGTGCGAAAATAAGACTTTTGGGTTTTGGTGCCCCGTGATCCCTGGTGCATTCTTATGCATAAAAAACCATAATGCTTGGAACACTTTTCAGTTCTGAGGTTTGTGGTGCCTCGTGGTCCAATTTTCGTGCCGGTAATGCATTTTCGGCCATTTGAGCAATTTTCGGGCGAAAATAAGACATTTTGGTTTTGGTGCCCCGTGATCCCTGGTGCATTCTAATGCATAGAAAACCATCATGCTTGGAGAAATTTTCAGTTTTGAGGTCCCAGGTGCCCCGTGGTCCAATTTTGGTGCCCGTGGTGCATATTCAGCCCATTGTGCATTTTTTGTGCGAAAATAAGACTTTTGGGTTTTGGTGCCCCGTGATCCCTAGTGCATTCTTATGCATAAAAAACCATAACGCTCGGACCACTTTTAAGTATTGTGGTCCAAGGTGCCCCGTGGTCCAATTTTGGTGCCCGTGGTGCATTTTCAGCCATTTGTGCAATTTTCGTGCAAAAATAAGACTTTTGGGTTTTGGAGCCCCGTGATCCCTGGTGCATTCTTATGCATAAAAAACAATATTTCTTGGAGCACTTTTCATTTTTGAGGTCCGTGGTTCCCCGTGGTCCAATTTTTGTGTCCGTGGTGCATTTTCGGCCATTTATGCAATTTTTGCGCGAAAATAAGACTTTTGGGTTTTGTTGCCCCGTGATCCCTGGAGCATTCATATGTATAAAAAACCATAATGCTTGGAACACTTTTCAGTTTTGATATCTGTGGTGCCTCATGGTCCAATTTTGGTGACGGTGGTGCATTTTCGGCCATTTCTGAAATTTTCGTGCGACATTCAGACTTTTGGTTTTGGTGCCTCATGATCCCTGGTGCATTCTTATGCATAAAAAACGATAATGCTCTGAGCACTTTTAAGTTTTGAGGTCCCAGGTTCCCCGTGGTCCAATTTTGGTGCCTGTTGTGCATTTTTAGTTCCCTTGTGCAATTTTCGTGCGAAAATAAGACTTTTGGGTTTTGGTGCCCCGTGATCCCTGGTGCATTCTTATGCATAAAAAACCATAATGCTTGGAACACTTTTCAGTTCTGAGGTTTGTGGTGCCTCGTGGTCCAATTTTCGTGCCGGTAATGCATTTTCGGCCATTTGAGCAATTTTCGGGCGAAAATAAGACATTTTGGTTTTGGTGCCCCGTGATCCCTGGTGCATTCTAATGCATAGAAAACCATCATGCTTGGAGAAATTTTCAGTTTTGAGGTCCCAGGTGCCCCGTGGTCCAATTTTGGTGCCCGTGGTGCATATTCAGCCCATTGTGCATTTTTTGTGCGAAAATAAGACTTTTGGGTTTTGGTGCCCCGTGATCCCTAGTGCATTCTTATGCATAAAAAACCATAACGCTCGGACCACTTTTAAGTATTGTGGTCCAAGGTGCCCCGTGGTCCAATTTTGGTGCCCGTGGTGCATTTTCAGCCATTTGTGCAATTTTCGTGCAAAAATAAGACTTTTGGGTTTTGGAGCCCCGTGATCCCTGGTGCATTCTTATGCATAAAAAACAATATTTCTTGGAGCACTTTTCATTTTTGAGGTCCGTGGTTCCCCGTGGTCCAATTTTTGTGTCCGTGGTGCATTTTCGGCCATTTATGCAATTTTTGCGCGAAAATAAGACTTTTGGGTTTTGTTGCCCCGTGATCCCTGGAGCATTCATATGTATAAAAAACCATAATGCTTGGAACACTTTTCAGTTTTGATATCTGTGGTGCCTCATGGTCCAATTTTGGTGACGGTGGTGCATTTTCGGCCATTTCTGAAATTTTCGTGCGACATTCAGACTTTTGGTTTTGGTGCCTCATGATCCCTGGTGCATTCTTATGCATAAAAAACGATAATGCTCTGAGCACTTTTAAGTTTTGAGGTCCCAGGTTCCCCGTGGTCCAATTTTGGTGCCTGTTGTGCATTTTTAGTTCCCTTGTGCAATTTTCGTGCGAAAATAAGACTTTTGGGTTTTGGTGCCCCGTGATCCCTGGTGCATTCTTATGCATAAAAAACCATAATGCTTGGAACACTTTTCAGTTCTGAGGTTTGTGGTGCCTCGTGGTCCAATTTTCGTGCCGGTAATGCATTTTCGGCCATTTGAGCAATTTTCGGGCGAAAATAAGACATTTTGGTTTTGGTGCCCCGTGATCCCTGGTGCATTCTAATGCATAGAAAACCATCATGCTTGGAGAAATTTTCAGTTTTGAGGTCCCAGGTGCCCCGTGGTCCAATTTTGGTGCCCGTGGTGCATATTCAGCCCATTGTGCATTTTTTGTGCGAAAATAAGACTTTTGGGTTTTGGTGCCCCGTGATCCCTAGTGCATTCTTATGCATAAAAAACCATAACGCTCGGACCACTTTTAAGTATTGTGGTCCAAGGTGCCCCGTGGTCCAATTTTGGTGCCCGTGGTGCATTTTCAGCCATTTGTGCAATTTTCGTGCAAAAATAAGACTTTTGGGTTTTGGAGCCCCGTGATCCCTGGTGCATTCTTATGCATAAAAAACAATATTTCTTGGAGCACTTTTCATTTTTGAGGTCCGTGGTTCCCCGTGGTCCAATTTTTGTGTCCGTGGTGCATTTTCGGCCATTTATGCAATTTTTGCGCGAAAATAAGACTTTTGGGTTTTGTTGCCCCGTGATCCCTGGAGCATTCATATGTATAAAAAACCATAATGCTTGGAACACTTTTCAGTTTTGATATCTGTGGTGCCTCATGGTCCAATTTTGGTGACGGTGGTGCATTTTCGGCCATTTCTGAAATTTTCGTGCGACATTCAGACTTTTGGTTTTGGTGCCTCATGATCCCTGGTGCATTCTTATGCATAAAAAACGATAATGCTCTGAGCACTTTTAATTTTTGAGGTCCCAGGTTCCCCGTGGTCCAATTTTGGTGCCTGTTGTGCATTTTTAGTTCCCTTGTGCAATTTTCGTGCGAAAATAAGACTTTTGGGTTTTGGTGCCCCGTGATCCCTGGTGCATTCTTATGCATAAAAAACCATAATGCTTGGAACACTTTTCAGTTCTGAGGTTTGTGGTGCCTCGTGGTCCAATTTTCGTGCCGGTAATGCATTTTCGGCCATTTGAGCAATTTTCGGGCGAAAATAAGACATTTTGGTTTTGGTGCCCCGTGATCCCTGGTGCATTCTAATGCATAGAAAACCATCATGCTTGGAGAAATTTTCAGTTTTGAGGTCCCAGGTGCCCCGTGGTCCAATTTTGGTGCCCGTGGTGCATATTCAGCCCATTGTGCATTTTTTGTGCGAAAATAAGACTTTTGGGTTTTGGTGCCCCGTGATCCCTAGTGCATTCTTATGCATAAAAAACCATAACGCTCGGACCACTTTTAAGTATTGTGGTCCAAGGTGCCCCGTGGTCCAATTTTGGTGCCCGTGGTGCATTTTCAGCCATTTGTGCAATTTTCGTGCAAAAATAAGACTTTTGGGTTTTGGAGCCCCGTGATCCCTGGTGCATTCTTATGCATAAAAAACAATATTTCTTGGAGCACTTTTCATTTTTGAGGTCCGTGGTTCCCCGTGGTCCAATTTTTGTGTCCGTGGTGCATTTTCGGCCATTTATGCAATTTTTGCGCGAAAATAAGACTTTTGGGTTTTGTTGCCCCGTGATCCCTGGAGCATTCATATGTATAAAAAACCATAATGCTTGGAACACTTTTCAGTTTTGATATCTGTGGTGCCTCATGGTCCAATTTTGGTGACGGTGGTGCATTTTCGGCCATTTCTGAAATTTTCGTGCGACATTCAGACTTTTGGTTTTGGTGCCTCATGATCCCTGGTGCATTCTTATGCATAAAAAACGATAATGCTCTGAGCACTTTTAAGTTTTGAGGTCCCAGGTTCCCCGTGGTCCAATTTTGGTGCCTGTTGTGCATTTTTAGTTCCCTTGTGCAATTTTCGTGCGAAAATAAGACTTTTGGGTTTTGGTGCCCCGTGATCCCTGGTGCATTCTTATGCATAAAAAACCATAATGCTTGGAACACTTTTCAGTTCTGAGGTTTGTGGTGCCTCGTGGTCCAATTTTCGTGCCGGTAATGCATTTTCGGCCATTTGAGCAATTTTCGGGCGAAAATAAGACATTTTGGTTTTGGTGCCCCGTGATCCCTGGTGCATTCTAATGCATAGAAAACCATCATGCTTGGAGAAATTTTCAGTTTTGAGGTCCCAGGTGCCCCGTGGTCCAATTTTGGTGCCCGTGGTGCATATTCAGCCCATTGTGCATTTTTTGTGCGAAAATAAGACTTTTGGGTTTTGGTGCCCCGTGATCCCTAGTGCATTCTTATGCATAAAAAACCATAACGCTCGGACCACTTTTAAGTATTGTGGTCCAAGGTGCCCCGTGGTCCAATTTTGGTGCCCGTGGTGCATTTTCAGCCATTTGTGCAATTTTCGTGCAAAAATAAGACTTTTGGGTTTTGGAGCCCCGTGATCCCTGGTGCATTCTTATGCATAAAAAACAATATTTCTTGGAGCACTTTTCATTTTTGAGGTCCGTGGTTCCCCGTGGTCCAATTTTTGTGTCCGTGGTGCATTTTCGGCCATTTATGCAATTTTTGCGCGAAAATAAGACTTTTGGGTTTTGTTGCCCCGTGATCCCTGGAGCATTCATATGTATAAAAAACCATAATGCTTGGAACACTTTTCAGTTTTGATATCTGTGGTGCCTCATGGTCCAATTTTGGTGACGGTGGTGCATTTTCGGCCATTTCTGAAATTTTCGTGCGACATTCAGACTTTTGGTTTTGGTGCCTCATGATCCCTGGTGCATTCTTATGCATAAAAAACGATAATGCTCTGAGCACTTTTAAGTTTTGAGGTCCCAGGTTCCCCGTGGTCCAATTTTGGTGCCTGTTGTGCATTTTTAGTTCCCTTGTGCAATTTTCGTGCGAAAATAAGACTTTTGGGTTTTGGTGCCCCGTGATCCCTGGTGCATTCTTATGCATAAAAAACCATAATGCTTGGAACACTTTTCAGTTCTGAGGTTTGTGGTGCCTCGTGGTCCAATTTTCGTGCCGGTAATGCATTTTCGGCCATTTGAGCAATTTTCGGGCGAAAATAAGACATTTTGGTTTTGGTGCCCCGTGATCCCTGGTGCATTCTAATGCATAGAAAACCATCATGCTTGGAGAAATTTTCAGTTTTGAGGTCCCAGGTGCCCCGTGGTCCAATTTTGGTGCCCGTGGTGCATATTCAGCCCATTGTGCATTTTTTGTGCGAAAATAAGACTTTTGGGTTTTGGTGCCCCGTGATCCCTAGTGCATTCTTATGCATAAAAAACCATAACGCTCGGACCACTTTTAAGTATTGTGGTCCAAGGTGCCCCGTGGTCCAATTTTGGTGCCCGTGGTGCATTTTCAGCCATTTGTGCAATTTTCGTGCAAAAATAAGACTTTTGGGTTTTGGAGCCCCGTGATCCCTGGTGCATTCTTATGCATAAAAAACAATATTTCTTGGAGCACTTTTCATTTTTGAGGTCCGTGGTTCCCCGTGGTCCAATTTTTGTGTCCGTGGTGCATTTTCGGCCATTTATGCAATTTTTGCGCGAAAATAAGACTTTTGGGTTTTGTTGCCCCGTGATCCCTGGAGCATTCATATGTATAAAAAACCATAATGCTTGGAACACTTTTCAGTTTTGATATCTGTGGTGCCTCATGGTCCAATTTTGGTGACGGTGGTGCATTTTCGGCCATTTCTGAAATTTTCGTGCGACATTCAGACTTTTGGTTTTGGTGCCTCATGATCCCTGGTGCATTCTTATGCATAAAAAACGATAATGCTCTGAGCACTTTTAAGTTTTGAGGTCCCAGGTTCCCCGTGGTCCAATTTTGGTGCCTGTTGTGCATTTTTAGTTCCCTTGTGCAATTTTCGTGCGAAAATAAGACTTTTGGGTTTTGGTGCCCCGTGATCCCTGGTGCATTCTTATGCATAAAAAACCATAATGCTTGGAACACTTTTCAGTTCTGAGGTTTGTGGTGCCTCGTGGTCCAATTTTCGTGCCGGTAATGCATTTTCGGCCATTTGAGCAATTTTCGGGCGAAAATAAGACATTTTGGTTTTGGTGCCCCGTGATCCCTGGTGCATTCTAATGCATAGAAAACCATCATGCTTGGAGAAATTTTCAGTTTTGAGGTCCCAGGTGCCCCGTGGTCCAATTTTGGTGCCCGTGGTGCATATTCAGCCCATTGTGCATTTTTTGTGCGAAAATAAGACTTTTGGGTTTTGGTGCCCCGTGATCCCTAGTGCATTCTTATGCATAAAAAACCATAACGCTCGGACCACTTTTAAGTATTGTGGTCCAAGGTGCCCCGTGGTCCAATTTTGGTGCCCGTGGTGCATTTTCAGCCATTTGTGCAATTTTCGTGCAAAAATAAGACTTTTGGGTTTTGGAGCCCCGTGATCCCTGGTGCATTCTTATGCATAAAAAACAATATTTCTTGGAGCACTTTTCATTTTTGAGGTCCGTGGTTCCCCGTGGTCCAATTTTTGTGTCCGTGGTGCATTTTCGGCCATTTATGCAATTTTTGCGCGAAAATAAGACTTTTGGGTTTTGTTGCCCCGTGATCCCTGGAGCATTCATATGTATAAAAAACCATAATGCTTGGAACACTTTTCAGTTTTGATATCTGTGGTGCCTCATGGTCCAATTTTGGTGACGGTGGTGCATTTTCGGCCATTTCTGAAATTTTCGTGCGACATTCAGACTTTTGGTTTTGGTGCCTCATGATCCCTGGTGCATTCTTATGCATAAAAAACGATAATGCTCTGAGCACTTTTAAGTTTTGAGGTCCCAGGTTCCCCGTGGTCCAATTTTGGTGCCTGTTGTGCATTTTTAGTTCCCTTGTGCAATTTTCGTGCGAAAATAAGACTTTTGGGTTTTGGTGCCCCGTGATCCCTGGTGCATTCTTATGCATAAAAAACCATAATGCTTGGAACACTTTTCAGTTCTGAGGTTTGTGGTGCCTCGTGGTCCAATTTTCGTGCCGGTAATGCATTTTCGGCCATTTGAGCAATTTTCGGGCGAAAATAAGACATTTTGGTTTTGGTGCCCCGTGATCCCTGGTGCATTCTAATGCATAGAAAACCATCATGCTTGGAGAAATTTTCAGTTTTGAGGTCCCAGGTGCCCCGTGGTCCAATTTTGGTGCCCGTGGTGCATATTCAGCCCATTGTGCATTTTTTGTGCGAAAATAAGACTTTTGGGTTTTGGTGCCCCGTGATCCCTAGTGCATTCTTATGCATAAAAAACCATAACGCTCGGACCACTTTTAAGTATTGTGGTCCAAGGTGCCCCGTGGTCCAATTTTGGTGCCCGTGGTGCATTTTCAGCCATTTGTGCAATTTTCGTGCAAAAATAAGACTTTTGGGTTTTGGAGCCCCGTGATCCCTGGTGCATTCTTATGCATAAAAAACAATATTTCTTGGAGCACTTTTCATTTTTGAGGTCCGTGGTTCCCCGTGGTCCAATTTTTGTGTCCGTGGTGCATTTTCGGCCATTTATGCAATTTTTGCGCGAAAATAAGACTTTTGGGTTTTGTTGCCCCGTGATCCCTGGAGCATTCATATGTATAAAAAACCATAATGCTTGGAACACTTTTCAGTTTTGATATCTGTGGTGCCTCATGGTCCAATTTTGGTGACGGTGGTGCATTTTCGGCCATTTCTGAAATTTTCGTGCGACATTCAGACTTTTGGTTTTGGTGCCTCATGATCCCTGGTGCATTCTTATGCATAAAAAACGATAATGCTCTGAGCACTTTTAAGTTTTGAGGTCCCAGGTTCCCCGTGGTCCAATTTTGGTGCCTGTTGTGCATTTTTAGTTCCCTTGTGCAATTTTCGTGCGAAAATAAGACTTTTGGGTTTTGGTGCCCCGTGATCCCTGGTGCATTCTTATGCATAAAAAACCATAATGCTTGGAACACTTTTCAGTTCTGAGGTTTGTGGTGCCTCGTGGTCCAATTTTCGTGCCGGTAATGCATTTTCGGCCATTTGAGCAATTTTCGGGCGAAAATAAGACATTTTGGTTTTGGTGCCCCGTGATCCCTGGTGCATTCTAATGCATAGAAAACCATCATGCTTGGAGAAATTTTCAGTTTTGAGGTCCCAGGTGCCCCGTGGTCCAATTTTGGTGCCCGTGGTGCATATTCAGCCCATTGTGCATTTTTTGTGCGAAAATAAGACTTTTGGGTTTTGGTGCCCCGTGATCCCTAGTGCATTCTTATGCATAAAAAACCATAACGCTCGGACCACTTTTAAGTATTGTGGTCCAAGGTGCCCCGTGGTCCAATTTTGGTGCCCGTGGTGCATTTTCAGCCATTTGTGCAATTTTCGTGCAAAAATAAGACTTTTGGGTTTTGGAGCCCCGTGATCCCTGGTGCATTCTTATGCATAAAAAACAATATTTCTTGGAGCACTTTTCATTTTTGAGGTCCGTGGTTCCCCGTGGTCCAATTTTTGTGTCCGTGGTGCATTTTCGGCCATTTATGCAATTTTTGCGCGAAAATAAGACTTTTGGGTTTTGTTGCCCCGTGATCCCTGGAGCATTCATATGTATAAAAAACCATAATGCTTGGAACACTTTTCAGTTTTGATATCTGTGGTGCCTCATGGTCCAATTTTGGTGACGGTGGTGCATTTTCGGCCATTTCTGAAATTTTCGTGCGACATTCAGACTTTTGGTTTTGGTGCCTCATGATCCCTGGTGCATTCTTATGCATAAAAAACGATAATGCTCTGAGCACTTTTAAGTTTTGAGGTCCCAGGTTCCCCGTGGTCCAATTTTGGTGCCTGTTGTGCATTTTTAGTTCCCTTGTGCAATTTTCGTGCGAAAATAAGACTTTTGGGTTTTGGTGCCCCGTGATCCCTGGTGC
Source organism: Pueraria montana var. lobata (assembly GCA_026413185.1). Lineage (NCBI taxonomy): Eukaryota > Viridiplantae > Streptophyta > Magnoliopsida > Fabales > Fabaceae > Pueraria > Pueraria montana. Next base: position 71,772,959 of record CM048646.1, on the reverse strand, counting down.
ATTCTTATGCATAAAAAACCATAATGCTTGGAACACTTTTCAGTTCTGAGGTTTGTGGTGCCTCGTGGTCCAATTTTCGTGCCGGTAATGCATTTTCGGCCATTTGAGCAATTTTCGGGCGAAAATAAGACATTTTGGTTTTGGTGCCCCGTGATCCCTGGTGCATTCTAATGCATAGAAAACCATCATGCTTGGAGAAATTTTCAGTTTTGAGGTCCCAGGTGCCCCGTGGTCCAATTTTGGTGCCCGTGGTGCATATTCAGCCCATTGTGCATTTTTTGTGCGAAAATAAGACTTTTGGGTTTTGGTGCCCCGTGATCCCTAGTGCATTCTTATGCATAAAAAACCATAACGCTCGGACCACTTTTAAGTATTGTGGTCCAAGGTGCCCCGTGGTCCAATTTTGGTGCCCGTGGTGCATTTTCAGCCATTTGTGCAATTTTCGTGCAAAAATAAGACTTTTGGGTTTTGGAGCCCCGTGATCCCTGGTGCATTCTTATGCATAAAAAACAATATTTCTTGGAGCACTTTTCATTTTTGAGGTCCGTGGTTCCCCGTGGTCCAATTTTTGTGTCCGTGGTGCATTTTCGGCCATTTATGCAATTTTTGCGCGAAAATAAGACTTTTGGGTTTTGTTGCCCCGTGATCCCTGGAGCATTCATATGTATAAAAAACCATAATGCTTGGAACACTTTTCAGTTTTGATATCTGTGGTGCCTCATGGTCCAATTTTGGTGACGGTGGTGCATTTTCGGCCATTTCTGAAATTTTCGTGCGACATTCAGACTTTTGGTTTTGGTGCCTCATGATCCCTGGTGCATTCTTATGCATAAAAAACGATAATGCTCTGAGCACTTTTAAGTTTTGAGGTCCCAGGTTCCCCGTGGTCCAATTTTGGTGCCTGTTGTGCATTTTTAGTTCCCTTGTGCAATTTTCGTGCGAAAATAAGACTTTTGGGTTTTGGTGCCCCGTGATCCCTGGTGCATTCTTATGCATAAAAAACCATAATGCTTGGAACACTTTTCAGTTCTGAGGTTTGTGGTGCCTCGTGGTCCAATTTTCGTGCCGGTAATGCATTTTCGGCCATTTGAGCAATTTTCGGGCGAAAATAAGACATTTTGGTTTTGGTGCCCCGTGATCCCTGGTGCATTCTAATGCATAGAAAACCATCATGCTTGGAGAAATTTTCAGTTTTGAGGTCCCAGGTGCCCCGTGGTCCAATTTTGGTGCCCGTGGTGCATATTCAGCCCATTGTGCATTTTTTGTGCGAAAATAAGACTTTTGGGTTTTGGTGCCCCGTGATCCCTAGTGCATTCTTATGCATAAAAAACCATAACGCTCGGACCACTTTTAAGTATTGTGGTCCAAGGTGCCCCGTGGTCCAATTTTGGTGCCCGTGGTGCATTTTCAGCCATTTGTGCAATTTTCGTGCAAAAATAAGACTTTTGGGTTTTGGAGCCCCGTGATCCCTGGTGCATTCTTATGCATAAAAAACAATATTTCTTGGAGCACTTTTCATTTTTGAGGTCCGTGGTTCCCCGTGGTCCAATTTTTGTGTCCGTGGTGCATTTTCGGCCATTTATGCAATTTTTGCGCGAAAATAAGACTTTTGGGTTTTGTTGCCCCGTGATCCCTGGAGCATTCATATGTATAAAAAACCATAATGCTTGGAACACTTTTCAGTTTTGATATCTGTGGTGCCTCATGGTCCAATTTTGGTGACGGTGGTGCATTTTCGGCCATTTCTGAAATTTTCGTGCGACATTCAGACTTTTGGTTTTGGTGCCTCATGATCCCTGGTGCATTCTTATGCATAAAAAACGATAATGCTCTGAGCACTTTTAAGTTTTGAGGTCCCAGGTTCCCCGTGGTCCAATTTTGGTGCCTGTTGTGCATTTTTAGTTCCCTTGTGCAATTTTCGTGCGAAAATAAGACTTTTGGGTTTTGGTGCCCCGTGATCCCTGGTGCATTCTTATGCATAAAAAACCATAATGCTTGGAACACTTTTCAGTTCTGAGGTTTGTGGTGCCTCGTGGTCCAATTTTCGTGCCGGTAATGCATTTTCGGCCATTTGAGCAATTTTCGGGCGAAAATAAGACATTTTGGTTTTGGTGCCCCGTGATCCCTGGTGCATTCTAATGCATAGAAAACCATCATGCTTGGAGAAATTTTCAGTTTTGAGGTCCCAGGTGCCCCGTGGTCCAATTTTGGTGCCCGTGGTGCATATTCAGCCCATTGTGCATTTTTTGTGCGAAAATAAGACTTTTGGGCTTTGGTGCCCCGTGATCCCTAGTGCATTCTTATGCATAAAAAACCATAACGCTCGGACCACTTTTAAGTATTGTGGTCCAAGGTGCCCCGTGGTCCAATTTTGGTGCCCGTGGTGCATTTTCAGCCATTTGTGCAATTTTCGTGCAAAAATAAGACTTTTGGGTTTTGGAGCCCCGTGATCCCTGGTGCATTCTTATGCATAAAAAACAATATTTCTTGGAGCACTTTTCATTTTTGAGGTCCGTGGTTCCCCGTGGTCCAATTTTTGTGTCCGTGGTGCATTTTCGGCCATTTATGCAATTTTTGCGCGAAAATAAGACTTTTGGGTTTTGTTGCCCCGTGATCCCTGGAGCATTCATATGTATAAAAAACCATAATGCTTGGAACACTTTTCAGTTTTGATATCTGTGGTGCCTCATGGTCCAATTTTGGTGACGGTGGTGCATTTTCGGCCATTTCTGAAATTTTCGTGCGACATTCAGACTTTTGGTTTTGGTGCCTCATGATCCCTGGTGCATTCTTATGCATAAAAAACGATAATGCTCTGAGCACTTTTAAGTTTTGAGGTCCCAGGTTCCCCGTGGTCCAATTTTGGTGCCTGTTGTGCATTTTTAGTTCCCTTGTGCAATTTTCGTGCGAAAATAAGACTTTTGGGTTTTGGTGCCCCGTGATCCCTGGTGCATTCTTATGCATAAAAAACCATAATGCTTGGAACACTTTTCAGTTCTGAGGTTTGTGGTGCCTCGTGGTCCAATTTTCGTGCCGGTAATGCATTTTCGGCCATTTGAGCAATTTTCGGGCGAAAATAAGACATTTTGGTTTTGGTGCCCCGTGATCCCTGGTGCATTCTAATGCATAGAAAACCATCATGCTTGGAGAAATTTTCAGTTTTGAGGTCCCAGGTGCCCCGTGGTCCAATTTTGGTGCCCGTGGTGCATATTCAGCCCATTGTGCATTTTTTGTGCGAAAATAAGACTTTTGGGTTTTGGTGCCCCGTGATCCCTAGTGCATTCTTATGCATAAAAAACCATAACGCTCGGACCACTTTTAAGTATTGTGGTCCAAGGTGCCCCGTGGTCCAATTTTGGTGCCCGTGGTGCATTTTCAGCCATTTGTGCAATTTTCGTGCAAAAATAAGACTTTTGGGTTTTGGAGCCCCGTGATCCCTGGTGCATTCTTATGCATAAAAAACAATATTTCTTGGAGCACTTTTCATTTTTGAGGTCCGTGGTTCCCCGTGGTCCAATTTTTGTGTCCGTGGTGCATTTTCGGCCATTTATGCAATTTTTGCGCGAAAATAAGACTTTTGGGTTTTGTTGCCCCGTGATCCCTGGAGCATTCATATGTATAAAAAACCATAATGCTTGGAACACTTTTCAGTTTTGATATCTGTGGTGCCTCATGGTCCAATTTTGGTGACGGTGGTGCATTTTCGGCCATTTCTGAAATTTTCGTGCGACATTCAGACTTTTGGTTTTGGTGCCTCATGATCCCTGGTGCATTCTTATGCATAAAAAACGATAATGCTCTGAGCACTTTTAAGTTTTGAGGTCCCAGGTTCCCCGTGGTCCAATTTTGGTGCCTGTTGTGCATTTTTAGTTCCCTTGTGCAATTTTCGTGCGAAAATAAGACTTTTGGGTTTTGGTGCCCCGTGATCCCTGGTGCATTCTTATGCATAAAAAACCATAATGCTTGGAACACTTTTCAGTTCTGAGGTTTGTGGTGCCTCGTGGTCCAATTTTCGTGCCGGTAATGCATTTTCGGCCATTTGAGCAATTTTCGGGCGAAAATAAGACATTTTGGTTTTGGTGCCCCGTGATCCCTGGTGCATTCTAATGCATAGAAAACCATCATGCTTGGAGAAATTTTCAGTTTTGAGGTCCCAGGTGCCCCGTGGTCCAATTTTGGTGCCCGTGGTGCATATTCAGCCCATTGTGCATTTTTTGTGCGAAAATAAGACTTTTGGGTTTTGGTGCCCCGTGATCCCTAGTGCATTCTTATGCATAAAAAACCATAACGCTCGGACCACTTTTAAGTATTGTGGTCCAAGGTGCCCCGTGGTCCAATTTTGGTGCCCGTGGTGCATTTTCAGCCATTTGTGCAATTTTCGTGCAAAAATAAGACTTTTGGGTTTTGGAGCCCCGTGATCCCTGGTGCATTCTTATGCATAAAAAACAATATTTCTTGGAGCACTTTTCATTTTTGAGGTCCGTGGTTCCCCGTGGTCCAATTTTTGTGTCCGTGGTGCATTTTCGGCCATTTATGCAATTTTTGCGCGAAAATAAGACTTTTGGGTTTTGTTGCCCCGTGATCCCTGGAGCATTCATATGTATAAAAAACCATAATGCTTGGAACACTTTTCAGTTTTGATATCTGTGGTGCCTCATGGTCCAATTTTGGTGACGGTGGTGCATTTTCGGCCATTTCTGAAATTTTCGTGCGACATTCAGACTTTTGGTTTTGGTGCCTCATGATCCCTGGTGCATTCTTATGCATAAAAAACGATAATGCTCTGAGCACTTTTAAGTTTTGAGGTCCCAGGTTCCCCGTGGTCCAATTTTGGTGCCTGTTGTGCATTTTTAGTTCCCTTGTGCAATTTTCGTGCGAAAATAAGACTTTTGGGTTTTGGTGCCCCGTGATCCCTGGTGCATTCTTATGCATAAAAAACCATAATGCTTGGAACACTTTTCAGTTCTGAGGTTTGTGGTGCCTCGTGGTCCAATTTTCGTGCCGGTAATGCATTTTCGGCCATTTGAGCAATTTTCGGGCGAAAATAAGACATTTTGGTTTTGGTGCCCCGTGATCCCTGGTGCATTCTAATGCATAGAAAACCATCATGCTTGGAGAAATTTTCAGTTTTGAGGTCCCAGGTGCCCCGTGGTCCAATTTTGGTGCCCGTGGTGCATATTCAGCCCATTGTGCATTTTTTGTGCGAAAATAAGACTTTTGGGTTTTGGTGCCCCGTGATCCCTAGTGCATTCTTATGCATAAAAAACCATAACGCTCGGACCACTTTTAAGTATTGTGGTCCAAGGTGCCCCGTGGTCCAATTTTGGTGCCCGTGGTGCATTTTCAGCCATTTGTGCAATTTTCGTGCAAAAATAAGACTTTTGGGTTTTGGAGCCCCGTGATCCCTGGTGCATTCTTATGCATAAAAAACAATATTTCTTGGAGCACTTTTCATTTTTGAGGTCCGTGGTTCCCCGTGGTCCAATTTTTGTGTCCGTGGTGCATTTTCGGCCATTTATGCAATTTTTGCGCGAAAATAAGACTTTTGGGTTTTGTTGCCCCGTGATCCCTGGAGCATTCATATGTATAAAAAACCATAATGCTTGGAACACTTTTCAGTTTTGATATCTGTGGTGCCTCATGGTCCAATTTTGGTGACGGTGGTGCATTTTCGGCCATTTCTGAAATTTTCGTGCGACATTCAGACTTTTGGTTTTGGTGCCTCATGATCCCTGGTGCATTCTTATGCATAAAAAACGATAATGCTCTGAGCACTTTTAAGTTTTGAGGTCCCAGGTTCCCCGTGGTCCAATTTTGGTGCCTGTTGTGCATTTTTAGTTCCCTTGTGCAATTTTCGTGCGAAAATAAGACTTTTGGGTTTTGGTGCCCCGTGATCCCTGGTGCATTCTTATGCATAAAAAACCATAATGCTTGGAACACTTTTCAGTTCTGAGGTTTGTGGTGCCTCGTGGTCCAATTTTCGTGCCGGTAATGCATTTTCGGCCATTTGAGCAATTTTCGGGCGAAAATAAGACATTTTGGTTTTGGTGCCCCGTGATCCCTGGTGCATTCTAATGCATAGAAAACCATCATGCTTGGAGAAATTTTCAGTTTTGAGGTCCCAGGTGCCCCGTGGTCCAATTTTGGTGCCCGTGGTGCATATTCAGCCCATTGTGCATTTTTTGTGCGAAAATAAGACTTTTGGGTTTTGGTGCCCCGTGATCCCTAGTGCATTCTTATGCATAAAAAACCATAACGCTCGGACCACTTTTAAGTATTGTGGTCCAAGGTGCCCCGTGGTCCAATTTTGGTGCCCGTGGTGCATTTTCAGCCATTTGTGCAATTTTCGTGCAAAAATAAGACTTTTGGGTTTTGGAGCCCCGTGATCCCTGGTGCATTCTTATGCATAAAAAACAATATTTCTTGGAGCACTTTTCATTTTTGAGGTCCGTGGTTCCCCGTGGTCCAATTTTTGTGTCCGTGGTGCATTTTCGGCCATTTATGCAATTTTTGCGCGAAAATAAGACTTTTGGGTTTTGTTGCCCCGTGATCCCTGGAGCATTCATATGTATAAAAAACCATAATGCTTGGAACACTTTTCAGTTTTGATATCTGTGGTGCCTCATGGTCCAATTTTGGTGACGGTGGTGCATTTTCGGCCATTTCTGAAATTTTCGTGCGACATTCAGACTTTTGGTTTTGGTGCCTCATGATCCCTGGTGCATTCTTATGCATAAAAAACGATAATGCTCTGAGCACTTTTAAGTTTTGAGGTCCCAGGTTCCCCGTGGTCCAATTTTGGTGCCTGTTGTGCATTTTTAGTTCCCTTGTGCAATTTTCGTGCGAAAATAAGACTTTTGGGTTTTGGTGCCCCGTGATCCCTGGTGCATTCTTATGCATAAAAAACCATAATGCTTGGAACACTTTTCAGTTCTGAGGTTTGTGGTGCCTCGTGGTCCAATTTTCGTGCCGGTAATGCATTTTCGGCCATTTGAGCAATTTTCGGGCGAAAATAAGACATTTTGGTTTTGGTGCCCCGTGATCCCTGGTGCATTCTAATGCATAGAAAACCATCATGCTTGGAGAAATTTTCAGTTTTGAGGTCCCAGGTGCCCCGTGGTCCAATTTTGGTGCCCGTGGTGCATATTCAGCCCATTGTGCATTTTTTGTGCGAAAATAAGACTTTTGGGTTTTGGTGCCCCGTGATCCCTAGTGCATTCTTATGCATAAAAAACCATAACGCTCGGACCACTTTTAAGTATTGTGGTCCAAGGTGCCCCGTGGTCCAATTTTGGTGCCCGTGGTGCATTTTCAGCCATTTGTGCAATTTTCGTGCAAAAATAAGACTTTTGGGTTTTGGAGCCCCGTGATCCCTGGTGCATTCTTATGCATAAAAAACAATATTTCTTGGAGCACTTTTCATTTTTGAGGTCCGTGGTTCCCCGTGGTCCAATTTTTGTGTCCGTGGTGCATTTTCGGCCATTTATGCAATTTTTGCGCGAAAATAAGACTTTTGGGTTTTGTTGCCCCGTGATCCCTGGAGCATTCATATGTATAAAAAACCATAATGCTTGGAACACTTTTCAGTTTTGATATCTGTGGTGCCTCATGGTCCAATTTTGGTGACGGTGGTGCATTTTCGGCCATTTCTGAAATTTTCGTGCGACATTCAGACTTTTGGTTTTGGTGCCTCATGATCCCTGGTGCATTCTTATGCATAAAAAACGATAATGCTCTGAGCACTTTTAAGTTTTGAGGTCCCAGGTTCCCCGTGGTCCAATTTTGGTGCCTGTTGTGCATTTTTAGTTCCCTTGTGCAATTTTCGTGCGAAAATAAGACTTTTGGGTTTTGGTGCCCCGTGATCCCTGGTGCATTCTTATGCATAAAAAACCATAATGCTTGGAACACTTTTCAGTTCTGAGGTTTGTGGTGCCTCGTGGTCCAATTTTCGTGCCGGTAATGCATTTTCGGCCATTTGAGCAATTTTCGGGCGAAAATAAGACATTTTGGTTTTGGTGCCCCGTGATCCCTGGTGCATTCTAATGCATAGAAAACCATCATGCTTGGAGAAATTTTCAGTTTTGAGGTCCCAGGTGCCCCGTGGTCCAATTTTGGTGCCCGTGGTGCATATTCAGCCCATTGTGCATTTTTTGTGCGAAAATAAGACTTTTGGGTTTTGGTGCCCCGTGATCCCTAGTGCATTCTTATGCATAAAAAACCATAACGCTCGGACCACTTTTAAGTATTGTGGTCCAAGGTGCCCCGTGGTCCAATTTTGGTGCCCGTGGTGCATTTTCAGCCATTTGTGCAATTTTCGTGCAAAAATAAGACTTTTGGGTTTTGGAGCCCCGTGATCCCTGGTGCATTCTTATGCATAAAAAACAATATTTCTTGGAGCACTTTTCATTTTTGAGGTCCGTGGTTCCCCGTGGTCCAATTTTTGTGTCCGTGGTGCATTTTCGGCCATTTATGCAATTTTTGCGCGAAAATAAGACTTTTGGGTTTTGTTGCCCCGTGATCCCTGGAGCATTCATATGTATAAAAAACCATAATGCTTGGAACACTTTTCAGTTTTGATATCTGTGGTGCCTCATGGTCCAATTTTGGTGACGGTGGTGCATTTTCGGCCATTTCTGAAATTTTCGTGCGACATTCAGACTTTTGGTTTTGGTGCCTCATGATCCCTGGTGCATTCTTATGCATAAAAAACGATAATGCTCTGAGCACTTTTAAGTTTTGAGGTCCCAGGTTCCCCGTGGTCCAATTTTGGTGCCTGTTGTGCATTTTTAGTTCCCTTGTGCAATTTTCGTGCGAAAATAAGACTTTTGGGTTTTGGTGCCCCGTGATCCCTGGTGCATTCTTATGCATAAAAAACCATAATGCTTGGAACACTTTTCAGTTCTGAGGTTTGTGGTGCCTCGTGGTCCAATTTTCGTGCCGGTAATGCATTTTCGGCCATTTGAGCAATTTTCGGGCGAAAATAAGACATTTTGGTTTTGGTGCCCCGTGATCCCTGGTGCATTCTAATGCATAGAAAACCATCATGCTTGGAGAAATTTTCAGTTTTGAGGTCCCAGGTGCCCCGTGGTCCAATTTTGGTGCCCGTGGTGCATATTCAGCCCATTGTGCATTTTTTGTGCGAAAATAAGACTTTTGGGTTTTGGTGCCCCGTGATCCCTAGTGCATTCTTATGCATAAAAAACCATAACGCTCGGACCACTTTTAAGTATTGTGGTCCAAGGTGCCCCGTGGTCCAATTTTGGTGCCCGTGGTGCATTTTCAGCCATTTGTGCAATTTTCGTGCAAAAATAAGACTTTTGGGTTTTGGAGCCCCGTGATCCCTGGTGCATTCTTATGCATAAAAAACAATATTTCTTGGAGCACTTTTCATTTTTGAGGTCCGTGGTTCCCCGTGGTCCAATTTTTGTGTCCGTGGTGCATTTTCGGCCATTTATGCAATTTTTGCGCGAAAATAAGACTTTTGGGTTTTGTTGCCCCGTGATCCCTGGAGCATTCATATGTATAAAAAACCATAATGCTTGGAACACTTTTCAGTTTTGATATCTGTGGTGCCTCATGGTCCAATTTTGGTGACGGTGGTGCATTTTCGGCCATTTCTGAAATTTTCGTGCGACATTCAGACTTTTGGTTTTGGTGCCTCATGATCCCTGGTGCATTCTTATGCATAAAAAACGATAATGCTCTGAGCACTTTTAAGTTTTGAGGTCCCAGGTTCCCCGTGGTCCAATTTTGGTGCCTGTTGTGCATTTTTAGTTCCCTTGTGCAATTTTCGTGCGAAAATAAGACTTTTGGGTTTTGGTGCCCCGTGATCCCTGGTGCATTCTTATGCATAAAAAACCATAATGCTTGGAACACTTTTCAGTTCTGAGGTTTGTGGTGCCTCGTGGTCCAATTTTCGTGCCGGTAATGCATTTTCGGCCATTTGAGCAATTTTCGGGCGAAAATAAGACATTTTGGTTTTGGTGCCCCGTGATCCCTGGTGCATTCTAATGCATAGAAAACCATCATGCTTGGAGAAATTTTCAGTTTTGAGGTCCCAGGTGCCCCGTGGTCCAATTTTGGTGCCCGTGGTGCATATTCAGCCCATTGTGCATTTTTTGTGCGAAAATAAGACTTTTGGGTTTTGGTGCCCCGTGATCCCTAGTGCATTCTTATGCATAAAAAACCATAACGCTCGGACCACTTTTAAGTATTGTGGTCCAAGGTGCCCCGTGGTCCAATTTTGGTGCCCGTGGTGCATTTTCAGCCATTTGTGCAATTTTCGTGCAAAAATAAGACTTTTGGGTTTTGGAGCCCCGTGATCCCTGGTGCATTCTTATGCATAAAAAACAATATTTCTTGGAGCACTTTTCATTTTTGAGGTCCGTGGTTCCCCGTGGTCCAATTTTTGTGTCCGTGGTGCATTTTCGGCCATTTATGCAATTTTTGCGCGAAAATAAGACTTTTGGGTTTTGTTGCCCCGTGATCCCTGGAGCATTCATATGTATAAAAAACCATAATGCTTGGAACACTTTTCAGTTTTGATATCTGTGGTGCCTCATGGTCCAATTTTGGTGACGGTGGTGCATTTTCGGCCATTTCTGAAATTTTCGTGCGACATTCAGACTTTTGGTTTTGGTGCCTCATGATCCCTGGTGCATTCTTATGCATAAAAAACGATAATGCTCTGAGCACTTTTAAGTTTTGAGGTCCCAGGTTCCCCGTGGTCCAATTTTGGTGCCTGTTGTGCATTTTTAGTTCCCTTGTGCAATTTTCGTGCGAAAATAAGACTTTTGGGTTTTGGTGCCCCGTGATCCCTGGTGCATTCTTATGCATAAAAAACCATAATGCTTGGAACACTTTTCAGTTCTGAGGTTTGTGGTGCCTCGTGGTCCAATTTTCGTGCCGGTAATGCATTTTCGGCCATTTGAGCAATTTTCGGGCGAAAATAAGACATTTTGGTTTTGGTGCCCCGTGATCCCTGGTGCATTCTAATGCATAGAAAACCATCATGCTTGGAGAAATTTTCAGTTTTGAGGTCCCAGGTGCCCCGTGGTCCAATTTTGGTGCCCGTGGTGCATATTCAGCCCATTGTGCATTTTTTGTGCGAAAATAAGACTTTTGGGTTTTGGTGCCCCGTGATCCCTAGTGCATTCTTATGCATAAAAAACCATAACGCTCGGACCACTTTTAAGTATTGTGGTCCAAGGTGCCCCGTGGTCCAATTTTGGTGCCCGTGGTGCATTTTCAGCCATTTGTGCAATTTTCGTGCAAAAATAAGACTTTTGGGTTTTGGAGCCCCGTGATCCCTGGTGCATTCTTATGCATAAAAAACAATATTTCTTGGAGCACTTTTCATTTTTGAGGTCCGTGGTTCCCCGTGGTCCAATTTTTGTGTCCGTGGTGCATTTTCGGCCATTTATGCAATTTTTGCGCGAAAATAAGACTTTTGGGTTTTGTTGCCCCGTGATCCCTGGAGCATTCATATGTATAAAAAACCATAATGCTTGGAACACTTTTCAGTTTTGATATCTGTGGTGCCTCATGGTCCAATTTTGGTGACGGTGGTGCATTTTCGGCCATTTCTGAAATTTTCGTGCGACATTCAGACTTTTGGTTTTGGTGCCTCATGATCCCTGGTGCATTCTTATGCATAAAAAACGATAATGCTCTGAGCACTTTTAAGTTTTGAGGTCCCAGGTTCCCCGTGGTCCAATTTTGGTGCCTGTTGTGCATTTTTAGTTCCCTTGTGCAATTTTCGTGCGAAAATAAGACTTTTGGGTTTTGGTGCCCCGTGATCCCTGGTGCATTCTTATGCATAAAAAACCATAATGCTTGGAACACTTTTCAGTTCTGAGGTTTGTGGTGCCTCGTGGTCCAATTTTCGTGCCGGTAATGCATTTTCGGCCATTTGAGCAATTTTCGGGCGAAAATAAGACATTTTGGTTTTGGTGCCCCGTGATCCCTGGTGCATTCTAATGCATAGAAAACCATCATGCTTGGAGAAATTTTCAGTTTTGAGGTCCCAGGTGCCCCGTGGTCCAATTTTGGTGCCCGTGGTGCATATTCAGCCCATTGTGCATTTTTTGTGCGAAAATAAGACTTTTGGGTTTTGGTGCCCCGTGATCCCTAGTGCATTCTTATGCATAAAAAACCATAACGCTCGGACCACTTTTAAGTATTGTGGTCCAAGGTGCCCCGTGGTCCAATTTTGGTGCCCGTGGTGCATTTTCAGCCATTTGTGCAATTTTCGTGCAAAAATAAGACTTTTGGGTTTTGGAGCCCCGTGATCCCTGGTGCATTCTTATGCATAAAAAACAATATTTCTTGGAGCACTTTTCATTTTTGAGGTCCGTGGTTCCCCGTGGTCCAATTTTTGTGTCCGTGGTGCATTTTCGGCCATTTATGCAATTTTTGCGCGAAAATAAGACTTTTGGGTTTTGTTGCCCCGTGATCCCTGGAGCATTCATATGTATAAAAAACCATAATGCTTGGAACACTTTTCAGTTTTGATATCTGTGGTGCCTCATGGTCCAATTTTGGTGACGGTGGTGCATTTTCGGCCATTTCTGAAATTTTCGTGCGACATTCAGACTTTTGGTTTTGGTGCCTCATGATCCCTGGTGCATTCTTATGCATAAAAAACGATAATGCTCTGAGCACTTTTAAGTTTTGAGGTCCCAGGTTCCCCGTGGTCCAATTTTGGTGCCTGTTGTGCATTTTTAGTTCCCTTGTGCAATTTTCGTGCGAAAATAAGACTTTTGGGTTTTGGTGCCCCGTGATCCCTGGTGCATTCTTATGCATAAAAAACCATAATGCTTGGAACACTTTTCAGTTCTGAGGTTTGTGGTGCCTCGTGGTCCAATTTTCGTGCCGGTAATGCATTTTCGGCCATTTGAGCAATTTTCGGGCGAAAATAAGACATTTTGGTTTTGGTGCCCCGTGATCCCTGGTGCATTCTAATGCATAGAAAACCATCATGCTTGGAGAAATTTTCAGTTTTGAGGTCCCAGGTGCCCCGTGGTCCAATTTTGGTGCCCGTGGTGCATATTCAGCCCATTGTGCATTTTTTGTGCGAAAATAAGACTTTTGGGTTTTGGTGCCCCGTGATCCCTAGTGCATTCTTATGCATAAAAAACCATAACGCTCGGACCACTTTTAAGTATTGTGGTCCAAGGTGCCCCGTGGTCCAATTTTGGTGCCCGTGGTGCATTTTCAGCCATTTGTGCAATTTTCGTGCAAAAATAAGACTTTTGGGTTTTGGAGCCCCGTGATCCCTGGTGCATTCTTATGCATAAAAAACAATATTTCTTGGAGCACTTTTCATTTTTGAGGTCCGTGGTTCCCCGTGGTCCAATTTTTGTGTCCGTGGTGCATTTTCGGCCATTTATGCAATTTTTGCGCGAAAATAAGACTTTTGGGTTTTGTTGCCCCGTGATCCCTGGAGCATTCATATGTATAAAAAACCATAATGCTTGGAACACTTTTCAGTTTTGATATCTGTGGTGCCTCATGGTCCAATTTTGGTGACGGTGGTGCATTTTCGGCCATTTCTGAAATTTTCGTGCGACATTCAGACTTTTGGTTTTGGTGCCTCATGATCCCTGGTGCATTCTTATGCATAAAAAACGATAATGCTCTGAGCACTTTTAAGTTTTGAGGTCCCAGGTTCCCCGTGGTCCAATTTTGGTGCCTGTTGTGCATTTTTAGTTCCCTTGTGCAATTTTCGTGCGAAAATAAGACTTTTGGGTTTTGGTGCCCCGTGATCCCTGGTGCATTCTTATGCATAAAAAACCATAATGCTTGGAACACTTTTCAGTTCTGAGGTTTGTGGTGCCTCGTGGTCCAATTTTCGTGCCGGTAATGCATTTTCGGCCATTTGAGCAATTTTCGGGCGAAAATAAGACATTTTGGTTTTGGTGCCCCGTGATCCCTGGTGCATTCTAATGCATAGAAAACCATCATGCTTGGAGAAATTTTCAGTTTTGAGGTCCCAGGTGCCCCGTGGTCCAATTTTGGTGCCCGTGGTGCATATTCAGCCCATTGTGCATTTTTTGTGCGAAAATAAGACTTTTGGGTTTTGGTGCCCCGTGATCCCTAGTGCATTCTTATGCATAAAAAACCATAACGCTCGGACCACTTTTAAGTATTGTGGTCCAAGGTGCCCCGTGGTCCAATTTTGGTGCCCGTGGTGCATTTTCAGCCATTTGTGCAATTTTCGTGCAAAAATAAGACTTTTGGGTTTTGGAGCCCCGTGATCCCTGGTGCATTCTTATGCATAAAAAACAATATTTCTTGGAGCACTTTTCATTTTTGAGGTCCGTGGTTCCCCGTGGTCCAATTTTTGTGTCCGTGGTGCATTTTCGGCCATTTATGCAATTTTTGCGCGAAAATAAGACTTTTGGGTTTTGTTGCCCCGTGATCCCTGGAGCATTCATATGTATAAAAAACCATAATGCTTGGAACACTTTTCAGTTTTGATATCTGTGGTGCCTCATGGTCCAATTTTGGTGACGGTGGTGCATTTTCGGCCATTTCTGAAATTTTCGTGCGACATTCAGACTTTTGGTTTTGGTGCCTCATGATCCCTGGTGCATTCTTATGCATAAAAAACGATAATGCTCTGAGCACTTTTAAGTTTTGAGGTCCCAGGTTCCCCGTGGTCCAATTTTGGTGCCTGTTGTGCATTTTTAGTTCCCTTGTGCAATTTTCGTGCGAAAATAAGACTTTTGGGTTTTGGTGCCCCGTGATCCCTGGTGCATTCTTATGCATAAAAAACCATAATGCTTGGAACACTTTTCAGTTCTGAGGTTTGTGGTGCCTCGTGGTCCAATTTTCGTGCCGGTAATGCATTTTCGGCCATTTGAGCAATTTTCGGGCGAAAATAAGACATTTTGGTTTTGGTGCCCCGTGATCCCTGGTGCATTCTAATGCATAGAAAACCATCATGCTTGGAGAAATTTTCAGTTTTGAGGTCCCAGGTGCCCCGTGGTCCAATTTTGGTGCCCGTGGTGCATATTCAGCCCATTGTGCATTTTTTGTGCGAAAATAAGACTTTTGGGTTTTGGTGCCCCGTGATCCCTAGTGCATTCTTATGCATAAAAAACCATAACGCTCGGACCACTTTTAAGTATTGTGGTCCAAGGTGCCCCGTGGTCCAATTTTGGTGCCCGTGGTGCATTTTCAGCCATTTGTGCAATTTTCGTGCAAAAATAAGACTTTTGGGTTTTGGAGCCCCGTGATCCCTGGTGCATTCTTATGCATAAAAAACAATATTTCTTGGAGCACTTTTCATTTTTGAGGTCCGTGGTTCCCCGTGGTCCAATTTTTGTGTCCGTGGTGCATTTTCGGCCATTTATGCAATTTTTGCGCGAAAATAAGACTTTTGGGTTTTGTTGCCCCGTGATCCCTGGAGCATTCATATGTATAAAAAACCATAATGCTTGGAACACTTTTCAGTTTTGATATCTGTGGTGCCTCATGGTCCAATTTTGGTGACGGTGGTGCATTTTCGGCCATTTCTGAAATTTTCGTGCGACATTCAGACTTTTGGTTTTGGTGCCTCATGATCCCTGGTGCATTCTTATGCATAAAAAACGATAATGCTCTGAGCACTTTTAAGTTTTGAGGTCCCAGGTTCCCCGTGGTCCAATTTTGGTGCCTGTTGTGCATTTTTAGTTCCCTTGTGCAATTTTCGTGCGAAAATAAGACTTTTGGGTTTTGGTGCCCCGTGATCCCTGGTGCATTCTTATGCATAAAAAACCATAATGCTTGGAACACTTTTCAGTTCTGAGGTTTGTGGTGCCTCGTGGTCCAATTTTCGTGCCGGTAATGCATTTTCGGCCATTTGAGCAATTTTCGGGCGAAAATAAGACATTTTGGTTTTGGTGCCCCGTGATCCCTGGTGCATTCTAATGCATAGAAAACCATCATGCTTGGAGAAATTTTCAGTTTTGAGGTCCCAGGTGCCCCGTGGTCCAATTTTGGTGCCCGTGGTGCATATTCAGCCCATTGTGCATTTTTTGTGCGAAAATAAGACTTTTGGGTTTTGGTGCCCCGTGATCCCTAGTGCATTCTTATGCATAAAAAACCATAACGCTCGGACCACTTTTAAGTATTGTGGTCCAAGGTGCCCCGTGGTCCAATTTTGGTGCCCGTGGTGCATTTTCAGCCATTTGTGCAATTTTCGTGCAAAAATAAGACTTTTGGGTTTTGGAGCCCCGTGATCCCTGGTGCATTCTTATGCATAAAAAACAATATTTCTTGGAGCACTTTTCATTTTTGAGGTCCGTGGTTCCCCGTGGTCCAATTTTTGTGTCCGTGGTGCATTTTCGGCCATTTATGCAATTTTTGCGCGAAAATAAGACTTTTGGGTTTTGTTGCCCCGTGATCCCTGGAGCATTCATATGTATAAAAAACCATAATGCTTGGAACACTTTTCAGTTTTGATATCTGTGGTGCCTCATGGTCCAATTTTGGTGACGGTGGTGCATTTTCGGCCATTTCTGAAATTTTCGTGCGACATTCAGACTTTTGGTTTTGGTGCCTCATGATCCCTGGTGCATTCTTATGCATAAAAAACGATAATGCTCTGAGCACTTTTAAGTTTTGAGGTCCCAGGTTCCCCGTGGTCCAATTTTGGTGCCTGTTGTGCATTTTTAGTTCCCTTGTGCAATTTTCGTGCGAAAATAAGACTTTTGGGTTTTGGTGCCCCGTGATCCCTGGTGCATTCTTATGCATAAAAAACCATAATGCTTGGAACACTTTTCAGTTCTGAGGTTTGTGGTGCCTCGTGGTCCAATTTTCGTGCCGGTAATGCATTTTCGGCCATTTGAGCAATTTTCGGGCGAAAATAAGACATTTTGGTTTTGGTGCCCCGTGATCCCTGGTGCATTCTAATGCATAGAAAACCATCATGCTTGGAGAAATTTTCAGTTTTGAGGTCCCAGGTGCCCCGTGGTCCAATTTTGGTGCCCGTGGTGCATATTCAACCCATTGTGCATTTTTTGTGCGAAAATAAGACTTTTGGGTTTTGGTGCCCCGTGATCCCTAGTGCATTCTTATGCATAAAAAACCATAACGCTCGGACCACTTTTAAGTATTGTGGTCCAAGGTGCCCCGTGGTCCAATTTTGGTGCCCGTGGTGCATTTTCAGCCATTTGTGCAATTTTCGTGCAAAAATAAGACTTTTGGGTTTTGGAGCCCCGTGATCCCTGGTGCATTCTTATGCATAAAAAACAATATTTCTTGGAGCACTTTTCATTTTTGAGGTCCGTGGTTCCCCGTGGTCCAATTTTTGTGTCCGTGGTGCATTTTCGGCCATTTATGCAATTTTTGCGCGAAAATAAGACTTTTGGGTTTTGTTGCCCCGTGATCCCTGGAGCATTCATATGTATAAAAAACCATAATGCTTGGAACACTTTTCAGTTTTGATATCTGTGGTGCCTCATGGTCCAATTTTGGTGACGGTGGTGCATTTTCGGCCATTTCTGAAATTTTCGTGCGACATTCAGACTTTTGGTTTTGGTGCCTCATGATCCCTGGTGCATTCTTATGCATAAAAAACGATAATGCTCTGAGCACTTTTAAGTTTTGAGGTCCCAGGTTCCCCGTGGTCCAATTTTGGTGCCTGTTGTGCATTTTTAGTTCCCTTGTGCAATTTTCGTGCGAAAATAAGACTTTTGGGTTTTGGTGCCCCGTGATCCCTGGTGCATTCTTATGCATAAAAAACCATAATGCTTGGAACACTTTTCAGTTCTGAGGTTTGTGGTGCCTCGTGGTCCAATTTTCGTGCCGGTAATGCATTTTCGGCCATTTGAGCAATTTTCGGGCGAAAATAAGACATTTTGGTTTTGGTGCCCCGTGATCCCTGGTGCATTCTAATGCATAGAAAACCATCATGCTTGGAGAAATTTTCAGTTTTGAGGTCCCAGGTGCCCCGTGGTCCAATTTTGGTGCCCGTGGTGCATATTCAGCCCATTGTGCATTTTTTGTGCGAAAATAAGACTTTTGGGTTTTGGTGCCCCGTGATCCCTAGTGCATTCTTATGCATAAAAAACCATAACGCTCGGACCACTTTTAAGTATTGTGGTCCAAGGTGCCCCGTGGTCCAATTTTGGTGCCCGTGGTGCATTTTCAGCCATTTGTGCAATTTTCGTGCAAAAATAAGACTTTTGGGTTTTGGAGCCCCGTGATCCCTGGTGCATTCTTATGCATAAAAAACAATATTTCTTGGAGCACTTTTCATTTTTGAGGTCCGTGGTTCCCCGTGGTCCAATTTTTGTGTCCGTGGTGCATTTTCGGCCATTTATGCAATTTTTGCGCGAAAATAAGACTTTTGGGTTTTGTTGCCCCGTGATCCCTGGAGCATTCATATGTATAAAAAACCATAATGCTTGGAACACTTTTCAGTTTTGATATCTGTGGTGCCTCATGGTCCAATTTTGGTGACGGTGGTGCATTTTCGGCCATTTCTGAAATTTTCGTGCGACATTCAGACTTTTGGTTTTGGTGCCTCATGATCCCTGGTGCATTCTTATGCATAAAAAACGATAATGCTCTGAGCACTTTTAAGTTTTGAGGTCCCAGGTTCCCCGTGGTCCAATTTTGGTGCCTGTTGTGCATTTTTAGTTCCCTTGTGCAATTTTCGTACGAAAATAAGACTTTTGGGTTTTGGTGCCCCGTGATCCCTGGTGCATTCTTATGCATAAAAAACCATAATGCTTGGAACACTTTTCAGTTCTGAGGTTTGTGGTGCCTCGTGGTCCAATTTTCGTGCCGGTAATGCATTTTCGGCCATTTGAGCAATTTTCGGGCGAAAATAAGACATTTTGGTTTTGGTGCCCCGTGATCCCTGGTGCATTCTAATGCATAGAAAACCATCATGCTTGGAGAAATTTTCAGTTTTGAGGTCCCAGGTGCCCCGTGGTCCAATTTTGGTGCCCGTGGTGCATATTCAGCCCATTGTGCATTTTTTGTGCGAAAATAAGACTTTTGGGTTTTGGTGCCCCGTGATCCCTAGTGCATTCTTATGCATAAAAAACCATAACGCTCGGACCACTTTTAAGTATTGTGGTCCAAGGTGCCCCGTGGTCCAATTTTGGTGCCCGTGGTGCATTTTCAGCCATTTGTGCAATTTTCGTGCAAAAATAAGACTTTTGGGTTTTGGAGCCCCGTGATCCCTGGTGCATTCTTATGCATAAAAAACAATATTTCTTGGAGCACTTTTCATTTTTGAGGTCCGTGGTTCCCCGTGGTCCAATTTTTGTGTCCGTGGTGCATTTTCGGCCATTTATGCAATTTTTGCGCGAAAATAAGACTTTTGGGTTTTGTTGCCCCGTGATCCCTGGAGCATTCATATGTATAAAAAACCATAATGCTTGGAACACTTTTCAGTTTTGATATCTGTGGTGCCTCATGGTCCAATTTTGGTGACGGTGGTGCATTTTCGGCCATTTCTGAAATTTTCGTGCGACATTCAGACTTTTGGTTTTGGTGCCTCATGATCCCTGGTGCATTCTTATGCATAAAAAACGATAATGCTCTGAGCACTTTTAAGTTTTGAGGTCCCAGGTTCCCCGTGGTCCAATTTTGGTGCCTGTTGTGCATTTTTAGTTCCCTTGTGCAATTTTCGTGCGAAAATAAGACTTTTGGGTTTTGGTGCCCCGTGATCCCTGGTGCATTCTTATGCATAAAAAACCATAATGCTTGGAACACTTTTCAGTTCTGAGGTTTGTGGTGCCTCGTGGTCCAATTTTCGTGCCGGTAATGCATTTTCGGCCATTTGAGCAATTTTCGGGCGAAAATAAGACATTTTGGTTTTGGTGCCCCGTGATCCCTGGTGCATTCTAATGCATAGAAAACCATCATGCTTGGAGAAATTTTCAGTTTTGAGGTCCCAGGTGCCCCGTGGTCCAATTTTGGTGCCCGTGGTGCATATTCAACCCATTGTGCATTTTTTGTGCGAAAATAAGACTTTTGGGTTTTGGTGCCCCGTGATCCCTAGTGCATTCTTATGCATAAAAAACCATAACGCTCGGACCACTTTTAAGTATTGTGGTCCAAGGTGCCCCGTGGTCCAATTTTGGTGCCCGTGGTGCATTTTCAGCCATTTGTGCAATTTTCGTGCAAAAATAAGACTTTTGGGTTTTGGAGCCCCGTGATCCCTGGTGCATTCTTATGCATAAAAAACAATATTTCTTGGAGCACTTTTCATTTTTGAGGTCCGTGGTTCCCCGTGGTCCAATTTTTGTGTCCGTGGTGCATTTTCGGCCATTTATGCAATTTTTGCGCGAAAATAAGACTTTTGGGTTTTGTTGCCCCGTGATCCCTGGAGCATTCATATGTATAAAAAACCATAATGCTTGGAACACTTTTCAGTTTTGATATCTGTGGTGCCTCATGGTCCAATTTTGGTGACGGTGGTGCATTTTCGGCCATTTCTGAAATTTTCGTGCGACATTCAGACTTTTGGTTTTGGTGCCTCATGATCCCTGGTGCATTCTTATGCATAAAAAACGATAATGCTCTGAGCACTTTTAAGTTTTGAGGTCCCAGGTTCCCCGTGGTCCAATTTTGGTGCCTGTTGTGCATTTTTAGTTCCCTTGTGCAATTTTCGTGCGAAAATAAGACTTTTGGGTTTTGGTGCCCCGTGATCCCTGGTGCATTCTTATGCATAAAAAACCATAATGCTTGGAACACTTTTCAGTTCTGAGGTTTGTGGTGCCTCGTGGTCCAATTTTCGTGCCGGTAATGCATTTTCGGCCATTTGAGCAATTTTCGGGCGAAAATAAGACATTTTGGTTTTGGTGCCCCGTGATCCCTGGTGCATTCTAATGCATAGAAAACCATCATGCTTGGAGAAATTTTCAGTTTTGAGGTCCCAGGTGCCCCGTGGTCCAATTTTGGTGCCCGTGGTGCATATTCAGCCCATTGTGCATTTTTTGTGCGAAAATAAGACTTTTGGGTTTTGGTGCCCCGTGATCCCTAGTGCATTCTTATGCATAAAAAACCATAACGCTCGGACCACTTTTAAGTATTGTGGTCCAAGGTGCCCCGTGGTCCAATTTTGGTGCCCGTGGTGCATTTTCAGCCATTTGTGCAATTTTCGTGCAAAAATAAGACTTTTGGGTTTTGGAGCCCCGTGATCCCTGGTGCATTCTTATGCATAAAAAACAATATTTCTTGGAGCACTTTTCATTTTTGAGGTCCGTGGTTCCCCGTGGTCCAATTTTTGTGTCCGTGGTGCATTTTCGGCCATTTATGCAATTTTTGCGCGAAAATAAGACTTTTGGGTTTTGTTGCCCCGTGATCCCTGGAGCATTCATATGTATAAAAAACCATAATGCTTGGAACACTTTTCAGTTTTGATATCTGTGGTGCCTCATGGTCCAATTTTGGTGACGGTGGTGCATTTTCGGCCATTTCTGAAATTTTCGTGCGACATTCAGACTTTTGGTTTTGGTGCCTCATGATCCCTGGTGCATTCTTATGCATAAAAAACGATAATGCTCTGAGCACTTTTAAGTTTTGAGGTCCCAGGTTCCCCGTGGTCCAATTTTGGTGCCTGTTGTGCATTTTTAGTTCCCTTGTGCAATTTTCGTGCGAAAATAAGACTTTTGGGTTTTGGTGCCCCGTGATCCCTGGTGCATTCTTATGCATAAAAAACCATAATGCTTGGAACACTTTTCAGTTCTGAGGTTTGTGGTGCCTCGTGGTCCAATTTTCGTGCCGGTAATGCATTTTCGGCCATTTGAGCAATTTTCGGGCGAAAATAAGACATTTTGGTTTTGGTGCCCCGTGATCCCTGGTGCATTCTAATGCATAGAAAACCATCATGCTTGGAGAAATTTTCAGTTTTGAGGTCCCAGGTGCCCCGTGGTCCAATTTTGGTGCCCGTGGTGCATATTCAGCCCATTGTGCATTTTTTGTGCGAAAATAAGACTTTTGGGTTTTGGTGCCCCGTGATCCCTAGTGCATTCTTATGCATAAAAAACCATAACGCTCGGACCACTTTTAAGTATTGTGGTCCAAGGTGCCCCGTGGTCCAATTTTGGTGCCCGTGGTGCATTTTCAGCCATTTGTGCAATTTTCGTGCAAAAATAAGACTTTTGGGTTTTGGAGCCCCGTGATCCCTGGTGCATTCTTATGCATAAAAAACAATATTTCTTGGAGCACTTTTCATTTTTGAGGTCCGTGGTTCCCCGTGGTCCAATTTTTGTGTCCGTGGTGCATTTTCGGCCATTTATGCAATTTTTGCGCGAAAATAAGACTTTTGGGTTTTGTTGCCCCGTGATCCCTGGAGCATTCATATGTATAAAAAACCATAATGCTTGGAACACTTTTCAGTTTTGATATCTGTGGTGCCTCATGGTCCAATTTTGGTGACGGTGGTGCATTTTCGGCCATTTCTGAAATTTTCGTGCGACATTCAGACTTTTGGTTTTGGTGCCTCATGATCCCTGGTGCATTCTTATGCATAAAAAACGATAATGCTCTGAGCACTTTTAAGTTTTGAGGTCCCAGGTTCCCCGTGGTCCAATTTTGGTGCCTGTTGTGCATTTTTAGTTCCCTTGTGCAATTTTCGTGCGAAAATAAGACTTTTGGGTTTTGGTGCCCCGTGATCCCTGGTGCATTCTTATGCATAAAAAACCATAATGCTTGGAACACTTTTCAGTTCTGAGGTTTGTGGTGCCTCGTGGTCCAATTTTCGTGCCGGTAATGCATTTTCGGCCATTTGAGCAATTTTCGGGCGAAAATAAGACATTTTGGTTTTGGTGCCCCGTGATCCCTGGTGCATTCTAATGCATAGAAAACCATCATGCTTGGAGAAATTTTCAGTTTTGAGGTCCCAGGTGCCCCGTGGTCCAATTTTGGTGCCCGTGGTGCATATTCAGCCCATTGTGCATTTTTTGTGCGAAAATAAGACTTTTGGGTTTTGGTGCCCCGTGATCCCTAGTGCATTCTTATGCATAAAAAACCATAACGCTCGGACCACTTTTAAGTATTGTGGTCCAAGGTGCCCCGTGGTCCAATTTTGGTGCCCGTGGTGCATTTTCAGCCATTTGTGCAATTTTCGTGCAAAAATAAGACTTTTGGGTTTTGGAGCCCCGTGATCCCTGGTGCATTCTTATGCATAAAAAACAATATTTCTTGGAGCACTTTTCATTTTTGAGGTCCGTGGTTCCCCGTGGTCCAATTTTTGTGTCCGTGGTGCATTTTCGGCCATTTATGCAATTTTTGCGCGAAAATAAGACTTTTGGGTTTTGTTGCCCCGTGATCCCTGGAGCATTCATATGTATAAAAAACCATAATGCTTGGAACACTTTTCAGTTTTGATATCTGTGGTGCCTCATGGTCCAATTTTGGTGACGGTGGTGCATTTTCGGCCATTTCTGAAATTTTCGTGCGACATTCAGACTTTTGGTTTTGGTGCCTCATGATCCCTGGTGCATTCTTATGCATAAAAAACGATAATGCTCTGAGCACTTTTAAGTTTTGAGGTCCCAGGTTCCCCGTGGTCCAATTTTGGTGCCTGTTGTGCATTTTTAGTTCCCTTGTGCAATTTTCGTGCGAAAATAAGACTTTTGGGTTTTGGTGCCCCGTGATCCCTGGTGCATTCTTATGCATAAAAAACCATAATGCTTGGAACACTTTTCAGTTCTGAGGTTTGTGGTGCCTCGTGGTCCAATTTTCGTGCCGGTAATGCATTTTCGGCCATTTGAGCAATTTTCGGGCGAAAATAAGACATTTTGGTTTTGGTGCCCCGTGATCCCTGGTGCATTCTAATGCATAGAAAACCATCATGCTTGGAGAAATTTTCAGTTTTGAGGTCCCAGGTGCCCCGTGGTCCAATTTTGGTGCCCGTGGTGCATATTCAGCCCATTGTGCATTTTTTGTGCGAAAATAAGACTTTTGGGTTTTGGTGCCCCGTGATCCCTAGTGCATTCTTATGCATAAAAAACCATAACGCTCGGACCACTTTTAAGTATTGTGGTCCAAGGTGCCCCGTGGTCCAATTTTGGTGCCCGTGGTGCATTTTCAGCCATTTGTGCAATTTTCGTGCAAAAATAAGACTTTTGGGTTTTGGAGCCCCGTGATCCCTGGTGCATTCTTATGCATAAAAAACAATATTTCTTGGAGCACTTTTCATTTTTGAGGTCCGTGGTTCCCCGTGGTCCAATTTTTGTGTCCGTGGTGCATTTTCGGCCATTTATGCAATTTTTGCGCGAAAATAAGACTTTTGGGTTTTGTTGCCCCGTGATCCCTGGAGCATTCATATGTATAAAAAACCATAATGCTTGGAACACTTTTCAGTTTTGATATCTGTGGTGCCTCATGGTCCAATTTTGGTGACGGTGGTGCATTTTCGGCCATTTCTGAAATTTTCGTGCGACATTCAGACTTTTGGTTTTGGTGCCTCATGATCCCTGGTGCATTCTTATGCATAAAAAACGATAATGCTCTGAGCACTTTTAAGTTTTGAGGTCCCAGGTTCCCCGTGGTCCAATTTTGGTGCCTGTTGTGCATTTTTAGTTCCCTTGTGCAATTTTCGTGCGAAAATAAGACTTTTGGGTTTTGGTGCCCCGTGATCCCTGGTGCATTCTTATGCATAAAAAACCATAATGCTTGGAACACTTTTCAGTTCTGAGGTTTGTGGTGCCTCGTGGTCCAATTTTCGTGCCGGTAATGCATTTTCGGCCATTTGAGCAATTTTCGGGCGAAAATAAGACATTTTGGTTTTGGTGCCCCGTGATCCCTGGTGCATTCTAATGCATAGAAAACCATCATGCTTGGAGAAATTTTCAGTTTTGAGGTCCCAGGTGCCCCGTGGTCCAATTTTGGTGCCCGTGGTGCATATTCAACCCATTGTGCATTTTTTGTGCGAAAATAAGACTTTTGGGTTTTGGTGCCCCGTGATCCCTAGTGCATTCTTATGCATAAAAAACCATAACGCTCGGACCACTTTTAAGTATTGTGGTCCAAGGTGCCCCGTGGTCCAATTTTGGTGCCCGTGGTGCATTTTCAGCCATTTGTGCAATTTTCGTGCAAAAATAAGACTTTTGGGTTTTGGAGCCCCGTGATCCCTGGTGCATTCTTATGCATAAAAAACAATATTTCTTGGAGCACTTTTCATTTTTGAGGTCCGTGGTTCCCCGTGGTCCAATTTTTGTGTCCGTGGTGCATTTTCGGCCATTTATGCAATTTTTGCGCGAAAATAAGACTTTTGGGTTTTGTTGCCCCGTGATCCCTGGAGCATTCATATGTATAAAAAACCATAATGCTTGGAACACTTTTCAGTTTTGATATCTGTGGTGCCTCATGGTCCAATTTTGGTGACGGTGGTGCATTTTCGGCCATTTCTGAAATTTTCGTGCGACATTCAGACTTTTGGTTTTGGTGCCTCATGATCCCTGGTGCATTCTTATGCATAAAAAACGATAATGCTCTGAGCACTTTTAAGTTTTGAGGTCCCAGGTTCCCCGTGGTCCAATTTTGGTGCCTGTTGTGCATTTTTAGTTCCCTTGTGCAATTTTCGTGCGAAAATAAGACTTTTGGGTTTTGGTGCCCCGTGATCCCTGGTGCATTCTTATGCATAAAAAACCATAATGCTTGGAACACTTTTCAGTTCTGAGGTTTGTGGTGCCTCGTGGTCCAATTTTCGTGCCGGTAATGCATTTTCGGCCATTTGAGCAATTTTCGGGCGAAAATAAGACATTTTGGTTTTGGTGCCCCGTGATCCCTGGTGCATTCTAATGCATAGAAAACCATCATGCTTGGAGAAATTTTCAGTTTTGAGGTCCCAGGTGCCCCGTGGTCCAATTTTGGTGCCCGTGGTGCATATTCAGCCCATTGTGCATTTTTTGTGCGAAAATAAGACTTTTGGGTTTTGGTGCCCCGTGATCCCTAGTGCATTCTTATGCATAAAAAACCATAACGCTCGGACCACTTTTAAGTATTGTGGTCCAAGGTGCCCCGTGGTCCAATTTTGGTGCCCGTGGTGCATTTTCAGCCATTTGTGCAATTTTCGTGCAAAAATAAGACTTTTGGGTTTTGGAGCCCCGTGATCCCTGGTGCATTCTTATGCATAAAAAACAATATTTCTTGGAGCACTTTTCATTTTTGAGGTCCGTGGTTCCCCGTGGTCCAATTTTTGTGTCCGTGGTGCATTTTCGGCCATTTATGCAATTTTTGCGCGAAAATAAGACTTTTGGGTTTTGTTGCCCCGTGATCCCTGGAGCATTCATATGTATAAAAAACCATAATGCTTGGAACACTTTTCAGTTTTGATATCTGTGGTGCCTCATGGTCCAATTTTGGTGACGGTGGTGCATTTTCGGCCATTTCTGAAATTTTCGTGCGACATTCAGACTTTTGGTTTTGGTGCCTCATGATCCCTGGTGCATTCTTATGCATAAAAAACGATAATGCTCTGAGCACTTTTAAGTTTTGAGGTCCCAGGTTCCCCGTGGTCCAATTTTGGTGCCTGTTGTGCATTTTTAGTTCCCTTGTGCAATTTTCGTGCGAAAATAAGACTTTTGGGTTTTGGTGCCCCGTGATCCCTGGTGCATTCTTATGCATAAAAAACCATAATGCTTGGAACACTTTTCAGTTCTGAGGTTTGTGGTGCCTCGTGGTCCAATTTTCGTGCCGGTAATGCATTTTCGGCCATTTGAGCAATTTTCGGGCGAAAATAAGACATTTTGGTTTTGGTGCCCCGTGATCCCTGGTGCATTCTAATGCATAGAAAACCATCATGCTTGGAGAAATTTTCAGTTTTGAGGTCCCAGGTGCCCCGTGGTCCAATTTTGGTGCCCGTGGTGCATATTCAACCCATTGTGCATTTTTTGTGCGAAAATAAGACTTTTGGGTTTTGGTGCCCCGTGATCCCTAGTGCATTCTTATGCATAAAAAACCATAACGCTCGGACCACTTTTAAGTATTGTGGTCCAAGGTGCCCCGTGGTCCAATTTTGGTGCCCGTGGTGCATTTTCAGCCATTTGTGCAATTTTCGTGCAAAAATAAGACTTTTGGGTTTTGGAGCCCCGTGATCCCTGGTGCATTCTTATGCATAAAAAACAATATTTCTTGGAGCACTTTTCATTTTTGAGGTCCGTGGTTCCCCGTGGTCCAATTTTTGTGTCCGTGGTGCATTTTCGGCCATTTATGCAATTTTTGCGCGAAAATAAGACTTTTGGGTTTTGTTGCCCCGTGATCCCTGGAGCATTCATATGTATAAAAAACCATAATGCTTGGAACACTTTTCAGTTTTGATATCTGTGGTGCCTCATGGTCCAATTTTGGTGACGGTGGTGCATTTTCGGCCATTTCTGAAATTTTCGTGCGACATTCAGACTTTTGGTTTTGGTGCCTCATGATCCCTGGTGCATTCTTATGCATAAAAAACGATAATGCTCTGAGCACTTTTAAGTTTTGAGGTCCCAGGTTCCCCGTGGTCCAATTTTGGTGCCTGTTGTGCATTTTTAGTTCCCTTGTGCAATTTTCGTGCGAAAATAAGACTTTTGGGTTTTGGTGCCCCGTGATCCCTGGTGCATTCTTATGCATAAAAAACCATAATGCTTGGAACACTTTTCAGTTCTGAGGTTTGTGGTGCCTCGTGGTCCAATTTTCGTGCCGGTAATGCATTTTCGGCCATTTGAGCAATTTTCGGGCGAAAATAAGACATTTTGGTTTTGGTGCCCCGTGATCCCTGGTGCATTCTAATGCATAGAAAACCATCATGCTTGGAGAAATTTTCAGTTTTGAGGTCCCAGGTGCCCCGTGGTCCAATTTTGGTGCCCGTGGTGCATATTCAGCCCATTGTGCATTTTTTGTGCGAAAATAAGACTTTTGGGTTTTGGTGCCCCGTGATCCCTAGTGCATTCTTATGCATAAAAAACCATAACGCTCGGACCACTTTTAAGTATTGTGGTCCAAGGTGCCCCGTGGTCCAATTTTGGTGCCCGTGGTGCATTTTCAGCCATTTGTGCAATTTTCGTGCAAAAATAAGACTTTTGGGTTTTGGAGCCCCGTGATCCCTGGTGCATTCTTATGCATAAAAAACAATATTTCTTGGAGCACTTTTCATTTTTGAGGTCCGTGGTTCCCCGTGGTCCAATTTTTGTGTCCGTGGTGCATTTTCGGCCATTTATGCAATTTTTGCGCGAAAATAAGACTTTTGGGTTTTGTTGCCCCGTGATCCCTGGAGCATTCATATGTATAAAAAACCATAATGCTTGGAACACTTTTCAGTTTTGATATCTGTGGTGCCTCATGGTCCAATTTTGGTGACGGTGGTGCATTTTCGGCCATTTCTGAAATTTTCGTGCGACATTCAGACTTTTGGTTTTGGTGCCTCATGATCCCTGGTGCATTCTTATGCATAAAAAACGATAATGCTCTGAGCACTTTTAAGTTTTGAGGTCCCAGGTTCCCCGTGGTCCAATTTTGGTGCCTGTTGTGCATTTTTAGTTCCCTTGTGCAATTTTCGTACGAAAATAAGACTTTTGGGTTTTGGTGCCCCGTGATCCCTGGTGCATTCTTATGCATAAAAAACCATAATGCTTGGAACACTTTTCAGTTCTGAGGTTTGTGGTGCCTCGTGGTCCAATTTTCGTGCCGGTAATGCATTTTCGGCCATTTGAGCAATTTTCGGGCGAAAATAAGACATTTTGGTTTTGGTGCCCCGTGATCCCTGGTGCATTCTAATGCATAGAAAACCATCATGCTTGGAGAAATTTTCAGTTTTGAGGTCCCAGGTGCCCCGTGGTCCAATTTTGGTGCCCGTGGTGCATATTCAGCCCATTGTGCATTTTTTGTGCGAAAATAAGACTTTTGGGTTTTGGTGCCCCGTGATCCCTAGTGCATTCTTATGCATAAAAAACCATAACGCTCGGACCACTTTTAAGTATTGTGGTCCAAGGTGCCCCGTGGTCCAATTTTGGTGCCCGTGGTGCATTTTCAGCCATTTGTGCAATTTTCGTGCAAAAATAAGACTTTTGGGTTTTGGAGCCCCGTGATCCCTGGTGCATTCTTATGCATAAAAAACAATATTTCTTGGAGCACTTTTCATTTTTGAGGTCCGTGGTTCCCCGTGGTCCAATTTTTGTGTCCGTGGTGCATTTTCGGCCATTTATGCAATTTTTGCGCGAAAATAAGACTTTTGGGTTTTGTTGCCCCGTGATCCCTGGAGCATTCATATGTATAAAAAACCATAATGCTTGGAACACTTTTCAGTTTTGATATCTGTGGTGCCTCATGGTCCAATTTTGGTGACGGTGGTGCATTTTCGGCCATTTCTGAAATTTTCGTGCGACATTCAGACTTTTGGTTTTGGTGCCTCATGATCCCTGGTGCATTCTTATGCATAAAAAACGATAATGCTCTGAGCACTTTTAAGTTTTGAGGTCCCAGGTTCCCCGTGGTCCAATTTTGGTGCCTGTTGTGCATTTTTAGTTCCCTTGTGCAATTTTCGTGCGAAAATAAGACTTTTGGGTTTTGGTGCCCCGTGATCCCTGGTGCATTCTTATGCATAAAAAACCATAATGCTTGGAACACTTTTCAGTTCTGAGGTTTGTGGTGCCTCGTGGTCCAATTTTCGTGCCGGTAATGCATTTTCGGCCATTTGAGCAATTTTCGGGCGAAAATAAGACATTTTGGTTTTGGTGCCCCGTGATCCCTGGTGCATTCTAATGCATAGAAAACCATCATGCTTGGAGAAATTTTCAGTTTTGAGGTCCCAGGTGCCCCGTGGTCCAATTTTGGTGCCCGTGGTGCATATTCAGCCCATTGTGCATTTTTTGTGCGAAAATAAGACTTTTGGGTTTTGGTGCCCCGTGATCCCTAGTGCATTCTTATGCATAAAAAACCATAACGCTCGGACCACTTTTAAGTATTGTGGTCCAAGGTGCCCCGTGGTCCAATTTTGGTGCCCGTGGTGCATTTTCAGCCATTTGTGCAATTTTCGTGCAAAAATAAGACTTTTGGGTTTTGGAGCCCCGTGATCCCTGGTGCATTCTTATGCATAAAAAACAATATTTCTTGGAGCACTTTTCATTTTTGAGGTCCGTGGTTCCCCGTGGTCCAATTTTTGTGTCCGTGGTGCATTTTCGGCCATTTATGCAATTTTTGCGCGAAAATAAGACTTTTGGGTTTTGTTGCCCCGTGATCCCTGGAGCATTCATATGTATAAAAAACCATAATGCTTGGAACACTTTTCAGTTTTGATATCTGTGGTGCCTCATGGTCCAATTTTGGTGACGGTGGTGCATTTTCGGCCATTTCTGAAATTTTCGTGCGACATTCAGACTTTTGGTTTTGGTGCCTCATGATCCCTGGTGCATTCTTATGCATAAAAAACGATAATGCTCTGAGCACTTTTAAGTTTTGAGGTCCCAGGTTCCCCGTGGTCCAATTTTGGTGCCTGTTGTGCATTTTTAGTTCCCTTGTGCAATTTTCGTGCGAAAATAAGACTTTTGGGTTTTGGTGCCCCGTGATCCCTGGTGCATTCTTATGCATAAAAAACCATAATGCTTGGAACACTTTTCAGTTCTGAGGTTTGTGGTGCCTCGTGGTCCAATTTTCGTGCCGGTAATGCATTTTCGGCCATTTGAGCAATTTTCGGGCGAAAATAAGACATTTTGGTTTTGGTGCCCCGTGATCCCTGGTGCATTCTAATGCATAGAAAACCATCATGCTTGGAGAAATTTTCAGTTTTGAGGTCCCAGGTGCCCCGTGGTCCAATTTTGGTGCCCG
This sequence comes from Pueraria montana var. lobata, assembly GCA_026413185.1. NCBI lineage: Eukaryota > Viridiplantae > Streptophyta > Magnoliopsida > Fabales > Fabaceae > Pueraria > Pueraria montana. Next base: position 71,742,206 of record CM048646.1, on the reverse strand, counting down.
TGGTGCATATTCAGCCCATTGTGCATTTTTTGTGCGAAAATAAGACTTTTGGGTTTTGGTGCCCCGTGATCCCTAGTGCATTCTTATGCATAAAAAACCATAACGCTCGGACCACTTTTAAGTATTGTGGTCCAAGGTGCCCCGTGGTCCAATTTTGGTGCCCGTGGTGCATTTTCAGCCATTTGTGCAATTTTCGTGCAAAAATAAGACTTTTGGGTTTTGGAGCCCCGTGATCCCTGGTGCATTCTTATGCATAAAAAACAATATTTCTTGGAGCACTTTTCATTTTTGAGGTCCGTGGTTCCCCGTGGTCCAATTTTTGTGTCCGTGGTGCATTTTCGGCCATTTATGCAATTTTTGCGCGAAAATAAGACTTTTGGGTTTTGTTGCCCCGTGATCCCTGGAGCATTCATATGTATAAAAAACCATAATGCTTGGAACACTTTTCAGTTTTGATATCTGTGGTGCCTCATGGTCCAATTTTGGTGACGGTGGTGCATTTTCGGCCATTTCTGAAATTTTCGTGCGACATTCAGACTTTTGGTTTTGGTGCCTCATGATCCCTGGTGCATTCTTATGCATAAAAAACGATAATGCTCTGAGCACTTTTAAGTTTTGAGGTCCCAGGTTCCCCGTGGTCCAATTTTGGTGCCTGTTGTGCATTTTTAGTTCCCTTGTGCAATTTTCGTGCGAAAATAAGACTTTTGGGTTTTGGTGCCCCGTGATCCCTGGTGCATTCTTATGCATAAAAAACCATAATGCTTGGAACACTTTTCAGTTCTGAGGTTTGTGGTGCCTCGTGGTCCAATTTTCGTGCCGGTAATGCATTTTCGGCCATTTGAGCAATTTTCGGGCGAAAATAAGACATTTTGGTTTTGGTGCCCCGTGATCCCTGGTGCATTCTAATGCATAGAAAACCATCATGCTTGGAGAAATTTTCAGTTTTGAGGTCCCAGGTGCCCCGTGGTCCAATTTTGGTGCCCGTGGTGCATATTCAGCCCATTGTGCATTTTTTGTGCGAAAATAAGACTTTTGGGTTTTGGTGCCCCGTGATCCCTAGTGCATTCTTATGCATAAAAAACCATAACGCTCGGACCACTTTTAAGTATTGTGGTCCAAGGTGCCCCGTGGTCCAATTTTGGTGCCCGTGGTGCATTTTCAGCCATTTGTGCAATTTTCGTGCAAAAATAAGACTTTTGGGTTTTGGAGCCCCGTGATCCCTGGTGCATTCTTATGCATAAAAAACAATATTTCTTGGAGCACTTTTCATTTTTGAGGTCCGTGGTTCCCCGTGGTCCAATTTTTGTGTCCGTGGTGCATTTTCGGCCATTTATGCAATTTTTGCGCGAAAATAAGACTTTTGGGTTTTGTTGCCCCGTGATCCCTGGAGCATTCATATGTATAAAAAACCATAATGCTTGGAACACTTTTCAGTTTTGATATCTGTGGTGCCTCATGGTCCAATTTTGGTGACGGTGGTGCATTTTCGGCCATTTCTGAAATTTTCGTGCGACATTCAGACTTTTGGTTTTGGTGCCTCATGATCCCTGGTGCATTCTTATGCATAAAAAACGATAATGCTCTGAGCACTTTTAAGTTTTGAGGTCCCAGGTTCCCCGTGGTCCAATTTTGGTGCCTGTTGTGCATTTTTAGTTCCCTTGTGCAATTTTCGTGCGAAAATAAGACTTTTGGGTTTTGGTGCCCCGTGATCCCTGGTGCATTCTTATGCATAAAAAACCATAATGCTTGGAACACTTTTCAGTTCTGAGGTTTGTGGTGCCTCGTGGTCCAATTTTCGTGCCGGTAATGCATTTTCGGCCATTTGAGCAATTTTCGGGCGAAAATAAGACATTTTGGTTTTGGTGCCCCGTGATCCCTGGTGCATTCTAATGCATAGAAAACCATCATGCTTGGAGAAATTTTCAGTTTTGAGGTCCCAGGTGCCCCGTGGTCCAATTTTGGTGCCCGTGGTGCATATTCAGCCCATTGTGCATTTTTTGTGCGAAAATAAGACTTTTGGGTTTTGGTGCCCCGTGATCCCTAGTGCATTCTTATGCATAAAAAACCATAACGCTCGGACCACTTTTAAGTATTGTGGTCCAAGGTGCCCCGTGGTCCAATTTTGGTGCCCGTGGTGCATTTTCAGCCATTTGTGCAATTTTCGTGCAAAAATAAGACTTTTGGGTTTTGGAGCCCCGTGATCCCTGGTGCATTCTTATGCATAAAAAACAATATTTCTTGGAGCACTTTTCATTTTTGAGGTCCGTGGTTCCCCGTGGTCCAATTTTTGTGTCCGTGGTGCATTTTCGGCCATTTATGCAATTTTTGCGCGAAAATAAGACTTTTGGGTTTTGTTGCCCCGTGATCCCTGGAGCATTCATATGTATAAAAAACCATAATGCTTGGAACACTTTTCAGTTTTGATATCTGTGGTGCCTCATGGTCCAATTTTGGTGACGGTGGTGCATTTTCGGCCATTTCTGAAATTTTCGTGCGACATTCAGACTTTTGGTTTTGGTGCCTCATGATCCCTGGTGCATTCTTATGCATAAAAAACGATAATGCTCTGAGCACTTTTAAGTTTTGAGGTCCCAGGTTCCCCGTGGTCCAATTTTGGTGCCTGTTGTGCATTTTTAGTTCCCTTGTGCAATTTTCGTGCGAAAATAAGACTTTTGGGTTTTGGTGCCCCGTGATCCCTGGTGCATTCTTATGCATAAAAAACCATAATGCTTGGAACACTTTTCAGTTCTGAGGTTTGTGGTGCCTCGTGGTCCAATTTTCGTGCCGGTAATGCATTTTCGGCCATTTGAGCAATTTTCGGGCGAAAATAAGACATTTTGGTTTTGGTGCCCCGTGATCCCTGGTGCATTCTAATGCATAGAAAACCATCATGCTTGGAGAAATTTTCAGTTTTGAGGTCCCAGGTGCCCCGTGGTCCAATTTTGGTGCCCGTGGTGCATATTCAGCCCATTGTGCATTTTTTGTGCGAAAATAAGACTTTTGGGTTTTGGTGCCCCGTGATCCCTAGTGCATTCTTATGCATAAAAAACCATAACGCTCGGACCACTTTTAAGTATTGTGGTCCAAGGTGCCCCGTGGTCCAATTTTGGTGCCCGTGGTGCATTTTCAGCCATTTGTGCAATTTTCGTGCAAAAATAAGACTTTTGGGTTTTGGAGCCCCGTGATCCCTGGTGCATTCTTATGCATAAAAAACAATATTTCTTGGAGCACTTTTCATTTTTGAGGTCCGTGGTTCCCCGTGGTCCAATTTTTGTGTCCGTGGTGCATTTTCGGCCATTTATGCAATTTTTGCGCGAAAATAAGACTTTTGGGTTTTGTTGCCCCGTGATCCCTGGAGCATTCATATGTATAAAAAACCATAATGCTTGGAACACTTTTCAGTTTTGATATCTGTGGTGCCTCATGGTCCAATTTTGGTGACGGTGGTGCATTTTCGGCCATTTCTGAAATTTTCGTGCGACATTCAGACTTTTGGTTTTGGTGCCTCATGATCCCTGGTGCATTCTTATGCATAAAAAACGATAATGCTCTGAGCACTTTTAAGTTTTGAGGTCCCAGGTTCCCCGTGGTCCAATTTTGGTGCCTGTTGTGCATTTTTAGTTCCCTTGTGCAATTTTCGTGCGAAAATAAGACTTTTGGGTTTTGGTGCCCCGTGATCCCTGGTGCATTCTTATGCATAAAAAACCATAATGCTTGGAACACTTTTCAGTTCTGAGGTTTGTGGTGCCTCGTGGTCCAATTTTCGTGCCGGTAATGCATTTTCGGCCATTTGAGCAATTTTCGGGCGAAAATAAGACATTTTGGTTTTGGTGCCCCGTGATCCCTGGTGCATTCTAATGCATAGAAAACCATCATGCTTGGAGAAATTTTCAGTTTTGAGGTCCCAGGTGCCCCGTGGTCCAATTTTGGTGCCCGTGGTGCATATTCAGCCCATTGTGCATTTTTTGTGCGAAAATAAGACTTTTGGGTTTTGGTGCCCCGTGATCCCTAGTGCATTCTTATGCATAAAAAACCATAACGCTCGGACCACTTTTAAGTATTGTGGTCCAAGGTGCCCCGTGGTCCAATTTTGGTGCCCGTGGTGCATTTTCAGCCATTTGTGCAATTTTCGTGCAAAAATAAGACTTTTGGGTTTTGGAGCCCCGTGATCCCTGGTGCATTCTTATGCATAAAAAACAATATTTCTTGGAGCACTTTTCATTTTTGAGGTCCGTGGTTCCCCGTGGTCCAATTTTTGTGTCCGTGGTGCATTTTCGGCCATTTATGCAATTTTTGCGCGAAAATAAGACTTTTGGGTTTTGTTGCCCCGTGATCCCTGGAGCATTCATATGTATAAAAAACCATAATGCTTGGAACACTTTTCAGTTTTGATATCTGTGGTGCCTCATGGTCCAATTTTGGTGACGGTGGTGCATTTTCGGCCATTTCTGAAATTTTCGTGCGACATTCAGACTTTTGGTTTTGGTGCCTCATGATCCCTGGTGCATTCTTATGCATAAAAAACGATAATGCTCTGAGCACTTTTAAGTTTTGAGGTCCCAGGTTCCCCGTGGTCCAATTTTGGTGCCTGTTGTGCATTTTTAGTTCCCTTGTGCAATTTTCGTGCGAAAATAAGACTTTTGGGTTTTGGTGCCCCGTGATCCCTGGTGCATTCTTATGCATAAAAAACCATAATGCTTGGAACACTTTTCAGTTCTGAGGTTTGTGGTGCCTCGTGGTCCAATTTTCGTGCCGGTAATGCATTTTCGGCCATTTGAGCAATTTTCGGGCGAAAATAAGACATTTTGGTTTTGGTGCCCCGTGATCCCTGGTGCATTCTAATGCATAGAAAACCATCATGCTTGGAGAAATTTTCAGTTTTGAGGTCCCAGGTGCCCCGTGGTCCAATTTTGGTGCCCGTGGTGCATATTCAGCCCATTGTGCATTTTTTGTGCGAAAATAAGACTTTTGGGTTTTGGTGCCCCGTGATCCCTAGTGCATTCTTATGCATAAAAAACCATAACGCTCGGACCACTTTTAAGTATTGTGGTCCAAGGTGCCCCGTGGTCCAATTTTGGTGCCCGTGGTGCATTTTCAGCCATTTGTGCAATTTTCGTGCAAAAATAAGACTTTTGGGTTTTGGAGCCCCGTGATCCCTGGTGCATTCTTATGCATAAAAAACAATATTTCTTGGAGCACTTTTCATTTTTGAGGTCCGTGGTTCCCCGTGGTCCAATTTTTGTGTCCGTGGTGCATTTTCGGCCATTTATGCAATTTTTGCGCGAAAATAAGACTTTTGGGTTTTGTTGCCCCGTGATCCCTGGAGCATTCATATGTATAAAAAACCATAATGCTTGGAACACTTTTCAGTTTTGATATCTGTGGTGCCTCATGGTCCAATTTTGGTGACGGTGGTGCATTTTCGGCCATTTCTGAAATTTTCGTGCGACATTCAGACTTTTGGTTTTGGTGCCTCATGATCCCTGGTGCATTCTTATGCATAAAAAACGATAATGCTCTGAGCACTTTTAAGTTTTGAGGTCCCAGGTTCCCCGTGGTCCAATTTTGGTGCCTGTTGTGCATTTTTAGTTCCCTTGTGCAATTTTCGTGCGAAAATAAGACTTTTGGGTTTTGGTGCCCCGTGATCCCTGGTGCATTCTTATGCATAAAAAACCATAATGCTTGGAACACTTTTCAGTTCTGAGGTTTGTGGTGCCTCGTGGTCCAATTTTCGTGCCGGTAATGCATTTTCGGCCATTTGAGCAATTTTCGGGCGAAAATAAGACATTTTGGTTTTGGTGCCCCGTGATCCCTGGTGCATTCTAATGCATAGAAAACCATCATGCTTGGAGAAATTTTCAGTTTTGAGGTCCCAGGTGCCCCGTGGTCCAATTTTGGTGCCCGTGGTGCATATTCAGCCCATTGTGCATTTTTTGTGCGAAAATAAGACTTTTGGGTTTTGGTGCCCCGTGATCCCTAGTGCATTCTTATGCATAAAAAACCATAACGCTCGGACCACTTTTAAGTATTGTGGTCCAAGGTGCCCCGTGGTCCAATTTTGGTGCCCGTGGTGCATTTTCAGCCATTTGTGCAATTTTCGTGCAAAAATAAGACTTTTGGGTTTTGGAGCCCCGTGATCCCTGGTGCATTCTTATGCATAAAAAACAATATTTCTTGGAGCACTTTTCATTTTTGAGGTCCGTGGTTCCCCGTGGTCCAATTTTTGTGTCCGTGGTGCATTTTCGGCCATTTATGCAATTTTTGCGCGAAAATAAGACTTTTGGGTTTTGTTGCCCCGTGATCCCTGGAGCATTCATATGTATAAAAAACCATAATGCTTGGAACACTTTTCAGTTTTGATATCTGTGGTGCCTCATGGTCCAATTTTGGTGACGGTGGTGCATTTTCGGCCATTTCTGAAATTTTCGTGCGACATTCAGACTTTTGGTTTTGGTGCCTCATGATCCCTGGTGCATTCTTATGCATAAAAAACGATAATGCTCTGAGCACTTTTAAGTTTTGATATCTGTGGTGCCTCAGGGTCCAATTTTGGTGACGGTGGTGCATTTTCGGCCATTTGTGCAATTTACGTGCGAAAATAAGACTTTTGGGTCTTGGTGCCCTGTGATCCCTGGTGCATTCTTATGCATAAAAAACAATAATGCTTGGAGCACTTTTCAATTTTGAGGTTCTTGGTGCCCGATGGTCCAAATTTGGTGCCCGGTGGTCCATTTTCGGCCATTTGTCAAATTTTCGTGCGACATTCAGACTTTTGGTTTTGGTGCCCCGTGATCCCTGGTGCATTCTTATGCATAAAAAACCATAATGCTCGGAGCACTTTTAAGTTTTGAGGTCCCAGGTGCCCCATGATCCAATTTTGGTGCCCATTGTGCAATTTTCGGGCGAAAATAAGACTTTTGGGTTTTGGTGCCCCGTGATCCCTGGAGCATTCTTATGCATAAAAAACCATAATGCATGGAACACTTTTCAGTTCTGAGGTTTGTGGTTCCTCGTGGTCCAATTTTGGTGATGGTGGTGCATTTTCGGCCATTTGTGAAATTTTCGTGCGAAAATAAGACTTTTGGGGTTTGGTGCCCCGTGATCCCTAGTGCATTGTTATGCATAGAAAACAATAATGCTCGGAACACTTTTCAGTTTTGAGGTCTATGGTGCCTCGTGGTCCAATTTTGGTGACGGTGGTGCATTTTCGGCCATTTGTGAAATATTCGTGCGAAAATAAGACTTTTGGATTTTGGTGCCCCGTGATCCCTGGTGCATTCTTATGCATAAAAAACCATAATGCTTGGAGAACTTTTAAGTTTTGAGGTCCCAGGTACCCCGTGGTCCAATTTTGGTGCCCGTCGTGCATTTTAGCCTCCTTGTGCAATTTTCGTGCAAAAATAAGACTTTTGGATTTTGGTGCCCCGTGATCCCTGGTGCATTCTTATGCATAAAAAACCATAATGCTCGAAACACTTTTCAATTTTGAGGTCTGTGGTGCCTCGTGGTCCAATTTTGGTGACGGTGGTGCATTTTCGGCCATTTGTGAAATATTCGTGCGAAAATAAGACTTTTGGATTTTGGTACCCCGTGATCCCTGGTGCATTCTTATGCATAAAAAACCATAATGCTCGGAACACTTTTCAGTTTTGAGGTCTGTGGTGCCTCGTGGTCCAATTTTGGTGACGGTGGTGCATTGTCGACCATTTGTGAAATATTCGTGTGAAAATAAGACTGTTGGGTTTTGGAACCCGTGATCCCTGGTACATTCTTATGCATAAATAACCATAATGCTTGGAGCACTTTTAAGTTTTGAGGTCCCAAGTGCCCCGTGGTCCAATTTTGGTGCCCGTGGTGCATTTACGGCCTATTGTGCAATTTTTGTGCAAAAATAAGACTTTTGGATTTTGGTGCCCCGTGATCCCTGGTGCATTCTTGTGCATAAAAAATTATAATGCTTGGAGCACTTTTCAGTTTTGAGGTCCGTGGTGCCCGGTGGTCCAAATTTGGTGTCCGTGGTGCATTTTCGGCCATTTGTGAAATTTTCGTGCGACATTCAGACTTTTGGTTTTGGTGCCCCGTGATGCCTAGTGCATTCTTATGCATAAAAAACCATAATGCTCGGAGCAGTTTTAAGTTTTGAGGTCCCAGGTGCCCCGTGGTACAATTTTGGTGGCCATCATGCATTTTACGCCCCTCGTGCAATTTTCGTGCGAAAATAAGACTTTTGGGTTTTGGTGCCCCGTGATCCCTGGTGCATTCTTATGCATAAAAAACCATAATGCTCGGAGAACTTTTAAATTTTGAGGTCCGAGGTACCCCATGGTCCACTTTTGGTGCCCGTGGTGCATTTACGGCCCATTGTTCAGTTTTCGTGCGAAAATAAGACTTTTGGATTTTGGTGGCCCGGGATCCTTGGTGCATTCTTATGCATAAAAAACCATAATGGTCAGAGAACTTTTAAGTTTTGAGATCCCAGGTGCACCGTCGTCCAGCTTTGGTGCCTGTGGTGCATTTTGGACCCATTGTGCAATTTTCGTGCGAAAATAAGACTTTTGGGTTTTGGTGCCCCATGATCCCTAGTGCATTCTTATGCATAAAAAACCATAATGCTTGGAGCACTTTTCAGTTTTGAGGGCCGTGGTGCCCTGTGGTCCAAATTTGGTGTCGGTGGTTCATTTTCGACCATTTGTGAAATATTCGTGCGAAAATAAGACTTTTGGGTTTTGGTGCCCCGTGATTCCTGGTGCATTCTTATGCATAAAAAACCATAATGCTCGGAGCACTTTTAAGTTTTGGGGTCCAAGGTTCCCCGTGGTCCAATTTTGGTGCCTGTCGTGCATTTTCGGCCATTTGCGAAATTTTCGTACGAAAATAAGACTTTTGTGTTTTGGTGCCAAGTGATCCCTGGAGCATTCTTATGCCTAAAAAACCATAATGCTTGGAACAATTTTAAGTTTTAAGGTCCGTGGTGCCCCGTGGTCCAATTTTTGTGTCGGTGGTGCATTTTCGGCCATTTGTGAATTTTTTTTGCGAAAATAAGACTTTTGGGTTTTGGTGCCCCGTGATCCCTGGTGCATTCTTATGCATAAAAGACCATAATAGTCAGAGAACTTTTAAGTTTTGACGTTCGAGGTACCCTGTGGTCCAATTTTGGTGCCCGTGGTGCATTTACGGCCCATTGTGCAATTTTCGTGCATAAATAAGACTTTTGGATTTTGGTGCCCTGTGATCCCTGTTGCATTCTTTTGCATAAAAAACCATAATGCTCGGATCACTTTTCAGTTTTGAGGTCCGTGGTTTCCCGTGGTGCAAATTTGGTGTCTGTGATGCATTTTAGGCCCTTTGTGCAATTTTCGTGCGAAAATAAGTCTTTTGGGTTTTGGTTCCCCGTGATCCCTGGTGCAATCTTATGCATAAAAAACCATAACGCTCTGAGAACGTTTATGTTTTGAGGTCCGAGGTGCCCCGTCTCCCAATTTTGATGCTCGTGGTGCATTTTCGGCTCATTGTATAGTTTTTGGGCGAAAATAAGACTTTGGGATTTTGGTGCCCCGTGATCCCTGGTGCATTCTTATGCATAAAAAACCATAATACTTGGACACTTTTCATATTTGAGATCTGTGGTGCCTCTTGGTCCAATTTTGGTGACGGTGGTGTATTTTCAACCATTGGTGAAATATTCGTGAGAAAATAAGACTTTTGGGTTTTGGTGCCCCGTGATCCCTGGTGCATTCTTATGCATAAAAAACCATAATGCTCAGACACTTTTCAAATTTGAGATCTGTGGTGCCTCGTGGTCCAATTTTGGTGACGGTGGTGCATTTTCGGCCATTGGTGACATATTCGTGCGAAAATAAGACTTGGGGATTTTGGTGCCCCGTGATCCCTGGTGCATTCTTATGCATAAAAAACCATAATACTTGGAGCACTTTTAAGTTTTGAGGTCCAAGGTGCCCCGTGGTCCAATTTTGGTGCCCGTGGTGCATTTTTGGCCCATTGTGCAATTTTTGTGCTAAAATAATACTTTTGTGATTTTGTGCCCCGTGATCCCTGGTGCATTCTTATGCATAAAACACGAAAATGCTTGGAGTCCTTTTCAGTTTTGAGGACCGTGGTGCCCCGTGGTCCAATTTTGGTGCCCGTGGTGCATTTTCGGCCCTTTGTGCAATTTTCGTTCGAAAATAAGACTTTTGGGTTTTGGTGCCCCATGATCCTTGGTGCATTCTTATGCATAAAAAACCATAAGGCCCGGAGCACTTTTAAGTTTTGAGGTCCGAGTTACCCCGTGGTCCAATTTTGGTGCCCGTGATGCATTTTCGGCACACTGTGCAATTTTCGTGCGAAAATAAGACTTTTAGGTTTTGATGCCCCGTGATCCCTGGTGCATTCTTATGCATAAAAAACCTCAATACTCGGAGCACTTTTCAGTTTTGATGTCCGAGGTGCCCCGTGGCACAATTTTGGTGCCTGTGGTGCATTTTCGTCCCATTGTGCAATTTTCTTGCGAAAATAAGACTTTTTGGTTTTGGTGCCCCGTGATCCCTGGTGCATTCTTATGCAGAAAAAACCATAATGCTCAGAACACTTTTCAGTTTTGAGGTCTGTGGTGCCCCGTGGTCCAATTTTGGTGCCGATGGTGCATTTTCGGCCATTTGCGAAATTTTTGGGCGAAAATAATACTTTTGGTTTTGGTGCCCCGTGATCCCTGGTGCATTCTTATGCATAAATAACCATAATGCTTGGAACACTTTTCAGTTTTGAGGTTCGTGGTGCCCCGTGGTCAAATTTTGGTGTTGGTAATGCATTTTCGACCATTTTTGCAATTTTCATGCGAAAATAACACTGTTGTCTTTAGGTGCCCCGTGATCCCCGGTGCATTCTTATGCATAAAAAACCATAATGCTCGGAGCACTTTTAAGTATTGTGGTTCGAGGTGCGCCGTCTTCCAATTTTGGCGCCCGTGGTCCAATTGTGGTGCCTATAGTGCATTTTAGGGTTTTTGTGCAATTTTCGTGTGAAAATAAGAATTTTGGGTTCTAGTGCCCTGTGAACCCTAGTACATTCTTGTACATAAAAAACCATAATGCTTGGAGCACTTTTCAGTTTTCTAGTCCGTGGTGCCCCGTGGTCCAATTTTGGTTCCGATGGTGCATTTTCGGCCCATTGTGCAATTTTCGTGCGATAATATGACTTTTGGATTTTCGTGCTCGTGATCCTTGGTGCATTCTTATGAATAAAAAACCATAATGCTCGGAACACTTTTCAGTTTTGAGGTATGTGGTGCACCGTGGTCCAATTTTGGTGTCGGTAATGCATTTTCAGCCATTTGTCCAATTTTCGTGCGAAAATAAGACTTTTGGGTTTTGGTGCCCCGTGATCCCCGGTGCATTCTTATCTATAAAAAACCATAATGCTCAGAACACTTTTCAGTCTTCTGGTCCGAGGTGCCCCGTTGTCCAATTTGGGTGGTCGTGGTGCATTTTCTGCCCATTGTGCAATTTTGTGCGAAAATAAGACTTTTGGGTTTTTATGCCCCGTGATCCCTGGTGCATTCTTATGCATAAAAAACCACAATTCTTGGAACACTCTTCAGTTTTGACGTTCGTGGTGCCGGTAATGCATTTTCGGCAATTTGTGCAATTTTCGAGTGAAAATAAGACTTTTAGGTTTTGGTACCCCGTGATCCCTGGTAAGTTCTTATGCATAAAAAAACCATAATGCTTTGAGCACTTTTCAGTTTTGAGGTCCGTGGTGCCCCGTGGTCCGTTTTTGGTGCCGGTGGTGCATTTTCGGCCATTTGTGCAATTTTCCTACAAAAATAAGATTTTTGGGTTTTGGTGCCCCGTGATCCCTGGTGCATTCTTATGCATAAAAAATCATAATGCTTGGAGAACTTTTAAGTTTTGAGGTCCGTGGTTACCCGTGGTCCAATTTTGGTGTTGGTGCTGCATTTTCGGCCAATTGTTAAATTTTCGTGCGAAAATAAGACTTTTGGGTTTTGGTACCCTGTGAACCCTGGTGCATTCTTATGCATAAAAAACCATAATGCTCCTAGCAGTTTTCAGTTTTGAGGCCCGAGGTGCCCCGTGGTCCAGTCTTGGTGCCCATGGTGCATTTTCAGCCCTCAGTTCAATTTTTGTGCAAAAATAAGACTTTTGGGTTTGGGTGCCTAGTGATCCGTGGTGCATTCTTATGCATAAAAAACCATAATGCTTAGAACACTTTTTAGTTTTGAGGTTCGTGGTGCCCCGTGGTCCAATTTTGGTGTCGGTGGTGCATTTTCGGCCATTTGTGCAATTTTCGTGCGAAAGTAAGACTTTTGGATTTTGGTGCCTCGTGATCCTTGGAGCATTGTTATGCATAAAAGACCATAATGCTTGGAGCGCTTTTCAGTTTTGAGGTCTGTGGTGTCCCGTGGTCCAATTTAGGTGCCGGTGGTGCATTTTCGGCCATTTGTTAAATTTTCGTGCGAAAATAAGAGTTTTGGGTTTTGGTACCCCTCATCCATGGGGCATTATTATGCATAAAAAATCATAATGCTCAGAGAAATTTTAAGTTTTAAGGTCCGAGGTGCCCCGTGGTCCAATTTTGGTGCCCGTGTTAAATTTTTGGTCCATTGTGAAATTCTCGTTCGAAAATAAGACTTTTCGGTTTTGGTGCCCCGTGATCCCTGGAGTATTCTTATGCATAAAAACCCATAATGCTCGGAGCACTTTTAAGTTTTGAGGTCCAAGGTGCCCCACAATCCAATTTTGGTGCTCGTGGTGCATTTTCGGCCCTTTGTTCAATTTTCGTGCGAAAATAACACTTTTGGGTTTTGGTGCCCCGTGATCCCTGGTGCATTTTTATGCATAAAAAACCATAATGCTTGGAGCACTTTTCAGTTTTGAGGTTCGTGGTGTCCCGTGGTCCAATTTAGGTGCCGGTGGTGTATTTTCGGCCATTCGTGAAATTTTAGTGTGAAAATAAGGCTTTTGGGTTTTGGTTCCCCGTCATCCCTGGTGCATTCTTATGCATCAAAAAGTATAATGCTCGGAGAACTTTTAAGTTTTATGGTCCGAGGTTCCCTGTGGTCCAATTTTGGTGCCCGTGTTTCATTTTCGGCCCATCGTGCAATTTTCATGCGAAAATAAGACTTTTGGGTTTTGGTGCCCTGGATCCCTGGTGCATTCTTATGCATAAAAAACCATAATGCTTGGAGCACTTTTCACTTTTGAGGTCCGTGGTAACATGTGGTCCAATTTTGGTGCCGATGGTGCATTTTCAGCCATTTGTGAAATATTCGTGCGAAAATAAGACTTTTGGGATTTGGTACCCGTGATCCGTGGTGCATTCTTTTGCATAAAAAACCATAATGCTCGGAAGTCTTTTCAGTTTTAAGGTTCCTGTTGCCCCATGGTCCAATTTTGGTGCCGGTGGTGCATTTTCGGCCATTTGTGCAATTTTCGTGCGAAAATAAGACTTTTGAGTTTTGGTGCCCCGTCATCCCCGGTGTACACATAAAAAACCATAATACTCGTAGCACTTTTCAGTTTTGAGGTCCGAGGTGCCCCGTGGTCTGATTTTTGTGCCCGTGGTGCATTTTAGGCCCATTGTGCAATTTTCGTGCGAAAATAAGACTTTTGGGCTTTGGTGCCCCGTTATCCTTGGTGCATTCTTATGCATAAAAAACCAAAATGCTCGGAGCACTTTTCAGTTTTGAGGTCCGAGGTGCCCCGTGGTCCAATTTTGGTGCTCGTGATGCATTTTCGGCACATGACGCAATTTTTGTGCAAAAATAATATTTTTGGGTTTTGGTGCCCCGTAATCCCTGGTGCATTCTTATGGATAAAACACCATAATGCTTGGAACACTTTTCAGTTTTGAGGTCCGTGGTACCCCGTGGTCCAATTTTGGTGCCGATGGTGCATTTTCGGCCATTTGTGCAATTTTCGGGCGAAAATAAGACTTTTGGGTTTTGGTGTCCCGTGATCCCTGGTGCATTCTTATGCATAAAAAACCATAATGCTCGGAGCACTTTTAAGTATTGAGGTCTGAGGTGCCCCGTAGTCCAATTTTGGTTCTCGTGGTGCTTTTCGGCCCATTGTGCACTCTTCGTGCGAAAATAAGACTTTTGGGTTTTGGTTCCCCGTGTTCCTTGGTGCATTCTTATGCATAAAAAACCATAATTCTCATAGCACATTTCAGTTTTGAGGTCCGTGGTGCCCCGTGGTCCAATTTTGGTGCCGGTGGTGCATTTTCGGCCCATTGTGCAATTTTCGTGCGAAAATAAGACTTTTGGGTTTTGGTTCCCCGTGATCCCAGGTGCATTCTTATGTATAAAAAACTATAATGCTCGAGAACTTTTAAGTATTGAGGTCCGAGGTGCCCCGTGGTCCAATTTTGGTTCTTGTGGTGCGTTTTTGACCCATTGTGCAATCTTCGTGCGAAAATAAGACTTTTGGATTCTGGTGCCACGTGATCCCTGGTGCATTCTTATGCATTAAAAACCATAATGCTTGGAGCACTTTTCAGGTTTGAGGTCCGACGTGCCCTGTGGTCCAATTTTGGTGCCCGTGGTGCATTTTCGTGCAAACATAGGACTTTTGGGTTTTGGTGCCCCGTGATCCCAGGTACATTCTTATGCATAAAAAATGATAATGCTCGGAGCAATTTTCAGTTTTGAGGTCCGAGGTGCCCCGTGGTCCGATTTTGGTGCTCGAGGTGCATTTTCGGCCTATTGTGCAATTTTCGTTCGAAAGTAAGACTTTTGGGTTTTGGTGCCCCGTGATCCCTGGTGCATTGTTATGCTTAAAAATCCATAATGCTAGGAATACTTTTCACCTTTGAGGTCCATGGTGCCCCGTGGTCCAATTCTGGTGCAGGTGGTGCATTTTCGGCCATTTCTGCAATTTTCGTGTGAAGATAAGACTTTTGGGATTTAGTGCCCCGTGATCCCTGGTGCATTCTCATGCATAAAAAACCATAATTGTCGGAGGACTTTTCAGTTTTGAGGTCCAAGGTACCCCGTGGTCCAATTTTGGTGCCCGTGGTGCATTTTCGGCACATTGTGCATTTTTCGTGCGAAAATTAGACTTTTTAGTTTTGGTTCCCCGTGATCCCTAGTGCATTCTTATGCATCAAAAACCATAATGCTCAGAGCACTTTTAAGTTTTAAAGTCCGAGGTGCCCCGTGGTCCAATTTTGGTGCCCGTGGTACATTTTCAGCCATTTGTGCAATTTTCGTGCGAAAATAAGACTTTTGGGTTTTGGTGCCCCGTCATCCCCGGTGTATTCTTATACATAAAAAACCATAATACTCATAGCACTTTTCAGTTTTGAGGTCCGAGGTGCCCCGTGGTCCGATTTTTGTGCCCGTGGTGCATTTTAGGCCCATTGTGCAATTTTCGTGCGAAAATAAGACTTTTGGATTTTGGTGCCCCGTGATCCATGGTGCATTCTTATGGATCAAAAACCATAATACTCTCAACTCTTTTTAGCTTTGAGGTCCGTGGTGCCCCATGGTCCAAATTTGGTGTCGGTGGTGCATTTTCGGCCATTTGTGCAATTTTCATGAGAAAATAAGACTTTTGGGTTTTGGTGCCCCGTGATACCTGGAGCATTCTTATGCATTAAAAACAATAAGCACTTTTCAGTTTTGAGGTCCGAGGTGCCCTGTGGTCCAATTTTGTTGCCCGTGGTGCATTTTCAGCCCATTGTGCAATTTTCATGCGAAAATAAGACATTTTAGTTTTGGTTCCCCGTGATCCCTGGTGCATTCTTATGCATCAAAAATCATAATGCTCGGAGCACTTTTCAGTTTTACAGTCCGAGGAGCCCCGTGGTCCAATTTTGGTGCCCGTGGTACATTTTCGGCCTTTTGTGCAATTTTCGTGCGAAAATAAGACTTTTGGGTTTTGGTGCCCCGTCATCCCTGGTGTATTCTTATACATAAAAAACCATAATGCTCAGAATACTTTTCAGTTTTGAGGTCCGAGGTGCCCCGTGGTCCGATTTTTGTGCCCGTGGTGCATTTTCGGCCCACTGTGTAATTTTCGTGCAAAAATAAGACTTTTGGGCTTTGGTGCCCCGTTATCCCTGGTGCATTCTTATGCATAAAGATAAAAAACCATAATGCTCAGAGCACTTTTCAGTTTTGAGGTCCGAGGTGCCCCATGGTCCAATTTTTGTGCCCGTGATGCATTTTCGGCCCATTGCGCAATTTTCGTGCGAAAATAATACTTTTGCCTTTTGGTGCCCCTTATTCCCTGGTGCATTCTTATGCATAAAACACCATAATGCTTGGAACACTTTTCAGTTTTGAGGTCTGTGGTACCCCGTGGTCCAAAATGTACCACCGGCACCAAAATTGGACCACGAGGCACCACGGATCTCAAAACTGAAAAGTGCTCTGAGCATTATGGTTTTTTATCCATAAGAATGCACCAGGGATCACGGGGCACCAAAACCCAAAAGTCTTATTTTCACACGAAAATTGCACAAATGGCAGAAAATGCACCACGTGCACCAAATTTGGACCACGGGGAACCACGGACCTCAAAACTGAAAAGTGCTCTGAGCATTATGATTTTTTATGCTTAAGGATGAACCAAGGATCACGGGGCTCCAAATCCCAAAAGTCTTATTTTGGCATGAAAATTGAAACATGTGCTGAAAATCCACCGCGGGCACCAAAATTGGACCACGTGGGACCACGGACCTCAAAACTGAAAAGTGCATCGACCATTATGATTTTTTGTGCATAACAATGCCCCAGGGATCACTGGACCCCAAAACCCAAAAGTCTTATGTTGGCACGAAAATTGCACCATGGGCCAAAAATGCACCACGGGGGCACCAAAATTGGACCACTGGACACCATGGACCTCAAAACTGAAAAGTGCTCTGAGCATTATGGTTTTTTATGCATAAGAATGCACCAGGGATCACAGGGCACCAAAACCCAAAAGTCTTATTTTGGCAAGAAAATTGCACCACTGTCGAAAATGCACCACGGGCACCAAAATTGGACCACGGGGCACCACCAACCTCAATACTGAAAAGTTCTTCGAGCATTATGGATTTTTATGCATAAGGATGCGTCAAGGATCACAGGGCACCAAAAACCAAAAGTCTTATTTTGGCACGAAAATTGCACCATGTGCCGAAAAGGCACCACGAGCACCAAATTGGACTACGGGGCATCACGGACCTCAAACCTAAAAAGTGCTTTGAGCATTATGGTTTTTTATGCATAAGGATGCCGCAAGGATCTCGGGGCACCAAAACCCAAAAGTCTTATTTTGGCACGAAAATTGCATAATGGGCCGAGAATGCACCACGGGGCACCACGGACCTCAAAACTAAAAAGTGCTCCGAGCATTATGGCTTTTTATGCATAAGGATGCACCAGGGATCACGAGGCACCAAAACCCAAAAGTCTTATTTTGGCACGAAAATTGCACCAGGTGCCGAAAATGCACCACGGGCACCAAAATTGGACCACGGGGCATGTAACGTTGTGGTTTTCTTAATTATATGATTAAGTGTTTGATTAATAATGAAAGAGCAAACTAAATTTAAATGGTTCTGATTGATATGATAATTAACTTAAGTTCTATGTTTTGTTATATGCCATAGTGTTATTGTGAATTTTTTTGGGACTTTTATGGAAGTTCCATAAGTTGTAGGAAAAAAAATAAAAAAAATAAGAGAAGGGGGGTGTTCTTAGAGGAAGTATAGGTGCGAAAATTAAAAATCTTAATTAAAACCCCAATTTGAACGTGCAAGCTTCCATTCTCCGATTTTCTTCATTTCTTCCTCCTTTCTCCGGAAGCTCTCTTCTCTCTCCTCCTTCCAAGCTTGGCCGTGGCACTCAAAAGGCAATAGAAGCCATTGTTGTTGGTTGCTTTAAGCTTTGTATGCAAGCCAAAGCATCATCTCTTCACCATCCCAACCAAGTTTCCTTTTCTTCTTCATCCCTTTTTTTTCTCTCTCTCTGTGCTGGAACTAAACCCAAAGGTAAGGGGAGCTTATCTATTTTCAGTCTAAGTGTGGTTGAGAGTTAGGGGGCTCAACCACATAGCATGAATGCCCCTCATCTGGACTGTTGTGTGTGTTTTGTTTGAATGCTTGAATGTGAAAAGTTGATGAAATGGGTTGAAACCTTTTGGCAGTGGCTGTGTGAGATTTGCATGTACTGTCCTTGGATTGTTTTCAATCTTTGAAATTGATTGGGAAGGCTTCTAAAACAAAGGAGACAATGCCCAAATTTTCTTGAAATTATTTGATAAGCTTTGCATGTGAAAATCAAACCACAAAACAAAGTGGCAGTGGCTGTTTGGTTCGTCCAGCTCTGTACAGCCCACACGATTTTGTGATTTTGGAAGATCTAACCGTTGGTTTTTCACGAAATTTATTTTTAATGAAAATAGACACGAAATGGAGAAAGTTTCATTTTTATGACTTGGATAGAAAACCTCATCTCTGGGTTCATCCATGACTCCCAAAATGGTCGTTTTGTTTTCAAGTTTCCCTGGAACATGTCTCGGTTTTTCTCAAATTTCCACTTGTGTGATTAATGTTTCTTTTTCATTTTTGTACCATTAAAAACTATATAAAACAATATTTTTAACCATATAAATTAAAAAAATTATCATGTCCAATTTGTAAATTAACCTTCTAAAAAGAAACAGGGCAAGGGTTTTGAGCTCTGTTTTGAGTCTGAAGCTTAGGCTGTTAGAAATAAATTTACTGGGAACAATAACGAAATAATTTTGGGGAAAGGGTTATCTTTTTAGAAAGATAAAGATGTTACCTTTCTACTGTAAAAATTTAATTTCAAAACGAATTTGGGAAGTGGGAGAATTTTACATTTCTTTGAGCTATGTTCAGTGAGCACTCAAAATCCAGGGCTGCTGACTTAGAAAATTTTATTAAAATTTTCTAGTTGTTGATTTTACAATTGGGATACCATTTTGAAAAATAGGACTCAAGAGATTTAATTCTATATAAAAAAAATTTAATTCTGAGGTCATTTGCTACAATCAGTGAGAGCTCACATTCAATACTGCCAAAGAGAAATCGACCTTATTTGGTCAATTTGGTTAATATGATAGAATTATTGGAATGGTGATGTTTGTTTATTGAGATGTGAATCTTGAGTATTTAATATTTGAAATATGTTTTGTGTGATACAGTCTTTTGACTGTAGGATGGATCTTGTAATCATGTTTTGAATGAGGATGTTGGGTAGGTCACCACTTTGGTTCTAGAACTATGTTGGAAATTCACCTTTTGTTAAAGTTACTGCTGTGCTGTAAGTAAGGATTCAGAGTGTGAGAATATCTTACTTGAGCTTATTGAACTGCTGGATGGGTTCATAAGCATAATTTGAGAAAATTGGTGAATTTATAACATAGAGGGAACTTGTGGCAATCAAAGTTATTTGGCTTGTTACATGACATTGCATATGGGTAGGCACGTAAGTTGAGGGTGCTAGGTAGGCTCTCAACCTAGAGCCGGAGGTTTTCGTGGTGGCTAACGGGGGGCCTATAGAATAGACAAGTGGGCGAATTCCTATAGATGGAAGGTTTTACAAACCTTACAGAGGTAAGCCAATACCCACTCTTGTCTATATTTGATTAAATCCACACTTCCTCCACAGGATCAGCGCAAGGGACTCCCTGAATGGTCAGAGGTGGGACCATGGTAGGGGATGGGGCCTATTGGGACCCCCCAAACGTTGTAGAAATTTCCATGGAGTCAAGTCAACATGACATTGCATAATGAAATTGTATATAAGATTGATGTATGTATTGTTGTGTGATGTTAGCTGAATTATTATTGTTGATTTATTCTAAATTTTCCTTTGATCAAATCCTATCCTTCTTTTTATAAATAAGCTTACCCTTGCATTTTTGTGTTTGTGTTGTTTTACTGCAATGATCGTGTGGTTGGCACGGGAGCAGATAGTGGTGATGCTGCAGGTTCTCAGGCCGCTCATGACTGAAGCGGATGTAGATCTTGAAGATGGGATGAGATCCCTCTTTTTGAATATGTTCTAGTATATATGTACATAGTATGGGGACCAGGTTAGGACATATGTATAAATACTTAGGTTGTGATGAATGTTCTCTACAAGAGGACTATTTTGGTATTGTATGTACATATTTATATATTTAAGTTTTGTAAAGCCAGACCTAATACTTTTATGATGTGATGATGTACATTATATGTAGGAAAGTAGTACATATATATGTGTTAAATCTGAAAAAAATAGTGAAAAAATTTCTATGTAGTTCCATATCGTAATATTTAACAAAATGTTTTAGTATAACAAATCTGTAACGAAGATGGGTCGTTACAGGGCACCACGAACCTCATAACTGAAAAGTGCTCCGAGCATTATGCTTTTTTATGCAAAACAATGCCCCAGGGATCACGGGGCACAAAAACCCAAAAGTCTCGTTTTGGCACGAAAATTGCACCATGGGCCAAAAATGCACCACGAGGCACCAAAATTGGACCATTGGACACCACGGACCTCAAAACTGAAAAGTGCTCAAAGAATTATGGTTTTTTATTCATAAGAATGCACCAGGGATCTTGGGGCACCAAAACCCAAAAGTCTTATTTTCGCACGAAAATTGCACAAATGGTCGAAAATGCACCATCGGAACCAAAATTGGACCACGAGCCACCACAGACCTGAAAACTGAAAAGTGCTCCGATCATTATGGTTTTTTATGCATAAGAATGCACCAGGGATCACGAGGCACCAAGATCCAAAAGTCTTATTTTCGAACGACAATTGCACAATGGGCTGAAAATGAACCACGGACACCAAAATTGGAGCGAGGGGCACGTTGGACCTCAAAACTGTATAGTGCTTCGAGCATTATGGTTTTTTATCCATAAGAATGCACCAGGGATCACGGGACACCAAAATCCAAAAGTCTTATTTTCGTACGAAAATTGCACAAATGGCCGAAAATGCACCACCGGAACCAAAATTGGACCATGGGGCACGTCGGACCTCAGAACTGAAAAGTGCTCCGAGCATTATGGTTTTTTATGCATAAGAATGCACCTAGGATCACGGGGCACCAAAACCCAAAAGTCTTATTTTCGCACGAAAATTGCACAATGGGCCGCAAATGCACCACGGGCATCAAAATTGGACCACAAGGAACCTCGGACCTCAAAACTGAAAAGTGCTCTGAGCATTATGGTTTTTTATGCATAAGAATACACCAGGGATCACGAGGCACCAAGATCCAAAAGTCTTATTTTAGCATGAAAATTGCACAATGGGCTGAAAATGCACCACGGGCACCAAAATTGAACCGCGGGGCACGTCGGACCTCAAAACTGAAAAGTGCTCTGAGCATTATGGTTTTTCATGCATAAGAATGCAACAGGGATCACGCGGCACCAAAACCCAAAAGTCTTATTTTCGCACGAAAATTGCACAAATGGCCGAAAACGCACCACCGGCACCTAAATTGGACCACGGGGCAACACGGATCTCAAATATGAATAGTGCTCTGAGCTTTATGGTTTTTTATGCATAAGAAAGCACCAGGGATCACCCGACACCAAGATCCAAAAGTCTTATTTTCGAACGACAATTGCAAAATGGGCCGAAAATGAACCACGGACACCAAAATTGGAGCGCGGGGCACGTTGGACCTCAAAATTGTATAGTGCTCCGAGTATTATGGTTTTTTATCCATAAGAATGCACCAAGGATCACGGGACACCAAAATCCAAAAGTCTTATTTTCGCACGAAAATTGCACAAATGGCCGAAAATGCACCACCGAAACCAAAGTTGGACCACGGGGCACGTCAGACCTCAAAACTGAAAAGTGCTCCGAGCATTATGGTTTTTTATGCATAAGAATGCACCAGGGATCACGGGGCACCAACACCCAAAAGTCTTATTTTCGCACGAAAATTGCACAATGGGCCGCAAATGCACCATGGGCATCAAAATTGGACCACGAGGAACCTCGGACCTCGAAACTGAAAAGTGCTCCGATCATTATGGTTTTTTATGCATAAGAATGCACTAGGGATCACGGGGCACCAAAACCCAAACGTCTTATTTTCGCATGAAAATTGCACAAATGACTGAAAATGTACCACGGGCACCAAAATTGGACCACGGGGCACCTCGGACCTCAAACCTGAAAGGTGCTCCGAGCATTATGGTTTTTTATGCATAAGAATGCACCAGGGATCAAGGGGCACCAAAACCCAAAAGTCTTATTTTCGCACTAAAATTGCACAAATGGCCGAAAATGCACCACCGGCACCAAAATTGGACCACGGGGCACCATGGACCTCAAAAGTGAAAAGTGTTCTGGGCATTATGGTTTTTTATGCATAAGAATCCACCAGGGATCACGGGGCACCAAGATCCAAAAGTCTTATTTTCGCATGAAAGTTGCATAATGGGCCGAAAATGCACCACGGGCACCAAAATTGGACCGCGGGGCACGTCGGACCTCAAATCTGAAAAGTGCTCTGAGCATTATGGTTTTTCATGCATAAGAATGCAATAGGGATCACGCGGCACCAAAACCCAAAAGTCTTATTTTCGCACGAAAATTGCACAAATGGCCAACAATGCATTACCGGCAGTAAAATTGGACCACGGGGCACCACGGACCTCAAAAATGAAAAGTGTTCCGAGCATTAAGGTTTTTTAAGCATAAGAATGCACCAGGGATCACGGGGCACCAAACCCAAAAGTCTTATTTTCTCCCGAAAATTGAATTAAGGGCCGAAAATGCACCACGGGCACCAAAATTGGACCACGGGGCACCTCGGACCGAAAAACATAAAAGTGCTCCAAGCATTATGGTTTTTTATGTATAAGAATGCACTAGGGATCACGGGGCACCGAAACCCAAAAGACTTGTTTTCGCACGAAAATTGCACACATGGCTGAAAATGCACCACCGGCACCAAAATTGGAACACGAGGCACCACGGACTTGGAAACTGAAAAGTGTTCTGAGCATGATGGTTTTTTATGCATAAGAATGCACTAGGGATCACGGGCACCAAAACCCAAAAGTCTTATTTTCGCACGAAAATTGCACAATGGGCTGAAAATGCACCACGGGCACCAAAATTGGACCACGGGGTACCTCAGACCTCAAAACTGAAAAGTTCTTCGAGCATTATGGGGTTTTATGGCTAAGAATGCACTAGGGATCACGGGGTTCCAAATCGCAAAATTGTTATTTTCGCACGAAAATTGCACAAATGGCCGAAAATGCATTACCGGCAACAAAATTGGACCACGGGACACCACGGACCTCAGAACTGAAAAGTGTTCCGAACATTAAGGTTTTTTACGCATAAAAATGCACCAGGGATCACAGGGCACGAAAACCCAAAAGTCTTATTTTCGCACGAAAAATGCAAAAATGTCCGGAAATGCACGATCGGCACCACAATTGGACCATGGGGCACCACGAACCTCAATACTGAAAAGTGTTATGAGCATTATGGATTTTTATGCATAAGAATGCTCCAAGGATCACGGGGCACCAAAACCCAAAAGTCTTATTTTCGCACGAAAATTGAACAAAGGGCCGAGAATGAACCACGGGCACCAAAATTGGACCACGGGGCACCTCGGACCTCAAAACTGAAAAGTGCTATGAGCATTACGGTTTTTTATGCATAAGAATTCACCAGGGTTCACAGGGCACCAAAATCCAAAAGTCTTATTTTCGCACGAAAATTGAACAAAGGGCCGAGAATGCACCACGGGCACCAAAATTGGACCACAGGGCACCTCGTTCCTCAAAACTGAAAAGTGCGCTTAGCGTTATTATTTTTTAAGCATA
Organism: Pueraria montana var. lobata; assembly: GCA_026413185.1. Taxonomy (NCBI): domain Eukaryota; kingdom Viridiplantae; phylum Streptophyta; class Magnoliopsida; order Fabales; family Fabaceae; genus Pueraria; species Pueraria montana. The sequence continues at coordinate 71,718,356 of CM048646.1, read as the reverse complement.
AGAATGCACTGGGAATCACGGGGCTCCAAAACCCAAATGTCTTATTTTCACCCGATAAATGAACTAATGCCCGAAAATGCACACCCAGAACCAAAATTGGACCACGGGGCACCATGAACCTCAAGACAGAAAAGTGTTCCGAGCATTATGGTTTTTTATGCATAAGAATGCACCAGGTACACGGGGCACCAAAACCTAAAAGTCTTATTTTCGCACGAAAATTGCCCAAAAGGCCGAAAATGCACCACGGGCACCAAAGTTGGACCACAGGGCACGTCGGACCTCAAAACTTAAAATTCTCCGAGCATTATGGTTTTTTATTCATAAGAATGCACCAGGGATCTTGGGGCACCAAAACCCAAAAGTCTTATTTTCGCACGAAAATTGCGAAAATGGTCGAAAATGCACCATCGGAACCAAAATTGGACCACGAGCCACCACAGACCTGAAAACTGAAAAGTGCTCCGATCATTATAGTTTTTTATGCATAAGAATGCACCAGGGATCATGGGGCACCAAGATCCAAAAGTCTTATTTTTGAACGACAATTGCACAATGGGCTGAAAATGAACCACAGACACCAAAATTGGAGCGCGAGGCACGTTGGACCTCAAAACTGTATAGTGCTCCGAGCATTATGGTTTTTTATCCATAAGAATGCACCAGGGATCACGGGACACCAAAATCCAAAAGTCTTATTTTTGTACGAAAATTGCACAAATGGCCGAAAATGCACCACCGGAACCAAAATTGGACCACGGGGCACGTCGGACCTCAAAATTGAAAAGTGCTCCGAGCATTATGGTTTTTTATGCATAAGAATGCACCTGGGATCACGGGGCACCAAAACCCAAAAGTCTTATTTTCGCACGGAAATTGCACAATGGGCCACAAATGCACCACGGGCATCAAAATTGGACCACGAGAAACCTCGGACCTCAAAACTGAAAAGTGCTCCGAGCATTATCATTTTTTATGCATAAGAATACACCAGGGATCACGGGGCACCAACATCCAAAAGTCTTATTTTCGCATGAAAATTGCACAATGGGCCGAAAATGCACCACGGGCACCAAAATTGAACCGCGGGGCACGTCGGACCTCAAAACTGAAAAGTGCTATGAGCATTATGGTTTTTCATGCATAAGAATGCAACAGGGATCACGCGGCACCAAAACCCAAAAGTCTTATTTTCGCACGAAAATTGCACAAATGGCCGAAAACGCACCACCGACACCTAAATTGGACCACGGGGCACCACGGATCTCAAATATGAATAGTGCTCTGAGCTTTATGATTTTTTATGCATAAGAAAGCACCAGGGATCACGTGGCACCAAAATCCAAAAGTCTTATTTCCGCACGAAAATTGCACAAATGGATGAAAATGAACCACCGGAACCAAAATTGGACCACGGGGCATGTCGGACCTCAAAACTGAAAAGTGTTCCGAGCATTATGGTTTTTTATGCATAAGAATGCACCAGGGATCACAGGGCACCAAAACCCAAAAGTCTTATTTTCGCACGAAAATTGCACAATGGGCCGCAAATGCACCATGGGCATCAAAATTGGACCACGAGGAACTTCGGACCTCGAAACTGAAAAGTGCTCGGATCATTATGGTTTTTTATGCATAAGAATGCACTAGGGATCACGGGGCACCAAAACCCAAATGTCTTACTTTCGCATGAAAATTGCACAAATGGCTGAAAATGTACCACGGGCACCAAAATTGGACCACGGGGCACCTCGGACCTCAAACCTGAAAGGTGCTCCGAGCATTATGGTTTTTTATGCATAAGAATGCACCAAGGATCAAGGGGCACCAAAATCCAAAAGTCTTATTTTCGCACGAAAATTGCACAAATGGCCGAAAATGCACCACCGGCACCAAAATTGGACCACGGGGCACCATGGACCTCAAAAGTGAAAAGTGTTCTGGGCATTATGGTTTTTTATGCATAAGAATCCACCAGGGATCACGGGGCACCAAAATCCAAAAGTCTTATTTTCGCATGAAAATTGCACAAATGGTTGAAAATGTACCATGAGCACCAAAATTGGACCAGGGCGCACCTCAGACCTCAAAACTAAAAGGTGCTCCGAGCATTATGGTTTTTTATGCATAAGAATGCACCAGGGATCACGGGGCACCAAGATCCAAAAGTCTTATTTTCGCATGAAAGTTGCACAATGGGCCGAAAATGCACCACGGGCACCAAAATTGGACCGCGGGGCACGTCGGACCTCAAATCTGAAAAGTGCTCTGAGCATTATGGTTTTTCATGCATAAGAATGCAATAGGGATCATGCGGCACCAAAACCCAAAAGTCTTATTTTCGCACGAAAATTGCCCAAATGGCCAACAATGCATTACCGGCAGTAAAATTGGACCACGGGGCACCACGGACCTCAAAAATGAAAAGTGTTCCGAGCATTAAGGTTTTTTAAGCATAAGAATGCACCAGGGATCACGGGGCACCAAACCCAAAAGTCTTATTTTCTCCCAAAAATTGAACTAAGGGCCGAAAATGCACCACGGGCACCAAAATTGGACCACGGGGCACCTCGGACCGAAAAACATAAAAATGCTCCAAGCATTATGGTTTTTTATGTATAAGAATGCACCAGGGATCACAAGGCACCGAAACCCAAAAGACTTATTTTCGCACGAAAATTGCACACATGGCTGAAAATGCACCATCGGCACCAAAATTGGAACACGAGGCACCACGGACTTGGAAACTGAAAAGTGTTCTGAGCATGATGGTTTTTTATGCATAAGAATGCACCAGGGATCACGGGCACCAAGCATTATGGTTTTTTATGCATAAGGATGAACCGGGGATCAGGGGGCACCAGCACGCAAAAGCCTTATTTTCGCACGAAAATTGCACAATGGTCCGAAAATGCACCACGGGCACCAAAATTGGACCACGGGGTACCTCGGACCTCAAAACCGAAAAGTGCTCCGAGCATTATAGTTTTTTATGCATAGGAATGTACCAGGGATCACGGGGCACCAAAACCCAAAAGCCTTATTTTCGCACGACAATTGCACAAATGGCCGAAAATGCACCACCGGCACCAAAATTGGACCACGAGGCACCACGTGTTAGGTTCTAAGACCTTGGACGATGTCCAACCCCTCGAATTTCGGTTATGATGATAACAACTAAAGGATAAATTTTACGTCGTCCAATGCCGCAATGGTATTGTATCTCTCAAACCTCGACTTTATGTTTTAATAAGAAAAGCGTCCAAATGTGTTTTGTAAGAATACTACAGGCAGCGTCCAATGCTCCTGTGAGAGCAAGCGTCCAATGACTATATAACCCACTCTGTAGTTTCTATCTTAAAATAATATTATAAGGAAATTCGTTTTCAATGGTGATTCTATATAATGCAACGATTATTCTCTCACATTCTAATATGTCATTCTATTTGATTTTTCGAATAGTATTGAATAGGAAAAGAAGAAGCTTCTCTCTGCAGAAAAAGTACAAGTAGGAGAGGCGCTATATGTACGGCTGTCTCCTCTATCTCTCCACCCTAAGTCAAAACGTGACAACGGTCACATGGTTTGGAGAGAATCGCTCTTGGCAAAGGAACAGATCCCACAACGGATACCTTACAACAAGCTGCCTATAAATAGAGGAATGAGCTCATGTATCAGACTGACGAAAAATTTATAAAGAGCTGAATCTCTGTCAAAACGACTGGACGATCAATAGTTAAGCAAAACGAGCTTTCTTCTTAGCTTTGCTAAGCGATTATGTATATTCGTGTTTATTGTAATATCCTCTCTGTGAGAGTTAGTCTTACTTTCTATACTCAAACAATTCTGTTTGGAAAGCCAGGAGTGGCTTAGTGTTAAAGAATACTTGGGTTTGTTTTTAATCTCAGGGGGAGATTAAAGGTGTGCCAGGAGTGGCCTAGAGAATACTTGTAGCCAGAAGTGGCAAGGTTAGAATACTTGAGAGCAATCAGATCTTGATTAGTAGAACCCTTCAAAAGTTTTTGAAGGAGAACTGGACGTAGCTCAGTTGAGTGAACTAGTATAAAACTAAGTGTTCTATTCTCTCGCCTTCTAGCTTATTTGCATATCTATTAAACTATCTCTTCAACATACTACGAAAGTGTTTCTTTACACATCTTATCTACGATTATCTTTTACGTGTGTTCTAACGAAAAGCAAGAAAAAGCAGTTTCATTGGACTGTTGCTTTTGAACTGCTGGATGATAGCATAATCTTCTGTTTTACTAAGTTCTTGTAAAACTTAAGATATACTATCTTCACATTAGTTAAAGTTTTTCAAAGAAATTATAAATACACTATTCAACCCCCCCTTATAGTGTATTTCTCTATATTTCACCACGGACCTCAAAACTGAAAAGTGTTCAAAGCATTATGGTTTTTTATGCATAAGAATGCACCAGGGATCACGGGGCTCCAAAACCCAAAAGTCTTATTTTCGCACGAAAATTGCACAAAATGGCTGAAAATGCACCACCAGCACCAAAATTGGACCACGGGGCACCACGAACCTCAAAATTGAAAAGTGCTCCGAGCATTATGGTTTTTTAAGCATAAGAATGCACCAGGGATCGCGGGGCACCAAAACCCAAAAGTCTTATTTTCGTACGACAATTGCACAAATGGCCGAAAATGCACCACCGACACCATAATTTGACAACGCGGCACCACGGACTTCAAAACTGAAAAGTGTTCCAAGCATTATGTTTTTTTTTTGCATAAGAATGCACCAGGGATCACGTGGCACCAAAACCCAAAATTCTTATTTTCGCACGAAACTTGCATAATGGGCAGAAAATGCACCACCGGCACCAAAGTTGGACCACGGGGCACCTCGGACCTCAAAATTGAAAAGTGCTCCAAGTATTATGGTTTTTTATGCATAAGAATGCACCAGGGATCACGGGGCACCAAAACCCAAAAGTCTTATTTTTGCACGAAAATGCACAAATGGCCGAAAATGCACCACTGGCACCAAAATTTGACCACGAGGCACCACGGACCTCAAACCAGAAAATTGTTCAAAGCATTATGGTTTTTTATGCATAAGAATGCACCAGGGATCATGGGGCACCAAAACCGAAAAGTCTTATTTTCGCACGAATATTGCACCATGGGCACCTAAATTTGACCATGGCGCACGTCGGACCTCAATACCTAAAAGTGCTCTGAGCATTATGGTTTTCTATGCATAAGAATGCACCAGGGATCACGGGGCACCAAAATCGAAAAGTCTTATTTTCGCACGAAAATTGCACAAATGACCGAAAATGCACCACGGGCAGCAAAATTTGACCACTGGGCACCATGCACCTCAAAACATAAAATTGTTCCAAGCATTATGGTTTTTTATGCATAAGAATGCACCAGGGATCACGGGGCACCAAATCCCAAAAGTCTTATTTTCGCACGAAAATTGTACAATAGGCCGAAAATGCACCACGGGCACCAAAATTGGACCATGCGACACGTCGGACCTCAAAACTGAAAAGTGCTCCAAGCATTATGGTTTTTTATGCATAAGAATGCACCAGGGATCAGGGGGCACCAAAATCCAAAAGTCTTATTTTCGCATGAAAATTCCACAAATTGCCGAAAGTGCACCTCCGGCACCAAAATTTGACCACGGGGCACCACGGACCTCAAACCTGAAAATTGTTCAAAGTATTACGGTTTTTTATGCATAAGAATGCACCAGGGATAACGGGGCACCAAAACCCAAAAGTCTTATTTTGGCACGAAAATTGCATAAATGGCCGAAAATGCACCACCGGCACCAAAAATTTGACAACGGGGCACCACGGACCTCACAACAGAAAATTGTTCCAAGCATTATGGTTTTTTATGCATAAGAATGCACCAGGGATCATGGGGCATCAAAACACAAAAGTCTTATTTTCGCACAAAAATTGCACAATGGGCCGAAAATGCACCACGGGCACCAAAATTTGACCAAGGGACACCTCAGACCTCAATACCTAAAAGTGCTCCGAGCATTATGGTTTTCTATGCATAAGAATGCACCAGGCATGATGGGGCACCAAAACCCAAAAGTGTTATTTTCGCACGAAAATTGCACAAATGGCCGAAAATGCACCACCGGCACCAAAATTTGACCACGGGGCACCACGAACCTCAAACTAAAAAGTGTTCCAAGCATTATGATTTTTTACGCATAAAAAAGCATCAGGGATCATGTGGCACCAAAACCCAAAAGTCTTATTATCGCACGAAAATTGCACAATGGGCCGAAAATGCCCCACCGGCACCAAAATTGGACCACGGGGCACCTCGGACCTCAAAACTGAAAAGTGCTCCAAGCATTACGGTTTTTTATGCATAAGAATGCACCAGGGATCACGGGGCACCAAAACCCAAAAGTCTTATTTTCGCACCAAAATTGCACAAATGGCCGAAAATGCACCACTAGCAGCAAAATTTGACCACGGGGCACCACGGACCTCAAAATAGAAAATTGTTCCAAGCATTATGGTTTTTTTATGCATAAGATTGCACCAGGGATCACGGGGCACCAAAACCCAAAAGTCTTATTTTCGCACGAAAATTGCACAATGGGCCAAAAATGAACCACGAGCACCAAAATTTGACCAAGGGGCACCTCGGACCTCAATACCAAAAAGTGCTCCGAGCATTATGGTTTTCTATGCATAAGAATGCACTAGGGATCACGGGGCACCAAAATCCAAAAGTCTTATTTTCGCACGAAAATTGCACAAATGGCCGAAAATGCACCACCGGCACCAAAATTCGACCACGGGGCACCACGGACCTCAAAACTAAAAAGTATTCCAAGCATTATGGTTTTTTATGCATAAGAATGCACGAGGGATCACGGGGCACCAAAATCCAAAAGTCTTATTTTCGCACGATAATTGCACAATGGGCCGAAAATACACCACGGGCACCAAAATTGGACCACGGGGCACGTCGGACCTCTAAGCTGAATAGTGATATGAGAATTACGGTTTTTTATGCATAAGAATTCCCTAGGGATCACGGGGAACCAAAACCGAAAAGTCTTATTTTCGGATGAAAATTGCACAATGGGCCGAAAATGCACCACGGGCACCAAAGTTGAACCATGGAACATGCGGACATCAAACTAAAAAGTGCTCCGAGCATTATGGTTTTTTATGCATAAGAATGCACCGGGGATCACGGGGCACCAAAACCCAAAAGTCTTATTTTCGCATGAAAATTACACAAATGGCCGAAAATGCACCACCGGCACCAAAATTTGACCACGGGGCACCATGGACCTCGAAACTGAAATTTTTTCCAAGCATTATGGTTTTTTATGCATAAGAATGCATCAGGGATAACGGGGCACCAAAACCCAAAAGTCTTATTTTCGCACGAAAATTGAACAATAGGCTGAAAATGCACCACGGGCACCAAAATATGACCAAGGGGCACCTCGGACCTCAATACCTAAAAGTGCTCCAAGCATTATGGTTTTCTGTGCATAAGAATGCACCAAGGATCACAGGGCACCAAAACCCAAAAGTCTTATTTTCGCACGAAAACTGAACAAATGTCCGAAAATGCCCCACTGGCACCAAAATTTGACCACGGGGCACCACGGACCTTAAAACTGAAAAGTATTCCAAGCATTATGGGTTTTTATGAATAAGAATGCACGAGGGATCACGGGGCACCAAAACCCAAAACACTTATTTTCGCACGAAAATTGCACAATGGGTCGAAAACGCACCATGGGCACCAAAATTGGTCCATGGGGAACCTCGGACATCAAAACTTAAAAGTGCTCCAAGCATTATGGTTTTTTATGCATAAGAATGCACCAGGAATCACGGGGCACCAAAACCCAAAAGTCTTATTTTCACACGAAAATTGCACAATGGGTTGAAAATGCACCACGGGCAGCAAAATTGGACCACGGGACACGTCGGACATCAAAACTGAAAATTGTTCCAAGCATTATGGTTTTAATGCATAAGAATGCACTAGGGATCATGGGGCACCAAAACCCAAAAGTCTTATTTTTCCACAAGAATTGCACTATGGCCGAAAATGCAGCACGGGCACCAAAATTGGACCACGGGGTACCTCGGACCTCAAAACTGAAAAGTGCTCCGAGCATTATGATTTTTTATTTATAAGAATGGACCAGGGATCACGGGGAACCAACACCCAAAAGTCATATTTTCGCCCGAAAATTGCACAAATGGCCGAAAATGCACCACTGGCACCAAAATACGGGCACTAGGCACCACAGACCTCAAAATTGAAAATTGTTCCAAGCATTATGGTTTTTTATGCATAAGACTGCACCAAGGATCACGGGGCACCAAAACCCAAAAGTCTTATTTTCGCACAAAAATTGCACAATGGGCCGAAAATGCAGCACGGGCACCAAAATTGGACCATGGGGAACCTCGGACCTCAAAACTTAAATGTGCACCAAGCATTACGGTTTTTTATGCATAAGAATGCACCAGGGATCATGGCGCACAAAAATCCAAAAAGTCTTATTGTCGCACGAAAATTGTACAAATGGCCGAAAATGCACCACCGGCACCAAAATTTAACCACGGGGCACGACAGACCTCAAAAGTGAAAATTTTTCGAAGCATTACAGTTTTTTTATGCATAAGAATGCACCAGGGATCACGGGGCACCAGAACCCAAAAGTCTTATTTTCGCACGAAAATTGCACAATGGGCCGAAAATGCAGCACGGGCACCAAAATTGGACCATGGGGAACCTCGGACCTCAAAACTTAAATGTGCACCAAGCATTACGGTTTTTTATGCATAAGATTGCACCAGGGATCACGGCGCACAAAAATCCAAAAAGTCTTATTGTCGCACGAAAATTGTACAAATGGCCGAAAATGCACCACCGGCACCAAAATTTGACCACGGGGCACGACAGACCTCAAAAGTGAAAATTTTTCGAAGCATTACAGTTTTTTTATGCATAAGAATGCACCAGGGATCACGGGGCACCAGAACCCAAAAGTCTTATTTTCGCACGAAAATTGCACACTGGGCTGAAAATGCACCACGAGCACCAAAATTTGACCAAGGGGCACCTTGGACCTCAAAACCTAAAAGTGCTCCGATCATTATGGTTTTTTATGCATAAGAATGCACCAGGCATCACGGGGCACCAAAACCCAAAAGTCATATTTTCGCATGGAAATTGCACAAATGGCGAAAAATGCACCACCAGCACCAAAATTTGACCATGGGGCACCACGGACCTCAAAACTGAAAAGTATTCCAAGTATTATGGTTTTTTATGCATAAGAATGCACGAGGGATCACGGGGCACCAAAACCCAAAAGTCTTATTTTCGCACGAAAATTGCACAATGGGCCGAAAATGCACCACGGCAGCAAAATTCGACCACAGGGCCCGTCGGACCTCAAAATTGAAAAGTGCTCCTAGCATTCTCGTATTTTATACATAGGAATGCACCAGGGATCACAGGGCACCAAAACCCAAAAGTCTTATTTTCGCATGAAAATTGCACAAATTACCGAAAATGTACCACCGACACCAAAATTGGACCACAGGGCACCACGGCCCTCAAAACTGAAAAGGGTTCTGAGCATTATGGTTTTTTATGCATAAGAATGCACAAGGGATCACGGGGCACCAAAACCCAAAAGTCTTATTTTCGCAAGAAAATTGGACAAATGGCCTAAAATGTTCCACGGGCACCAAAATTGGACCACGGGGCACCTCGGTCCTCAAAACTAAAAAGTGCTCCGAGCATTAGGTTTTTTAACATTAGATTGCACCATGGATCACGGGGCACACAAACCCAAAAGTCTTATTTTCGCACGAAAATTGCACAATGGGCCGAAAATTCACAACGGGAACTAAAATTGGACCACGGCGCACCTAGGACCTCAAAACTGAAAAGTACTCTGAGCATTATGGTTTTTTATGCATAAGAATGCACCAGGGATCACGGGGCACAAAAACCCAAAAGCCTTACTTTCGCAATGGGCCGAAAACGTACCACAGGCACCAAAATTCGACCACGCGGCACCTCGGACCTCAAAACTGAAAAGTGCTCAGAGCATTATGGTTTTTATTTATAATAATGCACCAGGGATCACGGGCCACCAAAACCCAAAAGTCTTATTTTCGCAAGAAAATTGTACAAATGGCCGAAAATGTACCACGGGTACCAACATTTGACCACGGGGCACCTCGGACCTCAAAACTGAAAAGTGCTCCGAGCATTAAGGTTTTTTATGCATAAGAATGAACCAGGGATCACAGGGCACCAAAACCCAAAAGTCTTATTTTCGTACGAAAATTCCACAATAGGTCGAAAATGCACCATAAGCACCAAAATTGGACCACGGGACACGTCGGACCTCAAAATTGAAAAGTTCTCCTAGCATTATGGATTTTATGCATAGGAATACACTGGGGAACACGGCGCACCAAAACCCAAAAGTCTTATTTTCGCATGAAAATTGCACAAATGGCCTAAATTGAACCACCGACACCAAAATTGGACCACGGGGCACCACGGACCTCAAAACTGAAAAGTGCTCCGAGCATGATGGTTTTTTATGCATAAGAATGCACCAGGGATCATGGGGCACCAAAACCCAAAAGTCTCATTTTCGCACGAAAATTGCACAAATGGCCGAAAATGCACCACCGGCACCAAAATTGAACCACGGGGCACCTCGGACCTCAAAACTGAAAAGTTCTTTGAGCATTATGGTTTTTTACACATAAGATTGCACTAGGGATCACGAGGCACCAAAACCCAAAAGTCTTATGTTCGCACGAAAATTGCACAATGGGCCGAAAATGCACCACGGGCACCAATATTGGACCACGGGGCACCTAGGACCTTAAAATTGAAAAGTACTTTGAGCATTATGGGTTTTTATGCATAAGAATGCACGAGGGATCACGGGGCACCAAAACCCAAAAGTCTTATTTTCGCACGAAAATTGCACAATGTGCCGAAAATGCACAACAGGCACCAAAATTGGACCATGGGGCACCTCAGACCTCAAAACTGAAAAGTGCTCCAAGGTTTATGCTTTTTTATGCATAAGAATCCACCACGGATCACGGGGCACCAAAACCCAAAAGTCTTATTTTGGCACTAACTTGCACCAAGGGCCAAAAATGCACCACGGGGCACCAAAATGGGAGCACTAGACACCGCGGACCTCAAAACTAAAAAGACCTATGAGCATTATGGTTTTTTATGCATAAGGATGCACCAAGGATCACGGGCACCAAAACGCAAAAGTCTTATTTTGGCATGAAAGTTGCACCATGTGCCGAAAAGGCACCACGGGCACCAAAATTGGACCACGGGGCAGCACGGACCTCAAAACTAAAAGGTGCTCTGAGCATTATGGTGTTTTAAGCAAAAGAATGCACCAAGGATCACGGGGCACCAAAACGCAAAAGTCTTATTTTGGCACGAAAATTGCACCATGTGCCGAAAATGCACCACGGGCCCCAAAATTGGACTACGGGGCAACACGGACCTCAAAACTAAAAAGTGCTCTGAACATTATGGTTTTTTATGTGTAAGGATGCGGCAAGGATCACAGGGCACCAAAACGCAAAAGTCTTATTTTGGCACGAAAATTGCACCATGTGCCGAAAATGCACGACGGGCACCAAAATTGGACTACGGGGCAACACGGACCTCAAAACTAAAAAGTCCTCTGAGCATTATGGTTTTTTATGTATAAGGATGCGGAAAGGATCACGGGGCACCAAAAGCCAAAAGTCTTATTTTGGCATGAAAATTGCACCATGGGTCAAAAATCTACCACGGGCACCAAAATTGGACCACTGGGCACCACTGACCTCAAAACTAAAAAGTACTCCAAGCTTTATGCTTTTTTATGCATAAGAATCCACCACGGATCATGGGGCACCAAAACCCAAAAGTCGTATTTTGGCACTAACTTACAACAGGGGCCAAAAATGCACCACGGGGCACCAAAATGGGAGCACTAGACACCGCTGACCTCAAAACTGAAAAGACCTATGAGCATTATGGTTTTTTATGCATAAGGATGCACCAAGGATCACGGGCACCAAAACGCAAAAGTCTTATTTTGGCACGAAAATTGCACCATGTGCCGAAAATGCACCACGGGCACCAAAATTGGACCACGGGGCAGCACAGATCTCAAAACTAAAAGGTGCTCTGAGCATTATGGTGTTTTAACCAAAAGAATGCACCAAGGATCACGGGGCACCAAAACACAAAAGTCTTATTTTGGCACGAAAATTGCACCATGTGCCGAAAATGCACCACGGGCACCAAAATTGGACCACGGGGCAACACGGACCTCAAAACTAAAAGGTACTCTGAGCATTATGGTGTTTTAAGCAAAAGCATGCACCAAGGATCACGGGGCACCAAAACCCAAAAGTCTTATTTTCGCACGAAAATTGCACAATGGGCCGATAATGCACCACGGGAACGAAAATTGCACAATGGGCCGATAATGCACCACGAAAATTGCACAATGGGCGTAAAATGCACCACATACACCAAAATAGGACCATGGGGGACCACGGACCTCAAAACTGAAAAGTGCTCAGAGCATTATGGTTTTTTATGCATAAGAATGCCCCAGGGATCACGGGGCACCAAAACTCGAAAGTCTTATTTTGGCACGGAAATTGCACCATGGGCCGAAAATGCACCACGGGCACAAAAATGGGACAACGGGGCACCACAGACGTCAAAACTGAAAAGTGCTCCATGCTTTATGGTTTTTTATGCATAAGGATCCACCAGGGATCACGGGGTACCAAAACCCAAAAGTCTTATTCTGGCAGGAAATTGCACCAAGGGCCGAAAATGCTCCACGGGGTACCAAAATGGGAGCACTGGATACCACGGACCTCAAAACTGAAAAGAGCTCTGAGCATTATGGTTTTTGATGCATAAGGCTGCACCAAGGATCAGGGGGCACAAAAATGCAAAAGTCTTATTTTCGCCTGAAAATTGCACCATGTGCCGAAAATGCAACACAGGCACAAAAATTGGACTAGGGGCACCACGGACATGAAAACTTAATAGTGCTCCGAGCATTGTGGTTTTTTATGCATAAGAATGCACTAGGGATCACGGGGCACCAAAACCCAAAAGTGTTATTTTCGCACGAAAATTGGGCCATGTGCCGAAAATCCACCACGAGCACCAAAATTGGAGCACGGGGCACCACAGACCTCAAAACTGAAAAGTGCTCCAAGCATTATGGGTTTTTATGCATAAGGATGCACAAGCGATCACGGGGCACCAAAACCCAAAAGTCTTATTTTGGCACCAAAATTGCACCATGGGCCGAAAATGCACCACGAGCACCAAAATTGGACAATGGGGCACCACAGACCTCAAAACTGAAAAAGTGCTCCGAGCATTATGGTATGTTATGCATAAGAATGCACCAGGAATCACGTGGCACCAAAACCCAAAAGTCTTATTTTGGCACGAACATTGGACCATGTGCCGAAAATCCACCACTGGCACCAAAATTGGACCATGGGACACCACGGACCTCAAAACTAAAAAGTGCTCCCAGCATTACGGTTTTTTATGCATAACGATGCCACAAGGATCACGGGGCACACAAACCCAAAGGTCTTATTTCGACATGAAAATTGCACAATGGGCCGAAAATCTACCACAGGCACCAAAATTGGACAATGGGGCACCACTGACCTCAAAACTGAAAAGTGCTCTGACCTTTATAGTTTTTTATGCATAAAAAAACACCAGGGATCACGGGGGACAGAAACCCAAAAGTCTTATTTTGGGACGAAAATTGCATCATGCGCCGAAAATGCACCAATGGGCACCAAAATCTGACCACGGGGCATCACAGACCTAGAAACCAAGAAGTGCTCCGAGCCTTATGCTTTTTTATGAATAAGAATGCACCAGGGATCACGTGGCACCAAAACTCAAAAGTCTTATTTTCGCATGAAAATTGTACAAATGTCCGAAAATGCGCCACCGACACCAAAATTGGACCACGGGGCACCTCGAACCTCAAAACTGAAAAGTGCTCTGGGAATTATGGTTTTTTATGTATAAAAATGCACCAAGGATCACGGGGACACGAAAACCTAAAAGTCTTATTTTTGCACGAAAATTGCACAAATGGCCGAAAATGCACCACCGACACCAAAACTGGACCACTGAGCACCACGGACCTCAAAAACTGAAAAGTGTTCCGAGCATTATGGTTTTTTATCCATAAGAATGCACCAGGGATCACGGGGCACCAAAACCCAAAAGTCTAATTTTCGCACGAAAATTGCACAATGGGCCGAAAAAGAATCACGGGCACCAAAATTTGACCACAGGGCACCTCGGACCTCAAAATTGGAAAGTTCTCCGAGCATTATGGTTTTTTATGCATAAGAATGCACCATGGATCACGGGGCACAAAAACCCAAAAGTCCTATTTTCGCACGAAAATTGCACAATGGGCCAAAAATGCACCACGAGCACCAAATTTGGACCACGGGGCACGTCGGACCTCAAAACTAAAAAGTGCTCCGAGCATTATTGTTTTCTATGCATAAGAATGCACCAGGGATCACGGGGCACCAAAACCCAAAAATCTTATTTTCGCATGAAAATTGCACAAATGGCCGAAAATGCGCCACTGACACCAAAATTGGACCACGGGGCACCTCAAACCTCAAAACTGAAAAGTGCTCTGGGAATTATGGTTTTTTATGTATAAAAATGCACCAAGGATCACGGGGACACGAAAACCTAAAAGTCTTATTTTTGCACGAAAATTGCACAAATGGTCGAAAATGCACCACCGGCACCAAAATTGGAGCACGGGGCACCACGGACCTCCAAACTGAAAAGAGTTTCGAGCATTATGGCTTTTTATCATAAGAATGCACAAGGGATCACGGGGCATCAAAACCCAAAACTCTTATTTTGGCACGAAAATTGCACCATGGGCCGAAAATGCACCACGGGCACCAAAATTGGACAACGGGGCACCACAGACCTCAAAGCTGAAAAGTGCTCCGAGCATTGTGGTATTTTATGCATAAGAATGCACCAGGGATCACGTGGCACCACACCCCAAAAGTCTTATTTTGGCACGAAAATTGGACCATGTGCCGAAAATCCACCACGGGCACCAAAATTGGACCACGGGGCACCACGCATCTCAAAACTAAAAAGTGCTATGAGCATTATGGTTTTTTATGCATAACGATGCAACAAGGATCACGGGGTACAAAAACCCAAAAGTCTTATTTTCGCACGAAAATTGCACAATGGGGCGATAATGCACCACGGGCACCAGAATTGGACACGGGGCACCACGAACCTCAAAACTGAAAAGTGCTATGAGCATTATGGTTTTTTTTGCACAAGGATGCAACAAGGATCACGGGGAACCAAAACCCAAAAGTCTTATTTTGGCACGAGAATTGCACCGTGGGTAGAAAATCCACCACGAGCACCAAAATTGGACCACGGGGCACCACGGACCTCAAAACTGAAATGTGCTCCAAGCATTATGGTTTTTTATGCATAAGGATGCACCAAGGATCATGGGGCACCAAAACGCAAAAGTCTTATTTTGGCACGAAAATTGCACCATGTGCCGAAAATGCACCACGAGCACCAAAATTGGACCACGGGGCAGCACAGACCTCAAAAATAAAAGGTGCTCTAAGCATTATGGTGTTTTAAGCAAAAGAATGCACCAGGGATCACGGGGCACCAAAACCCAAAAGTCTTATTTTCGCATTAAAATTGTACAATGGGCTGATAATGCACCACGGGTACCAAAACGGGACACGGGGCACCACGGACCTCAAAACTGAAAAGTGCTACGAGCATTATGGTTTTTTGTGCATAAGGATGCGCCAAGGATCATGGGGCACCAAAATCCAAAAGTCTTGTTTTGGCACGAAAATTGCACCATGTGCCGCGAAAATGCACCACGAGCACCAAAATTGGACCACGAGGCACCACAGACCTCAAAACTAAAAAGTGCTCCGAGCATTATGGTTTTTTATGCATAATAATTCGCACGAAAATTGCACAATGGGCATAAAATGCACCACAGACACCAAAATAGGACCATGGGGGACCACGGACCTCAAAACTGAAAAGTGCTCAGAGCATTATGGTTTTTTATGCATAAGAATGCCCCAGGGATCACGGGGCACCAAAACCCGAAAGTCTTATTTTAGCACGGAAATTGCACCATGGGCCGAAAATGCACCACAGGCACAAAAATGGGAGAACGGGGCACCACAGACCTCAAAACTGAAAAGTGATCCACGCATTATGGAATTTTATGCATAATAAGGCACTAGGGATCACGTGGCACGAAAACCCAAAATTCTTATTTTGCAAAGAAAATTGGAGCATATGCCGAAAATCCACCACGAGGCACCACGGACCTCAAAACTAAAAAATGCTCTGAGCATTATGGTTTTTTATGCATAAGAATGCCCCAGGGATCACGGGGCACCAAAACCCGAAAGTCTTATTTTGGCACGAAAATTGCACCATGGGTCGAAAGTGCACCACGAGCACAAAAATGGGACAACGGGGCACCACATACCTCAACACTGAAAAGTGCTCTGCGCATTATGGTATTTTATGCATAAGGATGCACCAGGGTTCACGTGGCACCAAAACCCAAAAGTCTTATTTTGGCACGAAAACTGGACCATGTCTTGAAAATCCACCACAGGCACCATAATTGGACCACGGGGCACCACGGACCTCAAAACTAAAAACTGCTCCGAGCATTATGGTTTTTTATGTATAAGGATGCGGCAAGGATCACGGGGCACCAAAACCCAAAAGTCTTATTTTGGCATGAAAATTGCACCATAGGCCGAAAATCTACCACGGGCACCAAAATTGGACCACGAGGAACCACTGACCTCAAAACTGAAAAGTGCTCCGAGCTTTATGCTTTTTTAAGCATAAGAATCCACCAGGGATCACGGGGCACCAAAACCCAAAAGTCTTATTTTCGCATGAAAATTGTACAATGGGCCGATAATGCACCACGGGTACCAAAATGGGACACGGGGCACCACGGACCTCAAAACTGAAAAGTGCTACGAGCATTATGGTTTTTTGTGCATAAGGATGCGCCAAGGATCATGGGGCACCAAAATCCAAAAGTCTTGTTTTGGCACGAAAATTGCACCATGTGCCGAAAATGCACCACGGGCACCAAAATTGGACTACGAGGCACCACAGACCTCAAAACTAAAAAGTGCTCCGAGCATTATGGTTTTTTATGCATAATAATTCGTACGAAAATTGCACAATGGGCATAAAATGCACCACAGACACCAAAATAGGACCATGGGGGACCACAGACCTCAAAACTGAAAAGTGCTCAGAGCATTATGGTTTTTTATGCATAAGAATGCCCCAGGGATCACGGGGCACCAAAACCCGAAAGTCTTATTTTGGCACGGAAATTGCACCATGGGCCGAAAATACACCACGGGCACAAAAATGGGAGAACGGGGCACCACAGACCTCAAAACTGAAAAGTGCTCCGCGCAATATGGAATTTTATGCATAATAAGGCACTAGGGATCACGTGGCACGAAAACCCAAAAGTCTTATTTTGCAAAGAAAATTGGACTATATGCCGAAAATCCACCACGAGGCACCACGGACCTCAAAACTAAAAAGTGCTCTGAGCATTATGGTTTTTTATGCATAAGAATGCCCCAGGGATCACGGGGCACCAAAACCCGAAAGTCTTATTTTGGCACGAAAATTGCACCATGGGTCGAAAGTGCACCACGAGCACAAAAATGGGACAACGGGGCACCACATACCTCAACACTGAAAAGTGCTATGCACAATATGGTATTTTATGCATAAGAATGCACCAGGGTTCACGTGGCACCAAAACCCAAAAGTCTTATTTTGGCACGAAAACTGGACCATGTCCTGAAAATCCACCACAGGCACCATAATTGGACCACGGGGCACCACGGACCTCAAAACTAAAAAGTGCTCCGAGCATTATGGTTTTTTATGTATAAGGATGCGGCAAGGATCACGGGGCACCAAAACCCAAAAGTCTTATTCTGGCATGAAAATTGCACAATAGGCCGAAAATCTACCACGGGCACCAAAATTGAACCACGAGGAACCACTGACCTCAAAACTGAAAAGTGCTCCGAGCTTTATGCTTTTTTAAGCATAAGAATCCACCAGGGATCACGGGGCACCAAAACCCAAAAGTCTTATTTTGGCACTAAATTGCACCAAGGGCTAAAAATGCACCACGGGGCACAAAAATGGGAGCACTGGACACCACGGACCTCAAAACTGAAATGAGCTTTGAGCATTATGGTTTTTTATGCATAAGGATGCACCAAGGATCACGGGGCACCAAAACGCAAAAGTCTTATTTTGGCACGAGAATTGCACCGTGGGTAGAAAATCCACCACGGGCACCAAAATTGGACCACGGGGCACCACGGACCTCAAAACTGAAATGTGCTCCAAGCATTATGGTTTTTTATGCATAAGGATGCACCAAGGATCACGGGGCACCAAAACGCAAAAGTCTTATTTTGGCACGAAAATTGCACCATGTGCCGAAAATGCACCACGAGCACCAAATTGGACCACGGGGCAGCACGGACCTCAAAAATAAAAGGTGCTCTAAGCATTATGGTGTTTTAAGCAAAAGAATGCACCAGGGATCACGGGGCACCAAAACCCAAAAGTCTTATTTTCGCATGAAAATTGTACAATGGGCCGATAATGCACCACGGGTACCAAAATGGGACACGGGGCACCACGGACCTCAAAACTGAAAAGTGCTACGAGCATTATGGTTTTTTGTGCATAAGGATGCGCCAAGGATCATGGGGCACCAAAATCCAAAAGTCTTGTTTTGGCACGAAAATTGCACCATGTGCCGCGAAAATGCACCACGGGCACCAAAATTGGACCACGAGGCACCACAGACCTCAAAACTAAAAAGTGCTCCAAGCATTATGGTTTTTTATGCATAATAATTCGCACGAAAATTGCACAATGGGCATAAAATGCACCACAGACACCAAAATAGGAGCATGGGGGACCACGGACCTCAAAACTGAAAAGTGCTTAGAGCATTATGGTTTTTTATGCAGAAGAATGCCCCAGGGATCACGGGGCACCAAAACCCGAAAGTCTTATTTTGGCACGGAAATTGCACCATGGGCCGAAAATGCACCACAGGCACAAAAATGGGAGAACGGGGCACCACAGGCCTCAAAATTGAAAAGTGCTCCGTGCATTATGGAATTTTATGCATAATATGGCACTAGGGATCACGTGGCACGAAAACCCAAAAGTCTTATTTTGCAAAGAAAATTGGAGCATATGCCAAAAATCCACCACGAGGCACCACGGACCTCAAAACTAAAAAATGCTCTGAGCATTATGGTTTTTTATGCATAAGAATGACCCAGGGATCACGGGGCACCAAAACCCGAAAGTCTTATTTTGGCACGAAAATTGCACCATGGGTCGAAAGTGCACCACAAGCACAAAAATGGGACAACGGGGCACCACATACCTCAACACTGAAAAGTGCTCTGCGCATTATGGTATTTTATGCATAAGAATGCACCAGGGTTCACGTGGCACCAAAACCCAAAAGTCTTATTTTGGCACGAAAACTGGACCATGTCCTGAAAATCCACCACAGGCACCATAATTGGACCACGGGGCACCACGGACCTCAAAACTAAAAAGTGCTCCGAGCATTATGGTTTTTTATGTATAAGGATGCGGCAAGGATCACGGGGCACCAAAACCCAAAAGTCTTATTTTGGCATGAAAATTGCACCATAGGCAAAAAATCTACCACGGGCACCAAAATTGGACCACGAGGAACCACTGACCTCAAAACTGAAAAGTGCTCCGAGCTTTATGCTTTTTTAAGCATAAGAATCCACCAGGGATCACGGGGCACCAAAACCCAAAAGTCTTATTTTCGCATGAAAATTGTACAATGGGCCGATAATGCACCACGGGTACCAAAATGGGACACGGGGCACCACGGACCTCAAAACTGAAAAGTGCTACGAGCATTATGGTTTTTTGTGCATAAGGATGCGCCAAGGATCATGGGGCACCAAAATCCAAAAGTCTTGTTTTGGCACGAAAATTGCACCATGTGCCGAAAATGCACCACGGGCACCAAAATTGGACCACGAGGCACCACAGACCTCAAAACTAAAAAGTGCTCCGAGCATTATGGTTTTTTATGCATAATAATTCGTACGAAAATTGCACAATGGGCATAAAATGCACCACAGACACCAAAATAGGACCATGGGGGACCACAGACCTCAAAACTGAAAAGTGCTCAGAGCATTATGGTTTTTTATGCATAAGAATGCCCCAGGGATCACGGGGCACCAAAACCCGAAAGTCTTATTTTGGCACGGAAATTGCACCATGGGCCGAAAATACACCACGGGCACAAAAATGGGAGAACGGGGCACCACAGACCTCAAAACTGAAAAGTGCTCCGCGCAATATGGAATTTTATGCATAATAAGGCACTAGGGATCACGTGGCACGAAAACCCAAAAGTCTTATTTTGCAAAGAAAATTGGACTATATGCCGAATATCCACCACGAGGCACCACGGACCTCAAAACTAAAAAGTGCTCTGAGCATTATGGTTTTTTATGCATAAGAATGCCCCAGGGATCACGGGGCACCAAAACCCGAAAGTCTTATTTTGGCACGAAAATTGCACCATGGGTCGAAAGTGCACCACGAGCACAAAAATGGGACAACGGGGCACCACATACCTCAACACTGAAAAGTGCTATGCACAATATGGTATTTTATGCATAAGAATGCACCAGGGTTCACGTGGCACCAAAACCCAAAAGTCTTATTTTGGCACGAAAACTGGACCATGTCCTGAAAATCCACCACAGGCACCATAATTGGACCACGGGGCACCACGGACCTCAAAACTAAAAAGTGCTCCGAGCATTATGGTTTTTTATGTATAAGGATGCGGCAAGGATCACGGGGCACCAAAACCCAAAAGTCTTATTTTGGCATGAAAATTGCACAATAGGCCGAAAATCTACCACGGGCACCAAAATTGAACCACGAGGAACCACTGACCTCAAAACTGAAAAGTGCTCCGAGCTTTATGCTTTTTTAAGCATAAGAATCCACCAGGGATCACGGGGCACCAAAACCCAAAAGTCTTATTTTCGCATGAAAATTGTACAATGGGCCGATAATGCACCACGGGTACCAAAATGGGACACGGGGCACCACGGACCTCAAAACTGAAAAGTGCTACGAGCATTATGGTTTTTTGTGCATAAGGATGCGCCAAGGATCATGGGGCACCAAAATCCAAAAGTCTTGTTTTGGCACGAAAATTGCACCATGTGCCGAAAATGCACCACGGGCACCAAAATTGGACCACGAGGCACCACAGACCTCAAAACTAAAAAGTGCTCCGAGCATTATGGTTTTTTATGCATAATAATTCGCACGAAAATTGCACAATGGGCATAAAATGCACCACAGACACCAAAATAGGACCATGGGGGACCACAGACCTCAAAACTGAAAAGTGCTCAGAGCATTATGGTTTTTTATGCATAAGAATGCCCCAGGGATCACGGGGCACCAAAACCCGAAAGTCTTATTTTGGCACGGAAATTGCACCATGGGCCGAAAATACACCACGGGCACAAAAATGGGAGAACGGGGCACCACAGACCTCAAAACTGAAAAGTGCTCCGCGCAATATGGAATTTTATGCATAATAAGGCACTAGGGATCACGTGGCACGAAAACCCAAAAGTCTTATTTTGCAAAGAAAATTGGACCATATGCCGAAAATCCACCACGAGGCACCACGGACCTCAAAACTAAAAAGTGCTCTGAGCATTATGGTTTTTTATGCATAAGAATGCCCCAGGGATCACGGGGCACCAAAACCCGAAAGTCTTATTTTGGCACGAAAATTGCACCATGGGTCGAAAGTGCACCACGAGCACAAAAATGGGACAACGGGGCACCACATACCTCAACACTGAAAAGTGCTCTGCGCAATATGGTATTTTATGCATAAGAATGCACCAGGGTTCACGTGGCACCAAAACCCAAAAGTCTTATTTTGGCATGAACACTGGACCATGTCCTAAAAATCCACCACAGGTACCATAATTGGACCACGGGGCACCACGGACCTCAAAACTAAAAAGTGCTCCGAGCATTATGGTTTTTTATGTATAAGGATGCGGCAAGGATCACGGGGCACCAAAACCCAAAAGTCTTATTCTGGCATGAAAATTGCACAATAGGCCGAAAATCTACCACGGGCACCAAAATTGAACCACGAGGAACCACTGACCTCAAAACTGAAAAGTGCTCCGAGCTTTATCCTTTTTTAAGCATAAGAATCCACCAGGGATCACGGGGCACCAAAACCCAAAAGTCTTATTTTGGCACTAAATTGCACCAAGGGCTAAAAATGCACCACGGGGCACGAAAATGGGAGCACTGGACACCACGGACCTCAAAACTGAAATGAGCTTTGAGCATTATGGTTTTTTATGCATAAGGATGCACCAAGGATCATGGGGCACCAAAACGCAAAAGTCTTATTTTGGCACGAAAATTGCACCATGTGCCGAAAATACACCACGGGCACCAAAATTGGACCACGGGGGACCACGGACCTCAAAACTGAAAAGTGCTATGAGCATGATGGTTTTTTATGCACAAGGATGCAACAAGGATCACGGGGAACCAAAACCCAAAAGTCTTATTTTGGCACGAGAATTGCACCGTGGGTAGAAAATCCACCACGGGCACCAATATTGGACCACGGGGCACCACGGACCTCAAAACTGAAATGTGCTCCAAGCATTATGGTTTTTTATGCATAAGGATGCACCAAGGATCACGGGGCACCAAAACGCAAAAGTCTTATTTTGGCACGAAAATTGCACCATGTGCCGAAAATGCACCACGAGCACCAAATTGGACCACGGGGCAGCACGGACCTCAAAAATAAAAGGTGCTCCAAGCATTATGGTGTTTTAAGCAAAAGAATGCACCAGGGATCACGGGGCACCAAAACCCAAAAGTCTTATTTTCGCATGAAAATTGTACAATGGGCCGATAATGCACCACGGGTACCAAAATGGGACACGGGGCACCACGGACCTCAAAACTGAAAAGTGCTACGAGCATTATGGTTTTTTGTGCATAAGGATGCGCCAAGGATCATGGGGCACCAAAATCCAAAAGTCTTGTTTTGGCACGAAAATTGCACCATGTGCCGCGAAAATGCACCACGGGCACCAAAATTGGACCACGAGGCACCACAGACCTCAAAACTAAAAAGTGCTCCAAGCATTATGGTTTTTTATGCATAATAATTCGCACGAAAATTGCACAATGGGCATAAAATGCACCACAGACACCAAAATAGGAGCATGGGGGACCACGGACCTCAAAACTGAAAAGTGCTTAGAGCATTATGGTTTTTTATGCAGAAGAATGCCCCAGGGATCACGGGGCACCAAAACCCGAAAGTCTTATTTTGGCACGGAAATTGCACCATGGGCCGAAAATGCACCACAGGCACAAAAATGGGAGAACGGGGCACCACAGGCCTCAAAACTGAAAAGTGCTCCGCGCATTATGGAATTTTATGCATAATAAGGCACTAGGGATCACGTGGCACGAAAACCCAAAAGTCTTATTTTGCAAAGAAAATTGTAGCATATGCCGAAAATCCACCACGAGGCACCACGGACCTCAAAACTAAAAAATGCTCTGAGCATTATGGTTTTTTATGCATAAGAATGCCCCAGGGATCACGGGGCACCAAAACCCGAAAGTCTTATTTTCGCACGAAAATTGCACCATGGGTCGAAAGTGCACCACAAGCACAAAAATGGGACAACGGGGCGCCACATACCTCAACACTGAAAAGTGCTCTGCGCATTATGGTATTTTATGCATAAGAATGCACCAGGGTTCACGTGGCACCAAAACCCAAAAGTCTTATTTTGGCACGAAAACTGGACCATGTCCTGAAAATCCACCACAGGCACCATAATTGGACCACGGGGCACCACGGACCTCAAAACTAAAAAGTGCTCCGAGCATTATGGTTTTTTATGTATAAGGATGCGGCAAGGATCACGGGGCACCAAAACCCAAAAGTCTTATTTTGGCATGAAAATTGCACCATAGGCCGAAAATCTACCACGGGCACCAAAATTGGACCACGAGGAACCACTGACCTCAAAACTGAAAAGTGCTCCGAGCTTTATGCTTTTTTAAGCATAAGAATCCACCAGGGATCACGGGGCACCAAAACCCAAAAGTCTTATTTTCGCATGAAAATTGTACAATGGGCCGATAATGCACCACGGGTACCAAAATGGGACACGGGGCACCACGGACTTCAAAATTGAAAAGTGCTATGAGCATTATGGTTTTTTGTGCATAAGGATGCGCCAAGGATCATGGGGCACCAAAATCCAAAAGTCTTGTTTTGGCACGAAAATTGCACCATGTGCCGAAAATGCACCACGGGCACCAAAATTGGACCACGAGGCACCACAGACCTCAAAACTAAAAAGTGCTCCGAGCATTATGGTTTTTTATGCATAATAATTCGCACGAAAATTGCACAATGCGCATAAAATGCACCACAGACACCAAAATAGGACCAT
Organism: Pueraria montana var. lobata; assembly: GCA_026413185.1. Classification (NCBI taxonomy): domain Eukaryota; kingdom Viridiplantae; phylum Streptophyta; class Magnoliopsida; order Fabales; family Fabaceae; genus Pueraria; species Pueraria montana. Next base: position 71,693,538 of record CM048646.1, on the reverse strand, counting down.
GGGGGACCACGGACCTCAAAACTGAAAAGTGCTCAGAGCATTATGGTTTTTTATGCATAAGAATGCCCCAGGGATCACGGGGCACCAAAACCCGAAAGTCTTATTTTGGCACGGAAATTGCACCATGGGCCGAAAATGCACCACAGGCACAAAAATGGGAGAACGGGGCACCACAGACCTGAAAACTGAAAAGTGCTCCGCGCATTATGGAATTTTATGCATAATAAGGCACTAGGGATCACGTGGCACGAAAACCCAAAAGTCTTATTTTGCAAAGAAAATTGGACCATATGCCGAAAATCCACCACGAGGCACCACGGACCTCAAAACTAAAAAGTGCTCTGAGCATTATGGTTTTTTATGCATAAGAATGCCCCAGGGATCACGGGGCACCAAAACCCGAAAGTCTTATTTTCGCACGAAAATTGCACCATGGGTCGAAAGTGCACCACGAGCACAAAAATGGGACAACGGGGCACCACATACCTCAACACTGAAAAGTGCTCTGCGCATTATGGTATTTTTTGCATAAGAATGCACCAGGGTTCACGTGGCACCAAAATCCAAAAGTCTTATTTTGGCACGAAAACTGGACCATGTCCTGAAAATCCACCACAGGCACCATAATTGGACCACGGGGCACCACGGACCTCAAAACTAAAAAGTGCTCCGAGCATTATGGTTTTTTATGTATAAGGATGCGGCAAGGATCACGGGGCACCAAAACCCAAAAGTCTTATTTTGGCATGAAAATTGCACCATAGGCCGAAAATCTACCACGGGCACCAAAATTGGACCACGAGGAACCACTGACCTCAAAACTGAAAAGTGCTCCGAGCTTTATGCTTTTTTAAGCATAAGAATCCACCAGGGATCAAGGGGCACCAAAACCCAAAAGTCTTATTTTCGCATGAAAATTGTACAATGGGCCGATAATGCACCATGGGTACCAAAATGGGACACGGGGCACCACGGACCTCACAACTGAAAAGTGCTACGAGCATTATGGTTTTTTGTGCATAAGGATGCGCCAAGGATCATGGGGCACCAAAATCCAAAAGTCTTGTTTTGGCACGAAAATTGCACCATGTGCCGAAAATGCACCACGGGCACCAAAATTGGACCACGAGGCACCACAGACCTCAAAACTAAAAAGTGCTCCGAGCATTATGGTTTTTTATGCATAATAATTCGCACGAAAATTGCACAATGGGCATAAAATGCACCACAGACACCAAAATAGGACCATGGGGGACCACGGACCTCAAAACTGAAAAGTGCTCAGAGCATTATGGTTTTTTATGCATAAGAATGCCCCAGGGATCACGGGGCACCAAAACCCGAAAGTCTTATTTTGGCACGGAAATTGCACCATGGGCCGAAAATGCACCACAGGCACAAAAATGGGAGAACGGGGCACCACAGACCTGAAAACTGAAAAGTGCTCCGCGCATTATGGAATTTTATGCATAATAAGGCACTAGGGATCACGTGGCACGAAAACCCAAAAGTCTTATTTTGCAAAGAAAATTGGACCATATGCCGAAAATCCACCACGAGGCACCACGGACCTCAAAACTAAAAAGTGCTCTGAGCATTATGGTTTTTTATGGATAAGAATGCCCAAGGGATCACGGGGCACCAAAACCGAAAGTCTTATTTTGGCACGAAAATTGCACCATGGGTCGAAACTGCACCACGAGCACAAAAATGGGACAACAGGGCACCACATACCTCAACACTGAAAAGTGCTCTGCGCAATATGGTATTTTATGAATAAGAATGCACCAGGGTTCACGTGGCACCAAAACCCAAAAGTCTTATTTTGGCACGAAAACTGGACCATGTCCTGAAAATCCACCACAGGCACCATAATTGGACCACGGGGCACCACGGACCTCAAAACTAAAAAGTGCTCCGAGCATTATGGTTTTTTATGTATAAGGATGCGGCAAGGATCACGGGGCACCAAAACCCAAAAGTCTTATTTTGGCATGAAAATTGCACAATAGGCCGAAAATCTACCACGGGCACCAAAATTGAACCACGAGGAACCACTGACCTCAAAACTGGAAAGTGCTCCGAGCTTTATGCTTTTTTAAGCATAAGAATCCACCAGGGATCACGGGGTACCAAAAGTCTTATTTTGGCACTAAATTGCACCAAGCGCTAAAAATGCACCACGGGGCACAAAAATGGGAGCACTGGACACCACGGACCTCAAAACTGAAATGAGCTTTGAGCATTATGGTTTTTTATGCATAAGGATGCACCAAGGATCACGGGGCACCAAAACGCAAAAGTCTTATTTTGGCACGAAAATTGCACCATGTGCCGAAAATGCACCACGGGCACCAAAATTGGACCACGGGGGACCACGGACCTCAAAACTGAAAAGTGCTATGAGCATTATGGTTTTTTATGCACAAGGATGCAACAAGGATCATGGGGAACCAAAACCCAAAAGTCTTATTTTGGCACGAAAATTGCACCGTGGGTAGAAAATCCACCACGGGCACCAAAATTGGACCACGGGGCACCATGGACCTCAAAACTGAAATGTGCTCAGAGCATTATGGTTTTTTATGCATAAGGATGCACCAAGGATCATGGGGCACCAAAACGCAAAAGTCTTATTTTGGCACGAAAATTGCACCATGTGCCGAAAATGCACCACGGGCACCAAAATTGGACCACGGGGCAGCACGGACCTCAAAAATAAAAGGTGCTCTAAGCATTATGGTGTTTTAAGCAAAAGAATGCACCAGGGATCACGGGGCACCAAAACCCAAAAGTCTTATTTTCGCATGAAAATTGTACAATGGGCCGATAATGCACCACGGGTACCAAAATGGGACACGGGGCACCACGGACCTCAAAACTGAAAAGTGCTACGAGCATTATGGTTTTTTGTGCATAAGGATGCGCCAAGGATCATGGGGCACCAAAATCCAAAAGTCTTGTTTTGGCACGAAAATTGCACCATGTGCCGAAAATGCACCACGGGCACCAAAATTGGACCACGAGGCACCACAGACCTCAAAACTAAAAAGTGCTCCGAGCATTATGGTTTTTTATGCATAATAATTCGCACGAAAATTGCACAATGGGCATAAAATGCACCACAGACACCAAAATAGGACCATGGGGGACCATGGACCTCAAAACTGAAAAGTGCTCATAGCATTATGGTTTTTTATGCATAAGAATGCCCCAGGGATCACGGGGCACCAAAACCCGAAAGTCTTATTTTGGCACGGAAATTGCACCATGGGCCGAAAATGCACCACGGGCACAAAAATGGGAGAACGGGGCACCACAGACCTCAAAACTGAAAAGTGCTCCACGCATTATGGAATTTTATGCATAATAAGGCACTAGGGATCACGTGGCACGAAAACCCAAAAGTCTTATTTTGCAAAGAAAATTGGACCATATGCCGAAAATCCACCACGAGGCACCACGGACCTCAAAACTAAAAAGTGCTCTGAGCATTATGGTTTTTTATGCATAAGAATGCCCCAGGGATCACGGGGCACCAAAACCCGAAAGTCTTATTTTGGCACGAAAATTGCACCATGGGTCGAAAGTGCACCACGAGCACAAAAATGGGACAACGGGGCACCACATACCTCAACACTAAAAAGTGCTCTGCGCATTATGGTATTTTATGCATAAGAATGCACCAGGGTTCACGTGGCACCAAAACCCAAAAGTCTTATTTTGGCACGAAAACTGGACCATGTCCTGAAAATCCACCACAGGCACCATAATTGGACCACGGGGCACCACGGACCTCAAAACTAAAAAGTGCTCCGAGCATTATGGTTTTTTATGTATAAGGATGCGGCAAGGATCACGGGGCACCAAAACCCAAAAGTCTTATTTTGGCATGAAAATTGCACCATAGGCCGAAAATCTACCACGGGCACCAAAATTGGACCACGAGGAACCACTGACCTCAAAACTGAAAAGTGCTCCGAGCTTTATGCTTTTTTAAGCATAAGAATCCACCAGGGATCACGGGGCACCAAAACCTAAAAGACTTATTTTGGCACTAAATTGCACCAAGGGCTAAAAATGCACCACGGGGCACAAAAATCGGAGCACTGGACACCACGGACCTCAAAACTGAAATGAGCTTTGAGCATTATGGTTTTTTATGCATAAGGATGCACCAAGGATCACGGGGCACCAAAACGCAAAAGTTTTATTTTGGCACGAAAATTGCACCATGTGCCGAAAATGCACGACGGGCACCAAAATTGGACCACGAGGCACCACGGACCTCAAAACTAAAAAGTGCTCTGAGCATTATGGTTTTTTATGCATAAGAATGCCCCAGGGATCACGGGGCACCAAAACCCGAAAGTCTTATTTTGGCACGAAAATTGCACCATGGGTCGAAAGTGCACCACGAGCACAAAAATGGGACAACGGGGCACCACATACCTCAACAATGAAAAGTGCTCTGCGCATTATGGTATTTTATGCATAAGAATGCACCAGGGTTCACGTGGCACCAAAACCCAAAAGTCTTATTTTGGCACGAAAACTGGACCATGTCTTGAAAATCCACCACAGGCACCATAATTGGACCACGGGGCACCACGGACCTCAAAACTAAAAAGTGCTCTGAGCATTATGATTTTTTATGTATAAGGATGCGGCAACGATCACGGGGCACCGAAACCCAAAAGTCTTATTTTGGCATGAAAATTGCACCGTAGGCCGAAAATCTACCACAGGCACCAAAATTGGACCACGGGGCACCACTGACCTCAAAACTGAAAAGTGCTCCTAGCTTTATGCTTTTTTAAGCATAAGAATCCACCAGGGATCACGGGGCACCAAAACCCAAAAGTCTTATTTTGGCACGAAATTACACCATGGGCCAAAAATGCACCATAGGGCACCAAAAATTGGAGCACTGGACACCACGGACCTCAAAACTGAAAAGAGCTCCGAGCATTATGGTTTTTTATGCATAAGGATGCACCAAGGATCACGAGGCACCAAAACGCAAAACTCTTATTTTGGCACGAAAATTGCACCATGTGCCGAAAATGCACCACGGGCAGCAAAATTGGACCACGGGCCACCACGGACCTGAAAACTTAAAAGTGCTATGAGAATTATGGTTTTTTATGCATAAGAATGCACCAGGGATCATGGGGCACAAAAACCCAAAAGTCTTATTTTGTCAACAAAATTGCAGAAAGTGCCGAAAATGCACCACGGACAACAAAATTGGACCAAGGGGCACCACGGACCTCAAAACTAAAAGGTGCTCCGAGCATTATGGTTTTTATGCATCAGGATGCAACAAGGATCATGGGGTACCAATACCCAAAAGTCTTATTTTCGCACGAAAATTGCACAATTGGCCAAAAATGCACCACGGGTACCAAAATTGGACCACGGGGCACCACTGACCTCAAAACTGAAAGGTGCTCTGAGCATTATGGTTTTTAATGCATAAGAATTTGCACGAAAATTGCACAATGGGCATAAAATGCACCACGAAAACCAAAATTGGACCATGGGGGACCACGGACCCCACAACAGAAAAACTGCTCAGAGCATTATGGTATTTTATGCATAAGAATGCCCTAGGGATCACTGGGCACCAAAACCCGAAACTCTTATTTTGGCACGAAAATTGCACCATGGGCCGAAAATGCACTATGGGCACCAAAATTGGACAACGGGGCACCACAGACATCAAAACTGAAAAGTGCTCCAAGCATTATGGTTTTTATGCATCAGGATGCAACAAGGATCACGGGACACCAAAACCCAAAAGTCTTATTCTGGCACGAAAATTGCACCACGGGCACCAAAATTAGACCACAGGCCACCACGGACCTCAAAACTAAAAAGTGCTCCGAGCATTACGGTTTTTTATGCATAAGGATGCAACAAGGATCACGGGGCACCAATACCCAAAAGTCTTATTTTCGCACGAAAATTGCACCATTGGCCGAAAATGCACCACGGGTACCAAAATTGGACCACGGGGCACCACTGACCTCAAAATTGAAAGGTGCTTTGAGCATTATGGTTTTTTATGCATAATAATTTGCCCGAAAATTGCACAATGGGCATAAAATGCACCACGGACACCAAAATTGGACCATGGGGGACCACGGACCTCACAACTGAAAAATGCTCAGAGCATTATGGTATTTTATGCATAAGAATGCCCTAGGGATCACTGGGTACCAAAAGCCGAAACTCTTATTTTGGCACGAAAATTGCACCATGGGCCGAAAATGCACCAAGGGCACCAAAATTGGACAACAGGGCACCATAGACCTCAAAACTGAAAAGTGCTCCGAGCATTATGGTTTTTATGCATCAGGATGCAACAAGGATCATGGGACACCAAAACGCAAAAGTCTTAGTTTGGCTCGAAAATTGCACCATGTGCCGAAAATGCACCACGGGCACCAAAACTGGACCACGGGGCACCACGGACCCCAAAACTGAAAAGTGCTATGAGCATTATGGTTTTTTATGCACAAGGATCATGGTGCACCAATACCCAAAAGTCTTATTTTTGCACGAAAATTGCACCATTGGCCGAAAATGCACCACAGGTACAAAAATTGGACCACGGGGCACCACTGACCTCAAAACTGAAAGGTGCTTTGAGCATTATAGTTTTTTATGCATAATAATTTGCCCGAAAATTGCACAATGGGCATAAAATGCACCACGGACACCAAAATTGGACCATGGGGGACCACGGACCTCAAAATTGAAAACTGCTCCGAGCATTATGGTATTTTATGCATAAGAATGCCCTAGGAATCACTGGGCACCAAAACCCGAAACTCTTATTTTGGCACGAAAATTGCACCATGGGCCGAAAATGCACGAAGGGCACCAAAATTGGACAACGGGGCACCACAGACCTCAAAACTGAAAAGTGTTCCGAGCATTATGGTTTTTATGCATCAGGATGCAACAAGGATCACGGGGCACCAAAATCCAAAAGTCTTATTTTGGCACGAAAATTGCAACATGTGTCGAAAATGCACCACGAGCACCAAAATTGGACCACGGGGCACCACGGACCTCAAAACTAAAAGGTGCTCCGAGCATTACAGTTTTTATGCATAAGGATGCAACAAGGATTACAGGGCACCATTACCCAAAAGTCTTATTTTCGCACAAAAATTGCACCAGGCCGAAAATGCACCACGGGTACCAAAATTGGACCACGAGGCACCACTGACATCAAAATTGAAAGGTGCTCTGAGCATGATGGTTTTTATGCATAACAATGCACCAGGGACTATGAGGCACAAAAACCCAAAAGTCTTATTTGGGAACGAAAATTGTACCATGACCCAGAAATGCACCACGGGCAGCAAAATTGGACCACGGGACACCATGGACCTAAAAAATGAAAAGTTCTTTGAGCATCATGGATTTTTATGCATAAGAATGCACCAGGGATTATGGGGCACCAAAACCCAAAAGTCATATTTTCGCACAAAAATTGCAAAATGGGCCAAAAATGCACTACGGGCACCAAAATTGGACTACGGGGCACCACGGACCTGAAAACTGAAAAGTGCTCAGAGCATTATGGTTTTTTTTTTGCATAAGGATGCACCAAGGATCACAGGGCACCAAAACCCAAATGTCTTATTTTGGGACGAAAATTGCACAATGGGGCGAAAATGCACCAATGGCACCAAAATTGGACCACGGGGAACCACGGGCCTCAAAACTGAAAAGTGCTCCTAGTATTATGATTTTTTATGCATAAGAATGCACTAGGGATCATGGGGCACCAAAACCCAAAAGTCTTATTTTCTTACGAAAATTGTACTGTGGGATGAAAATGCACCACGGCCACCAAAATTGGACCACGGGGCACCACGGACCTCAAAACTGAAAATCACTCAGAGCATTATGGTTTTTTATGCATAAGAATTCACCAGGGATCACAGGGCACCAAAACCAAAAAAATCTTATTTTCGTGGTGCCCCGTGGTCTAATTTTGGTGCCGGTGGTGCATTTTTGGCCATTTGTGCAATTTTCGTGCGAAAATAAGACTTTTGGATTTTGGAGCCCCGTGATCCCTGGTGCATTCTTATGCATAAAAACCATAATGCTTGGAGCACTTTTCAGTTTTGAGGTCCTTGGTGCCTCATGGTCCAATTTTGGTGCTGGTGGTGCATTTTCGGCCATTTGTGAAATTTTCGAGGGAAAATAAGACTTTTGGGTTTTGGTGCCCCATGATCCCTGGTGCATTCTTATGCATAAAAAACCATAATGCTCGGAACACTTTTCAGTTTTGAGGTTCGTGGTGCCCCGTGGTCTAATTTTGGTGCCGGTAATGCATTTTCGGCCATTTGTGCAATTTTCTTGCGAAAATTAGACTTTTTGGTTTTGGTTCCCCGTGATCCCTGGGGCATTGTTATGCATAAAAAATCATAATGCTCGGAGCACTTTTATGTTTTGAGGTATGAGGTGTCCTATGGTCCAGTTTTTGGTGCCCATGATGCATTTTCGGCCCATTGTCCAATTTTCGTGCGAAAGTAAGACATTTGGGTTTTGGTGCCCCGTGATCTCTGGTTCATTCTTATGCACAGAAAACCATGAAGCTCAGAACACTTTTCAGTTTTGAGGTTTGTGGTGCCCCGTGGTCCAATTTTGGTGGCGGTGGTGTATTTTCGGCCATTTGTGCAATTTTCGTGCGAAATTAAGACTTTTGGATCTTGGTGCCCGGTGATCCCTGGTGCATTCTTATGCATAAAAAAACATAATGCTCGGAGTACTTTTCAGTTTGGAGGTCCGAGGTACCCCGTGGTCCAATTTTGGTGCCCATTGTGTATTTTCGGCCAATTGTGAAACTTTCGTTCGAAAATAAGACTTTTGGGTTTTGGTGCCCTGTGATCCCTGGTGCGTTCTTATGTATAAAAACCCATAATGCTTGGAGAACTTTTAAGTTTTGAGGTCCGACGTGCCCGTGGTGCATTTTCGGTCCATTGGGCAATTTTCGTGCAAAAATAAGAGTTTTGGGTTTTGGTGCCCCGTGACCCCTGATGCATTCTTATGCATAAAAAACCAAAATGCTTGGAGCACATTTCAGTTTGGAGGTCCGAGGTACCCCATGGTCTAATTTTGGTGCCCGTTGTGTATTTTCGGCCCATTGTGAAATTTTCGTCCAAAAATAAGACTTTTTGGGTTTTGGTGCCCTGTGATCCCTGGTGCATTCTTATGCATAAAAAACCATAATTCTCACAGAAATTTTAAGTTTTGAGGTCCGAGGTGCCCCGTGGTCCAATTTTGGTGCCCGTGGTGCATTTTCGGCCCATTATGAAATTTTCGTGCGAAAATAAGACTTTTGGGTTTTGGTGCCCTGTGATCCCTGGTGCGTTCTTATGTATAAAAACCCATAATGCTTGGAGAACTTTTAAGTTTTGAGGTCCGACGTGCCCGTGGTGCATTTTCGGTCCATTGGGCAATTTTCGTGCAAAAATAAGAGTTTTGGGTTTTGGTGCCCCGTGACCCCTGATGCATTCTTATGCATAAAAAACCAAAATGCTTGGAGCACATTTCAGTTTGGAGGTCCGAGGTACCCCATGGTCTAATTTTGGTGCCCGTTGTGTATTTTCGGCCCATTGTGAAATTTTCGTCCAAAAATAAGACTTTTTGGGTTTTGGTGCCCTGTGATCCCTGGTGCATTCTTATGCATAAAAAACCATAATTCTCACAGAAATTCTAAGTTTTGAGGTCCGAGGTGCCCCGTGGTCCAATTTTGGTGCCCGTGGTGCATTTTCGGCCCATTATGAAATTTTCGTGCGAAAATAAGACTTTTGGGTTTTGGTGCCCTGTGATCCCTAGTGCATTCTTATGCATAAAACCCCATCATGCTCGGATAACTTTTAAGTTTTGAGGTCCGATGTGCCCCGTGGTCCAATTTTATTGCCCGTGGTGCATTTTCGGTCCATTGTGCAATTTTCGTGCGAAAATAAGAGTTTTGGGTTTTGGTGCCACGTGATTCCTAGTGCAGTCTTATGCATAAAAAACCACAATGCTCAGAACACTTTTCAGTTTTGAGGTCTGTGGTGCCCCGTGGACCAATTTTGGTGCCGGTAATGCATTTTCGGCCATTTGTGCGAAAATAAGACTTTTGGGTTTTGGTGCCCCGTGATCCCTGGTGCATTCTTATGCATAAAAAACCAAAATACTTGGAGCACTTTTAAGTGTTGAGGTTCAAGGTGCCCCGCGGTCCAATTTTGGTGCCCGTGATGCCTTTTCGGCCTATTGTGCAATTTTCGTGTGAAAATAAGACTTTTGGGTTTTCGTGCCCCGTGATCCCTGGTGCATTCTGATGCATAAAAAATCATAATACTCGGAACGCTTTTCAGTTGTAAGGTTCGTGGTGCCCCGTGGTCCAATTTTGGTGCCGGTGGTGCATTTTCGTCCATTTGTGCAATTTTCGTACGAAAATGAGACTTTTGGGTTTTGGTGCCCCGTGATCCATGGTGCATTCTTATGCATAAAAAACCATAATACTCGGAGAACTTTTAAGTTTTGAAATCCGAGGTGCCAAGTGGTCCAATTTTGTTGCCCGTGGTGCATTTTCGGCCAATTGTACAATTTTCGTGCGAAAATTAGAGTTTTTGGTTTTGGTGCCCCGTGATCCCTTGGGCATTCTTATGCATAAAAAACCATAATGCTCGGAGCACTTTTCTGTTTCGAGGTCCGAGGTACCCCGTGGTCCAATTTTGGTGCCCGTTGTGTATTTTCGGGCCATTGTGAAATTTTCGTGCGAAAATAAGACTTTTGGGGTTTGGTGCCCTGTGATCCCTGGTGCATTCTTATGCATTAAAACCCATAATGCTCATAGAACTTTTAAGTTTTGAGGTCCGAGGTGCCCCGTGGTCCAATTTTGGTGCCCGTGGTGCATTTTCGGTCCATTGTGCAATTTTCGTGCAAAACTAAGAGTTTTGGGTTTTGGTGCCCCATGATTCCTGGTGCATTCTTATGCATAAAAAACCATAATGCTCGGAACACTTTTCAGTTTTGAGGTATGTGGTTCCTCGTGGACCAATTTTGTTGCCGGTAATGCATTTTCGGCAATTTGTACGAAAATAAGACTTTTGGGTTTTGGTGCCCGATGATCCCTGGTGCATTCTAATGCATAAAAAAACCATAATTCTCAGAGCACTTGTCAGTTTGGAGGTCCGAGGTAACCCGTGGTCCAATTTTGGTGCCCGTTGTGTATTTTTGACCCATTATGAAATTTTCGTGCAAAAATAAGACTTTTGGGTTTTGGTGCCCTGGGATCCTTGGTGCATTCTTATGCATAAAAACCCATAATGCTCAGAGAACTTTTAAGTTTTGAGGTCCGATGTGCCCCGTGGTCCAATTTTGGTGCTCATGGTGCATTTTCGGTCCATTGTGCAATTTTCGTACGAAAATAAGACTTTTGGGTTTTGGTGCCCTGTGATCCCTGGTGCATTCTTATGCATAAAGAACCATAATGCTCGGAGAACTTTTAAGTTTTGATGTCCGAGTTGCCCCGTGGTCCAATTTTGGTGCCTGTCCTGCATTTTCGGCCGTGAGCAATTTTCGTGCGAAAATAAGACTTTTGGGTTTTGGTGGCCTGTGATCCCTGGTGCATTCTTATGCATAAAAAACAATAATGCTCATAACACTTTTCATTTTTGAGGTCTGTGGTGCCCTGTGGACCAATTTAGGTGTCGGTAATGCATTTTCGGCCATTTGTGCAATTTTCTTGCGAAAATAATACTTTTGGTTTTTGATGCCCCGTGATCCCTAGTAGTTTCTTATGCGTAAAAAACCATAATTCTTGGAGCACTTTTCAGTTTTGAGGTCCTAGGTACCCCGTGGTCCAATTTTGGTGCCCGTTGTGTATTTTCGGCCCATTACGCAATTTTCGTGCGAAAATAAGACTTTTGGTTTTGGGTGCCCCGTGATCCTTGGTGCATTCTTATGCATAAAAAACCATAATGCTCAGAAAACTTTTTAGTCCTGAGATTTGTGGTGCCCCGTCGTCCTATTTTGGTGCCCGTGGTGCTTTTGCGGCCCATTGTGCAATTTTCGTGCGAAAATTAAACTTTTGGGTTATGGAGCCTAATGATCCCTGGTGCATTGTTATGCATAAAAACCATAATTCTCGAAACACTTTTCAGTTTTGAGGTCCCTGGTGCCCCATGGTTTGATTTTGGGGCCAGTAATGCATTTTCGGCCATTTGAACAATTTTCGTGTGAAAATAAGACTTTTGGGTTTTGCTGCCCCGTGGTCCCTGGTGCATTGTTATGCATAAAAAACCATAATGCTTGGAGCACTTTTCAGTTTGGAGGTCTGTGGTGCCCCCTTGTCCAATTTTGGTGCCCGTGGTGCATTTTCGGCCATTTGTTAAATTTTCGTGCGAAAATAAGACTTTTTGGGTTTTGGTGCCCCATGATCCCTAGTGCATTCTTATGCATAAACTACCATAATCCTTCGAGCACTTTTATGTTTTGAGGTCCTAGGTGCCCCGTGGTCCAATTTTGGTCCCCGTTGTGCATTTTCGGCCCATTGTGCAATTTTCGTGCAAAAATAAGAATTTAGGGTTTTGGTGCCCCGTGATCCCTGGTGCATTCTTATGCATAAAAAACTGTAATGATTGGAGCACATTTTAGTTTTGAGGTCTGTGGCGCATCGTGGTCCAATTTTGGTGCCAGTGGTGCATTTTCAGCCATTTGTGCAATTTTCGTGCGAAAATAAGACTTTAGGGTTTTGGTGCCTTGTCAACCCTGGTGCATTCTTATCCATAAAAAATGATAATGCTCATAACACTTTTCAGTTTTGAGGTCCGAGGTGCCCCGTGGTCCAATTTTGGTGCCCGTGGTGCATTTTCGGCCCTTTGTGCAATTTTCGTGCGAAAATAAGACTTTTGGGTTTTGGTGCCCCAGGATCCTTGGTGCATTCTTATGCATAAAAAAACATAATGCTCATAACACTTTTTAGTCTTGAGCTTCGTGGTGCCCCGTGGTCCAATTTTGGTTCCAGGGGTGCATTTTTGGCCATTTGTGCAATTTTCGTGCGAAAATAAGACTTTTGATTTTGGTGCCCTGTGATCCTTGGTGCATTCTTATGTATAAAAAACCTTCATGCTCAGAGCACTTTTAAGTTTTGAGGTCCGAGGTGCCCCGTGGTCTAGTTTTGGTGCCCGTGGTGCATTTGCGTCCCGTTGTGCAATTTTCGTGCGAAAATAAGACTTTTGGGTTTTGCTGCCCCATGATCCCTGCTGCATTGTTATGCATAAAAAACCATAATGCTTGGAGCACTTTTCAGTTTTGAGGTCTGTGGTGCACCCTGGTCCAATTTTGGTGCCGGTGGTGCATTTTCGGCCATTTGTTAAATTTTCGTGCGAAAATAAGACTTTTTGGGTTTTGGTGCCCCGTGATCCCTGGTGCATTCTTATGCATAAAATACCATAATCCTTGGAACACTTTTATGTTTTGAGGTCCTAGGTGCCCCGTGGTCCAATTTTGATCCCCGTTGTGCATTTTCGGCCCATTGTGCAATTTTCGTGCGAAAATAAGAATTTAGGGTTTTGGTGCCCCGTGATCCCTGGTGCATTCTTATGCATAAAAAACCGTAATGATTGCAGCACATTTTAGTTTTGAGGTCTGTGGCGCCCCGTGGTCCAATTTTGGTGCCGGTGGTGCATTTTCGGCCATTTGTGCAATTTTCGTGCGAAAATAAGACTTTAGGGTCTTCGTGCCTTGTGAACCCTGGTTCATTGTTATCCATAAAAAACCATAATGCTAATAGCACTTTTCAGTTTTGAGGTCCGAGGTGCCCTGTGGTCCAATTTTGGTGCTCGTGGTGCATTGTCGGCCCTTTGTGCAATTTTCGTGCGAAAATAAGACTTTTCGGTTTTGGTGCCCCGGGATCCTTGGTGCATTCTTATGTATTAAAACCCATAATGTTCATAACACTTTTCAGTCTTGAGCTTCGTGGTGCCCCGTGGTCCAATTTTGGTGCCAGGGTTCATTTTCGGCCATTTGTGCAATTTTCGTGCGAAAATAAGACTTTTGATTTTGGTGCCCCTGATCCCTGGTGCATTCTTATGCATAAAAAACCTTAATGCTTAGAGAACTTATAAGTTTTGAGGTCTGAGGTGCCCTGTGGTCTAGTTTTGGTGCCCGTGGTGCATTTGCGTCCCATTGTACAATTTTCGTGCGAAAATAAGACTTTTGGGTTTTGGTGCCTAGTGATCCCTGGTGCATTCTTATGCATAAAAAACTGTAATGCTCAGAACACTATTCAATTTTGAGGTTCGTGGTGCCCCATGGTGCAATTTTGGTGCCGATAATGCATTTTCGGCCATTTGTGCAATTTTCGTGCAAAAATAAGACTTTTGGGTTTTGGTGCCCTGTGAACCTTGATGCATTCTTATCCATAAAAACCCATAATGCTAATAGCACTTTTCAGTTTTGAGGTCCGAGGTGCCCTGTGGTCCAATTTGGTGCCCGTGGTGCATTTTGGACCCTTTGTTCAATTTTCTTGCAAAAATAAGACTTTTGGGTTTTGGTGCCCCGTGATTGTTTGTGCATTCTTATGCATAAAAAACCATAATGCTCGTAACACTTTTCAGTCTTGAGCTTCGTGGTGCCCCGTGGTCCAATTTTGGTGCCGAGGGTGAATTTGCGGCCCATTGTGCAATTCTCGTGCGTAAATAAGAATTTAGTGTTTTGGGGCCCCGTGATCCCTGGTGCATTCTTATGCATAAAAAATGGTAATGATTGGAGCACTTTTAAGTTTTGAGGTCCAAGGTGCCCTATGGTCCAATTTTGGTGTGGGTAATGCATTTTCAGCCATTTGTACAATTTTCGTACGAAAATAAGACTTTTGGATTTTGCTGCCCCGTGATCCCTGGTGCATTCTTATGCATAAAAAACCATAATGCTTGGAGCACTTTTCAGTTTTGAGGTCCGTGGTGCCCCCTAGTCCAATTTTAGTGCCGGTGGTGCATTTTTTGCCATTTGTTAAATTTTCGTGCGAAAATAAGACTTTTGGATTTTGGTGGCCCGTGATCTCTGGTGCATTCTTATGCATAAAAAACATTAATGCTCGAAACACTTTTCAGTTTTGAGGTCCGTGGTGCCCCGTGGTCCAATTTTGGTGTCGGTGGTGCATTTTTGGCAATTTGTGCAATTTTCGTGTGAAAATAAGACTTTTGGGATTTGGTGCCCTGTGATCCCTAGTGCATTCTTATGCATAGAAAACCATAATGCTCAGAGCACCTTTCAGTTTTGAGGTCCGAGATGCGTCGTGGTCCAATTTTGGTGCCCGTGGTGCATTTTCGGCCAATGTGCAATTTTGGCGTGAAATAAGACTTTTGGATTTTGATGCCCTGTGATCCTTGGTGCATTCTTATGCATAAACAACCATAATGCTCGAAACACTTTTCAGTTTTGAGGTACGAGGTGCCCCGTGGTCCAATTTTGGCGCTCGTGGTGCATTTTTGGCCCGTGGTGCAATTTTCGTGCGAAAATAAGACTTTTGGGATTTGGTGCCGCGTGATACCTGGGGCATTCTTATGCATAAAAAACCATAACTCTTGGAGCACTTTTCAGTTTTGAGGTCCGAGGTGCCCTGTTGTCCAATTTTGGTGCCAGTGGTGCATTTTCGGCCCATTCTGCAATCTTCGTGCGAAAATAAGACTTTTGGGTTTTGGTGCCCCGTGATCCCTGGTGCGTTCTTATGCATAAAAAACTATAATTCTTGGAGCACTTCTCAGTTTTGAGGTCTGTGATGCCCCGTGGTCCGATTTTGGTGCCGGTGGTGCTTTTTTTGCCATTTGTGCAATTTTCGTTCGAAAATAAGACTTTTGGGTTTTGGTGCCACGTGATCCCTTGTGCATTCTTAGGCATAAAAAACGATAATGCTTGGAGCACTTTTAAGTTTTGAGGTCCCAGGTGCCCCGTGGTCCAATTTTGGTGCCAGTGGTGCATTTTCGTCCATTGTGCAATTTTCGCGTGAAAATAAGACTTTTGGGTTTTGGTGCCCAGTGATCCCTATTGCATTCTTATGCATAAAAAACCATAATGATCGAAACACTTCTCAGTTTTCAGGTTTGTGGTGCCCCGTGGTCCAATTTTGGTGCCGATGATGCATTTTCGGCCATTCGTGCAATTATCGTGTGAAAATTAGAATTTTGGGTTTTTGTGCCCAGTGATCCCTAGTGCATTCTCATGCATAAAAAACCATAATGCTTGGAACACTTTTCAGTTTTGATGTCCGTGGTGTCCCGTGGTCCAATTTTGGTGCCGGTAATGCTTTTTCGGCCATTTGTGCATTTTTCGTGCGAAAATAAGACTTTTGGGTTTTGGTGCCCCGTGATCCTTGGTGCATTCTTATGCATAAAAAACCATAATTCTTGGAGCACATCTCAGTTTTCAGGTCTGAGGTGCCCCGTGGTCAAATTTTGGTTCCCGTGGTGCATTTTCGGCCCATCGTACAATCTTCGTGCGAAAATAAGACTTTTGGATTTTTGTGCCCCGTGATCCCTGGTGCATTCTTATGCATAAGAATCCATAATTCTTGGAGCACTTTTCAGTTTTGCGGTCCGAGGTGCCCCGTGGTCCAATTTTAGTGTCGGTGATGCATTTTCGGCCATTTGTGCAATTTTTGTGTGAAATTAAGACTTTCGGGGTTCTGGTGCCCTGTGAACCCTGGTGCATGCATATGCATATAAAACCATAATGCTCATAGAACTTTTCAGTTTTGAGGTCCGAGGTGCCCTGCGGTGCATTTTCGGCCCTTTGTTCAATTTTCGTACGAAAATAAGACTTTTGGGTTTTGGTGCCCCTTGATCCCTGGTGCATTCTTTTGCATAAAAAACCATAATGCTGGGAGCACTTTTCAGTTTTGAGGTCCGAGATGCCCCGTGGTCCAATTTTGGTGCCGGTGGTGAATTTTCGCCCATTTATGCTATCTTCGTGCGAAAATAAGACTTTTGGGTTTTGGTTCCCGTGATCCCTGGTGCATTCTTGTGCATAAAAAACCATAATACTCATAGCACTTTTCAGTTTTGAGGTCCATGGTGCCCCGTGGTCCAATTTTTGTGTCGTTGGTGCATTTTCCCCCATTTGTGCAATTTTCGTGCAAAAATAAGACTTTTGGGATTTGGTGCCCCGTGATCCCTGGTGCATTCTTATGCATAAAAAACCATAATGCTTGGAGCACTTTTAAGTTTTGAGGTCCCAGGTTCCCCGTGGTCCAATTTTGGTGCCCGTGGTGCATTTTCGGCCCATTGTGCAATTTTCGTGCGAAAATAAGACTTTTGGGCTTTGGTGCCCCGTGATCCCTGGTGCATTCTTATTCATAAAAAACCATCATGTTCGGAACACTTTTCAGTCTTGATGTTCGTGGTGCCCCGTGGTCCACTTTGGTGCTGGGGGTGCATTTTCGGCCATTTGTGCATTTTTCGTGCGAAAAGAAGACTTTTGGATTTTGGTGCCCCGTGATCCCTGGTGCATTCTTATGGACAAAAACCTTAATGCTAGGAGCACTTTTTAGTTTTGAGGTCCGAGGTGCTCCGTGGTCCAATTTTGGTGCCTGTGGTGCATTTTCGGCCCATTGTGCAATTTTCGTGCGAAAATAAGACTTTTGGATTTTGGTTCCCCGTGATCCCTGGTGCATTCTTATGCATAAAAAACCATAATTCTTGGAGCACTTTTGAGTTTTGAGGTCCGTGGTACGCCCCGTGGTCCAATTTTGGTGCAGTGGTGCATTTTCGGCCATTTGTGCAATTTTCGTGCAAAAATAAGACTTTTGAGTTTTGGTGCCCTGTAAACCCTGGTGCATTCTTATGCATAAAATACCTAAATTCTTGGAGCACTTTTCAATTTTGAGGTCCGAGGTGCCCTATGTTCCAATTTTGGTGCCTGTGGTGCATTTTCGTCCCATTGTGCAATTTTCGTGCGAAAATAAGACTTTTGGGTTTTGGTGCCCCGTGAATCCTGGTGCATTCTTATGCATAAAAAACCATAACTCTTGATGCACTTTTCAGTTTTGAGGTTCGTGGTGCCCCGTGGTCCAATTTTGGTGTCGGTGGTGCATTTTCGGCCATTTATGCAATTTTCGTGCGAAAATAAAACTTTTGGGTTTTGGTGCCCTATGAACCCTGGTGCATTCTTATGCATAAAAAACCATAATGCTCATAGCACTTTTTAGTTTTGATGTCTAAGGTGCCCCGTGGTCCAATTTTGGTGCCAGTGGTGCTTTTCCGGTCCTTTGTTCAATTTTCGTACGAAAATAAGACTTTTGGGTTTTGGTGCCCCGTGATCCTTGGTGCATTCTTTTGCATAAAAAACCTGAGTGTTCAGAACACTTTTCAGTCTTGATGTTCATGGTACCCCATGGTCCAATTTTGTTGCTGGGGGTGCATTTTCGGCCATTTGTGCATTTTTCGTGCGAAAAGAAGACTTTTGGGTTTTGGTTCCCCGTGATCCCTAGTGCATTCTTATGCATAAAAAACCTTAATGCTCGGAGCACTTTTCAGTTTTGAGGTCCGAGGTGGCCCGTGGTCCAATTTTGGTGCCCGTGGTTTATTTTCGGCCATCTGTGCATTTTTCGTGCGACAATAAGACATTTGGTTTTTGGTGCCCCATGATCCCTAGTGCATTCTCATGCATAAAAAAGCATAATGCATGGAGCACTTTTCAGTTTTGTGGTCCGTGGTGCCCCGTGGTCTAATTTTGTTGCCGGTGATGCAGTTATGGCCATTTGTGCAATTTTCGTGCAGAAATAAGACTTTTGGGTTTTCGTGCCCTGTGATCCCTGGTGCATGCTTATGCTTAAAAAACTATAATGCTCGGAGCACTTTTAAGTTTTGAAGTCCGAGGTGCCCATTGGTCCAATTTTGGTGCAGGTGGTGCATTTTCGGCCATTTGTACATTTTTCGTGCGAAAAGAAGACTTTTGAGTTTTGGTGCCCCGTGATCCTTGGTGCATTCTTATGGACAAAAATCTTAATGCTAGGAGCACTTTTCAGTTTTGAGGTCCGAGGTGCCCCGTGGTCCAATTTTGGGGCCCGTGGGGCATTTTCGGCCCATTGTGCAATCTTCGTGCCAAAAGAAGACTTTTGGGTTTTGGTGCACCGTGATCCCTGGAGCATTCTTATGCATAAAAATCCATAATGCTTGGAGCACTTTTCAGTCTTGATGTTCGTGGTACCCCATGGTCCAATTTTGGTGCTGGGGTTGCATTTTCGGCCATTTCTGCACTTTTCGTACGAAAAGAAGACTTTTGGGTTTTGGTGCCCCGTGATCCCTGGTGCATTCTTATGCATAAAAAACCTTAATGCTCGGAGCACTTTTCAGTTTTGAGGTCCGAGGTGGCCAGTGGTCCAATTTTGGTGCCCGTGGTTTATTTTCGGCCCATTGTGCAATTTTCGTGCGAAAATAAGACTTTTTGGTTTCGTGCCATATGATCCCTGGTGCATTCTTATGCATAAATAACCATAATGCTCCGAACACTTTTCAGTTTTGAGTTCCGTGGTGCCCCGAGGTCCAATTTTGGTGCCGGTGGTGCATTTTCGGCCATTTGTGCAATTTTCGTGCGAAAATAAGACTTTTGGGTTTTGGTGCCCCGTGATCTTTGGTGCATTCTTATGCATTAAAAACCCTTAACGCTCGGAACACTTTTCAGTTTTGAGGTCCGGGGTGCCCCATGGTCCAGTTTTGGTGCCAGTGGTGCATTTTCGTCCATTTGTGCAATTTTCGTGCGAAAATATGACTTTTGGGCCGACAATGCTCCACCGGCACCAAAATTGAACCACGGGGCACCATGGACCTCAAAACTGAAAAGTGCTGCAAGCATTATGGTTTTTTATGCATAAGAATGCACTAGGGATCACGGGGCACCAAAACCCAAAAGTCTTATTTTCGTACGAAAATTGCACAAATGGCCGAAAATGCACCACTGGCACCAAAACTGGACCACGGGGCACCCCGGACCTCAAAACTGAAAAGTGTTCCAAGCATTAAGGATTTTTATGCATAAGAATGCACCAGGGATCACGGGGCACCAAAACCCAAAAGTCTTATTTTCGCCCGAAAAATGAACAAATGTCCGAAAATGCACACCCGACACCAAAATTGTACCACGGGGCACCACGAACCTCAAGACAAAAAAGTGTTCCGAGCATTATGGTTTTTTATGCATAAGATTTCACCAAGGATGATGGGGCCCCAAAAACCAAAGGTCTTACTTTCGTACGAAAATTGTACAATGGGTTGAAAATGCACCACGGGCACCAAAATTGGACCACGGGGCACCTCGGACCTCCAAACTGAATAGTGCTCCCAGCATTATGGTTTTTTATGCATAAGAATGCACCAGGGATCACGGGGCACCAAAACCCAAAAGTCTTATTTTCGCACGAAAATTGCACAAATGGCCGAAAATGCATTACCGACACTAAATTTGGACCACGGGGCACCTCGGACCTCAAAACTTAAAAGTTCTCCAAGCATTATGGTTTTTTATGAATAAGAAAGCACCGAGGATCACGAGGCCCCAAAATCCAAAAGTCTTATTTTCGCATGAAAATTGCACAAATGGCCGAAAATGCACCACCGGCACCAAAATTTTACCATGTGGCACCACGGACCTCAAAACTGGAAAGTGTTTCGAGCAATATGGTTTTGTATGCATAAAAATGCACCATGGATCACGGGGCACCAAAACCCAGAAGTCTCATTTTCGCCTGAAAATTGCACAATGGGACGAAAATGCACCATGGGTACCAAAATTGCACCACGGGGCACCTCGGACCTCCAAACTGAAATGTGCTCCGAGCATTATGGCTTTTTATGCATAAGGATGTACCAGGAATCACTGGACACCAAAACCCAAAAGTCTTATTTTCGCACGAATATTGCACAAATGGCCGAAAATGCACCACCGGCACCAAAATTTTACCTTGCAGCACCACAGACCTCAAAACTGAAAGTGTTCTAAGCAATATGGTTTTGTATGCAAAAGAATGCACCATGGATCATGGGGCACCAAAACCCAAAAGTCTCATTTTAGCATGAAATTGCACAATGGGCCGAAAATGCACCACGGGTACCAAAATCGGAGCACGGGGCACCTCGAACCTCAAAACTGAAAGGTGCTCCGAGCATTATGATTTTTTATGCATAAGAAAGCACCAGGGATCACGGGGCACCAAAACCCAAAAGTCTTATTTTCGAACGAAAATTGTACAAATGGTAGAAAATGCACCACCGGCATCAATATTACCCCACGAGGCACCACGAACCTCAAAACTGAAAGTGTTCGGAGCATTATGGTTTTTTATGCATAAGAATGCACCAGGGATCACGAGGCACCAAAACCCAAAAGTCTTATTTTCGTACGAAAATTGTACAATGGGCCGAAAATGCACCACGGGCATCAAAATTGGACCACGGGGCACCTCGGACCTCAAAACTGAAAAGTGCTGTGAGCATTATGGTTTTTTATGCATAAGAATGCACCAGGAATCACGGGTGACCAAAACCCAAAAGTCTTATTTTCGCACGAAAATTGCTCAAATGACCGAAAATGCACCACCGGCACCAAAATTTGACCACGAGGATCCACAGACCTCAAAACTGAAAAGTGTTCTGAGCATTATGATTTTTTATGCATGGGAATGCACCAGGGATCATGGGACACCAAAACCCAAAAGTCTGATTTTCGCACGAAAATTGCACAATTGGCCGAAAATGCACCCCGGGTACCAAAATTGGACCACGGAGCAGCTCGGACCTCAAAACTAAAAAGTGCTCTGAGCATTATGGTTTGTTATGCATAAGAATGCACGAGGGATCACGGGGCACCAAAACCCAAAAGTCTTATTTTAGCACGAAAATTGTACAATGTGCCGAAAATGCGTGATGGGCACCAAAATTGGACCACGGGGCGCCGTGAACCTCAAAACTTAAAAGTGCTCCGAGCATTATGGTTTTTTATGCATAAGAACACACCAGGGATCACGGGCACCAATACCCAAAAGTTTTATTTTCGCACGAAAATTGCACAAATGGCCGAAATGCATTACCGGCACCAAAACTGGACCACGGGGTACCTTGGACCTCAAAACTGAAAAGTGTTCCGAGCATTAAGGTTTTTTATGCATAAGAATGCAACAGGGATCACGGGGAACCAAAACCCAAAAGTCTTATTTTCACCCGAAAAATGAACAAATGTCCGAAAATGCACACCCGGCACCAAAATTGCACCACGGGGCACCACGAATCTCAAGACAGAAAAGTGTTCCGAGCATTATGGTTTTTTGTGCATAAGAATTCACCAAGGATCATTGGGCACCAAAAACCAAAGGTCTTATTTTCCCACAAAAATTGTACAATGGGCCGAAAATGCACCACCGGAACCAAAATTGGACCACGGGACACCTCGGACCTCAAAACTGAAAAATGCTCTAGGGATTATGGTTTGTTATGCACAAGAATGCACCAGGGATCACGGGGCACCAAAACCCAAAAATCTTATTTTCGCACGAAAATTGGACAAATGGCCGAAAATGCACCACCGGCACCAAAATTGGACCACGAGGCACCATGGACTTCAAAACTGAAAAGTGTTTCGAGCATTATGGTTTTTTATGCATAAGAATGCACCAACTATCATTGGGCACCAAAACCCAAAAGTCTTATTTTCGCAAGAAAATTGCACAATGGGCTGAAAATGCACCATGGCACTAAAATTGGACCACGGGGCACCTCGGAGCTCAAAACTGAAAATTGGTCTGAGCATTATTGTTTTTTAAGCATAAGAATGCACCAAGAATCACAGGGCATCAAAACCCAAAAGTCTTATTTTCGCACGAAAATTGCACAAAGGGCCGAAAATGCACCACGGGCACTAAAATTGGACCACGGGGCACCTCGGACCTTAAAACTGAAAAGTGCTGTGAGCATTATGGTTTTTTATGCATAAGAATGCACCAGGGATCACGGGGCACCAAAACCAAAAGTCTTATTTTCGCACGAAAATTGCACAAATGGCCGAAAATGCATTACCGGCACCAAAATTGGACCACGGGGCACCTCGGACCTCAAAACTTAAAATTTCTATGAGCATTATGGTTTTTTATGCATAAGAAAGCACCAGGGATCACAGGGAACCAAAACCCAAAAGTCTTATTTTCGCATGAAAATTGCACAAATGGCGGAAAATGCACCACCGGCACCAAAATTGGACCACGGGGCACCACGAATGTCAACACTGAAAAGTGTTTCAAGCATTATGGTTTTTTATGCATAAGAATGCCCCAAGGATCACGGGGCTCCAAAGCCCAAAACTCTTATTTTCGCTTGAAAATTGCACAATGGGCCGAAAATGCATCACAGGCACCAAAATTGGACCAAGGGGCACCTCGGACCTCAAAACAGAAAAGTGCTCCAAGCATTATGGTGTTTTATGCATAAGAATGCACCAGGGATAACAGGGCACCAAAACCCAAAAGTCTTATTTTTGCACGAAAATTTCACAAACGGCCAAATATGCACCACCGGCACCAAAATTGGACCACGGGGCACCATGGATCTCAAAACTAAAAAATGCTCTGAGCATTATGGTTTTTGATGCATAAGAATGCACCAGGGGTAACGGGGCTCCAAAACCCAAAACTTTTATTTTCGCATGAAAATTGCACAATGGGCCGAAAATGCATCACAGGCACCACAAATGCACCACGGGGCACGTCGGACCTCAAAACTTAAAAGTGCTCCAAGCATGATGGTTTTTTATGCATAAGAATGCACCAGGGATCACAAGGCACCAAAACCCAAAAGTCTTATTTTCGCACAAAAATTGCACAAATGGTCGAAAATGCACCAAGGGCACAAAAATTGGACCACGTGGCACCACGAACCTCAAATCTGAAAATTGTTCTGAGCATTATGGTTTTTTATGCATAAGAATGCACCAAGGATCACGGGGCTCCAAAACCCAAAAGTTTTATTTTCGCATGAAAATTGCACAATGGGCCAAAAATGCATCACGGGCACCAAAATTGGACCACGGGGCACCTCGGACCTCAAAACTTAAAAGTGCTCCAAGCATTATGGTTTTTTATGCATAAGAGTACACTAGGGATCACGGGGCACCAAAACCCAAAAGTCTTATTTTCGAGAGAAAATTGCACAAATGGCCGAAAATGCACCACTGACACCAAAATTGGAGCACGGGCCACCTCAGACCTCAAAACTTAAAGGTGCTATGATCATTATGGTTTTTAAGCATCAGAATGCACCAGCGTTCATAGGGCACCATAACCCAAAAGTTTTAATTTTGCACGAAAACTGCACAAAGGGCCAAAATTGCACCACGAGCACCAAAATTGGACCATGGGGAACGTCAGGCCTCAAAAGTGAAAATTGCTTTAAGCATTGTGGTTTTTTATCCATAAGAATGCACCAGGGTTCACAGGGCACCGAAACCCAAAAGTCTTATTTTCGCAAGAAAATTGTACAAATGGTTGGAAATGCACCACCGGCACCAAAATTGGACCACGAGGCACCAGGGACCTCAAAACTGAAAAGTGCTCCAAGCATTATGATTTTTTATGCATAAGAATGCATCAGGGATCACCGGACACCAAAACCCAAAAGTCTTATTTTCGCACGAAAATTGCACAAATGGCAGGAAATGCACTACCCGCACCAAAATTGGACCACAGGGCACCAGGGACCTCAAAACTGAAAAGTGCTCCAAGAATTATGGTTTTTTATGCATAAGAATGCACCAGGGATGATGGGGCACAAAAAGCCAAAAGTCTTATTTTCACACGAAAATTGCACAATGGGCCTAAAATGCATCACGGGCACAAAAATTGGACCACGGGGCACCACGGACCTCAAAACTGAAAAGTGCTCCAAGCATTATGGTTTTTTATGCATAAGAATGCACAAGGGATCACGTGGCACCAAAATCCAAAAGTCTTATTTTCGCACGAAAATTGCACAAATGGCCGAAAATGCACCACTGACACCAAAACTGGACCACGGGGCACCACGAAACTCAAATCTCAAAAGTGTTTCGAGCATTATTGTTTTTTATCCATAAGAATGCACAGGGATCACGGGGCATCAAAACCCAAAAGTCTTATTTTCGCATGAAAAGTTCACAACTGGCCGAAAATGCACCAACGGCACCAAAATTGGACCACGGGGCACCACGGACCCCAAAACTGAAAAGTGCTCCAAGCATTATGGTTTTTTATGCATAATTATGCACCAGGGATCACGGTGCACCAAAACCCAAAAGCCTTATTTTCGCACGAAAATTGCACAATGGACCGAAAATGCACCAGGGGAACCAAAATTGGACCACGGAGGACCTCAGACGTCAAAACTTAAAAGTTCTTCGTGTAATATGTTTTTTTATGCATAAGAATGCACCATGGATCACAGGGCACCAAAACCCAAAAGTCTTATTTTTGCACAAAAAATTCACAAATGGCCGAATATGCACCACCGGCACCAAAATTGGACCACGGGGCACCATGGATCTCAAAACTGAAAATTGCTCCGAGCTTTATGGTTTTTGATGCATAAGAATGCACCAGGGATAACGGGGCTCCAAAACCCAAAACATTTATTTTCGCATGAAAATTGCACAATGGGCCGAAAATGCATCACAGGCACCAAAAATGCACCACGGGGCACGTCGGACCTCAAAACTTAAAAGTGCTCCAAGCATTATGGTTTTTTATGCATAAGAATGCACCAGGGATCACAGGGCACCAAAACCCAAAAGTCTTATTTTTGCACGAAAATTTCACAAATGGTCGAATATGCACCACCGGCACCAAAATTGGACCACGGGGCACCATGGATCTAAAAACTGAAAAATGCTCCGAGCATTATGGTTTTTGATGCATAAGAATGCACCAGGGATAACGGGGCTCCAAAACCCAAAACTTTTATTTTCGCATGAAAATTGCACAATGGGCCGAAAATGCATCACGGGCACCAAAAATGCACCACGGGGCACGTCGGACCTCAAAACTTAAAAGTGCTCCAAGCATTATGGTTTTTTAGGCATAAGAATGCACCAAGGATCACGAAGCACCAAAACCCAAAAGTCTTATTTTCGTACAAAAATTGCACAAATGGTCGAAAATGCACCACGGGCACAAAAATTGGACCACGGGGCACCACGAACCTCAAATCTGAAAAGTGTTCTGAGCATTATGGTTTTTTATGCATAAGAATGCACCAAGGATCACGGGGCTCCAAAACTCAAAAGTTTTATTTTCGCATGAAAATTGCACAATTGGCCGAAAATGCATCACGGGCACCAAAATTGGACCACGGGGCACCTCGGAAATCAAAACTTAAAAGTGCTCCAAGCATTATGGTTTTTTATGCATAAGAATACACGAGGGATCACGGGGCACCAAAACCCAAAAGTCTTATTTTCGAGAGAAAATTGCACAAATGGCCGAAAATGCACCACTGGCACCAAAATTGGACCACGGGGCACCTCAGACCTCAAAACTTAAAGGTGCTATGATCATTATGGTTTTTTAAGCATCAGAATGAACCAGCGTTCACAGGGCACCATAACCCAAAAGTATTATTTTTGCACGAAAATTGCACAAAGGGCCAAAATTGCACCACGGGCACCAAAATTGGACCACGGGGAACGTCAGGCCTCAAAAGTGAAAATTGCTTTGAGCATTGTGGTTTTTTATCCATAAGAATGCACCAGGGTTCACAGGGCACCGAAACCCAAAAGTTTTATTTTCGCAAGAAAATTGCACAAATGGTTGGAAATGCACCACCGGCACCAAAATTGGACCACGAGGCACCAGGGACCTCAAAACTGAAAAGTGCTCCAAGAATTATGGTTTTTTATGCATAAGAATGCACCAGGGATGATGGGGCACAAAAAGCCAAAAGCCTTATTTTCACACGAAAATTGCACAATGGGCCTAAAATGCATCACAGACACAAAAATTGTACCACGGGGCACCACGGACCTCAAAACTGAAAAGTGCTCCAAGCATTATGGTTTTTTATGCATAAGAATGCACAAGGGATCACGTGGCACCATAACCCAAAAGTCTTATTTTCGCACGAAAATTGCACAAATGGACGAAAATGCACCACCGGCACCAAAATTGGACCACGGGGCACCACGAAACTCAAAACTGGAAAGCGTTCCGAGCATTATGGTTTTTTATGCATAAGAATGCACCAGGGATCACATGGCACCAAAACCGAAATGTCTTATTTTCGCACGAAAATTGCACAATGGGCCGAAAATGCATCACGTGCACCAAAATTGGACCACGGGACACGACAGACCTCAAAACTAAAAAGTGTTCCAAACATTATGGTTTTTTATGCATAAGAATTCACCAGGGATCACGGGGCACCACAACCCAAAAGTCTTATTTTCGCACAAAAATTGCACAAATGGCCGAAAATGCACCACCGGCACCAAAATTGGACCCCGGGGCACCAGGGACCTCAAAAATGAAAAGTTATCCAAGCATTATGGTTTTTTGTGTATAAGAATGCACCAGGGATCATGGGGCACCAAAACCCGAAAGTGTTATTTTCGCACGAAAATTGCACAGTTGGTCGAAAATGCACGACGGGCACCAAAATTGGACCATGGGGCACGTCGGACCTCAAAACTAAAAAGTGTTCCAAGCATTAAATTTTGTATGGATAAGAATGCACCTGGGGTCACAGGGCACCCAAACCCGAAAGTCTTATTTTTGCACGAAAATTGCACAATTGGCCGAAAATGCACCACAGGCACCAAAATTGGACCATGGGACACGTCGGACCTCAAAACTAAAAAGTGTTCCAAGCATTACATTTTGTATGGATATGAATGCACCTGGGGTCACGGGGCACCAAAACCCAAAAGTCTTATTTTCGCACGAAAATTGCACAAATGGCCGAAAATGCACCACCGGCACCAAAATTGGACCCCGGGGCACCAAGGACCTCAAAAATGAAAAGTTCTCCAAGCATTATGGTTTTTTGTGCATAAGAATGTACCAGGGATCACGGGGCACCAAAACCCGAAAGTCTTATTTTCGCACGAAAATTGCACAATTGGCCGAAAATGAATCATGGGCACCAAAATTGGACCATGGGGCACGTCGGACCTCAAAACTAAAAAGTGTTCCAAGCATTACTTTTTGTATGGATAAGAATGCAGCTGGGGTCACAAGGCACCAAAACCCGAAAGTCTTATTTTCGCACGAAAATTGCACAATTGGTCGAAAATGCACCACGGGCACCAAAATTGGACCATGGGACACGTCGGACCTCAAAACTGAAAAGTGCTCTGAGCATTATGGTTTTCTATGCATAAGAATGCACCAGGGGTCACGGGGCACCACAAACCAAAAGTCTTATTTTCGCACAAAAATTGCACAAATGGCCGAAAATGCACCACCGGCACCAAAATTGGACCCCGGGGCACCAGGGACCTCAAAAATGAAAAGTTCTCCAAGCATTATGGTTTTTTGTGTATAAGAATGCACCAGGGATCATGGGGCACCAAAACCCGAAAGTGTTATTTTCGCACGAAAATTGCACAATTGGTCGAAAATGCACGACGGGCACCAAAATTGGACCATGGGGCACGTCGGACCTCAAAACTAAGAAGTGTTCCAAGCATTAAATTTTGTATGGATAAGAATGCACCTGGGGTCACAGGGCACCCAAACCCGAAAGTCTTATTTTTGCACGAAAATTGCACAATTGGCCGAAAATGCACCACAGGCACCAAAATTGGACCATGGGACACGTCGGACCTCAAAACTAAAAAGTGTTCCAAGCATTACATTTTGTATGGATATGAATGCACCTGGGGTCACGGGGCACCAAAACCCAAAAGTCTTATTTTTGCACGAAAATTGCACCAATGGCCGAAAATGCACCACCGGCACCAAAATTGGACCCCGGGGCACCAGGGACCTCAAAAATGAAAAGTTCTCCAAGCATTATGGTTTTTTGTGCATAAGAATGCACCAGGGATCACGGGGCACGAAAACTCGAAAGTCTTATTTTCGCACGAAAATTGCACAATTGGCCGAAAATGCACCATGGGCACCAAAATTGGACCATGGGGCACGTCGGACCTCAAAACTAAAAAGTGTTCCAAGCATTACTTTTTGTATGGATAAGAATGCAGCTGGGGTCACAGGGCACCAAAACCCGAAAGTCTTATTTTCGCACGAAAATTGCACAATTGGCCGAAAATGCACCACGGGCACCAAAATTGGACCATGGGACACGTCGGACCTCAAAACTGAAAAGTGCTCTGATCATTATGGTTTTCTATGCATAAGAATGTACCAGGGGTCACGGGGCACCACAAACCAAAAGTCTTATTTTCGCACGAAAATTGCACAAATGGCCGAAAATGCACCACCGGCACCAAAACTGGACCACGGGGCACCAGGGACCTCAAAAATGAAAAGTTCTCTAAGAATTATGGTTTTTTGTGCATAAGAATGCACCAGGGATCACAGGGCACCAAAACCCGAAAGTCTTATTTTCGCACGAAAATTGCACAATTGGTCGAAAATGCACCACGGGCACCAAAATTGGACCATGGGGCACGTCGAACTTCAAAACTAAAAAGTGTTCCAAGCATTACGTTTTGTATGGATAAGAATGCACCTGGGGTCATAGGGCACCAAAACCCGAAAGTCTTATTTTCGCACGAAAATTGCACAATTGGCCGAAAATGCACCACGGGCACCAAATTGGACCATGGGACACGTCGGACCTCAAAACTGAAAAGTGCTATGAGCATTATGGTTTTCTATGCAAAAGAATGCACCAGGGATCACGTGGCACCAAGACTCAAAATTCTTATTTTTGCACAAAAATTGCACAAATGGCCGAAAATGCACCCCCGACAACAAAATAGGATCACAGGGCACCACAAACCTCAAGACTGAAAAGTGTTCCGAGCATTATGGTTTTTATGCATAAGAATGCACCAAGGATTACGGGGCACCAAAACCCAAAAGTCTTATTTTCGCACTAAAATTCCACAAAGGGCCGAAATTGCACCACTGGCACCAAAAATGGACCACGGGGCCCGTCGGACCTCAAAAGTGAAAAGTTCTGTGAGCATTATGGTTTTTTATCCATAAGAATGCACCAGGGTTCACAGAGCACCAAAACCCAAAAGTCTTATTTTCGCACGAAAATTGCACAAATGGATGGAAATGCATTACCAGCACCAAAATTGGACCACGGGGCACCTCGGACCTCAAAACTTAAAATTGCTCCATGCATTGTGGTGTTTTATTGATAAGAATGCACCAGGGATCACGGGGCACCAAAACCCAGAAGTCTTATTTTCGTACAAAAAATTCACAAATGGCCGAAAATGCACCACTGGAACCAAAATTGGACCACGGGGCACCACGCACCTCAAAACTAAAAAGTGCTCCAAGCGTTACGGTTTTTTATGTATAAGAATGCACCAGGGATTACGGGGCACCAAAACCCAAAAGTCTTATTTTCGCAGGAAAATTGCACAGACGGACTTAAATGCACCACCGGCACCAAAATTGGACCACAGGGCACCACGAACTTCAAAATTGGGAAGTGTTCCGAGCATTATGTCTTTTTATGCATAAGAATGCACCAGGGATCACGGGGCACCAAAACCCAAAAGTCTTATTTTCGCACGAAAATTGGACAATGGGCCTAAAATGCATCACAGGCATCAAAATTGGACCACGGGGCACCACAGGCCTCAAAACTAAAAAGTGTTCCAAACATTATGGTTTTTTATGCATAAGAATGCACCAGGGATCACGGGGCACCACAACCCAAAAGTCTTATTTTCGCACGAAAATTGCCTAATGGGCCGAAAATGCATCACGTATACCAAAATTGGACCACAGGGCACCATGGACCACTAAACTGAAAAGTGCTTCGAGAATTATCATTTTTTATGCTTAAGAATGCCACAAGGATCACGGGCACGAAAACCCATAAGTCTTATTTTGGCACGGAAATTGCACCATGGACAAAAAATGCACCACGGGGCACCAAATGTGACCACTGGATACCACGGACCTCATAACAGAAAAGTGCTCCGAGCATTATGGTTTTTTATGCATAAGAGTGCACTAGGGATCACGGGGAACCAAAACCCAAAAGTCTTAGTTTCACACGAAAATTGCACAATGGGCCGAAAATGCACCACGGGCACCAAAATTCGACCACGGGGCAACTCGGACTTGAAAACTGAAAAGTACTCCAAGCATTATGGTTTTTTATGCACAAGATTGCACCAGTGATCACGGGGCACAAAAACCCAAAAGTCTTATTTTCGCACGAAAATTGCATAATGGGCCGAAAATGCACCACGTATACCAAAATTGGACCATAGGGCACCATGGACCTAAAAACTGAAAAGTGCTTCGAGAATTATGGTTTTTTATGCATAAGAATGCCACAAGGATCACGGGGCACGAAAACCCATAAGTCTTATTTTAGCACGGAAATTGCACCATGGACTAAAAACGCACCACGGGGCAGCAAAATGTGACCACTGGATACCACGGACCTGAAAACTGAAAAGTGTCTCAAGCATTATGGTTTTTTATGCATAAGAATGCCCCAGGGAGCACAACGCACCAAAACCCAAAAGTCTTATTTTCGCATGAAAATTGCATAGTGGGCCGAAAATGTATCAGGGGCACCAAAATTGGACCACGGGGCACCACAGACCTCAAAACTGAAAAGTGCTCCAAGCATTATGGTTTTTTATGCATAAGAATGCACCAGTGATCACGGGGCACAAAAACCCAAAAGTCTTATTTTCGCACGAAAATTGCACAATGGGCCGAAAATGCACCATGTATACCAAAATTGGACCACGGGGCACCACAGACCTCAAAACTGAAAAGTGCTTCAAACATTCTGGTTTTTTATGCATAAGAATGCCCCAAGGATCATGGGACACCAAAACCCAAAAGTCTTATTTTGGCACGGAAATTGAACAATGGACAAAAATGCACCACGGGGCACCAAAATGTGACCACTGGATACCACGGACCTCAAAACTGAAAAGGGCTCCGAGCATTATGGTTTTTTATGCATAAGAATGCACCAGGGATCATGGGGCACCAAAACCCAAAAGTCTTATTTTCGCACGAAAATTGCACAATGTGCCGAAAATGCATCACGGGCACCAAAAGTCTTATTTTCGCACGAAAATTGCATAATGGGCCGAAAATGCACTACGTATACCAAAATTGGACCACGGGGCACCACAGACCTCAAAACTGAAAAGTGCTTCAAACATTCTGGTTTTTTATGCATAAGAATGCCCCAGGGATCATGGGACACCAAAACCCAAAAGTCTTATTTTGGTACGGAAATTGCACCATGGACAAAAAATTCACCACGGGGCACCAAAATATGACCACTGGATACCACAGACCTCAAAACTGAAAAGGGCTCCGAGCATTATGGTTTTTTATGCATAAGAATGCACTAGGGATCACGGGGCACCAAAACCCAAAAGTCTTATTTTCGCATGAAAATTGCATAATGGGCCGAAAATGAATCACGGTCACCAAAATTGGACCACGGGGCACCACGGACCTCAAAACTGAAAAGTGCTCCAAGCATTATGTTTTTTATGCATAAGAATTCACCAGTGATGACGGGGCACAAAAACCCAAAAGTCTTATTTTCGCACGAAAATTGCACAATGGGCCAAAAATGCACCACGGGGCACCAAAATATGACCACGGGGCACCACAGACCTCAAAACTGAAAAGTGCTTCGAACATTCTAGTTTTTTATGCATAAGAATGCCCCCAAGGATCATGGGACACCAAAACCCAAAAGTCTTATTTTGGCACGGAAATTGCACCATGGGCAAAAAATTCACCACAGGGCACCAAAATGTGACCACTGGATACCACAGACCTCAAAACTGAAAGGGGCTCCGAGCATTATGGTTTTTTATGCATAAGAATGCACTAGGGATCACGGGGCACCAAAACCCAAAAGTCTTATTTTCGTATGAAAATTGCACAATGGGCCGAAAATGCACAACGGGCACCAAAATTGGACCACGGGGCTCCTCGGACTTGAAAATTGAAAAGTGCTCCAAGCATTATGATTTTTTATGCATAAGAATGCACCAGTGATCACGGGGCACAAAAAGTCAAAAGTCTTATTTTCGCACAAAAATTGCACAATGGGCCGAAAATGCACCACGAGCTCCAAAATTGGACAACGGGGAACCTCGGACATCAAAATTGAAAAGTGCTCCAAGAATTATGGTTTTTTATGCATAAGAATGCACCAGTGATCACAAGGCACCAAAACCCAAAAGTCTTATTTTCACACGAGAATTGCTCAAATGGGAAAATGCACAACCGGCACCAAAATTCGACAACGGGGCACCACGGCCCTCAAAACTGAAAAATGCTACTAGCATTATGGTTTTTTATGCATAAGAATGCCCCAAGGATAATGGGGAACCAAAACCCAAAAGTCTTATTTTGGCACGAAAATTGCACCATGGACCAAAAATGCACAACGGGGCAGCAAAATTGGACCACTGGACACCACAGACCTCAAAACTGAAAAGTGCTCCAAGCGTTATTGTTTTTCATGCATAAGAATGCACCAGGGATCACGGGGCACCAAAACCCAGAAGTCTTATTTCGCACGAAAATTGCACAGTGTGTCGAAAATACATCATGGGCACTAAAATCGGACCACGGGGCACCACGGACATCAAAACTGAATAGTGCTCCAAGAATTACGGTTTTTTATGCATAAGAAGGCCCTAAGGATCATGGGACACCAAAACCCAAAAGTCTTATTTTGGCACGAAAATTGCACCATGGGCCAAAGATGCACCACGGGGCACCAAAATTGGACCACTGGACACCACGTACCTCAGAACTGAATAGTGCTCTGAGGATTATGGTTTTTTATGTATAAGAATGCACTAGGGATCACGGGGCACAAAAACCCAAAAGTCTTATTTTCACACGAAAATTGCACAATAGGCCGAAAATGCACCACGAACACCAAAATTGGTCCACAGGCCAACACGGTCCTCAAAACAGAAAAGTTCTTCGAGCATTATGGTTTTTTATGTATAAGAATGCACCAGGGATCACGGGGCACCAAAAACCAAAAGTCTTATTTTCGAACGAAAATTGCCCAATAGGTCAAAAATGCACCAGGGACACCAAAATTGGACCACAGGCCAACACGGACCTCAAAACTGAAAAGTGCTCCGAGCATTATGGTTTTTTATGCATAAGAATGCACCAGGGATCACGGGGCACCAAAACCTAAAAGTGTTATTTCACACGAAAATTGCACAAATGGCCGACAATGCTCCACAGGCACCAAAATTGGACCACGGGGTACCTCGGACCTCAAAACTGAAAAGTGCTCCGAGCATTATGGTTTTTTATGCATAAGAATGCACCAGGGATCACGGGGCACCAAAACCTAAAAGTCTTATTTTCTCACGAAAGTAACATAATGGGTCGTAAATGCACGACGGGCACCAAAATTGGACCACGGGTAACACGAAACTCAAAACTGAAAAGTGCTCCGAGCATTATGGTTTTTAATGCATAAGAATGCACCAGGGATCACGGGGCACCAAAATCCGAAAGTCTTATTTTTGCACAAAAATTGCACAAATGGCCGAAAATGCGCCACTGGCACCAAAATTGGACCACGTGGCACCACGGACCTCAAAACTGAAAAGTGCTATGAGCATTATAGTTTTTTATGCATAAGAATGCACCAGGGACCGCGGGGCACCAAAAGGCTTGTTTTCACACGAAAATTGCACATTTGGCCGAAAATGCACCGCGTGCACCAAAATTTGGTGACGGGACACCTCGGACCTCAAAACTGAAAAGTGCTCCAAGCATTATGGTTTTTTATGCATAAGAATGTACAAGGGATCACGGGGCACCTAAACCCAAAAGTCCTATTTTCGCATGAAAATTGCACAATGGGCTAAAAATGCACCACGGGCACCAAAATTGGACGACGGGGCAACATGGACCTCAAAACTAAAAGGAGCTCCGAGCATTATTGTTTTTTATGAATGCACTAGGATCATGGGGCACCAACACCCAAAAGTCTTATTTTTACACGAAAATTACGCCATGTGCTGAAAATGCACCATCGGCACCAAAATTGGACCATGGGGTGCCACAGACCTCAAAACTGAAAAGTGCTATGAGCATAATAGTTTTTTATGCATAACAATGCACCAAGGATCACGGGGCACCAAAACCAAAAAGTCTTATTTTCGCACAAAATTTGCACAATGGGCCGAAAATGCACCACGGGGCACCAAAATTGGACCACTGCACACCACGGACCTAAAAACTGAAAAGTGCTTCGAGCATTATGGTTTTTTATGTATATGAATGCACCAGGGATCATGGGGCACCAAAACCCAAAAGTCTTATTTTCGCACGAAAATTGCACAATGGGCAGAAAATGCACCACGGGCACCAAAATTGGACCACGGGGCAACACGGACCTCAAAACTGAAAAGTACTTCGAGGAACATGGTTTTTTATGCATAAGAATGCACCAGGATCACGGGGCACCTGATCCGCTGTCGCGCACGGATCAAAAACGAGTGATTTTGAAAGTATAGTTACGGCAACGACAACTCGAGTATCGTTCTCAAGGATTCTTGTATTATTATCAATCAATACAGTAACGATTAATGGGGGGGTTTGATTATGATATCAAGAAAAAGGGATTAAAATAAATTGTGATTATCAAGTAAGCTAAAGCGAATCAACCTACTGTATCGACTTCCAACTTATCATTGATCCCTATAAATTCCAATTCCCTAAACGGATCAGATCCTATTCGACTATAATAACTACTGACAAGCGCAATAGAAATTATACGGCGTATGTTCCTGAATTCCGGATTAAGCAAACGGAAATATGATCAAACGCGATAATGCAAAAGCTACGTTAACGCGAAATTGATTCAAGATCAAACAACCAATCGAATTTAAGAATTATATCCTATAACAACAATCAAATTAAGCAATCAATTGAGATTATTGGAATAAATCAAAGGAAACAGATTGATATGGAATTTATAAAAGAACCTCAAAGTGGAATCCGATTACAGCAGATCGATTCTTCGGAACTTAGTTCTCCATTACAATTGTTCAAAACCTTCTAAAAGAATTCCGTGAACAGTGAATGAGAGTCTACAGTCAAAAAACGTCTACAGTACGCGGCCCTCTGTTCTATATTTATAAAGTTTTAAACTGCTAACGCGGATCACCACGGCCGTGCTGAGGAGATGACCACGGCCGTGATCCTTGCATAGTCTGGAGGTCCAATCTACGTGCTTTCCGAGCACGGTCGTGGTAGATTAACCACGGCCGTGGTCCTTGCATAGTCTGGAGGTCCAATCTACGTGCTTTCCGAGCACGGTCGTGGTAAATTAACCACGGCTGTGGTCCTTGCATAGTCTGGAGGTCCAATCTACGTGCTTTCCGAGCACGGTCGTGGTAAATTAACCACGGCTGTGGTCCTTGCATAGTCTGTAGGTCCAATCTACGTGCTTTCCGAGCACGGTCGTGGTAAATTAACCACGGCTGTGGTGGCTTAGCACGGCCGTGCTTAGGCTACCACGGCCGTGGTATTCCAGACAAAGGTTTCCTGTAGCTCCAGTTATGAATCTTCCATTGAAAGCTGCTAATGCTGAAAATAAACTACAAAAATTAAATAAAGCTAGAAACAAACTTAAATATGAAAACACACTAAAATGGTGAAACTAATGAAATAAACTAAGGAAATGCCTAAGAATAACAGTAGAAGAATGTGCATGAAAATGCACTGATCAAATTCCCCCACACTTAAACTTTTGCACTCCGAGCAAAATTAAAAATTCAAAACAGAAAAACTTCAAAACAAAAACGGAACAGAGCATGCAAACTTAGAGGTTATCAGGATACAAAGTGCAAGCAAACTCCTAATACTAAGCTTAAAGAATATGACATTAGTGAGTAACTCTTTTGTGACAGTCAAAGTAAATATGAAAAACAGATTACCAAAAAGTACATCAAAAGCATCAAGATCCTCACAAGATAAACTGTTTCCACTCAACTCTCAAGTGTTTAGGTTACTGTTTACACTCAAAGCACAACATGAGAGATAGTACTACCATAAGCTTGAAAAGACTCTAACATTCACAATTTGAAATACATTGCACACAAAGATCAAAAGGACTTTTATTATGGTTGTAACTTGGCCAAGGTCAAGGTGAGATACATCCTAAAGGGGTACTAAGCTAAAATTCAAAGAGTTTAAAAGAAAATTGAAAGAATTGCGGGAGTTGAACTAAATAATATCTCAATGGTGATTGAACAACAACCTCACAACTTATTTCTCTTCTCCTTTTCCTTTTATTCTTCTCTTCTTTTTTTTTTTTTTTTTTAGAAGGACTAGCATTGACATCCTTCTCTATTTTTTTTTTTTTTCTCTGCCAACCAACATCATAACAACAATGTTCAACCCCACACAACTCTATACAAGACCCTTTCAACCCTTTGAATAGGGTGATAACATTGTTTTTCACTTTTCGGCTTGTAATGAGTTTTAAACACAAAAAAGGATAATAGGCTCAAAGGGGTTTCCAAACAAAGGGATGATATTATCAAGGTTGGCTTTTTTTTTGGCTAACTAGGTAAAAACAAACAAAACAAAACAAGATGCCTTTATCATTTCAGTGTGCACAAGTAAACAAAAAAAACTTCAACAAGAGTCAATTCAAGTTCTAGAGACTAACAAACATGAGTGAAATCACACAAGAAAGAAAGAGATGGATTTTTGATGTTATCCATTATTAGGCTCAAAATCTCACAAGGGTTAGAGATCTTCCACTAGTGATGAACAATTTAGAGTTTAGTCAAACATACAAACTAAGAATGCGCAAAAAGAATCCGTCACATCACACCACAAGTCTTTCAACAAAGAACAGAGAGAATACTCACAATTGTAGCAAGATAATCAACGAAAAAGCATGCATTTTCCATTTTTTTTTTTTTTTTGAAACAAAAACAAACAAAAACAAAAACAAATGGTTCCCTCCCCCACACTTAAGACATACATTGTCCTCAATGAAAAGAACTCAATTATAAAGTAAGAATGAGAGAAAGGAAAGGGTGCCCCCTGATCAAGTTGCAGTGTAGTTGGGCGCTTCCAAAGAAAGCTCTTCTATGGTTGCATCTTCAGGCACTGAACTCTCATGGAACAGCTTCAGGCGCTGCCCATTGACCTTGAAAACTTTGTCAGTACCTGCACTTTTAATTTCTACTGCACCATAAGGGAAAACATTAGTAACAACAAAAGGGCCAATCCATTTGGATCGAAGTTTCCCAGCCATAAGCTTAAGGCGGGAGTTAAACAGTAAAACCTGTTGGCCCACAGAGAATTCCTTCCTAGAAATCATTTTATCATGGAAGTGTTTGGTTTTCTCTTTATAAATCCTAGAGCTTTCATAAGCCTCTAGCCTAAACTCTTCAAGCTGTTGTAATTGGAGTTTTCTTTCAATACCTGCTTGTTGCATTTCCAAGTTACAACTTTTCACCGCCCAATAAGCACGGTGTTCTATCTCTACAGGAAGGTGACATGCCTTACCGAAAACAAGTCGATAAGGAGACATCCCTATGGGTGTCTTGAAAGCTGTTCTTTGAGCCCAAAGTGCATCTTCTAGACGGCGGCTCCAGTCCTTCCTGTTTGGTTGCACTATTTTCTCTAAGACCTGTTTGATCTCCCTGTTTGAGATCTCAGCTTGCCCATTAGTTTGTGGGTGATATGCAGTAGAGACTCTGTGCACAACTCCATACTTCCGGAGCAAAGCTTCCATGGTGCGGTTACAGAAGTGAGTGCCTTGGTCACTTATGATGGCTCGGGGTATTCCAAACCTGCAAAAGATATTGGACCTGACAAAATCTGCAACAACTCTTGAATCATTAGTCCTAGTGGGGATAGCTTCTACCCACTTTGAAACGTAATCAACAGCAAGTAAAATGTAGAGAAAACCAAATGATACAGGAAAAGGACCCATGAAGTCGATTCCCCATACATCAAATACCTCACAGAAAAGCATAGGTTGCTGAGGCATTTCACTCTTACGAGTGATGGCTGTACCTGCTATCTGGCACTCTTTACAAGTGCGGTAAGTCTCATAAGCATCCTTAAAAACAGTGGGCCAGTAGAAACCTGAGTCTAGGACTTTTCTTGCAGTCCTTTGCAGACCAAAGTGTCCCCCTACTTGAGATGCATGAGAAAAATGTAAAATAGATTCAATCTCATAGTCGGGGACACATCTCCTAATCACCTGATCACTACCAAACTTCCAAAGATATGGATCATCCCAAACATAATATTTGGCATCACTCTTGAGTTTATGAATTTGTGCCTTGGATGCACTGTAGGAAAAACACCAGCAACAAGATAATTAACAATATCAGCAAACCAAGGAGTAACTCCATGCAAAAGTAAAAGCTGCTCATCAGGAAAGTCATCCTGAATCGAAAAAGGATCTTCATCCCGCTCTAAGGACGGGGGCTGCTCGATGGATGGAGTGTTTGGGGCAGCCGGGATGTCGAGCGCATCAGCGGCATAAACAACTTCATCGACAACAACTTCACCTGTAGGAAACATGTTACCCTGCAAGGCAGAATCAATCTCAGCACATACAACACAAAGGTTAGTGTCAGTACAATCAGCACATGAGTAAACATCATCAAAACCCGATAAAGATGGAAGATCAAGTGAAAATAATTCAGAACAAGTGTCATCAACCAATTCAGGGATCAATTCAATATGAAAAACGGAATGCTCTTCCAAGGGATGTTTCATGGCATCGAAAATGTTAAATTTCGCGACAATGTCACCAAATTCCATGGACATGGTTCCATCGTCAACATCAATTTTTGTTTTCGCCGTTTTCATGAACGGTCTGCCTAAAATGATGGGAGCTCTGCTTGACTTAGTTTCTCCTTCCATGTCCAGAATGTAGAAATCTGCAGGAAAAATCAAATCGTTAACTTGAACAAGGACATCTTCCACTACTCCCGCGGGGCGGGCATTGCTCCTGTTCGCCAGTTGAATGATTAAACCTGTATGCTGCAAAGGACCAAGACAAAGGTTATTATAAACAGAAGTAGGCATAACATTAATGCCCGCTCCTAAATCAAGCATGCAATTCTCGAATTTACTATCCCCGATGGTACAAGGAATAGCAAAAGTTCCCGGGTCCTTGCACTTTTGCGGCAAGACTTGAGTGAGAGCTGAAACATTTTGCTCGCCGGTAACTTTTTCACATGAAGGCTTGGGCTGAATAAAAGCAGAAATATTTCTTCCCAAGTTGACTCTTTCACTTCCCTTCATCCTCCTCTTATTTGTACACAAATCCTTCAGAAACTTTGCATACCTTGGAACCTGCTTAATTACATCAAGAAGCGGAATGTTTACCGCAACTTTTCTGAAAACATCTAAGATCTCTCTCTCTTTGTCTCCCTCCTCAATCCTTTTATTTTTCAGAACTCTATGTGGGAAGGGGACTGGTGGAACATACTCTTTTTCTTTATTTTTTTCAGTTCCTACCACAGCAGAAGAAGGTTCAGATGGAGAAGGTTCAGATGTTGCCTCAATAATTTTTTTATTTTTTTCGGGGGCTGGTTCTGTAACCTTTCCGGATCGCAAGGAAATTGCACTCACATCAGTATTAGGACCTTTTGGATTCACAACTGTTTGGGCAGGAAGTTGGTTCGATCCTTGGGCTTGCATGGCATTCATTGAGGTGGCAAGCTGTCCAATCTGTGTCTGCAAGGTTTGAATACTAGATTCTGTTCTTTGCTGAAACTGAAGATTGTTAACAGCTAGTTGCTTGACCAGGTCCTCTAATGAAGGTCCAGAAGGTACAGAAGTGGTAGCTGGTGGAGTGTTCTGTGGTATCGGAAGGGGTAACACTAGCTGTTGCTGTGTGGGCTGCTGGTTTCCATATCGAAGGTTGGGATGGTTCCTCCAATTGGGATGGTATTTGTTGGTGGACAGGTCAGGAGTGTTGTTGTACCTGTTCTGATTGCTTCCGTAAAGGGCTGCTGCATAAGCTTGGGGTAACTCGGTAATCGACTCATCTTGCAAAATAGGACATGTGTCGGTCGGGTGTTCAGCGGAGGTACAAATACCACACAAGGTTGCTGGTTGAAGTTTACCTACTGCCAACTGTTTCACTAAGGAGGTGAGCTCGCCAATTCTGGTTTCTAAAGCTTTGTTGGAGGAAACCTGAATTTCGTTCACACTCCTTGTTTGGACCGCAGAATTATTTCTGGTTGTGAACTGTTGGGAGTTGAGTGACATGTTCTGAATCAAGGTTTTGGCATCTGCTGGAGTCTTATCAACAAGTGCTCCACCACTAGCAGCATCAAGGATGTTTCTATCCATAGGTAGCAATCCTTCATAAAAGTATTGGATAAGTAACTGCTCGGTAATCTGATGCTGAGGACAACTGGATACCAACTGTTTGAATCTTTCCCAATACTCAGCCAATGTCTCATTGCCTTGTCTAATACCGCATATATCCTTTCTGATTGATGCAGCTCTGGAGGCAGGAAAGTATCTCTCTAGGAAGACTTTTTTCAAATCATTCCAAGTTGTGATAGAATGCGGTTCAAGATCGTATAACCAATCCTTGGCAGCACCCTGTAGTGAAAACGGAAAGGCTCTCAGCTTGATATGGTCTTCAGTGATTCCTTCAGGTCTCAAGGGTGTAGAACACACAACCTGGAATTCTTTCAGATGCTTATGCGGATCCTCACCTGCAAGACCATTAAACTTTGGCAACAAGTGTATCAAACCAGATTTTAATTCAAAAGGTGCAACAGCTTTAGGATACTCAATGCATAAACCATTGTAATTCACATCAGGGGCAGCCAACTGCCTCAAAGTTCTTTGGTCAGCCATATCAAAAACAATTTCAGAATCTGACTCAAACAAGTTATGCAAGTAATCGGAATCAGTGTCAGAATCAATTACGGGTGGTGAACTATTGCTAGCCTGGACTGCTCTACGTCGTGTGTGCAAGGTTCTTTCTATCTCAGGATCAAAATTAAAGAGATCAGAACAAGAAGACCTAGTAGCCAGGACTAATGCAGCAATGCAGCAACAATTGTCAAAATGCCAACAATGTCCCCAAAATGCAAAAACAAACAGAATGAAGGAAAATGATTAAAAAAAAAATTCAGAAAAATATAAAAACACCAAAATGAATCTAATGAAGTGAAATCAGAATTTTGAGAATTTTTTTGGATTTTTTTGACATTATGAAAACAGTAAAAAAATTAATTAAAAATAGAAAAAAGAGGAATTTGGCGATTTGAGGTCTGCGTCCCGTAACTCTTCCAGAGTAGGGGACTATTGATCGCACAATTTTTCTGGTCCCAGCAGGGAAAAAATATTTGCAATCAGACACAATTTTTCCAAAAACTGATTTTTTCGACTCTATGCGCGAATTGGCCAAAACAGTGGGAAACTAGGGCCTAAACGCGAGAACACTAAACCTATGACTCTAATATCGATTAATAACGACAAGAATCCCCGGCAACGGCGCCAATTTGATCCGCTGTCGCGCACGGATCAAAAACGAGTGATTTTGAAAGTATAGTTACGGCAACGACAACTCGAGTATCGTTCTCAAGGATTCTTGTATTATTATCAATCAATACAGTAACGATTAATGGGGGGGTTTGATTATGATATCAAGAAAAAGGGATTAAAATAAATTGTGATTATCAAGTAAGCTAAAGCGAATCAACCTACTGTATCGACTTCCAACTTATCATTGATCCCTATAAATTCCAATTCCCTAAACGGATCAGATCCTATTCGACTATAATAACTACTGACAAGCGCAATAGAAATTATACGGCGTATGTTCCTGAATTCCGGATTAAGCAAACGGAAATATGATCAAACGCGATAATGCAAAAGCTACGTTAACGCGAAATTGATTCAAGATCAAACAACCAATCGAATTTAAGAATTATATCCTATAACAACAATCAAATTAAGCAATCGATTGAGATTATTGGAATAAATCAAAGGAAACAGATTGATATGGAATTTATAAAAGAACCTCAAAGTGGAATCTGATTACAGCAGATCGATTCTTCGGAACTTAGTTCTCCATTACAATTGTTCAAAACCTTCTAAAAGAATTCCGTGAACAGTGAATGAGAGTCTACAGTCAAAAAACGTCTACAGTACGCGGCCCTCTGTTCTATATTTATAAAGTTTTAAACTGCTAACGCGGATCACCACGGCCGTGCTGAGGAGATGACCACGACCGTGATCCTTGCATAGTCTGGAGGTCCAATCTACGTGCTTTCCGAGCACGGTCGTGGTAGATTAACCACGGCCGTGGTCCTTGCATAGTCTGGAGGTCCAATCTACGTGCTTTCCGAGCACGGTCGTGGTAAATTAACCACGGCTGTGGTCCTTGCATAGTCTGGAGGTCCAATCTACGTGCTTTCCGAGCACGGTCGTGGTAAATTAACCACGGCTGTGGTCCTTGCATAGTCTGGAGGTCCAATCTACGTGCTTTCCGAGCACGGTCGTGGTAAATTAACCACGGCTGTGGTGGCTTAGCACGGCCGTGCTTAGGCTACCACGGCCGTGGTATTCCAGACAAAGGTTTCCTGTAGCTCCAGTTATGAATCTTCCATTGAAAGCTGCTAATGCTGAAAATAAAATACGAAAATTAAATAAAGCTAGAAACAAACTTAAATATGAAAACACACTAAAATGGTGAAACTAATGAAATAAACTAAGGAAATGCCTAAGAATAACAGTAGAAGAATGTGCATGAAAATGCACTGATCAGCACCAAAACCCAAAAATCTTCTATTTACAAGAAAATTGCTCCATGTGCCGAAAATGCACCACGAGCACCAAAATTTTACCACTGGACACCACGAACCTCAAAAATGAAAAGTGTTCCGAGCATTATGGTTTTTTATGTATAAGAATGCACCAGAGATAATGGGGCACCAAAACCCAAAAGTCTTATTTTCGCACGAAAATTGCACGATCGGCCGAAAATGCACGACTGGCACCAAAATTGGATCACAAGGCCCCTCGGACCTCAAAACTGAAAAGTGCTGCGAGCATTATGGTTTTTAATGCATAAGAATGCAGCAGGAATCATGGGCCACCAAAACCCAAAAGTCTTATTTTTGCACGAAAATAGCACCATGTGCCGAAAATGCACCACGGGCACCAAATTTTGACCACTGGACACCACGAACCTCAAAACTGAAAAGTGCTACACGAGCATTCTGGTTTTTTTATGTATAACAATGCACCAGGGTTCACAGGGCACCAAAACCCAAAAGTCCTATTTTTGCACGAAAATTGCACAATTGGCCGAAAATTCACCACGGGCACCCAAATTGGACCACGGGGCACCTCGGAACTCAAAACTGAAAAGTGCTCCAAGCATTATGATTTTTTATGCTAAAGAATGCACCAGGGATCACGGGGTACCAAAACCCAAAAGTCTTTTTTTCGCACGAAAATTGCACAAATGGCTGAAAATGCACCACCGAGACCAACATTGGACCACGAGGCACTGAGCATTATGGTTTTTTATGTATAAGAATGCACCAGGGATCACGAGGCACCAAACCCCAAAAGTCTTATTTT
The DNA here is from genome assembly GCA_026413185.1 of Pueraria montana var. lobata. NCBI lineage: Eukaryota > Viridiplantae > Streptophyta > Magnoliopsida > Fabales > Fabaceae > Pueraria > Pueraria montana. The sequence goes on along the minus strand of CM048646.1, from coordinate 71,648,717 downwards.
CGCATGAAAATAGCACAATGGGCCGAAAATGCACCATGGGCACCAAAATTGGACCACGGGGCAACACGGGCCTCAAAATTGAAAAATGCTCTGAGCATTATGGGTTTTTATGCATACGAATGCACCAGGGATCACGGGGCACCAAAATCCAAAAGTCTCATTTTTGCACGAAACTTGCACAAATGGTTGAAAATGCACCACCAGCACCAAAATTGGACCACGGGGCACTACGGACCTCAAAACTGAAAAGTGCTATGAGCATTATAGTTATTTATGCATAGGAATACACCAGGGATCACGGTGCTCCGAAAGCCAAAAGTCTTATTTTCGCACGAAAATTGCACAAATGGCTGAAAATGCACCACCGACACGAAAATTGAACCACGACGCACCACGGACCTCAAAACTTAAAAGTGCTCCGAGCATTATGGTTGTTTATGTATAAGAACTCACCAGGGATTTTGGGGCACCAAAATCCAAAAGTCTTATTTTCGCATGAAAATTGCACAATGGGTCGAAAATGCCTCACGAGCACCAAAATTGGACCCCGTGGCACCACGGGCCTCAAAACTAATAAGTGCTCTGAGAATTATGGTTTTTTATGCATAAGAATGCATCCAGGATCACGGGACACAAAAACCCAAAAGTCTTATTTTGGCACGGAAATTGCACCATGGTCAAAAAATGCAACACGGGGCACCAAAATTGGACCACTGGACACCACGGACATCAAAACTGAAAAATGCTCCGAGCATGATGATTTTTTATGTATAAGAATGCACCAGGGATCACGGGGCACCAAAATCCAAAAGTCTTATCTTCGCACGAAAATAGCACAATGGGCCGAAAATGCACCACGGGCACCAAAATTGGACCTGGAGGAACACGGACCTCAAAATTGAAAAATGCTCCAAGCATTATGGATTTTTATGTATAAGAATGCACCAGGGATCACGGGGCACCAAAATCCAAAAGTCTTATTTTCGCACGAAAATAGCACAATGGGTCGAAAATACACCACGGGCACCAAAATTGGACCACGTGGCAACACGGACCTCAAAACTGAAAAGTGCTCCGAGCATTATGCTTTTTTATGCATAAGAATACAACAGGGATCACGGGTCACCAAAACCCAAAAGTCTTATTTTCGCACAAAAATTGCACAATGGGACGAAAATGCACCACGGGCACCAAAAATGGACCAAGTGGCAACATGTACCTCAAAACTGAAAAGTGCTCCGAGAATTATGGTTTTTTATGCATAAGAATGCGGCAGGGATCACGGGAAACCAAAACCCAAAAGTCTTATTTTCGTACGAAAATTGCCCAAATGGCCGAAAATGCACCACGGGCACCAAAATTGGACCACGGAGCACCACGGACCTCAAGACTGAAAAGTTTTCTGAGCATTATGGTTTTCTATGCATAAGAATGCACCAGGTATCACGGGGCACCAAAACCCATAGGTCTTATTTTCGCACGAAAATTGCACCATGGGAAGCAAAATTTGACAACTGGACACCACGGATCTCAAAACTGAAAAGTACTCCGAGCATTATTGTTTTTTATGTATAAGAATGCACCAGGAATCGCGGGGCAATAAAACCCAAACCTCTTATTTTTGCATTAAAATTGCACAAATGGCCGAAAATGCACCACCGGCAACAAAATTTGACCACGGGGCACCATGGACCTCAAAACTGAAAAGTGCTCCGAGCGTTATGGATTTTCATGCACAAGAATGCACCCGGGATCACCGGACACCAATACCCAAAAGTCTAACTTTCGCACGAAAATTGCACCGTGTGCTGAAAATGCACCCCGGAAGCAAAATTTGACCACTGGACACCACGGACCTGAAAACTAAAAAGTGTTGTGAGCATTATGGCTTTTTATGTATAAGAACGCAACAGGGATCACGGGGCACCAAAACCAAAAAGTCTTATTTTCGCACGAAAATTGCACCATGGGCATCAAAATTTGACCAATGGACGCCACGGACCTCAAAACTGAAAAGTGCTCCGAGCATTATTGTTTTTTAAGTATGAGAAAGCCCCAGGAATCACGGGGCAATAAAACTCAAAACTCTTATTTTTGCATAAAAATTGCACAAATGGCTGAAAATCCACCACCGGCAACAAAATTGGACCACGGGGCACCACGGATCTCAAAACTGAAAAGTGCTCCGAGCATTATGGTTTTTTATGCATAAGAATGCCCCAAGGATCACGGGTCACCAAAACCCAAAAGTCTTATTTTGGCACGAAAATTGCACCATGGGCTAAAAATGCACCACGGGGCACCAAAATGGACAACTGGACACCATAGACCTTAAAACTGGAAAGTGCTCCGAGCATTACAGTTTTTTATGTATAAGAAAGCACCAGGGATCACGGGGCACCAAAACCCAAAAGTCTTATTTTCGCACGAAAATTCCACAATGGGCTGAAAATGCACCACGGGGCACCAAAATTGGCCCATTGGACACCACGGACCTCAAAAATGAAAAGTGCTCTGAGTATTTTGGTTTTTTATGCATAAGAATGCACCAGGGATCACGGGGCACCAAAACCCAAAAGTCTTATTTTCGCACGAAAATTCCACAATGGGCTGAAAATGCACCACGGGCACAAAAATTGGACCACGGGGCACCACGGACCTCAAACCTGAAAAGTGCTCCGAGAAATATGGTTTTTTATGCATAAGAATGCCCCTAGGATCACGGGGAACCAAAACCCAAAAGTCTTATTTTGGCACGGAAATTGCTCCCTAGGCTAAAAATGCACCACGGGGCAACAAAATATGACCACTGGATACCACGAACCTCAAAACTGAAAAGTGCTTCGTGCATTATCTTTTTTTATGCATAAGAATGCACCAGGGATCACGGGGCACCTAACCCCAAAAGTATTGTTTTCGCATGAAAATTGCACAATGGACCGAAAATGCACCACTGGCACTAAATTGGACCACGGGACACCTCGGACCTGAAAATTGAAAAGTGCTCCGAGCATTATGGTTTTTTATGCATAAGAATGCACCAAGGATCATGGGGCACCAAAACCCAAAAGTCTTATTTTTACACGAAAGTTGCACCATGTGCCGAAAATGCACCACTGGCACCAAAATGGGACCACTGGACACCACGTACCTCAAAACTAAAAAGTGCTCCGAGCATTATGGTTTTGATGTATAAGAATGTATCAGGGATCACGGGGCACCAAAACCCAAAAGTCTTATTTTCGCACGAAAATTACACCATGGGCCGCAAAATTTGACCAATGGACACCACGGACCTCAAAACTGAAAAGTGCTCTGAGCATTATTATATTTTAAGTATAAGAATGTACCAGGAATCATGGGGCAATAAAACCCAAAACTCTTATTTTTGCATAAAAATTGCACAAATGGCCGAAAATCCACCACCGGCAACAAAATTGGACCACGGGGCACCACGGACCTCATAACTGAAAAGTGCTCCGAGCATTATGGTTATTTATGCATAAGAATGCCCCAAGGATCACGGGTCACCAAAACCCAAAAGTCTTATTTTGGCACGAAAATTGCACCATGGGCTAAAAATGCACCACGGGGCACCAAAATGGACAACTGGACACCACAGACCTTAAAACTGAAAAGTGCTCCGAGCATTACAGTTTTTTATTTATAAGAAATCACCAGGGATCACGGGACACCAAAATCCAAAAGTCTTATTTTGGCACGAAAATTGCACCATGGGCCAAAAATGCACCACGGGGCACCAAAATTGGCCCATTGGACACCACGGACCTCAAAAATGAAAAGTACTCTGAGCATTTTCGTTTTTTATGCATAAGAATGCACCAGGGATCACGGGGCACCAAAGCCCAAAAGTCTTATTTTCGCACGAAAATTCCACAATGGGCTGAAAATGCACCACGGGCACAAAAATTGGACCACGGGGCACCACGGACCTCAAACCTGAAAAGTGCTCCGAGAAATATGATTTTTTATGCATAAGAATTCCCTTAGGATCACGGGGAACCAAAACCCAAAAGTCTTATTTTGGCACGAAAATTGCACCCTAGGCTAAAAATGCACCACGGGGCAACAAAATATGACCACTGGATACCACGGACCTCAAAACTGAAAAGTGCTTCGTGCATTATCTTTTTTTATGCATAAGAATGCACCAGGGATCACGGGCACCTAACCCCAAAAGTATTGTTTTCGCATGAAAATTGCACAATGGGCCGAAAATGCAACACTGGCACTAAATTGGACCACGGGACACCTCGGACCTGAAAACTGAAAAGTGCTCCGAGCATTATGGTTTTTTATGCATAAGAATGCACCAGGGATCACGGGGCACCGAAACCCAAAAGTCTTATTTACGCACGAAAATTGCACAAATGGCCGACAATGCACCACCGACACCAAAATTGGACCACGGGGCACCACAGACCTCAAAACTAAAAAGTGCTCCTAGCATCATGCATTTTTATGCATAAGAATTCCCCAAGGATCATAGGGCGGCAAAATCCAAAAGTCTTATTTTGGCACGAGAATTGCACCATGAGCTAAAAATGTACCATGGGGCACCAAAATTTGACATCGGGGCATCACGGACCTCAAAACTGAAAATTACTTCGAGCATTACCATTTTTTATGCATCAAAATGCACTAGGGATCACGGGGCACCAAAACCCAAAAGTCTTATTTTGGCACGAAAATTGCATCGTGTGCCGAAAATGCACCCCATGAAGCAAAATTTGACCATTGGACACCACGGACCTCAAAACTGAAAAGTGCTCTGAGCATTATGATTTTTTATGCATAAGAATGCACCAGGGATAATAGGGTGCCAAAACCCAAAAGTCTTATTTTCGCACGAAAATTTCACAAATGGTCGAAAATGCACCACGGGAAGCAAAATTTGACCAATGGACACCACGGACCTCAAAACTGAAAAGTGCTCTGAGCATTATGGTTTTTTATGCATAAGAATGCACCAGGGATCACGGGGCACCGAAACCCAAAAGTCTTATTTACGCACGAAATTGCACAAATTGCCGACAATGCACCACCAACACCAGAATTGGACCACGGGACACCACGGACCTCAAAACTGAAAAGTGCTCCAAGCATCATGCATTTTATGCATAAGAATTCCCCAAGGATCATAGGGCAGCAAAATCCAAAAGTCTTATTTTGGCACGAAAATTGCACCATGAGCTAAAAATGTACCAACGGGCACCAAAATTTGACTTCAGGGCACCACAAATCTCAAAACTGAAAATTACTTCAAGCATTACCGTTTTTTATGCATTAGAATGCACCAGGGATCACGGGGCACCAAAACCCAAAAGTCTTATTTTCGCACGAAAATTGCGCAATGGGCCGAAAATGCACCACGGGCACAAAAATTGGACCACGGGGCACCACGGAGCTCAAAACATAAAAGTGCTCCGAGAATTATGGTTTTTTATGCATAAGAATGCAGCAGGGATCACGGGAAACCAAAACCCAAAAGTCTAATTTTCGTACGAAAATTGGACAAATGGCCGAAAATGCATCACCGGCACCAAAATTAGACCACGGAGCACCACGGACATGAAAACTGAAAATTGTTGCGAGCATTATGGTTTTTTATGCATAAGAATGCACCAGGGATCACGGGGCAGCAAAACCCAAAAGTCCTATTTTCGCACGAAAATTGGACAAATGGCCGAAAATGCATCACCGGCACCAAAATTAGACCACGGACCTGAAAACTGAAAATTGTTGCGAGCATTATGGTTTTTTATGCATAAGAATGCACCAGGGATCACGGGGCAGCAAAACCCAAAAGTCCTATTTTTGCACAAAAATTGCACCATGGGCAGCAAAATTTGACCAATGGACACCACGGACCTCAAAACTGAAAAGTGCTCCGAGCATTATTGTTTTTTATGTACAAGAATGCACCAAGAATCACGAGGCAATAAAACCCAGAACTCTTATTTTAGCACAAAAATTGCGCAATGGGCCGAAAATGCACCACCGGCACCAAAATTGCACCATGGGGCACCACGGACCTCAAAACTGAAAAGTGCTCCGAGAATTATGGTTTTTTATGCATAAGAATGTAGCAGGGATCACGGGAAACCAAAACCCAAAAGTCTTATTTTCGTACGAAATTGTAAAAATTGCCGAAAATGCACCACCGGCAAAAAAACTGGACCACGGAGCACCACGGACCTCAAGACTGAAAAGTGTTCGAGCATTATGGTTTTTTATGTATAAGAGTGCACCAGGGATCACGGGGCACCAAAACCCAAAAGACTTATTTTCGCACGAAAATTGCACCATGGGCAGCAAAATTTGACCAATGGACACCACGGACCTCAAAACTGAAAATTGCTCCAAGCATTACTATTTTTTATGTATAAGAATGCACCAGGAATCACAGGGTAATAAAACCCAAAACTCTTATTTTTGTATAAAAATTGCATAAATGGCCGAAAATGCATCATTGGCAACAAAATTGGACCACGGGGCACCACGGACCTCAAAACTGAAAAGTGTTGCGAGCATTATGGTTTTTTATGCATAAGAATGCACCAGGGATAATGGGGCACCAAAACCCAAAAGTCCTATTTTCGCACAAAAATTGCACCATGGGCAGCAAAATTTGACCAATGGACACCACGGACCTCAAAACTGAAAAGTGCTCCGAGCATTATTATTTTTTATGTATAAGAATGCACCAGGAATCACGGGGCAATAAAACCCAAAACTCTTATTTTCGCACGAAAATTGCGCAATGGGCCAAAAATGCACCACCGGCACCAAAATTGGACCACGGGGCACCACGGACCTCAAAACTGAAAAGTGCTTCGAGAATTATGGTTTTTTATGAATAAGAATGCAGCAGGGATCACGGGAAACCAAAACCCAAAAGTCTTATTTTCGTACGAAATTGCACAAATTGCCGAAAATGCACCACCGGCACCAAAATTGGACCACGGAGCACCACGGACCTCAAGACTGAAAAGTGTTCGAGCATTATGGTTTTTTATGCATAAGAGTGCACCAGGGATCACGGGGCACCAAAACCCAAAAGTCTTATTTTCGCACGAAAATTTCACCAAGGGCAGCAAAATTTGACCAATGGACACCACGGACCTCAAAACTGAAAATTGCTCCGAGCATTACTGTTTTTTATGTATAAGAATGCACCAGGAATCACAGGGCAATAAAACCCAAAACTCTTATTTTTGCATAAAAATTGCACAAATGGCCGAAAATGCACCATCAGCAACAAAATTGGACCACGGGGCACCACGAACCTCAAAACTGAAAAGTGCTCTGAGCATTATGGATTTTCATGCATACGAATGCACCAGGGATCACAGGGTACCAAAACCCAAAAGTCTTATTTTCGCACAAAAATTGGACAAATGGCCCAAAATGCACCACCGGCACCAAAATTGGACCACGGAGCACCACGGACCTGAAAATTGAAAAGTGTTGCGAGCATTATGGTTTTTTATGCATAAGAATGCACCAGGGATCACTGGGCACAAAAACCCAAAATCTTATTTCGCAAGAAAATTGCACCATGGGCAGCAAAATTTGACCACTGGACACCACGGATCTCAAAACTGAAAAGTACTCCGAGCATTATCATTTTTTATGTATAAGAATGCACCAGGAATCACGGGGCAATAAAACCCAAAACTCTTATTTTCGCATAAAATAGCACAAATGGCCAAAAACGCACCACCGGAAACAAAATTTGACCATGGGGTACCACGAATCTCAAAACTGAAAAGTGCTCCGAGCATTATGTTTTTTATGCATAAGAATGCCCCAAGGATCACGAGTCACCAAAACCCAAAAGTCTTATTTTGGCACGAAACTTGCACCATGAGCCAAAAATGCACCATGGGGCACCAAAATTGGCGCACTGGAGACCACAAACCTCAAAACTGAAAAGTGCTCCGAGCATTATGATTTTTTATGCATAAAATGCACCAGGAATCACGGGGCAATAAAACCCAAAACTCTTATTTTCGCATGAAAATTGCACAAATGGCCAAAAATGCATTACCGGCAACAATATTGGACCATGGGGCACCACGGACCTCAAAACTGAAAAGTTTTCCGAGCATTAAGGTTTTTTATGCATAAGAATGCACAAGGGATCACGGGGCACCAAAATCCAAAAGTCTTATTTTTGCTCGAAAATTGCACAAATGACCGAAAATGCACCACTGGCATCAAAATTGGACCACGGGGCACCACGAACCTCAAAATTGAAAAGTGTTCCGAGCATTATGGTTTTTTATGCATAAGAATGCACCAGGGATCACGGGGCACCACAACCCAAAAGTCTTATTTTCGCACGAAAATTGCACCATAGGTCGAAAATGCACCACGGGCACCAAAAATGCACCACGGGACACCATAGACCCCAAAACTAAAAAGTGCTCTGAGCATTATGGTTTTTTATGCATAAGAATGCACCAGGGATCACGGAGCACCAAAACCCAAAAGTCTTATTTTCGCACGAAAACTGCACCATGGGCCGAAAATGCACCACAATTATTTAAATAATTATTTAATAAATAATGACTTTAATAGAATATTTACTAATTTTATACATAAAATTAAACTAATTTTTATTTCAACTAATAAAAATAAGAAAACATAATAAAAAAATTGTTACAATTGATAAAAATTTATATAATTCATTATAGGATGTCTATTATTTAAAAAAAGTAAGGAAATGTATAATTATTTTCTTTCAAATTTTTTGTTAAGTGTAATAATGACTCATTATCGATATTTACTAGATTGTTGAGAAGCTTGAATGGATATTTCTAAAATAGTAAACAAAATAATAGAGGTGCACAATATTTTTAAAACTTCATAGAATAAAACTATACCAAGCATTACTATAAACTACAACATATTTTCACGGGCCCCCTCCCCCAGCTTGCCCCTTCCATCCGTCCCTACGTAGACTCATTTGAAAAAGTCATACATTTAATAATGTATATCTAATAATTTTGTAAAACCAGTACTTATTTTATTATGTTTCCATTTTAGTTGCTTATAAACTAGATTCCTAGTCTACATTGTCTTCATGTGTACATGACATTACTTCCACTAACCACATGTCAAATTTATTCAACTAAATAATTTTTATTATTAATAAGCAAAATATATAGCAGGAGAATCCAAGTCAAGCTTATTTCATTGGCCATCTTTCATCCAATTCAAAGTGATGATATAACATTCGCGGCTAACTTCATTGAAAGTTGTAGATGTAATGAGATGCAACAAACATACCTTAATATTTAATAACAAAACAGAAAGACATGTAAGGGGAGTAAAAAACAACGCTTCTCTTAATCTTAAATTATAATATATAATGGACTAAAAATGCAAATAAATCAATAAAATAAGTTCAATTATAATGGCTAGCTTGGTCTTTAAATCAAGAGCTTAGGATAAGATACTTAATTACTAATACTATATATACCATGGAGAAGTGAAGTGATAGAGCAAATACAAATACAATTGATCAGCATGAACATAAGGGTATATGTAAAACTACAAAGAGAGACACTAGGTGCATTTTGCGTTGAATAATTCAATTATAAGTATTATTATAATTATAATACAAATCTCCAATGGGGTTTTCAATAACGTGAAGATTTCAACCACAAAAGTTGCAGTCTAAGAATAGCTTAAAAGCCCAAATGGCGATATATGAGGGTTTTGTGGCAGGGTTGACTGACTGGATCTCAGTGATGGTGGTGTTGGTTGTCGAATCAGAGGATAAGGAGAAGGAGAAGGTTAGCATCCAGCATGGCCTCGCACTAGCAGAGACCAAGAAAGTAAGGAGGCACATAAGGATGGCAATCTGCATGGAGAGGACTTGGGCCATGACAGATAAAAAATTGAAAGAAAGAAAGGAATACAAGTAAGTGTTTGAAGGTAAGTGGGAGTGGGCAGGAATCAGGGGAAGGGCCTTGCAGTAGCAGAGCCTGAGAGAGCAATTAGGCTCAAGAGGACGGCTGTCTGCAAGCAGTGGAGTTGGGCCATGGCAGTGGCACGACCACAGATGATATAGAGGGTTTTATGGCATGGATGAATGACCGAATCTCGGCGATGGTTGTAGAATTGGAGGAGATGGTGAAGGTCCGGAAGGGCGTGGTGAGACCCAAGAGAATGGCGATCTGCATGAGGAGGAGTTGGGCCATGCCCATGATGACAGAGAAATAAATTATAGAGATAGAGAACTGTCAAGCTTACAAGAAGACACAAGTTGGCATCACTATAAATACTAGATCAAATGGTACCACTATAAATACTAGATCACTCCTTTGTTATGTGGTTGGTGAATCCCGGAGTATGTCTGTTGGATGAATTAAATACGTAATCATTTGGGTTTTTGGGATATTGTTTTGGTTTTGCTGGGTGATATCAATTTTTTTTGGATCAACCAATGGGACAGAGTCAAATACATGCAGGGGCTGGTTGTTAGTTTCGAATAGGTGGGGTTTGGGTATTAGTATGTTCTATAAGCTGATGGTTCTGATGTGTGTTTTGGTTGCATTGGTGTATCTTTGGTTAAGAAATATTTAAATCAATTAGAATTTAAATACGTATTAACCTTTGAGACCAAGTATACATACTATGATTACATGGTGCCACTGGTTCCTATGATATAAATAAATTTATTTTGCCGATAAAAGAAAATACTAGATCAAATATTGTGGGCTCCACAAAATGACAAAAATAAATTATTTATAAATGGGTAAAAATGTATTTAAATGATAAAACTGTCTCATTAAAGTAATCTATTTTTAAATTTAGTTTAATATCTTTCCTCTTACATAAAAAAGTCAATTTTTAAAAATATTATATTTTAATTTTTTACTAACTATATTTTCCAAAATTAGATGCAAGCTTCAATATTAGATTCAATAAGTAAATCAATTGTAAACATGTAACAAAATTTTAAGATATATTATAGGCATTTTTTGGTCTAAACAATAGGCATCATTCATGGGAGACAATCCTACTTGAACCTTGTAGGACCACTATGAGTGCAAAGTCTCTCTCTGAATATTTAACATAGTTGCATACCCAAATTTAAACATGAGACCATGAGTTGAGTTGAAACATTACCATCTCAGTTGATTCACATGCTGAATAGTACTTTTTTAATTCATTGGAAAAAGCTCAGTGGTATGTTAATATGCATTTTAATTTAATTATTTTAAAATATGGTTTGTCAACAATAAAAATTAAAAATAAACAAGTTTTTAAATATATAGTAAATTTTTAAAATATAAATTATTGATATATATATATATATATATATTAATTTCTTTACATTATATTAATATATATTTAAAATTTTCCATTTTAAATATGTTTTATAAACTAATTTTTTAAACAATAAGAAAATTCATTAAACTTTAAATGTATATACATATATTTAGCTATTAAATTATATAATAGTTACATTTTATTTAATAATATATTTTTAATATACATAGACTGATATAAAAATTTCATATATTTAATAAATATTTTTTAACATTTTTGTTATCATGATATTCACCGACCTTTCCAATTGTATACCTAGGATTCAAACTTGAAATCACTAGTTAAGTTGGAACAATCCCATGCTAGTTGATACACGCTCTCGATGGTATATTGGTATGCCTTTCAATTCTATTATTTTAATATCTGTTTTGTCAACAATAATAATTAAAAACAAATATGTTTTTAAATATATAGAAAATTTTGAAATAATTAATAATATTTATTCTAAAATAATAATTAAAGCTAGAAATTAAAATATAAATTATTGATATATATTTATTAATTTCTTTAAATTATATTAATATATATTTAAAATTCTCTATTTTAAAATATGTTTTATATATTAATTTCTTAAACAATAAGAAAAGTAATAAAACTTTTAATATGTATTTAATAATTTTTATAATAATATATATATTTTAATATATATATATATATATACATATATATATATATAGCTATTAAATTATGTAATAGTTAATTTATTTAATAATATATTTTTAATATACATAGACTCATATGAAAAGTCATACATTTGATAAATATCTATTAATTATTTTGTTAACCTATTATATATGTAAAGTATTCACTAGTCGATCGCATACCAAGGAATCAAACTCGAGATATCTGGTTAAACTGGAGCAATCCTATGGCAGTTGATCCACATGGTCAGTGGTATATTAATATGTATTTTAATTTAATTATTACAAAATATGTTTTGTCAACAATAATAATTAAAAATAAATATATTTTTAAATATATAGTTAATTTTGAAATAATTAACAATATTTTTCTATTGTAATAGTCAAAGATAGAATTTAAAATATAAATTGTTGACATATATTTATTAATTTTTTTATATTACATTAATATAAATTTAAAATTTTCTATTTTAAAATATTTTTTATAAACTATTTTTTTAAACAAGAAGAAAATTAATAAAAATTTTAATGTATATTTTAATTTATAGGCATATTTATAGATATTAAATTATATAATAGTTACTTTTTATATAATAATATATTTTTTATATATAAAATCTCAAATGAAAAGTAATACATTTAAAATATATATATTAATTCTTTTGTTAGCCAATGTTATAAATGTAAAGTAAAGGTGGCCAGGAATTTAATTATTTTGGTGACGTCTATAAAATTGTAAGAATGATAAAACCTTAGAAATAATTGTTTGGCATGAGCAATAGTAATAAACAAGGATTTGTGATTAATTTCTTTTGATATTTTAACGTTTTGACATTTGACACTTTTATTTGCTTTAGGTCCATACGATATGAATTATATGTGATGTGTATGATTTTATGTGAATAAAATAAATAAAGTTTTAATGGATTAGATGTTTAAAATAATTATTTAAATTGTTAGTAATTTAAAAAGTCAAGTTATTTTTTTTACAGCTAAAAAGTCAAGTTATTGAATAATGTAAATAGGAGATTATGTTAGTAATTACAATACTAGAAGAATAATTATCATGTCAAAAAAAAAAAGAAGAATAATTAATTGGGCCTTAGCTTGATAAGATACGTGTTGTAGCTATAAAAAAAATGGGTTGTCACACATGTTGGGCTTAGTTAAAATAAGAGTTGGACCTATCTTAGCGATTGTTGTTGAGCCTATTGGGCACTTGCTATCAACCTGTTATTAGACCGCCCACAAATGTTCAGTGAGTTATGCCTAAAACCTAAACTATAATATGGTTTGTTAGAGATCCCACGTCAACTAGTGATATGACCAAAATATAGTATATAAGTGGGGAATAACATATAGTATGTAAGTGGGGAATAACCCTCATCTTACAAACTGGTTTTGTAAGGTTGAGTTAGGTCAATTAACTTTTATAAAAACTCTTTCAAAATCAAAATACCAATTAAAAATCCAAATTGAATTGAAACAAATATTAGAGAAAAGCAAACAATTCAATTATAAGTAATTATAGAGAAGAATGCATCAAGATTTATATTGTTAAGTCAACTTAATTTACATCAAGTGCGCAAGACTCACTTGAAAGTTTTCCACTAACTAATTAGAAGTTACAATGCAACAAGCATTTTACACTCAAGAAAACTCATCTTGACAACTTTTCAAGATGCTCCTTACTTCACTCTCTAATCACCCACTAGGGAAACCTACCCTAAGATACCCCAAGAAAACCTACCCCTACAAACTAGGGGAAAACGTAACATACTCTCAGAATCTAGAAAAAAAAACTTTTTCTAGAACCATTATAGAAACCTGCCTTAAATTTTTCAAATAGCAATTCAAAAGCTATTTGACTACTCTCAGTACCAATTCATCAAAGAGTATTAATTAGTTTATTTGCTCGCTAGGTGCTTCTTAATCTATTCAGAGTTAGAAATTGTTGTAACATTCTCTCATTTTACTTTTAGTCTTTTTTTTATTACAAAGGAGAAAACTAGAAGCAAAAAGGCAAAAAACACAAACTCAAGACCTAGAGAAACAGACTCTAGTGGCATCTGCATGAAGAATAAGAGAAAGACTGCAGGGGTTGTTGCAAAACAGTCAACGAATCATCACAGCTGTGACTCTGTGGGTCTGTTTGATGCACACTGACGTACAACACATATAGAATAGTACATGACAACTGCTTAGGTTACAGGATAACTTTTTATTGTGTACCTTGTTTGATGAACTATGCACATCACAAACATAATAATATGAAATTTACGCAAATTCCCATACTCCTAATTTTGTGTTGTTTACTCACTATTATTTAAAACAAATACTGGACAAATGTTTTTGTGTTGTCCAGTCCTCTAAAATTTAGCGAATCAAACGCACCCTATGAGTCCCTAACTTGGCCAAAACATCAGCGTTGAAGTTCCCTTCCCAAAAGGTATGTTGAACCCAGGTGTTCCAATTCATAGACAGAAAGCTACGAATTAGTTGGATGTGATTAGCATATCGATCGATGCTGTATATATATATAGGAACACCAACTTCCACCATATTCAACACTTGTTTGGAATCAGAGAAACAAGCAACCCTTCTAAATCCGGCCTCTCAACAAAAGTTTAATACCATAGTACAGGGCCCTATATAATTTCTGCATGAAGGATTGTTGACTCCCCAATCGACCCATAGAAGCCAAAAATGAAATTACCAGCATGATTCCTGCATAAACCACTGAAGCCAGCTTTCCCCAATTTTGCTGGAAATGCAATCCAAGAGCCGCCCAAAAGGCATTGGCTTCATGACAACTGAATAAGCAATGGCTAATGCTCTCCTCTTCAACATGGCAAAACAGACACATGCCATGTAATATAGTATGCCTCCTCTTTAAGACATCACGAACTGGTAGAGCACCATGACAAGTTGGCCACATAAAATGTTGAATATGTTTGATAGACATATGAGAGCATAGTTTTAAAAATTGGACCGAACCGGCCGGTCGGACCGATCCGACTGGGAACTGGAGGACTAACCGGTTCGGTCCAGTCATCAGATCAAACGTGCAATCAAACTGGTGAGACCTGGTGCAACCCATGCAACCCGGCCAGGTTTCGAAAAAACCATCGAATCGTGGGTTCCGGGTCAATTGCCAGCTGCACTTATTTTTAGTAAAAAATACTGAAAATATAGCCCTTGCCAAGTTCGAACCCAAGACCTACAACTGGAACAAGCATGTAGCACAGTTTTACCGCTGCACTAGACGTTATATGATGGTATATTGTTAACAAGTTAAATATTTATAATATGTATATATGTATTTAATCGAATAATACTGAAAAAAGCACCCTCACCATGATTTGAACCCACAACCAGGGACAAGAACAAGCGTAAAGTGCGATTTACCACTGGGCTAAACGCTATACAGTGATATATTGTTAACAAATGAAATATTTATAATATATATACTATATAAATCATATATAATTATTTTTAACACTATAATAGCGGGTTATGCGGTTCAATTAATGACCCACTGGTTCAACCATTGACCCAGTGACCTAGTGCCTTGACCGGGTCGATCACCGATTCGATTTTTAAAACTATGCATGAGAGCTCTATCCTACACTACTCCTATAATCTACCATTAAAGCTACAGAAGAAAAGCTAAAGAGAATAAAATAAACTTCATACTTCTTCATTGATGATCAATACACAGTGCATACCCTATGTTAAATTATAAGTCCATCCAATATAAATATATAATCATTTAGCAACTTAAATTCTAGGACATGTATAGGCCATCCTATCATTGCCACCGGGTTCACTTAGACCTTACTCTCAAGGTCCTTAGAAGAATTTTGTCTTGCTGAATAAACTTTGCCAAAGAAAATTATTGGGATGTGTTCCGGTAGCCACAAAGTCCCACATCACTTAGGAGTCGAGGCCATGGGTAGCTTATAAAAACCTTCCTCCCTCTATAACCCACCGAGCACCTAAGCGGACAATACCTGATGATCCTAACTATGCCTGCGGAAATGGGTAATTGGACGTGCCATGTAATATATAATATGCTTCATCTTTAAGACATCACGAACTGGCAGAGCACCATGACAAGTTTGCCAATGAAATGTTGATTGTTGGCTGGGAGGTTCGACTTCCAAATCCACGTCCACTTATTTGGATTTCCAGGATCCACATGGGGACCACAAAGCCACTTGTAAGAACTATTACTAGTATACGTACCAAGTATATTAGGTTCCCAAACCCACATGTCGGGCATAAATGACTCAACCAGCAAGGGTTTGGTCGAGTTCATCACCTGCTTCACTATGTCAGGCACTTCCTTTGAACCTTAAAGCTAAACCCATACATCTTCCCGCTCTTAATCTAAAGCTCAGCATAGAGAATTCCAGACCTTTGAACCTTTCTTCTTCTTGGCCATTAACAGACTTCCTTCCCCTACATATATAGATTTCATGAGAGAGACCCATAATTTATTGGCGGGTTGCAACACTTCCCACACTAGCTTTCCAAGCATTGCAGTATTCTGGTGACGGGCAATTCTAACCCCAACACCACTTACGAGGCTTCGTTATAGTTCCCCAGTTTACCATATTAACACCTCTCCCAGTCCCTCCTTTCCAGATAAATTCTCTTGCAGATTTGTCAAAGGAACTCACAAATATATTGTGGCAACCATTAGGGACCTATGACCCGTTTGTGTTCACTAGAAAGCACATCTTGTAAATAGAAATTTTAATGATGAGTTTGATCTCAGCCGTCCAAAACTAAGATGTATATATTAAAATCCTCTTATTACTAAAAGGTTATATAAAACCCTATGACCCGTAATCAATGTCTATACATCCCCGTTAGGTCAACCAAGCAGAATAATTAACTGCTCAAAAGCGTATAGTAAATATATTAAAAAGAAAAATAGATAGAAGGGAAATCCAAGTCAAGAAAATTTCATTGGTCAGCTTTCAACCAATTCAAACATTCACGACTTTCTCTATTGATTGCATTTTTTATTTTATTTTTTGCTTTTGCCATGTGCTAAGTGCTATAACTTCATTGAAAGTTGCACACGTCACGAGATGGAACAAGCATGCCTTAATATTTGATAACAAAATAGAAAGACACATAAGGGAAGTAAAAAAACAACCCTCCTGATCTGAATCTCAATCACTCTGATCCATCAAAATGATAGTCATTCCAAACCCTAGCTAACAAGAGCAAAAAAGGAAAAAAAAATGAACATTCATTTATACAAAGAGCATAATCAGAAATATGATGGGACTGAAGACATACATAATAAGGGACAAATGGGAATAAAAAAAGAAAACAAGATACGAAAGAATTGACACATTGTACATCATATATTCATGTGTAAAAGCCAACTACATGGCTTTGACCAGGAAGATTCCTAGTCAAAGACAAAGAAAAAATAAAATAAAATAGGTTTAATTGCACATTTGGTACCCCAAGTATTGTAATTATATAATTTTGATCTTCAAGTTTTTAATTGTGCAAATTATAACAATAATGAGTTTACATTTAGAATGAAAAAGAAAATGACAAATTAATATAATATAAAATTATAAGAAATCAAGATATAAAAAATTATAAATTAATATAAATGGCTAAATTATATGTTTTATAAGAAAATTTAATAATAATTGATAAAATAATTTATACATATTTGTAATCCTTTTTAAGTATGTTTTTATTTATCTTTAAAATATTTTAGATTAAATTTTAAAAAATATTTTTTTCTCTTAAAATACTAATTCAATTTTGTTTTCTACACTAGTTTTTACCAGTTTTCATTGGTTTTAGACCGATAAGTCCAATTCCACTTGAGCTAACGTAATGTTGGTATTATTTAAATTTAATAAATACACTAGTTGATGACCCATCATCAGTAGTTGATTTGATGTGATAGTGTTGGCTATTAATGTGGCAGTGCATGTGTGAAAGATTTTTTCCCCTACAGGCAGCTTCTAGTTTTCTGTTGTGCAATATTGCTAGTGTTCCTCTTAATTTATCGAACTTCCAAGAGGCGTCAATCCTAGGAAAGCTGAGACATGGCAGCCTGTTGTAGACACTTTCAAGAAAATGCTAGCTAACGACATGGAAAGGAAAGAAAATCTCATTTGGAAATAGAATCACCTTCCTAAACTTTGTCCTATCAAGTCTGCCTTTATATTTCTTATCTTTCTATAAGATTCTAACGAGTGTTGTTAAATTGTTAGTGGGTATTCATAGAAAATTTTTGTGGTGTGGGCTGGATGAGAAAAAGAAAACTGCTTGGATCAGTTGGGATAAAGTTTGTCATCCAAATATCAAGGAGGTTTAGGGGTTAAAAGTATGGAGTTGTTTAACTTTAGCTTGCTTGGTAAGTGGGTACAACATATGTTTGTGTGAGGCAAGGGGCTTTTCTTTAAAAATTGCGGTATGAAAATGGAAGATTTTAGTAAGGTATCTCGTTCTAAGAAGTGTGTCAATTGGTATCAAGTTGTGGCATATTTTGCTGTGGCATTTTTTGAGGGGTTTATGTTTTGGTACTATCTTAATAACGAAGAAACAAGTTATTACGATCAAAAGGTGGGAGACATGAAAGTAGAGAAATGGTTTTCTTATCTTTGTATCATTTCTGTTGCTTATGTAATTTTGGGTGGGAGTGAAATAAGTCACACTTTGTACTTGGTTTTATTTGTCCAATCTCTTGCACAACTTGTGCTATGATTGGTCTTTTAACAATACAAAATTAGCTTATAAAAATGAAGTTACATTTCTTTGCGTTTGCCATGTGCTATGGAACAAGTGTGCTTTAATATTCAGGGTTAACTAAGTTTTTAGTCTCTAAACTTTTTCAGCATTTAATTTTTAATCCCTCAAAAAACAACCCTCCTCTGAATCTCATTCACTCTGATCTATCAAATTCATACCAAACCCTGACTAACAAAAGCCAAAGAGGAGAAAAAAATTGAACATTCAGTTATTCAAAGAGCATAATCAGAAATATGATGGGACTAAAGACAGACAACCAAAGGAATAAATAGAGAATAAAAAAAAAAGAAATAATTGACACATTGTACATCAGATGTAAAAGCCAAAACCTAGCTAAAGGAATTGACATATTATATTAAATTTGGCTTTGACTAAAAGTACAATTAAACCTATTTTATAAAATAAAATAGGTTTAATTGTGTTTTTAGTCTCTCAAATATTACAATTGTACTTTGGTCTATCAAGTTTCAATTGTGCGAATTGGATCTTCTAGGTATCATAATTGTGTGATTTTAGTCCCTTAATCGATCTTCCATGAAATATTTAACAGATTTTTCTAATGTGACATTGGATGATGACATAACAGCTAACGTGCTGCCTAACATATATGTTGATGTGACTTAATAACACTTTTGGTCTATCACAATAGTATTTGCGGTGCAGTTTGGTTTGATTTTTTTGACAAAAAGTCATTCGAATGAAATATAAAAATAATATGTGGTTGTGTTTGGTTTGATTTGAATGTAGTATCAAATCCAAACAGAATCAAACTAGTTTTTTGCGGTTTGATATAGATTAGTTCAGTTGTTTGTTATTTTTTTCAATTTATTTTTGCAAGACTTTCAAAGTTCTTTTTAATTAACAAATAATAAAATAAAATTAAGTTGTGACTTAAGTCATGATAATGATACTTTATATAAGAATATAAAAGAAAAATCAATATAAGTAGGCTAAAATACATTTTAGTCCTTTATACTTTCGATTATATTCAGTTTGGTCTCTTCTCTTTTAAAAAGTTCAATTTATTTCTTTATGTTTTTAAAATGAGTCAAAGTGGTCCTTCCAAAATAATGATTGTTTTTTTGTTTTTAGGCACAATTTTAAATGCTTTTTTTTACTAATTTGAGACGTAAAACTTGTCCCATTAGATTCATGTACATGAAAACTGTAGAATCCAACTGATGTTCAAACTAAAAAGGACCATAAACATAGTGAAAACCACGTGAAAAATGAATTCAACAAGCAACCAAAAAAATTAATACCATATTCTTTTGCGGTTACTCGTGAGACTCATTTTCATGCGATCTTCACCATATATATGGCTCTTTTTGAACATCAGTTGGGTCCCATAATTTCCATGCAAGTGAATCTAATGGGACAAGTTTCATGTCTCAAATTAGACAAAAAAAAGGTTCAAAATTGTGTAACAAAATAAAAAACGATCATGGTTTCGAAATGACTATTTTGACTCACTTTAAAAACTTAAAGGACTAAATTGAATTTTTCAAAAGATAAGGGACCAAACTGAATATAATCAAACGACTACTTTTAAGGTGGACCACTTATTTAAGTAGTTCACCGAAGACCAATTTTTTATTGGCCGTTGGATATAACACAAAAAAATTGAAAGGCTAAGATGATTAGTTGAATTTTTTAAAGTTGTTTTTTTTAAGTGCAGTTGGTTATTTTGATTTTATATGCATTTTACGATATTGCCCTCTCTAAAAAATTATGAATTTCAGTAGCATGGGTAATTTGGATATAAGATTTGTGGAAGATTTCGATTAGGGGTTCTCCGACGTGAGTATTTAGGGTTGAACTTGGATTAGGGTTGAAGTTCAATTGTTTGGAAACTTCGATTAGGGACTCTCCAATGTTTGGTGGAAGAATTCCATGGATGGACTTTGGCGTTTGGAATGGTTGGGTTGAAATTGGAGTGTTAGGATATTTGGATTTGGATTAGGGATTGTCTAGCATTTGTTCTATTTGGGTTGAAGTTTAATTGTTAGGATATTTGAATTATGGATTCGTCAGCGTTTGGCAGATTGGGGTTCAAATCGTTTGTCAGATCTCACTAATGGTAGTAGCCGTCAGATTCATGTGAAAAGTTTCGTAGTTACTGGTAACCGGTGATGATGGCTTGAGGTTAGAGGTGTGGTTGTTACGATTATTATTATGATTTCTCTGTTTGGTGTGGTAAATGTTAAGTATTATTTGACGGAATAAATTTTGGGGTTGTCATGTTTTCCATTGTCTGAGTGGTTTGTTTTTCTTTCTCTTTTTTTTTTTTTTGAATTTTATTCGTGTTGTTGAGGTCAGTAATTAGATTAAGGTTGTGAAAATAACAAAAATGATTAATATAAATAAACCTCCAACGACTACCGTGTCTCCTCCGATAGACGCTCCAAACAGCACCGACTAACACAAAGGTCCGACTCTTGTTTCTTAGCCACACCACTGTTATCGATTCTCAAACAACCCTCTCACACCACCCTAAACAATTCTTAACAACCCCTCTGTCGTAGATGAAAGTAATCCAGAACCACCCACTCACATACTCCGCCGTAGTGGGTTATCCTCTGTTGAAACAACACATTAACTTCCACACATGTAAATCCCGTTCATTAATGAAGGACATAAAAGGAATTTCATATTTACAAAATTATTTTTCAACTTTATCATAAAAAGTCAACAAAATAGTAAAATAATATTATAATGGGTTTAAAAAGTGGTTCTCCGTGGATCACTTGAATAACTGGACCACGGTAGACGCCGCCTAATAAAAAATATAAAAGACTAAAAGTGTATTTCAGCCATATAAGTATAATATGCAGTATGGCTTGGTTTTCACAACAAGAACCAAAATCTGAACCAAACTGTAAAAAGAAAAACATACACTTTTTTTGTGTTTTTTTGGTTTATTTGCTTTTCGATTTGATCAATTTTTTTTATCTTTTTGGCAGTTTAAATTGATTTGGTACAATTTTTTATTAAGCATCCCCACTCACGATTGCGATATAAGAGAGGTCAAAAGCGTAATTAAGTCACATCAATATATGTGTTAGGTTAGGCAACACATCAGTTGTCACGTCATTGACATCGATACATCATCATCGAGTTTCACGTCAATAAAATTTATTAAATATAAAGATTGAGGAAGGGATCAAAATTGCACAATTCAAATATTTAGAAGACCTAATTCGCAAATTGCGATATTGAAATACCTAATTCGCAAAATTGGAACCTAAAATTCTAAAATCACAATACATAAAGGGCAGAGGCTACGGTGGACCACCTTTATCCGGTCTACTATGAACGACTTTTATTAACCCTTATATTCATCTAAGGTTCATAGTGATACCATACATCCTACACACCAGATAAGTCTCTCTAGTTAGCTTGATTTTTTAATCAACTGCTTAGGATAAAATATTTAATTACTAATACCAAGAAGTGGAGTGAAAGAGAAAATACAAATATACATGATCAACATGACCACAAGGTAAATAAAACCTAAAACTACAAATAGTGACACAAGGTGCACTTTGTGTTGATTATTATTATAATTATAATACAAATAATTCCATTATGATCATTATTACAAATAACAAATATGTTACAAATCCTCGGTGGGGACAACAATCATGCTTTAGAATATGCTATTCTCACACCGCATGCGCAGTTTCCTTGGCTGAAAAGCTTCATGAACTCCATTTTCTCGGAGCTTTCGACCCAATCGTGAGCGGGTGGAGAACATGGACCAAAGAAGGTATATGGGGGTGCGGCAGCCCAGGGCAAATAAGAGTGATAAAGCGATCACACTAATAATATTGTCCTTAGCAAGCTCGTAGAGGAAACTGAAGTCGTATCCAAAGAATTGCAAAAGGTCACGATCACAAATGGTATAAGAGGGTTTCATAGAAGGGTTGACTGATTGGCTCTCGGTGATGGTGTTGTTGGTTGTGGAATCAGAAGATAAGGAGAAGGAGAAGGTTAGCATCCAGTATGGCCTCGAACTGGCGGAGACCAACAAAGTGATAAGGCACATGAAGACAATAATCTGAATTGAGAGTTGGGCCATGACTGATAAAAAATCGAAAGAGAGAAAGGAATAGAAGTGTTTAAAGGTTGGTAGGAGTGGGCAGAGAACTATGATTGATAGCTGTGGTGTTCAGAACTGAGATATCATCGCCTATATATACTTGAAGAAGTATCTTGGGATGCAAGCAAGTAACATGAATGTATTTATTATTTTTAAGATTAATATTAATTATTTTAATATTTTAATAAATTATATTAGATATTTTATTTGACTAAAGCAATTTATTAAATATTTTAATATAGACTACATTTTTTTTGGTCCTGCCGTGGGTATCCCCTGCCCACTAGGACAGAGACTAATTCCGCTCGCGGTACAGTGATTGCTGCTGGCCCGAAGGGTTTTCGCACAAGGCGGGGATCAATCACGAGATTTCCCACTAAATAGATCCTCCCTATAACGTGTGAGTGCAAAATGCCTAACCACTATGCCAACTCGTCGGGTTAAATATAGACTACATTTATAATATAATTTATATATCTTTTATTTTTTATAGCAACAAAAGTCGCATTTTTTTATAATGTAATTCTTGTTATAGTGATATACCAATGTTTTTAAAACTAGATTGGTTATTGAACCGATAAAGGCACTGGTTCAAAGTTCAATCGTGATTAAATTATGGTCAAAATGTTATTAATAACATTATAATAAAATAATTTACAAAATAATATTAAATAAATATAATATCACAACTTTATAACACTAAAAACTAAAATAAAAACACTCATTTTATATGTTCTTAACATTTAAAGTACACATTCTGTAAAAAAAAAAAAACATTTAAAATACACATAAAAGTCCAAATTAAATATATCATAATACTTAGGTTTAAGTTTTAATAAAAATACAATAATGTCCATTACCAATAACAAGTTTACATATAAAATAAAAAAGAAAATAAAATATTAATATAATATAAAATTATAAGAAATCAAGATATAAAAATTGCAAATTAATATAAGTGACTAAATTGTATATTTAATAAGAAAAATAAAATAATAATAATAATTAATAAAATAATTTATACATATATTTGTAATATTTACTAAATATGTGTTTTTCTAGTTGGGATGTGAGGTTCTATAGTGATGTTTCCTCATTCCTAGCCCTTGATTAAAAAACTTTATTAAATAAGTGTTTTTATTTATCTTAAAAATATTTTACATTAAATTTAAAAAATTAAAAATACTCTTTTTTGGATAATACCAATTCAAACCGTACACCGGATTTAGACAAGCTTTTATTAGTTTTTATTGATTTGAGTTTAGACCAATTTGACTGATTCTCATCAATTCTAAAATGGTCAAATTTTTTAGAGATAATAGACCAGTCACTAAACAAGTTCCTACTCGATCCATCGAACCACCCAATCCGGTCCATTTCTTAAAACTACATTTAACACAACTGCATATATAAGATTAGAATTCAAAACCACTGGTTAAATTGGAACAACCCTACCCTAGTTGATCCATATGGTCAATGATTCTTAAGTTTAATTTACTTATGTAATTTACTAATTTTTGTATATTATATTAACAAGATTTGACTTTTTATTTTTAAAAAGAGTTTATTAAGTTTTTAGTCCCTCTAAATTTTTTTGCTTATTCTTAGTCCCTCATTTATTTTTATTGCTCAAAATTAGTTCATGTTTATACTATTTTTAGTCCCTCATTTATTTTATATTTGGGACTAATTTTGAGCATAAAAATAGATGAGAGACTAAAAATGAGCAAAAAAATTTAGAGGGACTAAAATTGCTAACAAAAATTAATGGATGACTAAAAGTTGTCAAAAAAAATTTGAAGGACTAAAAATTAAAAATTTTAAAAAGTTGAGAGACTAAAAACTTAATTAACCCCTTTTTTAAAAATAAAAAGTCAAATCTTCATTAATATAATATACAAAAATTAAAAAAAAATTACATAAGTAAATTAAACTTAAGAA
The DNA here is from genome assembly GCA_026413185.1 of Pueraria montana var. lobata. NCBI lineage: Eukaryota > Viridiplantae > Streptophyta > Magnoliopsida > Fabales > Fabaceae > Pueraria > Pueraria montana. The sequence goes on along the minus strand of CM048646.1, from coordinate 71,623,865 downwards.
TCATTAACCATATATATGGATCAACTAGGGTAGATTTGTTCCAATTTAACCAATGGTTTCGAATTCTAGTCTTGATTATGCAGTTGTGTTAAACGTAGTTTTGAGAAATGGACTAGATTGGCCAGTTCGACGGATATTGATTGGTGACTGGTCTGTTATCTCTAAAAAAAATTGACCATTTCAAAATTGGTGAGAATCAGTTAAGAACCAGTCAAATTGGTCTAAAATCAATGAAAACTAATAAAAGCTAGTCTAAATCCGGTGTACGGTTTGAATTGGTATTTAAAAAAAATTAATTTTTAAATTTAATGTAAAATATTTTTAAAATAAATAAAAACACATATTTAATAAAGATTAAAAATATGTATAAATTATTTTATGAGTTATTTTATGAATTATTTTATGAATTATTATTATTATTATTATTATTATTATTATTATTATTATTATCATCTTATAAAATATACAATTTAGTCACTTATGTTAATTTGCAATTTTTATATCTTGATTTTTTATGATTTTATATTATATTAATATGTCACTTTCTTCTTTATTTTAGATGTAAACTTGTTATTGGTAATGGACATTATTCTATTTTATTAAAACTTAAACCTAAGTATTATGATGTACTAGTACTTAATTTGGACTTTTATATGTACTTTGAATGTTAAGAACCTCTAAAATGCATTTTTTTATTTTAGTTTTTAGTGTTATAAAGTTGTGATATTATATTTATTTAAGATTATTATGTTTTGGGTCCCTGATAAATTAGCGAATTTTGTTTTAGGTCCCTAATAAAAAATTTCTTTGCATTGAGTCCCTAATAAAATAAAAAAATTATTTTGGATCCTTATTATTTTGACTTAGTCCTTCTAATATATGTATTTTTTCATTTGAGTCCTTATAATATTTTGTTCATTTTGTATTAGTCCCTTCAAAAAATATTTGGTAGGGACTAATAACAAATTATCTACATATTTTAGGGACTCAAACGAAAAAATAGATATATTAGAAGGATCAAGACAAAATAACAAGGACCCAAAACAAAATTTTTGTTTTATTAAGGACTCAATGCAAAGAAATTTTTTATTAAGGACCCAAAACAAAATTCGCTAATTTATGAGGGATCTAAAACACATTTAAGCCTTTATAAATTATTTATTATAATATTATTGATAACATTTCGAGCATGGTTTAGTCAAGATTGAACTTTGAACCAGTACCTTAATCGGTTCAATAACCAATTCCAATTTTAAAAACATTGATATATATCACTGTAACAAGAAAAAAATAATAAAATAACCCTTTTAAAAATATATTTATAAACTAATTTATATAGCATTTGAAATTGTGTCATGCTATATTAATATTTTCTTTTAAGTTTAATTTACTTATATAGATTATAGGTTTAATTACTTATTTAGTCCTTATAATTGTACAAAATTTACCTTTTAGTCCCTATACTTAAAAAGGGTTAATTAAGTTTTTAGTCCCTCAACTTTTTCATATTCCAATTTTTAGTCCCTCAAAATTTTTTGACAATTTTTAATTCTCCATTAATTTTTGATCAGTATTTTTAGTCTCTCTTGGAGAAGAAGAAGAAGAAGAAGAGAGTGAAGGAAAGGTTTTTATGAAAGTGTTTCTAAATTTGAGGGTTTATGAGAGGTTTTAGAAAACCTTTGGACTTCCCTCTCTCACCTAAGCTTTACTAGATACGTCCTCCCTTCACTCATAATCAAAAGCCAATCCTTTTAGGCCCAACACATCAAAAACCCACTAAACACACATAAAATATATAATCAACATTACTCACCACATTTATTTATTAATTTATTCAAACACACAAATTAAATTTAATTCTTCTTGCATTTTAATTAAATCACATATATATTCACTCAATTATGAAGAACATAATTTGTTACTTCCATCCTTATTTCAGTATCCAACAAAAAGTGAAAGAGAACTAATTTCATTTTTCATCCCTCCTTCATAGGAGTATTTATGATTAGATCCAATTTTGTTACCCAAATAGTCAAGAAAACTCAAGAGGAAGGTTAATTAACTTTTACAAAACTTTTTCAAAAGCAAAATCCCAATAAAAAATCCAAATTGAATTGAAACAAATATTAGAGAAGGTGAAAAAGTAAGCAATTCAATTATAAGCAATTATGGAGAAGAATGCATCAGGATTTATATTAGTTAAGTCAACTTGACCTACATTAAGTGCACAAGACTCACTTGAAAGTTTTCCACTAATTAATTATAGGTTACAATGCAACAAATATTTTACACTCAAAGAAACTCATCTTGACAACCTAATTTCAGGATATTCCTCACTTCACTCTCTAATCACCCACTAAAGAAACCTACCCCTACAAACTAGAGAAAAATGTACTCACGGAATCTAGGAAAAACCTTTTCCTAGAACCACCATAGAAACCTACCCTAAATTTTACAAATAGCAATTCAAAAGCTATTGACTATTCTTAATATCAATTTTTTTTTAATGAATTTGTAGCAAGCAAACCTCACAGTTGGACGAGGACATCCCAACAACGTTGGCACCCCCTCTCCAACTAATCATCGGCAGCAAACCACAATTTATTAATAAAAAGAAAAAAGACCAACAAATAGCATGGGGGGACTAGGCCAAAACCCATGATAACAATCAACAAAAGCGAAAAAAAGGCAATCCACAATGATTGCGAGCAAAACTATCCCTAACAAACAAGGGAATATGATCCCACCAAGTTAAATCAACCCTATGATCAACCCCATAATTAGCTAATCTATCTGCACAATGATTACCTTCTCTATAAATATGAGAATACAAGAAATGCATTTGAGAGCATAATTTAAGACAACGAATCCAACGGCTTCTGAGGTCTCAAGGAACGATATCAACCTTATCAATCGCAGCAAGCACCAGCTTGGAGTCACACTCCAACCACAGCTTATCCCAACCAACAGAGGGAGCATATTCAATAGCTAAAATAGCAGCAAAAAGCTCTGCATGCAGCGCTGATTTAATACCTATATAAGCTGCAAAACAGCCACGAAAAACCCCAAAACTGTCTCGAAAAATACCACCACCCGTAGCATGCCCAGGAGAACCTCGAGATGCACCACCAGTGTTACATTTGATGTATCCACAAGCAGGAGGAAACCAAGACACTTGCTTAATCTGAACAGGCTTAGGAGGCTTAGCTGCGACTAAGAACTTCTGAAGAAAAGAAAATTCTGAGATAGAATTTGAAGCGTGGCCCTTAGAGAGAAAACCGGAAAGAGAGACAGCAGAGATCACCATAGAAGAAGCTTGCCTCAGAGGAAGATGAACGTCTCTGAACCTTATGCTGTTCCTGCACCACCAAATAACCCAAAAAACATGCACAACTACAGAAATCAGAACTTCCTTCACTTGTGTACTGCATGGCTTATCCACAGATAACAACACATCGATACAAGAAGAAAAATCCAACGTGCATGGAAGAAAAGACTGCATCCACTTCCATAAATCAGTAGCAAAACTACATGTCAGAAAAAGATGGTCAATTGTTTCATACGCTTTACCACATAAGGCACACATGGAAACAACAACACAACCCCGAGACCGAAGCCTATCATCGGTAGGCATCTTGCCATGAGCAATGCGCCATAAAATAAAACTTCTAGAAGGCGGAACAGAGTTAATCCATAACAGCTTGGACCAAGGGAGACTTTGACCCGGAGAGGAAAAATGATTAAAAGCAGCTTTAAAGGATAGCAGTCCATCCGTAGAAGATCTCCAGATCGGTTGATCAGGTTCCTGATTATCAAGCAAGGGAGCTGGGATAAAAGAAATTGCTGCACGCAGCTGAGGGAGACGTTGCAGCAACGACTCAGGCACATTCCAATGATGATTCAGCACAAAGCAGCTGACTGAAGACTTTAAAGAACTTCTATGCATCTCTGGAATATTTAAAACATCAGCCAAAGAAGAATCAAGGCACCAAGTGTCTAGCCAAAAGTTGACACAATCACCTCTATTAACGACCCAACCAGTATTTTCCAAAGTCATATGCCACTTACTTTTCATAGAAGTCCAAATTGAGGACGACTTAAAGCTCAATAAAGGTTTGCCTTGTTTTAAAAAATGAGCTCTCATGAAAACCGCCCAATGTGAGTCAGAATAAATAAAATCCCACATACGTTTTAACATACTTGCCTCATTCAACTTGACAATGGATTTCAATCCAAGGCCTCCTTCCACCAAAGGCTTGCAAACTTTACTCCAAGCTACAGTAACCAATTTGCGAGTATTTATATCACCAGACCATAAGAAATTCCTCATCCAACTCTCAATAGTCTTTAGCAAAGACACAGGCCATGCGTAGACATGAAAAGTATATAACATCATACCTGTAATGACTGAATTTATCAATTGAGCTCTGCCCATAATAGATAAGAGCTTTCCCTTCCAAGAAACCAGTTTGGCTTTGATTTTATCCGCAATTGGCTGCAGAAAACGAGCCCTTGGTTTACCTATAAAAATAGGGACACCAAGATAAGAAAAAGGCAAAGAACCAGGTCCAAAACCTAAACATTGCTGAACTCTGACTGTCCTGTCATGAGGCATAGAACCCGAGAAGAACCTACATTTCTCCGGACTAATATGCTGGCCAGACGCATCACCATAAAACTTAAACAATAATTTCAAGTTATTCAGATTTTTTAAGGTCCCCCTACAAAAAATCATGATATCATCCGCATATAAAGCATGAGATGGAGTAGAACACCCTCTTCGACTAGCCATAGGCAATAAGTATTTATTATCCACCAAATACATTATCCCCCTGCTCAAGACATCCTCAGCTATACAAAAAAGAAGAGGAGACAAGGGGTCACCCTGTCGAACTCCCCTCTTGCAAGCAATATAACCAACCGAGGCCCCATTAACACCAAAAGAAAGCCGAGCAGACTGCAGTATAATCATAATCCAATTGCTTAATATCAATTCATCAAAGAGTATTAGTTTATTTGCTCGCTGGGTGCTTCTTAATCCAATCAGAGTCAGAAATTGTTGGAACATTCTCTCATTTTATTTTTAATCTTTACATATATTTATTAATTAGTGTTAGTGATATTATAAATGTATTTATCATAATTAAAAGGAGACATGAAAATACATTTATTTATACATATTTTTGCTTACCTTTAACCTTATTTTAAAAATAAAAAATTAAAGAAAAATAAGAGAAATAAAAGTTAATATAACATGCAAATGAAAGTAAAAGAAAATATTTTGTAAACATTAAAATATTGAGTAAATTATCTATGAATAAATATATGGTGTCATTCAATTACAAATTGTTATATAGGATAAGTTTTTTAACTTTTATAATAATTACTTAAAAAGTCACATTTATCATAATTTTTTATTGATTGACAATGAAAAAAAGTAATTTTTACACCGGTGTATAAAAATTAAACTACATAGTCAAGGACGGATCCAAAAGTCAATCAAAGAGGGGCTAGAAAAAAATATTAAATAAAAATCAAATTATAATAGATTAACAGTTTACATGTATCGTACCTTTTATTTAAGTTGTGCACGTCGTTCTTTCATATCATAAAATTCATCAAGAATAGAATCTGTATCACAAAAACAAGTCTAAACTAAACACCTTATACATTATGAAAGTATATAAAAAATATGTTCTAATTTCTAAATACCAAACAAATTAGGAAAAAAGATACTCTTACCTTATTCTTCTTCAAACAAAGATTAGATATAGGCGCTCACAATGGTGGATATCGGACAGATTCAGCCAAAATCTAAGAATGAAAGAAAAAAATTTGGTAAGTGTAATGTGAAATCTAAAAAAATAATAATAATTCTCAAACTCTTAAAATGTGGGTTTGGGCCTAATTCAATCCTATAAAACCGACTTGTAAGGTAAGGGTTGCCCTCCACTTATATACACTAACTTGATCATATAACTAGTCAATGTGGGATCTCTTAACACACCCCTTCACACCGAGGACTGGACATCTCGAGCGTCAATGTGGGATCTCCAACACACCCCCTTCACGCTGAGGACTGGACATCTCGAGGGTGAAATTTGCAGGATTGGACATCTGCAGGTGGTCCAATAGCAGTCCGATAGTGAGTGGTACGATAGGCCCACAACAAGGCACAATAAACACAACAACATATCGCTAAGATAGGCTATGATAAGTTATCTTCTCTAAAAAGATTGCAATTTTAAAAGACAATAATATATTTCAAGAGATAATAATATCTTCTCCAAGATATAACTTTTAAATTTGTTAGTTTTGATTTTAATAAAAAAAATTGTTAGTTTTGAAAGAAATCATTCTCGCCATTCCCATATCTTCTCCAAATATATATTATTAATTATTATAATTAATATATATATATATATATATGTGTGTGTGTGTGTGTGTGTGTGTGTGTGTGTGTGTGTGTGTGTAACACCCTAGAGGATATTACCTTTGTCTCCTTACATTGCTAAATTAATAGAAATTAGCATATAAGAATATCAGAGTTAACTATGCGGAAACTAAAACTTAAACTTATATTACATGAAATATATGTAGTACAAAGCTCTTGACACGTAAGTGTCATACAAAACATAAACTAAAATTCCCATACATTGGAAATTATACATGGCTATACTAGTAACATCTTCCTCCTGGAAAGCACCTCCGTGCTCCGAACTCCTCCCACAAGGTGTCCACCTGCTAACCTGTAAAAACATGGAAACTAAAGGGATGAGACATAATGTCTCAGTGAGTGCTCTAAGGACTCTAGGCTGACTCTCTATTCTAGAGACCTCTTGCTTAACTCTCATGACTTCTCTTTTCTTTCCTTGATACTCGCAGTCACAGCTTTTACCTCGTCACCTCTACGTTACTATTTCGTAGGGTCATTCCTTGACCCTTACTGAGGCACATAGAGTTGGCCTCCCATGCCAAATCTAGGGCCACTAGTGCACTAAGGCACCTAAACATCTTTCTTTTACTCTTGACCACTCACTAGGGTCTCACTTTTCTATAACATTGGATGGGAACATGTGTAACCTTTCTTTCCTCTAACTTGCCCCATTTGGGCTTACATCACCTCTCTCTACGAGGCATAACATTTAGCATACCTCTCTGGGTAGCTTACATTAGCTTTCTAGGGTTTAACTGTAACCCCTTTCCTACCTCTAAGGGTAGTATACAGCTACAGACTTCCTCACCTAATGTATAGACTTATCTTACATCACTCACCTAGTAACTAGGCTTATGACTCCTCTCATGTTCTAACATAGAACATACATACATCAAGCACATCAACATATCATAGCTTGTTTCTACAACTGTGTGGTTGGTATTATTCTTTTATTTAAGTTATATCTTGAGTTCCGTCATTACTTTAATTGGCTGAGCTCTCGCCAACAAGAGGCGTCCCTCTTGATACAACCTTTAATTAACCCCACCGGTCCAAGTGGGTGAACCACCTTCCGTTGTCCGAAGGCATGTTCCTCTAAAACATTCTTCCCTTACCGAAGAATGAGTTGTTCTTCCCTACGAAGAACCCCTTCTCCATGTGAAGAAGGTTGCTTTCCCCCATGGGTGTTTGGGTGACGATCCCTTCGCTCACCACTAGGGGGCCTCTTAGCCCTTTAACATAACTTATCCCATTTATTGGGATCATAACTTTCATTTGAAAACTCTTTCATAAAACCTTTCTGAAACTCATCGCTCCTTGGTGACATAGAGGATCCTTAGCCCTTTGCACACATTGTACGCCGAGCGTGCGGCTCTCGGACGTGATTGGTACCAGGGAAGGTTCCACCCTATGTCACTGAGGGGATATCTTTTACTAAAAACCTCTCATGAAACTATAAACTTTTCTTAAAAGCCTTTTCTGAAACTTAGGGGAAACTCCCCACCTTTTTACTAAGAGGCATAGGTATAATCTTAAGTATTTTAGGTATCTTTTATTAAAAGGGCTTACCGTTTCATACAATCAATCCTAAGCATAAGGCACAACCACATGAATACCACTACCAATATCATTAACAATCAACATCACATAGCATCAAACAATCATACATAAACATAGATAAGAGCTTAGGAATAAACTATATATCTATATCCCTTATATTCTTCCAAAGGTCCCCTTGAAAAGGATTCCCAAACTGCTCTCTTATCATACCTACGCTTAAGCTAGAACCTGATCTAGCTTAAGCCAGACTGACAATCCTAATCCCTGGAGTCTCACGTTTAAGCGCCAGAGTGCCTCGCTTAAGCACCAGAGCCACGCTTAAGCGCCAGGACTCTATACTTAAGCGCCACAGCCTCGCTTAAGCGCCAGATCTCTGTGCTTAAGCGCCAGGGTCTCGCTTAAGCGCCAGATAACTGCGCTTAAGTGCCACTTCCAGGTGACTCCTCTCTTAAGCGGCGAACATAGCTCACTTAAGCAAGAGTCTACCACTCTGCAGAACCGTGAACCTTCGCATTTCCGCTCCCATGGCCATCCATGGCCTCCCAACTCTTCCAAACATGCGGGATCGAGTCTAAAACATGTCTACACCAAAACCCAACTCTCAAACATGCTTAAACACTCCCCAATCAAGCTCAACTCATCAAAATCCTAACTAAGAGCTAATAAGGGGAGAAGAGGGGAAAAGGGATTCAAAGCACAAACAACAGAACATAGAAGGGTGAAGGGGAAGCACTCATACTGAGGGGGTCTCGGATCTGAGCTCCGGGGCACTGGGTCTCGGATCTCTGCTCCGCTTCTCTTCTTTTCCTCTTCTTCTTCTTCTCCTCCTTCTCTCTAACTCTCTTCCTTTCTTTCACTTTCTCTCTCTAACTCTCCCTCTCCTCTTCTATTTAAACCGTGGGCTGGGTGTGGCTTAGTGAGCCTTGGCCCACCTTGGGTCTTGGCTCCCCATCAGGGTACTGTTATCTTATTTCTATTATAAGGTAATTATTATTAATAATGCTTAAGGGTATCCTTAGACCATTAAATATAAAAGCTACTCCATAAAGATATCTCTTTATTATTATTTCTAAAGTCCGTAAATTTGGGATGTTACAATGTGTGTGTGTGTGTGTGTGTGTGTGTGTGTTAGATTTTTAAGGGGGGTGGCGGGGGCTAATGCCCATGCTTGCCCCCTGTAAGTCTGTCACTGGACATAGTGCTATGTTTTTAATTTTAAATTATATCTTTATTTGGTCTCCACATAACTATTTTTCTTTGGAGGCAAACTCATTTGAATTATTGTCAAGTACTAAATGTGAATATTTTTCTTATTAGTTTGTTACGTTGTAAGATACTAGCTTCTTCCACTTGATCTAACTCTTGTTGATTTTGAAATACAATTTTAATATGCATGTATTTAAAAATTTATAAAAAAAAAGTAATAAATAAAATAATTATTTTTAATTTATATATAGCATTATTTTTTATATTTAAATATTAAAAACAAAATAATTGAACGTAAATGGTGAAAATAACAACTTAGACTATGTAGATATAGATATAGACATTGAGTTTTTTGAGAAATATATTTTAATACAATTTCAATTATTTATTTATTTATTTTATTTATATATTTAATTTTAATTTATTAATTTTTTTTATTTTCTATTTTTTTCATTTTATTTACTAATTTTTTATTTATATATTTTTTTATTAACATATTTAATTCTTTGCAGCGCGTTCCTCACAAAAAGTTATGCAAAATGCACATATAATTTGCCCAGATTCGACGTCCCAGTCAAAAGTTATGTGCTTTCAAACTTTAAGCCTCTTTCTGTCACGCATGTACGTGCTTATTCAGTGCCTCGTAACTTTCTCTCCCGAAATGCGATCCGTGTCATCTCCATGTCCATACAAAGCTTAAATAGATATCTACATTTCTCGTGCACACATCATCTCCTCGTTCGCCTTGCACAGTGGATAGAATTCAATTTCAAGTTAGACATGTCTTTCAATCTCATGCTTCACATATGTGCACTATTTTTATCATATCTTCAGCTATACAACTCCAAATCACATCAAACCACTGTCAATATCTCAACAACACATTTATCTACAACTTTCATGAAGACAACAAAACTTAATTAGGTCATCTCAAGGATTGTTAATTCATTAACATGAACTAAAATGTGAAGCTAATACATACCCAATTACTCAAATTGTACTTACTAAAAAATAACTAACACACATATAGATATAGATATAGACATTGAGCTTTTTGAGAAATATATTTTAATATGTTTTCAATTATTTATTTATTTATTTTATATATTTAATTTTTTATTTATTATTTTTTTTATTTACTATTTTTTTCATTTTATTTACTAATTTTTTATCTATATATTTTTTATTAAATTATTTATTTATTTTTAGTGTGTTCCTCGCGAAAAGTTATGCAAAAAGAGCGTATAATTTTCCCAGATCCGACGTCCCAGTCAAAAGTTATGTCTTTCCCTTTAAGCCTCTTTCTGTCGTGCATGTACGTGCTTATTTAGTGCCTCGTAACTTTCTCTCCCGAAATGCGATATGGGTCATCTCCCAGTCCATACAAAGCTTAAACAGATACCTACATTTCTTGTGAACACATCATCTCCTCGTTTGCCTCGCACAGTGGACATAATTCAATTTCAAGTTTGACATGTCCTTCAATCTCATGCTTCACATACGTGCGCTATTTTCATCATATCTTCAGCTATACAAACTCCAAATCACATCAAATCACTGTCAATATCGCAATGACACATTTATCTACAACTTTTATGAAGACAACAACACTTAATTAGGTCATCTTAAGGATTGTTAAATTCATCAACATGAACAAAAATGTGAAGCTAATACATACCCAATTATTCAAATTGTACTTACTAACAAATAACTAACATACATATAGATATAGATATAGACATTGAGATTTTTGAGAAATATATTTTAATACATTTTCAATTATTTATTTTATTTATATATTTAATTTTAATTTATTATTTTTTTATTTTTCATTTTTTCATTTTATTTACTAATTTTTTTTATTAAATTATTTATTTCTTTGCAGCGCGTTCCTCCTGAAAGGTTAGGCAAAATGCACATATAATTTGCCCAGATCCGATGTCCCAGTCAAAATTTATATCCTTTCAAACTTTAAGCCTCTTTCTGTCATTACATGCTTATTCAGCGCCTCGTAACTTTCTCTCCTGAAATGCGATCCGGGTCATCTCTGTGTCCATATAAAGCTTAAATAGATACCTACATTTCTTGTCAACACATCATCTCCTCGTTCACCTTGCACAGTGGACATAATTCAATTTCAAGTTTGACATGTCCTTCAATCTCATGCTTCACATATGTGCACTATTTTCATCATATCTTCAACTATACAACTCCAAATCACATCAAGCCTGTAACGTTGTAGTTTTCCTAATTGTATGATTAAGTGTTTGACTAATAATGCAAGAGAAAAATTAAAATTAAATTATGTTGAAATAATATAATAATTAACTTAAGTTATACGTTGTGCTATGTGCTATGGTATTACTCTTGGAATTTAATGAGGTGTTGGGCTTAGAGTGTGTGTTGGGAGATTTTCGGGATTGTTACGTAAGTTCCGTAAGTTGTAGAAGAAAATAATAAGAGAAGGGAGTGTCTTTAGAGGAAGGGTGGAGACAAATAGCAAAATTCCATGCAAATCTTCTTATGAAATGTGCAAAGCTTCCTGTTTCTTCCATTCTCCTTCATCCTTATCTTTCTTTTTCTATAAGTTTCTTTACCGTGAGTGAGAGATTTATTTTCTACCTTAGCTTGAAGCTTGATTTCTTCTTTCCTAGAGATTTCTTAGCTGATTTTAAGTTGGTAAGTCCAGTTCCTTCTTATTCTTGATTTCTAAGTAACTTCTTCATCTCTTCCCAAGAACATGAGAAATAGGTCTTGGTTAGATTTTAAGAGATGAGAAAAATCTTGATTTTTGAGTTTACTTTGATGTTGTTTTAGGTGTCTCCTAATTGATTCTGTAACAAAACTTGAGGACAGATCACTTGAGAACCTCAAAGTTATCCTCTCTAGCTTTTTCTTCTTCACGGTTTGAGTCAAGAGCTGTAGGTAAGGGAAGCTTCATAACTGTTTGAAATAATCTGGTGGTGATATGTTTGGAATTCTGTTTCTGTTTGTATGCTTTAAAGATTTGTTATGATGATGTGATGATTTTGCTCTCTTGATGTTTTGATGATTTGAGCTGAGTTTGTTGTGATAAAATGTTGTTGTGCTTTGGAATGATATTGTAAGTGATGGAAATGGTTTCAAAATCTTTGAAACATGTGTTCGTCATGGGTTTTGAAAGGTTATGGGCTCTGCAGAAAACCACTCGTCCAAAGAAAAACCATCGTCCATCTACCTATACTACAACTAAAAACAACGTCCAGTGAATACTAGAGAGTAGTAAAACCAGCGTCCAATGACCTAGTGTCTAGCGACCAGCGTCCAATGATTCAGTGTCTAATGACCCGCGTCCAGTGGTGCCTTATGTTCAGTAAAGTCTGACGTCCAGTAATGGTGGTTGTGAAATTTTGAGGGTGTGTTTAACAGAGAATCAGAACCTAGTCTTGTTATGAACTAGGATGTTGGATATGCCACTATTTTGGTTCTAGAACCATGTTATGAAATTCATATTTTTGGTTAACGTTGATGTTGAGTTGTGAGTAAGGATTCAAGTGTTGAGAATGCCTTACTTGTGCTTATTGAACTGTTGGATGGGTTCATAAGCTTGATTTAAGAAAAATGGTGAATTTATAACATAGAGGGAACGTGTGGCAATCAGAGTTGTTGAGTTGTGCATGATATTGCATAAGGGTAGGCACATAAGTTGAGGGTGCTAGGTGGGCTCTCAACCTAGTGCTGGAGGATTTTGTGATGGCCAATGGTGGGCATATAGAATAGACAAGTGGGTGAATTCCTAAAGATGGAAGGTTTTGCAAACCTGACAGAGGTAAGCCAATACCCACACTTGTTTATATTCGATTAAATTCACACTTCCTCCACATGGTGGCTCAAGGGACTCCCTGAATGGTCTAAGTTGAGACTAATGGTAGGGGATGGGGCCTGTGGGGACCGCCCGAAAGTTGTTGAAATCTCCATGGAGTCGAGTCAGCATAATGTTGCATGATGATATTGATGTATGGAATGATACCTGAAGTGAACTGGATGTTTATTGTGAATGATGTTGATTGAAATTGTGTATATTCTATCATTCTTTTTATAAGTAAGCTTACCCTTGCAATTTGTGTTTGTATTGTTTTACTGCAATGATCATGTGGTTAACACGGGAGCAGGTAGCAATGATGGTGCTGGCTCTCATGCTAGTCACGATTGAAGATTGGACGATCCTCCTGCCATGTTGATTGGACGATCCTAAGATTGGACGATCCTCCTGTTTTGCTAATTTTGTTCTAGTATATATGTACATATTAGGGGGACCAGCTTAGGATTTTGTATAAATATTAAGATTAGTGTGAACATTCTCTACAAGGGGATCTTTCTTCAGATGTTATATGTATCCTCGTATTTTAAGGTGTAAATCGGTATATTATATTTGGACGATGTGGTGATGAACGTTTTATGTAGGTACATATGTATGTATTTTAAATGTGAAAAATCTATACGTTCTTTCACATGATAATAATTAAATAGAGAGTTTAGTATAACATATCTGTAACTAAGTTTTTGGGTCGTTACAAAACCACTGTCAATATCACAATAACACATTTATCTACAACTTTCATGAAGACAACAAAACTTAATTAGGTCATCTTAAGGATTGTTAATTCATCAACATGAACAAAAATGTGAAGGTAATACATACCCAATTACTCAAATTGTACTTACTAACAAATAACTAACATACATATAGATATAAATATAGACATTGAGTTTTTTGAGAAATATATTTTAATACATTTTTAATTATTTATTTATTCATTTTATTTATATATTTTATTTTTTATTTATTAATTTTTTTATTATCTATTTTTTTTTATTTGCTAATTTTTTTATCTATATATTTTTTGTTAAATTATTTATTTATTTGCATTGCGTTCCTCGCGAAAAGTTATGCAAAATGCACATATAATTTGCCCAGATTCGACGTCCCAGTCAAAATTAATAAATAAAAAATAAAAAAAATAAAAAATAAAAAATTAATTATATAAATAAAATAAAAAATAAAAAATGTATTAAAATATATTTCTCAAAAAACTCAATGTCTATATCTCTATGTAAGTTAGTTATTTGTTAGTAAGTACAATTTGAGTAATTGGGTATGTATTAGCTTCACATTTTTGTTCATGTTGATGAGTTAACAGTCCTTAAGATGACCTAATTAAGTTTTGTTGTCTGCATGAAAGTTGTAGAAAAATGTGTTATTGTGATATTGACAGTGGTTTGATGTGATTTGGAGTTGTATAGCTGAAGATATGATGAAAATAGTGCACATATGTGAAGCATGAGATTGAAGGACATGTCTAACTTGAAATTGAATTATGTCCACTGTGCAAGGCGAACGAGGAGAAGATGTGTGCCCGAGAAATGTAGGTATCTGTTTAAGCTTTGTATGGACATGGAGATGACACGGATCGCATTTTGGGAGAGAAAGTTACGAGGCACTGAATAAGCACGTACATGCATGATAGAAAGAGGCTTAAAGTTTGAAAGAACATAACTTTTGACTGGGATGTTGGATCTGGGCAAATTATATGTGCATTTTGCATAGCTTTTTGTGAGGAACGCGCTGCAAAGAATTAAATAATTTAATAAAAAAAATATAAAAATAAAAAATTTAGTAAATAAAATGAAAAAATAGAAAATAAAAAAAATTAATAAATAAAAAATTAACTATATAAATAAAATAAATAATTAAAAATGTATTAAAATATATTTCTCAAAAAACTCAATCTCTATATCTATATATATATGTATGTTAGTTGTTTTTTAGTAAGTACAATTTCAGTAATTGAGTATGTATTAGCTTCACATTTTAGTTGATGTTAATGAATTAACAATCCTTGAGATGACCTAATTAAGTTTTGTTGTCTTCATGAAAGTTGTAGATAAATGTGTTGTTGAGATATTCACAGTGGTTTGATGTGATTTGGAGTTGTATAGCTGAAGATATGATGAAAATAGCACACATATGTGATGCGTGAGATTGAAGGACATGTCAAACTTGAAATTGAATTCTATCGACTGTGCAAGGTGAACGAGGAGATCATCTGTTCACGAGAAATATAGGTATCATTTTAAGCTTTGTATGGACATAGAGATGACCAGGATCAAATTTCGGGAGAGAAAGTTACGAGGCACTGAATAAGCACGTACATGCATGATAGAAATAGGCTTAAAGTTTGAAAGGACATAACTTTTGACTGGGACGTTGGATCTGGGCAAATTATATGTGCATTTTGCATAACTTTATGCAAGGAACGCGCTACAAATAAATAAATAATTTAATAAAAATATATAGATAAAAAATTAGTAAATAAAATTAAAAAATAGAAAATAAAAAAATTAATAAATAAAAAATTAAAGATATAAATAAAATAAATAAATAATTAATTAAAAATGTGTTGATATATATTTCTCACAAAACTCAAAGTCTATATCTATGTCTATATGTATCTTAGTTATTTGTTAGTAAGTACAATTTGAGTAATTGGGTATGTATTAGCTTCACATTTTTGTTCATGTTGATGAATTAACAATCCTTAAGATGACCTAATTAAGTTTTATTGTCTTTATGAAAGTTGTAGATAAATGTGTTATTGAGATATTGACAGTGGTTTGGTGTGATTTGGAGTTGTATAGCTGAAGATATGATGAAAATAACGTACATATGTGAAGCGTGAGATTGAAGGACATGTCAAACTTGAAATTGAATTCTGTCCACTGTGCAAGGCGAACGAGAAGATGATGTGTTTACGAGAAATCTAGGTATCTGTTTAAGCTTTGTATGGACATGGAGATGACCCCGATCGCATTTCGGGAGAGAAAGTTATGAGGCACTAAATAAGAACGTACATGCATGATAGAAAAGAGGCTTAAAGTTTGAAAGGACATAACTTTTGACTGGGACGTCAGATCTGGGCAAATTATATGTGCATTTTGCCTAGATTTTCGCAAGGAACATGCTGCAAATAAATAAATAATTTAATAAAAAAAGATATATAGATAAAAAATTAGTAAATAAAAAGAAAAAAATAGAAAATAAAAAAAAATAATAAATAAAAAATTAAATATATAAATAAAATAAATAAATAATTGAAAATGTATTAAAACATATTTCTCAAGAAACTCAATGTCTATATCTATATCTATATGTACGTTAGTTATTTGTTAGTTAGAACAATTTGAGTAATTGGGTATGTATTAGGTTCACATTTCTGTTCATGTTGATGAATTAACAATCCTGAAGATGTCCTAATTAAGTTTTGTTGTCTTCATGAAAGTTGTAGATAAATGTGTTATTGAGATATTGACAGTGGTTTGATGTGATTTGAAGTTGTATAGCTGAAGATATGATGAAAATAGCGCACATATGTGAAGCGTGAGATTGAAGAATAAGTAAAACTTAAAATTGAATTCTGTCTGCTGTGCAAGGCGAACAAGGAGATGATGTATTCACGAGAAACGTACTTTATCTGTTTAAGCTTTGTATGGACACAGAGATGACCCGGGTCAAATTTCGGGAGACAAAGTTACGAGGCACTGAATAAGCACGGACATGCATGACAGAAAGAGGCTTAAAGTTTGAAAGGACATAACTTTTGACTGGGACGTCGGATCTGGGCAAATTATATGTGCATTTTGCATTACTTTTCGCAAGGAACGGGCGGCAAATAAATAAATAATTTCATAAAAATATATAGAGAGAGAAAAAATTAGTAAATAAAATGAAAAAATAGAAAATAAAAAATATTAATAAATAAAAAATTAAATATATAAATAAAATAAATAAATAAATAATTGAAAATGTATTAAAACATATTTCTCAAGAAACTCAATGTCTATATCTATATCTATATGTACGGTAGTTATTTGTTAGTTAGTACAATTTGAGTAATTGGGTATGTATTAGGTTCACATTTCTGTTCATGTTGATGAATTAACAATCCTGAAGATGACCTAATTAAGTTTTGTTGTCTGCATGAAAGTTGTAGATAAATATGTTATTGAGATATTGACAGTGGTTTGATGTGATTTGAAGTTGTATAGCTGAAGATATGATGAAAATAGCGCACATATGTGAAGCGTGAGATTGAAGAATAAGTAAAACTTAAAATTGAATTCTGTCTGCTGTGCAAGGCGAACAAGGAGATGATGTATTCACGAGAAACGTACTTTATCTGTTTAAGCTTTGTATGGACACAGAGATGACCCGGGTCAAATTTCGGGAGACAAAGTTACGAGGCACTGAATAAGCACGTACATGCATGACAGAAAGAGGCTTAAAGTTTGAAAGGACATAACTTTTGACTGGGACGTCGGATCTGGGCAAATTATATGTGGATTTTGCATTACTTTTCGCAAGGAACGGGCTGCAAATAAATAAATAATTTCATAAAAATATATATAGAGAGAAAAAAATTAGTAAATAAAATGAAAAATATAGAAAATAAAAAAAATTAATAAATAACAAAATTAAATATATAAACAAAATAGATAAATAAATAATTAAAAATGTATTAAAATGTATTTCTCAAAAAACTCAATGTCTGTATTTATGTCTATATGTATGTTAGTTATTTGTTAGTAAGTACAATTTGAGTAATTGGGTATGTATTAGCTTCACATTTTTGTTCAAGTTGATGAATCAACAATCCTTAAGATGACCTAATTAAGTTTTATTGTCTTTATGAAAGTTGTAGATAAATGTGTTATTGAGATATTGACAGTGGTTTGATGTGATTTGGAGTTGTATAGCTGAAGATATGATGAAAATAGTGCACATATGTGAAGCGTGAAGTTAAAGGACATGTCAAATTTGAAATTGAATTCTGTCCACCGTGCAACGCGAACCAGGAGATGATGTGTTCACAAGAAATGTAGGTATCTGTTTAAGCTTTGTATGGACATGGAGATGACCTGTATCGCATTTCGGGAGAGAAAGTTACGTGGCACTAAATAAGCACGTACATGCTTGACAGAAAGAGGCTTAAAGTTTGAAAGGACATAACTCTTGACTGGGACGTCAGATCTGGGCAAATTATGTGTGCATTTGGCATAGATTTTTACGAGGAACGTGCTGCAAATAAATAAATAATTTGATAAAAAATTTATGAATAAAAAAATAGAAAATAAAATGAAAAAAATTGAAAGTAGAAAAATATAATAAATAAAAAATTAAACATATAAATAAAATAAATAAATAAATAATTTAAAATGTATTAAAATATATTTCTCAAAAAACTCAATATCTATATCTATATCTATATGTATGTTAGTTATTTGTTAGTAAGTACAATTTGAGTAATTGGGAATGTATTAGCTTCACATTTTTCTTCATGTTGATGAATTAACAATCCTTCAGATGACCTAATTAAGTTTTGTTGTTTGCATGAAAGTTGTAGATAAATGTGTTATTGAGATATTGACAGTGGTTTTATGTGATTTGGAGTTGTATAGCTGAAGATATGATGAAAATAATGCACATATGTGAAGCTTGAGATTGAAGAACATGTCAAACATGAGATTGAATTCTTTCCACTATGCAAGGCGAACGAGGAGATGTTGTGTTCACGAGAAATGTAGGTATCTATTTAAGTTTTGTATGGACACGGAGATGACTCGGATCGCAATTCGGGAGAGAAAGTTACGAGGCACTGAACAAGCACGTACAAGCATGACAAAAGGAGGCTTAAAGTTTGAAAGGGCATCGCTTTTGACTGGGACGTCGGATTTGGGCAAATTATATGTGCATTTTGCATAACTTTTCGCAAGGAATGCGATGCAATTAAGTAAATAATTTAATAAGAAAATATATAGATGAAAAACTTAGTAAATAAAATGAAAAAAAAAATAGAGAAAAAAATTAAATATATAAATAAAATAAATAAATGAATAATTAAAAATGTATTAAATATATTTCATAGAAAACTCAATGTCTATATCTATATCTACATGTATGTTAGTTATTTTCTAGTAAGTACAATTTGACTAATTGGGTATGTATTAGCTTCACATTTTTGTTCATGTTGATGAAGTAACTACCCTTAAGATGACGTAATTAAGTTTTGTTGTCTTCATGAAAGTTGTAGATAAATGTGTTATTGAGATATTGAGAGTGGTTTGATGTGATTTGGAGTTGTATAGATGAAGATATGATGAAAATGGCGCACATATGTGAAGCGTGAGGTTAAAGGACATGTCAAACTTGAAATTGAATTTTGTCCGCTGTGCAAGGCGAACGAGGAGATGATGTGTTCACGAGAAATGTACTTTATCTTTTAAGCTTTGTATGGACACAGAGATGACCCGGATCGCATTTTGGGAGACAAAGTTACGAGGCACTGAATAAGCACGTACATGCATGACAAAAAGAGGCTTAAAGTTTGAAAGGTTTTTAGTAAAAGATATCCCCTCAGTGACATAGGGTGGAACCTTCCTCGGTACTAGTCACGTCCGAGAGTTGTACGCTCGGCGTACAACGGTGTGCAAAGGGCTAAGGATCCTCTATGTCACCAAGGAGCGATGAGTTTCATAAAGGTTTTATGAAAGAGTTTTCAAATGAAAGTTATGATCCCAATAAATGGGATAAGTTATGTTAAAGGGCTAAGAGGCCCCCTAGTGGTGAGCGAAGGGACCGTCACCCAGACACCCATGGGGGAAAGCAACCTTCTTCACATGGAGAAGGGGTTCTTCATAGGGAAGAACAACTCATGCTTCGGTAAGGGAAGAATGTTTTAGAGGAATATGCCTTCGGACAATGGAAGTTGGTTCACCCACTTGGACCGGTGGGGTTAATTAAAGGTTGTATCAAGAGGGACGCCTCTTGTTAGCGAGAGCTCAACCAATTAAAGTAATGACGGAACTCAAGATATAACTTAAATAAAAGAATAATACCAACCACACAGTTGTAGAAACAAGCTATGATATGTTGATGTGCTTGATGTATGTATGTTCTATGTTAGAACATGAGAGGAGTCATAAGCCTAGTTACTAGGTGAGTGATGTAAGATAAGTCTATACATTAGGTGAGGAAGTCTGTAGCTGTATACTACCCTTAGAGGTAGGAAAGGGGTTACAGTTAAACCCTAGAAAGCTAATGTAAGCTACCCAGAGAGGTATGCTAAATGTTATGCCTCGCAGAGAGAGGTGATGTAAGCCCAAATGGGGCAAGTTAGAGGAAAGAAAGGTTACACATGTTCCCATCCAATGTTATAGAAAAGTGAGACCCTAGTGAGTGGTCAAGAGTAAAAGAAAGATGTTTAGGTGCCTTAGTGCACTAGTGGCCCTAGATTTGGCATGGGAGGCCAACTCTATGTGCCTCAGTAAGGGTCAAGGAATGACCCTACGAAACAGTAACGTAGAGGTGACGAGGTAAAAGCTGTGAGTGCGAGTATCAAGGAAAGAAAAGAGAAGTCATGAGAGTTAAGCAAAAGGTCTCTAGAATAGAGAGTCAGCCTAGAGTCCTTAGAGCACTCATTGAGACATTATGTCTCATCCCTTTAGTTTCCGTGTTTTTACAGGTTAGCAAGTGGACACCTTGTGGGAGGAGCTCGGAGCACGGAGGTGCTTTCCAGGAGGAAGATGTTACTAGTATAGCCATGTATAATTTCCAATGTATGGGAATTTTAGTTTATGTTTTGTATGACACTTACGTGTCAAGAGCTTTGTACTACATATATTTCATGTAATATAAGTTTAAGTTTTAGTTTCCGCATAGTTAACTCTGATATTCTTATATGCTAATTTCTATTAACATAGCAATATAAGGAGACAAAGGTAATATCCTCTAGGGTGCTACAATTAATAATCCTTAAGATGACCTAATTAAGTTTTGTTGTCTTCATGAAAGTTGTAGATAATGTGTTATTGAGATATTGACAGTGGTTTGATGTGATTTGGAGTTGTATAGCTGAAGATATGATGAAAATAGCGCACATATGTGAAGCGTGAGATTGAAGGACATGTCAAACTTGAAATTGAATTCTGTCCACTGTGCAAGGCAAACGAGGAGATGATGTGTTCACGAGAAATGTATGTATCTATTTAAGCTTTGTATGGATATAGAGATTACCTGGATCGCATTTTCGGAGAGAAAGTTACGAGATATTGAATAAGCACGTACATGCATGACAGAAAGAGGCTTAAAGTTTGAAAGGTCATAACTTTTGACTGGGACGTCGGATCTAGGCAAATTATAAATTCATTTTGCATAGATTTTTGCGAGGAACGCGCTGCAAATAATTAAATAATTTAATAAAAAAATTAAATAGATAAAAAATTAGTAAATAAATTGAAAAAAATAGAAAAAAAAATTAACAAAAAAAATTATATATTTAAATAAAATAAATAAATTAATAATAATAAATGTATTAAAACATATTTCTAAAAAAACTCAATGTCTATATCTGTATCTATATGTATGTTAGTTATTTGTTAGTAAGTACAATTTGAGTAATTGGGTATGTATTAGCATCACATTTTTATTCATGTTGATGAATTAACAATCCTTAAGATGACCTAATTAAGTTTTGTTGTCTCCATGAAAGTTGTAGATAAATGTGTTATTGAGATATTGACAGTGGGTTGATGTGATTTCGAGTTGTATAGCTAAAGATATGATGAAAATAGTGCACATATGTGAAGCGTTAGATTGAAGGACATGTCAAACTTGAAATTGAATTATGTCCACTGTGCAAGGCGAACGAGGAGATGATGTATTCACAAGAAATGTAGGTATATGTTTAAGCTTTCTATGGATATGGAGATTACCGGGATCGGATTTTGGGAGAGAAAGTTACGAGGCACTGAATAAGCACATCTATGCATGACAGAAAGACGCTTAAAGTTTGAAAGGACATAACTTTTGAGTGGGACGTTGGATCTGGGAAAATAATATGTGAATTTTGCATAACCTTTTGTGAGGAACGCGCTGCAAATAAATAAAAAATTTAATTAAAAATATATAGATAAAAAAATTATTAAATAAAATGAAGAAAATAGAAAATAAAAAATTAATAAATAAAAAATTATATATTTAAATAAAATAAATAAATAAATAATAAAAAATGTATTAAAACATATTTCTCAAAAAACTCAATGTCTATATCTGTATCTATATGTATGTTAGTTATTTGTTAGTAAGTACAATTTGAGTAATTGGGTATGTATTAGCATCACATTTTTGTTCATGTTGATGAATTAACAATCCTTAAGATGACCTAATTAAGTTTTGTTGTCTCCATGAAAGTTGTAGATAAATGGGTTATTGAGATATTGACAGTGGTTTTGTAACACCCCGAAAATTACAACCCAATAAGTATGAACGTGAGAGATTTAATTAGAAAATTTTCTTGTTGGGGAGAATTGTAACACTGTGATTTTTTGTAACGTATATTAAGTGTTTGATAAATACCGTAAAAGGAAATTAAATTTAAATTCATAGTGCTTTTGTGAAATTTTTTTAGACTTTTACGTGAGTTTCGTAAATTGTAGAAAAAAAAAAGAGAAGGAGGTGTTCTTAGAGGAAGGTGGGTACAAACAGCAAAATTTCAAAATTATCCTTATTATATACGTGAACGACCTTCTTTCTTTATTTCATTCTGTTCATTCTTCCTTTCATCCGAAAGCTTTCTTCTCTCTTTTTCTCTGTTCTAGCCGAGAGCTAAAAGGGAAAAGGGAAGCCCTTCTTTTTTTTCCTTGCTTGGTTGGTTGCATACAAGGCTTGGTGGTACACACTCCATTACCAACAGCTTGTCTTCTCCTCTCCCTCTTGGCTGAAAATCAACAATTAGGTGAGGAAAACTCTTTGTGGATTCTATTTTTAATCTAAGGATGGTTGAAAGTTAGGGGACTCAATCACCTACAGCATGCATGCCTCTATTTGACTATTGTGTTTGCTTTGTTTGAAATTGATAAAAATGGATATGTGATTCTCTTGGCAGTGGCTGTGTGGGAGATTTTATGTACTATCTTTGAGTGTTTTGTGTAACATCCCAAAAATTACAATCCAATAAGTACGAACGTGGGAGATTTAATTAGAAATTTTCTTGTTGGGGAGAACTGTAACACTGTGATTTTTTCGTAACATATATTAAGTGCTTGATAAATACTGAAACAGGAAATTAAATTTAAATTCATAGTGTTATTGTGAATTTTTTTAGACTTTTACGTAAGTTCCGTAAGTTGTAGAAAAAAAAAAAAGAGAAGAGGGGGTGTCCTTAGAGGAAGGGTGGCTGCAAATAGCAAAATTGTAAAACTTTCCCAAATTAGAGACGTGAACTGCTTCTCTTTTCCTCATTCTCTTCGTGGGCGGAAGCTCTGCTGTCTCTCCTTCTCTCTAAATATTATCTTCTCTCTAATATTTGAGCCTTCAAATCAAAGTTTCTACCGATTAAAATTGGATATATCATAGAGGGAGACTAGAGCTTCAAAACCTACCGATTGAATTTTGATTTCATTGAGGTATGGAGGAATTTTCTTCTTCCCTAAGCTATTTCTCTAATTTCAGTTTAAGTGTGGTTGAGAGTTAGGGGACTCAATCACCTAATGCATGCATGCCCCTCTTTGGCTGTTGTGTTTGTTTTGTTGGAAATTGATAAAAATGGGTATTTGATTCGTTTGGCAGTGGCTGTGTGGGAGATTGTATGTACTGTCCTTGAGTGTTTTGATTTTTGAAATTGATTGGAAAGACTCTTGAAACAAAGGAGACATGTCCAAATTTTCTTGAAATTATTTGATAAGCTTTGCATGTAAAAAAAATCAAACCAGAAAACAAAGTGGCAGTGGCTGCTTGGTTCGTCCAGCCCTGGACAGCTCCACGATTTTGTGATTTTTGGGAGATCTAACCGTTGGTTTTTCACTAAATTTATTTTGAATGGAAATAGACACAAAAACGAACAACTTTTATTTTGACACCATGGATAGAAAACGTCGTTTTGAAGTTCATCCGTGGCTTTCAAAATGACTGTTCTGTTTTCAAGTTTCCCTGGAACATGTCTCTGTTTTTCTCAAATTTCCAGTTGTGTGCTTAATGGTTATTTTTCGTTTTTGAACCATTCAAAACTAGACAAAACAAGCTTTTTAACCATATAATTTACAAAAATTATCATATCCAATTTCTAAATTAACTTTTAAAAAGAAACAGGGCAAGGGGTTTTGAGCTCTGTTTTGAGTCTGAAACTTAGGCTGTTAGAAACAAATTTACTGGGAACAATAGGGAAAGAATTTGGGAGCAAGGGTTATCTTTTTAGAAAGATAAAGATGTTACCTTTCTACTGTAAAAAGTTCAGCTCAAAACAAGTTTGGGAAGTGGGAGAAATTTACATTTCTTTGAGCTATGTTCAGTGAGCACTCAAAATTCAGGGCTGCTGACTTAGAAAATTTTTATAAAATTTTCTGGATGTTGATTTTAGAAGTGGGTTACCTTTCTATAAAATAGATTTCAAGAGCTTCAATTTGATATAAAAAGTTTTAAATTCCGAGATCATTTGCTTGTATCAGTGAGAGCTCATAAATCCTAAAATTTCAAGACAAAGGAGAAAGGGAGAAAAGGGATTCAAAGGTTTCTCCATCAAATTAAGGATTCTAGGTAAGGATCATGGCATTTAATTTCATTTTAGACCATTTGAAATGTAGAAAAACATGTTGTTAAGTTTAGATTCAAGATTTGATCAAGAACCATGAAAAGATGAAATTGATTTTGAGTTTTTATATAATTGATATTAGAAGCTTGAAATAATTGTTTGGAACCATGTTTGATTGATTGGATGATGTGTTGTGATGGATTGAAATTGATTGGTTGGTTTGTTGTTGGATTGAAATTGCTTGATTTGGCTTGATTGTGTTGTGAATGATGTTGGAAATTGTTGAATGTTTATATTTTTGTAGGTGATTGTTTAAAATTACTTATTAAATTGTGATTATTAACATATTGCATATGCATGAGTCTTTTTGGGGGATTTATAAAGATTCAAGTGAAAAATAATTGATGTTGGCTAACCGGGACTGCGGTAGCCATGAAAAGAAAGAAAAGAAAAGAAAAGAAAGAATAAATGTTGACTAACCGGGACTGCGGTAGTCATGAGAAATGAGTTGATATATGAGAAATGATTTTGTTGACTAACCGGGACTGCGGTAGTCATGAGAAATGAGTTGATATATGAGAAATGATTTTGTTGACTAACCGGGACTGCGGTAGTCATGTGAAATGAATATGATTTGAGAATTGAATCTTTGGGGTGAGCAGAATAAGTTAGACAGGGCTGTATAGTCTGTGATTATATAGTCTGTGGGGTGAAGGATATTGGCAATTCCATATGTGGCTGTAATCTGGACAGAGATGCGGTTGTGGTGGCCTTCCGGGTATCCTGATCTCCTAATTCTGTTTAGTTTATTCGCGTTTAGTAGGGGCTGATAGCTGAATTGCAGTGCGTAATGGTAGGCCAGTTACTTACTAAACACTCAAAGGGGAAGTCTCCATGGAGCAGGGTCAAAATGATTTTGAGTCAAAGCTGCATTTGCATAAATCATACTGCATTTGCTTATGTATGTGATTGATTAATTATTATATGAAACGTACATGGTTGATATGGATTTTAATTGTATGAGAAATTAAATACCTGATCCGGTAATGCTGTCCCCAGATTCTAGGGGAGTGTGAATTGCAGGTATTTTGAAGATTAATTAGAAGTTAAAGATGCAGATATTTTCCAGAGCATATAGGAGGGGACTATTTTGGGTAGACAATAATTGTATGACTTATAATTATTTTGTATTAATGTTTCTATAAATTTTAATAATGTAAATTATAATGACAAACTTTAAATTTTAATGGAATGTATTTATTTTAATGGTAAATTCTTTTTATGGATTTTAGATGGAAATTAATTAATTAGAAGGGGGGTTACATTTTGAATCTTTGAAATTACTTGGAAAGGCTTCTAAAACAAAGGAGACCATGCCCAAATTTTCTTGAAATTATTTGATAAGCTTTGCATGTGAAAATCAAACCACAAAACAAAGTGGCAGTGACTGTTTGGTTCGTCCAGCCCTGGACAGCCTCCACGATTTTATGATTTTTGAGAGATCTAACCGTTGGGTTTTTACGAAATTTGTTTTGAATAAAAATAGACACAAAAAGGAACAACTTTTATTTTAACACCATGGAGAGAAAACCTCGTCTTGAAGTTCATCCGTGGCTTTCAAAATGGATGTTCTGTTTTCAAGTTTCCCTGGAACATGTCTCTGTTTTTCTCAAATTCCCAGTTGTGTGCTTAATGGTTATTTTCTTTTTTGAACCATGCAAAACTAGACAAAACAAGCTTTTTAACCATATAAATTACAAAAATTATTATATCCAATTTCTAAATTAACTTTTAAAAAGAAACAGGGCAAGGGGTTTTGAGCTCTGTTTTGAGTCTGAAACTTAGGCTGTTAGAAACAAATTTACTGGGAACAATAGGGAAAGAATTTTTGGGACATGGGTTATCTTTTTAGAAAGATAAATATGTTACCTTTCTACTGTAAAAAGTACAGCTCAAAACAAGTTTGGGAAGTGGGAGAAATTTACATTTCTTTGAGCTATGTTCAGTGAGCACTCAAAATTCAGGGCTGCTGACTTAGAAAATTTTTATAAAATTTTCTGGATGTTGATATTAGAAGTGGGTTACCTTTCTATAAAATAGATTTCAAGAGCTTCGATTTGATATAAAAAGTTTTAAATTCCGAGATCATTTGCTTGTATCAGAGAGAGCTCTTATTCAGTACTGTCAAAGAGAAATATTTGGGAGAAAACCCTAAAATTTCAAGAAGACAACGGAGAAAGGGAGAAAAGGGATTCATAGGTTTCTCCATCAAACTAAGGATTCTAGGTAAGGATCATGGCATTTAATTTCATTTTAGACCATTTGAAATGTAGAAAAACATGTTGTTAGGTTTAAATTCAAGATTTGATCAAGAGCCATAAAAAGATGAAATTGATTTATATAATTGATATTAGAAGCTTGAAATAATTGTTTGGAAACATGTTTGATTGATTGGATGATGTGTTGTGATGGATTGAAATTGATTGGTTGGTTTGTTGTTGGATTTAAATTGCTTGATTTGGCTTGATTGTGTTGTGAATGATGTTGGAAATTGTTGAATGTTTATATTTTTGTAGGTGATTGTTTAAAATTACTTATTTAATTGTGATTATTAACATATTGCATATGCATGAGTCTTTTTGGGGGATTTATAAAGATTCAAGTGAAAAATAATTGATGTTGGCTAACCGGGACTGCGGTAGCCATGAAAAGAAAGAAAAGAAAAGAAAAGAAAAGAAAGAAAAGAAAAGAAAGAAAAGAAAGAATAAATGTTGACTAACCGGGACTGCGGTAGTCATGAGAAACAAGTTGATATATGAGAAATGATTTTTGTTGACTAACCGGGACTGCGGTAGTCATGAGAAACGAGTTGATATATGAGAAATGATTTTGTTGACTAACCGAGACTGCGGTAGTCATGTGAAATGAATATGATTTGAGAATTGAATCTTTGGGGTGAGCAGAATAAGTTAGACAGGGTTGTATAGTCTGTGATTATATAGTCTGTGGGGTGAAGGGTATTGGCAATTCCACATGTGGCTGGAAACTGGACTGAGTTGCGGTCGTGGTGGCCTTCCGAGTATCCTGATCTCCTAATTCTGTCTAGTTTATTCGCGTTTAGTAGGGGCTGATAGCTGAATTGCAGTGTGTAATGGTAGGCCAGTTACTTACTAAACACTCAAAGGGGAAGTCTCTATGGAGTAGGGTCAAAAATGATTTTGAGTCAAAACTGCATTTGCATAAATCATATTGCATTTAATTATGTGTGAGAACGGTTAATTTGTATCGGATATGTATATGTTTGAAATTGTTTTAATTGTATGAGAAATTAAATGCCTGATCCGGTAATTTTGTCCCCAGATTCTAGGGGAGTATGAATTGCAGGTATTTTGAAGATTAATTAGAAGTTAAAGATTAGAAGTTAAAGATGCAGATATTTTCCAGAGCATATAGGAGGGGACTATTTTGGGTAGACAATAATTGTATGACTTATAATTATTTTGTATTAGTGTTTCTATAAATTTTAATGATGTAAATTATAGAACATATTTTGGATTGTAAGAGAATGTATCAGAACTTTGAAATAAATATATAAAATAAATTAAATAGTTAAATTATGTATTATAAGAAAAGGGGGTTTACAGGTTTGATGTGATTTCGAGTTGTATAGCTGAAGATATGATGAAAATAGCGCACATATGTGAAGCGTGAGATTGAAGGACATAACTTTTGACTGGGACGTCAGATCTGGGAAAATAATATATATGCATTTTGCATAACCTTTTGTGAGGAATGCACTGCAAATAAATAAAAAATTTAATTAAAAATATATAGATAAAAAAATTTAATTAAACATATAGATAAAATAAATAAATAAATAAATAATTAAAAATGTATTCAAATATATTTATCAAAAAACTCAATGTCTATATCTATATCTATATGTATGTTAGTTATTTGTTAGTAAGTACAATTTGAGTAATTGGGTATGTATTAGCATCACAATTTTGTTCATGTTGATGAATAAACAATCCTTAAGATGACCTAATTAAGTTTTGTTGTCTTCATGAAAGTTGTAGATAAATGTGTCATTGAGATATTGACAGTTGTTTGATGTTATTTGGAGTTGTATAGCTAAAGATATGATGAAAATAGCGCACATATGTGAAGCATGAGATTGAAGGACATGTCAAACTTGAAATTGAATTCTGTCCACTGTGCAAGGTGAACGAAGAGATGATGTGATGCCGAGAAATGTAGGTATCTGTTTAGCCTTTGTATGGGCACAGAGGTGACCCGAATTGCATTTTGGGAGAGAAAGTTACGAGGCAATGAAAAAGCACATGCATGCATGATAAAAGAGGCTTAAAGTTTCGAAGGACATTACTTTTGACCGGAAAGTCGGATCTTGGAAAATAATATGTGCATTTTGCATAACTTTTCTCGAGGAAAGCGCTGCAAATAAATAAATAATTTAATAAAAAATATATAGATAAAAAATAAGTAAATGAAATGAAAAAAATAGAACATAAAAAAATTAATAAATGAAAAATTATATATTTAAATAAAATAAATAAATTAATAATAAAAAATGTATTAAAACATATTTCTCAAAAAACTCAATGTCTATATATGTATCTATATGTATGTTAGTTATTTGTTAGAAAGTACAATTTGAGTAATTGGGTATGTATTAGCTTCAAAATTTTGTTCATGTTGATGAATTAACAATTCTTAAGATGACCTAATTAAGTTTTGTTACTAGTATAGCCATGTATAATTTCCAATGTATGGGAATTTTAGTTTATGTTTATGCACCTTTCTTATGTTTTGTCTGGCACTTGCGTGTCAAGAGCTTTGTACTACATATATTTCATGTAATATAAGTTTAAGTTTTAGTTTCCGCATAGTTAACTCTGATATTCTTATATGCTAATTTCTATTAATTTAGCAATATAAGGAGACAAAGGTAATATCCTCTAGGGTGTTACAATTAACAATCCTTAAGATGACCTAATTAAGTTTTGTTGTCTTCATGAAAGTTGTAGATAAATGTGTTATTGAGATATTGACAGTGGCTTGATGTGATTTGGAGTTGTATAGCTGAAGATATGATGAAAATAGCGCACATATGTGAAGCATGAAATTGAAGGACATGTCAAACTTGAAATTGATTTCTGTCCACTGTGCAAGGCGAACGAGGAGATGATGTGTTCATGAGACATGTAGGTATCTGTTTAGGCTTTGTATGGACACAGAGATGACCTAGATCGCATTTTGGGAGAGAAAGTTACGAGGCACTGAATAAGCACGTACATGCATGACAGAAAGAGGCTTAAAGTTTGAATGGACATAACTTTTGACTGGGACGTCAGACCTAGGAAAATTATATGTGCATTTTGCATAGATTTTCGTGAGGAACGTGCTGCAAATAAATAAATAATTTAATAAAAAAATATATAGATAAAAATTAGTAAATAAAATGAAAAAAATAGAAATTACAAAAATTAATAAATAAAAAATTAAATATATAAATAAAATATATAAATAAATAATTAAAAATGTATTAAAATATATTTCTCAAAAAAATCTATGTCTATATCTATATCTATATCTATATCTATGTTAGTTATTATTTAGTAAGTATAATTTGAAATTTTGGGTATGTGTTAGCTTCACATTTTTATTCTTGTTGATGAATTAACAATCCTTAAGATGACCTAATTAAGTTTTGCTGTCTTCATGAAAGTTGTAGATAAATGTGTTATTGAGATATTGACAGTGGTTTGATGTGATTTCGAGTTGTATAGCTGAAGATATGATGAAAATGGCACACATATGTGAAGCGTTAGATTGAAGGACATGTCAAACTTGAAATTGAATTATGTCCACTGTGCAAGGCGAACGAGGAGATGATGTGTTCACAAGAAATGTAGGTATCTATTTAAGCTTTGTATGGATATGGAGATTACCCGGATTACATTTCGGGAGAGAAAGTTACGAGGCACTGAATAAGCACGTACATGCATGACAGAAAGAGGCTTAAAGTTTGAAAGGACATAACTTTTGACTGGGACGTCGGACCTAGGCAAATTATATGTGCATTTTGCATAGATTTTTGTGAAGAACGCGCTGTAAATAAATAAATAATTTAATAAAAATATATATAGATAAAAATTAGTAAATAAAATGAAAAAATAGAAAATAAAAAAATAATAAATAAAAAATTAAGTAAATAAATAAAACAAATAAATAATTAATTAAAAATGTATCAAAATATATTTCTCAAAAAACACAATGTCTATATCTATATCTATATCTATATCTATGTTAGTTATTTGTTAGTAAGTACAATTTGAATAATTGGGTATGTGTTAGCTTCACATTTTTGTTCATGTTGATGAATTAACAATCCTTAAGATGACCTAATTAAGTTTTGTTGTCTGCATGAAAGTTGTAGATAAATGTGTTATTGAGATATTGACAGTGGTTTGATGTGATTTCGAGTTGTATAGCTGAAGATATGATGAAAATAGCGCACATATGTGAAGCATGAGATTGACGATCATGTCAAACTTGAAATTGAATTTTTTCCACTGCGCAAGGTGAATGAGGAGATGATGTGTTGACGAGAAATGTAGGTATTTGTTTAAGTTTTGTATGGACATGGAGATGACCCGGATCGCATTTCGAGAGAGAAAGTTATGAGGCACTAAATAAGCACGTACATGCATGACTGAAAAAGGCTTAAAGTTTGAAAGGACATAACTTTTGACTGGGACATCGGATCTGGGCAAATTATTTGTGCTTTTTGCGTAACTTTTGCAAGGAACGCGTTGCAAATAAATAAATAATTTAATAAAAAATATATAGATAAAAAAAGTTAGTAAATAAAGTGAAAAAAATGGAAAATAAAAAAATAAAAAATAAAAAATTAAATATATAAATAAAATAAATAAATAAATAATTAAAAATGTATTAAAATTTATTTCTCAAAAAACTCAATGTCTATATCTATATCTATATGTATGTTAGTTTTTTGTTCGTAAGTACAATTTGAGTAATTAGGTATGTATTAGCTTCACAATTTTGTTCATTTTGATGAATTAACAATCCTTAAAATAACCTAATTAAGTTTTGTTGTCTTCATGAAAGTTGTAGATAAATGTGTTATTGAGATATTAACAATGGTTTGATGTGATTTGGAGTTGTATTGCTGAAGATATGATGAAAATAGCACACATATTTGAAGCGTGAGATTGAAGGACATGTCAAACTTGAAATTGAATTCTGTCCACTGTGCAAGGCGGACGGGGAGATGATGTGTTCTAGAGAAAAGTAGGTATCTGTTTAAGCTTTCTATGGACACAGAGATGACCCGGATTGCATTTCGGGAGAAAAAGTTACGAGGCACTGAATAACCACGTACATGCATGACAGAAAAAGGCTTAAAGTTTGAAAGGACATAACTTTTGACTGGGACGTCGGACCTAGCTAAATTATATGTGCATTTTGCATAGAATTTCGTGAGGAACGCGCTGCAAATAAATAACTAATTTAATAAAAAAAATATAGATAAAAATTAGTAAATAAAATGAAAAAAATAGAAAATAAAAAAATAAAAAAAATAAAAATTAAATATATAAATAAAATAAATAAATAAATAATTAAAATGTATTAAAATATATTTCTCAAGAAACTCAATGTCTATATCTATATCTATAGCTATGTTAGTTATTTGTTAGTAAGTACAATTTGAATAATTGGGTATGTGTTAGCTTCACAAATTTGTTCATTTTGATGAATTAACAATCCTTAAAATAACCTAATTAAGTTTTGTTGTCTTCATGAAAGTTGTATATAAATGTGTTATTGAGATATTGATAATGGTTTGATGTGATTTGGAGTTGTATTGCTAAAGATGTGATGAAAATAGCGCACGTATTTGAAGCGTGACATTGAAGGACATGTCAAACTTGAAATTGAATTCTGTCCATTGTACAAGGCGAACGGGGAGATGATGTGTTCACGAGAAATGTAGGTCTCTGTTTAAGCTTTGTATGGACATAGAGATGACCCGGATTTCATTTCAGGAGAGAAAGTTACGAGGCACTGAACATGCACGTACATGCATGACAGAAATAGGCTTAAAGTTTGAAAGGACAGAACTTTTGACTGGGACATCGGATCTGGGCAAATTATATGTGCTTTTTGCATAACTTTCGTAAGGAATGCGTTGCAAATAAATAAATAATTTAATAAAAAAAGCTAGTAAATAAAGTGAAAAAAATAGAAAATAAAAAAATAAAAAAAAATAAAAAATTGAATATATAAATAAAATAAATAATTAATAATTAAAAATGTATTAAAATATATTTCTCAAAAAAGTCAATGTCTATATCTATATCTATATGTATGTTAGTTATTTGTTAGTAAGTACAATTTGAGTAATTAGGTATGTATTAGCTTCACAGTTTTGTTCATTTTGATGAATTAACAATCCTTAAAATAACCTAATTAAGTTTTGTTGTCTTCATGAAAGTTGTAGATAAATGTGTTATTGAGATATTAACAATGGTTTGATGTGATTTGGAGTTGTATTGCTGAAGATATGATGAAAATAGCGCACATATTTGAAGCGTGAGATTGAAGGACATGTCAAACTTGAAATTGAATTCTGTCCACTGTGCAAGGCGGACGGGGAGATGATGTGTTCTAGAGAAAAGTAGGTATCTGTTTAAGCTTTCTATGGACACAGAGATGACCCGGATTACATTTCGGGAGAGAAAGTTACGAGGCACTGAATAACCACGTACATGCATGACAGAAAAAGGCTTAAAGTTTGAAAGGACATAACTTTTGACTGGGACGTCGGACCTAGCTAAATTATATGTGCATTTTGCATAGAATTTCGTGAGGAACGCGTTGCAAATAAATAACTAATTTAATAAAAAAAAATATAGATAAAAATTAGTAAATAAAATGAAAAAAATAGAAAATAAAAAAATAAAAAAAATAAAAATTAAATATATAAATAAAATAAATAAATAAATAATTAAAATGTATTAAAATATATTTCTCAAGAAACTCAATGTCTATATCTATATCTATAGCTATGTTAGTTATTTGTTAGTAAGTACAATTTGAATAATTGGGTATGTGTTAGCTTCACAAATTTGTTCATTTTGATGAATTAACAATCCTTAAAATAACCTAATTAAGTTTTGTTGTCTTCATGAAAGTTGTATATAAATGTGTTATTGAGATATTGATAATGGTTTGATGTGATTTGGAGTTGTATTGCTAAAGATGTGATGAAAATAGCGCACGTATTTGAAGCGTGACATTGAAGGACATGTCAAACTTGAAATTGAATTCTGTCCATTGTACAAGGCGAACGGGGAGATGATGTGTTCACGAGAAATGTAGGTCTCTGTTTAAGCTTTGTATGGACATAGAGATGACCCGGATTTCATTTCAGGAGAGAAAGTTACGAGGCACTGAACATGCACGTACATGCATGACAGAAATAGGCTTAAAGTTTGAAAGGACAGAACTTTTGACTGGGACATCGGATCTGGGCAAATTATATGTGCTTTTTGCATAACTTTCGTAAGGAATGCGTTGCAAATAAATAAATAATTTAATAAAAAAAGCTAGTAAATAAAGTGAAAAAAATAGAAAATAAAAAAATAAAAAAAAATAAAAAATTGAATATATAAATAAAATAAATAATTAATAATTAAAAATGTATTAAAATATATTTCTCAAAAAAGTCAATGTCTATATCTATATCTATATGTATGTTAGTTATTTGTTAGTAAGTACAATTTGTGTAATTAGGTATGTATTAGCTTCACAGTTTTGTTCATTTTGATGAATTAACAATCCTTAAAATAACCTAATTAAGTTTTGTTGTCTTCATGAAAGTTGTAGATAAATGTGTTATTGAGATATTGACAATGGTTTGATGTTATTTGGAGTTTTGTATTGCTGAAGATATGATGAAAATAGATCACATATTTGAAGCATAAGATTGAAGGACATGTCAAACTTGAAATTGAATTCTGTCCACTATGTAAGACGAACGGGGAGATGATATGTTCACGAGAAATGTAGGTATCTGTTTAAGCTTTGTATGGACACAGAGATGACCCATATTGCATTTCGGGAGAGAAAGTTACGAGGCACTGAATAAGCACGTACATGCATGACAGAAAAAGGCTTAAAGTTTCAAATGACATAACTTTTGACTGGGACGTCGGACCTAGCTAAATTATATGTGCATTTTGCATAGAATTTCGTGAGGAACGCGTTGCAAATAAATAACTAATTTAATAAAAAAAAATATAGATAAAAATTAGTAAATAAAATGAAAAAAATAGAAAATAAAAAAATAAAAAAAATAAAAATTAAATATATAAATAAAATAAATAAATAAATAATTAAAATGTATTAAAATATATTTCTCAAGAAACTCAATGTCTATATCTATATCTATAGCTATGTTAGTTATTTGTTAGTAAGTACAATTTGAATAATTGGGTATGTGTTAGCTTCACAAATTTGTTCATTTTGATGAATTAACAATCCTTAAAATAACCTAATTAAGTTTTGTTGTCTTCATGAAAGTTGTATATAAATGTGTTATTGAGATATTGATAATGGTTTGATGTGATTTGGAGTTGTATTGCTAAAGATGTGATGAAAATAGCGCACGTATTTGAAGCGTGACATTGAAGGACATGTCAAACTTGAAATTGAATTCTGTCCATTGTACAAGGCGAACGGGGAGATGATGTGTTCACGAGAAATGTAGGTCTCTGTTTAAGCTTTGTATGGACATAGAGATGACCCGGATTTCATTTCAGGAGAGAAAGTTACGAGGCACTGAACATGCACGTACATGCATGACAGAAATAGGCTTAAAGTTTGAAAGGACAGAACTTTTGACTGGGACATCGGATCTGGGCAAATTATATGTGCTTTTTGCATAACTTTCGTAAGGAATGCGTTGCAAATAAATAAATAATTTAATAAAAAAAGCTAGTAAATAAAGTGAAAAAAATAGAAAATAAAAAAATAAAAAAAAATAAAAAATTGAATATATAAATAAAATAAATAATTAATAATTAAAAATGTATTAAAATATATTTCTCAAAAAAGTCAATGTCTATATCTATATCTATATGTATGTTAGTTATTTGTTAGTAAGTACAATTTGTGTAATTAGGTATGTATTAGCTTCACAGTTTTGTTCATTTTGATGAATTAACAATCCTTAAAATAACCTAATTAAGTTTTGTTGTCTTCATGAAAGTTGTAGATAAATGTGTTATTGAGATATTGACAATGGTTTGATGTTATTTGGAGTTTTGTATTGCTGAAGATATGATGAAAATAGATCACATATTTGAAGCATAAGATTGAAGGACATGTCAAACTTGAAATTGAATTCTGTCCACTATGTAAGACGAACGGGGAGATGATATGTTCACGAGAAATGTAGGTATCTGTTTAAGCTTTGTATGGACACAGAGATGACCCATATTGCATTTCGGGAGAGAAAGTTACGAGGCACTGAATAAGCACATATATGCATGACAGAAAGACGCTTAAAGTTTCAAATGACATAACTTTTGACTGGGACGTCAGATCTGTGAAAATAATATGTGCATTTTGCATAACTTTTCAGGAGGAACGCGCTGAAAATAAATAAATAATTTAATAAAAATATATATAGATAAAAAAAATAAGTAAATAAAATGAAAAAAATTAGAAAATAAAAAAATTAATAAATAAAAATTAAGCATATAAATAAAATAAATAAATAATGAATTAAAAATGTATTAAAATATATTTCTCATAAAAATCTATGTCTATTTCTATATCTATATGTATGTTAGTTATTTGTTAGTAAGTACAATTTGAGTAATTGGGTATGTATTAGCTTCACAATTTTCTTCATGTTGATGAATTAACAATCCTTAAGATGACCTAATTAAGTTTTGTTGTCTTCATAAAAGTTGTAGATAAATGTGTTATTGAGATATTGACAGTGGTTTGATGTGATTTGGAGTTGTATAGCTAAAGATATGATGAAAATAGTGTACATATGTGAAGCATGAGATTGAAGGACATGTCAAACTTGAAATTGAATTCTTTGCACTGTGCAAGGTGAACGAAGAGATGATGTGCTGCCGAGAAATGTAGGTATCTGTTTAGGCTTTGTATGGGCACGGAGATGACCCGGATCGCATTTCGGGAGAGAAAGTTACGAGGCACTGAATAACCACATACATGCATGACAGAAAGAGGCTTAAAGTTTGAAAGGACATTACTTTTGACCAAAACTTCGGATTTGGGAAAATAATATGCGCATTTTGCATAACTTTTCGCGAGGAACCCGCTGCAAATAAATAAATAATTGTATAAAAAATATATAGATAAAAAAATAAGTAAATAGAATGAAAAAAATAGAAAATCAAAGAAATTAATAAACAAAAATGAAACATATAAATAAAATAAATAAGTAATTAATTAAAAATGTATTAAAATATATTTCTCAAAAAACTCAATGTCTATATCTATATGTATGTTAGTTATTTGTTAGTAAGTACAATTTGAGTAATTGGGTATGTATTAGCTTCACAATTTTGTTCATGTTGATGAATTAATAGTCCTTAAGATGACTTTATTAAGTTTTGTTGTCTTCATGAAAGTTGTAGAAAAATGTGTTATTGAGATATTGACAGTGGTTTGATGTGATTTGGAGTTGTATAGCTGAAGATATGATGAAAATAGCGCACATATGTGAAGCGTGAGATTGAAGAACATGTCAAACTTGAAATTGAATTATGTCCATTGTGTGAGGCAAACGAGGAGATGATGTGTTCAGGAGACATGTAGGTATCTGTTTAGGCTTTGTATGGACGCAGAGATGACCTGGATAGCATTTCGGGAGAGAAAGTTACGAGGCACTGAATAAGCACGTACATGCAAGATAGAAAGAGGCTTAAAGGTTGAAAAGACATAACTTTTCACTGGGACGTTGGATCTGGGCAAATTATATGTGCATTTGTCATAGATTTTCGCGAGGAACGCGCTGCAAATAAATAAATATTTAATAAAAAAATATATAGAAAAAAATAGTAGATAAAATGATAAAATAGAAAATGAAAAAAATTAATAAATGGAAAATTAAATATATAAATAAAATAAATAAATAAATAATTAAAAATGTATTAAAATATATTTCTCAACAACTCAATCTCTATATCTATATCTATATGTATGTTTGTTATTTTTTAGTAAGCACAGTTTGAGTAATTGGGTATGTATTAGCTTCCCATTTTGTTCATGTTGATGAATTAACAATCCTTAAGATGACCTAATTAAGTTTTGTTGTCTTCATGAAAGTTGTAGGTAAATGTGTTATTGAGATATTGAAAATGGTTTGATGTTATTTCGAGTTGTATAGCTGAAGATATGATGAAAATAGCGCACATATGTGAAGCGTGAGATTGAAGGACATGTAAAACTTGAAATTGAATTCTGTCCACTGTGCAAGGCGAACGAGGAGATGATGTGTTCATGAGAAATGTAGGTATCTATTTAAGCTCTATATGGACACAGAGATGACCCAGATCGCATTTTGAGAGAAAAAGTTACGAGGCACTGAATAAGCACAAACATGCGTGACAGAAAAAGGCTTAAAGTTTGAAAGGACATAGCTTTTGACTGGGACGTTGGATCTGGGAAAATAATATGTGCATTTTGCATAGATTTTTGTGAGGAACATGCTGCAAATAAAGAAATAATTTAATAAAAAATAGATAGATAAAAAATAAGTAAATAAAATGAAAAAATAGAAAATAAAAAAATTGATAAATAAAAAATTAAATATATAAATAAAATAAATAATAAATAATTAAAAATGTATTAAAATATATTTCTCAAAAAACTCAATGTCTATATCTATATCTATATCTATATGTATGTTAGTTATTTGTTAATAAGTACAATTTGAGTAATTGGGTGTGTATTAGCTTCACAGTTTTGTTCATGTTGATGAATTAACAATCCTTAAGATGACCTAATTAAGTTTTGTTGCCTTCATCAAAGTTGTAGATAAATGTGTTATTGAGATATTGACAGTGGTTTGATGTGATTTGGAGTTGTAGAGCTGATGATATCATGAAAATAGCGCACATATGTGAAGCATGAGATTGACGAACATGTCAAACTTGAAATTGAATTTTGTCCACTGTGCAAGGTGAACGAGGAGATGATGTGTTCACAAGAAATGTAGGTATTTGTTTAAGTTTTGTATCGACATGGAGATGACCCGGATCGCATTTCGAGAGAGAAAGTTATGAGGCACTAAATAAGCACGTACATGCATGACTGAAAAAGGCTTAAAGTTTGAAAGGACATAACTTTTGACTGGGACATCGGATCTGGGCAAATTATTTGTGCTTTTTGCATAGATTTTCATGAGGAACGTGCTGCAAATAAATAAATAATTTAATAAAAAAATATATAGATAAAAATTAGTAAATAAAATGAAAAAAATAGATAATAAAAAATTAATAAATAAAAAATTAAATATATAAATAAAATAAATAAATAAATAATTAAAAATGTATTAAAATATATTTCTCAAAAAACTCAATGTCTATATCTATATCTATATGTATGTTAGTTATTTTTTAGTAAGTACAATTTGAGTAATTGGGTATGTATTAGCTTCACATTTTTGTTCATGTTGATGAATTAACAATCCTTAAGATGACCTACTTAAGTTTTGTTGTCTTCATGAAAGTTGTTGATAAATGTGTTATTGAGATATTGACAGTGGTTTGATGTGATTTGGAGTTGTATAGCTGAAGATATGATAAAAATAACTCACATCTGTGAAGCGTGAGATTGAAAGACATGTCAAACTTGAAATTGAATTCTGTCAACTGTGCAAGGCGAACGAGGAGATTGTAATACCCTAGAGGATATTACCTTTATCTCCTTATATTGCTAAATTAATTGAGATTAGCGTATAAGAATATTAGAGTTAACTATGCAGAAACTAAAAGATAAATATGTATTACATGAAATAAATCTAAAACAAAGTTGTTGGCACTTATTTGCCTTACAAAACATAAGCAAGATACTTATAACATAAAACCAATTCCCAAACATGGGAGATGCAAAACTAGAAACATCTTCCTTCAAGCCAACAGCTCCATGCTCCAAGCTTCTCTCATGAAGCATCCACCTGCTTAACCTGTAAAAACTTGAAACTAAAAGGGATGAGACATAATGTCTCTATGAGTGTTCCAAGGACTCTAGGCTGACTCTCTATTCTAGAGATCCTTTTCTTAACTCTCATGGCTTCTCTTTTCTTTTATTGATTCTCACACTCACAACTATTACCTAATCACATCCTCACTACTATTTCCTTAGACCATCCTTAACCTTTACTTAGGCACTTAGAGTTGGCCTCCTATGCCAAATCTAAGGCCACCAGTGCACTAAGGCACCTAAACATCACTCTTACTCTTTGACCTCATACTAGGGTCTCACTTTCCTATCACACTAGAGGAGAACATGCCTAACCTTGCCTTTCCTTTTAGCCCCACTAGGGCCTATATAGGCTCTCTACAAGGCATATTCTTTTGCATACCCCTATGGGTAGCTCACATTGCACACACGTCCTCTTCTAATGTATAGGCTTATCTCTCATTGCTCACCTAGCAACTAGGCTCATGATTTCTCTCATGTTCCAACATAGAACATACATACATACATCATACACATAGTAACATAAAGCTATATTTAACATTTACTTCATTATTAATATAGTCTTACTTTAACTTTGTATGAGTAAGCTTCAACTTTAACATTAACATCATGCTTAACCTTTAAGTTTTCTTTTCTTCTTCC
The DNA here is from genome assembly GCA_026413185.1 of Pueraria montana var. lobata. NCBI lineage: Eukaryota > Viridiplantae > Streptophyta > Magnoliopsida > Fabales > Fabaceae > Pueraria > Pueraria montana. Next base: position 71,583,104 of record CM048646.1, on the reverse strand, counting down.
GTCCTTTGGCATTCTATTGAGCTCAATAGGGAAGGCGTCCCTCCCACTAATATGTCATGGCCTCGTATTATCCTCCTCCGACCCGAGGAGCTGACCTCGTATTATCCTCCTCCGGTCATTAGGAGCTACACGCATCTTTGGAGGGTAGGAAGTGACGGAAGGGGTCCCGCCTACCTTCTAAAGAGGGCGTGACTATTCTTTTGCATGATTACTTTTCTTTTATAAATCGTTATCTCATCAAAACATGATTATTACAACAATAATACAAACACCTCAAAAACAACATAATCATCTTATAATTAAACATACTACATTTATATAAACATTTTAAAATCATATAAATAAAAAGGGGAAAAGTTTCAATAGAATATCAATTAACCAAATTCTAGCCTGGCTGCATAAACTCTCGTACTGAGCCAGAACCCCCATGCCCAGCCATGCAAGCTTTCATGCTGAGCCAGAGCCCCCATGCCCAGCAGCATAAGCTCTCATGCTGAGCCAGAGCCCCTTGGAGCTAAATACCCATTATGACACTCTCATGTCTGACAGCACAAGCTTTCATGCTGGGCATGAGCTCTCCTAGAAGTGAATATTGCTACTGACTCTCTCATGCCCGGCAGCACCAACTTTCATCCTGGGCATGAGCTCTCCTGGAGAGCGAAATAGGGGGCTGCGACCTGCGAGCTCCATGGCTATCAATGGCTTACCCACTCATTCTAACCCTATGCAAAGACTCACCCAAGCATACAAATCAAACCCTAAACACTTCTATTACATTTCCAACCGATTGATTTACCCAAAAAACCCCTTAATCAAACAAAATCACCAAAACCCCAAAATCTCCAAACCTAAGGTTCAAAAGAGAAAAAGGGGAAAACATGCAACTCAAAAGGATAGGGAAGGACTAGAGGAAAGCACTCACCTCCCAGGACACGTAGAGATGAGTTCCCGACACTAGGTCTTCAGATCTCTGCTCCATCTCCTTCTTCCTCTTCTTCCTTCTTCTCCTTCTTCTCTCTAACTCTTTTTCTTTCTTTTCTCTTTCTCTATCTAACTTTCCCTTCTCCTTCTCTACTTAAACCGTGTGTGTGTGTGGGCTTAGTGGGCCTTGGCTCCCCATCTGGGTCCTATTATCTTATTCTTGTTAACTCTTAATATAAGGTAACTATTATTAATAATGCCTAAGGGTATCCTTTAACCATTAAATTACAGTACGTCCAATGAGTAACTGGAAACTTGCTTTGCCCAGTATAAAACCCAGCATCCAATACGCTGTTATAAAACAAGCGTCCAATGCATTGTGAAAATCAGTGTGTAAACACTGCGTCCATTCAAGGATGCGTCCAGCGCCTATATAACTTACATAATCTTTTCTATCAAACAGTTATATAATGCGTCCATGATTTTGTGGAAGTAAACTTATGCTTTTCGATGATGATTCTCTGAAATGTTCTGTTATTCCCTCTCTTTTCTAATGTGACATTTCATTTGAAAATTTGAAAAGTGTACCACAGGGGACAAAAAAGCTTCTCTCTGCAGAAATCGTACAAGTAGTGGAGGCGTTGCATGTACTGTTGTCTCCTCCATCTCTCCGCCAAGCTAACACGTAGCAATGGTCATATGTTTGTGAGAGAACGGTTATTGGCAAAGGCACAGATCCCACAACGGATATCTTCACGAAGTTGCCTATAAATAGAGGAACAAGCTCACGAAATCAACAACAAAGCATTCAAGTTTTTCTAAGAGCTGTAACTCTGCCAAATCAATTGGACGACCTACACTCGTGCAAAAAGAGCAATCTTCTTAGCTTTGCTAAGTTATTTTGTGTATTCAAGTTATATTGTAATATCCTTTATGTGAGAGTTATCTCTTTAACTTGTACTCAAACAGTTTCTGTTTGGAAAGCCAGGAGTGGCTTAGTGACAAAGAATACTTGGGTGTTCTTTAATCTTAGGGGGAGATTAAAGGTTTGCCAGAAGTGGCTTAGAGAATACTTGTAGCCAGAAGTGGCAGGGTATATAATACTTATTTGTAATCAGGATTTGATTAGTGGAACCCTTCAAAAGGTTTTTTGAAGGAGAACTGGACGTAGCTTAGGTTGAGTGAACCAGTATAAACCAAGTGTTTTTACTCTATCGCTTTTAAGCTTACATGTTATTCTCTTAAGTTGTTTCTTCGCATAATACGCACAAGTCTCTTTACTTTTATATTTGTGAAAAATCTTTCTGCTTCATGCTTGGATGATAAGCTAAAATGTAGTTTCGTTGAACTATTATTTTGAACGATTAACCGATAGCTACAATCTTCTGTTTTGCAAGCTCCTTGTAAAACTTAAGTTAAAATATCTCCATCCTTGCGAAAAGATTATAAGGTTTTATCTAACACTCTATTCAACCCCCCTTCTAGTGTGATTATCTGCATTTCAGTTGGCATCAGAGCTTGGCCTCTCGGGTTGAGTACTTAGCAGTACAGAGGAAACTAGATCCTGAGAAAGATGGAAAAAGAGGGACAAGCTGTGAACAGACCACCGCTCTTCAAGGGTGTCAAATATGATTACTAGAAGCAAAGAATGATAGCATTCTTTGAGTCCTGTCATATAGACATGTGGGACGTTGTGGAGATGGGTGACTACATTCCATTCGATGAGAATCTCAACGAGATCCCAAAGGCTAGATGGACGAAGGAGCAAAAATAGAGATTTCACCTCAACTCCAAAGCCAGAAACATCATCATGTGTGCATTATCCGAACAAGAATACAACAAAGTGCACAGTTTCAAAAGCGCCAAACAAATATAGGACACTCTTGCATTAACGTATGAGGGTTCCACCCAGGTAAAACGTAACAAACTCAGTCTTCTTACTCGTCAATATGAATTGTTTAGTATGGAAGGAAACAAGGACATACAAAGTATGTTTGGACGGTTTCAAACCATACTAAATGAGCTTAGAGCATATGGTAAGGATTACAATAACTATGAACATATTGACAAAATTCTAAGGAGTTTGCCTAGTCAATGGAGACCACAGGTTACAGCTTTGAGAGCAACCAAAGGACTGGAAGATATGTCCTTAGAAGAGCTTGTGGGAATCCTTAAAGTGCATGAGCTGGAATTGCAACAAGATGGTGATGGCAAGAAAAGCAAGTCTCTGGCACTCAGCGTCCAGAAGCCAAAGAAAGCACCATCGTCCAAAGCCATGCAAGCTGAAGCATCATCAGACGAACAATCTGAAGATGATGACTCAGATGAGGATGATGAGCTATCCTTCATATCCAAGAGAATCCACTCTATGTAGAAGAAGAAAGGTGGATCCAGATGGAGAAACCTGAACAAGAAAGGTCTCAAGGAAAAGAAGGAGAAGAGTCTAATCGTATGCTACAAATGCAAGAAGTCCGAACACTTCAAATCAGAATGCCCAGACCTTGATAAGAGCAAGGACAAGAAGAAGAAAGTCTTCAAGAAAAAGAAGGGCAAAAAGGTTATGATGTCCACATGGGAAGATCTGAACGATGACTCATCATCGGACGATGAAGAGGAAGAGGAAGCACACATATGCCTGATGGCAGACACTACCTCAAATTCTTCCGAACCAGAAGAGGAAGATGAGGTAAACTTTAATGATTTAAAGTCACATCAAGAAGCTTATCATGATTTACTTTCAAACTCTTCTATTCTGTCAAAGGCCTACAAAACTTTGAAGAAATCGTCCAAGTCACTTTCAAAAGAAAAAGAAGTTTTAGAAAATAGTCTCAAACAACTTGAAAGTGAAAAGGAAGATTTACAGAAAAAGTTAACAGAGCTCTCAAAGGAACATGAAGCCTTAAATGAGCATAGGCAAACTCTCTGGAATGATACTACTCAAGCCTATAAATCCTATGAGGATTCAAGGACTAGAGAAATGAATCTTTCCATAGAGATTCGAACTCTCAAAGCAGAAAACAAAAGGCTAGTTGAGAAGCTTCTGAAAGTTGAAGCAGATACTTCTTTAAGAGGCCAACCACATGATGTTGTAAAACTTCATGAATAGATTGATAGCCTAAAGAAGGATCTGTCAAACTTTGTCAAGGGATTTGACATCCTTAAAATGCTTTTAAAATATGAAGGTTGTAAGAGACCAAATGACATGTCAGGGCATGGATATAAGGTAAAGAAATATATTCATGACGAGGATGTAGATGTGTGTTACTTCTGTGGGAAACCTGGACATATAACATCCAAATGCAGACACCTGCCTAAGAGGGGAGTGTCCAGTACCCTTCAAACTAGCAAGAAAGGACCCAAGTCAATCTGGGTACCTAAGGATAAAATTGTTCCTGTTGCAAACACGCTTAACAGCAGGAAAGAAACTCTAGTCATGGTACCTGGATAGTGGGTGCTCGCATCACATGACAGGAGAAAGGTGTATGTTCCAAAGCCTCCAACCCAGGACTGGTGGGACAATCACTCTCGGAGGGAATTAGAAAGGGATGATAGCTAGCGTGGGTAAGATTGGTATGCCACCCTATCCCTCTATTGATAATGTTCTTTATGTTAAAGGTCTCAAGCACAATCTACTAAGCATAAGTCAATTATGTGATAATGGATATGATGTTGCCTTTAACAAAGGTGAATGTATAGTCAAGAACTTTGATGGATCCCTTCTCTTTACTGCAAAGAGGCAAGGTAATCTGTACAAGATTAAACTTGGGGAACTATCAAGTCAAAATGTATCATGCTTAGTTTCAGTTAAAGAAAATCATTGGTATGCCACCCTATCCCTCTATTGATAATGTTCTTTATGTTAAAGGTCTCAAGCACAATCTACTAAGCATAAGTCAATTATGTGATAGTGGATATGATGTTGCCTTTAACAAAGGTGAATGTATAGTCAAGAACTCTGATGGATCCTTTCTCTTTACTGCAAAGAGGCAAGGTAATCTGTACAAGATTAAACTTGGGGAACTATCAAGTCAAAATGTATCATGCTTAGTTTCAGTTAAAGAAAATCATTGGCTATGGCATAAAAGACTTAGGCATGCCAGCTTGAGATTAATCTCAAAGCTTAATAGGCACAACCTCGTGAGAGGATTACCAAGTATGTCATATAAAGATGATCTTTTTTGTGAAGCCTGTCAGAAAGGGAAATAAGTGAAAAGTTCTTTTCAAAGTAAAAACATTGTTTCCACTTCTAAACCTCTTGAGTTGTTACATATTGACTTGTTTGGACCCACAAGAACAGCCTCAGTAAGTGGTAAGAGATACGGATTGGTTGCAGTGGACGACTATTCAAGATGGACATGGGTCATGTTCCTATCTCACAAAGATGAGTCTTTTAAGGTCTTCTATAACTTCTGTAAATGAAAAAGGAGTATGCATTACTTTGATCCGAAGTGATCATGGGGGAGAATTTGAAAACGACAGTTTTCAAAGGTTCTGTGAGGACAATGGTATCCTTCACAACTTCTCAGCACCTAGAACACCACAACAGAATGGTGTTGTTGAGAGGAAGAATAGGTTACTCTAAGAGATGGCTAGAACCATGTTGAATGATAATTTAACCCTTAAACACTTATGGGCTGAAGCAGTGAATACTGCCTGTTATTTACAGAACAAAATCTATATTAGGCCTATCATGAAAAAGACTCCATATGAATTGTGGAAAGGGAGAAGACCCAACATATCCTACTTCCATCCATTTGGATGTCAATGTTTCATTCTGAACACTAAGGACAAGTTGGGAAAATTTGACTCTAAGTGTGATGAAGGAATATTGCTTAGATATTCTGAAACCTCAAAGGCATACAGAGTTTATAATTCTAGAACCTTAGTTGTTGAAGAAGCCATCCATGTTAAGTTCAATGACACCAAGCCTGAAAAGGAATTATCAGAGCTGGATGAATCATTTGCAGATCTCGGGTTGGATGATGCAAAGAAGTCATCAGACGCGTCCAACAATGATGTCTCAGTTGAAGAGTCCAATGCACCCCTGGACGGTCCAATAAAAGAACAAAGGGAACCAACTAGACGCAACTGGCAAATGAAGAAGCATTATCCAGAAGATCAAATCATTGGTGATCCAAAGGATAAAGTCAGAATTAGATCTTCGCTTCAACAAGGTCACACAACATTTATATCACTGATGGAACCTAAGACTGTGGACGATGCCCTGGAAGATGAAAGCTGGGTTAAAGCAATGCAAGAAGAACTTGACCAGTTTCAAAAGAACGATGTCTGGAAGCTTGTAGAACTCCTTGATGACAAAGAAGTTGTAGCAGCTAAGTGGGTGTTCAAAAACAAGCTGGACGAAATAGGTAAAGTTGTGAGAAACAAAGCCAGGCTGGTAGCCAAAGGTTACTCATAACAAGAAGGTATAGATTATACTGAAACTTATGCACCTGTTGCACGTCTAGAGGCAATTCGTATTTTACTATCATTTGCAGCTCATAGCAATATGAAGCTATATCAAATGGACGTAAAAAGTGCATTCCTCAATGGATTAATAAAAGAAGAAATCTATGTGGAACAACCCCCAGGGTTTGAGAGTGATGCCTTTCCTAATCATGTTTTCAAACTTAACAAAGCTTTATATGGACTGAAACAAGCACCAAGAGCTTGGTATGAAAAACTCAGCTCGTTTCTTTCAGAAAATGGTTTTTCAAGAGGAAAAGTAGACACTACATTGTTTCGCAAATATTATTCTTCTGATTTTATTATTGCTCAAATATATGTTGATGATATCATATTTGGTGCTACTAATGAATCTCTTTGTGAGGAGTTTGCTAAGTTAATGCAGACAGAGTTTGAGATGAGCATCATGGGAGAACTAAAATTCTTCCTTAGACTGCAAATCAAGCAAACTGATAAAGGCAAATACATACATCAAACCAAGTATGTTAAGGAGCTTCTGAAGAAGTTCAAGATGGACGATGCAAAACCAATGAAAACTCCTATGCATCCAACAACAGTACTTAGACTGGATGATAGTTCAAAGAAGGTGGACAACACCCTATACAGAGGAATGATAGGATCACTCCTATGCCTCACAGCGTCCAAACCTGACATCATGTTCAGTGTATGCTTATGTGGCAGATTCCAAACTAACCCAAGGGAAGTTCACTTAACTGCTGTTAAAAGAATTTTTGATACCTTGTTGGAACAACTAATCTTGGTCTATATTTCAAAAGGCAGAAAGATTTTAGATTAGTTGGATACTGTGATGTTGACTATGCTGGAGACATCATTGAAAGAAAAAGCACTAGTGGAGGATGTCACTTCATTGGTGGAAACTTAGTCTCCTGGATATGCAAGAAGCAAGGAACCATTGCACTATCCACTGCTGAAGCAAAGTATATTTCAGCTGCAAAGTGCTGCTCTCAAATCTTATGGATCAAGCATCAACTTGAGGACTACAGAATATATGAGAGTAACATTCCCATCTTCTGTGATAGCAAAACTGCAATTGATCTTTCTAAAAACCCTATATTGCATTCGAGGGCAAAACATATAGAGATTAAACATCACTTTATAAGAGATCATGTTCAGAAAGGTACTGTGGAATTATATTTTGTAATCACAGATAATCAGCTTGCTGATATATTTACAAAACCCCTTACTAAAGACAAGCTAGTCCTTCTAAGGAATAGACTTGGCATGGACCTTGTAAAGGAATGATTAACATCTACATGTAGCGTCCAATATGACAACAACGTCCAATGGACATGTCATCCAAAGGTCACATAGTCATGCATGTGCACTGCATGTGTTACACTTAAGTCCAATAACTGGACGATGTTTTTCTGTTATTTTTTTTAACATGCTTTTACATAATGGCCAAAACGGTTTCGTTTTGAGTAAGTGTGAGTAAATGCTCTATGCTAAGTCACTTAACTATTGGTAACCATACACAGTTACCCATATCCTCAACATGCCTCATCATGGCGGGTTTAGTGGCATAACCTCAAAATTCAAATATTCATAAAGCCCAAAACCGTTTCATGTTCTCCAAACAGAGCCCATACTTAAATTGTCAAATCCACTCAGAAAAATACTTTACCAATTTCCCTACTCTGAGATTATCTACTACCTTAAGCATTCTCTCTCACTCTCTCTGCAAAACCTAAAAATCCAACCTTTATCATCATGTCGAACTCTGATAACTCAAGTGCCTCCGAACTTGATGTTCATACCTATCTTGAAACCACTATAGTGACTCAAGGTGCTATTACTGTACGCGTTGAGCACTTCTTCGACATTGAACAACTTGAAAAGTTAGGTCTCAACATTGAAGAAAGTCTCCTAAAATGTGGGATCATAGGATACTTCAACGACAACCAGAAGATATTTCCAGAGCTGATCAGGATGTTCTGGAGGAATGCAAGGTTCCACAATTCAAGGGAACTTGTGGCCACTGTACTTGGACGGGAAGCAACTCTGTCCACTGAATCTATAGCCAAAGTCACTGGCTGTGTCAGGGAACAAAATCAATACAGTTCAGAGTGGGCCAAGAATTATGGAAACCATGTTAGAAAGGTGCTTTGCAAGGACAAGACCATAGACTCATCCAAGATTGAATACAAGAATCTGTGTGAGGAAGCAAAAATATGGCAGCAAGTGTGCAACAAGAGCATTCTGCACAAAGCTGGGTCTAAGGACTCAGTCACGGACTTACACAAGTTCATGATATTTCATCTAGTGGAAGGTATACCATTCAACCTACCTCACACCATTTACATCAATATTTTGGGTATGATGAAGACTATTGGTGGAAATGATGACATCTTCTACACCGCACTACTAAACAAGATCCTCTGGGATCAGAAGGTATACCAATGATTTTTTGATGAGTTGGACAAAGCTGATCATGAGCGTATTATAAGAAAAGGAGGAATGATTGCAACACAGCAGAAATTCGGTGAATCAAACATTAAGCCAATGAAGATAAAGCTTACTGCAAAGGTCCTAAGGGATTTGGACGAGGAAAGCATAAATAAGAAGCGTCATGAGCAAAGCAGACTCATTCAAAATGACGAAGAAGAAGATATTGATCTTCTTGGTCTTGGGAAGAAGATCAAAAGACTGATGCAAGAACAAGAAAGCTGGAAAGTGACAAGACATATGTCACAATAGCAAGAAGAAGATGCAGAAAAGAGAGAAGAACTAAGAAAAGATATGCTACTCCTGCACCATCCAATCCTCCTGCTGAGAAGCGTCCAAGGCCTGCTCCGTCCAAGCCTGCACAAGATGAGCAACGTCCAAAGACTGCTTCGGTGAAACCTACACCCGAAAAGCCTAGAGTTTGCAAGTTGAAGATGCTAGATGATTCTGATGATGAGGATCACATGTCAATTGGGCAAATCAAAAGAAAAGCTAAAGAGATGGAGTATACACAACAGAAGAAATAGAAGGTATTTACAGCGTCCAAAGGAGGTACTTATGTTCTTCCTTCTAAAGTACCAAGGAGAGTAAAGACTCAGGCAGCAAGGCCAAGGAAACTTCCAATTTCACTCCCCACCTCTCAAGACACTGAGAGCGAATCTACAAGTGCTCCACAACCTGCTCCAACAATAGCTCCAACATCTGCAACAGCACAGCGTCCACCTTTCCAGTTAGATTTGACTAAATTTGTGCGTCCAAGGGATGCTTGGAGAGATGCATGGCCTCAATGGACGATTCCACCAAAAGAGAAGACACAAGAAGAAGTAGATAAAGCAAAGTTCCCTGTTGCATTCTTCATAAGGAATGAATAGAACTATTGCAAAAAGAAAGATGTTATATGGAGATCTCAACAGGAACCACTGGAGAGAAGTCTAATTCCAGTATCTACACCTAAATGGACGAGGTATGACTATGTTCATCCTCAGTCTGTTGAATTTGCTTCGTTACCAGAGGGGACTATAATCAGCAATCCTCCACCAACTTGGACGAGAGAATTCTATCCAAACATGGTTAGGATGGAATGCCCCTATCTATGTCCAACTGGTACTCAGCAAAGGGTGCGTTCAGCTGAAGATGATCTTCTTGAGCCAGAAATTGAAATTGCATCACAATTTGCCAAAACTGTGGCAGAGCATAAGGGAAAGAATCAAAGAAAGAGGAAACCAGCAACAAAGAAGCCCCCTCCTAGCAATAATGATGAATTGGCTGCTGAACTGCAAATAGCCATTAAAGAAAGCCTGGACCCATCCAAGTCAAAGCAGCGTCCAGAGGTGAAATGGGTTAAAGACATCCAAATTTTGACCCTCATCACAAAGTTCATTCCACTCCCCCCTGGAACTCCAGTGCTCAACTTTCAGCCCAACGACTATGACGATCTCGACAAGCTGCTCCAACAGATGTATATTCAAGATCAAGCTGTTGCCTATCCACCTAATCTCCACGTCCATCACTCCACTGATATCAAGTTCGTACTTTAAAAGGTATGTCCTCGACTACCTATATATGATGCTGGACGAAAGAAAGATTTTAAATTCTATGGCATTGAGATGCCTAATAGAGAAGAAAAGGTTCAGCTCTTGCCTTCATCTCAAACCTTGAACCATCTTTTTGACAAGACTAGTAGACTCACAAGGCCCCTCGACACTTTTGACACCATGACATTCTGTCGTCAAATTGTGTGGAAAGATACACAAAAGGCCTCAAGTTCTGGATGCTCCAAAGCAGCTTTCATTCATCCTCCAGAAGGTCTTGAAGTCTTGCGTCCAGTCAAGACATATCACTTCTCTGACACCTTCGCTTGCTTCCTGACTGATAAGGATGATTATCTTGATGTGCTGAAGCAACTATCGATCATTAGAAGCAACAAGGTATATGACCTCAGAAGTCTTGACCGCACTGAATTTGCACAAGAAGTTCAAATGCTTCATGACCTCCAAAGAGCTGAAGAAGAAAGAGCATTGCAAGAGCAAGCTGAAAGAGAAAAAGCTAAACAAGTTCGCTTGGAACAAGAACGAGCAGAACAAGCTGAGCAAGTTCGCCTGGTGCAAATCGAAAATGAACAAGCTGAGATTGCTGATAAAGAACAAGCTGAGCAGGTTGCCAAACCAAAGGTTACACAAGCAGAGTTGGACGAAGCTTATGCAAAAGTGAATGATATGCTCATCCAACTGGATTTAGAGAATGAGGTACAGGTGGGCGTTGAACACTTTGTAAACTTCACATGAGGAACAAACTGTACAATCTGAAGCGTCCAAAGATGAAGAAATGCAACAAGTGGCTAAGACTGAAGCGCCACAACCAATGGAGTCCACTGCTGACAAGCCTACTCCTAAGGTTGCTACAAGCCAACCAATTATTGATGCGTCCACTAAAGCACACTCTAGAACAAGACAGGTAGTTCCTGCAGGTTCGTCAAGTCTAAGGGCTATTGTTCCCTTACGCTTTGTTGAACCTCAAGGAGTCTCTGAAGACAGAGTGAACGAGATTGTTCAACAGGCTCTGAGGCAACAACAAGTGGAAACCGAAGCTGCTCTTCGTGCTTTCTAGGAAAGGCAACAAGCAGAAGCTGCACAACACCGATTAATGATGCAAAATGCTATTGCTGATAAGTTCATGAGCCTTTCACAGATGCTGGTGAGTCAAATTCAATCCACAACTGCTAATCTAATTGGCACTGTTGCTCACTCAGTTCATCCTGTTCAACCGGTACCTCTGCCGCAACTAGTGCAACCACCAGTTGAACACCTTGAACCACCTCCTTAAGCACCACCAGAGCAACCACCACCACCACAAGATCCACCTCAATAGCCCTAGGTGACCATGATGGTCAAATCATTTTTCCATCTTTGAAACCCAATTTTTGTTGATGACAAAGGGAGAGAAATTGAAATTTTGATGTCATAGAGTATTTTCTTTAATTACACTACTCTGTGAAACTCTTTTGGTTGTTCATTTAACAGTACATATGAGGTGTTTTTGATCATAAGTTTCGCATCCATATCTCTGATGTGCTTTTCACTCTGATACCTATTGTCTCTGATACATTCTTATCATGCAGTATTATCTGATATATATTGTTTTATCAAATGCATGAGAAATGTTGAACTCAGGGGGAGTACTTCATTTCATATATTTTCACCCTGTCAACGTACACTAGCGTAACATAATCATTTATTCATCTGCTCTAATTTTCTTTTATATGATTATGTACTTGCTCACATCAAAATTTAGTATTATTTGTCATCATCAAAAAGGGGGAGATTGTTAGAATCTAAGACTTTGGATGATGTCCAACCCCTCAAACTTTGGTTTTGATGATAACAAATGAGATTAAATTTTGAAGTATCTAATGTTCTATTTTGAGTATTATAGGTACTACACCGTCCAATGCCTCAATGGTATTGTATTTCTTAATCTCAAACAAGATAGCTCTATGTATACAATACGTCCATTGAGTAACTGGAAACTTGCTTTTCTAAGTATAAAACCCAGCGTCTAATATGCTGTTATAAAACAAGCGTCCAATGCATTGTGAAAACCAGTGTGTAAACACTGCATCCATTTGAGGAAGCGTCCAGCGCCTATATAACTTACATCATCTTTTCTATCAAACAGTTATATAATGCGTCCATGATTGTGTGGAAGTACACTTATGCTTTTCGATGATGATTCTCTGAAATGTTTTGTTATCCCCTCTCTTTTCTAATGTACCACAGGGGACAGAAAAGCTTCTCTCTGCAAAAACCGTACAAGTAGTGGAGGCGCTACATGTATTGTTGTCTCCTCCATCTCTCCACCCCAAGCTGACACGTAGCAACGGTCATATGATTGTGAGAGAACGGTTATTGGCAAAGGCACAGATCCCACAACGGATATCTTCACCAAGTTGCCTATAAATAGAGGAACAAGCTCACGAAATCAACAACGAAGCATTCAAGTTTTTCTAAGAGCTGTAACTCTGCCAAATCAATTGGACGACCTACACTTGTGCAAAAAGAGCAATCTTCTTAGCTTTGCTAAGTTATTCTGTGTATTCAAGTTATATTGTAATATCCTCTCTGTGAGAGTTATCTCTTTAACTTGTACTCAAACAATTTATGTTTGGAAAGCCAGGAGTGGCTTAGTGACAAAGAATACTTGGGTGTTCTTTAATCTCATAGGGGAGATTAAAGGTTTCCCAGAAGTGGCTTAGAGAATACTTGTAGGCAGAAGTGGCAGGGTATATAGATATAGACATTGAGTTTTTTTGAGAAATATATTTTAATGCATTTTTAATTGTTTACTTATTTACTTTATTTATATATTTAATTTTTTATTTATTAATTTTTTTTCTATTTTTTTCATTTTATTTACTAATTTTTTTATCTATATATTTTTTTATTAAATTATTTATTTATTTGCAGTGCGTTCTTCATGAAAATTTAAGCAAAATGCACATATAATTTGCCCAGATCCGACGTCCCAGTCAAAAGTTATGTCCTTTCAAACTTTAAGCCTCTTTCTGTCATGCATGTACGTGCTTATTCAGTGCCTCGTAACTTTCTCTCCCGAAATGCGATCTGGGTCATCTCCATGTCCATACAAAGCTTAAAAAGATGCCTCCATTTCTCGTGAACACATCATCTCCTCGTTCGCCTTGCACAATGGATAGAGTTCAATTTCAAGTTTGACATGTCCTTCAATCTCACGCTTCACATATGTGTGTCATTTTCATCATATCTTCAGCTATTCAACTCCAAATCACATCAAACCACTGTCAATATCTCAATAACACATTTATCTACAACATTCATGCAGACAACAAAACTTAATTAGGCCATCTTAAGGATTGTTAAATCATCAACATGAACAAAAATGTGAAGCAAATATATATCCAATTACTCAAATTGTACTTACTAACAAATAACAAACATACATATAGATATAGATATAGACATTGAGTTTTTTGAGAAATAAATTTTAATACATTTTTAATTATTTATTTATTTCTTTTACTTATATATTTAATTTTTTATTTATTAATTTTTTTATTTTCTATTTTTTTCATTTTATTTACTAATTTTTTTTATCGATATTTTTTTTATTAAATTATTTATTTATTTGCAGCGCGTTCTTCATGAAAATTTATGCAAAATGCACATATAATTTTCCTAGATCCGACGTCCCAGTTAAAAGTTATGTCCTTTCAAACTTTAAGCCTCTTTTTGTCATGCATGTACGTGCTTATTCAGTGCCTCGTAACTTTCTCTCCCGAAATGCGATCTGGGTCATCTCCATGTACATACAAAGCTCAAACATATACCTACATTTCTCGTGAACACATCATCTCCTCGTTCGCTTTGCATGGTGGACAGAATTCAATTTCAAGTTTGACATGTCCTCCAATCTCACGCTTCACATATGTGCGCTATTTTCGTCATATCTTTAGTTATACAACTCCAAATCACATCAAACCATAGTCAATTTCTCAATAACACATTTATCTACAACTTTAATGAAGACAACAAAACTTAATTAGGTCATCTTAAGGATTGTTAATTCATCAACATGAACAAAAATGTGAAGCTAATACATATCAAATTACTCAAATTGTACTTACTAACAAATAACTAACATACATATATATAGATATAGACAATGAGCTTGTTGAGAAATATATTTTAATACATTTTTAATTATTTTTTATTTTATTTTATTTATATATTTAATTTTTTATTTATTAACTATTTTTATTTTCTATTTTTTCATTTTATTTACTATTTTTTTATCTATATATTTTTTTTATTAAATTATTTATTTATTTGCCACACGTTCCTCGCAAAAATTTATGCAAAATCCACATATAATTTTCCCAGATCCGACGTCCCAGTGAAAAGTTATGTCTTTTCAAACTTTAAGCCTCTTTCTATCAGGCATGTACGTGCTTATTTAGTTCCCCGTAACTTTCTCTCCTGAAACGCGATGTGGGTCATCTCCGTGTCCATACAAAGCTTAAACAGATACCTACATTTCTTGTGAACACATCATCTCCCCGTTCACCTTGCACAATGGATAGAATTTAATTTCAAGTTTGACATGTCCTTCAATCTCACGGTTCACATATGTGCGTTATTTTCAGCATATCTTCAGCTATATAACTCCAAATCACATCAAACCACTGTCAATATCTCAATAACACATTTATCTACAACTTTTATGCAGATAACAAAACTTAATCAGGTCATCTTAAGGACTGTTAATTCATCAACAAGAACAAAAATGTGAAGCTAATACATACCCAATTACTCAAATTGTACTTGCTAACAAATACCTAACATACATATAGATATAGATATAGACATTGAGTTTTTTGAGAAATATATTTTAATACATTTTTAATTATTTATTCATTTATTTTATTTATATATTAAATTTTTTATTTATTAATTTTTTTATTTTCAATTTTTTCATTTTATTTTCTAATTTTCTTTATCTATATATTTTTTTACTATATTATTTATTTATTTTCAGCGCATACCTCGTGAAAAGTTATGCAAAATGCACATATAATTTGCCCAGATCTGACGACCCAGTCAAAAGTTATGCCCTTTCATACTTTAAGCCTCTTTCTGTCAAGCATGTACGTGCATATTCAATGCCTCGAAACTTTCTCTCTCAAAATGCGATCTGGGTCATCTCCATGTCCATACAAAGCTTAAAAAGATACCTTCATTTCTCGTGAACACATCATCTCCTCGTTCGCCTTGCACAGTGGACAGAATTCAATTTCAAGTTTGACATGTCCTTCAATCTCACGCTTCACATATGTCTGCTATTTTCATCATATCTTCAGCTATACATCTCCAAATCACAACAAACCACTGTCAATATCTCAATAGCACATTTATCTACAACTTTCATGAAGACAACAAAACTTAATTAGGTCATTTTAAGGATTGTTAATTCATCAACATGAACAAAAATGTGAAGCTAATGCATACCCAATTACCCAAATTGTACTTACTAACAAATAACTAACAGACATATAGATATAGATATAGACAATGATTTTTCTAAGGATATATTTTAATACATTTTTAATTAATTTTTTATTTTTTATTTATATATTTAATTTTTTATTTATTAAATTATTTATTTATTTTCAGCGCGTTCCTGTTGAAAAGTTATGCCAAATGTAGATATAAGTTGCCTAGATCTGACGTCCCAGTTAAAAGTTATGTCCTTTCAAACTTTAAGCCTATTTTTGTCATGCATGTACGTGCTTATTCAGTGCATCATAACCTTCTCTCCCGAAATGCAATCCGGGTCATCTCCATGTCCATGCAAAGCTTAAATAGATACCTACATTTCTTGTGAACACATAATCTCCTCGTTCGCTTTGCACGGTGGACATAATTCAATTTAAAGTTTGAGATGTCCTTCAATCTCACACTTCACATATGTGCGCTATTTTCATCATATCTTCAGCTATACAACTCCAAATCACATCAAACCACAGTCAATATCTCAATAACACATTTATCTAAAACTTTCATGAAGACAACAAAACTTAATTAGGTCATCTTAAGGATTGTTAGTTCATCAACATGAAAAAAAATGTGAAGCTAATACATACCCAATTACTCAAATTGTACTTACTAACGAATAACTAACATACATATATATAGATATAAACATTGAGCTTTTTGAGAAATATATTTTAATACATTTTTAATTATTTATTTATTTATTTTATTTATATATTTAACTTTATATTTGTTATTTTTTTATTTTCTATTTTTTTCATTTTATTTACTAATTTTTTTATCTATATATTTATTTATTTGCAGCATGTTCCTCGCGAAAAGTTATGCAAATTGCACATATAATTTGCCCAAATCTGACGTCCCAGTCAAAAGTTATGTCCTTTCAAATTTTAAGCCTCTTTTGGTCATGCATGTATGTGCTTATTCAGTGCCTCGTAACTTTCTCTCCCGAAATGCGATCTGGGTCATCTCCATGTCCATACAAAGCTTAAACAGATACCTACATTTCTCGTGAACACATCATCTCCACATTCACCTTGCACAGTGGACATAATTCAATTTCAAGTTTGACATGACCTTCAATCTCACGCTTCACATATGTGCGCTATTTTCATCATATCTTCAGCTATACAACTCCAAATCACATCAACCCGCTGTCAATATCGGAATAACACATTTATCTAAGCCTTTCATGAAGACAACAAAACTTAATTAGGTCATCTTAAGGATTCTTAATTCATCAACATGAACAAAAATGTGAAGCTAATAGATACCCAATTACTCAAATTGTACTTACTAACAAATAACATAAATATAGATATAGATATAGACATTGAGTTTTTTGATAAATATATTTTAATACATTTTCAATTATTTTTTATTTATTCTATTTATATATTTAAATTTTTTTATTATTATTTTTTGTTTCTTATTTTTTTCATTTTATTTACTAACATTTTTATCCATATATTTTTTTACTAAATTATTTATTTATTTGTAGTGCGTTCCTCGCGAGATGTTATACAAAATGCACATATAATTTGCCCAGATCCGACATCCCAGTCAAAATGTTATGTCCTTTCAAACTTTAAGCTTCTTTCTATCAGGCATGTACGTGCTTATTTAGTGCCTCGTAACTTTCTCTCCCGAAATTGGATCTGCGTTGTCTCCCTGTCCAAACAAAGGTTAAACAAATACCTACATTTCTCATGAACACATTATCTCCTCGTTCACCTTGCACAGTGGACTGAAATCAATTTCAAGTTTGACATGTCCTTCAATCTCACGTTTCACATATGTGCACTATTTTCATCATATCTTCAGCTATACAACTCCAAATCACATCAAACCACTGTCAATATCGCAATAACACATTTATCTACAACTTTAATGAAGACAACAAAACTTAATTAGGTCATCTTAAGGATTTTTAATTCATCAACATTAACAAAAATGTGAAGCTAATACATACCCAATTACTCAAATTGTACTTACTAACAAATAACTAACTTACATATAGATATACATATAGACATTGAGTTTTTTGAGAAATATATTTTAATACATTTTTAATTATTTCTTTATTTATTTTATTTATATATATAATTTTTTATAAAAATTTTTTATTTTCTAATTTTTCATTTTATTTACAATTTTTTTATCTCTATATTTTTTATTAAATTATTTTTTTATTTGCAGCGCGTTCTTTATGAAAAGTTTTGTAA
This sequence comes from Pueraria montana var. lobata, assembly GCA_026413185.1. Taxonomy (NCBI): domain Eukaryota; kingdom Viridiplantae; phylum Streptophyta; class Magnoliopsida; order Fabales; family Fabaceae; genus Pueraria; species Pueraria montana. Next base: position 71,564,941 of record CM048646.1, on the reverse strand, counting down.
AATGCACATATAATTTACCCAGATCCGACGTCCCAGTCAAAAGTTATGTCCTTTCAAACTTTAAGCCTCTTTCTGTCAGACATGTACGTGCTTATTCAGTGCCTCGTAACTTTGTCTCCTGAAATGCGATCCGGGTTATCTCCATGTCCATACAAATCTTAAACAGATACCTACATTTCTCGTAAACACATCATCTCCTTGTTCACCTTGCACGGTGGAACAAATTCAATTTCAAGTTTGACATGTCCTTCAATCTCACGCTTCACATATGTGCACTATTTTCATCATATCTTCAGCTATACAACTCCAAATCATATCAAACCACTATCAATATCTCAATAACATATTTATCTACAACTTTCATGAAGACAACAAAATTTAATTAGGTCATCTTAAGGATTGTTAATTCATCACCATGAACAAAAATGTGAAGCTAATACATACCCAATTACTCAAATTGTACTTACTAACAAATAACTAACATACATATAGATATAGACATTGAGTTTTTTGAGAAATATATTTTAATACATTTTCAGTTATTTCTTTATTTATTTTATTTATATATTTAATTTTTATTTTTTTTATTTTTTTATTTTCTATTTTTTTAATTTTATTTACTAATTTTTTATCTATATATTTTTTATTCAATTATTTATTTATTTCCAGCGCGTTCCTCGCGAAAACTTATGCAAAATGCACATATAATTTGCCCATATCCGACGTCCCAGTCAAAAGTTATGTCGTTTCAAACATTAAGCCTCTTTCTATCAAGCATGTACATCCTTATTCAGTGCCTCGTAACTTTCTCTCCTGAAATGCGATCCGGGTCATCTCCATTTCCATACAAAGCTCAAACAGATATCTACATTTCTCGTGAACACATCATCTCCTCGTTTACCTTGCACAATGGACAGAATTCAATTTCAAGTTTGACATGTCCTTCAATCTCACGCTTCACATATGTGTGCTATTTTCATCATATCTTCAGCTATACAACTCCAAATCACATGAACCCGCTGCCAATATCGGAATAACACATTTATCTAAGCCTTTCATGAAGACAACAAAACTTAATTAGGTCATCTTAAGGATTGTTAATTCATCAACATGAACAAAAATGTGAAGCTAATACATACCCAATTATTCAAATTGTACTTACTAAAAAATAACTACCATATATATAGATATAGACAAAGACATTGAGTTTTTTGAGAATTATATTTTAATACATTTTCAATTATTGATTTATTTATTTTATTTATATATTTAATTTTTTTTATTTTCTATTTTTTAACTTTATTTTCTAATTTTTTTATCTATATATTTTTTTATTAAATTATTTATTTATTTGCAGCGTGTTCTTTATGAAAAGTTATGCAAAATGCACATATAATTTGCCCAGATCCGACGTCCTAGTCAAAAGTTATGTCCTTTCAAACTTTAAGCCTCTTTCTGTCATGCATGTACGTGCTTATTCAGTGCCTCGTCACTTTCTCTCCCGAAATGTGATCCGGGTCATCTCCATGTCCATACAAAGCTCAAACATATACCTACATTTCTCGTGAACACATCATCTCCTCGTTCGCTTTGCATGGTTGACATAATTCAATTTCAAGTTTGACATGTCCTCCAATCTCACGCTTCACATATGTGCGCTATTTTCGTCATATCTTTAGTTATACAACTCCAAATCACATCAAACCATAGTCAATTTCTCAATAAGACATTTATCTACAAGTTTCATGAAGACAACAAAACTTAATTAGGTCATCTTAAGGATTGTTAATTCATCAACATGAACAAAAATGTGAAGCTAATACATATCCAATTACTCAAATTGTACTTACTAACAAATAACTAACATACATATATATAGATATAGACAATGAGCTTTTTGAGAAATATATTTTACTACATTTTTAATTATTTATTTATTTATTTAATTTTTTAATTATTAATTTGTTTTATTTCTATTTTTCTCATTTTATTTACTAATTTTTTTATTTATATATTTTTTTATTAAATTATTTATTTATTTGAAGTGTGTTCCTCGCGAAAAGCTATGCAAAATGAACGTATAATTTGCCCAGATCCGACGTCCCAGTCAAAAGTTATGTCCTTTCAAACTTTAAGCCTCTTTTAGTCACGAATGTACGTGCTTATTCAGTGCCTCGTAAATTTCTCTCCCAAAATGCAATCCGAGTCATCTCCGTATCCATACAAAGCTTAAACAGATACCTACATATCTCCTAGTTCACCTTGCACAATGGACATAATTCAATTTCAAGTTTGACATGTCCTTCAATCTCACGCTTCACATATATGCGTTATTTTCATCATATCTTCAGCTATACAACTCCAAATCAAATCAAATCACTGTCAATATCTCAATAACACATTTATCTACAACTTTTATAAAGACAACAAAATTTAATTAGGACATCTTATGGATTGTTAATTCATCAACAGGAACAAAAATATGAAGCTAATACATACCCAATTACTCAATTTGTACGTATTAACAAATAGCTAACATAGATATAGATATAGATATAGACATTGAGTTTTTTGAGGAATATATTTTAATACATTTTTAATTATTTATTTATATATTTTATTTTTTATTTATTATTTTTTATTTTCTATTTTTTCATTTTATTTACTATTTTTGTATCTATTAATTTTTTTATTAAATTATTTATTTATTTGCAGCACGTTCCTCGCAAAAAGTTATGGAAAATGAACATATAATTTGCCTAGATCCGACATCGCAGTCAAAAGTTATGTCTTTTTAAACTTTAAGGCTCTTTTTGTCATGCATGTATTCAAATTGTACTTACTAACAAATAACTAACACACATATAGATATATATATATATAGACATTGAGTTTATTGAGAAATATATTTTCATACATTTTTAATTATTTATTTTATATATTTAATTTTTATTTACATATTTTATTTTAATAATTTATTTATTTTCTATTTTTTTCATTTTATTTACTAATTTTTTTATCTATATATTTTTTATTAAATTATTTATTTATTTGCAGCCTGTTCGTCGCAAAAACTTATGCCAAATGCACATATAATTTGCCCATATCCGACGTTCCAGTCAAAAGTTATGTCCTTTCAAACTTTAAGCCTCTTTTTGTCATGCATGTACGTACTTATTCAGTGCCTTGTAAGATTCTCTCCCGAAATGCGATCCGGGTCATCTCCATGTCCATATAAAGCTTAAACAGATACCTACATTTCTCGTGAACACATCATCTCCTCGTTCACCTTGCACAGTGGACAGAATTCAATTTCAAGATTGACATGTCCTTCAATCTCACGTTTCACATATGTCCGCTATTTAGATCATATCTTCATCTATACAACTCCAAATCATATCCAACCACTGTCAATATCTCAATAACACATTTATCTACAACTTTCAAGTAGACAACAAAACCTAAATAGGTCATCTTAAGGATTGTTAATTCATCAACATAAATAAAAATCTGAAGCTAATACATACCCAATAACTAACATACATATAGATATAGATATAGACATTGAGTTTTTTGAGAAATATATTTTAATGCATTTTAAATTATTTATTTTATTTATATATTTAATTTTTTATTTATTAATTTTTTTCATTTTCTATTTTTTTCATTTTATTGACTAATTTTTTTATCTATATATTTTTATGAAATTATTAATTTATTTGCAGCGCATTCCTCGCGAAATGCTATGCAAAATGCACATATAATTTGCCAAAAACCGACGTCCCAGTCAAAAGTTATGTGCTTTCAAACTTTAAGCCTCTTTTTGTCATGGATGTACGTGCTTATTCAGTGCCTCGTAACTTTCTCTCCCAAAATGCAATCCGGGTCATCTCCATGTCCATACAAAGCTTAACCAGATACCTATATTTCTCATGAACACATCATCTCCTCATTCGCCTTGCACAGTGGACATAATTCAATTTCAAGTTTGACCTGTCCTTCAATCCCACGCTTCACATATGTGCGTTATTTACATCATATCTTCAACTATACAACTCCAAATCACATCAAACCACTATCAATATCTCAATAACACATTTATCTACAACTTTTATAAAAACAACAAAACTTAATTAGGTCATCTTAAGGATTGTTAATTGATCAACATGAACAAAAATCTGAAGCTAATACATACCCAATTACCCAATTTGTCTTATTAACAAATAACTAACATACATTTAGATATAGATATAGACATTGAGTTTTTTTAGAAATATATTTTAATACATTTTTAATTATTTATTTATTTATTTTATTTATATATTTAATTTTATTTTTTATTTTCTATTTCTTTCATTTTATTTCCTAATTTTTTTATCTATATATTTTTTATTAAATTATTTATTTATTTGCAATGTGTTACTCGCGAAAAGTGATGCCAAATGCATATATTATTTGGCCAGATCCGACGTCCCAGTCAAGTGTTATGTCCCTTCAAACTTTCAGCCACTTTCTGTCGGGCATGTACATGCTTATTAAGTGCCTCATAACTTTCTCTCCCGAAATGCAATCCGGGTCATCTCCATTTCCATACAACGCTTAAACAGATACCTACATTTCTTGTGAACACATAATCTCCTCGTTCGCCTTGCACAGTGGACATAATTCAATTTCAAGTTTGACATGTCCTTCAATCTCACGCTTCACATATGTGCGCTATTTTCATCATATCTTCAGCTATACAAACTCCATATCACATCAAACCACTATCAATATCTCAATAACACATTTATCTACCACATTCATGAAGACAACAAAACTGAATTAGGTCATCTTAAGGATTGTTAATTCATCAACATGAACAAAAATCTGAAGCTAATACATACATAATTACTCAAATTGTACTTACTAACAAATAACTAACATACATATAGATATAGATATAGTCATTGAGTTTTTTTTTGAAATATATTTTAATACATTTTTAATTATTTATTTATATATTTAATTTTTTATTTATTAATTTTTTTATTTTCTATTTATTTCATTTTATTTACTAATTTTTTTATCTATATATATTTTTTATTAAATTATTTATTTATTTGCAGCGCGTTCCTCTCGAAAAGTTATGCAAAATGCACATATAATTTGCCAAATCCGACGTCCCAGTCAAAAGTTATGTCTTTTCAAACTTTAAGTCTCTTTCTGTCATGCATGTACGTGCGTATTCCGTGCCTCGTAACTTTCTCTCCCGAAATGCGATCCGAGTCATCTCCGTGTCCATACAAAGCTTAAACAGATACCTACACTTCTTGTGCACACATCATCTCCTCCTTCTCCTTGCACAGTGACAGAATTCAATTTCAAGTTTGACATGTCCTTCAATGTAACGCTTCACATATGTGCACTATTTTCATCATATCTTCAGCTATACAACTCCAAGTAACATCAAACCACTGTCAATATCTCAATAACACATTTATCTACAACTTTCTTGAAGACAACAAAACTTAATTAGGTCATCTTAAGGATTGTTAATTCATCAACATGAACAAAAACGTGAAGCTAATACATACCCAATTACTCAAATTGTACTTACTAACAAATAACTAACATACATATAGATATAGATATAGACATTGAGTTTTCTGAGGAATATATTTTACTACATTTTAATTATTTAGTTTATTAATATATTTAATTTTTTATTAATTTTTTTATTTTCTATTTTTTAATTTTATTTATTACTTGTTTTATCTATATATTTTTTTCATTAAATTATATATTTATTTGCAGCATGTTCCTCACGAAAAGTTTTGCAAAAGGCCCATATAATTAGCCCAAATCCGACGTCCCAGTCAAAAGTTATGTCGTTTCAAACATTAAGCCTCTTTCTGTCAAGCATGTACGTCCTTATTCAGTGCCTCGTAACTTTCTCTCCCGAAATGTGATCCGGGTCAACTCAGTGTCCATACAAAGCTTAAACAGATACCTACATTTCTCATGAACACATCATCTCCTCGTTCGGCTTGCACAATGGACAGAATTCAATTTCAAGTTCGACATGTTCTTCAATCTCACGCTTCACATATGTGCGCTATTTTCCTCATATCTTCAGCTATACAACTCCAAATCACATCAAACCATTGTCAATATCTCAATAACACATTTATCTACAACTTTCATGAAAAAAAACTTAATTAGGTCATCTTAAGCATTGTTAATTCATCAACATGAACAAAAATCTGAAGCTAATACATACCCAATTACTCAAATTGTACTTACTAACAAATAACTAACATACATATAGATATAGATACAGACAGTGAGTATTTTGAGAAATATATTTTAATACATTTTTAATTATTTATTTATATATTTAATTTTTTATTTATTAATTTTTTTGTTTTCTATTTTTTTAATTTTATTTACTAATTTTTTTATCTATATATTTTTTTTATTAAATTATCTATTTATTTTCAGCGCGTTCCTCATAAAAAGTTATGCAAAATGCACACATAATTTGCCTAGATCCGACGTCCCAGTCAAAAGTGATGTCCTTTCAAACATTAAGCCTCTTTCTGTCATCCATGTACGTGCTTATTCAGTGCCTCGTAACTTTCTCTCCCGAAATGCAATCCGGGTCATCTCCATTTCCATACAACGCTTAAACAGATACCTACATTTCTTGTGAACACATAATCTCCTCGTTCGCCTTGCACAGTGGACATAATTCAATTTCAAGTTTGACATGTCCTTCAATTTCACGCTTCACATATGTGCGCTATTTTCATCATATCTTCAGCTATACAAACTCCATATCACATCAAACCACTATCAATATCTCAATAACACATTTATCTACCACATTCATGAAGACAACAAAACTGAATTAGGTCATCTTAAGGATTGTTAATTCATCAACATGAACAAAAATCTGAAGCTAATACATACATAATTACTCAAATTGTACTTACTAACAAATAACTAACATACATATAGATATAGATATAGACAGTGAGTTTTTTGTGAAATATATTTTCATACATTTTTAATTATTTATTTATATATTTAATTTTTTATTTATTAATTTTTTTTGTTTTCTATTTTTTTAATTTTCTTTACTAATTTTTTTTATCTATATATTTTTTATTAAATTATCTATTTATTTGCAGCGCGTTCGTCGCAAAAAGTTATGCAAAATGCACATATAATTTGCCTAGATCCGATGTCCCAGTCAAAAGTGATGTCCTTTCAAACATTAAGCCTCTTTCTGTCAACCATGTACGTGCTTATTCAGTGTCTCGTAACTTTCTCTCTTGAAATGCGATCCGGGTCATCTCCATGTCCATACAAAACTTAAATAGATACCTACATTTCCTGTGAACACATCATCTCCTCGTTCTCCTTGCACAATGGACAGAGTTCAATTTCAAGTTTGACATGTCCTTCAATCTCACGCTTCACATATGTGCGCTATTTTCATCATATCTTCAGCTATACAACTGAAAATCACATCAAACCACTGTCAATATCTCAATAACACATTTATCTACAACTTTCATGAAGACAAAAAAAGATAATTAGGTCATCTTAAGGATTGTTAATTCATCAACATGAACAAAAATGTGAAGCTAATACATACTCAATTACTCAATTGTTTCCGTTATTAGTTTTTTTTATCACGTTTATAATAATCTGCATTATTAATGAGAGGAGATAGATATGTATTTTTAATAAAATTAAACGAGATATCCTAAAATTTTTTTAAGTCTTCTCTCATATGCCAATTTGGAAGGGAATGATCTCCTTAGATCTCACCAAAAAAAAATTATCATCTTTTTATTATTTCACCTCCCAAACATATCGTGAAGTTTTTACATTTCTACGACAAGTACCATCACATTAAAAAGATAACAATCACATTAATAGTTTCCTTTATTACTTTTTTTTATCATAACGTTTATAATAATTTCCATTATTAATGAGAGGAGATATGTATTTTTAATAAAATTAAACAAGATATCCTGAAATTTTTTTAGGTCTTCTCTCATTTTATGCCAATTTGGAAGGGAATGCTTTTTTTAGATCTCACAAAAAAAATTATAATCTTTTTATTATTTCATCTCCCAAACATATCGTGAAATTTTGATATTTCTACGACAATTACCAATCACATTAAAAAGATAACAATCACATTAATAGTTTCTTTTATTAGTTTTTGTATCATAGTGTTTATACTAATTTCCATTATTAATGAGATGAGATATGTATTTTTAATAAAATTAAATGAGATATCCTAAAATTTTCTTAGGTCTTCTCTCATTTTATGCCAATTTGGAAGGGAATGATCTTTTTAGATCTCACAAAAAAATTATAATCTTTTTATTAATTCACCTCCCAAACATATCGTGAATTTTGATATTTCTATGACAATTACCAATCACATTAAAAAGATAACAATTACATTAATAGTTTCCTTTATTAGTTTTTTTTTATCTCAACGTTTATAATAATTTCTATTATTAATGAGAGGAGATATGTATTTTTAATAAAATTAAACGAGATATCCTGAAATTTTTTTAGGTCTTCTCTCATTTTATGCCAATTTGGAAGGGAATGATCTTTTTAGATCTCACAAAAAACAATTATAATCTTTTTATTATTTCACCTCCCAAACATATTGTAACCCCCCTTCTAGTTTAAATTTAAATTAACTATATCATTTACATTATACATAAAAGTTCTAATATATTCTATTTTAAATCCAAAATAGATTCAGACTTACAATATTAAAACTTATAGAAACACTACTAAAAAGTATTTCTAAGTACTACAAGTATTATCTACCCAAAATATTTCCATCCTACAGCTCTGTTGATCTCTGCATCTTTATCTTCTATTCTCCATTCACCTGCTTTTACATTTCCCTAGGATATAGGGACAAAATTTACCGGATCAGACATTTAATTTCTCATACAATTAAAACAATATCAACCATGTTCATTTCATATAACAACTAATAAATCACATAAATAAATCAAATGCAGTATGATTTATGCAAATGCAGTTTTGACTCAAAATCATTTTGACCCTGCTCCATGGAGACTTCCCCTTTTGAGTGTTTAGTAAGTAACTGGCCTACCATTATGCACTGCAATTCAGCTATCAGCCCCTACTAAACGCGAATAAACTAGACAGAATTAGGAGATCAGGATACCCAGGAAGGCCACCACGACTGCAACTCAGTCCAGTTTCCAGCCACATGTGGAATTGCCAATATCCTTCACCCCACAGACTATATAATCACAGACTATACAGTCCTGTCTGACTTACTCTGCTCATCCCAAAGATTCAATTCTCATGACTACCGCAGTCCCGATTAGTCAACATTTATTCTTTCTTTTCTTTCTTCTTTTCTTTTTCTTTTCTTTCTTTTCATTTCTTTTCTTTCTTTTCGTTTCTTTTCTTTTTTTTTCATGGTTGCCACAGTCTCGGTTAGCCAACATCAGTCATTTTTTTTTCACTTGAATCTTTGTAAAACCCCCAAAAAGACTCATGCATGCTTATGCCATGTGATAATGATCATAAGTATAAATTAACATTAAACAATCACATAAAGAAATATAAACATTCAACAACTAACATTATAACATTAGTATTTTACTAAAATACCAATTAGGTCATTACTATAAAAATTTACTAAACTACCCTTGCTCTTTTTCAAAAATTCCAATTTTGCCCTCAAGGGTAAAATTACCAAATTACCCTTACTCGTTTCTATTATTTCCGATTTTGCCCTTGATCTTTTGATAAAATTCCAAAATTATCCCTAAACTTTCTAGAACATATGAAATTACTATTTTACCCTTGAATATTTTATAATTTACTAAATTGCCCTTAAACTTTTTTAAAATTCCAATATTGTCCCTACATGTGAAATGACTATTTTACCCTTGGTTATTTTAAAATTTCCACATGATATCCCTTTCTTCCTCATCATGGCCGTGAATGGCCTATGCCATAATTCCAACATTTTTCTCAAAATCAACCAAATCAATTTCAATAAAAAACAACCAAATCAAGTTTCAATCCATCACAACACATCAAGAGATCAACAAAACATTGTTTCAATCATCAATTTCAAACTTCTAACATCAAATATATAGAATCCCTAAATCAATTTCATCTTTTCATGGTTCTTGAAATTAGACGTCAAGACATGTTTTTCCTACTTCTAATTTGTCAAAATTGAAATTAAATGCCAAGATCCTTACCTTGGATCCTTAATTTGATGAAGAACCCTTGAATTCCTTTTCTCCCTTTCTCCCTTGTCTTCTTGAAATTTTTGGGTTTTTCTTCTAAATCTTTCTCTTTGGCCAAATCTATGTTGAAATTTGTGAGGTTTTGGTTGGTTTATTTCTTGATTTTAGAAGAAAGGATGAAGTGAAATGGAGGGACAGCTGCAGCTGGAAGCTCACGGTTTTGGGTTGTGAGGAGAGCTAGCTTTTTACGTTTTTCTTTTGGCTTGATTTCTTATGCTTTTAATTAAATTTTTCTCCACCAAATTTAATTTCTTGTACACGTCCAGCTGCTGCTGCTGCCCTGGGTCCAAGGGCAGTCAATTTGGCTGAAATTCCAGCCACTTGGACGTTCACAAAGGTTTCCTACATTGGTTGCTAATTGCTTGGTCAATTAGTCAAAGAATGTGGACCAATTTAGAGTTTTCTAGAATTTTGTTTGACTTTTTAATTATCTTACAAACTAATTCGAATTTTAAGAAACTAACACCACCATTAGATTCCTCACTATCAAAAACCTTGGGGTAGTGTCTTAATTATCTCTTAATCAAGGTCTAATTAGCTTAATTTAATTAGATTAGAAATAGTGTGTTGTCAACTTTTGATTGGCTAATACTTGTATTTTTCTTTTTCTTAGTTAAACAATTTTAATAATTATTCTAAGTATATTACAATTATTAGATAATTCCATAAGTGTCATACAAATTTTATCTTAATTTTCTACCTTAGAATTTTATCGTAATAATTTCTCAAAGTTCTAACTCTAAAAAATTCCTAACAATTCAAAATTAGCATTTTAATTTCTCAACTGTATATATTTTAAATCTATATTCAATTATCTTTTTATTAGATTACAGTCTAGTCCAAAATGTTACACCGAAAAATTTATCCTGGACAGTTGTTTGACACAACTGTCCAGTCAACAAGCAATTCAAACAAAAACAAAAACATCAAAAGACTTAGGAAATTTTTCTGAGTAGAACTGTGTAAATTTTATTATGAAAATATGTACAGAAAGTTTTTATAAAATACAGTACATAATTTCTCCTAATATTTATAGAAAAATATTTACAAACAGTAAAATAAAAATGAGGTGTTACACATATCGTGAAATTTTGATATTTCTATGACAATTACAAATCACATTAAAAAGATAACAATTACATTAATAGTTTCCTTTATTAGTTTTTTTATCACAACGTTTATAATAATTTCCATTATTAATGAGAGGAGATATGTATTTTTAATAAAATTAAACGAGATATCCTGAATTTTTTTTAGGTCTTCTCTCATTTTATGTCAATTTGGAAGGGAATGATCTATTTAGATCTCACAAAAAAAATTATAATCTTTTTATTATTTCACCTCCCAAACATACCCTGAAATTTTGATATTTCTACGACAATTACCAATCACGTTAAAAAGATAACAATCACATTAATTGTTTCAGTTATTAGTTTTTTTATCACAACGTTTATAATAATTTGCATTATTAATGAGAGGAGATAGATATGTATTTTTAATAAAATTAAACGAGATATCCTGAAATTTTTTTAAGCCTTCTCTCATTTTATGCCAATTTGGAAGGGAATGATCGCCTTAGATCTCACAAAAACAAATTATCATCTTTTTATCATTTCACCTCCCAAACATATCGTGAAATTTTGATATTTCTACGACAATTACCAATCACATTAAAAAGATAACAATCACATTAATAGTTTCCTTTATTAGTTTTTTTATCACAACGTTTATAATAATTTCCATTATTAATGAAAGGACATATGCATTTTTAATAAAATTAAACGAGATATCCTAAAATTTTTTTAGTTCTTCTCTCATTTTATGCCAATTTGGAAGGGAATGATCTTTTTAGATCTCACAAAAAAAATTATAATCTTTTTATTATTTCACCTCCAAAACATATCGTGAAATTTTGATATTTCTCCGACAATTACCAATCACATTAAAAAGATAACAATCACATTAATAGTTTCCTTTATTAGTTTTTTATCACAACGTTTATTATAATTTCCATTAGTAATTAGAGGAGATATGTATTTTTAATAAAATTAAACGAGATATCCTGAATTTTTTTTAGGTCTTCTCTCATTTTATGCAAATTTGGAAGGGAATGATCTTTTTAGATCTCACAAAAAATATTATAATCTTTTTATTATTTCACCTCCCTAACATATCGTGAAATTTTAATATTTCTACTACAATTACCAATCACATGAAAAAGATAACAATCACATTAATAGTTTCCTTTATTAGTTTTTTTTATCACAACGTTTATTATAATCTCCATTATTAATGAGTGGAGATATGTATTTTTAATAAAATTAAACGAGATATCCTGAAATTTTTTTAAGTCTTCTCTCATTTTATGCCAATTTGGAAGGGAATGATCTTTTTAGATCTCACAAAAAAAATTATAATTTTTTATTATTTCACCTCCGAAATGTAACGACCCATCTTCGTTACAGATTTGTTACACTAAATATTTTATTTCATTAAATTAAAAAAAAACTCTCTAATTAGTTTATTGATAAAATACTGGAGAATTTTTCGTGATTCCTAAAACTAACATATAAAATTTAAAGCTCAATTTATAAACATCTCTTATACAAAGCTTAACTAAATAAAACTATGTATACATACATTTTCACATGATAAATACAAAATACCCCTAAGCAAATCCATTCTATACATGAGACCAAACAAAGGAAAGAAAGAACGCAACTTCAAGCTCGTGCTCGCTCCATCTACCACAAATCCAAGAGGAGTCCACCTAAAAGCCATCTGCTCCCCCGAACGATGTTCGAGATCATCACAGGCACAAACCACACGTGCAAACATTGCAAGGGTAAGCTTACCAAACAAAACTATACATAATAACTGAAAATGTTGTACAAACTTAGTTCATAAACTCAAAACTCAATTCAGCAATACACACCGATAAGCACACCATCATGACTCAACCATCTCAAAGAGTTCATACAACATAGTTACATAAAATCAACAAAAGTCATAAATCATCATCTAACATCAACAACATAAACCATCACCGCTCACCATCATGAGCCACATCTCAACAACAATACAACCACCAACATTCCTCATCACAAAGTGATGTACAACATAACCCACTAGACAACCTTTGTCGACAACAACTGACTCTACTCCATGGAGTTTCAACACCATATGAGCGGTCCTCATAGGCCACCTCCCCCACCATAGTCAGTGTCTACTAACCATACAGGGAGTCCTCTGAGCTACCCTACGGGGAAAGTGTGATTTTATCGAAAATAGACAAGTGCTATAGTGGCTTACCTCTGTAGGTTTGCAAGACCATACATCTATAGGGATTCGCCCACTCGTCTATTCTATAGGCTCACCGTTAGCCACCACGAAAATCCCCAGCACTAGGTTGAGAGCCCAACTGGCACCCTCAACTTACGTGCCTACTCATATGTCTGTGCACTAACTGTGCACAACAACATTCGGAATATTTCTGTGCATCAACTATGCACACCCTGTATTCCAGCAGCAAAACATATTTGGAATCCCTTACAATCGTATATACGACACCTCCATACCCGCCATTTCCAATGGCCTGACTTAAGGATCCAAATACATCTCAACAACACCAGCAAATCTCAACCACGACAACAACCCATCCCCTATACACTAAAAGAGTCACTAAACCTCTTGGGAAGTAGTTCTCAACACTCCAACACGCCATTCGGAGTCAAAACATAGGGGTGGTACTTGGAAAGATATCCCATTAGGCGAGACCCCCGGGTCGCTTTAGTGGGCCGGAGTTCTGGCGTGAAACTCACCCTCCCAAGTATACCAATTTTCTTTTCTATAAAAATCTTCCCAAAGGACATAGCTAACTTCTCTTTAACATATAGGAATGGTTCCAACACATAATTCTCATATATCATCATCTCATCAATATTCCATTTCAATTTCTCAACAAAACACATACACCTCAATAACAAATAATATTCTCAACAAAATTTTAAGCACTTCAATCAATAATATAATAATCTCAACGAATTATATCCCATCAACTATAATATACTAACCCCAACAATAAAGTCATTTCTCAATAAACAAACATCTCCATTCCAATAACTCTATCATATTAACCAAATTGACCAAATAAGGTCGAATTCTCTTTGACAGTACTAAATGTGAGCTCTCATTGATTGTAGCAACTGACCTCATAATTCAAAAATTTTTATATAGAATTAAAGCTCTTGAATCCTATTTTTCAAAATGGTATCCCAATGGTAAAATAGACAACTAGAGAATTTTCTAGAATTCCTACAAGTTGACAGTACTGAATTTGACTTTCCAGTGAACATGGTTCAAAGAAAGTAAGTTTTCTAACACTTCCAAAACTTGTTTTGAGCTAGAATTTTTACAGGATACAGGTAACACATTGGTCTTTCAAAATTGATATCCCATGTCCTCAAATTCGTTCCCAATTGTTCCCAGTAAAATTTCTCTAACAGCCTAAATTTCGGACTCCAAACAGAGCTCCAAACCCTTGCCCTGTTCCTTTTCAAAAATTTAATTTAGGAATTGGACATGATAATTTTTGTAAATTACACAGTTAAAAACCTTGTTTTGTCTAGTTTTTAATAGCACAAAAACGAAAACAAAACATTAAGTGTACAATTAGGAATTTAAGAAAAACCGAGACATGTTCCAGGGGAACTCGAAAAACAGAACAGCCACTTTTTGGGTCACAGATGAACCCTGAGATGAGGTTTTCTCTTCAAGATGTCAAAATAAAAGTTTCTCCATTTCGAGTCTATTTTCATTCAAAACAAATTTCGTGAAAAACCAACGGTTAGATCTTCCAAAAATCATAAAATCGTGGGGACTGTCCAGAGCTGGACGAACCAAACAGCCACTGCCACTTTTATTTTTGGGTAAATCTCACATTGAAAACCTTGTCAAACAATTTTAATAAAATTTGGGCATGGTCTCCTTTGTTTTAGGAGCCTTTCCAAGTAATTTAGATGGTCAAAAACAAAAATAATCAATCCATACACACTCACACAGCCACTGCCAAGAGAATCACAATTACTCAAACATAATACAAACAACAAGAGGGGCAGACATGCTGTATGTGGTTGAGCCCCCTAGCTCTCAACCACACTTAAACTGAAAATAGAGAAGCTTCCCTTACCTTTGGGTTTAGTTCCAGTTCCAGCTGAGAGAGGAAGAGATAAAGAGAAAAATGAAACTTGGTTTGGAAATGATACTTTGGCTTGCATACAAATCTTAAAGCAACCAACAAAATGGCTTCTTTTTCCCTTTTGAGTGCCATGGCCCGCGAGGAAGGAGGAGAGAACAGAGAGGTTGCGAGGAGAAAAGGAAGAAGAATGAAGCAAAATTGGAAGAATCGTGAATTACACGTCCCTTATAAGATAAATTTGGAATTTTTGCTATTTGCAGACACCCTCCTCTAAGGACACCCCCTTTCTTTTTTTTTTTTTTTTATAATTTACGGAACTTACGTAAAAGTCTAAAAAAATCTCACAATAACTATAGATTTAAATTTAATTTCCTTTTTACGGTATTTATCAAGCACTTAATATACATCACGAAAAATCACAGTGTTACAATTCTCCCCAACAAGAAAAATTTCGTCCTCGAAATTTGCTTGAGGTGAAACTACTATAACACTGTGTATACACAAAATATTTTCACCTTTTTGTGAATCTTAAATCTTTCCTCAACTCTTTGCCCAAATCAAGTCATCATTCCATCAGGTAGTTTATTCCAAATTTCCAAATTTTAATCCTTTCAAATAGAACATCACTTGTAACTTTCTCTCGCATCAGTACCACACGACTTCTCAAATAAAACGAAGACTCTTAATAAATCTTTTTTTTTTTTTTTTTTCAAAATATAAATCAAAACATTTAAGAGCATGAAAACCTTAGTTAGTTCAAATTTTCCAAATCCACTTTACCAAAGTTTTTCCAAAACACTTAAAGGATAACCCAAATTTCCTTTATTTTTAAACCCTTAAAACCTACTTTAATCCATTTTTGAAAATAGATGTTCAAAACACACACATAAGGAATCTTAAACTCCCCAACAAATTCAAAACCATAAAACATCTTTAAGCTATTTTCCAAAAGAAGGTTTCAAAACACTATTTAGTATGAAGAAGTTAAACTCGTACTGCATTATGAAACATGTCAAAACTCATCACATTTCAAAACATCTTATTCCATTTAACAAAAGGATCTCCAAAACATATAAGAATTCTTAAACCCCCTATCAGACTTAAACACATAAGACTTATTTAATCTTTTTTTTTTTCCAAAAGAAATTTCAAAATATGTTTCAAGATGAATAAACAAATCGATAACACATTTTTAAATGAAAACCCTTTCTACATGTGTGTCCAATTGAAAACACATGAACCCCAAATCATTTAAAACAAGAAATCAAGTGAGAATCTCCGAAGATAATTCATGTGTCAAAGTTTTATGCAATAAGGGAAAAAGTAGTGTGATTGAAAACAAAACATTAAGAGTTGAAAGTCGTCACGTGACAACATGAAAGAAACTTTGTGCAATACAAATCATCACCTGAAAACAACTAAAACAAGTTTTCAAATTATAGGTTTTCAAAGGATTCCCTAAAGGGAATAAACATCAAGAGCCATTCTAAAACAAAACACATAAGTGGTGAGGTTGATAGATTTCACAAGCAACAAGCATTTTGATCAAAACCTTTCAACAACTATTTAAAATCAAGGCCATAAGCAAAACATGTTTGAACAAAAGGGTGAAAATCCAATGTGGCATTTCTACTTTGAAAACCAATTCTAAAGAACAAGTTCATTTTAAAGCAACTAATATCAACTTTGAAACAAAAACACCACAAACAGAAACATAGATTCAAAACTAAAAGGGAATACATGCATTGTTGCGGTATTTTACAAAAACTGATTTCCCTTACTTAAAAAAAATAGTATTAAAACTTGTTCATCTAACACAAGGAAATCATTAAAACACTTTTCTACCTTTAGAAGCAAGTTTCAGAAGATTTTGTGGAAATACCAACTTTTATTACAACTAAGTTTGGAAACAACATACCATTGAGGATGAAGAAAAGGAAAACAAAGAAAACCATAGGATGACAGTCTCCATGAAATAGATTTTAGGTCACATACAATTTTAAAACTTTGTTCACATCCTCAGAAAGGTAGTTTAGTTTTAGCGTGAAAAGGGATAAACATACTTGAGTGAAATAACTTGTACTTCAATTCAAAAACATCTAAAGATTTTGGTACCGATGTTTGGTTGTTCAGAAAACGCAACCACATAAATAGAAAATAAAATTGAGTAGTAAAACTTTTACAAGACATCTAGATTACATGAAATTAAAGCATCATCATTCTTTTCAAAAGAAAACCAACTTGCCATTACTGGGGGGAAAACAATAGTTTAAATTAGAAAAGAGCTTTTATACCAATCATTTTGCAAAACAACTCGGACAATTGAAGTTAAAACAACATCTTCCTTTTCAAAAGAAAACTGATTTGCTTCTATTGAAATGAAAAGCAACACTTTGAATAGAAAGCAAGTTTTTTTTATACTAGAGCCTGTAAAGCAATTCAACAAATAAGGCTGAAAACAACATCTTCATCTTTCAAAAGAAACTGTTTTTAACTACATCAAATATTTCAAAATACTAAAGAAAATATCAAGAAAGAACAACGACAATATGATAAATCTATCATCGATTATTTTAAAAGAAACTCATTTTACCTATAGTACTGATCTAAAATCACTAGTTCTTAGCACACTCTATCTGAGGTAAGCTATTGGTCTAAGGGATCTTGATCCCACTCTGTTCTTCGTCTACTCAAACCTTGTTAGTCATCGTCCACCATCAGATAAAGAATTACATTCCACTATGGGATTCCAATGGCAGACACTGGTAAGAATCCCCAGGGAAACAACACTTGAGTGACTCACAAGCAACAAATATTTCCCCCAGGGAAATAACCACATTCAAACATACAACAAATACCAAGCCACTGATATCCTAGGAGAATTAAGTGAACATGGCTCAACAACCAATGATCATTTTCCTATAAATCAACAATTTAAAGTAAACCACACTAAGCACAAAACATTCCCATTTAAGGGCCATCACATCAATAAGATGAACATGCACTAAAACATCCTAGACTTACACATTCTAGCATCCAAGCAAGAACCAAGAAGTTGAAAGCAACTATACATCCTTCTCACATAAGAAAATAATTTTATCTTTCCTAAGACATGCACACAACCAAGAAAGTTCAAGAGTAACTACTCTTAATTATCGGTTTTCGCTTGCCATAATATCCTACTTGCGTCACACAAAGTATTGAGATGGCCAGTCTCAATATTTCATGACAACACAGCTAGGATGTATGGTATAACGAATAACTAACACACTTCAACAATGTCAAGCAATTTCACACAATGCACATAGAAAACATAGGGGACACATAACTCACAGTCCGGTTTGAATCGAACTGCTCTGATACCACTATTGTAACGACCCATCTTCGTTACAGATTTGTTACACTAAATATTTTATTTCATTAAATTAAAAAAAAACTCTCTAATTAGTTTATTGATAAAATACTGGAGAATTTTTCGTGATTCCTAAAACTAACATATAAAATTTAAAGCTCAATTTATAAACATCTCTTATACAAAGCTTAACTAAATAAAACTATGTATACATACATTTTCACATGATAAATACAAAATACCCCTAAGCAAATCCATTCTATACATGAGACCAAACAAAGGAAAGAAAGAACGCAACTTCAAGCTCGTGCTCGCTCCATCTACCACAAATCCAAGAGGAGTCCACCTAAAAGCCATCTGCTCCCCCGAACGATGTTCGAGATCATCACAGGCACAAACCACACGTGCAAACATTGCAAGGGTAAGCTTACCAAACAAAACTATACATAATAACTGAAAATGTTGTACAAACTTAGTTCATAAACTCAAAACTCAATTCAGCAATACACACCGATAAGCACACCATCATGACTCAACCATCTCAAAGAGTTCATACAACATAGTTACATAAAATCAACAAAAGTCATAAATCATCATCTAACATCAACAACATAAACCATCACCGCTCACCATCATGAGCCACATCTCAACAACAATACAACCACCAACATTCCTCATCACAAAGTGATGTACAACATAACCCACTAGACAACCTTTGTCGACAACAACTGACTCTACTCCATGGAGTTTCAACACCATATGAGCGGTCCTCATAGGCCACCTCCCCCACCATAGTCAGTGTCTACTAACCATACAGGGAGTCCTCTGAGCTACCCTACGGGGAAAGTGTGATTTTATCGAAAATAGACAAGTGCTATAGTGGCTTACCTCTGTAGGTTTGCAAGACCATACATCTATAGGGATTCGCCCACTCGTCTATTCTATAGGCTCACCGTTAGCCACCACGAAAATCCCCAGCACTAGGTTGAGAGCCCAACTGGCACCCTCAACTTACGTGCCTACTCATATGTCTGTGCACTAACTGTGCACAACAACATTCGGAATATTTCTGTGCATCAACTATGCACACCCTGTATTCCAGCAGCAAAACATATTTGGAATCCCTTACAATCGTATATACGACACCTCCATACCCGCCATTTCCAATGGCCTGACTTAAGGATCCAAATACATCTCAACAACACCAGCAAATCTCAACCACGACAACAACCCATCCCCTATACACTAAAAGAGTCACTAAACCTCTTGGGAAGTAGTTCTCAACACTCCAACACGCCATTCGGAGTCAAAACATAGGGGTGGTACTTGGAAAGATATCCCATTAGGCGAGACCCCCGGGTCGCTTTAGTGGGCCGGAGTTCTGGCGTGAAACTCACCCTCCCAAGTATACCAATTTTCTTTTCTATAAAAATCTTCCCAAAGGACATAGCTAACTTCTCTTTAACATATAGGAATGGTTCCAACACATAATTCTCATATATCATCATCTCATCAATATTCCATTTCAATTTCTCAACAAAACACATACACCTCAATAACAAATAATATTCTCAACAAAATTTTAAGCACTTCAATCAATAATATAATAATCTCAACGAATTATATCCCATCAACTATAATATACTAACCCCAACAATAAAGTCATTTCTCAATAAACAAACATCTCCATTCCAATAACTCTATCATATTAACCAAATTGACCAAATAAGGTCGAATTCTCTTTGACAGTACTAAATGTGAGCTCTCATTGATTGTAGCAAATGACCTCATAATTCAAAAATTTTTATATATAATTAAAGCTCTTGAATCCTATTTTTCAAAATGGTATCCCAATGGTAAAATAGACAACTAGAGAATTTTCTAGAATTCCTACAAGTTGACAGTACTGAATTTGACTTTCCAGTGAACATGGTTCAAAGAAAGTAAGTTTTCTAACACTTCCAAAACTTGTTTTGAGCTAGAATTTTTACAGGATACAGGTAACACATTGGTCTTTCAAAATTGATATCCCATGTCCTCAAATTCGTTCCCAATTGTTCCCAGTAAAATTTCTCTAACAGCCTAAATTTCGGACTCCAAACAGAGCTCCAAACCCTTGCCCTGTTCCTTTTCAAAAATTTAATTTAGGAATTGGACATGATAATTTTTGTAAATTACACAGTTAAAAACCTTGTTTTGTCTAGTTTTTAATAGCACAAAAACGAAAACAAAACATTAAGTGTACAATTAGGAATTTAAGAAAAACCGAGACATGTTCCAGGGGAACTCGAAAAACAGAACAGCCACTTTTTGGGTCACAGATGAACCCTGAGATGAGGTTTTCTCTTCAAGATGTCAAAATAAAAGTTTCTCCATTTCGAGTCTATTTTCATTCAAAACAAATTTCGTGAAAAACCAACGGTTAGATCTTCCAAAAATCATAAAATCGTGGGGACTGTCCAGAGCTGGACGAACCAAACAGCCACTGCCACTTTTATTTTTGGGTAAATCTCACATTGAAAACCTTGTCAAACAATTTTAATAAAATTTGGGCATGGTCTCCTTTGTTTTAGGAGCCTTTCCAAGTAATTTAGATGGTCAAAAACAAAAATAATCAATCCATACACACTCACACAGCCACTGCCAAGAGAATCACAATTACTCAAACATAATACAAACAACAAGAGGGGCAGACATGCTGTATGTGGTTGAGCCCCCTAGCTCTCAACCACACTTAAACTGAAAATAGAGAAGCTTCCCTTACCTTTGGGTTTAGTTCCAGTTCCAGCTGAGAGAGGAAGAGATAAAGAGAAAAATGAAACTTGGTTTGGAAATGATACTTTGGCTTGCATACAAATCTTAAAGCAACCAACAAAATGGCTTCTTTTTCCCTTTTGAGTGCCATGGCCCGCGAGGAAGGAGGAGAGAACAGAGAGGTTGCGAGGAGAAAAGGAAGAAGAATGAAGCAAAATTGGAAGAATCGTGAATTACACGTCCCTTATAAGATAAATTTGGAATTTTTGCTATTTGCAGACACCCTCCTCTAAGGACACCCCCTTTCTTTTTTTTTTTTTTTATAATTTACGGAACTTACGTAAAAGTCTAAAAAAATCTCACAATAACTATAGATTTAAATTTAATTTCCTTTTTACGGTATTTATCAAGCACTTAATATACATCACGAAAAATCACAGTGTTACACGAAACATATCGTGAAATTTTGATATTTCTACGACAATTACCAATCACATTAAAAAGATAACAATCACATTAATAGTTTCCTTTATTAGTTTTTTATCACAACGTTTATAATAATTCCCATTATTAATGAGAGGTGATATGTATTTTTAATAAAATTAAACGAGATATCCTGAAATTTTGTTAGGTCTTCTCTCATTTTATGCCAATTTGGAAGGGAATGATCTTTTTAGATCTTACAAAAAAATATAATTTTTTATTATTTCACCTCCCAAACATATCGTGAAATTTTGATAATTCCACGACAATTACCAATCACATTAAAAAGATAACAATCACATTAAACATTAATAGTTTCCTTTATTAGTTTTTTATCACAATGTTTATAATAATTTCCATTATTAATGAGAGGAGATATGTATTGTTAATAAAATTAAACGAGATATCCTGAAATTTTTTTAGGTCTTCTCTCATTTTATGCCAATTTGGAAGGGAATGATCTTTTTAGATCACACAAAAAAAAATTATAATCTTTTTATTATTTAACCTCCCAAACATATCGTGAAATTTTGATATTTCTATGACAATTACCAATCACCTTAAAAAGATAACAATCACATTAGTAGTTTCCTTTATTAGTTTTTTTATTACAATGTTTATAATAATTTCCATTATGAATGAGATGAGATATGTATTTTTAATAAAATTAAACGAGATATCCTGAAATTTTTTTAGGTCTTCTCTCATTTTATGCCAATTTGGAAGAGAATTATCTCTTTAGATCTCACAAAAAAAAATTATAATCTTTTTATTATTTGACCTCCCAAACATATCGTGAAATTTTGATATTTCTACGACAATTACCAATCACATTAAAAAGATAACAATCACATTAAGAGTTTCCTTTATTAGTTTTTATTTATCACAACGTTTCTTATAATTTCCATTAGTAATTAGAGGAGATATGTATTTTTAATAAAATTAAACGAGATATCCTGAAATTTTTTTAGGTCTCCTCTCATTTTTTGCAAATTTGGAAGGGAATGATCTTTTTAGATCTCACAAAAAAAAATTATAATCTTTTTATTATTTCACCTCCCAAACATGTCGTGAAATTTTGATATTTCTACGACAATTACCAATCGCATTAAAAAGATAACAATCATATTAATAGTTTCCTTTATTAGTTTTTTTATGGCAATGTTTATAATAATTTTCATTATTAATGAGAGGATATATGTATTTTTAATAAAATTAAACGAGATATCCTGAAATTTTTTTAGGTCTTCTCTCATTTTATGGCAATTTGGAAGGGAATGATCTTTTTAGATCTCACAAAAAAATAATTATAATTTTTTATTATTTCACCTCCCAAACATATCGTGAAATTTTGATATTTCTACGACAATTACCAATCACATTAAAAAGATAACAATCACATTAATAGTTTCCTTTATTACTTTTTTTATTACAATGTTTATAATAATTTACATTATGAATGAGATGAGATATGTATTTTTACTAAAATTAAACGAGATATCCTGAAATTTTTTTAGGTCTTCTCTCATTTTATGCCAATTTGGAAGGGAATGATCTTTTTAGATCTCACAAAAAAAAATTATAATCTTTTTATTATTTCACCTCCCAAAATATCGTGAAATTTTGATATTCCTACGACAATTACCAATCACATTAAAAAGATAACAATCACAGTAATAGTTTCCTTTATTAGTTTTTTATCACAACGTTTATAATAATTTCCATTATTAATGAGAGGAGATATGTATTTTTAACAAAATTAAATGAAATATCCTGAAATTTTTTTAGGTCTTCTCTCATTTTATGGCAATTTGGAAGGGAATGATATTTTTAGATCTCACAAAAAAAAAATTATAATCTTTTTATTATTTGACCTCCCAAACATATCATGAAATTTTGATATTTCTACGACAATTACCAATCACATTAAAAAGATAAAAATCACATTAATAGTTTCTTTTATTAGTTTTTTTATTACAATGTTTATAATAATTTAAATTATGAATGAGATGAGATATGTATTTTTAAGAAAATTAAACGAGATATCCTGAAATTTATTTAGGTCTTCTCTCATTTTATGCCAATTTGGAAGAGAATGATCTCTTTAGATCTCACAAAAAAAAATTATAATCTTTTTATTATTTCACCTCCCAAACATATCGTGAAATTTTTATATTTCTACGACAATTACCAATCACATTAAAAAGATAACAATCACATTATAGTTTCCTTTATTAGTTTTTTTGATCACAACGTTTATTATAATTTCCATTATTAATGAGAGGAGATAAGTATTTTTAATAAAATTAAACGAGATATCCTGAAATTTTTTTAGGTCTTCTCTCGTTTTATGGCAATTTGGAAGGGAATGATACTTTTAGATCTCACAAAAAAAATTATAATCTTTTTATTATTTCACCTCCCAAACATGTCGTGAAATTTTGATATTTCTACGACAATTACCAATCACATTAAAAAGATAACAATCACATTAATAGTTTCCTTTATTAGTTTTTTTATTACAATGTTTATAATAATTTAAATTATGAATGAGATGAGATAAGTATTTTTAATAAAATTAAACGAGATATCCTGAATTTTTTTTAGGTATTCTCTCATTTTATGGCAATTTGGAAGGGAATGATACTTTTAGATCTCACAAAAAAAAATTATAATCTTTTTATTATTTCACCTCCCAAACATGTCGTGAAATTTTGATATTTCTACGACAATTACCAATCGCATTAAAAAGATAACAATCATATTAATAGTTTCCTTTATTAGTTTTTTTATGACAATGTTTATAATAATTTCCATTATTAATGAGAGGATATATGTATTTTTAATAAAATTAAACGAGATATCCTGAAATTTTTTTAGGTCTTCTCTCATTTTATGGCAATTTGGAAGGGAATGATCTTTTTAGATCTCACAAAAAAATAATTATAATTTTTTATTATTTCACCTCCCAAACATATCGTGAAATTTTGATATTTCTACGACAATTACCAATCACATTAAAAAGATAACAATCACATTAATAGTTTCCTTTATTAGTTTTTTTATGACAATGTTTATAATAATTTCCATTATTAATGAGAGGAGATATGTATTTTTAATAAAATTAAACGAGATATCCTGAAATTTTTTAGGTCTTCTCTCATTTTATGCCAATTTGGAAGGGAATGATATTTTTAGATCTCACAAAAAAAATTATAATCTTTTTATTATTTGACCTCCCAAACATATCGTGAAATTTTGATATTTCTACGACAATTACCAATCACATTAAAAAGAGAACAATCACATTAATAGTTTCCTTTATTAGTTTTTTTATTACGATGTTTATAATAATTTCCATTATTAATGAGAGGAGATATGTATTTTTAATAAAATTAAACGAGATATCCTGAAATTTTTTTAGGTCTTCTCTCATTTTATGCCAATTTGGAAGGGAATGATACTTTTAGATCTCACAAAAAAAATTATAATCTTTTTATTATTTGACCTCCCAAACATATCGTGAAATTTTGATATTTCTACGACAATTACCAATCACATTGAAAAGATAACAATCACATTAATAGTTTCCTTTATTAGTATTTTTATTACAATGTTTATAATATTTTCCATTATTAATGAGAGGAGATATGTATTTTTAATAAAATTAAACGAGATATCCTGAAATTTTTTTAGGTCTTCTCTCATTTTATGCCAATTTGGAAGGGAATGATACTTTTAGATCTTACAAAAAAAATTATAATCTTTTTATTATTTTACCTCCCAAACATGTCGTGAAATTTTGATATTTCTACGACAATTACCAATCACATTAAAAAGATAACAATCACATTAATAGTTTCCTTTATTAGTTTTTTTATTACAATGTTTATAATAATTTAAATTATGAATGAGATGAGATATGTATTTTTAATAAAATTAAACGAGATATCCTGAAATTTTTTTAGGTCTTCTCTCATTTTATGGCAATTTGGAAGGGAATGATACTTTTAGATCTCACAAAAAAAAATTATAATCTTTTTATTATTTCACCTCCCAAACATGTGAAATTTTGATATTTCTACTACAATTACCAATCACATTAAAAAGATAACAATCACATTAATAGTTTCCTGTATTAGTTTTTATTTATCACAACATTTATTATAATTTCCATTATTAATTAGAGGAGATATGTATTTTTAATAAAATTAAACAAGATATCCTGAATTTTTTTTAGGTCTTCTCTCATTTTATGCAAATTTGGAAGGGAATGATCTTTTGAGATCTCACAAAAATTATTATAATCATTTTATTATTTCACCTCCCTAACATATCGTGAAATTTTAATATTTCTACTACAATTACCAATCACATTAAAAAGATAACAATCACATTAATAGTTTCCTTTATTAGTTTTTTTTTATCACAACATTTATTATAATCTCCATTATTAATGAGAGGAGATATGTATTTTTAATAAAATGAAACGAGATATCCTGAAATTTTTTTAAGTCTTCTCTCATTTTATGCCAATTTGGAAGGGAATGATCTCCTTCGATCTCACCAAAAAAACTTATCATCTTTTTATTATTTCACCTCCCAAACATATAATGAAATTTTGATATTTCTACGACAATTACCAATCACATTAAAAAGATAACAATCACATTAATAGTTTCCTTTATTAGTTTTTTTATCACAACGTTTATAATAATTTCCATTATTAATGAGAGGAGATATGTATTTTAATAAAATTAAACGAGATATCCTGAAATTTTTTTAGGTCTTCTCTCATTTTATGTCAATTTGGAAGAGAATGATCTCTTTAGATCTCACAAAAAAAAAATTTATAATCTTTTTATTATTTCACCTCCCAAACATATCGTGAAATTTTGATTTTCTACGACAATTACCAATCACATTAAAAAGATAACAATCACATTATAGTTTCCTTTATTAGTTTTTTTTATCACAACGTTTATTATAATTTCCATTATTAATGAGAGGAGATATGTATTTTTAATAAAATTAAACGAGATATCCTGAAATTTGTTTAGGTCTTCTCTCCTTTTATGTCAATTTGGAAGGGAATGATCTTTTTAGATCTCACAAAAAGAAATTATAATCTTTTTACTATTTAACCTCCCAAACATATCGTGAAATTTTGATATTTCTACGACAATTACCAATCACATTAAAAAGATAACAATCACATTAATAGTTTCCTTTATTAGTTTTTTAACACAACGTTTATAAGAATTTTCATTATTAATGAGAGGAGATATGTATTTTTAATAAAATTAAATGAAATATCCTGAAATTTTTTTAGGTCTTCTCTCATTTTATGCCAATTTGGAAGGGAATGATATTTTTAGATCTCACAAAAAAGAATTATAATCTTTTTATTATTTGACCTCCCAAACATATCGTGAAATTTTGATATTTCTACGACAATTACCAATCACATTAAAAAGATAACAATCACATTAATAGTTTCCTTTATTAGTTTTTTATCACAACGTTTATAATAATTTCCATTATTAATGGGAGGAGATATGTATTTTAATAAAATTAAATGAAATATCCTAAAATTTTTTTAGGTCTTCTCTCATTTTATGCCAATTTGGAAGGGTATGATATTTTTAGATCTCACAAAAAAAAATTATAATCTTTTTATTATTTGACCTCCCAAACATATCGTGAAATTTTGATATTTCTACGACAATTACCAATCACATTAGAAAGATAACAATCACATTAATAGTTTCCTTTATTAGTTTTTTTATTACAATGTTTATAATAATTTCCATTATGAATGAGATGAGATATGTATTTTTAATAAAATTAAACGAGATATCCTGAAATTTTTTTGGGTCTTCTATCATTTTATGCCAATTTGGAAGAGAATGATCTCTTTAGATCTCACAAAAAAAAAATTATAATCTTTTTATTATTTCACCTCCCAAACAAATCGTGAAATTTTGATATTTCTACGACAATTACCAATGACATTAAAAAGATAACAATCACATTAAGAGTTTCCTTTATTAGTTTTTATTTATCACAACGTTTATTATAATTTCCATTAGTAATTAGAGGAGATATGTATTTTTAATAAAATTAAACGAGATATCCAGAAATTTTTTTAGGTCTTCTCTCATTTTATGCCAATTTGGAAGGGAATGATCTTTTTAGATATCACAAAAAAAAATTATAAACTTTTTATTATTTCACCTCCCAAACATATCGTGAAATTTTGATATCTCTACGACAATTACCAATCACGTTAAAAAGATAACAATCAGATTAATTGTTTCCTTTATTAGTTTTTTTATCACAACGTTTATAATAATTTCTATTATTAATGAGAGGAGGTATGTATTTTTAATAAAATTAAACGAGATATCCTGAAATTTTTTTAGGTATTCTCTCATTTTATGCCAATTTGGAAGGAAATGATCTTTTTAAATCGCACAAAAAAAATTATAATCTTTTTATTATTTCACCTCCCAAACATATCGTGAAATTTTGATATTTCTACGACAATTACCAATCACATTAAAACGATAACAATCACATTAATAGTTTCATTTATTAGTTTTTTATCACAACATTTATAATAATTCCCATTATTAATGAGAGGAGATATGTATTTTTAATAAAATTAAAGGTGATATCCTGAAATTTTTTTAGGTCTTCTCTCATTTTATGTCAATTTGGAAGGAAATGATCTTTTTAGATCTCACAAAAAAAAATTATAATCTTTTTATTATTTGACCTCCCAAACATATCGTGAAATTTGATATTTCTACGACAATTACCAATCACATTAAAAAGATAACAATCACATTAATAGTTTCCTTTATTAGTTTTTTTATTACAATGTTTATAATAATTTCCATTATTAATGAGAGGAGATATGTATTTTTAAGAAAATTAAACGAGATATCCTGAAATTTTTTTAGGTCTTCTCTCATTTTATGCCAATTTGGAAGGGAATGATCTTTTTAGATCTCACAAAAAAAAATATAATTTTTTAGTATTTCACCTCCCAAACATATCGTGAAATTTTGATATTTCTACGACAATTACCAATCACATTAAAAAGATAATAATCACATTAATAGTTTCCTTTATTAGTTTTTTATCTCAACGTTTATAATAATTTCCATTATTAATGATAGGAGATATGCATTTTTAATAAAATTAAATGAGATATCCTGAAATTTTTTTAGGTCTTCTCTCATTTTATGCCAATTTGGAAGGGAATGATCTTTTTAGATATCACAAAAAAAAATTATAATCTTTTTATTATTTCACCTCCCAAACATATCGTGAAATTTTGATATCTCTACGACAATTACCAATCACGTTAAAAAGATAACAATCACATTTATTGTTTCCTTCTTTAGTTTTTTTATCACAACGTTTATAATAATTTCTATTATTAATGAGAAGAGATATGTATTTTTAATAAAATTAAACGAGATATCCTGAAATTTTTTTAGGTATTCGCTCATTTTATGCCAATTTGGAAGGGAATGATCTTTTTAGATCGCACAAAAAAAAATTATAATCTTTTTATTATTTCACCTCCCAAACATATCGTGAAATTTTGATATTTCTACGACAATTACCAATCACATTAAAACGATAACAATCACACTAATAGTTTCATTTATTAGTTTTTTATCACAACGTTTATAATAATTCCCATTATTAATGAGAGGAGATATGTATTTTTAATAAAATTAAATGAGATATCCTGAAATTTTTTTAGGTCTTCTCTCATTTTATGTCAATTTGGAAGGAAATGATCTTTTTAGATCTCACAAAAAAAAAAATTATAATCTTTTTATTATTTCACCTCCCAAACATATCGTGAAATTTGATATTTCTACGACAATTACTGTAACCCCCCTTTTTTATAAAACATAATTTAACTATTTAATTCATTTTATATATTTATTTCAAAGTTCTGATACGATCTCTTACAATCCAAAATATGTTCTGTAATTTACATCATTAAAATTTATATAAACACTGCTACAAAATAATTCTAACTACTACAAATTATTGTCTACCCAAAATAGTCCCATCCTATATGCTCTGGAATTTCTGCATCTTCATCATTTAACTATATCTTCAAGCACCTGCAATTCACACTCCCCTAGAATCTGGGGACAGCATTACCGGATCAGGCATTTAATTTCTCATACAATTAAAACAATTTCAAACAAATACATATCATAACAAATTAATTAGTTACACACATAATTAAATGCAGTATGATTTATGCAAATGCATTTTTTGACTCAAATTCATTTTTGACCCTGCTCCATGGAGACTTCCCCTTTGAGTATTTAGTAAGTAACTGGCCTACCATTATGTAACATCCTATTTTATTAATTGTACGCATTTATATATGTATATTATTAACATTTATGCACTATATTTTATAGAAACCTTATGTACATATTCTCTTAATGAAATTAATACAGTTCTACTCAAAAGAATTTTCTGAATTTCCAAATGTCTTTATTTTTGCCGAAATTAATAGTTTACTGGACTGCTATGTCAGACAGCTGTCCAGGATAAATTTTCAAGTATAGAATTTTGAACTCAATTATAACTTAAAAGAAAGGTAATAGAATATAGATTAAAAATATATACAGATAAAGAATTAAAATGCTTATTCAGAATTGTTAGGATTTTCTGAAAGTTAGAACTTTGAGGAATTATTACGGTAAAATTCTAAGACAGAAAATTTAGAGAAAATTCATAGGATATCTATAGAATTATCTAATAATTGTAATATACTTAGAATAATTATTAAAAATGTTTAACCAAGAAAATTTTAATTTAGAACCTTAACCAATCAAAAAGTGACAACTTAGGCTTTTCTAAGATCACTAAATTAAGCTAATTAGGCTTGGATTAAGAGATAAGTAAGACACTACCCCAAGGTTTTTGATAGTGAGGAATCCAATGGTGATGTTATTTTCTTCAAATTCTAATCACATTGTAAAATAATTAGCAGCCCTAATTACCTTCTAGAAATTTCTACAAAGTGCTTGAAATGTTGACTTTTGGGGTAGGCAAGTGACTTGGAACTCCTTGGCTGTCCAAGTGGGCTGGAAAGGCTTGGCAAGTGGACTTCCCTTGGTCCAAATGAGCTGCTGGACGTGCAGGGCAGCAGCTGGACTTGAAGGCAAAGTCCAATTTAGTTAATAATTTGTTTTAAGAAGCATTTAACTTAAGTAAAAGGAGAAAAAGTCACAAAAAGCTATTTTCTCTCAAAACAGAACCTTGAGCTCTCCAAACCCAGCAGCTGCAGTTTTCATTTCAATTTCATCTTAACTTCATCATCTCATCCCAAATTAAGAAACCAAACCATCCAAACTTCCTAAACCCTAAGCTAATCGGCAAAAAGGAAAAGAAATTGGAGGAAATCTCAAAAATTCATACAAGACCAAGGAGTGAGGGAGAAAGGAATTCAAGGCTTTTTCTTCAATTAAAGAGTTTAAGGTAAGGATCTAGGCATTTAATTTCAATTAGAACCCTTGGAATTAGAAGAAAACATGTTGTAGGCTTAGATTAAAAATTTGAACTAGAATCATGAAAACTTGAAATTGATTTAGGGGTTTTGTGTTTTTGATGCTTGTGATTGCAATTCATGGATTGGAATGATGTTTGATTGAATTTTTAAGGTGTTGTAATGGTTGAAATTTGGTTTGTTGAATTTTGATTGAAATTGTGATTTGATTGAATTTTGGTTGGAATTGGAGTTTGTAGCTTTGGAAGAATTGTTGAGAATGGCTTGTAGACCATTCGGCCAGCCCTAAATGCAAGGGATATTATGTGGAAATTTTTATAAAACCAAGGGCAAAATGGTCATTTTACATGTAGGGACACATTGGGTATTTTGGAAAAAGATTGAGGGCAATTTCGGAAATTATTAAAAATACTAATGTTATAATGAAAATTGCTTAAATTTTTATATCCTTGTATGTTAATGTGTACAAATTATTTATTTGATTGTGATCATGAACAAAATTCATTAGCATGAGTCTTTTTGGGGAATTTATAAAAGTATCAAATGAGAAATGAATTGTTGACTAACCGGGACTGCGGTAGTCATGTGAAATGAAACTGATTGAGAAATGAATTGCGGTAGTCATGTGAAATGAAACTGATTGAGAAATGAATTGTTGACTGACCGGGACTGCGGTAGTCATGTGAAATGAAACTGATTGAGAAATGAATTGTTGACTAACCGGGACTGCGGTAGTCATGTGAAATGAAAATGATTGAGAAAGGATTTTTGGGGTGAGTAGAATTTGTTAAACAGGACCGTATAATCAGTGATTATATAGTCTGTGGGGATAAGGATATTGGCAATTCCATATGTGGCTGTAATCTGGACAGAGATGCGGTCGTGGTGGCCTTCCTGGGTATCCTGATCTCCTAATTCTGTTTAGTTTATTCGCGTTTAGTAGGGGCTGATAGCTGAATTACAGATCGTAATGGTAGGCCAGTTTCTTACTAAACACTCAAAGGGGAAGTCTCCATGGAGCAGGGTCAAAACGAATTTGAGTCAAAAACTGCATTGCATAAATCATACTGCATTTAATTATGTGTGTAACTAATTATATTGTTATGATATGTATTTGTTTGAAATTGTTTTAATTCTATGAGAAATTAAATGCCTGATCCTGTAATGCTGTCCCCAGATTCTAGGGGAGTGTGAATTGCAGGTGCTTGAAGATATAGTTAAATGATGAAGATGCAGAAATTCCAGAGCATATAGGATGGGACTATTTTGGGTAGACAATAATTTGTAGTAGTTAGAATTATTTTGTAGCAGTGTTTATATAAATTTTAATGATGTAAATTACAGAACATATTTTGGATTGTAAGAGATAGTATCAGAACTTTGAAATAAATATATAAAATTAATTAAATAGTTAAATTATGTTTTATAGAAAAAAAGGGGGTTACACATTACGCACTGCAATTCAGCTATCAGCCCCTACTAAACACGAATAAACTAAACAGAATTAGGAGATCAGGATATCCAGGAAGGCCACCACGACAGCAATCCCGTTCCGGATTACTGTCACATGTGGAATTGCCAATATCCCTCACCCCACAGGTTATATAATCACAGACCATACAACCCTGCCTAACTTATTCTGCTCACCCAAATATTCATTTCTCAATCATTTCCATTTCCACATGACTACCGTAGTCTCGGTTAGTCAACAATTCATTTCTCAATCATTTTCATTTCACATGACTACCGCAATCCTGGCTAGTCAACAAAAGTCATTTCTCATAGATCAACTCAATTCTCATGACTACCCCAGTCCCGGTTAGTCAACATAATTCTTTCTCAATCATTTTCATTTCACATGACTACCGCAGTCCCGGTTAGTCAACATAATTCTTTCTTTTCTTTTCTTTTCTTTTCTTTTCTTTTCTTTCTTTTCTTTTCTTTTCTTTTCTTTTCTTTCTTTCCTTTTCTTTTCTTTCTTTTCATGGCTACCGCAATCCCGGTTAGCCAACATCAATTATTTTTCACTTGAATCTTTATA
Organism: Pueraria montana var. lobata; assembly: GCA_026413185.1. Taxonomy (NCBI): domain Eukaryota; kingdom Viridiplantae; phylum Streptophyta; class Magnoliopsida; order Fabales; family Fabaceae; genus Pueraria; species Pueraria montana. Next base: position 71,531,230 of record CM048646.1, on the reverse strand, counting down.
AATTCCCCAAAAAGACTCAGGCAATGAATTATGTTCATGATCACAATTAAATAAATAATTTGTACACATTAACATACAAGAATACAAAAAAATAAGCAATTTACCTTATAACATTAGTATTTTAATAATTTCCGAAAATGCCCTCAATCTTTTTCCAAAATACCCAATGTGTCCCTACATGTAAAATGACCATTTTGCCCTTGGTTTTATAAAAATTTCCACATAATATCCCTTGCATTTAGGGCTGGCCGAATGGTCTCACTACCATTCTCAACATATTTTCCAAAGCAACAAACTCCAATTCCAACCAAAATTCAATCAAATAAAAAATTCAATCAAAATTCAACAAACCAAATTTCAACCATTACAACACCTTAAAATTTCAATCAAACATCATTCCAATCCATGAATTTCAATCACAAGCATCAAAAACACAAAACCCCTAAATCAATTTCAAGTTTTCATGATTCTAGGTCAAAATTTTAATCTAACCCTACAACATGTTTTCTTCTAATTCCAAGGGTTTTAATTGAAATTAAATGCCTAGATCCTTACCTTAAACTCTTTAATTGAAGAAAAAGCCTTGAATTCCTTTCTCCCTCACTCCTTGGTCTTGTATGAATTTTTGAGATTTCCTCCAATTTCTTTTCCTTTTTGCCGATTAGCTTAGGGTTTAGGAAGTTTGGATGGTTTGGTTTCTTAATTTGGGATGAGATGATGAAGTTAAGATGAAATTGAATGAAAAACTGCAGCTGCTGAGTTTGGAGAGCTCACGGTTCTGTTTTGGAGAGAAAAATAGCTTTTGTGACTTTTTGCCTTTTACTTAAGTTATTTGCTTCATTAAACCAAGAATTAACCAAATTGGATGTTTCCTTCACATCCAGCAGCTCCTGCACGTCCAGCAGCCCCTATTGGCCAAGGGAGATCAGTTCTCCAAGCTTTCCCATCCACTTGGACAGCCAAAGGAGTTCCAAGTCACTTGCCTACCCCAAAAGTCAACATTTCAAGAACTTTGTAGAAATTTCTAGAAGGTAATTAGGGCTGCTAATTATTTTACAATGTGATTAGAATTTGAAGAAAATAACATCACCATTGGATTCCTCACTATCAAAAACCTTGGGGTAGTGTCTTACTTATCTCTTAATCCAAGCCTAATTAGCTTAATTTAGTGATCTTAGAAAAGCCTAAGTTGTCACTTTTTGATTGGTTAAGGTTCTAAATTAAAATTTTCTTGGTTAAACATTTTTAATAATTATTCTAAGTATATTACAATTATTAGAAAATTCTATAGATATCCTATGAATTTTCTCTAAATTTTCTGTCTTAGAATTTTACCGTAATAATTCCTCAAAGTTCTAACTTTCAGAAAATCCTAACAATTCTGAATAAGCATTTTAATTCTTTATCTGTATATATTTTTAATCTATATTCTATTACCTTTATTTTAAGTTATAAATGAGTTCAAAATTCTATACTTGAAAATTTATCCTGGACAGCTGTCTGACATAGCAGTCCAGTCAACTATCAATTTCGGCAAAAATAAAGACATTTGGAAATTCAGAAAATTCTTCTGAGTAGAACTGTATTAATTTCATTAAGAGAATATGTACATAAGGTTTCTATAAAATACAGTGCATAAATGTTAATAATATACATATATAAATGCGTACAATTAATAAAATAGGATGTTACAATTACCAATCACATTAAAAAGATAACAATCACATTATTAGTTTCCTTTATTAGTTTTTTATCACAACGTTTATAATTATTTAAATTATTAATGAGAGGAGATACGTATTTTTAATAAAATTAAACGAGATATCCTGAAATTTTTTTATGTCTTCTCTCATTTTATGCCAATTTGGAAGGGAATGATCCTTTTAGATCTCCCAAAAAAAATTATAATATTTTTATTATTTCACCTCCCAAACATATCTTGAAATTTTGATATTTCTACGACAATTACCAATGACATTAAAACGATAACAATCACATTAATAATTCCTTTATTAGTTTTTTATCACAACATTTATAATAATTTCCATTATTAATGAGAGGAGAAATGTATTTTTAATAAAATTAAACGAGATATCCTGAAATTTTTTTAGGTCTTCTGTAACCCCCTTTTTAATAAAACATTAATTCACTATTTAATTATATTATACATAAAAGTTCTAATATACTCTATTTTAAATCGAAAATAAATTTAGATTTACTATATTAAAATTTACAGAAATGCTACTACAAAATATTTCTAAGAAATAAAATTTTTATCTACCCAAAATATTCCCATCCTACAGCTTTGATGAGCTCTGCATCTTTATCTTCTAAATAATCTTCAGTCACCTGCAATTTAAACTTCCCTAGAATCTAAGGACAAAATTTACCGGATCAGGCATTTAATTTCTCATACAATTAGAAAAATATTAACCATCTACATTTTATATAATAATTAATAAGTCACATAAATAAAGCAAATGCAGTATGATTTATGCAAATGCAGTATGATTTATGCAAATGCAGTTTTTGACTCAAAAATCATCTTTGACCCTGCTTCATGGAGACTTCCCCTTTGATTGTTTAGTAAGTAACTGGCCTACCATTACGCACTGCAATTCAGCTATCAGCCCCTACTAAACGCAAATAAACTAAACAGAATTAGGAGACCAGGATACCCAGGAAGGCCACCACGACCGCATCTCAGTCCAGATTCCGGCCACTTGTGGGATTGCCAATACCCTTCACCCCACAAACTATATAATCACAGACTATACAGTCCTGTCTAACTTATTCTGCTCACCCAAATATCATTTCTTATCTATCAAAAATCATTTCTCATGTCTATCGCAGTCACGGTTAGTCAACATTTATCATTTAAAATTTATGGCTATCGCAGTCCCGGTTAGCCAACATCAATCATTCTTCACTTGAAAACTTTGTAAATCCCCCCAAAAAGACTCATGCTTATGCAATATGGAAATGATCATGATTATATAATTAAATTTTTACAATCACATAAAGAGATATGAAATGCAATAATTAATCTTATAACATTAATATTTTACTAAAATACTAACTAGGTCTCATTATGTAAAATTTACTAAACTAACCTTAATCTTTTTCTAAAATTCCAATTATGTCCTCTAATTGTGAAATTACCTAATTACCCTTGTTATTTTCTATTATTTCCGATTTTGCCCTTAATCTTTTTAAAGAATTCCAAATTTACCCCTAAACTTTCTAGAACATGTGAACTTACCATTTTACCCTTATACTTTTCTATTATTTCCAAAATTACTCTTGATCTTTTTATAAAATTCCCAATTTACCCCTACATGTGAAATGACTATTTTGCCCTTGGTTATTTGAAAAATTTGCACATAGTACCCCTCCAATTTAGCCATGGCCGAATGGCCTCCTTCACAAATCCAACATCATTTCAAAATCAACCAAGTAATTTCAATTCAAAAACAATCAATCGAAATCTCAATCCCAAAAACAACCAATCAATCAATTTCAATCCTTCACCACTTCATGAAATCAACAAAGCATGGATTCAAACACATATTTCAAACTTCAAATATCAATTTTTTAAAAAACCGTAAATCAATTTCATCTTTTCATGGTTCATGATCAAATCTTGGATTTAAACCTAAGGACATGTTTCTCCTACTTCCAATTGATCTAAATTCAAATTAAATGCCAAAATCCTTACCTTAGGTCCTTAGTTTGATGAAGAATCCTTGAATCCCTTTTATGCCTTTCTCTCTTGTCTTTTGGAATTTTGACCTTTTTCTCCTAAATCTCTTCTCTTTGGCCGAAGGTAGGTTAAATTTTGTGAGGTTTGGATTGGTTTCTCTCATAATTTTGGAAGAAAGGATGAAGTGAAATGGAGGGGGCAGCTGCACAAGAACTCACGGTTTTGGGTTTCTTGGTGAGCTAGCTTTTTCAAGTTTTTCTTTTGCTTTGGTTCTTATGTTTTTAAATAAAAATTTTCTCCACCCAATTTAATTACACCTACATGTCCAGCTGCATGGTCCAAGGGCAGTCCCTTGCTTGAGATCTCCAGCCCACTTGGACAGCCACAAATGCTTGCTTAGGTGACTTGCCAATTGCTTTGGTCAATAGTAAAAAAATTGTAGAATTTTGTAGATTTTTCTAGAATGTATTTAGGGATTTTAATTATCTTACAAACTAATTATAATTTGAAGAAACTAATACCACCATTAAATTCCTCACTATCAAAAACCTTGGGGTAGTGTCTTAATTATCTCTTAATCAAAGTCTAATTAGCTTAATTTAATCACATTAGAAATATTGAGTTGTCACATTTTGATTGGCTAATACTTTTATTTTTATTTTTATCAGTTAATCAATATTAATAATTATTCTAAGTATATTATAATTAATAGATAATTCCATAGATGTCATACAAATTTTATCTTAATTTTCTACCTCAGGATTTTATCGTAATAATTTCTCAGAGTTCTAACTTTCAGAAAATCCTAATAATTCGAAATTAACATTTTAAATTTCTCAACTGTATATATTTTAAATCTACATTCAATTATCTATTTATTAGACTACAGTTTACTCTAAAATGTTACACTAGAAAAATTTATCCTGGACAGCTACCTGACACAACTGTCCAGTCAACAAGCAATTCAAACAAAAACAAGGATATCAAAAGATTCAGAAAATTTTTCTGAATAGAATTGTATTAATTTTATTATGAAAATATGTACAAAATTTTTTCTTTAATTACAGTACATAATTTCTCATAATATTTATGGAAAATATTTACAAACAATAAAATAAAATAAGGATGTTACAATTCTCCCCTACTAATAAAAATTTCGTCCTCGAAATTTCTAATGCAACTATACAAACAAATGAGGATATTCTTCTCTCATTTTCTCCTCTAATTCCCAAGTGGCATCACCTCTGATATCATCCCAAATAACCTTAACCAGAGGAATATCTTTACCTCTCAAGTACTTAATCCTCCTGTCCTCAATCTTAACAGGCTTTGTTTCAAATGTTAGGTTTTCCTTTACCTGTATTTGATCAGGTTCAATAACATGTGAAGGATCTAAGATATATTGTCTTAGTTGTGACTATAACCCCCTTTCTAATAAAACATTTAATTTAACTATTTAATTCACTTTTAAACTTAATTTAATTAATTAATTTACATTATACATAAAAGTACTAATACATTCTATTAAAATCCAAAATATTTTCTTTGGGTACATTACTAAAATTTACAGAAACCTTACTACAAAATTATCTATTTCTAAAACTATTTTCTGCCCCAAAAAGTTTTCCCATCCTATAGCTCTGAAAATTTCTGCATCTTTATCTTCTAGCTAATCTTTAGTCACCTGCAATTTAAACTTCCCTAGGATCTAGGGACAAAATTTACCGGATCAGGCATTTAATTTCTCATACAATTGAAAACAATTTCAATCAAGTACATTTTCAAACATTACATAATAATTCACATAACATAAATGCAGTATGATTTATGCAAATGCAGTTTTGACTCAAAATCATTTTGTTGACCCTGTTCCATGGAGACTTCCCCTTTGAGTGTTTAGTAAGTAACTGGCCTAACACTATGCACTGGAATTCAGCTATTAGCCTCTACTAAACGCGAATAAGCTAAACGGAATTAGGAGATCAGGATACCCAGGAAGGCCACCACGACCGCATCTCAGTCCAGATTCTGGCCACTTGTGGAATTGCCAATATCCTTCACCCCACAGACTATATAATCACTAAATATACAGCCCTGCCTAACTTATTCTGCTCACCCAAAAACAAATCATTTCTCATCTGTCAAATCATTTCTCATGACTATCGCAGTCCCGGTTAGTCAACATCACTGTTCTTTTAAAATTCATGGCTACCGCAGTCCCGATTAGCCACCATAAATCATTTTTCGCTTGAAATCTTTGAAAATCCCCCAAAAAGACTCATGCATATGCAATATGTTAATAATCACATACAAAAATATAAACATTCAACAATTAACATTATAACATTAATATTTAACTAAAGTACCAACTAATTTCTTACTAGGTAAAATTACTAAACTACCCCTAATCTTTTTCTAAAATTCCAATTATGTCCTCAATGTAAAATTACTAAATTACCCTCACTATTTTATAAAATTCCCAATGTGTCCCTACATGTGAAATGACTATTTTGCCCTTGGTTATTTGCAAATTTCCACATAGTATCCCTTGTAAACTAACCATGGTCGAATGGCCTTCATGCCATTACCAACATCATTTCCAAAACAACCAAGCCAAATTCCAATCAAGAATCAACCAAATCAAGTTTCAATCAAAATCAAACAAACCAAGGTTCCATCCATCACAACACATCAATAATTCAACCAAACATTGTTCCAATCAATTATTTCAAACCTCTAACATCAAATATACAAAATCCCTAATTGAATTTCATCTTTTTATGGTTCTTGATAAATTCTTGAATCTAAGCCTAGAGACATGTTTTTCCTAATTCCAAGTTGTCTAATATTGAAATTAAATGCCAAGATCCTCACCTTGAATCCTTAGTTTGATGAAGAACCCTTGAATCCTTTTTCTTTCTTCCTCCCTTGGCTTCTTGAAATTTTAGGGTTTTTCTCCAATTTCTTTCTCTTTGGCCGATTATCTATTGTTATTTGTGAGGTTTGAATTGGTTTCTCTTTTGATTTTGGAATAAAGGATGAAGTGAAATAGATGGGGCAGCAGCAGCACACTCACGGGTTTTGGGGTTTTTGGGAGCTAGGGTTGATAGTTTTTTTTTCTTTTATGTTGGTTTCTTATGCTTAAATTAAAAATTTCTCCACCCAATTTAATTTTTCATACAAGTCCAGCTGCTGCCTTACACGTCCAACTGCTGTCTTGGTCCAAGGAAGATCAATTTGGCCGAAATTCCCAGCCACTTGGACAGTCAAGAAAGCTTGCTTGGGTGACTTGCTCATTGCCTTGGTCAAAAGTAAAAAATTGTAGGAAATTATGGATTTTTCTAGAATATTCTAGAGCTGTTTAATTATTTTACAACTAATTAGAATTTGAAAAAAACTAACACCATCATTAGATTCCTCACTATCAAAAACCTTGGGGTAGTGTCTTAATTATCTCTTAATCAAAGTCTAATTAGCTTAATTTAATCACATTAGAAACATTGAGTTGTCACATTTTGATTGGCTAATACTTTAAATTTTATTTTTCTTAGTTAAACAATATTAATAATTATTCTAAATATATTACAATTATTAGATAATTTCATAGATGTCATACAAATTTTATTTTAATTTTCTACCTTAGAATTTTATCGTAATAATTTCTCAGAGTTCTAACTTTCAAAAAATCCTAACAATTCGAAATTAGCATTTTAATTTCCCAACTGTATATATTTTTAATCTAAATTAAATTACCTATTTATTAAATTACAGTTTATTCCAAAATGCTACACTGGAAAATTTATCCTGGACAGCTGTCTGACACAACTGTCTAGTCAACAAGCAATTCACACAAAAACAAAAATATCAGAAGATTCAAAAAATTTTCTGAATAGAACTGTATTAATTTTATTATGAAAATATGTACAGAAAGTTTCTATAAAATACAGTACATAATTTATCATATATCTATGGAAAAGTATTTACAAACAGTAAAATAAAATAAGGATGTTACAGTGACACATGAAATACATCATGGAGGTTTGATAAAAAAGGGTGGTAAGGCTATTTGGTATGCCATAGGTCCAATTTTCTGAGAATTTGATAAGGTCTAATAAATTTAGGAGTTAGTTTTGTAGACTTTATTGCTCTACCAACCCCAGTTATTGGTGTGACTTTCAAAAATACGTGATCACCTTCTTGAAATTCTAAGGGTTTTCTTCTTTTATCTGCATAACTTTTCTGTCTACTCTGCGCAGTTTTCATTTTCTCCTGAATTAATTTTACTTTTTCAGTTGTTTGCTGAATGATGTCTAGTCCTATCAATAGATTCTCACCATCTTGATACCATACCAGTGGTGTCCTACATTTTCTACCATACAAAGCTTCATAGGGAGCCATACCTATACTAGAATGGTAACTATTATTATATGTAAATTCTACCAAAGGTAATATATCTTCCTAGTTTCCTTTATCTTCTAATGTACAGGCTCTTAAGAGGTCTTCCAATGACTGAATAGTTCTTTCTGTTTGACCATCAGTCTGAGGGTGGTATGCTGAACTAAGATGTAATTTACTTCCTAAAGCTTTCTGAAATTCTCTCCAAAATTTAGAAACAAATCTAGGGTCCCTATCTGACACTATACTAGTAGGTACACCATGTAATCTGTAACGACCCATCTTCGTTACAGATTTGTTACACTAAATATTTTATTTCATTAAATTAAAAAAAAACTCTCTAATTAGTTTATTGATAAAATACTGGAGAATTTTTCGTGATTCCTAAAACTAACATATAAAATTTAAAGCTCAATTTATAAACATCTCTTATACAAAGCTTAACTAAATAAAACTATGTATACATACATTTTCACATGATAAATACAAAATACCCCTAAGCAAATCCATTCTATACATGAGACCAAACAAAGGAAAGAAAGAACGCAACTTCAAGCTCGTGCTCGCTCCATCTACCACAAATCCAAAAGGAGTCCACCTAAAAGCCATCTGCTCCCCCGAACGATGTTCGAGATCATCACAGGCACAAACCACACGTGCAAACATTGCAAGGGTAAGCTTACCAAACAAAACTATACATAATAACTGAAAATGTTGTACAAACTTAGTTCATAAACTCAAAACTCAATTCAGCAATACACACCGATAAGCACACCATCATGACTCAACCATCTCAAAGAGTTCATACAACATAGTTACATAAAATCAACAAAAGTCATAAATCATCATCTAACATCAACAACATAAACCATCACCGCTCACCATCATGAGCCACATCTCAACAACAATACAACCACCAACATTCCTCATCACAAAGTGATGTACAACATAACCCACTAGACAACCTTTGTCGACAACAACTGACTCTACTCCATGGAGTTTCAACACCATATGAGCGGTCCTCATAGGCCACCTCCCCCACCATAGTCAGTGTCTACTAACCATACAGGGAGTCCTCTGAGCTACCCTACGGGGAAAGTGTGATTTTATCGAAAATAGACAAGTGCTATAGTGGCTTACCTCTGTAGGTTTGCAAGACCATACATCTATAGGGATTCGCCCACTCGTCTATTCTATAGGCTCACCGTTAGCCACCACGAAAATCCCCAGCACTAGGTTGAGAGCCCAACTGGCACCCTCAACTTACGTGCCTACTCATATGTCTGTGCACTAACTGTGCACAACAACATTCGGAATATTTCTGTGCATCAACTATGCACACCCTGTATTCCAGCAGCAAAACATATTTGGAATCCCTTACAATCGTATATACGACACCTCCATACCCGCCATTTCCAATGGCCTGACTTAAGGATCCAAATACATCTCAACAACACCAGCAAATCTCAACCACGACAACAACCCATCCCCTATACACTAAAAGAGTCACTAAACCTCTTGGGAAGTAGTTCTCAACACTCCAACACGCCATTCGGAGTCAAAACATAGGGGTGGTACTTGGAAAGATATCCCATTAGGCGAGACCCCCGGGTCGCTTTAGTGGGCCGGAGTTCTGGCGTGAAACTCACCCTCCCAAGTATACCAATTTTCTTTACTATAAAAATCTTCCCAAAGGACATAGCTAACTTCTCTTTAACATATAGGAATGGTTCCAACACATAATTCTCATATATCATCATCTCATCAATATTCCATTTCAATTTCTCAACAAAACACATACACCTCAATAACAAATAATATTCTCAACAAAATTTTAAGCACTTCAATCAATAATATAATAATCTCAACGAATTATATCCCATCAACTATAATATACTAACCCCAACAATAAAGTCATTTCTCAATAAACAAACATCTCCATTCCAATAACTCTATCATATTAACCAAATTGACCAAATAAGGTCGAATTCTCTTTGACAGTACTAAATGTGAGCTCTCACTTATTGTAGAAATTGACCTCGGAATTATAAATTTTTTATATCAAATCGAAGCTCTTGAAATATATTTTACAGAAAGGTATCCCACTTATAAAATCAATATCTAGAAAATTTTATAAAAGTTTTCAAAGTCAGCAGCCCTGTATTTTGAGTGTTCACTGAACATAGCTCAAAGAAATGTCAATTTCTCCCACTTCCCAAATCTGTTTTGAGCTGAACTTTTTACAGTAGAAAAGTAACATCTCTATCTTTCTAAAAAGGTAACTCTTTCCCCAAGATTATTTTCCTACTATTCCCAGTAAATTTCTTTCAAACAGCCTAAATTTCAGACTCAAAACAGAGCTCCAAACCCTTGCCCTGTTTCTCTTTAAAAGGTAATTTAGAAATTGAACATGATAATTTTTGTAATTTACATGGTTAAAAAGCTTGTTCTGTCTAGTTTTTAATGGTGCAAAAACGAAAAAGAAACATTAATCACACAAGTGGGAATTTGAGAAAAATCGAGACATGTTCCAGGGGAAACCCGAAAAACAGAACAGCCACTTTGGGAGTCATGGATGAACTCCGAGATGAGGTTTTCTCTCTAAGGTGTAAAAATAAAAGTTTCTAAATTTCATGTCTATTTTCATTCAAAACAAATTTCATGAAAAACCAACGGTTAGATCTTCCAAAAATCACAAAATCGTGGGGGCTATCCAGGGCTGGACGAACCAAACAGCCACTGCCACTTTGTTTTGTGGTTTGATTTTCACATGCAAAGCTTTGTCAAACAATTTTAATAAAATTTGGGCATGGTCTCCTTTGTTTTAAGAGCCTTTCCAAGTAATTTAGAGAGTCAAAAACAAAAACCATCAGCCCATACACACTCACACAGCCACTGCCAGGAAATCAACTACCCATTTTTACATCAATTTCAAACTCAACCACCAAGCAAATCAACATAAACAACAATAGGGGCAGGCATGCTATGTGTGGTTGAGCCCCCTAACTCTCAACCACACTTAAACTGAAAAACAATGGAGAAGCTTCCCTTACCTAAAATTTTTGACTCAAAACCTTGAAGAAGAAGTTAGAGAGGAGACTTGTTGATCCAAGAATGATCTCTACCCAACTTTGGCTATGAAATCAACTAGAGGACACCTAAATCAATTCCAAAATAAGCTTCAATCAAATTTTCACCCACCAACCAAGATTATACATGAGACCCATTTCATGTTCTTGGGGGAGAGAGGAAGAGATGAACAAGAGGATTAAAGAGATGAGATGAAAGGTTTACCCCTTACAATAGACACCAAAGAAATCTCTAGACAAGAAGAAAAATCCCTCCATGATGTAGTAATTCCAACTTGAGCTCAAGAAGAAGAGAGGTTTCGGGAGGCAGGAAGGAGGAAGAATTGGAGAAATTGGAAGAATGGAAGTTCACGGCTCAATTGGGGCTTTAATTTGCAAAAATTACTTTTTGCAACCATTTTCCTCTAAGGACACCCCCCTTCTTTTTTTTTTTTTTTTTTTTTTATAACTTACGGAACTTACGTAAAAGTCTAAAAAAATCTCACAACAACTATAGATTTAAATTTAATTTCCTTTTACGGTATTGATCAAGCACTTAATATACGTTACGAAAAATTACAGTGTTACAATTCTCCCCAACAAGAAAAATTTCGTCCTCGAAATTTGCTTGTGGTAAAAATGTTATAACACTGTTAATAATCACACAACCGTTTCACCTGTAGTGAGTCTTCAGCTTTTCCCACAATTCTTTATTATCTTGATCAAATTGATCTTTCCATCGAGTGGTCCCACTCAATCCCTTTGTCACTATCCTTCAGACAGGTTCTCACTAACTAATTCCCTCGTTATCAGTACTATATAACCCATATAAGTAAAACAAGGACCTTTTCCATAAGCCTTTTCCTTTTCAATACTTAAGTCAAAATGTTTATATAATAAGAGAACTTACGTTAACTTAAAACATTTACTTTCATCTTATCAAAGGTTTTCAAAACACATAAAGGAAAACTGAAATCTCCTTTAAGCTTAAATACTTAAAACCTACTTTAATCCACTTTTCAAAAGAGATGTTCAAAACACATGCAAAAAGAAGCTTAAACTCCCCAACAAACTTAAAATCATAAAACATCTTTTAAGCCATTTTTCAAAAGAAAGTTTCAAAATACATTTCAACATGAATAGATCAAACTTGTAATATATTTTAAACACATCAAAAACTCATTTGTCTTTGTATTCCACCAAAACACATAAAACTTAAACTTCCCAAATTAAAGGATCAATGGAAAATCACGAAAGGTAATCTTGCATCAAACTTTTATGCAAAAAGAAAGAAGTAATGCAAGTGAAAACAAAATACTGTGAGCTAAAAGCCTTTACATGATGCATAAGAGTATGGTGGCATAGGGCACTACAAACTTTCACTTGAAAACAACTAAAACAAGTTTCCAAATTATAGGTTTTCAAAGGATTCCCTAAAGGGAATAAACATCAAGAGCCATTCTAAAATAAAACACATAAGTGGTGAGGTTGATAGATTTCAAAAGCAACAATCATTTTGATTAAAACTTTTCAACAACTATTTAAAATAAAGGTCATAGGCAAAACATGTTTGAACAAAAGGGTGAAAATCCAATGTGATATTTCTACTTTGCAAATCAATTCTAAAAGAACAAGTTCATTTTAAAACAACCAATATCAACTTTGAAACAAAAACACTACAAAGTGAAACATAGATTCAAAACTAAAAAGGAATACATGCATAGTTGCGGTGTTTCTCAAAAACTGATTTCCTTTACTTCAAAAGGATAGTAGTAAAACTTGTTCATCTAACACAGGAAAATCATCAAAACATTTTTCTACCTTTAGAAGCAAGCTCCAGAAGATTTTGTGGAAATACCAACTTGTATTTAGAAACAACATACCATTGAGGATGAAGAAAAGAGAAAACGGAGGAAATCATAGAGGTGATATTCTCCATGAAATAAACTTTTGGATCACATACAATTTTAAAACATCAAACACGCTCCCAAAGGAGGTAGTTTGGTTTTAGCATGAAAAGGTTATACAAACTTGGGTGAAATAACTTGTACTTCAATCCACAAACATCTAAAGATTTTGGAACTGATGTCTTGTTGTTGAGAAAACGCAACCACATAATTAGAAAACAAAACTGAGTAGTAAAACTTTTACAAGACATCTAGATTAAACGAAATCAAAGCATCATCATTCTTTTCAAAAGAAAACCAACTTGCCATTACTGGGAAAAAAACAATAGTTTAAAAAGAAAAGAGCTTTTATACCAAGCATTTTGCAAAACAACTCGAACAAATAAAGTTAAAACAACATGTTCATCTTTCCAAAAGAAAACTACTTTAATTACATCAAATATTTCAAGATACTAAAGAAAACATTCAGAAAGAACAACGACAATATGATAAATCTATCATCGATTATTTTAAAAGAAACTCATTTTACCTATAGTACTGATCTAAAATCACTAGTTCTTAGCACACTCTATCTGAGGTAAGCTATTGGTCTAAGGGATCTTGATCCCACTCTGTTCTTCGTCTACTCAAACCTTGTTAGTCATCGTCCACCATCAGATAAAGAATTACATTCCACTATGGGATTCCAATGGCAGACACTAGTAAGAATCCCCAGGGAAACAACACTTGAGTGACTCACAAGCAACAAATATTTCCCCCAGGGAAATAACCACATTCAAACATACAACAAATACCAAGCCACTGATATCCTAGGAGAATTAAGTGAACATGGCTCAACAACCAATGATCATTTTCCTATAAATCAACAATTTAAAGTAAACCACACTAAGCACAAAACATTCCCATTTAAGGGCCATCACATCAATAAGATGAACATGCACTAAAACATCCTAGACTTACACATTCTAGCATCCAAGCAAGAACCAAGAAGTTGAAAGCAACTATACATCCTTCTCACATAAGAAAATAATTTTATCTTTCCTAAGACATGCACACAACCAAGAAAGTTCAAGAGTAACTACTCTTAATTATCGGTTTTCGCTTGCCATAATATCCTACTTGCGTCACACAAAGTATTGAGATGGCCAGTCTCAATATTTCATGACAACACAGCTAGGATGTATGGTATAACGAATAACTAACACACTTCAACAATGTCAAGCAATTTCACACAATGCACATAGAAAACATAGGGGACACATAACTCACAGTCCGGTTTGAATCGAACTGCTCTGATACCACTATTGTAACGACCCATCTTCGTTACAGATTTGTTACACTAAATATTTTATTTCATTAAATTAAAAAAAAACTCTCTAATTAGTTTATTGATAAAATACTGGAGAATTTTTCGTGATTCCTAAAACTAACATATAAAATTTAAAGCTCAATTTATAAACATCTCTTATACAAAGCTTAACTAAATAAAACTATGTATACATACATTTTCACATGATAAATACAAAATACCCCTAAGCAAATCCATTCTATACATGAGACCAAACAAAGGAAAGAAAGAACGCAACTTCAAGCTCGTGCTCGCTCCATCTACCACAAATCCAAGAGGAGTCCACCTAAAAGCCATCTGCTCCCCCGAACGATGTTCGAGATCATCACAGGCACAAACCACACGTGCAAACATTGCAAGGGTAAGCTTACCAAACAAAACTATACATAATAACTGAAAATGTTGTACAAACTTAGTTCATAAACTCAAAACTCAATTCAGCAATACACACCGATAAGCACACCATCATGACTCAACCATCTCAAAGAGTTCATACAACATAGTTACATAAAATCAACAAAAGTCATAAATCATCATCTAACATCAACAACATAAACCATCACCGCTCACCATCATGAGCCACATCTCAACAACAATACAACCACCAACATTCCTCATCACAAAGTGATGTACAACATAACCCACTAGACAACCTTTGTCGACAACAACTGACTCTACTCCATGGAGTTTCAACACCATATGAGCGGTCCTCATAGGCCACCTCCCCCACCATAGTCAGTGTCTACTAACCATACAGGGAGTCCTCTGAGCTACCCTACGGGGAAAGTGTGATTTTATCGAAAATAGACAAGTGCTATAGTGGCTTACCTCTGTAGGTTTGCAAGACCATACATCTATAGGGATTCGCCCACTCGTCTATTCTATAGGCTCACCGTTAGCCACCACGAAAATCCCCAGCACTAGGTTGAGAGCCCAACTGGCACCCTCAACTTACGTGCCTACTCATATGTCTGTGCACTAACTGTGCACAACAACATTCGGAATATTTCTGTGCATCAACTATGCACACCCTGTATTCCAGCAGCAAAACATATTTGGAATCCCTTACAATCGTATATACGACACCTCCATACCCGCCATTTCCAATGGCCTAACTTAAGGATCCAAATACATCTCAACAACACCAGCAAATCTCAACCACGACAACAACCCATCCCCTATACACTAAAAGAGTCACTAAACCTCTTGGGAAGTAGTTCTCAACACTCCAACACGCCATTCGGAGTCAAAACATAGGGGTGGTACTTGGAAAGATATCCCATTAGGCGAGACCCCCGGGTCGCTTTAGTGGGCCGGAGTTCTGGCGTGAAACTCACCCTCCCAAGTATACCAATTTTCTTTACTATAAAAATCTTCCCAAAGGACATAGCTAACTTCTCTTTAACATATAGGAATGGTTCCAACACATAATTCTCATATATCATCATCTCATCAATATTCCATTTCAATTTCTCAACAAAACACATACACCTCAATAACAAATAATATTCTCAACAAAATTTTAAGCACTTCAATCAATAATATAATAATCTCAACGAATTATATCCCATCAACTATAATATACTAACCCCAACAATAAAGTCATTTCTCAATAAACAAACATCTCCATTCCAATAACTCTATCATATTAACCAAATTGACCAAATAAGGTCGAATTCTCTTTGACAGTACTAAATGTGAGCTCTCACTTATTGTAGAAATTGACCTCGGAATTATAAATTTTTTATATCAAATCGAAGCTCTTGAAATATATTTTACAGAAAGGTATCCCACTTATAAAATCAATATCTAGAAAATTTTATAAAAGTTTTCAAAGTCAGCAGCCCTGTATTTTGAGTGTTCACTGAACATAGCTCAAAGAAATGTCAATTTCTCCCACTTCCCAAATCTGTTTTGAGCTGAACTTTTTACAGTAGAAAAGTAACATCTCTATCTTTCTAAAAAGGTAACTCTTTCCCCAAGATTATTTTCCTACTATTCCCAGTAAATTTCTTTCAAACAGCCTAAATTTCAGACTCAAAACAGAGCTCCAAACCCTTGCCCTGTTTCTCTTTAAAAGGTAATTTAGAAATTGAACATGATAATTTTTGTAATTTACATGGTTAAAAAGCTTGTTCTGTCTAGTTTTTAATGGTGCAAAAACGAAAAAGAAACATTAATCACACAAGTGGGAATTTGAGAAAAATCGAGACATGTTCCAGGGGAAACCCGAAAAACAGAACAGCCACTTTGGGAGTCATGGATGAACTCCGAGATGAGGTTTTCTCTCTAAGGTGTAAAAATAAAAGTTTCTAAATTTCATGTCTATTTTCATTCAAAACAAATTTCATGAAAAACCAACGGTTAGATCTTCCAAAAATCACAAAATCGTGGGGGCTATCCAGGGCTGGACGAACCAAACAGCCACTGCCACTTTGTTTTGTGGTTTGATTTTCACATGCAAAGCTTTGTCAAACAATTTTAATAAAATTTGGGCATGGTCTCCTTTGTTTTAAGAGCCTTTCCAAGTAATTTAGAGAGTCAAAAACAAAAACCATCAGCCCATACACACTCACACAGCCACTGCCAGGAAATCAACTACCCATTTTTACATCAATTTCAAACTCAACCACCAAGCAAATCAACATAAACAACAATAGGGGCAGGCATGCTATGTGTGGTTGAGCCCCCTAACTCTCAACCACACTTAAACTGAAAAACAATGGAGAAGCTTCCCTTACCTAAAATTTTTGACTCAAAACCTTGAAGAAGAAGTTAGAGAGGAGACTTGTTGATCCAAGAATGATCTCTACCCAACTTTGGCTATGAAATCAACTAGAGGACACCTAAATCAATTCCAAAATAAGCTTCAATCAAATTTTCACCCACCAACCAAGATTATACATGAGACCCATTTCATGTTCTTGGGGGAGAGAGGAAGAGATGAACAAGAGGATTAAAGAGATGAGATGAAAGGTTTACCCCTTACAATAGACACCAAAGAAATCTCTAGACAAGAAGAAAAATCCCTCCATGATGTAGTAATTCCAACTTGAGCTCAAGAAGAAGAGAGGTTTCGGGAGGCAGGAAGGAGGAAGAATTGGAGAAATTGGAAGAATGGAAGTTCACGGCTCAATTGGGGCTTTAATTTGCAAAAATTACTTTTTGCAACCATTTTCCTCTAAGGACACCCCCCTTCTTTTTTTTTTTTTTTTTTTTTTATAACTTACGGAACTTACGTAAAAGTCTAAAAAAATCTCACAACAACTATAGATTTAAATTTAATTTCCTTTTACGGTATTGATCAAGCACTTAATATACGTTACGAAAAATTACAGTGTTACAATTCTCCCCAACAAGAAAAATTTCGTCCTCGAAATTTGCTTGTGGTAAAAATGTTATAACACTGTTAATAATCACACAACCGTTTCACCTGTAGTGAGTCTTCAGCTTTTCCCACAATTCTTTATTATCTTGATCAAATTGATCTTTCCATCGAGTGGTCCCACTCAATCCCTTTGTCACTATCCTTCAGACAGGTTCTCACTAACTAATTCCCTCGTTATCAGTACTATATAACCCATATAAGTAAAACAAGGACCTTTTCCATAAGCCTTTTCCTTTTCAATACTTAAGTCAAAATGTTTATATAATAAGAGAACTTACGTTAACTTAAAACATTTACTTTCATCTTATCAAAGGTTTTCAAAACACATAAAGGAAAACTGAAATCTCCTTTAAGCTTAAATACTTAAAACCTACTTTAATCCACTTTTCAAAAGAGATGTTCAAAACACATGCAAAAAGAAGCTTAAACTCCCCAACAAACTTAAAATCATAAAACATCTTTTAAGCCATTTTTCAAAAGAAAGTTTCAAAATACATTTCAACATGAATAGATCAAACTTGTAATATATTTTAAACACATCAAAAACTCATTTGTCTTTGTATTCCACCAAAACACATAAAACTTAAACTTCCCAAATTAAAGGATCAATGGAAAATCACGAAAGGTAATCTTGCATCAAACTTTTATGCAAAAAGAAAGAAGTAATGCAAGTGAAAACAAAATACTGTGAGCTAAAAGCCTTTACATGATGCATAAGAGTATGGTGGCATAGGGCACTACAAACTTTCACTTGAAAACAACTAAAACAAGTTTCCAAATTATAGGTTTTCAAAGGATTCCCTAAAGGGAATAAACATCAAGAGCCATTCTAAAATAAAACACATAAGTGGTGAGGTTGATAGATTTCAAAAGCAACAATCATTTTGATTAAAACTTTTCAACAACTATTTAAAATAAAGGTCATAGGCAAAACATGTTTGAACAAAAGGGTGAAAATCCAATGTGATATTTCTACTTTGCAAATCAATTCTAAAAGAACAAGTTCATTTTAAAACAACCAATATCAACTTTGAAACAAAAACACTACAAAGTGAAACATAGATTCAAAACTAAAAAGGAATACATGCATAGTTGCGGTGTTTCTCAAAAACTGATTTCCTTTACTTCAAAAGGATAGTAGTAAAACTTGTTCATCTAACACAGGAAAATCATCAAAACATTTTTCTACCTTTAGAAGCAAGCTCCAGAAGATTTTGTGGAAATACCAACTTGTATTTAGAAACAACATACCATTGAGGATGAAGAAAAGAGAAAACGGAGGAAATCATAGAGGTGATATTCTCCATGAAATAAACTTTTGGATCACATACAATTTTAAAACATCAAACACGCTCCCAAAGGAGGTAGTTTGGTTTTAGCATGAAAAGGTTATACAAACTTGGGTGAAATAACTTGTACTTCAATCCACAAACATCTAAAGATTTTGGAACTGATGTCTTGTTGTTGAGAAAACGCAACCACATAATTAGAAAACAAAACTGAGTAGTAAAACTTTTACAAGACATCTAGATTAAACGAAATCAAAGCATCATCATTCTTTTCAAAAGAAAACCAACTTGCCATTACTGGGAAAAAAAACAATAGTTTAAAAAGAAAAGAGCTTTTATACCAAGCATTTTGCAAAACAACTCGAACAAATAAAGTTAAAACAACATGTTCATCTTTCCAAAAGAAAACTACTTTAATTACATCAAATATTTCAAGATACTAAAGAAAACATTCAGAAAGAACAACGACAATATGATAAATCTATCATCGATTATTTTAAAAGAAACTCATTTTACCTATAGTACTGATCTAAAATCACTAGTTCTTAGCACACTCTATCTGAGGTAAGCTATTGGTCTAAGGGATCTTGATCCCACTCTGTTCTTCGTCTACTCAAACCTTGTTAGTCATCGTCCACCATCAGATAAAGAATTACATTCCACTATGGGATTCCAATGGCAGACACTAGTAAGAATCCCCAGGGAAACAACACTTGAGTGACTCACAAGCAACAAATATTTCCCCCAGGGAAATAACCACATTCAAACATACAACAAATACCAAGCCACTGATATCCTAGGAGAATTAAGTGAACATGGCTCAACAACCAATGATCATTTTCCTATAAATCAACAATTTAAAGTAAACCACACTAAGCACAAAACATTCCCATTTAAGGGCCATCACATCAATAAGATGAACATGCACTAAAACATCCTAGACTTACACATTCTAGCATCCAAGCAAGAACCAAGAAGTTGAAAGCAACTATACATCCTTCTCACATAAGAAAATAATTTTATCTTTCCTAAGACATGCACACAACCAAGAAAGTTCAAGAGTAACTACTCTTAATTATCGGTTTTCGCTTGCCATAATATCCTACTTGCGTCACACAAAGTATTGAGATGGCCAGTCTCAATATTTCATGACAACACAGCTAGGATGTATGGTATAACGAATAACTAACACACTTCAACAATGTCAAGCAATTTCACACAATGCACATAGAAAACATAGGGGACACATAACTCACAGTCCGGTTTGAATCGAACTGCTCTGATACCACTATTGTAACGACCCATCTTCGTTACAGATTTGTTACACTAAATATTTTATTTCATTAAATTAAAAAAAAACTCTCTAATTAGTTTATTGATAAAATACTGGAGAATTTTTCGTGATTCCTAAAACTAACATATAAAATTTAAAGCTCAATTTATAAACATCTCTTATACAAAGCTTAACTAAATAAAACTATGTATACATACATTTTCACATGATAAATACAAAATACCCCTAAGCAAATCCATTCTATACATGAGACCAAACAAAGGAAAGAAAGAACGCAACTTCAAGCTCGTGCTCGCTCCATCTACCACAAATCCAAGAGGAGTCCACCTAAAAGCCATCTGCTCCCCCGAACGATGTTCGAGATCATCACAGGCACAAACCACACGTGCAAACATTGCAAGGGTAAGCTTACCAAACAAAACTATACATAATAACTGAAAATGTTGTACAAACTTAGTTCATAAACTCAAAACTCAATTCAGCAATACACACCGATAAGCACACCATCATGACTCAACCATCTCAAAGAGTTCATACAACATAGTTACATAAAATCAACAAAAGTCATAAATCATCATCTAACATCAACAACATAAACCATCACCGCTCACCATCATGAGCCACATCTCAACAACAATACAACCACCAACATTCCTCATCACAAAGTGATGTACAACATAACCCACTAGACAACCTTTGTCGACAACAACTGACTCTACTCCATGGAGTTTCAACACCATATGAGCGGTCCTCATAGGCCACCTCCCCCACCATAGTCAGTGTCTACTAACCATACAGGGAGTCCTCTGAGCTACCCTACGGGGAAAGTGTGATTTTATCGAAAATAGACAAGTGCTATAGTGGCTTACCTCTGTAGGTTTGCAAGACCATACATCTATAGGGATTCGCCCACTCGTCTATTCTATAGGCTCACCGTTAGCCACCACGAAAATCCCCAGCACTAGGTTGAGAGCCCAACTGGCACCCTCAACTTACGTGCCTACTCATATGTCTGTGCACTAACTGTGCACAACAACATTCGGAATATTTCTGTGCATCAACTATGCACACCCTGTATTCCAGCAGCAAAACATATTTGGAATCCCTTACAATCGTATATACGACACCTCCATACCCGCCATTTCCAATGGCCTAACTTAAGGATCCAAATACATCTCAACAACACCAGCAAATCTCAACCACGACAACAACCCATCCCCTATACACTAAAAGAGTCACTAAACCTCTTGGGAAGTAGTTCTCAACACTCCAACACGCCATTCGGAGTCAAAACATAGGGGTGGTACTTGGAAAGATATCCCATTAGGCGAGACCCCCGGGTCGCTTTAGTGGGCCGGAGTTCTGGCGTGAAACTCACCCTCCCAAGTATACCAATTTTCTTTTCTATAAAAATCTTCCCAAAGGACATAGCTAACTTCTCTTTAACATATAGGAATGGTTCCAACACATAATTCTCATATATCATCATCTCATCAATATTCCATTTCAATTTCTCAACAAAACACATACACCTCAATAACAAATAATATTCTCAACAAAATTTTAAGCACTTCAATCAATAATATAATAATCTCAACGAATTATATCCCATCAACTATAATATACTAACCCCAACAATAAAGTCATTTCTCAATAAACAAACATCTCCATTCCAATAACTCTATCATATTAACCAAATTGACCAAATAAGGTCGAATTCTCTTTGACAGTACTAAATGTGAGCTCTCACTGATTGTAGAAATTGACCTCGGAATTATAAATTTTTTATATCAAATCGAAGCTCTTGAAATATATTTTACAGAAAGGTATCCCACTTATAAAATCAATATCTAGAAAATTTTATAAAAGTTTTCAAAGTCAGCAGCCCTGTATTTTGAGTGTTCACTGAACATAGCTCAAAGAAATGTCAATTTCTCCCACTTCCCAAATCTGTTTTGAGCTGAACTTTTTACAGTAGAAAAGTAACATCTCTATCTTTCTAAAAAGGTAACTCTTTCCCCAAGATTATTTTCCTACTATTCCCAGTAAATTTCTTTCAAACAGCCTAAATTTCAGACTCAAAACAGAGCTCCAAACCCTTGCCCTGTTTCTCTTTAAAAGGTAATTTAGAAATTGAACATGATAATTTTTGTAATTTACATGGTTAAAAAGCTTGTTCTGTCTAGTTTTTAATGGTGCAAAAACGAAAAAGAAACATTAATCACACAAGTGGGAATTTGAGAAAAATCGAGACATGTTCCAGGGGAAACCCGAAAAACAGAACAGCCACTTTGGGAGTCATGGATGAACTCCGAGATGAGGTTTTCTCTCTAAGGTGTAAAAATAAAAGTTTCTACATTTCATGTCTATTTTCATTCAAAACAAATTTCATGAAAAACCAACGGTTAGATCTTCCAAAAATCACAAAATCGTGGGGGCTATCCAGGGCTGGACGAACCAAACAGCCACTGCCACTTTGTTTTGTGGTTTGATTTTCACATGCAAAGCTTTGTCAAACAATTTTAATAAAATTTGGGCATGGTCTCCTTTGTTTTAAGAGCCTTTCCAAGTAATTTAGAGAGTCAAAAACAAAAACCATCAGCCCATACACACTCACACAGCCACTGCCAGGAAATCAACTACCCATTTTTACATCAATTTCAAACTCAACCACCAAGCAAATCAACATAAACAACAATAGGGGCAGGCATGCTATGTGTGGTTGAGCCCCCTAACTCTCAACCACACTTAAACTGAAAAACAATGGAGAAGCTTCCCTTACCTAAAATTTTTGACTCAAAACCTTGAAGAAGAAGTTAGAGAGGAGACTTGTTGATCCAAGAATGATCTCTACCCAACTTTGGCTATGAAATCAACTAGAGGACACCTAAATCAATTCCAAAATAAGCTTCAATCAAATTTTCACCCACCAACCAAGATTATACATGAGACCCATTTCATGTTCTTGGGGGAGAGAGGAAGAGATGAACAAGAGGATTAAAGAGATGAGATGAAAGGTTTACCCCTTACAATAGACACCAAAGAAATCTCTAGACAAGAAGAAAAATCCCTCCATGATGTAGTAATTCCAACTTGAGCTCAAGAAGAAGAGAGGTTTCGGGAGGCAGGAAGGAGGAAGAATTGGAGAAATTGGAAGAATGGAAGTTCACGGCTCAATTGGGGCTTTAATTTGCAAAAATTACTTTTTGCAACCATTTTCCTCTAAGGACACCCCCCTTCTCTTTTTTTTTTTTTATAACTTACGGAACTTACGTAAAAGTCTAAAAAAATCTCACAACAACTATAGATTTAAATTTAATTTCCTTTTACGGTATTGATCAAGCACTTAATATACGTTACGAAAAATTACAGTGTTACATAATCTAACTATTTCCTTTATGTACAATTGAGCTAATCTTTCTAAAAAATACCTAATATTTATTGGAAGGAAATGTGCTGATTTAGTTAATCTATCTACAATTACCCAAATGGTATCACAGTTCCTATTAGTTCTAGGTAATCCTACCACAAAATCCATTGATATACTATCCCATTTCCATACAGGTATCTCTAAAGGTTGTAACATGCCAGATGGTTTCTGATGTTCAATCTTTGCTTTTTGACACGTTAAACATTTAGCCACATATTCTACTACATCTCTCTTCATCCTAGGCCACCAAAACATCTCCTTTAAATCTTTATACATTTTTGTAGTTCCAGGATGAATACTTAATTTACTTTTGTGTCCCTCCTCCAAAATTAATTCCTTTATTTCTTGATTGTTAGGTACACAAATTCTATTTTTAAACCTCATAATTCCATCCATTCCTAAATTAAATTCTTTTACTTTATCTGTTCCTAATAATCCTTTCTTTTCTTGAATAATTGTATCTACATCTTGTTTCTTCCTAATTTCTTCCAAAAATTTATTAGTGATAGTAATTGTA
This sequence comes from Pueraria montana var. lobata, assembly GCA_026413185.1. Classification (NCBI taxonomy): domain Eukaryota; kingdom Viridiplantae; phylum Streptophyta; class Magnoliopsida; order Fabales; family Fabaceae; genus Pueraria; species Pueraria montana. The sequence continues at coordinate 71,506,891 of CM048646.1, read as the reverse complement.
ACACCCTCATTTTTATTTTATTGTTTATAAATAATTTTCTATAAATATTATAAAAAAGTATGTACTGTATTTTATAGAAAACTTTCTGTACGTATTTTCATAATAAAATTAATACAGTTCTATTTAGTAAAATTTTCTGAATCTTTTGATATCTTTGTTTCTGTTTAAATTGCTTGTTGATTGGACAGTTGTGTCAGACAGCTGTCCAGGATAAATTTTTCCAGTGTAACATTTTGGGGTAAACTGTAATCTAATAAATAGAAAATTGAATGTAGAATTAAAATATATACAGTTGAGAAATTAAAATGATAAATTTGGATTATTAGAATTTTCTGAAAGTTAGAACTCTAAGAAATTATTATGATAAAATTCTAAGGTATAAAATTAAGATAAAATTTGTATGACACCTATGGAATTTTCTATTAATTGTAGTATACTTAGAATAATTATTAATATTGTTTAACTAAGAAAAATAGAAATAAGAGTATTAACCAATCAAAACTTGACAACTCAATATTTTTAATATAATTAAATTAAGCTAATTAGACTTTGATTAAGAGATAATTAAGACACTACCCCAAGGTTTTTGATAGTGAGGAATTTAATGGTGGTGTTAATTTTTTAAAATTCTAATTAGTTTGTAAGATAATTAAAAAGCCCTAAAACATTCTAGAATAATCTATAATTAACTACACTTTTGACTATTTGACCAAAGCAATTGGCAAGTCACCTAAGCAACTTGTTGTGGACGTCCAAGTGGGCTGAAAAGCTTGGCCAAATTGGCTGCCCATGACCAAGGGCTTGACGTGTATAATAAAAGAAATTGGGTGAGAAAAATTTATAAAAAATGAGAAACCAAGACAAAGACAAAAGCTCTCAAAAAGCTAGCTCTCCAAAACCCCAAACCGTGAGTTGTGCTACAGCTGCCCACTCCATAAAATCTTCATCCTTCCTTCCAAAATCAAGAGAGAAACCAATCCAAACCTCACAAATCTTAGTAGATATTCGGCCAAAGAGAAGAAATTGGGAGAAAAACTCTTAAAATTCAAGAATACAAGAGAGAAAGGGAGAAAAGGGATTAAAGGTTTCTTCATCAAACTAATTAACCAAGGTAAGGATCATGGCATTTAATTTCAATCTAGACAACTTGGAAGTAGGAGAAACATGTTTTGAAGTTTAAATTTAAAGTTTAATCAAGAACCTTGAAAAGATGAAATTAATTTAGGTCTTTTATTTATTTGATGCTTGAAGTTTGAAATATGTGTTTGAAGCTATGTTTTATTGATTTCATGATGTGTTGAGATGGATTGAATCTTGATTGATTTGTTCTTGATTGAGATTGCATGATTGTTTTTATGAAGATGTTGGAAATTGGTAGAAAACATTCACGGCCATGACTAGATTAAAAGGGTAACATGTGAAAATTTATTATAGATCAAAGGCAAAATAGTCATTTCACATGTAGGGACATATTAGGAATTTTATAAAAAGTTTAAGGGCAATTTGGTAAATTATAAAAATATTAAGGGGTAAAATGGTAATTTTATAGGTTCTAGAAAGTTTAGGGGTAATCTTGGAATTTTATAAAAAGTTTAATGGCAAATTGGTAAATTATAAAAATATTAAGGGGTAAAATGGTAATTTCATATGTTCTAGAAAGTTTAGGGAAAATTTACGAATTTTATGAAAAGACCAAGGGCAAAATCGAAAATAATAGAAAAGAATAAGGGTAATTTGGTAATTTTACATTTTGAGGACATAATTGGGATTTTAGAAAAAGAGTAATGGTAATTTAGTAATTCTACCTAGTAAAGACCTAAGTGGTATTTTAGCAAAACCTTAAGGTTATAATGGAAATTGTTAAATTTTATATTTCCTTATGTGATTGTTTAAATGTTAATTATTTGCTTATGATCATTGTCATATTGCATAAGCATTGAAATACAGAGAAATACACTAGAAGGGGGGTTGAATAGTGTATTTCAAAATTTCTTAAAAAAAAACTTTAATCAATGTGAAGATAGTATATCTTAAGTTTTATAAGAACTTAGTAAAACAGAAGATTATGCTATCGTCCAGCGGTTCAAAAGCAACAGTCCAATGAAACTGCTTTTTCTCGCTTTTCGTTAGAGCACACGTAAAAGATTATCGTAGATAAAATGTGTAAAGAAACACTTTCGTAGTATGTTGAAGAGATAGTTTAATAGATATGCAAATAAGCTAGAAAGCGAGAGAATAGAACACTTAGTTTTATACTGGTTCACTCAACTGAGCTACGTCCAGTTCTCCTTCAAAAAACTTTTGAAGGGTTCTACTAATCAAGATCTGATTACTCTCAAGTATTCTAACCTTGCCACTTCTGGCTACAAGTATTCTCTAGGCCACTCCTGGCACACCTTTAATCTCCCCCTGAGATTAAAAACAAACCCAAGTATTCTTTAACACTAAGCCACTCCTGGCTTTCCAAACAGAATTGTTTGAGTATAGAAAGTAAGAATAACTCTCACAGAGAGGATATTACAATAAACACGAGTACACAGAATCGCTTAGCAAAGCTAAGAAGAAAGCTCGTTTTGCTTAAGTATTGATCGTCCAGTCGTTTTGACAGAGATTCAGCTCTTTATAAATTTTTCGTCAGTCTGATACATGAGCTCATTCCTCTATTTATAGGCAGCTTGTTGTAAGGTATCCGTTGTGGGATCTGTTCCTTTGCCAAGAGCGGTTCTCTCCAAAGCATGTGACCATTGTCACGTTTTGACTTAGGGTGGAGAGATAGAGGAGACAGCCGTACATGTAGCGCCTCTCCTACTTGTACTTTTTCTGCAGAGAGAAGCTTCTTCTTTTCCTGTTCAATACTATTCGAAAAATCAAATAGAATGACATATTAGAATGAGAGAGAATAATCGTTGCATTACATAGAATCACCATTGAAAACGTATTGCCTTATAATATTATTTTTTTTAAGATAGAAACTACAGAGTGGGTTATATAGTCATTGGACGCTTGCTCTCACAGGAGCATTGGACGCTGACTGTAGTATTCTTACAAAACACATTTGGACGCTTTTCTTATTAAAACATAAAGTCGAGGTTTGAGAGATACAATACCATTGCGGCATTGGACGACGTAAATCCTATAACACTCAAACAAGATCATTAGATACTTCAAAATTTATCCTTTAGTTGTTATCATCAAAATCGAAATTTGAGGGGTTGGACATCATCCAAGGTCTTAGAACCTAATAAGCATGAGTCTTTTTGGGGGAAATACAAAGATCTCAAATAAAGAATGATAAATGTTGGCTAACCGGGACTGTGGTAGCCATGAATTTTAAAAGATAAATGTTGACACTGGGACTGCGGTAGTCATGTGAAATGATAACTGTTGACACCGGGACTGCGGTAGTCATGAGAAATAAGAAAAATTGGGTGAGCATAGTAAGTTAGACAGGACTATATAGTGTAACGACCCGCCTTCGTTACATAACTATCCACAAGGGATTTCATTTTATTCAATTTAAAAAAAAAATAAACATCAAACTTTCATTAGTTTATTTATGAAAATACCGTGTAAACTTTTCTCAATTTCAAAGCCAACATAGATACAATTCAAAACTTAAAACATAAACCACATGTACATACTTCTCTTACAAGGTAACCACATAAAAACTATATGTTGGTCCATTATATACAAAAAAGACTAAACAAAGGAAAGAAGGAAAAGATTGCATCTTCAATCCCATGTTCACTCCATCTACTAAACCTCCAAGAGGAAGAATCCACCTGGAAAGCCATCTGCTCCCCCGAACACGACATTCGAGATCATCACAGGCACAAACCACAAGTGCAAACAATGCAAGGGTAAGCTTACCAAACAAAACTATACATATAAGTATATAAGTAAATTTCCAAATTATTAAGGAATAGAAAGAGAACCAAACTTTGCATACTTCAATATAATACTATACATAATAACTGAAAACTCTACACAAAACTTAGTTTATAAACTTATATCAAAACTTAGTTCATCAATAAACACCAATAAACAACACCATCATGGCTCAACTGTAACACCCTCATTTTTATTTTACTGTTTGTAAATATTTTTCTATAAATATTATGAGAAATTATGTATTGTATTTTATAGACAACTTTCTGTACATATTTTCATAATAAAATTAATATAGTTCTATTCAGAAAAAATTTCTGAATCTATTGATATCTTTGTTTTTGTTTGAATTGCTTGTTGATTGGACAGTTGTGTCAGACAGCTGTCCAGGATAAATTTTTCCAGTGTAGCATTTTGGAGTAAACTGTAACCTAATAAAAAGATAATTGAATGTAGATTAAGAAAATATACAGTTGAGAAATTAAAATGCTAATTTCGAATTTTTAGAATTTTCTGAAAGTTAGAACTCTGTAAAATTAGTACGATAAAATTCTAAGATAGAAAATTAAGATAAAATTTGTATGACATCTATGGAATTTCCTATTAATTGTAGTATGTTTAGAATAATTATTAAAATTGTTTAACTAAGAAAAATAAAAATAAAAGTATTAGTCAATCAAAATTTGACAACTCAATATTTTGAATGTAATTAAATTAAGCTAATTAGACCATGATTAAGAGATAATTAATACACTACCCCAAGGTTTTTGATAGTGAGGAATTTAATTTTGGTGTTAGTTTCTTAAAATTCTAATTAGTTTTTAAGATAATTAAAAAGCCCTAAACCCTTCTAGAATAATCTACAATTTGCTACATTCTATGACTAGTTGATCACACACTTAGAAACTCACCTAAGCAAGCTCTATTGGCCGTCCAAGTGGCTATGATTCTTGGCAAAATTGACTGCCCTTGGACCAAGGCAGCAGCTGAACGTGTATGTCACAAATTGGGTGGAGAAAAAATTTATTTAAAAACATAGGAAACCAAAGCAAAACAAAAAAGCTCAAAACCTAGCTTTCCAAAACCCAAAACCGTGAGACTTCCAACAGCAGCCCCCTCCATTTCACTTCATCTTAACTTCTAAAATAAAGAAAGAAACCAACCAAAACCTCACAAACATCAATAGAGATTCGGTCAAAGGGAAGAAATTTGGGAAGAAAACTCAAAAATCTCAAGAAGACAGGGGAGAAAGGGAGACAAGGGTTCAACGATTTCTTCATCAAACTAAGGATTCTAGGTAAGGATTTTGGCATTTAATTTCAAATTTAGATAATTTGGAAGTAGGAGAAACATGTATTGAGGTTTAAATTCAAGAATTGATCAATAGCCATGAAATTGATTTAGGACTTATATAAATTTGATGTTAGAAGTGTGAAATTGGTGTTTGATGTAATGTTTGGTTGATTTTATGTTGTGTTATGATTGATTGAACTTTGATTGAATTGTTTTTTATTGTAATTGCATGGTTGATTTTGGAAATTGGTTGGAAAAAATTTTGGAAGCCATTCACGGCCATGAAGAGATTTAAGGGGTACTATGTGAAAATTTATTCAAAAACCAAGTGTAAAATAGTCATTTCACATGTAGGGACATATTAGGAATTTTATAAAAAGTTTAAGGGCAATTTTGTAAATTATAAAAATATTAAGGGGTAAAATGGTAATTTATAGGTTCTAGAAAGTTTAAGGGTAAAATGGGAATTTTATAAAAGATCAAGGGCAATTTCGGAAATAATAGAAAAGTATAAGGGTAAAATGGTAAATTCATATGCTCTAGAAAGTTTAAGGATAATTTTGGAATTTTGAGAAAAGATCAAGGGCAAAATCGGAAATAATAGGAAAGAATAAGGGTAATTTGGTAATTTTTCAATTGAGAATAAAATTGGAAATTTAGAAAAAGAGCAATGGTAGTTTAGTAACTTTTTATAGTAGTGACCTAATTGATATTTTAGTAATTTACCAATGTTATGATGATAATTGTTAAATTTTATATTTCTTTATAGGTTTAAATACTTTTTTGGTCCTTGTAATTTAGTGTTTTTTTGCTTTTCGTCCTTGCAAATTTTTTTTTTTGGTTTTAGTCCTTGCAAATTATGTTTGTTTTGCTTTTCGTCCTTATAGTAGTTTAGATAACGCTTTTTTCACTGTTCAAAGCGCTATCTAAACCACTTTAAGGACGAAAAACAAAACAAACATAATTTGCAAGGACTAAAACCAAAAAAAAATTGCAAGGGCGAAAAATAAAAAAGCACTAAATTGCAATGACCAAAAACATATTTAAGCCTTCTTTATATGATTGTTTAATGTTAATTATTTACTTATGATCATTTTCATATTGCATAAGCATGAGTCTTTTTGGGGGAAACAAAGATTTCAAATGAGAAATGATTTTGATATATAAAATAAGAAATGATTGATGTTGGCTAACCGGGACTGCGGTAGCCATGAACTTTTAAAAAAGAAATATTGTTGACACCGGGTCTGCGGTAGTCATGTGAAATGATAAATGTTGACACCGGAACTGCTGTAGTCATGAATTTTAAAAAGATATTTTTGACATCGGGACTGCGGTAGTCATGAGTAATAAAAATTGGGTGAGCAGAGTAAGTTAGACAAGACTGTATTGTCTATGATTATATAGTCTGTGGGGTGAAGGGTATTGGCAATCCCACAAGTGGCCGGAATCTGGACTGTGATTACATAGTCTGTGCACCAACTGTGTGCATCAACCATATTCCAGCGGCAAAACATATTTGGAATCCCTTATAGTCTGAGATACGACACTTCCGTACCCGCCATCTTCTATGGCCTGACTTAAGGATCCAAATACATCTCAATAATCCACAATCCTTAACCACAACAACAATCCATCCCTTTTACATTAAAAGAGTCACTAAACCTCTTGGGAAGTAGTTCTCAACACTCCAACATGCCATTCAGAGTGAAAATATAGGGGTGGTACTTGGAAAGATATCCCACTAGGTGAGATCCCCGGGTCGCTTTAGCGGACCGGAGTTCTGGCGTGAACTCCCCCTCCCAAGTATACCATTTTTCTATAAAAGTCTTCCCAAAGGACATAGTTAACTTCTCTTTAACATATAGGGATGGTTCCAACACACAGTTCACATATATGATCATCTCATCAACATTCCATTTCACTTTCTCAACAAAACACATACACTTCAATAATAAATAATATTCTCAACAAAATTTTAAGCACCTCAATCAATAATATAATAATCTCAACGAATTATATCCCATCAACCATAATATACCAACCCCAACAACAAAGTCATTCTCTCATAGATGAACTTACTTGTGGGCACCTCACAGAGATAAACAACATTATTACAAGATCCATCCTATAGTTAAAAGACTGTATCACACAAACATATTTCAAATATTAAATACTCAAGATTCGCATCCTTGGAACTTAAAATGAAACAGAATAGGTCAATGGATATTACTTATCAATTTCCTTATAAAAATTCACACCTCAATAAACAAACATCATCATTCCAATAATTCTATCATATCAACCAAATTGACCAAATAAGGTCGATTTATCTTTGGCAGTACTGAATGTGAGCTCTCACTGATTGTTGCAAATGACCTCGGAATTAAAATTTTTTTATATAGAATTAAAGCTCTTGAATCCTATTTTTCAAAATGGGTCCCAATTGTAAAATAGACAATTAGATAATTTTCTAAAATTCCTACAAGTTGACAGTACCGAATTTGACTTTCCAGTGAACATGGTTCAAAGAAATTAAATTTTCTAACACTTTCCAAACTTATTTTGAGCTGGAATTTTTAAAGAATAAAGGTAACACATTGGTCTTTCAAAAATGGTATCCCATATCCTCAAATTCATTCCCAATTGTTCCCAGTAAAATTTTCTCTAACAGCCTAAATTTCGGACTCAAAACAGAGCTTAAAACCCTTGTCCTGTCTCAATGCAAAAAGTTAATTTAGAAATTGAACATGATAATTTTTGTAAATTATATGGTTAAAAATTTTGTTTTTTTTAGTTTTTAATGGTACAAACTCGAAAAAGAAAAGATAAGTATACAAGTGTAAAATTGGGAAAAACCGAGACATGTTCCAACAGAACACCAAAAACAGAACAGCCACATTGTGGGTCACGGATGAACATCAAAACAAAGTAATCTTGCCAAAGTATCAAAATGAAAGTTGTTCCATTTTCTGTCTATTTTCATTCAAAATAAATTTCATGAAAAACCAACGGTTACATCTTTAGAAAATCACAAAACCGTGGGGACTGTCCAGAGCTAGACGAACCAAACAGCCACTGCCACGTTATTTTGTGGTTTGATTTTCACATGCAAAGCTTACCAAATAATTTCAAGAAAATTTGGGCATGGTCTCCTTTGTTTTAGGAGCCTTCCCAATCAATTTCAAAGATTAAAACAATCCAATGTCACTATTACCCTATACTTTGCTTGTTCTTGTACCTACATCTAAACCAATCCTAACCTCTAAAATATGTTTGAATTGTGTGATAACCATCAGAGATAGACCATTTGTTGTAAACTTGATTTGTTTGCCTTTAATTAACCTTGATGAGATATTAGGGATGGATTGGTTAGTAGCCAACCATATCCTAATAGATTGTGCCTCTAAAACTTTGATTTTTCCTGAACCTGATGTTTCTAGACTTAAGCCTGTCAAACCTAAAGAAATATCATTTAAAAGTGAAATTCAAAAATACATGTTATCATCTATTGGAACTAAGGAAGATAAAATGAAAATAGACTCTGTGCCAGTTGTAAGTGAGTATCCTGAGGTGTTTCCGGATGATGTTCCTGGCTTACCTCCTGAAAGAGAAATAGAATTTAGTATAGATTTGATACCTGATACTAGACCAATCTCTATGCAACCATATAGGATGTCACCATTAGAATTAACTGAGTTAAAGAAACAATTGGAAGAATTATTAGAAAAATAGTTTATAAGGCCTAGTGTGTCACCATGGGGAGCCCCAGTATTATTAGTTAAAAAGAAAGATGGAGGATCTAGGTTATGTGTAGATTATAGACAATTAAATAAATTAACTATAAAGAATAAATATCTTTTACCTAGGATAGATGATTTAATGAACCAACTTAGAGGAGCAACAATATTCTCTAAAATAGATTTAAGGTCTGGGTATCATCAAATTAGAGTTAAAAAGGAGGATATAACCAAGACTGCTTTTACGACTAGGTATGGACATTATGAATATCAAGAGATGCCATTTGGAGTGACTAATGCTCCAGCAGTATTTATGGAGTATATGAATAGGGTGTTTAGACCATACTTAGATCATTTTGTAGTAGTATTTATAGATGATATATTAATATATTCTAAGAATAAAGAAGAACGTGAAAATCATCTTAGAATAACATTACTAACTCTAAAAGACAGAAAATTATATGCTAAGATGTGTAAAATGTGAATTTTGGTTGGAGGAGGTAAAATTTTTAGGACATGTAATTTCTAAAGATGGGATAAGTGTGGATCCTTCTAAGGTAGAAGCAGTTTTAGAATGGGAAAGGCCTAAAATAGTAACTGAGGTTAGGAGTTTCTTAGGATTAACTGGACATTATAGAAAGTTTATTGAAGGTTTTTCTAAGGTAGCTAGATCCTTAATAGAATTAAATAGGAAAAATAAACCTTTTATTTGGAGTGAGAGTTATGAGAAAAGTTTTCAAGAATTGAAACATAAATTTATTTCCTCACTAGTCTTAGTTTTACCTGACCCAAATGAACCCTATGAGGTATACTGTGATGCTTCATATCAAGGGTTAGGATGTGTGTTAATGCAGAATAGAAAAGTGGTAGCTTATGCATCTAGGCAGTTGAGACCGCATGAAAGGAATTATCCTACACATGATTTGGAGTTAGCTGCTATAGTTTTTGCCTTGAAGATTTGGAGACATTATTTATATGGATCTAGATTTGATGTATATAGTGATCATAAAAGTTTAAAATATTTATTTGATAAAAAAAAATTGAATATGAGACAAAAAAGATGGATGGAGTTTATTAAAGATTATGATTTTCAGTTAATGTATCATCCAAGGAAGGCTAATGTAGTAGCAGATGCTTTAAGTAGGAAAATTATACATATGTCAACTATGATGTTTAAAGAATTAGAATTAATAGAACAAAGTAGATATTTGAATTTATGTACAGTTAGGAAAAAGGATAAAATTCAATTAGGAATGATTACTATCACTAATAAATTTTTGGAAGAGATTAGGAAGAAACAAGATGTAGATGAATTTATTCAAGAAAAGAAAAGATTAATAGGAAATAGATAAAGTCCAAGAATTTAATTTAGGAAGGGATGGAATTATTAGGTTTAAAAATAGAATTTGTGTACCTAACAATCAAGAATTAAAGGAATTAATCTTGGAGGAAGGACACAAAAGTAAATTTAGTATTCATCCTGGAACTACAAAAATGTATAAAGATTTAAAAGGGATGTTTTGGTGGCCTAGGATGAAGAAAGATGTAGCAGAATATGTAGTTAGATGTTTAACATGTCAAAAAGCAAAGATTGAACATCAGAAACCATCTGGCATGTTACAACCTTTAGAGATACCTGTGTGGAAATGGGATAGTATATCAATGGATTTTGTAGTAGGATTACCTAGAACTAATAGGAATTGTGATACCATTTGGGAAATTGTAGATAGATTAACAAAATCAGCACATTTTCTTCCAATAAATAGGTATTCTTTAGAAAGATCAGCTCAATTGTATATAAAAGAAATTGTTAGATTACATGGAGTACCTACTAGTATAATGTCTGATAGGGATCCTAGATTTGTTTCTAAATTTTGGAGAGAATTCCAGAAAGCTTTAGGAAGTAAATTACATCTTAGTTCAGCATACCATTCTCAGACTGATGGTCAAACAGAAAGGACTATTCAATCATTAGAAGACCTCTTAAGAGCCTGTACATTAGAAGAGAAAGGAAACTAGGAAGATATACTACCTTTAGTAGAATTTACATATAATAATAGTTACCATTCTAGTATAGGTATGACTCCCTATGAAGCTTTATATGGCAGAAAATGTAGGACACCACTGGTATGGTATCAGGATGGTGAAAACCTGTTGATAGGACCAGACATCAATGAACAAACAACTGAAAAAGTAAAATTAATTCAGGAGAAAATGAAAATTTCACAGAGCAGACAGAAAGTTATGCAGATGAAAGAAGAAAACCCTTAGAATTTCAAGAAGGTGATCATGTATTTTTGAAAATCACACCAATAACTGGTGTTGACAGAACAATAAAGTCTAAGAAACTAACTCCTAAATTTATTGGACCTTACCAAATTCTTTGAAAAAAAAAATTTGGACCTATGGCATACCAAATAGCCTTACCACCCTTTTTGTCAAACCTTCATGATGTATTTCATGTGTCACAACTAAGACAATATATCTCAGATCCTTCACATGTCATTGAGCCTGATCAAATACAGGTAAAGGAAAACCTGACATTTGAAAACAAGACCTGTTAAGATTGAGGACAGCAGGATCAAGTACCTGAGAGGTAAAGATATTCCTCTGGTTAAGGTTATTTGGGATGATATCAGAGGTGATGCCACTTGGGAATTAGAGGAGAAAATGAGAGAAGAATATCCTCATTTGTTTGTATAGTTGTATTAGAAATTTTGAGGACGAAATTTTTTATTAGTAGGGGAGAATTGTAACACCCTCATTTTTATTTTATTGTTTGTAAATAATTTTTGATAAATATTATAAAAAATTATGTACTGTATTTGATAGAAAAATTTCTGTGCATATTTTCATAATAAAATTAATACATTTCTATTTAGTAAAATTTTCCGAATCTTTTGATATCTTTGTTTCTGTTTAAATTGCTTGTTGACTGGACAGTTGTGTCAGACAGTTGTCTAGGATAAATTTTTCCAGTGTAACATTTTGGGGTAAAATGTAATCTACTAAATAGATAATTGAATATAGATTTAAAATATATACAGTTGAGAAATTAAAATGCTAATTTCGAATTTTTAGAATTTTCTGAGAGTTAGAACTCTGAGAAATTATTACAATAAAATTTTAAGGTAGAAAATTAAGATAAAAATTTGTATGACATTTATGGAATTTCCTATTAATTGTAACACATTTAGAATAATTATTAATATTGTTTAACTAAGAAAAATAAAAATAAAAGGATTAGCCAATCAAAATTTGACAACTCAATATTTCTAATGTAATTAAATTAAGCTAATTAGTCTTTGATTAAGAGATAAGTAAGACACTGCCCTAAGGTTTTTGATAGTGAGGAATTTAATGGTGGTGTTAGTTTCTTAAAATTCTAATTAGTTTGTAAGATAATTTAAAAAGCCCTAAAACATTCTAGAAAACTCTACAATAGTCTACATTTTTGGACAAATTGACAACACACTTAGCAACTCCCTTAAGGAATTTGTTTTGGCCGTCCAAGTGGCTGGAAAATCTTGGCCAAATTGATTGCCTTGGATAAGGGAGCTGGACGATTTTATATATAAAGAATTGAAGGAGAAACCAAAGCATAAAACCAAAAACAAAAGCTCACAAAAAATTAGCTCTCCAAGTCCCCAATCTGTGAGATTTTTCCAGCAGCTGCTCCCTCCATTAAATTTCATCCTTTCTTCAAAAATCAAGAGAGAAACCAACCAAAATCTAACAAACTATGGTATAGATTCGGTCAAAGAGAAGAAATTTGGGAGAAAAGCTTTAAAATTTCAAGACAAGGGAGAAAGGGAAAAAAGGGATTCAAGGGTTTCTTCATCAAACTAAGGACCTAAGGTAAGGATCATGGCATTTAATTTCAATCTAGACAACTTGGAAGTAGGAGAAACATGTTTTGAAGTTTAAATTTAAAGTTTAATCAAGAACCTTGAAAAGATGAAATTAATTTAGGTCTTTTATATATTTGATGCTTGAAGTTTGAAATATGTGTTTGAAGCTATGTTTTATTGATTTCATGATGTGTTGAGATGGATTGAATCTTGATTGATTTGTTCTTGATTGAGATTGCATGATTGTTTTTGTGAAGATGTTGGAAATTGGTAGAAAACATTCACGGCAATGACTAGATGAAAAGGGTACTATGTGAAAATTTATTATAGATTAACGGCAAAATAGTCATTTCACATGTAGGGACATATTAGGAATTTTATAAAAAGTTTAAGGGCAATTTGGTAAATTATAAAAATATTAAGGGGTAAAATGGAAATTTTATATGTTCTAGAAAGTTTAGGGGTAATCTTGGAATTTTATAAAAAGTCTAATGGCAAATCGGCAAATTATAAAAATATTAAGGGGTAAAATGGTAATTTCATATGTTCTAGAAAGTTTAGGGAAAATTTAGGAATTTTATGAAAAGACCAAGGGCAAAATCGGAAATAATAGAAAAGAATAAGGGTAATTTGGTAATTTTACATTTTGAGGACATAATTGGGATTTTAGAAAAAGAGTAAGGGTAATTTAGTAATTCTACCTAGTAAAGACCTAAGTGGTATTTTAGTAAAACCTTAAGGTTATAATGGAAATTGTTAAATTTTATATTTCCTTATGTGATTGTTTAAATGTTAATTATCTGCTTATGATCATTTTCATATTGCGTAAGCATGAGTCTTTTTGGGGGAAATACAAAGATCTCAAATAAAGAATGATAAATGTTGGCTAACTGGGACTGCGATAGCCATGAATTTTAAAAGATAAATGTTGACACCGGGACTGCGGTAGTCATGTTAAATGATAACTGTTGACACCGGGACTGCGGTAGTCATGAGAAATAAGAAAAATTGGGTGAGCAGAGTAAGTTAGACAGGACTATATAGTCTGTGATTATATAGTCTGTGGGATGAAGGATATTGGCAATTCCACAAGTGGCCGGAATCTGGACTGAGATGCGGTCGTGGTGGCCTTCCTTGGGTATTCTGAACTCCTAATTCTGTTTAGCTTATTCGCGTTTAGCAGGGGCTGATAGCTGAATTACAGTGCGTAATGGTAGGCCAGTGTTTTACTAAACACTCAAAAGGGAAAGTCCCCATGGAGCAGGGTCAAAATGATTTTGAGTCAAAAACTGCATTTGCATAAATCATACTGCATTTATTTTATGTGAATTATTAAGTAATGTATGAAATGTATCTATTTGAAATTGTTTTTAATGGTATGAGAAATTAAATGCCTGATCCGGTAAAATTTTGTCCCTAGATTTTAGGGAAATATAAATGCAGGTGAATGAAGAAGAGTGAGAAGTAAAAGATGCAGAGATCACCAGAGCTGTAGAATGGTGATATTTTGGGTAGATAATACTTGTATTACTTAGAATTATTTTGTAGTAGTGTTTTTCTGAAAATAACGAAAATGTAAATTTGGATATATTTTTGGATTAAAATAGAATTTATTAGAACTTTTATGTAAAAAGTAAATTATATAGTTAAATTAAATATAAAATCTAGAAGGGGTTACATTAGTGAAGAAGGGGGTTATAGTAATCCTTCCTAATTGAATTCTATTTGTTTTCCTAACTGTACATAAATTCAAATCTCTAAATTGTTCTATTAATTCTAATTCTTTAATCATCATAGTTGACATATGTACAATTTTCCTACTTAAAGCATCTGCTACTACATTAGCCTTCCCTGGATGATACATTAACTGAAAATCATAATCTTTAATAAACTCCATCCATCTTCTTTGTCTCATATTCAATTCCTTTTGATCAAACAAATATTTAAAACTCTTATGATCACTATATACATCAAATCTAGACCCATACAAATAATGTCTCCAAATCTTTAAAGCAAAAACTATAGCAGCTAATTCCAAATCATGAGTAGGGTAATTCCTTTCATATGGTCTCAACTGCCTAGATGCATAAGCTACCACCTTCCTATTTTGCATCAACACACATCCTAATCCTTGATATGAGGCATCACAATATACGTCATAAGGTTCATTTGGGTCAGGTAAAATTAAGACTGGTGAGGTGGTCAATTTATATTTCAATTCTTGAAAACTTTTCTCACAACTCTCACTCCAAATAAAAGGTTGATTTTTCCTAGTTAATTCTGTTAAGGGTCCAGCTATCTTAGAAAAACCTTCAATAAACCTTCTATAATATCCAACTAATCCTAAGAAACTCCTAATCTCAGTTACTATTTTAGGCCTTTCCCATTCTAAAATTGCTTCTACCTTAGAAGGATCCACACTTATTCCATCTTTAGAAATTACATGTCCTAAAAATTTTACTTCTTCCAACCAAAATTCACATTTAGACATCTTAGCATATAATTTTCTTTCTTTTAAAGTTTGTAATGTTATTCTAAGATGATTTTCATGTTCTTCTTTATTCTTAGAATATATTAATATATCATCTATAAATACTACTACAAATTGATCTAAATATTGTCTAAACACCCTATTCATATAATCCATAAATACTGCTTGTGCATTAGTCACTCCAAATGGCATCACTTGATATTCATAATGTCCATACCTAGTCCTAAAAGCAGTCTTGGGTATATCCTCCTTTTTAACTCTAATTTGATGGTACCCAGACCTTAAATCTATTTTTGAAAATATTGTTACTCCTCTAAGTTGGTCCATTAAATCATCTATTCTAGGTAAAGGATATTTATTCTTTATAGTTACTTTATTTAATTGTCTATAATCTATACATAACCTAGATCCTCCATCTTTCTTTTTAACTAATAATACTAGGGCTCCCCATGGTGACACACTAGGCCTTATAAACTGTTTTTCTAATAATTCTTCCAATTGTTTCTTTAACTCAGTTAATTCTAATGGTGACATTCTATATGGTTGCATAGAAATTGATCTAGTACCAGGCATCAAGTCTATACTAAATTCTATTTCTTTTTCAGGAAGCAAGCCAGGAACATCATCAGGAAAAACTTCAGGATACTCATTTACAACTGGCACAGAGTACATTTCCATTTTATCTTCCTTAGATTCAAGAGATGATAACATGTATTTTTGAATTTTACTTTTGAATGATATTTCTTTAGGTTTGATAGGCTTAAGTCTAGAAACATCAGGTTCAGGAAAAATCAAAGTTTTAGAGGCACAATCTATTAGGATACGGTTGGCTGCTAACCAATCCATTCCTAATATCACATCAAGGTCAATCAAAGGCAAACAAATCAAGTTCACAAAAAATGGTCTATTTCTGATGGTTATAACACAATTCAAACATATTTTAGAAGTTAGGATTGGTTTAGATGTAGGTACAGAAACATGCAAAGTATAGGGTAATAGGGTCACAACTAAACTCAGATTCCTAACACAGTCATCAGATATAAATGAATGTGTAGCACCTGAATCAAACAATACAGTAAAGGACTTACCTTTCATTTGTCCCTGGTCCTGTATCAGTTCTTCAGACTGTGAAGCCTTAGTACCACTCATGGTAAAAACTCTTCCACTGGCTGCATATTTTTATTATTTCACCTCCCAAACATATCGTGAAATTTTGATATTTCTACGACAATTACCAATGACATTAAAACGATAACAATCACATTAATAATTCCTTTATTAGTTTTTTATCACAACGTTTATAATAATTTCCATTATTAATGAGAGGAGAAATGTATTTTTAATAAAATTAAACGAGATATCCTGAAATTTTTTTAGGTCTTCTGTAACCCCCTTTTTAATAAAACATTAATTCACTATTTAATTATATTATACATAAAAGTTCTAATATACTCTATTTTAAATCGAAAATAAATTTAGATTTACTATATTAAAATTTACAAAAATGCTACTACAAAATATTTCTAAGAAATAAAATTTTTATCTACCCAAAATATTCCCATCCTACAGCTTTGATGAGCTCTGCATCTTTATCTTCTAACTAATCTTCAGTCACCTGCAATTTAAACTTCCCTAGAATCTAAGGACAAAATTTACCGGATCAGGCATTTAATTTCTCATACAATTAGAAAAATATTAACCATCTACATTTTATATAATAATTAATAAGTCACATAAATAAAGCAAATGCAGTATGATTTATGCAAATGCAGTTTTTGACTCAAAAATCATCTTTGACCCTGCTTCATGGAGACTTCCCCTTTGATTGTTTAGTAAGTAACTGGCCTACCATTACGCACTGCAATTCAGCTATCAGCCCCTACTAAACGCAAATAAACTAAACAGAATTAGGAGACTAGGATACCCAGGAAGGCCACAACGACCGCATCTCAGTCCAGATTCCGGCCACTTGTGGGATTGCCAATACCCTTCACCCCACAAACTATATAATCACAGACTATACAGTCCTGTCTAACTTATTCTGCTCACCCAAAAATCATTTCTTATCTATCAAAAATCATTTCTCATGTCTACCGCAGTCACGGTTAGTCAACATTTATCATTTAAAATTTATGGCTATCGCAGTCCCGGTTAGCCAACATCAATCATTCTTCACTTGAAAACTTTGTAAATCCCCCCAAAAAGACTCATGCTTATGCAATATGGAAATGATCATGATTATATAATTAAATTTTTACAATCACATAAAGAGATATGAAATGCAATAATTAATCTTATAACATTAATATTTTACTAAAATACTAACTAGGTCTCATTATGTAAAATTTACTAAACTAACCTTAATCTTTTTCTAAAATTCCAATTATGTCCTCTAATTGTGAAATTACCTAATTACCCTTGTTATTTTCTATTATTTCCGATTTTGCCCTTAATCTTTTTAAAGAATTCCAAATTTACCCCTAAACTTTCTAGAACATGTGAACTTACCATTTTACCCTTATACTTTTCTATTATTTCCAAAATTACTCTTGATCTTTTTATAAAATTCCCAATTTACCCCTACATGTGAAATGACTATTTTGCCCTTGGTTATTTGAAAAATTTGCACATAGTACCCCTCCAATTTAGCCATGGCCGAATGGCCTCCTTCACAAATCCAACATCATTTCAAAATCAACCAAGTAATTTCAATTCAAAAACAATCAATCGAAATCTCAATCCCAAAAACAACCAATCAATCAATTTCAATCCTTCACCACTTCATGAAATCAACAAAGCATGGATTCAAACACATATTTCAAACTTCAAATATCAATTTTTTAAAAAACCGTAAATCAATTTCATCTTTTCATGGTTCATGATCAAATCTTGGATTTAAACCTAAGGACATGTTTCTCCTACTTCCAATTGATCTAAATTCAAATTAAATGCCAAAATCCTTACCTTAGGTCCTTAGTTTGATGAAGAATCCTTGAATCCCTTTTATGCCTTTCTCTCTTGTCTTTTGGAATTTTGACCTTTTTCTCCTAAATCTCTTCTCTTTGGCCGAAGGTAGGTTAAATTTTGTGAGGTTTGGATTGGTTTCTCTCTTAATTTTGGAAGAAAGGATGAAGTGAAATGGAGGGGGCAGCTGCACAAGAACTCACGGTTTTGGGTTTCTTGGTGAGCTAGCTTTTTCAAGTTTTTCTTTTGCTTTGGTTCTTATGTTTTTAAATAAAAATTTTCTCCACCCAATTTAATTACACCTACACGTCCAGCTGCATGGTCCAAGGGCAGTCCCTTGCTTGAGATCTCCAGCCCACTTGGACAGCCACAAATGCTTGCTTAGGTGACTTGCCAATTGCTTTGGTCAATAGTAAAAAAATTGTAGAATTTTGTAGATTTTTCTAGAATGTATTTAGGGATTTTAATTATCTTACAAACTAATTAGAATTTGAAGAAACTAATACCACCATTAAATTCCTCACTATCAAAAACCTTGGGGTAGTGTCTTAATTATCTCTTAATCAAAGTCTAATTAGCTTAATTTAATCACATTAGAAATATTGAGTTGTCACATTTTGATTGGCTAATACTTTTATTTTTATTTTTATCAGTTAATCAATATTAATAATTATTCTAAGTATATTATAATTAATAGATAATTCCATAGATGTCATACAAATTTTATCTTAATTTTCTACCTCAGGATTTTATCGTAATAATTTCTCAGAGTTCTAACTTTCAGAAAATCCTAATAATTCGAAATTAACATTTTAAATTTCTCAACTGTATATATTTTAAATCTACATTCAATTATCTATTTATTAGACTACAGTTTACTCTAAAATGTTACACTAGAAAAATTTATCCTGGACAGCTACCTGACACAACTGTCCAGTCAACAAGCAATTCAAACAAAAATAAGGATATCAAAAGATTCAGAAAATTTTTCTGAATAGAATTGTATTAATTTTATTATGAAAATATGTACAAAATTTTTTCTTTAATTACAGTACATAATTTCTCATAATATTTATGGAAAATATTTACAAACAATAAAATAAAATAAGGATGTTACAATTCTCCCCTACTAATAAAAATTTCGTCCTCGAAATTTCTAATGCAACTATACAAACAAATGATGATATTCTTCTCTCATTTTCTCCTCTAATTCCCAAGTGGCATCACCTCTGATATCATCCCAAATAACCTTAACCAGAGGAATATCTTTACCTCTCAAGTACTTAATCCTCCTGTCCTCAATCTGAACAGGCTTTGTTTCAAATGTTAGGTTTTCCTTTACCTGTATTTGATCAGGTTCAATAACATGTGAAGGATCTAAGATATATTGTCTTAGTTGTGACTATAACCCCCTTTCTAATAAAACATTTAATTTAACTATTTAATTCACTTTTAAACTTAATTTAATTAATTAATTTACATTATACATAAAAGTACTAATACATTCTATTAAAATCCAAAATATTTTCTTTGGGTACATTACTAAAATTTACAGAAACCTTACTACAAAATTATCTATTTCTAAAACTATTTTCTGCCCCAAAAAGTTTTCCCATCCTATAGCTCTGAAAATTTCTGCATCTTTATCTTCTAGCTAATCTTTAGTCACCTGCAATTTAAACTTCCCTAGGATCTAGGGACAAAATTTACCGGATTAGGCATTTAATTTCTCATACAATTGAAAACAATTTCAATCAAGTACATTTTCAAACATTACATAATAATTCACATAACATAAATGCAGTATGATTTATGCAAATGCAGTTTTGACTCAAAATCATTTTGTTGACCCTGTTCCATGGAGACTTCCCCTTTGAGTGTTTAGTAAGTAACTGGCCTAACACTATGCACTGGAATTCAGCTATTAGCCTCTACTAAATGCGAATAAGCTAAACGGAATTAGGAGATCAGGATACCCAGGAAGGCCACCACGACCGCATCTCAGTCCAGATTCTGGCCACTTGTGGAATTGCCAATATCCTTCACCCCACAGACTATATAATCACTAAATATACAGCCCTGCCTAACTTATTCTGCTCACCCAAAAACAAATCATTTCTCATCTGTTAAATCATTTCTCATGACTATCGCAGTCTCGGTTAGTCAACATCACTGTTCTTTTAAAATTCATGGCTACCGCAGTCCCGATTAGCCAACATAAATCATTTTTCACTTGAAATCTTTGAAAATCCCCCAAAAAGACTCATGCATATGCAATATGTTAATAATCACATACAAAAATATAAACATTCAACAATTAACATTATAACATTAATATTTAACTAAAGTACCAACTAATTTCTTACTAGGTAAAATTACTAAACTACCCCTAATCTTTTTCTAAAATTCCAATTATGTCCTCAATGTAAAATTACTAAATTACCCTCACTATTTTATAAAATTCCCAATGTGTCCCTACATGTGAAATGACTATTTTGCCCTTGGTTATTTGCAAATTTCCACAGAGTATCCCTTGTAACCTAACCATGGTCGAATGGCCTTCATGCCATTACCAACATCATTTCCAAAACAACCAAGCCAAATTCCAATCAAGAATCAACCAAATCAAGTTTCAATCAAAATCAAACAAACCAAGGTTCCATCCATCACAACACATCAATAATTCAACCAAACATTATTCCAATCAATTATTTCAAACCTCTAACATGAAATATACAAAATCCCTAATCGAATTTCATCTTTTTATGGTTCTTGATAAATTCTTGAATCTAAGCCTAGAGACATGTTTTTCCTAATTCCAAGTTGTCTAATATTGAAATTAAATGCCAAGATCCTCACCTTGAATCCTTAGTTTGATGAAGAACCCTTGAATCCTTTTTCTTTCTTCCTCCCTTGGCTTCTTGAAATTTTAGGGTTTTTCTCCAATTTCTTTCTCTTTGGCCGATTATCTATTGTTATTTGTGAGGTTTGAATTGGTTTCTCTTTTGATTTTGGAATAAAGGATGAAGTGAAATAGATGGGGCAGCAGCAGCACACTCACGGGTTTTGGGGTTTTTGGGAGCTAGGGTTGATAGTTTTTTTTTTCTTTTATGTTGGTTTCTTATGCTTAAATTAAAAATTTCTCCACCCAATTTAATTTTTCATACAAGTCCAGCTGCTGCCTTACACGTCCAACTGCTGTCTTGGTCCAAGGAAGATCAATTTGGCCGAAATTCCCAGCCACTTGGACAGTCAAGAAAGCTTGCTTGGGTGACTTGCTCATTGCCTTGGTCAAAAGTAAAAAATTGTAGGAAATTATGGATTTTTCTAGAATATTGTAGAGCTGTTTAATTATTTTACAACTAATTAGAATTTGAAAAAAACTAACACCATCATTAGATTCCTCACTATCAAAAACCTTGGGGTAGTGTCTTAATTATCTCTTAATCAAAGTCTAATTAGCTTAATTTAATCACATTAGAAACATTGAGTTGTCACATTTTGATTGGCTAATACTTTAAATTTTATTTTTCTTAGTTAAACAATATTAATAATTATTCTAAATATATTACAATTATTAGATAATTTCATAGATGTCATACAAATTTTATTTTAATTTTCTACCTTAGAATTTTATCGTAATAATTTCTCAGAGTTCTAACTTTCAAAAAATCCTAACAATTCGAAATTAGCATTTTAATTTCCCAACTGTATATATTTTTAATCTAAATTAAATTACCTATTTATTAAATTACAGTTTATTCCAAAATGCTACACTGGAAAATTTATCCTGGACAGCTGTCTGACACAACTGTCTAGTCAACAAGCAATTCACACAAAAACAAAAATATCAGAAGATTCAGAAAATTTTCTGAATAGAACTGTATTAATTTTATTATGAAAATATGTACAGAAAGTTTCTATAAAATACAGTACATAATTTATCATATATCTATGGAAAAGTATTTACAAACAGTAAAATAAAATAAGGATGCTACAGTGACACATGAAATACATCATGGAGGTTTGATAAAAAAGGGTGGTAAGGCTATTTGGTATGCCATAGGTCCAATTTTCTGAGAATTTGACAAGGTCTAATAAATTTAGGAGTTAGTTTTGTAGACTTTATTGCTCTACCAACCCCAGTTATTGGTGTGACTTTCAAAAATACGTGATCACCTTCTTGAAATTCTAAGGGTTTTCTTCTTTTATCTGCATAACTTTTCTGTCTACTCTGTGCAGTTTTCATTTTCTCCTGAATTAATTTTACTTTTTCAGTTGTTTGCTGAATGATGTCTAGTCCTATCAATAGATTCTCGCCATCTTGATACCATACCAGTGGTGTCCTACATTTTCTACCATACAAAGCTTCATAGGGAGCCATACCTATACTAGAATGGTAACTATTATTATATGTAAATTCTACCAAAGGTAATATATCTTCCTAGTTTCCTTTCTCTTCTAATGTACAGGCTCTTAAGAGGTCTTCCAATGACTGAATAGTTCTTTCTGTTTGACCATCAGTCTGAGGGTGGTATGCTGAACTAAGATGTAATTTACTTCCTAAAGCTTTCTGAAATTCTCTCCAAAATTTAGAAACAAATCTAGGGTCCCTATCTGACACTATACTAGTAGGTACACCATGTAATCTAACTATTTCCTTTATGTACAATTGAGCTAATCTTTCTAAAAAATACCTAATATTTATTGGAAGGAAATGTGCTGATTTAGTTAATCTATCTACAATTACCCAAATGGTATCACAGTTCCTATTAGTTCTAGGTAATCCTACCACAAAATCCATTGATATACTATCCCATTTCCATACAGGTATCTCTAAAGGTTGTAACATGCCAGATGGTTTCTGATGTTCAATCTTTGCTTTTTGACACGTTAAACATTTAGCCACATATTCTACTACATCTCTCTTCATCCTAGGCCACCAAAACATCTCCTTTAAATCTTTATACATTTTTGTAGTTCCAGGATGAATACTTAATTTACTTTTGTGTCCCTCCTCCAAAATTAATTCCTTTATTTCTTGATTGTTAGGTACACAAATTCTATTTTTAAACCTCATAATTCCATCCATTCCTAAATTAAATTCTTTTACTTTATCTGTTCCTAATAATCCTTTCTTTTCTTGAATAATTGTATCTACATCTTGTTTCTTCCTAATTTCTTCCAAAAATTTATTAGTGATAGTAATTGTAACACCCTCATTTTTATTTTATTGTTTATAAATAATTTTCTATAAATATTATAAAAAAGTATGTACTGTATTTTATAGAAAACTTTCTGTACGTATTTTCATAATAAAATTAATACAGTTCTATTTAGTAAAATTTTCTGAATCTTTTGATATCTTTGTTTCTGTTTAAATTGCTTGTTGATTGGACAGTTGTGTCAGACAGCTGTCCAGGATAAATTTTTCCAGTGTAACATTTTGGGGTAAACTGTAATCTAATAAATAGAAAATTGAATGTAGAATTAAAATATATACAGTTGAGAAATTAAAATGATAAATTTGAATTATTAGAATTTTCTGAAAGTTAGAACTCTAAGAAATTATTATGATAAAATTCTAAGGTATAAAATTAAGATAAAATTTGTATGACACCTATGGAATTTTCTATTAATTGTAGTATACTTAGAATAATTATTAATATTGTTTAACTAAGAAAAATAGAAATAAAAGTATTAACCAATCAAAACTTGACAACTCAATATTTTTAATATAATTAAATTAAGCTAATTAGACTTTGATTAAGAGATAATTAAGACACTACCCCAAGGTTTTTGATAGTGAGGAATTTAATGGTGGTGTTAATTTTTTAAAATTCTAATTAGTTTGTAAGATAATTAAAAAGCCCTAAAACATTCTAGAATAATCTATAATTAACTACACTTTTGACTATTTGACCAAAGCAATTGGCAAGTCACCTAAGCAACTTGTTGTGGACGTCCAAGTGGGCTGAAAAGCTTGGCCAAATTGGTTGCCCATGACCAAGGGCTTGACGTGTATAATAAAAGAAATTGGGTGAGAAAAATTTATAAAAAATGAGAAACCAAGACAAAGACAAAAGCTCTCAAAAAGCTAGCTCTCCAAAACCCCAAACCGTGAGTTGTGCTGCAGCTGCCCACTCCATAAAATCTTCATCCTTCCTTCCAAAATCAAGAGAGAAACCAATCCAAACCTCACAAATCTTAGTAGATATTCGGCCAAAGAGAAGAAATTGGGAGAAAAACTCTTAAAATTCAAGAATACAAGAGAGAAAGGGAGAAAAGGGATTAAAGGTTTCTTCATCAAACTAATTAACCAAGGTAAGGATCATGGCATTTAATTTCAATCTAGACAACTTGGAAGTAGGAGAAACATGTTTTGAAGTTTAAATTTAAAGTTTAATCAAGAACCTTGAAAAGATGAAATTAATTTAGGTCTTTTATTTATTTGATGCTTGAAGTTTGAAATATGTGTTTGAAGCTATGTTTTATTGATTTCATGATGTGTTGAGATGGATTGAATCTTGATTGATTTGTTCTTGATTGAGATTGCATGATTGTTTTTATGAAGATGTTGGAAATTG
Organism: Pueraria montana var. lobata; assembly: GCA_026413185.1. NCBI lineage: Eukaryota > Viridiplantae > Streptophyta > Magnoliopsida > Fabales > Fabaceae > Pueraria > Pueraria montana. Next base: position 71,482,077 of record CM048646.1, on the reverse strand, counting down.
GTAGAAAACATTCACGGCCATGACTAGATTAAAAGGGTAACATGTGAAAATTTATTATAGATCAAGGGCAAAATAGTCATTTCACATGTAGGGACATATTATGAATTTTATAAAAAGTTTAAGGGCAATTTGGTAAATTATAAAAATATTAAGGGGTAAAATGGTAATTTTATAGGTTCTAGAAAGTTTAGGGGTAATCTTGGAATTTTATAAAAAGTCTAATGGCAAATCGGTAAATTATAAAAATATTAAGGGGTAAAATGGTAATTTCATATGTTCTAGAAAGTTTAGGGAAAATTTAGGAATTTTATGAAAAGACCAAGGGCAAAATCGAAAATAATAGAAAAGAATAAGGGTAATTTGGTAATTTTACATTTTGAGGACACAATTGGGATTTTAGAAAAAGAGTAATGGTAATTTAGTAATTCTACCTAGTAAAGACCTAAGTGGTATTTTAGCAAAACCTTAAGGTTATAATGGAAATTGTTAAATTTTATATTTCCTTATGTGATTGTTTAAATGTTAATTATTTGCTTATGATCATTGTCATATTGCATAAGCATTGAAATACAGAGAAATACACTAGAAGGGGGGTTGAATAGTGTATTTCAAAATTTCTTAAAAAAAAAACTTTAATCAATGTGAAGATAGTATATCTTAAGTTTTACAAGAACTTAGTAAAACAGAAGATTATGCTATCGTCCAGCGGTTCAAAAGCAACAGTCCAATGACTCTGCTTTTTCTCGCTTTTCGTTAGAGCACACGTAAAGATTATCGTAGATAAAATGTGTAAAGAAACACTTTCGTAGTATGTTGAAGAGATAGTTTAATAGATATGCAAATAAGCTAGAAAGCGAGAGAATAGAACACTTAGTTTTATACTGGTTCACTCAACTGAGCTACGTCCAGTTCTCCTTCAAAAAACTTTTGAAGGGTTCTACTAATCAAGATCTGATTACTCTCAAGTATTCTAACCTTGCCACTTCTGGCTACAAGTATTCTCTAGGCCATTCCTGGCACACCTTTAATCTCCCCCTGAGATTAAAAACAAACCCAAGTATTCTTTAACACTAAGCCACTCCTGGCTTTCCAAACAGAATTGTTTGAGTATAGAAAGTAAGAATAACTCTCACAGAGAGGATATTACAATAAACACGAGTACACAGAATCGCTTAGCAAAGCTAAGAAGAAAGCTCGTTTTGCTTAAGTATTGATCGTCCAGTCGTTTTGACAGAGATTCAGCTCTTTATAAATTTTTTGTCAGTCTGATACATGAGCTCATTCCTCTATTTATAGGCAGCTTGTTGTAAGGTATCCGTTGTGGGATCTGTTCCTTTGCCAAGAGCGGTTCTCTCCAAAGCATGTGACCATTGTCACGTTTTGACTTAGGGTGGAGAGATAGAGGAGACAGCCGTACATGTAGCGCCTCTCCTACTTGTACTTTTTCTGCAGAGAGAAGCTTCTTCTTTTCCTGTTCAATACTATTCGAAAAATCAAATAGAATGACATATTAGAATGAGAGAGAATAATCGTTGCATTACATAGAATCACCATTGAAAACGTATTGCCTTATAATATTATTTTTTTAAAGATAGAAACTACAGAGTGGGTTATATAGTCATTGGACGCTTGCTCTCACAGGAGCATTGGACGCTGACTGTAGTATTCTTACAAAACACATTTGGACGCTTTTCTTATTAAAACATAAAGTCGAGGTTTGAGAGATACAATACCATTGTGGCATTGGACGACGTAAATCCTATAACACTCAAACAAGATCATTAGATACTTCAAAATTTATCCTTTAGTTGTTATCATCAAAATCGAAATTCGAGGGGTTGGACATCATCCAAGGTCTTAGAACCTAATAAGCATGAGTCTTTTTGGGGGAAATACAAAGATCTCAAATAAAGAATGATAAATGTTGGCTAACCGGGACTGTGGTAGCCATGAATTTTAAAAGATAAATGTTGACACTGGGACTGCGGTAGTCATGTGAAATGATAACTGTTGACACCGGGACTGCGGTAGTCATGAGAAATAAGAAAAATTGGGTGAGCATAGTAAGTTAGACAGGACTATATAGTGTAACGACCCGCCTTCGTTACATAACTATCCACAAGGGATTTCATTTTATTCAATTTAAAAAAAAAAATAAACATCAAACTTTCATTAGTTTATTTATGAAAATACTGTGTAAACTTTTCTCAATTTCAAAGCCAACATAGATACAATTCAAAACTTAAAACATAAACCACATGTACATACTTCTCTTACAAGGTAACCACATAAAAACTATATGTTGGTCCATTATATACAAAAAAGACTAAATAAAGGAAAGAAGGAAAAGATTGCATCTTCAATCCCATGTTCACTCCATCTACTAAACCTCCAAGAGGAAGAATCCACCTGGAAAGCCATCTGCTCCCCCGAACACGACATTCGAGATCATCACAGGCACAAACCACAAGTGCAAACAATGCAAGGGTAAGCTTACCAAACAAAACTATACATATAAGTATATAAGTAAATTTCCAAATTATTAAGGAATAGAAAGAGAACCAAACTTTGCATACTTCAATATAATACTATACATAATAACTGAAAACTCTACACAAAACTTAGTTTATAAACTTATATCAAAACTTAGTTCATCAATAAACACCAATAAACAACACCATCATGGCTCAACTGTAACACCCTCATTTTTATTTTACTGTTTGTAAATATTTTTCTATAAATATTATGAGAAATTATGTACTGTATTTTATAGACAACTTTCTGTACATATTTTCATAATAAAATTAATATAGTTATATTCAGAAAAAATTTATGAATCTATTGATATCTTTGTTTTTGTTTGAATTGCTTGTTGATTGGACAGTTGTGTCAGACAGCTGTCCAGGATAAATTTTTCCAGTGTAGCATTTTGGAGTAAACTGTAACCTAATAAAAAGATAATTGAATGTAGATTAAGAAAATATACAGTTGAGAAATTAAAATGCTAATTTCGAATTTTTAGAATTTTCTGAAAGTTAGAACTCTGTAAAATTAGTACGATAAAATTCTAAGATAGAAAATTAAGATAAAATTTGTATGACATCTATGGAATTTCCTATTAATTGTAGTATGTTTAGAATAATTATTAAAATTGTTTAACTAAGAAAAATAAAAATAAAAGTATTAGTCAATCAAAATTTGACAACTCAATATTTTGAATGTAATTAAATTAAGCTAATTAGACTATGATTAAGAGATAATTAATACACTACCCCAAGGTTTTTGATAGTGAGGAATTTAATTGTGGTGTTAGTTTCTTAAAATTCTAATTAGTTTTTAAGATAATTAAAAAGCCCTAAAACCTTCTAGAATAATCTACAATTTGCTACATTCTATGACTAGTTGATCACACACTTAGAAACTCACCTAAGCAAGCTCTATTGGCCGTCCAAGTGGCTGTGATTCTTGGCAAAATTGACTGCCCTTGGACCAAGGCAGCAGCTGAACGTGTATGTCACAAATTGGGTGGAGAAAAAAATTATTTAAAAACATAGGAAACCAAAGCAAAACAAAAAAGCTCAAAACCTAGCTTTCCAAAACCCAAAACCGTGAGACTTCCAACAGCAGCCCCCTCCATTTCACTTCATCTTAGCTTCTAAAATAAAGAAAGAAACCAACCAAAACCTCACAAACATCAATAGAGATTCGGTCAAAGGGAAGAAATTTGGGAAGAAAACTCAAAAATCTCAAGAAGACAGGGGAGAAAGGGAGACAAGGGTTCAACGGTTTCTTCATCAAACTAAGGATTCTAGGTAAGGATTTTGGCATTTAATTTCAAATTTAGATAATTTGGAAGTAGGAGAAACATGTATTGAGGTTTAAATTCAAGAATTGATCAATAGCCATGAAATTGATTTAGGACTTATATAAATTTGATGTTAGAAGTGTGAAATTGGTGTTTGATGTAATGTTTGGTTGATTTTATGTTGTGTTATGATTGATTGAACTTTGATTGAATTGTTTTTTATTGTAATTGCATGGTTGATTTTGGAAATTGGTTGGAAAAATTTTTGGAAGCCATTCACGGCCATGAAGAGATTTAAGGGGTACTATGTGAAAATTTATTCAAAAACCAAGGGTAAAATAGTCATTTCACATGTAGGGACATATTAGGAATTTTATAAAAAGTTTAAGGGCAATTTTGTAAATTATAAAAATATTAAGGGGTAAAATGGTAATTTATAGGTTCTAGAAAGTTTAAGGGTAAAATGGGAATTTTATAAAAAGATCAAGGGCAATTTCGGAAATAATAGAAAAGTATAAGGGTAAAATGGTAAATTCATATGCTCTAGAAAGTTTAAGGATAATTTTGGAATTTTGAGAAAAGATCAAGGGCAAAATCGGAAATAATAGGAAAGAATAAGGGTAATTTGGTAATTTTTCAATTGAGAATAAAATTGGAAATTTAGAAAAAGAGCAATGGTAGTTTAGTAACTTTTTATAGTAGTGACCTAATTGATATTTTAGTAATTTACCAATGTTATGATGATAATTGTTAAATTTTATATTTCTTTATAGGTTTAAATACTTTTTTGGTCCTTGTAATTTAGTGTTTTTTTGCTTTTCGTCCTTGCAAATTTTTTTTTTTGGTTTTAGTCCTTGCAAATTATGTTTGTTTTGCTTTTCGTCCTTATAGTAGTTTAGATAACGCTTTTTTCACTGTTCAAAGCGCTATCTAAACCACTTTAAGGACGAAAAACAAAACAAACATAATTTGCAAGGACTAAAACCAAAAAAAAAATTGCAAGGGCGAAAAATAAAAAAGCACTAAATTGCAATGACCAAAAACATATTTAAGCCTTCTTTATATGATTGTTTAATGTTAATTATTTACTTATGATCATTTTCATATTGCATAAGCACGAGTCTTTTTGGGGGAAACAAAGATTTCAAATGAGAAATGATTTTGATATATAAAATAAGAAATGATTGATGTTGGCTAACCGGGACTGCGGTAGCCATGAACTTTTAAAAAAGAAATATTGTTGACACCGGGTCTGCGGTAGTCATGTGAAATGATAAATGTTGACACCGGAACTGCTGTAGTCATGAATTTTAAAAAGATATTTTTGACATCGGGACTGCGGTAGTCATGAGTAATAAAAATTGGGTGAGCAGAGTAAGTTAGACAAGACTGTATAGTCTATGATTATATAGTCTGTGGGGTGAAGGGTATTGGCAATCCCACAAGTGGCCGGAACCTGGACTGTGATTACATAGTCTGTGCACCAACTGTGTGCATCAACCGTATTCCAGCGGCAAAACATATTTGGAATCCCTTATAGTCTGAGATACGACACTTCCGTACCCGCCATCTTCTATGGCCTGACTTAAGGATCCAAATACATCTCAATAATCCACAATCCTTAACCACAACAACAATCCATCCCTTTTACATTAAAAGAGTCACTAAACCTCTTGGGAAGTAGTTCTCAACACTCCAACATGCCATTCAGAGTGAAAATATAGGGGTGGTACTTGGAAAGATATCCCACTAGGTGAGATCCCCGGGTCGCTTTAGCGGGCCGGAGTTCTGGCGTGAACTCCACCTCCCAAGTATACCATTTTTCTATAAAAGTCTTCCCAAAGGACATAGTTAACTTCTCTTTAACATATAGGGATGGTTCCAACACACAGTTCACATATATGATCATCTCATCAACATTCCATTTCACTTTCTCAACAAAACACATACACTTCAATAATAAATAATATTCTCAACAAAATTTTAAGCACCTCAATCAATAATATAATAATCTCAACGAATTATATCCCATCAACCATAATATACCAACCCCAACAACAAAGTCATTCTCTCATAGATGAACTTACTTGTGGGCACCTCACAGAGATAAACAACATTAGTACAAGATCCATCCTATAGTTAAAAGACTGTATCACACAAACATATTTCAAATATTAAATACTCAAGATTCGCATCCTTGGAACTTAAAATGAAACAGAATAGGTCAATGGATATTACTTATCAATTTCCTTATAAAAATTCACACCTCAATAAACAAACATCATCATTCCAATAATTCTATCATATCAACCAAATTGACCAAATAAGGTCGATTTATCTTTGGCAGTACTGAATGTGAGCTCTCACTGATTGTTGCAAATGACCTCGGAATTAAAATTTTTTTATATAGAATTAAAGCTCTTGAATCCTATTTTTCAAAATGGGTCCCAATTGTAAAATAGACAATTAGATAATTTTCTAAAATTCCTACAAGTTGACAGTACCAAATTTGACTTTCCAGTGAACATGGTTCAAAGAAATTAAATTTTCTAACACTTTCCAAACTTATTTTGAGCTGGAATTTTTAAAGAATAAAGGTAACACATTGGTCTTTCAAAAATGGTATCCCATATCCTCAAATTCATTCCCAATTGTTCCCAGTAAAATTTTCTCTAACAGCCTAAATTTCGGACTCAAAATAGAGCTTAAAACCCTTGTCCTGTCTCAATGCAAAAAGTTAATTTAGAAATTGAACATGATAATTTTTGTAAATTATATGGTTAAAAATTTTGTTTTTTTTAGTTTTTAATGGTACAAACTCGAAAAAGAAAAGATAAGTATACAAGTGTAAAATTGGGAAAAACCGAGACATGTTCCAACAGAACACCAAAAACAGAACAGCCACATTGTGGGTCACGGATGAACATCAAAACAAAGTAATCTTGCCAAAGTATCAAAATGAAAGTTGTTCCATTTTCTGTCTATTTTCATTCAAAATAAATTTCATGAAAAACCAACGGTTACATCTTTAGAAAATCACAAAACCGTGGGGACTGTCCAGAGCTAGACGAACCAAACAGCCACTGCCACGTTATTTTGTGGTTTGATTTTCACATGCAAAGCTTACCAAATAATTTCAAGAAAATTTGGGCATGGTCTCCTTTGTTTTAGGAGCCTTCCCAATCAATTTCAAAGATTAAAACAATCCAATGTCACTATTACCCTATACTTTGCTTGTTCTTGTACCTACATCTAAACCAATCCTAACCTCTAAAATATGTTTGAATTATGTGATAACCATCAGAGATAGACCATTTGTTGTAAACTTGATTTGTTTGCCTTTAATTAACCTTGATGAGATATTAGGGATGGATTGGTTAGTAGCCAACCATATCCTAATAGATTGTGCCTCTAAAACTTTGATTTTTCCTGAACCTGATGTTTCTAGACTTAAGCCTGTCAAACCTAAAGAAATATCATTTAAAAGTGAAATTCAAAAATACATGTTATCATCTATTGGAACTAAGGAAGATAAAATGAAAATAGACTCTGTGCCAGTTGTAAGTGAGTATCCTGAGGTGTTTCCGGATGATGTTCCTGGCTTACCTCCTGAAAGAGAAATAGAATTTAGTATAGATTTGATACCTGATACTAGACCAATCTCTATGCAACCATATAGGATGTCACCATTAGAATTAACTGAGTTAAAGAAACAATTGGAAGAATTATTAGAAAAATAGTTTATAAGGCCTAGTGTGTCACCATGGGGAGCCCCAGTATTATTAGTTAAAAAGAAAGATGGAGGATCTAGGTTATGTGTAGATTATAGACAATTAAATAAATTAACTATAAAGAATAAATATCTTTTACCTAGGATAGATGATTTAATGAACCAACTTAGAGGAGCAACAATATTCTCTAAAATAGATTTAAGGTCTGGGTATCATCAAATTAGAGTTAAAAAGGAGGATATAACCAAGACTGCTTTTACGACTAGGTATGGACATTATGAATATCAAGAGATGCCATTTGGAGTGACTAATGCTCCAGCAGTATTTATGGAGTATATGAATAGGGTGTTTAGACCATACTTAGATCATTTTGTAGTAGTATTTATAGATGATATATTAATATATTCTAAGAATAAAGAAGAACGTGAAAATCATCTTAGAATAACATTACTAACTCTAAAAGACAGAAAATTATATGCTAAGATGTGTAAAATGTGAATTTTGGTTGGAGGAGGTAAAATTTTTAGGACATGTAATTTCTAAAGATGGGATAAGTGTGGATCCTTCTAAGGTAGAAGCAGTTTTAGAATGGGAAAGGCCTAAAATAGTAACTGAGGTTAGGAGTTTCTTAGGATTAACTGGACATTATAGAAAGTTTATTGAAGGTTTTTCTAAGGTAGCTAGATCCTTAATAGAATTAAATAGGAAAAATAAACCTTTTATTTGGAGTGAGAGTTATGAGAAAAGTTTTCAAGAATTGAAACATAAATTTATTTCCTCACTAGTCTTAGTTTTACCTGACCCAAATGAACCCTATGAGGTATACTGTGATGCTTCATATCAAGGGTTAGGATGTGTGTTAATGCAGAATAGAAAAGTGGTAGCTTATGCATCTAGGCAGTTGAGACCGCATGAAAGGAATTATCCTACACATGATTTGGAGTTAGCTGCTATAGTTTTTGCCTTGAAGATTTGGAGACATTATTTATATGGATCTAGATTTGATGTATATAGTGATCATAAAAGTTTAAAATATTTATTTGATAAAAAAAAATTGAATATGAGACAAAAAAGATGGATGGAGTTTATTAAAGATTATGATTTTCAGTTAATGTATCATCCAGGGAAGGCTAATGTAGTAGCAGATGCTTTAAGTAGGAAAATTATACATATGTCAACTATGATGTTTAAAGAATTAGAATTAATAGAACAAAGTAGATATTTGAATTTATGTACAGTTAGGAAAAAGGATAAAATTCAATTAGGAATGATTACTATCACTAATAAATTTTTGGAAGAGATTAGGAAGAAACAAGATGTAGATGAATTTATTCAAGAAAAGAAAAGATTAATAGGAAATAGATAAAGTCCAAGAATTTAATTTAGGAAGGGATGGAATTATTAGGTTTAAAAATAGAATTTGTGTACCTAACAATCAAGAATTAAAGGAATTAATCTTGGAGGAAGGACACAAAAGTAAATTTAGTATTCATCCTGGAACTACAAAAATGTATAAAGATTTAAAAGGGATGTTTTGGTGGCCTAGGATGAAGAAAGATGTAGCAGGATATGTAGTTAGATGTTTAACATGTCAAAAAGCAAAGATTGAACATCAGAAACCATCTGGCATGTTACAACCTTTAGAGATACCTGTGTGGAAATGGGATAGTATATCAATGGATTTTGTAGTAGGATTACCTAGAACTAATAGGAATTGTGATACCATTTGGGAAATTGTAGATAGATTAACAAAATCAGCACATTTTCTTCCAATAAATAGGTATTCTTTAGAAAGATCAGCTCAATTGTATATAAAAGAAATTGTTAGATTACATGGAGTACCTACTAGTATAATGTCTGATAGGGATCCTAGATTTGTTTCTAAATTTTGGAGAGAATTCCAGAAAGCTTTAGGAAGTAAATTACATCTTAGTTCAGCATACCATTCTCAGACTGATGGTCAAACAGAAAGGACTATTCAATCATTAGAAGACCTCTTAAGAGCCTGTACATTAGAAGAGAAAGGAAACTAGGAAGATATACTACCTTTAGTAGAATTTACATATAATAATAGTTACCATTCTAGTATAGGTATGACTCCCTATGAAGCTTTATATGGCAGAAAATGTAGGACACCACTGGTATGGTATCAGGATGGTGAAAACCTGTTGATAGGACCAGACATCAATGAACAAACAACGGAAAAAGTAAAATTAATTCAGGAGAAAATGAAAATTTCACAGAGCAGACAGAAAGTTATGCAGATGAAAGAAGAAAACCCTTAGAATTTCAAGAAGGTGATCATGTATTTTTGAAAATCACACCAATAACTGGTGTTGACAGAACAATAAAGTCTAAGAAACTAACTCCTAAATTTATTGGACCTTACCAAATTCTTTGAAAAAAAAAAATTGGACCTATGGCATACCAAATAGCCTTACCACCCTTTTTGTCAAACCTTCATGATGTATTTCATGTGTCACAACTAAGACAATATATCTCAGATCCTTCACATGTCATTGAGCCTGATCAAATACAGGTAAAGGAAAACCTGACATTTGAAAACAAGACCTGTTAAGATTGAGGACAGCAGGATCAAGTACCTGAGAGGTAAAGATATTCCTCTGGTTAAGGTTATTTGGGATGATATCAGAGGTGATGCCACTTGGGAATTAGAGGAGAAAATGAGAGAAGAATATCCTCATTTGTTTGTATAGTTGTATTAGAAATTTTGAGGACGAAATTTTTTATTAGTAGGGGAGAATTGTAACACCCTCATTTTTATTTTATTGTTTGTAAATAATTTTTGATAAATATCATAAAAAATTATGTACTGTATTTGATAGAAAAATTTCTGTGCATATTTTCATAATAAAATTAATACATTTCTATTTAGTAAAATTTTCCGAATCTTTTGATATCTTTGTTTCTGTTTAAATTGCTTGTTGACTGGACAGTTGTGTCAGACAGTTGTCCAGGATAAATTTTTCCAGTGTAACATTTTGGGGTAAAATGTAATCTACTAAATAGATAATTGAATGTAGATTTAAAATATATACAGTTGAGAAATTAAAATGCTAATTTCGAATTTTTAGAATTTTCTGAGAGTTAGAACTCTGAGAAATTATTACAATAAAATTTTAAGGTAGAAAATTAAGATAAAAATTTGTATGACATTTATGGAATTTCCTATTAATTGTAACACATTTAGAATAATTATTAATATTGTTTAACTAAGAAAAATAAAAATAAAAGGATTAGCCAATCAAAATTTGACAACTCAATATTTCTAATGTAATTAAATTAAGCTAATTAGTTTTTGATTAAGAGATAAGTAAGACACTGTCCTAAGGTTTTTGATAGTGAGGAATTTAATGGTGGTGTTAGTTTCTTAAAATTCTAATTAGTTTGTAAGATAATTTAAAAAGCCCTAAAACATTCTAGAAAACTCTACAATAGTCTACATTTTTGGACAAATTGACAACACACTTAGCAACTCCCTTAAGGAATTTGTTTTGGCCGTCCAAGTGGCTGGAAAATCTTGGCCAAATTGATTGCCTTGGATAAGGGAGCTGGACGATTTTATATATAAAGAATTGAAGGAGAAACCAAAGCATAAAACCAAAAACAAAAGCTCACAAAAAATTAGCTCTCCAAGTCCCCAATCTGTGAGATTTTTCCAGCAGCTGCTCCCTCCATTAAAGTTCATCCTTTCTTCAAAAATCAAGAGAGAAACCAACCAAAATCTCACAAACTATGGTATAGATTCGGTCAAAGAGAAGAAATTTGGGAGAAAAGCTTTAAAATTTCAAGACAAGGGAGAAAGGGAAAAAAGGGATTCAAGGGTTTCTTCATCAAACTAAGGACCTAAGGTAAGGATCATGGCATTTAATTTCAATCTAGACAACTTGGAAGTAGGAGAAACATGTTTTGAAGTTTAAATTTAAAGTTTAATCAAGAACCTTGAAAAGATGAAATTAATTTAGGTCTTTTATATATTTGATGCTTGAAGTTTGAAATATGTGTTTGAAGCTATGTTTTATTGATTTCATGATGTGTTGAGATGGATTGAATCTTGATTGATTTGTTCTTGATTGAGATTGCATGATTGTTTTTGTGAAGATGTTGGAAATTGGTAGAAAACATTCACGGCAATGACTAGATGAAAAGGGTACTATGTGAAAATTTATTATAGATTAACGGCAAAATAGTCATTTCACATGTAGGGACATATTAGGAATTTTATAAAAAGTTTAAGGGCAATTTGGTAAATTATAAAAATATTAAGGGGTAAAATGGAAATTTTATATGTTCTAGAAAGTTTAGGGGTAATCTTGGAATTTTATAAAAAGTCTAATGGCAAATCGGCAAATTATAAAAATATTAAGGGGTAAAATGGTAATTTCATATGTTCTAGAAAGTTTAGGGAAAATTTAGGAATTTTATGAAAAGACCAAGGGCAAAATCGGAAATAATAGAAAAGAATAAGGGTAATTTGGTAATTTTACATTTTGAGGACATAATTGGGATTTTAGAAAAAGAGTAAGGGTAATTTAGTAATTCTACCTAGTAAAGACCTAAGTGGTATTTTAGTAAAACCTTAAGGTTATAATGGAAATTGTTAAATTTTATATTTACTTATGTGATTGTTTAAATGTTAATTATTTGCTTATGATCATTTTCATATTACATAAGCATGAGTCTTTTTGGGGGAAATACAAAGATCTCAAATAAAGAATGATAAATGTTGGCTAACTGGGACTGCGGTAGCCATGAATTTTAAAAGATAAATGTTGACACCGGGACTGCGGTAGTCATGTTAAATGATAACTGTTGACACCGGGACTGCGGTAGTCATGAGAAATAAGAAAAATTGGGTGAGCAGAGTAAGTTAGACAGGACTATATAGTCTGTGATTATATAGTCTGTGGGATGAAGGATATTGGCAATTCCAAAGTGGCCGGAATCTGGACTGAGATGCGGTCGTGGTGGCCTTCCTTGGGTATTCTGAACTCCTAATTCTGTTTAGCTTATTCGCATTTAGCAGGGGCTGATAGCTGAATTACAGTGCGTAATGGTAGGCCAGTGTTTTACTAAACACTCAAAAGGGAAAGTCCCCATGGAGCAGGGTCAAAATGATTTTGAGTCAAAAACTGCATTTGCATAAATCACACTGCATTTATTTTATGTGAATTATTAAGTAATGTATGAAATGTATCTATTTGAAATTGTTTTTAATGGTATGAGAAATTAAATGCCTGATCCGGTAAAATTTTGTCCCTAGATTTTAGGGAAATATAAATGCATGTGAATGAAGAAGAGTGAGAAGTAAAAGATGCAGAGAACACCAGAGCTGTAGAATGGTGATATTTTGGGTAGATAATACTTGTATTACTTAGAATTATTTTGTAGTAGCGTTTTTCTGAAAATAACGAAAATGTAAATTTGGATATATTTTTGGATTAAAATAGAATTTATTAGAACTTTTATGTAAAAAGTAAATTATATAGTTAAATTAAATATAAAATCTAGAAGGGGTTACATTAGTGAAGAAGGGGGTTATAGTAATCCTTCCTAATTGAATTCTATTCGTTTTCCTAACTGTACATAAATTCAAATCTCTAAATTGTTCTATTAATTCTAATTCTTTAATCATCATAGTTGACATATGTACAATTTTCCTACTTAAAGCATCTGCTACTACATTAGCCTTCCCTAGATGATACATTAACTGAAAATCATAATCTTTAATAAACTCCATCCATCTTCTTTGTCTCATATTCAATTCCTTTTGATCAAACAAATATTTAAAACTCTTATGATCACTATATACATCAAATCTAGACCCATACAAATAATGTCTCCAAATCTTTAAAGCAAAAACTATAGCAGCTAATTCCAAATCATGAGTAGGGTAATTCCTTTCATGTGGTCTCAACTGCCTAGATGCATAAGCTACCACCTTCCTATTTTGCATCAACACACATCCTAATCCTTGATATGAGGCATCACAATATACGTCATAAGGTTCATTTGGGTCAGGTAAAATTAAGACTGGTGAGGTGGTCAATTTATATTTCAATTCTTGAAAACTTTTCTCACAACTCTCACTCCAAATAAAAGGTTGATTTTTCCTAGTTAATTCTGTTAAGGGTCCAGCTATCTTAGAAAAACCTTCAATAAACCTTCTATAATATCCAACTAATCCTAAGAAACTCCTAATCTCAGTTACTATTTTAGGCCTTTCCCATTCTAAAATTGCTTCTACCTTAGAAGGATCCACACTTATTCCATCTTTAGAAATTACATGTCCTAAAAATTTTACTTCTTCCAACCAAAATTCACATTTAGACATCTTAGCATATAATTTTCTTTCTTTTAAAGTTTGTAATGTTATTCTAAGATGATTTTCATGTTCTTCTTTATTCTTAGAATATATTAATATATCATCTATAAATACTACTACAAATTGATCTAAATATTGTCTAAACACCCTATTCATATAATCCATAAATACTGCTTGTGCATTAGTCACTCCAAATGGCATCACTTGATATTCATAATGTCCATACCTAGTCCTAAAAGCAGTCTTGGGTATATCCTCCTTTTTAACTCTAATTTGATGGTACCCAGACCTTAAATCTATTTTTGAAAATATTGTTACTCCTCTAAGTTGGTCCATTAAATCATCTATTCTAGGTAAAGGATATTTATTCTTTATAGTTACTTTATTTAATTATCTATAATCTATACATAACCTAGATCCTCCATCTTTCTTTTTAACTAATAATACTAGGGCTCCCCATGGTGACACACTAGGCCTTATAAACTATTTTTCTAATAATTCTTCCAATTGTTTCTTTAACTCAGTTAATTCTAATGGTGACATTCTATATGGTTGCATAGAAATTGATCTAGTACCAGGCATCAAGTCTATACTAAATTCTATTTCTTTTTCAGGAAGCAAGCCAGGAACATCATCAGGAAAAACTTCAGGATACTCATTTACAACTGGCACAGAGTACATTTCCATTTTATCTTCCTTAGATTCAAGAGATGATAACATGTATTTTTGAATTTTACTTTTGAATGATATTTCTTTAGGTTTGATAGGCTTAAGTCTAGAAACATCAGGTTCAGGAAAAATCAAAGTTTTAGAGGCACAATCTATTAGGATACGGTTGGCTGCTAACCAATCCATTCCTAATATCACATCAAGGTCAATCAAAGGCAAACAAATCAAGTTCACAAAAAATGGTCTATTTCTGATGGTTATAACACAATTCAAACATATTTTAGAAGTTAGGATTGGTTTAGATGTAGGTACAGAAACATGCAAAGTATAGGGTAATGGGGTCACAACTAAACTCAGATTCCTAACACAGTCATCAGATATAAATGAATGTGTAGCACCTGAATCAAACAATACAGTAAAGGACTTACCTTTCATTTGTCCCTGGTCCTGTATCAGCTCTTCAGACTGTGAAGCCTTAGTACCACTCATGGTAAAAACTCTTCCACTGGCTGCATGTTTCTGGGTCTGTAAAGCTTTCCCAATCTGTTCCCTTCTAGGTGCATAACATTCTCTAGACACATGACCTGGTTTTCCACAATTAAAGCAAACTGGACCAGATAGAGGATAATCCTTTGCCAAGTGTCCCTTTCCACATTTCCAACATCTAACTGCTAACTGGGATTTTTGAGGATTCCCAGCTCCACTTACTCCTCCTATGGGTCTAAAACCACCTGTACCTCCTCCTCCTCCAGGACGCCACTGTGGGGGCCTACTATAAGGTTTCTATGGCTGAATACCTTTTCCTTTCAACATAGGACCTCCTTTTCCTAAATTACTCCTACCTACATATCCAGCCATCTTTGATCTTTGCTCCCTTTTCATATCTTCTATGACCTTACATTGATCCATTAATTCAGGGAATACAGAAATCCTCAAGGGAACTATTGCCTCTTTAATTTCATATCATAATCCTTTCTCATACCTCCTGCACTTCCATTGCTCATCTCCAGTGATCTGCAAATATTTAGAATATTTCACCAAAGATTCAAACTTAGCAGTGTATTCAGGAATAGTCATACTCACTTGAGTTAAACTGATAAATTCTTCCTCCTTAGCCTGTCTAACAGTCTCTGGAAAATATTTCTCAAGAAACAGGGTCTTGAAAATTTCCCAGTTGATCACTTCTCCCCTATTCTCCAACATCCACTGAGTAGCTTTCCACCATAGTTTGGCATCACCAAGCAACTAAAAGGCTGCATGTGATACTCTCCTATCATCTGGACATTCCATAGCTACAAAAATATCCTCCAAATTCTGAATCCACTCTTCAGCTTTTTCTGGATCATATTCTCCCTTAAAATAAGGTGGATCATGCTTTTTAAAATCAGTCAAAGTGGTTCTGTCAACAGGTGGTGGTTGATGCTGAGCTATTGCTTGGTTAGCCAATATCTCAGTCTGATGGGTCACTGCATTAGCCATCTCCCTCATGGCTCTTGCCATCTCAGCTATACTATCATTTTCAGCTATGGGATTTGTAACTGGTCTTCCTCTTCCCCTTCATGCCATTTTTACCTGTTTTAAATCTCAAATCTAGTTACTACCCTTTTTCCCAGAATATTCTTAACAAACAAACAATTCATATAAAACAAACAATTTCAATCAGGTTAACACAGTAGAACACATAATAGACCAACTACTCACAAGTCCTAGAGATGCATAACCAGAGCTCTGATACCACTAATGTAACCCCCTTTTTAATAAAACATTAATTCACTATTTAACTTATATTATACATAAAAGTTCTAATATACTCTATTTTAAATCCAAAATAAATTTAGATTTACTATATTAAAATTTACAGAAACGCTACTACAAAATATTTCTAAGAAATAAAATTTTTATCTACCCAAAATATTCCCATCCTACAACTCTGGTGATCTCTGCATCTTTATCTTCTAACTAATCTTCAGTCACCTGCAATTTAAACTTCCCTAGAATCTAGGGACAAAATTTACCGGATCAGGCATTTAATTTCTCATACAATTAGAAAAATATTAACCATGTACATTTTATATAATAATTAATAAACCACATAAATAAAGAAAATGCAGTATGATTTATGCAAATGCAGTTTTTGACTCAAAAATCATCTTTGACCCTGCTCCATGGAGACTTCCCCTTTGAGTGTTTAGTAAGTAACTGGCCTACCATTACGCACTACAATTCAGCTATCAGCCCCTACTAAACGCGAATAAACTAAAAAGAATTAGGAGATCAAGATACCCAGGAAGGCCACCACGACCGCATCTCAGTCCAGATTCCGGCCACTTGTGGGATTGCCAATACCCTTCACCCCACAGACTATATAATCACAGACTATACAGTCCTGTCTAACTTATTCTGCTCACCCAAAAATCATTTCTCATGACTACCGCAGTCACGGTTAGTCAACATTTATCATTTAAAATTTATTGCTACCGCAGTCCCGGTTAGCCAACATCAATCATTCTTCACTTGAAATCTTTGTAAATCCCCCCAAAAAGATTCATGCTTATGCAATATGGAAATGATCATGATTATATAATTAAATTTTTACAATCACATAAAGAGATATGAAATGCAATAATTAATCTTATAACATTAATATTTTACTAAAATATTAACTAGGTCTCATTATGTAAAATTTACTAAACTACCCTTAATCTTTTTCTAAAATTCCAATTATGTCCTCTAATTGTGAAATTACCTAATTACCCTTGTTATTTTCTATTATTTCCGATTTTGCCCTTAATCTTTTTAAAGAATTCCGAATTTACCCCTAAACTTTCTAGAACATGTGAACTTACCATTTTACCCTTATACTTTTCTATTATTTCCAAAATTACCCTTGATCTTTTTATAAAATTCCCAATTTACCCCTACATGTGAAATGACTATTTTGCCCTTGGTTATTTGAAAAATTTGCACATAGTACCCCTCCAATTTAGCCATGGCCGAATGGCCTCATTCACAAATCCAACATCATTTCAAAATCAACCAAGTAATTTCAATTAAAAAACAATCAATCAAGAAATGTCAATCCCAAAAACAACCAATCAATCAATTTCAATCCATCACCACATCATGAAATCAACAAAGCATGGATTCAAACACATATTTCAAACTTCAAATATCAATTTTTTTAAAAACCCTAAATCAATTTCATCTTTTCATGGTTCATGATCAAATCTTGGATTTAAACCTAAGGACATGTTTCTCCTACTTCCAATTGATCTAAATTGAAATTAAATGCCAAAATCCTTACCTTAGGTCCTTAGTTTGATGAAGAATCCTTGAATCCCTTTTATCCCTTTCTCTCTTGTCTTTTGGAATTTTGATCTTTTTCTCCTAAATCTCTTCTCTTTGGCCGAAGGTAGGTTAAATTTTGTGAGGTTTGGATTGGTTTCTCTCTTGATTTTGGAAGAAAGGATGAAGTGAAATGGAGGGGGCAGCTGCACAAGAACTCACGCTTTTGGGTTTCTTGGTGAGCTAGCCTTTTCAAGTTTTTCTTTTGCTTTGGTTCTTATGTTTTTAAATAAAATTTTTCTCCACCCAATTTAATTACACCTAGGTCCAAGGGCAGTCCCTTGCTTGAGATCTCCAGCCCACTTGGACGGCCACAAATGCTTGCTTAGGAGACTAATTACCTTACAAACTAATTAGAATTTGAAGAAACTAATACCACCATTAAATTCCCCACTATCAAAACCCTTGGGGTAGTGTCTTAATTATCTCTTAATCAAAGTCTAATTAGCTTAATTTAATCACATTAGAAATATTGAGTTGTCACATTTTGATTGGCTAATACTTTTATTTTTATTTTTATCAGTTAAACAATATTAATAATTATTCTAAGTATATTATAATTAATAGATAATTCCATAGATGTCATACAAATTTTATCTTAATTTTCTACCTCAGGATTTTATCGTAATAATTTCTCAAAGTTCTAACTTTCAGAAAATCCTAATAATTCGAAATTAGCATTTAAAATTTCTCAACTGTATATATTTTAAATCTACATTCAATTATCTATTTATTAGATTACATTTTACTCTAAAATGTTACATTGGAAAATTTTATCCTAGACAGCTGCCTGACACAACTGTCCAGTCAACAAGCAATTCAAACAAAAACAAGGATATCAAAAGATTCAGAATTTTTTTTTGAATAGAACTATATTAATTTTATTATGAAAATATGATACAGAAAGTTTTCTTTAATTACAGTACATAATTTCTCATAATATTTATGGAAAATATTTACAAACAGTAAACTAAAATAAATATGTTACATCTTCTCTCATTTTATGCCAATTTGGAAGGGAATGATCTTTTTAGACCTCACAAAAACAATTATAATCTTTTTATTATTTCACCTCCCAAACATATCGTGAAATTTTGATATTTCTACGACAATTACCAATCACATTAAAACGATAACAATCACATTAATAGTTTCCTTTATTAGTTTTTTATCACAACGTTTATAATAATTTCCATTATTAATGAGAGGAGATATGTATTTTTAATGAAATTAAACGAGATATCCTGAAATTTGTTTAGGTCTTCTCTCCTTTTATGTCAATTTGGAAGGGAATGATCCTTTTAGATCTCACAAAAAAAATTATAATCTTTTTATTATTTCACCTCCCAAACATATCGTAAAATTTTGATATTTCTACGTCAATTACCAATCACATTAAAATGATAACAATCACATTAATAGTTTCCTTTATTAGTTTTTTATCACAACGTTTATAACAAATTCCATTATTAATGAGAGGAGACATGCATTTTTTAATAAAATTAAACGAGATATCCTGAAATTTTTTTACGTCTTCTATCATTTTATACCAATTTGGAAGGGAATGATCTTTTTAGATCTCACAAAAATAAATTATAATCTTTTTATTATTTCACCTCCCAAACATATCGTAAAATTTTGATATTTTTACGTCAATTACCAATCACATTAAAACGATAACTATCACATTAATAGTTTTCTTTATTAGTTTTTTTATCACAATGTTTATAATAATTTCCATTATTAATGAGAGGAGACATGCATTTTTTAATAAAGTTAAACGAGATATCCTGAAATTTTTTTAGGTCTTCTCTCATTTTATGCCAAATTGGAAGGGAATTATCTTTTTAGATCTCACAAAAAAAAATTATAATCTTTTTATTATTTCACCTCCCAAACATATCGTGAAATTTTGATATTTCTACGTCAATTACCAATCACATTAATAGTTTCGTTTATTAATTTTTTATCACAACGTTTATAATAATTTCCATTATTAATGAGAAGAGATATGTATTTTTAACAAAATTAAACGAGATATCCTGAAATTTTTTTAGGTCTTCTCTCATTTTATGCCAATTTAGAAGGGAGTGATCTTTTTAGATCTCACAAAAAAAATATAATCTTTTTATTATTTCACCTCCCAAACATATCGTGTGTAACATCCCGAAAATTACAATCCAATAAGTACGAACGTGAGAGATTTAATTAGAAATTTTCTTGTTGGGGAGAATTGTAACACTGTGATTTTTCATAACGTATAGTAAGTGTTTGATAAATACCATAAAAGGAAATTAAATTTAAATTCATAGTGTTATTGTGAGACTTTTTGGGACTTTTACGTAAGTTCCGTAAGTTGTAGAAAAAAAAATAAGAGAAGGGGGTGTCCTTAGAGGAAGGGTGGCTGCAAATAGCAAAATTGTAAAATTATCCCAAATAAGAGACGTGAATTGCTTCTCTTTCCCTCATTCTTGCTTCTTCATTTCTGCGGAACCTCTGCTGTCTCTCTCCTTCTCTCTAAATATTATCTTCTCTCTAATATTTGAGCTTCCAAATCAAAGTTTCTACCGATTAATCTTGGATATATCATAGAGGGAGACTAGAGCTTCAAAACCAACCGATTGGATTTCGATTTCATCGAGGTATGGAGGGGTTTCTTTTTTTTCCCTAAGCTATTTCCTTATTTTCTTGTTAAATATGGATTGTGGCTGTTGTTGATGGTCTGTAAATAATTTTGAAAACCCGAAATAAGCTACTTGTGATTTGTGTCCTGTGACTGTCTGGATTTTTCGTCTCCGTTTTCGTGCATGTTTTTGAGGATGTAAATATATTTTCCTATGTTTTGATGCCTCTGGATGTCGTAGTATTTTTTTCAGATTTTTTTGAGCACTGTAACTATTTTTACCGGAATTATTTTCGAAAATTGTTGATTCTGAGAATGGGACTGTTTTGATTTTTACAAGAATTTTGGGACGTGATTTTGGAAAACTGGAACCATAAGTTCATTTTATGTATCATGAGGGTCATATTTGAATTTTTTCAAGGTTAGGAAAAGTCGGGAAGTAATTTTATAAAATTATTGTTGTGAAAAACGAAAACTGGACAGTGGAGAATTTAAATGGGGAAAATATCCTTTTTGAGCGAATTTGGCTATGAGAAAACTTTGTAACCTTATTTGAATTATGTAGAATATCTGTGAATTTTATCGGAATTTTATAGGAAATTTTGGTAATTATTTATGTTTTTATATGGGAGACTCTGTTCTGAGACAGAAATGCTTTAAAAATTCAAAAAAGGTATTTTTGGTGGATTTTTGGTACTGAGGAAATTATATGTGATGGTCCACATATTGGAGATATTTTCTGTAAAATTTCACATAAAACGAATTTGATATGCTATTTTCTAAAAATATGGAATTGTGTTTTACAGAGCATATCCAGCCACTGTTTTTAATTCAAAAATAATATTTGTGGGTTGAATTTTCGTGAGATAAATTTATATGATGAAATATGAATGATGTATAGTTTCTCTGTAAAATATCATGAAATTTCAAATTGATATGATGCATCAAATAATTTTTGGTGTGTGTGTACAGCTCTATGTGTCCACATGAAATTTAATTATATTAATTGTGTATTTGGTTTTAATGCCTTTAATTGTACTTGTTAAGGAATAATTTCACCTAAAAAGGGAAGTTTCCATAGAAATATGAATGCAATGATTTGTGATGGATTGAGTTTGAGTTATTGGATTATTGGTTATTAATGATTGTTCTGTTATTAACTGTGAATTGGAGACCGGGAGGAATGTGATCCTCGGGCAAAGAGTGCTGGAATTTGTTGTGCATGTGAATTGCTTGTATAAGTGAGATCTCATATTCAGAGAGAAATATTTGGGAGAAAAATCCTAAAATTTAAAGAAGACAAAGGAGAAAAGGGATTCAAAGGTCTCTCCATCAAACTAAGGATTCAAGGTAAGGATCATGGCATTTAATTTCATTTTAGACCATTTGAAATGTAGAAAAACATGTTGTTAAGTTTAGATTCAAGATTTGATCAAGAACCATGAAAAGATGAAATTGATTTTGAGTTTTTATATAATTGATATTAGAAGCTTGAAATAATTGTTTGGAACCATGTTTGATTGATTGGATGATGTGTTGTGATGGATTGAAATTGATTGGTTGGTTTGTTGTTGGATTGAAATTGCTTGATTTGGCTTGATTGTGTTGTGAATGATGTTGGAAATTGTTGAATGTTTATATTTTTGTAGGTGATTGTTTAAAATTACTTATTTAATTGTGATTATTAACATATTGCATATGCATGAGTCTTTTTGGGGGATTTATAAAGATTCAAGTGAAAAATAATTGATGTTGGCTAACCGGGACTGCGGTAGCCATGAAAAGAAAGAAAAGAAAAGAAGAGAAAGAAAAGAAAGAATAAATGTTGACTAACCAGGACTGCGGTAGTCATGAGAAACAAGTTGATGTATGAGAAATGATTTTTGTTGACTAACCGGGACTGCGGTAGTCATGAGAAACGAGTTGATATATGAGAAATGATTTTGTTGACTAATCGAGACTGCGGTAGTCATGTGAAATGAATATGATTTGAGAATTGAATCTTTGGGGTGAGCAGAATAAGTTAGACAGGGCTGTATAGTCTGTGATTATATAGTCTGTGGGGTGAAGGATATTGGCAATTCCACATGTGGCTGGAAACTGGACTGAGTTGCGGTCGTGGTGGCCTTCCGGGTATCCTGATCTCCTAATTCTGTCTAGTTTATTCGCGTTTAGTAGGGGCTGATAGCTGAATTGCAGTACGTAATGGTAGGCCAGTTACTTACTAAACACTCAAAGGGGAAGTCTCCATGGAGCAGGGTCAAAAATGAATTTGAGTCAAAACTACATTTGCATAAATCATACTGCATTTGCTTATGTATGTGATTGATTAATTATTATATGAAATGTACATGGTTAATATGGATTCTGATTGTATGAGAAATTAAATGCCTGATCCGGTAATGCTGTCCCCAGATTCTAGGGGAGTGTGAATTGCAGGTATTTTGAAGATTAATTAGAAGTTAAAGATGCAGATATTTTCCAGAGCTATAGGAATGGGTGTTTTTGGCTTTAGATACTTTTGTATTAATTAGAAATAAATTGGTAGTAGCATTTGCTGTAAATTTTAATGATGTAAATTATAATGACAAACTTTAAATTTTAATGGAATGTATTTATTTTAATGGTAAATTCTTTTTATGGATTTTAGATGGAAATTAATTAATTAGAAGGGGGGTTACATTAGTGGTATCAGAGCTCTGGTTATGCATCTCTAGGACTTGCGAGTAGTGGGTCTATTAGGTGTTTTGCTGTGTTACCCTGATTAGAATTGTTTGTTTGTTAAGAATATTATGGGGAAAAGGGTAGTAACTAGATCTGACATTTTAAGACATGTAGAAATGAGAAGAGGAATGCTAGTTATAAATCCTAGAGTTGAAACTAATAGTATAGCTGAGATGGCAGAAAGGAAGAAAGGAAATCTTGATAGAGTTGTGAGGGTGCACACTCAGGACTCAGTCGAGATGACTTTTCCCTCCTAATGCTAAATTGAAATATTGTTCAAGTTGTGTTATTTTCCATGTTCCTTATATTGTGAAGTTACGAGTTATACCTTGAGTTAGTTAAGGAAGGAGATCCAAAGATCCGAGTTCGTAGATCAAGGTTGAGAATAGAGGTCCAAATAATTGAGTTTATAGGATAAGGGTGAGTTTGACAAAGGAAAGGAAACAAAGTTTTGAAGGTACCTTGATGTTTGGAAGATGATAAGATGTTGAGAGTATGGTTATTGCCTTATTGTTCTAATGGATATATTGCCTTTGATGTTAGAATTGATAGAATCCCATTATCTCTCCATAGGATTGCATGTTATTGCCATATTTCTTTGATTAAATGTTGATTTGGGAATCTAATTACTGTTCACGTTAGTCTGCTGCCATGTACCGCTTAAGCCTTACTTTTGTAAAATTAGCTCGTTAAAATGATGTGATTTGAACCCTAAAATGTTGTATTATGATGGTATGAGCTTTGTGTGACGAATTAAGACCAAAATCACTATATTTTGTGCCATTTACTGTCACAGAATTGCAGCAGACAGCAGGGGACTCTCTGTTCCTGCATAATGCAAAATTTATACGTTTTTACATGTTATAATTTATGGTTTGGGTCTTGGCCAAATTGTGTTAAAATTTAAGGAAGTCTAGACATTAATTAGAGAGATTTTGGTGATGATTTAGTGCCATTTTGTATCATGATTTCGCTGCTATAACAGGGGGTATTTCTGCTGCTGCATAATTCTATTATCGCAGAATTTTAACGAACAAAAATCATGTTTTAAGCTTTAGCAAAGTTGTATGAAAGGTTGGAGAAAGTTTGGGCAAGGTTTGGTGAAGTTTTGTGACTTGAAAATGTTTATAGAAAGTGAAAAATGAATCATATTATCTTGTGTGGTTGGATGTTTACGAGTGATATTTAAATGGCTTAGGAAATAATATGTGATTATGAATTTATACATCATCTTGATGAAAACTAAATATTTTAATATATAAAATGAGTGTTCCGAAATTGAAGCTTAAGAGTAAATAAAGAATAGTTAATGTTTCATGTGATGTAATTGATTTATAATTACAAGTTTAGATTTACTTGATTGTATTTGAATTGGTAAAGAGAATTGATTGATAGATGGTGAGCTTGAAAGCTACCTTATATTTGACCAAAAAGTTATGATGAATAAATTTAGAATGTTTGATATTATGGGTGATGTTGAGGTTTATTATATTGTGAATTGATTACCAGGTTTCTGTTGTGGTTGTTTCCATACCTTTTGAAAATGGGTATGAGGGAAAGTATTGAAAAATAGAGCAAACTCTGCCGGATTTTCCGGATGGATTATGAAACTTGAGATTAGATACATTCTCTTAGTTATTATATGAATTTTATAAATATATATTTATATATATGTATAATTATGAGGCTATTAGTATGGGGATTGATTATTGAATATTACTACAATTGGTTGAGCATCTTCCTTTTGAGCGGTTATTGAGCATAAGGCCTGTATAATTAAGGTTATCAATTACCCACGTTGTAGAATTGAATTGGTAGGTATATGTGAGGGTTGTTGATGGTTAAATTATAATTTAGTGAATAGAATAAGATACAAATGCTAGAATAATAGCAGAGTGTTTAAGATGGGGAGGTAAGTGATTGCAAAGTTTGAAAGTGTGATTTGGATGTTAAAAGTCGAATTCAATAAGTGATTAAATTGGTGATAGTAGATTGGAATGGTTTGAGACAATTTAGAAATCATCCAAATGGTGATTTGGTTGGAATTATGATAATAGGATGTAGTTGTAAGTTGGAGACTTAAATCATATTTAGAATACCTTCTATGAAGAGAAAAATGTGAGAAAATTATAGGAAAAGTCTTTGGTAGTGTTTAGACATAGAAAGTTGAGGTCTAGACATGTATGAAGGGTGTTGGAAGAGTCGTTGAGCTAAGAATTATATTCATTATTCAAAAACAAATTAGCAAGTAACCCATCTAGATGAACTTAGTAAGTATAGTTTAAAGATTTAGCCAAAATCACTAGATTTACCTTAACAAGTGCTTAGGTAAGCCTATAATTGGAGTAGAACATTAATATCCTTAATCCATAGCTAAGCATTGTGTTTTAGTATCATACCATGCTCAAAATAGTGAGTTTAAACTATCAAAACCAAAACAAAATGATAAGAGTCAAAACTGCACATTTTAGGTACCTTAGAAATGACCCGAAATGGTAAAAAGGCCAATTTTGGCACTGCATAACTCCTTGTATAGAATGAGTTTCGGAATGAAACCTTTTTCCACAATTTTGTATTACCAAATTCTAGTTCTCCACAAAATTTCATAGCCATTGGACTTATGTAGCTCATTTTGGATCCCTAGGTTCATTTTGACCCAAAACTAGTTCCTTAAGTGACCCAAAATGCCTAGATTTTGATCCGAGATGAATTTTGAGGTGAGACCAATTCCTACAATCCTATTTTTAGGTATATAAAATCTGTTTTTGGGATTTACAAAGTTTCTCCCTATGGATTTTAAATTCACCTTTGAAAACCACCTCTTTTCTAAGCCGTTTTTTGACCTGAAACTTGAAACGTACGCCATTTTCAAACCGTTCGAGCTTTTAGAGTGAAACCAAAGCCCACAACCTTGTTTTTGTACCCTCTAAATCTTTTTTGAGGTCCCACATAAGTTTAAGCATCATACAATGAATTTGGTAGAAAAACCAGTTTTCTAGAAACATGCATTTTGCAAACTTATAGTGTGCGCCATTTCCAAACTGCTTTGAGTTTTTGAGTCAAACCAAAACCATTAGGTCACATTTAATGCATATTAAATCTGTTTTCAAGTCCCAAAGGATTTCAAGTTCTATAGCTCAATTGGCGTAGAAAACCGTTTTCTATAATTCCTTAAAACCACAAACTTAAAATGCGCGTAGTTTTCAAACCGTAACTCCGACTTGGATGAAACCAGAACTCACAATCTTGTTTTTAAGTTAAATTAATCTGTTTTTGGGTTTTAAAATGGAAGGATCACTGTATGATAGGGTTGCTTCCCAAAATCACCTCTTAGAAAGCTCAATTCAAGGGAAATCCTTAGGTGAAAGACTTGTTCTTGACCTAGAGACCTACCTAGTAGTTTGCCTACAATTTATATAGTATGAATTAACTCTAAATCTTCAATGTTGAGTAGATTTAAGTATTGCCTTGAAGATAGGTATACTGTCTACCTAGTAGCTTAGATAAATTTCTATCGAATCCACTTTATGTTAGTGAGCCTATAGCCTTGAGAGTGAATCTGCTTAGATGAAGACCATATATACCCTTTGAGAACGAACCTTATCTATGCTTTGTGTTGGAGAAAGAGATAGTAAGTTAGAAATGAGCCCTTAAGAGGAACACTTCCTTATGGCAGAATTCTAAGACTAGCTATAGAAAAATAGATTGGCATGAGAGTAAGCAAAGATGATTATAGCCCTAGCTTAGCTTAACCCTACATTCAATGAATTTCAGGGACGAAATTCCTAAAAGGAGGGGAGTATTGTAACATCCCGAAAATTACAATCCAATAAGTACGAACGTGAGAGATTTAATTAGAAATTTTCTTGTTGGGGAGAATTGTAACACTGTGATTTTTCATAACGTATAGTAAGTGTTTGATAAATACCATAAAAGGAAATTAAATTTAAATTCATAGTGTTATTGTGAGACTTTTTGGGACTTTTACGTAAGTTCCGTAAGTTGTAGAAAAAAAAATAAGAGAAGGGGGTGTCCTTAGAGGAAGGGTGGCTGCAAATAGCAAAATTGTAAAATTATCCCAAATAAGAGACGTGAATTGCTTCTCTTTCCCTCATTCTTGCTTCTTCATTTCTGCGGAACCTCTGCTGTCTCTCTCCTTCTCTCTAAATATTATCTTCTCTCTAATATTTGAGCTTCCAAATCAAAGTTTCTACCGATTAATCTTGGATATATCATAGAGGGAGACTAGAGCTTCAAAACCAACCGATTGGATTTCGATTTCATCGAGGTATGGAGGGGTTTCTTTTTTTTCCCTAAGCTATTTCCTTATTTTCTTGTTAAATATGGATTGTGGCTGTTGTTGATGGTCTGTAAATAATTTTGAAAACCCGAAATAAGCTACTTGTGATTTGTGTCCTGTGACTGTCTGGATTTTTCGTCTCCGTTTTCGTGCATGTTTTTGAGGATGTAAATATATTTTCCTATGTTTTGATGCCTCTGGATGTCGTAGTATTTTTTTCAGATTTTTTTGAGCACTGTAACTATTTTTACCGGAATTATTTTCGAAAATTGTTGATTCTGAGAATGGGACTGTTTTGATTTTTACAAGAATTTTGGGACGTGATTTTGGAAAACTGGAACCATAAGTTCATTTTATGTATCATGAGGGTCATATTTGAATTTTTTCAAGGTTAGGAAAAGTCGGGAAGTAATTTTAGAAAATTATTGTTGTGAAAAACGAAAACTGGACAGTGGAGAATTTAAATGGGGAAAATATCCTTTTTGAGCGAATTTGGCTATGAGAAAACTTTGTAACCTTATTTGAATTATGTAGAATATCTGTGAATTTTATCGGAATTTTATAGGAAATTTTGGTAATTATTTATGTTTTTATATGGGAGACTCTGTTCTGAGACAGAAATGCTTTAAAAATTCAAAAAAGGTATTTTTGGTGGATTTTTGGTACTGAGGAAATTATATGTGATGGTCCACATATTGGAGATATTTTCTGTAAAATTTCACATAAAACGAATTTGATATGCTATTTT
This sequence comes from Pueraria montana var. lobata, assembly GCA_026413185.1. Lineage (NCBI taxonomy): Eukaryota > Viridiplantae > Streptophyta > Magnoliopsida > Fabales > Fabaceae > Pueraria > Pueraria montana. The sequence continues at coordinate 71,453,786 of CM048646.1, read as the reverse complement.
CTAAAAATATGGAATTGTGTTTTACAGAGCATATCCAGCCACTGTTTTTAATTCAAAAATAATATTTGTGGGTTGAATTTTCGTGAGATAAATTTATATGATGAAATATGAATGATGTATAGTTTCTCTGTAAAATATCATGAAATTTCAAATTGATATGATGCATCAAATAATTTTTGGTGTGTGTGTACAGCTCTATGTGTCCACATGAAATTTAATTATATTAATTGTGTATTTGGTTTTAATGCCTTTAATTGTACTTGTTAAGGAATAATTTCACCTAAAAAGGGAAGTTTCCATAGAAATATGAATGCAATGATTTGTGATGGATTGAGTTTGAGTTATTGGATTATTGGTTATTAATGATTGTTCTGTTATTAACTGTGAATTGGAGACCGGGAGGAATGTGATCCTCGGGCAAAGAGTGCTGGAATTTGTTGTGCATGTGAATTGCTTGTATAAGTGAGATCTCATATTCAGAGAGAAATATTTGGGAGAAAAATCCTAAAATTTAAAGAAGACAAAGGAGAAAAGGGATTCAAAGGTTTCTCCATCAAACTAAGGATTCAAGGTAAGGATCATGGCATTTAATTTCATTTTAGACCATTTGAAATGTAGAAAAACATGTTGTTAAGTTTAGATTCAAGATTTGATCAAGAACCATGAAAAGATGAAATTGATTTTGAGTTTTTATATAATTGATATTAGAAGCTTGAAATAATTGTTTGGAACCATGTTTGATTGATTGGATGATGTGTTGTGATGGATTGAAATTGATTGGTTGGTTTGTTGTTGGATTGAAATTGCTTGATTTGGCTTGATTGTGTTGTGAATGATGTTGGAAATTGTTGAATGTTTATATTTTTGTAGGTGATTGTTTAAAATTACTTATTTAATTGTGATTATTAACATATTGCATATGCATGAGTCTTTTTGGGGAATTTATAAAGATTCAAGTGAAAAATAATTGATGTTGGCTAACCGGGACTGCGGTAGCCATGAAAAGAAAGAAAAGAAAAGAAGAGAAAGAAAAGAAAGAATAAATGTTGACTAACCAGGACTGCGGTAGTCATGAGAAACAAGTTGATGTATGAGAAATGATTTTTGTTGACTAACCGGGACTGCGGTAGTCATGAGAAACGAGTTGATATATGAGAAATGATTTTGTTGACTAATCGAGACTGCGGTAGTCATGTGAAATGAATATGATTTGAGAATTGAATCTTTGGGGTGAGCAGAATAAGTTAGACAGGGCTGTATAGTCTGTGATTATATAGTCTGTGGGGTGAAGGATATTGGCAATTCCACATGTGGCTGGAAACTGGACTGAGTTGCGGTCGTGGTGGCCTTCCGGGTATCCTGATCTCCTAATTCTGTCTAGTTTATTCGCGTTTAGTAGGGGCTGATAGCTGAATTGCAGTACGTAATGGTAGGCCAGTTACTTACTAAACACTCAAAGGGGAAGTCTCCATGGAGCAGGGTCAAAAATGAATTTGAGTCAAAACTACATTTGCATAAATCATACTGCATTTGCTTATGTATGTGATTGATTAATTATTATATGAAATGTACATGGTTAATATGGATTCTGATTGTATGAGAAATTAAATGCCTGATCCGGTAATGCTGTCCCCAGATTCTAGGGGAGTGTGAATTGCAGGTATTTTGAAGATTAATTAGAAGTTAAAGATGCAGATATTTTCCAGAGCTATAGGAATGGGTGTTTTTGGCTTTAGATACTTTTGTATTAATTAGAAATAAATTGGTAGTAGCATTTGCTGTAAATTTTAATGATGTAAATTATAATGACAAACTTTAAATTTTAATGGAATGTATTTATTTTAATGGTAAATTCTTTTTATGGATTTTAGATGGAAATTAATTAATTAGAAGGGGGGTTACATCGTGAAATTTTGATATTTCTACAACAATTACCAATCACATTAAAAAGATAACAATCACATTAATAGTTTCCTTTATTAGTTTTTTATCACAACGTTTATAATAATTTCCATTGTTAACGAGAGGAGATATGTATTTTTAATAAAATTAAACGAGATATCCTGAAATTTGTTTAGGTATTCTCTCATTTTCTGCCAATTTGGAAGGGAATAGTCTTTTTAGATCTCACAAAAAAACATTATAATCTTTTTATTATTTCACCTCCCAAACATGTCGTGAAATTTTGATATTTCTACGACAAATACTAATCACATTAAAACGATAACAATCACATTAATAGTTTCCTTTATTAGTTTTTTATCACAACGTTTATAATAATTTCCGTTATTCATGAGAGGAGATATGTATTTTTAATAAAATTAAACGAGATATCCTCAAATTTTTTTAGGTCTTCTCTCATTTTATGCCAAATTGGAAGGGAACGCTCTATTTAGATCTCACAAAAAAAAATTATAATCTTTTTATTATTTCACCTCCCAAACATATTGTGAAATTTTGATATTTCTACGTCAATTACCAATCACATTAAAACAACAACAATCACATTAATAGTTTCCTTTATTAGTTTTTTATCACAACGTTTATAATAATTTCCATTGTTAATGAGAGGAGATATGTATTTTTAATAAAATTAAACGAGATATCCTGAAATTTGTTTAGGTCTTCTCTCATTTTATGCCAATTTGGAAGGGAATAGTCTTTTTAGATCTCACAAAAAACAATTATAATCTTTTTATTATTTCACCTCCCAAACATGTCGTGAAATTTTGATATTTCTACGACAATTACTAATCACATTAAAACGATATCAATCACATTAATAGTTTCCTTTATTAGTTTTTTATCACAACGTTTATAACAAATTCCATTATTAATGAGAGGAGACATGCATTTTTTAATAAAATTAAACGAGATATCCTGAAATTTTTTTACGTCTTCTATCATTTTATACCAATTTGGAAGGGAATGATCTTTTTAGATCTCACAAAAATAAATTATAATCTTTTTATTATTTCACCTCCCAAACATATCGTAAAATTTTGATATTTTTACGTCAATTACCAATCACATTAAAACGATAACTATCACATTAATAGTTTTCTTTATTAGTTTTTTTATCACAATGTTTATAATAATTTCCATTATTAATGAGAGGAGACATGCATTTTTTAATAAAGTTAAACGAGATATCCTGAAATTTTTTTAGGTCTTCTCTCATTTTATGCCAAATTGGAAGGGAATTATCTTTTTAGATCTCACAAAAAAAAATTATAATCTTTTTATTATTTCACCTCCCAAACATATCGTGAAATTTTGATATTTCTACGTCAATTACCAATCACATTAATAGTTTCGTTTATTAATTTTTTATCACAACGTTTATAATAATTTCCATTATTAATGAGAAGAGATATGTATTTTTAACAAAATTAAACGAGATATCCTGAAATTTTTTTAGGTCTTCTCTCATTTTATGCCAATTTAGAAGGGAGTGATCTTTTTAGATCTCACAAAAAAAATATAATCTTTTTATTATTTCACCTCCCAAACATATCGTGAAATTTTGATATTTCTACAACAATTACCAATCACATTAAAAAGATAACAATCACATTAATAGTTTCCTTTATTAGTTTTTTATCACAACGTTTATAATAATTTCCATTGTTAACGAGAGGAGATATGTATTTTTAATAAAATTAAACGAGATATCCTGAAATTTGTTTAGGTATTCTCTCATTTTCTGCCAATTTGGAAGGGAATAGTCTTTTTAGATCTCACAAAAAAACATTATAATCTTTTTATTATTTCACCTCCCAAACATGTCGTGAAATTTTGATATTTCTACGACAAATACTAATCACATTAAAACGATAACAATCACATTAATAGTTTCCTTTATTAGTTTTTTATCACAACGTTTATAATAATTTCCGTTATTCATGAGAGGAGATATGTATTTTTAATAAAATTAAACGAGATATCCTCAAATTTTTTTAGGTCTTCTCTCATTTTATGCCAAATTGGAAGGGAACGCTCTATTTAGATCTCACAAAAAAAAATTATAATCTTTTTATTATTTCACCTCCCAAACATATTGTGAAATTTTGATATTTCTACGTCAATTACCAATCACATTAAAACAACAACAATCACATTAATAGTTTCCTTTATTAGTTTTTTATCACAACGTTTATAATAATTTCCATTGTTAATGAGAGGAGATATGTATTTTTAATAAAATTAAACGAGATATCCTGAAATTTGTTTAGGTCTTCTCTCATTTTATGCCAATTTGGAAGGGAATAGTCTTTTTAGATCTCACAAAAAACAATTATAATCTTTTTATTATTTCACCTCCCAAACATGTCGTGAAATTTTGATATTTCTACGACAATTACTAATCACATTAAAACGATATCAATCACATTAATAGTTTCCTTTATTAGTTTTTTATCACAACATTTATAATAATTTCCGTTATTAATGAGAGGAGATATGTATTTTTAATAAAATTAAACGAGATATCCTCAAATTTTTTTAGGTCTTCTCTCATTTTATGCCAATTTGGAAGGGAATTATCTTTTTAGATCTCACAAAAAAAAAAATTTAATCTTTTTATTATTTCACCTCCCTAACATATCGTGAAATTTTGATATTTCTACGACAATTACTAATCACATTAAAACTGTAACCCCCTTCTAATTAATTAATTTCCGTCTAAAAAAAAATTCCGAATAAAATAAATACAATCTATTAAAGTTCAAAGTTTGTCATTATAATTTACATTATTAAAATTTACAGAAAATACTACTACCAATTTATTTCTAATTAATACAAAAGTATCTAAAGCCAAAAACACCCATTCCTATAGCTCTGGAAAATATCTGCATCTTTAACTTCTAATTAATCTTCAAAATACCTGCAATTCACACTCCCCTAGAATCTGGGGACAGCATTACCGGATCAGGCATTTAATTTCTCATACATAGAAAAACAACCACAATCAATGACATTTCATTTCATAATTAAGAATTCACATAAATAATGCAAATGCAGTATGCTTTATGAAAATGCAAGTTTATAAAGCAGATGCAGTTTTGACTCAAAATCCTTTTGACTAAAAATCATTTTGACCCGTGCTCCATGGAGACTTCCCCTTTGAGTGTTTAGTAAGTAACTGGCCTACCATTACCTCATGTAATTCAGCTATCAGCCCCTACTAAACGCGAATAAACTAGACAGAATTAGGAGGTCAGGATACCCAGGAAGGCCACCACGACAGTATCTGCGCTCCAGATTACGGTCCTCTGTGGAATTGCCAATATCCTTCACCCCACAGACTATATAATCACAGACTATACGGTCCTGTCTAACTTACTCTGCTCACCCATTTCTCAGGACTATCATATTCTCTGTTCATAATCTCAATCATCTTTTCAAATACATGACTACCGCAGTCCGGTCAGTCAACACAGTTCTCTGTTCATAATCTCAATCATATTTTCAAATACATGACTACCGCAGTCCGGTCAGTCAACACAGTCCTGGAAATCAATTCCCCCAAACATACTCATTTTTCATGACTACCGCAGTCCCGGTTAGTCAACAAAATCATTTCTCATTTAAAAACTCATTTCTCATTTGGAATCTTTGTATTTTCCAAGAACTCAGACTTATGCAATATGATAATGATGCTAATAAACAAATAATTAATATTAATCAATCACATAAAAATTATAAAAATTCACTAATTAACATTATAACATCAATACCTTAATAAAATACTAACTAGTCCTTTACTAGGAAAAATTACTAAACTTTTACTAAAAAGACCAATTATTCTGTACTATGGAAATTACTAAAATACCCCTATCTTTTTCTAAAATTCCTATTTTGCCCTCAAAGGGTGAAATTACCAAATTATCCTTACTATTTTCTAAAATTTCCCATTTTGCCCTTGATCTTTTTATGAAATTCCAAATATGTCCTAATTGTTCTAGAATCTATAAAATTACCTAATTGCCCTCAATCTTTTTATAAAATTCCCATTGTGTCCTCTAAATGCGAAATTACCTGATTACCCTCAATCTTTTTATAAAATTCCATTTGTGTCCTCTAAATGTGAAATTACCTAATTACCCTCAATCTTTTTATAAATTTCCAATTGTGTCCTCTAAATGTGAAATTACCTAATTACCCTTATACTTTTTAATTATTGCCGAAAATGCCCTTAAACTTTTTCTAAAATTCCCAATGGGTCCCTACATGTGAAATGACTATTTTGCCCTTGATTATTTGAAAAATTTGCACATAGTACCCCTCCAATTTCAACATGGCCGTGAGTGCTTTTCTCAAAATTTCCAACATCTTCTCAAAATCAATCAAGCCAATTTCAATCAATATCAAACCAAATCAAGCAATTTCAATCAAGAACAAATCAATTCAAGGTTCAATCAATCACAACACATCATGATATCAACCAAAACATTCATTCAACCATCAAATTTCAACTTATTTTATCAAAGATATAAAAGCCCTAATTTAATTTCATCTTTTAATATTTCTTGATCTAATCTTGAAATTAAACCTAAGGACATGTTTCTCCTACTTCCAATTTGTTTAAATTGAAATTAAATGCCAAGATCCTTACCTAGAATCCTTAGTTTGATGAAGAAATCCCTTGAACCCTTTTCTCCCTTTCTCTCTTGTCTTTTGAAATTTTTGAGACTTTCTCCCAAATCTCATCTCTTTGGCCAAAGGTATATTGAAATTTGGGAGGTTTTGGTTGGTTTAATTCTTGGAATTGGAAGAAAGGATGAAGAGAAATGGAGAAGGCAGCAGCTGCAGAACTCACGGGTTTGGGTGGGTGAGGAAAGCTAGCTTATGTGTTTCTCTTTTGGCTTTTGTGTCTTAAGTTAAAAAAAATTCTCCACCAAATTGAATTAAACTTACACGTCCAACCTTGGTCTATGGGCAGCCACTTTAGTCAAGGATTTCAGCCCACTTGGATGGCTCCTACAATGCCTTACGTGAGTTGCCAATTACTTTGTTAATTGGTCAAAGTTTGTAGAAAAGTGTGGACTTTTCTAGAATAATGTAGGGCTTTTTAATTATCTTACAAAGTAATTATAATTTTAAGAAACTAACACCACCATTGAATTCCTCACTATCAAAAACCTTGGGGTAGTGTCTTAACTATCTCTTAATCAAGGTCTAATTAGCTTAATTTAATTACCTTAGAAATGTCAATTTGTCAAATTTTGATTGGTTAATACTTTTATTTTTCTTTTTCTTAGTTAAACAATTTTAATAATTATTCTAAGTATGTTATAATTAATAGATAATTCTATAGATGTCATATAGATTTTATCTTAATTTTCTACCTTAAAATTTTACCGTAATAATTCCTCAGAGTCCTAATTCTCAGAAAATTCTAATAATTCGAAGCTAGCATTTTGATTCTTCAACTGTATATATATTTCATCTATATTCAATTACCTTTTTATTAAGTTACAGATTAGTCCAAAATTTTACACTTGAAAATTTATCCTGGACAGCCGTCAAACACAACGGTCCAGTCAACAAATAATTCATTTCTCAACTGTATATATTTTAAATCTACATTAAATTCTTGATTTATTAGAGTACATTTTAATCCAAAATGTTATACTGGAAAATCTTATCCTGGACAGCTGTCTGACACAACTGTCCGGTCAACAAGAAATTTAGGTATAAACAAAAGTATTAAAAGACTTAGAAAATTTTACTGAATAGAACTGTATTAATGTTATTATGAAAATATGTACAGAAAATATTCTCTAAAATACAGTACTTAATTTCTCATAATTATTTATATAAAAATATTTACAATTGTAAAATAATAAAAATGAGGATGTTACAAAAACGATAACAATCACATTAATAGTTTTCTTTATTACTTTTTTATCACAACGTTTATAATAATTTCCGTTATTAATGAGAGGAGATATGTATTTTTAATAAAATTAAACGAGATATCCTCAAATTTTTTAGGTCTTCTCTCATTTTATGCCAATTTGGAAGGGAGTTATCTTTTTAGATCTCACAAAAAAAAATTATAATCTTTTTATTGTTTCACCTCCCAAACATATTGTGAAATTTTGATATTTCTACGACAATTACGAATCACATTAAAACAACAACAATCACATGAATAGTTTCCTTTATTAGTTTTTTATCCCAACGTTTATAATAATTTCCATTATTAATGAGAGGAGATATGTATTATTAATAAAATTAAACGAGATATCTTGAAATATTTTTAGGCCTTCTCTCATTTTACAACAATTTGGAAGGGTATGATCTTTTTAGATCTCACAAAAAAAAAATTATAATCTTTTTATTATTTCACCTCCCAAACATATCGTAAAATTTTGATATTTCTACGTCAATTACCAATCACATTAAAACGATAACAATCACATTAATAGTTTCCTTTATTAGTTTTTTATCACAATGTTTATAATAATTTCCATTATTAATGAGAGGAGACATGCATTTTTTAACAAAATTAAACGAGATATCCTGAAATTTTTTTAGGGCTTCTCTCATTTTATGCCAAATTGGAAGGGAATGCTCTTTTTAGATCTCACAAAAAAAATTATAATCTTTTTATTATTTCACCTCCCAAACATATCGTGAAATTTTGATATTTCTACGACAATTACTAATCACATTAAAACGATAACAAGCACATTAATAGTTTTCTTTATTAGTTTTTTATCACAACGTTTATAATAATTTCCGTTATTAATGAGAGGAGATATGTATTTTTAATAAAATTAAACGAGATATCCTCAAATTTTTTAGGTCTTCTCTCATTTTATGCCAATTTGGAAGGGAATTATCTTTTTAGATCTCACCAAATAAAATTATAATCTTTTTATTGTTTCACCTCCCAAACATATCGTGAAATTTTGATATTTCTACGACAATTACCAATCACATTAAAACAACAACAATCACATTAATAGTTTCCTTTATTAGATTTTTCTCCCAACGTTTATAACAATTTCCATTATTAATGAGAGGAGATATGTATTATTAATAAAATTAAACGAGATATCCTGAAATATTTTTAGGCCTTCTGTCATTTTACACCAATTTGGAAGGGTATGATCTTTTTAGATCTCACAAAAAAAATTATAATCTTTTTATTATTTCACCTCCCAAACATATCGTAAAATTTTGATATTTCTACGTCAATTACCAATCACATTAAAATGATAACAATCACATTAGTAGTTTCCTTTATTAGTTTTTTATCACAATGTTTATAATAATTTCCATTATTAATGAGAGGAGACATGCATTTTTTAATAAAATTAAACGAGATATCCTGAAATTTTTTTAGGTCCTCTCTCATTTTATGCCAAATTGGAAGGGAATGCTCTATTTAGATCTCACAAAAAAAAGTTATAATCTTTTTATTATTTCACCTCCCAAACATATCGTGAAATTTTGATATTTCTACGTCAATTACCAATCACATTAATAGTTTCCTTTATTAGTTTTTTATCACAACGTTTATAATAATTTCCATTGTTAATGAGAGGAGATATGTATTTTTAATAAAATTAAACGAGATATCCTGAAATTTGTTTAGGTCTTCTCTCCTTTCATCCCAATTTGGAAGCGAATGATCTTTTTAGATCTCACAAAAAAAAATTATAATCTTTTTATTATTTCACCTCCCAAACATATCATGAAATTTTGATATTTCTACGACAATTACCAATCACATTAAAACAATAACAATCACATTAATAGTTTCATTTATTAGTTTTTTATCACAACGTTTATAAAAATTTCCATTATTAATGAGAGGAGACATGCATTTTTTAATAAAATTAAACGAGATATCCTGAAATTTTTTTAGGTCTTCTCTCATTTTATGCCAAATTGGAAGGGAATGTTCAATTTAGATCTCACAAAAAAAAGTTATAATCTTTTTATTATTTCACCTCCCAAACATATCGTGAAATTTTGATATTTCTACGTTAATTACCAATCACATTAATAGTTTCCTTTATTAGTTTTTTATCACAACGTTTATAATAATTTCCATTATTAATGAGAAGAGATATGTATTTTTAACAAAATTAAACGAGATATCCTGAAATTTTTTAGGTCTTCTCTCATTTTATGCCAATTTAGAAGGGAGTGATCTTTTTAGATCTCACAAAAAAAATATAATCCTTTTATTATTTCACCTCCCTAACATATCGTGAAATTTTGATATTTCTACAACAATTACCAATCACATTAAAAAGATAACAATCACATTAATAGCTTCCTTTATTAGTTTTTTATCACAACGTTTATAATAATTTCCATTGTTAATGAGAGGAGTTATGTATTTTTAATAAAATTAAACGAGATATCCTGAAATTTGTTTAGGTTTTCTCTCATTTTCTGCCAATTTGGAAGGGAATAGTCTTTTTAGATATCACAAAAAAACATTATAATCTTTTTATTATTTCACCTCCCAAACATGTCGTGAAATTTTGATATTTCTACGACAATTACTAATCACATTAAAACGATAACAATCACATTAATAGTTTCCTTTATTAGTTTTTTATCACAACGTTTATAATAATTTCCGTTATTCATGAGAGGAGATATGTATTTTTAATAAAATTAAACGAGATAACCTCAAATTTTTTTAGGTCTTCTCTCATTTTATGCCAAATTGGAAGGGAATGCTCTATTTAGATCTCACAAAAAAAATTATAATCTTTTTATTATTTCACCTCCCAAACATATCGTGAAATTTTGATATTTCTACGTCAATTACCAATCACATTAAAACAACAACAATCACATTAATAGTTTCCTTTATTAGTTTTTTATCACAACGTTTATAATAATTTCCATTGTTAATGAGAGGAGATATGTATTTTTAATAAAATTAAACGAGATATCCTGAAATTTGTTTAGGTCTTCTCTCATTTTATGCCAATTTGGAAGGGAATAGTCTTTTTAGATCTCACAAAAAAAATTATAATCTTTTTATTATTTCACCTCCCAAACATGTCGTGAAATTTTGATATTTCTACGACAATTACTAATCACATTAAAACGATATCAATCACATTAATAGTTTCCTTTATTAGTTTTTTATCACAACGTTTATAATAATTTCCGTTATTATTGAGAGGAGATATGTATTTTTAATAAAATTAAACGAGATATCCTCAAATTTTTTTAGGTCTTCTCTCATTTTATGCCAATTTGGAAGGGAATTATATTTTTAGATCTCACAAAAAAAATTATAATCTTTTTATTATTTCACCTCCCAAACATATTGTGAAATTTTGATATTTCTACGACAATTACTAATCACATTAAAACGATAACAATCACATTAATAGTTTCCTTTATTAGAGTTTTATCACAACGTTTATAATAATTTCCGTTATTAATGAGAGGAGATATGTATTTTTAATAAAATTAAACGAGATATCATCACATTATTTAGGTCTTCTCTCATTTTATGCCAATTTGGAAGGGAATTATCTTTTTAGATCTCACAAAAAAAATTATAATCTTTTTATTATTTTACCTCCCAAACATATCGTAAAAATTTGATATTTCTACGTCAATTACCAATCACATTCAAACGATAACAATCACACTAATAGTTTCCTTTTTAGTTTTTTTATCACAATGTTTATAATAATTTCCATTATTAATGAGAGGAGACATGCATTTTTTAATAAAATTAAACGAGATATCCTGAAATTTTTTTAGGTCTTCTCTCATTTTATGCCAAATTGGAAGGGAATGCTCTATTTAGATCTCACAAAAAAAAGTTATAATCTTTTTATTATTTCACCTCCCAAACATATCTTGAAATTTTGATATTTCTACGTCAATTACCAATCACATAAATAGTTTCCTTTATTAGTTTTTTATCACAACGTTTATAATAATTTCCATTATTAATGAGAAGAGATATGTATTTTTAACAAAATTAAACGAGATATCCTGAAATTTGTTTAGGTCTTCTCTCATTTTATGCCAATTTAGAAGGGAGTGATCTTTTTAGATCTCACAAAAAAAATATAATCTTTTTATTATTTCACCTCCCAAACATATCGTGAAATTTTGATATTTCTACAACAATTACCAATCACATTAAAAAGATAACAATCACATTAATAGTTTCCTTTATTAGTTTTTTATCACAACGTTTATAATAATTTCCATGGTTAATGAGAGGAGATATGTATTTTTAATAAAATTAAACGAGATATCCTGAAATTTGTTTAGGTCTTCTCTCATTTTATGCCAATTTGGAAGGGAATAGTCTTTTTAGATCTCACAAAAAAAATTATAATCTTTTTATTATTTCACCTCCCAAACATATCGTGAAATTTTGATATTTCTACGTCAATTACCAATCACATTAATAGTTTCCTTTATTAGTTTTTTATCACAACGTTTATAATAATTTCCGTTATTAATGAGAAGAGATATGTATTTTTAACAAAATTAAAGGAGATATCCTGAAATTTGTTTAGGTCTTCTCTCATTTTATGCCAATTTAGAAGGGAGTGATCTTTTTAGCTCTCACAAAAAAAATATAATCTTTTTATTATTTCACCTCCCAAACATATCGTGAAATTTTGATATTTCTACAACAAGTACCAATCACATTAAAAAGATAACAATCACATTAATAGTTTCCTTTATTAGTTTTTTATCACAACGTTTATAATAATTTCCATTGTTAATGAGAGGAGATATGTATTTTTAATAAAATTAAACGAGATATCCTCAAATTTTTTTAGGTCTTCTCTCATTTTATGCCAATTTGGAAGGGAATTATATTTTTAGATCTCACAAAAAAAATTATAATCTTTTTATTATTTCACCTCCCAAACATGTCGTGAAATTTTGATATTTCTACAACAATTACCAATCACATTAAAAAGATAACAATCACATTAATAGTTTCCTTTATTAGTTTTTTATCACAACGTTTATAATAATTTCCATTGTTAATGAGAGGAGATATGTATTTTTAATAAAATTAAACGAGATATCCTGAAATTTGTTTAGGTCTTCTCTCATTTTATGCCAATTTGGAAGGGAATAGTGTTTTTAGATCTCACAAAAAAAATTATAATCTTTTTATTATTTCACCTCCCAAACATATCGTGAAATTTTGATATTTCTACGTCAATTACCAATCACATAAATAGTTTCCTTTATTAGTTTTTTATCACAACGTTTATAATAATTTCCATTATTAATGAGAAGAAATATGTATTTTTAACAAAATTAAACGAGATATCCTGAAATTTGTTTAGGTCTTCTCTCATTTTATGCCAATTTAGAAGGGAGTGATCTTTTTAGATCTCACAAAAAAAATATAATCTTTTTATTATTTCACCTCCCAAACATATCGTGAAATTTTGATATTTCTACAACAATTACCAATCACATTAAAAAGATAACAATCACATTAATAGTTTCCTTTATTAGTTTTTTATCACAACGTTTATAATAATTTCCATTGTTAATGAGAGGAGATATGTATTTTTAATAAAATTAAACGAGATATCCTGAAATTTGTTTAGGTCTTCTCTCATTTTATGCCAAATTGGAAGGGAATAGTCTTTTTAGATCTCACAAAAAAAATTATAATCTTTTTATTATTTCACCTCCCAAACATATCGTGAAATTTTGATATTTCTACGTCAATTACCAATCACATAAATAGTTTCCTTTATTAGTTTTTTATCACAACGTTTATAATAATTTCCATTATTAATGAGAAGAGATATGTATTTTTAACAAAATTAAACGAGATATCCTGAAATTTGTTTAGGTCTTCTCTCATTTTATGCCAATTTAGAAGGGAGTGATCTTTTTAGATCTCACAAAAAAAATATAATCTTTTTATTATTTCACCTCCCAAACATATCGTGAAATTTTGATATTTCTACAACAATTACCAATCACATTAAAAAGATAACAATCACATTAATAGTTTCCTTTATTAGTTTTTTATCACAACGTTTATAATAATTTCCATTGTTAATGAGAGGAGATATGTATTTTTAATAAAATTAAACGAGATATCCTGAAATTTGTTTAGGTCTTCTCTCATTTTATGCCAATTTGGAAGGGAATAGTCTTTTTAGATCTCACAAAAAAAATTATAATCTTTTTATTATTTCACCTCCCAAACATATCGTGAAATTTTGATATTTCTACGTCAATTACCAATCACATAAATAGTTTCCTTTATTAGTTTTTTATCACAACGTTTATAATAATTTCCGTTATTAATGAGAAGAGATATGTATTTTTAACAAAATTAAACGAGATATCCTGAAATTTGTTTAGGTCTTCTCTCATTTTATGCCAATTTGGAAGGGAATAGTCTTTTTAGATCTCACAAAAAAAATTATAATCTTTTTATTATTTCACCTCCCAAACATGTCGTGAAATTTTGATATTTCTACGACAATTACTAATCACATTAAAACGATATCAATCTCATTAATAGTTTCCTTTATTAGTTTTTTATCACAACGTTTATAATAATTTCCGTTATTATTGAGAGGAGATATGTATTTTTAATAAAATTAAACGAGATATCCTCAAATTTTTTTAGGTGTTCTCTCATTTTATGCCAATTTGGAAGGGAATTATATTTTTAGATCTCACAAAAAAAATTATAATCTTTTTATTATTTCACCTCCCAAACATATTGTGAAATTTTGATATTTCTACGACAATTACTAATCACATTAAAACGATAACAATCACATTAATAGTTTCCTTTATTAGAGTTTTATCACAACGTTTATAATAATTTCCGTTATAAATGAGAGGAGATATGTATTTTTAATAAAATTAAACGAGATATCATCACATTATTTAGGTCTTCTCTCATTTTATGCCAATTTGGAAGGGAATTATCTTTTTAGATCTCACAAAAAAAATTATAATCTTTTTATTATTTTACCTCCCAAACATATCGTAAAAATTTGATATTTCTACGTCAATTACCAATCACATTCAAACGATAACAATCACACTAATAGTTTCCTTTTTAGTTTTTTTATCACAATGTTTATAATAATTTCCATTATTAATGAGAGGAGACATGCATTTTTTAATAAAATTAAACGAGATATCCTGAAATTTTTTTAGGTCTTCTCTCATTTTATGCCAAATTGGAAGGGAATGCTCTATTTAGATCTCACAAAAAAAAGTTATAATCTTTTTATTATTTCACCTCCCAAACATATCTTGAAATTTTGATATTTCTACGTCAATTACCAATCACATAAATAGTTTCCTTTATTAGTTTTTTATCACAACGTTTATAATAATTTCCATTATTAATGAGAAGAGATATGTATTTTTAACAAAATTAAACGAGATATCCTGAAATTTGTTTAGGTCTTCTCTCATTTTATGCCAATTTAGAAGGGAGTGATCTTTTTAGATCTCACAAAAAAAATATAATCTTTTTATTATTTCACCTCCCAAACATATCGTGAAATTTTGATATTTCTACGACAATTACTAATCACATTAAAACGATATCAATCACATTAATAGTTTCCTTTATTAGTTTTTTATCACAACGTTTATAATAATTTCCATGGTTAATGAGAGGAGATATGTATTTTTAATAAAATTAAACGAGATATCCTGAAATTTGTTTAGGTCTTCTCTCATTTTATGCCAATTTGGAAGGGAATAGTCTTTTTAGATCTCACAAAAAAAATTATAATCTTTTTATTATTTCACCTCCCAAACATATCGTGAAATTTTGATATTTCTACGTCAATTACCAATCACATTAATAGTTTCCTTTATTAGTTTTTTATCACAACGTTTATAATAATTTCCGTTATTAATGAGAAGAGATATGTATTTTTAACAAAATTAAACGAGATATCCTGAAATTTGTTTAGGTCTTCTCTCATTTTATGCCAATTTAGAAGGGAGTGATCTTTTTAGCTCTCACAAAAAAAATATAATCTTTTTATTATTTCACCTCCCAAACATATCGTGAAATTTTGATATTTCTACAACAAGTACCAATCACATTAAAAAGATAACAATCACATTAATAGTTTCCTTTATTAGTTTTTTATCACAACGTTTATAATAATTTCCATTGTTAATGAGAGGAGATATGTATTTTTAATCAAATTAAACGAGATATCCTCAAATTTTTTTAGGTCTTCTCTCATTTTATGCCAATTTGGAAGGGAATTATATTTTTAGATCTCACAAAAAAAATTATAATCTTTTTATTATTTCACCTCCCAAACATGTCATGAAATTTTGATATTTCTACAACAATTACCAATCACATTAAAAAGATAACAATCACATTAATAGTTTCCTTTATTAGTTTTTTATCACAACGTTTATAATAATTTCCATTGTTAATGAGAGGAGATATGTATTTTTAATAAAATTAAACGAGATATCCTGAAATTTGTTTAGGTCTTCTCTCATTTTATGCCAATTTGGAAGGGAATAGTGTTTTTAGATCTCACAAAAAAAATTATAATCTTTTTATTATTTCACCTCCCAAACATATCGTGAAATTTTGATATTTCTACGTCAATTACCAATCACATAAATAGTTTCCTTTATTAGTTTTTTATCACAACGTTTATAATAATTTCCATTATTAATGAGAAGAAATATGTATTTTTAACAAAATTAAACGAGATATCCTGAAATTTGTTTAGGTCTTCTCTCATTTTATGCCAATTTAGAAGGGAGTGATCTTTTTAGATCTCACAAAAAAAATATAATCTTTTTATTATTTCACCTCCCAAACATATCGTGAAATTTTGATATTTCTACAACAATTACCAGTCACATTAAAAAGATAACAATCACATTAATAGTTTCCTTTATTAGTTTTTTATCACAACGTTTATAATAATTTCCATTGTTAATGAGAGGAGATATGTATTTTTAATAAAATTAAACGAGATATCCTGAAATTTGTTTAGGTCTTCTCTCATTTTATGCCAATTTGGAAGGGAATAGTCTTTTTAGATCTCACAAAAAAAATTATAATCTTTTTATTATTTCACCTCCCAAACATATCGTGAAATTTTGATATTTCTACGTCAATTACCAATCACATAAATAGTTTCCTTTATTAGTTTTTTATCACAACGTTTATAATAATTTCCATTATTAATGAGAAGAGATATGTATTTTTAACAAAATTAAACGAGATATCCTGAAATTTGTTTAGGTCTTCTCTCATTTTATGCCAATTTAGAAGGGAGTGATCTTTTTAGATCTCACAAAAAAAATATAATCTTTTTATTATTTCACCTCCCAAACATATCGTGAAATTTTGATATTTCTACAACAATTACCAATCACATTAAAAAGATAACAATCACATTAATAGTTTCCTTTATTAGTTTTTTATCACAACGTTTATAATAATTTCCATTGTTAATGAGAGGAGATATGTATTTTTAATAAAATTAAACGAGATATCCTGAAATTTGTTTAGGTCTTCTCTCATTTTATGCCAATTTGGAAGGGAATAGTCTTTTTAGATCTCACAAAAAAAATTATAATCTTTTTATTATTTCACCTCCCAAACATATCGTGAAATTTTGATATTTCTACGTCAATTACCAATCACATAAATAGTTTCCTTTATTAGTTTTTTATCACAACGTTTATAATAATTTCCATTGTTAATGAGAGGAGATATGTATTTTTAATAAAATTAAACGAGATATCCTGAAATTTGTTTAGGTCTTCTCTCATTTTATGCCAATTTGGAAGGGAATAGTCTTTTTAGATCTCACAAAAAAAATTATAATCTTTTTAGTATTTCACCTCCCAAACATGTCGTGAAATTTTGATATTTCTACGACAATTACTAATCACATTAAAACGATATCAATCACATTAATAGTTTCCTTTATTAGTTTTTTATCACAACGTTTATAATAATTTCCATTGTTAATGAGAGGAGATATGTATTTTTAATAAAATTAAACGAGATATCCTGAAATTTGTTTAGGTCTTCTCTCATTTTATGCCAATTTGGAAGGGAATAGTCTTTTTAGATCTCACAAAAAAAATTATAATCTTTTTATTATTTCACCTCCCAAACATATCGTGAAATTTTGATATTTCTACGTCAATTACCAATCACATAAATAGTTTCCTTTATTAGTTTTTTATCACAACGTTTATAATAATTTCCGTTATTAATGAGAAGAGATATGTATTTTTAACAAAATTAAACGAGATATCCTGAAATTTGTTTAGGTCTTCTCTCATTTTATGCCAATTTGGAAGGGAATAGTCTTTTTAGATCTCACAAAAAAAATTATAATCTTTTTATTATTTCACCTCCCAAACATATCGTGAAATTTTGATATTTCTACGTCAATTACCAATCACATAAATAGTTTCCTTTATTAGTTTTTTATCACAACGTTTATAATAATTTCCATTGTTAATGAGAGGAGATATGTATTTTTAATAAAATTAAACGAGATATCCTGAAATTTGTTTAGGTCTTCTCTCATTTTATGCCAATTTGGAAGGGAATAGTCTTTTTAGATCTCACAAAAAAAATTATAATCTTTTTATTATTTCACCTCCCAAACATATCGTGAAATTTTGATATTTCTACGTCAATTACCAATCACATTAATAGTTTCCTTTATTAGTTTTTTATCACAACGTTTATAATAATTTCCATTATTAATGAGAAGAGATATGTATTTTTAACAAAATTAAACAAGATATCCTGAAATTTGTTTAGGTCTTCTCTCATTTTATGCCAATTTAGAAGGGAGTGATCTTTTTAGATCTCACAAAAAAAATATAATCTTTTTATTATTTCACCTCCCAAACATATCGTGAAATTTTGATATTTCTACAACAATTACCAATCACATTAAAAAGATAACAATCACATTAATAGTTTCCTTTATTAGTTTTTTATCACAACGTTTATAATAATTTCCATTGTTAATGAGAGGAGATATGTATTTTAATAAAATTAAATGAGATATCCTGAAATTTGTTTAGGTCTTCTCTCATTTTATGTCAATTTGGAAGGGAATAGTCTTTTTAGATCTCACAAAAAAAATTATAATCTTTTTATTATTTCACCTCCCAAACATATCGTGAAATTTTGATATTTCTACGTCAATTACCAATCACATTAATAGTTTCCTTTATTAGTTTTTTATCACAACGTTTATAATAATTTCCATTATTAATGAGAAGAGATATGTATTTTTAACAAAATTAAACGAGATATCCTGAAATTTGTTTAGGTCTTCTCTCATTTTATGCCAATTTAGAAGGGAGTGATCTTTTTAGCTCTCACAAAAAAAATATAATCTTTTTATTTTTTCACCTCCAAAACATATCGTGAAATTTTGATATTTCTACAACAAGTACCAATCACATTAAAAAGATAACAATCACATTAATAGTTTCCTTTATTAGTTTTTTTATGACAATGTTTATAATAATTTCCATTATTAATGAGAGGAGATATGTATTTTTAATAAAATTAAACGAGATATCCTGAAATTTTTTAGGTCTTCTCTCATTTTATGCCAATTTGGAAGGGAATGATCTTTTTAGATCTCACAAAAAAAATATAATCTTTTTATTACTTCACCTCCCAAACATATCGTGAAATTTTGATATTTCTACAACAATTACCAATCACATTAAAAAGATAACAATCACATTAATAGTTTCCTTTATTAGTTTTTTATCACAACGTTTATAATAATTTCCATTGTTAATGAGAGGAGATATGTATTTTTAATAAAATTAAACGAGATATCCTGAAATTTGTTTAGGTCTTCTCTCATTTTATGCCAATTTGGAAGGGAATAGTCTTTTTAGATCTCACAAAAAAAATTATAATCTTTTTATTATTTCACCTCCCAAACATATCGTGAAATTTTGATATTTCTACGTCAATTACCAATCACATAAATAGTTTCCTTTATTAGTTTTTTATCACAACGTTTATAATAATTTCCATTATTAATGAGAAGAGATATGTATTTTTAACAAAATTAAACAAGATATCCTGAAATTTGTTTAGGTCTTCTCTCATTTTATGCCAATTTAGAAGGGAGTGATCTTTTTAGATCTCACAAAAAAAATATAATCTTTTTATTATTTCACCTCCCAAACATATCGTGAAATTTTGATATTTCTACAACAATTACCAATCACATTAAAAAGATAACAATCACATTAATAGTTTCCTTTATTAGTTTTTTATCACAACGTTTATAATAATTTCCATTGTTAATGAGAGGAGATATGTATTTTTAATAAAATTAAACGAGATATCCTGAAATTTGTTTAGGTCTTCTCTCATTTTATGCCAATTTGGAAGGGAATAGTCTTTTTAGATCTCACAAAAAAAATTATAATCTTTTTATTATTTCACCTCCCAAACATATCGTGAAATT
This sequence comes from Pueraria montana var. lobata, assembly GCA_026413185.1. NCBI lineage: Eukaryota > Viridiplantae > Streptophyta > Magnoliopsida > Fabales > Fabaceae > Pueraria > Pueraria montana. The sequence goes on along the minus strand of CM048646.1, from coordinate 71,433,288 downwards.
TTGATATTCCTACGTCAATTACCAATCACATAAATAGTTTCCTTTATTAGTTTTTTATCACAACGTTTATAATAATTTCCATTATTAATGAGAAGAAATATGTATTTTTAACAAAATTAAACGAGATATCCTGAAATTTGTTTAGGTCTTCTCTCATTTTATGCCAATTTAGAAGGGAGTGATCTTTTTAGCTCTCACAAAAAAAATATAATCTTTTTATTATTTCACCTCCAAAACATATCGTGAAATTTTGATATTTCTACAACAATTACCAATCACATTAAAAAGATAACAATCACATTAATAGTTTCCTTTATTAGTTTTTTATCACAACGTTTATAAGAATTTCCATTGTTAATGAGAGGAGATATGTATTTTTAATAAAATTAAACGAGATATCCTGAAATTTGTTTAGGTCTTCTCTCATTTTATGCCAATTTGGAAGGGAATAGACTTTTTAGATCTCACAAAAAAAATTATAATCTTTTTATTATTTCACCTCCCAAACATATCGTGAAATTTTGATATTTCTACGTCAATTACCAATCACATTAATAGTTTCCTTTATTAGTTTTTTATCACAACGTTTATAATAATTTCCATTATTAATGAGAAGAGATATGTATTTTTAACAAAATTAAACAAGATATCCTGAAATTTGTTTAGGTCTTCTCTCATTTTATGCCAATTTAGAAGGGAGTGATCTTTTTAGCTCTCACAAAAAAAATATAATCTTTTTATTATTTCACCTCCAAAACATATCGTGAAATTTTGATATTTCTACAACAAGTACCAATCACATTAAAAAGATAACAATCACATTAATAGTTTCCTTTATTAGTTTTTTATCACAACGTTTATAATAATTTCCATTGTTAATGAGAGGAGATATGTATTTTTAATAAAATTAAACAAGATATCCTGAAATTTGTTTAGGTCTTCTCTCATTTTATGCCAATTTGGAAGGGAATAGTGTAACATCCCCATTTTACTATTTGTACGCATTTATATATGTACATTATGAACACTTATGCACTGTATTTTATAGAAACTCTATGAACATATTTTCTTAATGAAATTAATACAGTTCTACTCAGAAGATTTTTCTGAATTTCTAAATGTCTTCGTTTTTGCTGAAATTAATTGTTGACTGGACTGCTATGTCAGACAGCTGTCCAGGATAAATTTTCAAGTATAGAATTTTGAACTCAATTATAACTTAAAAGAAAGGTAATAGAATATAGATTAAAAATATATACAGATAAAGAATTAAAATGCTTATTCAGAATTGTTAGGATTTTCTGAAAGTTAGAACTTTGAGAAATTATTACGGTAAAATTTTAAGACAGAAAATTTAGAGAAAATTCATAGGATATCTATAGAATTATCTAATAATTTTAATATACTTAGAATAATTATTAAAAATGTTTAACCAAGAAAAATTTAATTTAGAACCTTAACCAATCAAAAAGTGACAACTTAGGCTTTTCTAAGATCACTAAATTAAGCTAATTAGGCTTGGATTAAGAGATAAGTAAGACACTACCCCAAGGTTTTTGATTGTGAGGAATCCAATGGTGGTGTTATTTTCTTCAAATTCTAATTAGTTTGTAAGATAATTAACAGCCCTAAATTATTCTAGAAAATTCCATTAAATTACCTACAAATGTTGACTTTTGACCTTTTGGAAGGCAAGTCACTTGCTGCACTCCTTTGGCTGTCCAAGTGGATGGGGAAGCTTGGAGAACTGATCTCCCTTGGCCAATAGGGGCTGCTGGACGTGCAGGAGCTGCTGGATGTGAAGGAAACATCCAATTTGGTTAATTCTTGGTTTAATGAAGCAAATAACTTAAGAAAAAAAGGCAAAAAAGTCACAAAAGCTATTTTTCTCTCCAAAACAGAACCGTGAGCTTCCTTACCCAGCAGCTGCAGCTCTTGACTTCATTTCATCTTAACTTCATCATCTCATCCCAAATTAAGAAACTAAACCATCCAAACTTCCAAAACACAAAGCTAATTCGGCTAGTAGAGAAAGAAATTGGAGAAAATCTCAAAAAATTCCTACAAGACCAAGGAGTGAGGGAGAAAGGAATTCAAGGCTTTTTCTTCAATTAAAGAGTCTAAGGTAAGGATCTAGGCATTTAATTTCAATTAGAACCCTTGGAATTAGAAGAAAACATGTTGTAGGCTTAGATTAAAAATTTGAACAAGAATCATGAAAACTTGAAATTGATTTAGGGGTTTTGTGTTTTTGATGCTTGTGATTGTAATTCATGGATTGGAATGATGTTTGATTGAGTTTTTAAGGTGTTGTAATGGTTGAAATTTGGTTTGTTGAATTTTGATTGAAAATTGTGATTTGATTGAATTTTGGTTGGAATTGGAGTTTGTAGCTTTGGAAGAATTGTTGAGAATGGCTTGTAGACCATTCGGCCAGCCCTAAATGCAAGGGATATTATGTGGAAATTTTTATAAAACCAAGGGCAAAATGGTCATTTTACATGTAGGGACACATTGGGTATTTTGGAAAAAGATTGAGGGCATTTTCGGAAATTATTAAAAATACTAAGGTTATAATGTAAATTGCTTAAAATTTTGTATCCTTGTATGTTAAGGTGTACAAATTATTTGTTTGATTGTGATCATGAACAAAATCCATTAGCATGAGTCTTTTTGGGGGATTTATAAAAGTATCAAATGAGAAAGAATTATGTTGACTAACCAGGACTGTGGTAGTCATGAGAATTGAGTTGATTTATGAGTAATGACTTTTGTTGACTGACCGGGACTACGGTAGTCATGTGAAATGAAACTGATTGAGAAATGAATTGTTGACTGACCGGGACTGCGGTAGTCATGTGAAATGAAACTGATTGAGAAATGAATTGTTGACTAACCGGGACTGCGGTAGTCATGTGAAATGAAAATGATTGAGAAAGGATTTTTGGGGTGAGTAGAATTTGTTAAACAGGACCGTATAATCAGTGATTATATAGTCTGTGGGGATAAGGATATTGGCAATTCCATATGTGGCTGTAATCTGGACAGAGATGCTGCCGTGGTGGCCTTCCTGGATATCCTGATCTCCTAATTCTGTTTAGTTTATTCGCGTTTAGTAGGGGCTGATGGCTGAATTGCTGTACGTAATGGTAGGCCAGTTACTTACTAAACACTCAAAGGGGAAGTCTCCATGGAGCAGGGTCAAAACTGAATTTGAGTCAAAAATTGCATTTGCATAAATCATATTGCATTTAATTATGTGTGTAATTAATTAAATTGTTATGATGTGTAATTGTTTGAAATTGTTTTATTCTATGAGAAATTAAATGCCTGATCCTGTAATGCTGTCCCCAGATTCTAGGGGAGTGTGAATTGCAGGTGCTTGAAGATATAGTTAAATGATGAAGATGCAGAAATTCCAGAGCATATAGGATGGGACTATTTTGGGTAGACAATAATTTGTAGTAGTTAGAATTATTTTGTAGCAGTGTTTATATAAATTTTAATGATGTAAATTACAGAACATATTTTGGATTGTAAGAGATCGTATCAGAACTTTGAAATAAATATATAAAATGAATTAAATAGTTAAATTATGTTTTATCAAAAAGGGGGGTTACATTAGTGGTATCAGAGCTCTGGTTATGCATCTCTAGGACTTGTGAGTAGTGGGTCTATTAGGTGTTTTGCTGTGTTACCCTGATTAGAATTGTTTGTTTGTTAAGAATATTATGGGGAAAAGGGTAGTAACTAGATATGAAATTTTAAGACATGTAGAAATGAGAAGAGGAATGCTAGTTATAAATCCTAGAGTTGAAACCAATAGTATAGCTAAGATGGCAGAAAGGAAGAAAGAAAATCTTGATAAAGTTGTGAGGGTGCACACTCAGGACTCAGTCGAGATGACTTTCTCTCCTAATGCTTAAAATTTTATTATTATTAGTATTGTTCAAGTTGGGTTATTTTCCATGTTCCTTATATTGTGAATTTCAGAGTTATACCCTTGAGTTAGTTGAGGAAGGAGATCCAAAGGTCTAGATTCGTAGATCAAGGTTGAGAATAGGGGTCCAAATAATTGAGTTTATAGGATAAGGGTGAGTTTGACAAAGGAACGAAAACAAAGTTTTGAAGGTACCTTGATGTTTGGAATATGATGAGATGTTGAAAGTATGGTTATTGCCATATTGTTCTAATGGATGTTTTCATGTGTTTTGAAGGCTGAAACAGTGTATCTTAGTATAAATTTGTCACAGGATTTATATCTTAACTATTAGGACTTGAAATTTTGTGTTTTGGACATGATTTAGAACCAAAATAGTACATTTTTCTGGTGCAGTAAAATAGCCTGCGGGTTTAATATGTTTAATTACATTACCATGGTGTAAGTGGTGATTAAGAGAGTAGAATGGGACTCAAATGCTAAGTTAGTAGTAGTGGTCCTAAGAATTTTTTTTAGTTGAAAGAGTAAGTGAGTGGAAGGCCTAAGGGTGTGTGTTTTGATGTTGGAAATTAAGCCCAAGTAACAATGAAATTGGTAGTAGTGAATTTGAGTAATTTAAAGTACTTTGAAAGTCATTCTAATGGGGATTTGTTGGAATTATGGTTTTAAAATACCGCTGTAAGTTGAGGATGTTAATTATGTTTAAAATACCCTATACTTTGTTTGTTTCTGTGCCTACTTTTAAATCAACCCTAACCTCTAAATTATGTTTGAATTGTGTTATAACCATCAGAGATAGAACATTTGTTGTGAACTTGATTTGTTTGCCTTTAACTGGCCTTGATGTGATATTAGGAATGGATTGGTTAGCAACCAACCATATTCTAATAGATTGTGCTTCTAAAACTTTAATTTTTCCTAAACTTGATGTTTCTAGACTTAAGCCTATCCAACCTAAGGAAATATTATTTAAAAGTGAAATTCAAAAATACATGTTATCATCTCTTGGAACTAAGGAGATAAAATTGAAATAGACTCTGTGCTAGTTGTAAATGAATATCCTGAAATTTTCCTGATGATGTTTCTGGTTTGCGTCCTGAAAGAGAATAGAATTTAGTATAGATTTGATGCCTGGTACTAGACCAATTTCTATGCAACCATATAGAATGTCATTATTGAAATTAATCGAGTTAAAGAAACAATTGGAAGAATTATTAGAAAAACAGTTTGTAAGGCCTAGTGTGTCCCTATGGTGAGCCTCAGTATTATTAGTTAAAAAGAAAGATGGAGGATCTAGGTTATGTATAGATTATAGACAATTAAATAAAGTAACTATAACGAATAAATATCCTTTACCTAGAATAGATGATTTAATGGACCAACTTAGAGGAGCAACAATTTTCTCTAAAATAGATTTAAGGTCTGGGTACCAATAAATTACAGTAAAAAGGAGGATATACCCAAGACTGCTTTTAGGACTAGATATGGACATTATGAATATCAAGTGATGCCATTTGGAGTGACTAATGGCCCAGCAGTGTTGGATTATATGAATAGGGTGTTTGGACCATACTTAGATCATTTTGTAGTAGTATTTACAGATGATATATTAATATATTCTAAAAATAAAGAAGAACATGAAAATCATCTTAGAATAATATTAGAAATTTTAAAAGATAGAAAATTATATGCTAAATTGTCTAAGTGTGAATTTTGGTTGGAGGAAGTGAAAATTTTAGGACATTTAATTTCTAAAGATGAACTAAGTGTAGATTTTTCTAAGGTAGAAGCAGTTTTAGAATGGGAAAGGCCTAAGACAGTAACTGAGATTAGTAGTTCTTAAGATTTGATGGATATTATAGAAGATTGATTGAAGGATTTTCTAAGATAGCTGAACCCTTAATAGAATTTTATTTGGAGTGAGAGTTGTGAGAAAATTTTCGAAGAATTGAAACATAAATTGACTACCTCACTAGTTTTAGTTTTACCCGACCTAAATGAATCCTATGAGGTATACTGTGATGTTTCATCTCTAGGGTTAAGATGTGTGTTGATATAAAATAAGAAAGTGGTAGCTTATGCATCTAGGCGGTTGAAATCACATGAGAGAAATTATCCTACTCATGATTTGGAGTTAGCAGCTATAGTTTTTGCTTTGAAGATTTGGAGACATTATTTATATGGATCAATATTTGATGTATATATAGTGATCATAAGTGTTTAAAATATTTGTTTAAAAAAAAAAAAAAAAAAAAATTGGAAAGGAGAAAAAGAAGATGGATGGAGTTTATTAAAGATTATGATTTTCAATTAAGGTATCATCCAATAGAGGCTAATGTAGTAGAAGATGCTTTAAGTAGGAAAATTGTGCATATGTCAACTATGAGGATTAAAGAATTAGAGTTAATAGAATAATTTAGAGATTTAAATCTATGTACAGTTAGGAAAAAGGATAAAATTCCATTTGGAATTATTACCATCACTAATGAATTTTTGGAAGAAATTAGGAAGAAACAAGATGCAGATGAATGTATTCCAGAAAAGAAAGGATTAATGGGATCAGGTAAGGAAAAAGGATTTAATTTAGGAATGGATATAATTATTAGATTTAAAAATAGAATTTGTGTACCTAATAATCAAGAATTTAAGGAATTAATTTTGAAGGAAGGGCACAAAAGTAAACTTAGTATTCATCCTGGAACAACAAAAATATATAAAGATTTAAAGGGAATGTTTAGTGGTCTAGGATGAAGAGAGATGTAGCAGAATATGTGGCTAGATGTTTAACATGTTAGAAAGCAAAGATTGAATGTCAGAAACCCTTTGATATGTTACATCCTTTAGAGATACCTATATGGACACGGAATAGTATATCAATGGATTTTGTGGTAGGATTACCTAGAACACATAGGAATTTTGATACCATTTGAGTAATTGTAGATAGATTAACTAAATTAGTACATTTTGCTTTCAATAAATATTAGGTATTCTTTAGAAAGATTAGCTTAATTTAGAAAAATTAGCTTAATTGTACTTAAAGGAAATAGTTAGATTATCTGGAGTACCTACTAGTATAGAGTCTAATAAAGACCCTAACTTTGTTTTTAAATTTTTGGAAAGATTTTCAGAAAGCTTTAAGAAGTAAAATTATATCTTAGTTTAGTATAACACCCTAAGATTGATGGTCAAACAGAAAGGACTATTCGGACATTAGAAGATCTCTTAAGAGCCTGTACATTAGAAGAGAAAGGAAAACCTAACATTTGAAACAAAGCCTATTAAGATTGAGGACAGAAGGATTAAGTACCTGAGAGGTAAAGAAATTTCTCTAGTTAAGGTTATTTGGGATGATATCAGAAGTGATGCTACATGGGAGTTAGAGGAAAAAAATGAAAGAAACATATCCTCATTTGTTTGTATAGTTATTTTGTTGTATAGTTGTATGGTTGTATATTTGTATTAGAAATTTCGAGGACGAAATTTTTATTAGTAGGGGAGAATTGTAACATCCCCATTTTACTATTTGTACGCATTTATATATGTACATTATGAACACTTATGCACTGTATTTTATAGAAACTCTATGAACATATTTTCTTAATGAAATTAATACAGTTCTACTCAGAAGATTTTTCTGAATTTCTAAATGTCTTCGTTTTTGCTGAAATTAATTGTTGACTGGACTGCTATGTCAGACAGCTGTCCAGGATAAATTTTCAAGTATAGAATTTTGAACTCAATTATAACTTAAAAGAAAGGTAATAGAATATAGATTAAAAATATATATAGATAAAGAATTAAAATGCTTATTCAGAATTGTTAGGATTTTCTGAAAGTTAGAACTTTGAGAAATTATTACGGTAAAATTTTAAGACAGAAAATTTAGAGAAAATTCATAGGATATCTATAGAATTATCTAATAATTGTAATATACTTAGAATAATTATTAAAAATGTTTAACCAAGAAAAATTTAATTTAGAACCTTAACCAATCAAAAAGTGACAACTTAGGCTTTTCTAAGATCACTAAATTAAGCTAATTAGGCTTGGATTAAGAGATAAGTAAGACACTACCCCAAGGTTTTTGATTGTGAGGAATCCAATGGTGGTGTTATTTTCTTCAAATTCTAATTAGTTTGTAAGATAATTAACAGCCCTAAATTATTCTAGAAAATTCCATTAAATTACCTACAAATGTTGACTTTTGACCTTTTGGAAGGCAAGTCACTTGCTGCACTCCTTTGGCTGTCCAAGTGGATGGGGAAGCTTGGAGAACTGATCTCCCTTGGCCAATAGGGGCTGCTGGACGTGCAGGAGCTGCTGGATGTGAAGGAAACATCCAATTTGGTTAATTCTTGGTTTAATGAAGCAAATAACTTAAGAAAAAAAGGCAAAAAAGTCACAAAAGCTATTTTTCTCTCCAAAACAGAACCGTGAGCTTCCTTACCCAGCAGCTGCAGCTCTTGACTTCATTTCATCTTAACTTCATCATCTCATCCCAAATTAAGAAACTAAACCATCCAAACTTCCAAAACACAAAGCTAATTCGGCTAGTAGAGAAAGAAATTGGAGAAAATCTCAAAAAATTCCTACAAGACCAAGGAGTGAGGGAGAAAGGAATTCAAGGCTTTTTCTTCAATTAAAGAGTCTAAGGTAAGGATCTAGGCATTTAATTTCAATTAGAACCCTTGGAATTAGAAGAAAACATGTTGTAGGCTTAGATTAAAAATTTGAACAAGAATCATGAAAACTTGAAATTGATTTAGGGGTTTTGTGTTTTTGATGCTTGTGATTGTAATTCATGGATTGGAATGATGTTTGATTGAGTTTTTAAGGTGTTGTAATGGTTGAAATTTGGTTTGTTGAATTTTGATTGAAAATTGTGATTTGATTGAATTTTGGTTGGAATTGGAGTTTGTAGCTTTGGAAGAATTGTTGAGAATGGCTTGTAGACCATTCGGCCAGCCCTAAATGCAAGGGATATTATGTGGAAATTTTTATAAAACCAAGGGCAAAATGGTCATTTTACATGTAGGGACACATTGGGTATTTTGGAAAAAGATTGAGGGCATTTTCGGAAATTATTAAAAATACTAAGGTTATAATGTAAATTGCTTAAAATTTTGTATCCTTGTATGTTAAGGTGTACAAATTATTTGTTTGATTGTGATCATGAACAAAATCCATTAGCATGAGTCTTTTTGGGGGATTTATAAAAGTATCAAATGAGAAAGAATTATGTTGACTAACCAGGACTGTGGTAGTCATGAGAATTGAGTTGATTTATGAGTAATGACTTTTGTTGACTGACCGGGACTACGGTAGTCATGTGAAATGAAACTGATTGAGAAATGAATTGTTGACTGACCGGGACTGCGGTAGTCATGTGAAATGAAACTGATTGAGAAATGAATTGTTGACTAACCGGGACTGCGGTAGTCATGTGAAATGAAAATGATTGAGAAAGGATTTTTGGGGTGAGTAGAATTTGTTAAACAGGACCGTATAATCAGTGATTATATAGTCTGTGGGGATAAGGATATTGGCAATTCCATATGTGGCTGTAATCTGGACAGAGATGCTGCCGTGGTGGCCTTCCTGGATATCCTGATCTCCTAATTCTGTTTAGTTTATTCGCGTTTAGTAGGGGCTGATGGCTGAATTGCTGTACGTAATGGTAGGCCAGTTACTTACTAAACACTCAAAGGGGAAGTCTCCATGGAGCAGGGTCAAAACTGAATTTGAGTCAAAAATTGCATTTGCATAAATCATATTGCATTTAATTATGTGTGTAATTAATTAAATTGTTATGATGTGTATTTGTTTGAAATTGTTTTATTCTATGAGAAATTAAATGCCTGATCCTGTAATGCTGTCCCCAGATTCTAGGGGAGTGTGAATTGCAGGTGCTTGAAGATATAGTTAAATGATGAAGATGCAGAAATTCCAGAGCATATAGGATGGGACTATTTTGGGTAGACAATAATTTGTAGTAGTTAGAATTATTTTGTAGCAGTGTTTATATAAATTTTAATGATGTAAATTACAGAACATATTTTGGATTGTAAGAGATCGTATCAGAACTTTGAAATAAATATATAAAATGAATTAAATAGTTAAATTATGTTTTATCAAAAAGGGGGGTTACAAATAGTCTTTTTAGATCTCTCAAAAAAAAATTATAATCTTTTTATTATTTCACCTCCCAAACATATCGTGAAATTTTGATATTTCTACGTCAATTACCAATCACATTAATAGTTTCCTTTATTAGTTTTTTATCACAACGTTTATAATAATTTCCATTGTTAATGAGAGGAGATATGTATTTTTAATAAAATTAAACGAGATCTCTTGAAATATTTTTAGGCCTTCTGTCATTTTTCACCAATTTGGAAGGGTATGATCTTTTTAGATCTCACAAAAAAAAATTATAATCTTTTTATTATTTCACCTCCCAAACATATTGTAAAATTTTGATATTTCTACGTCAATTACCAATAACATTAAAATGATAACAATCACATTAATAGTTTCCTTTATTAGTTTTTTTTATCACAATGTTTATAATAATTTCCATTATTAATGAGAGGAGACATGCATTTTTTAATAAAATTAAACGAGATATCCTGAAATTTGTTTAGGTCTTCTCTCATTTTATGCCAAATTGGAAGGGAATGCTCTATTTAGATCTCACAAAAAAAAAGTTATAATCTTTTTATTATTTCACCTCCCAAACATATCGTGAAATTTTGATATTTCTACGTCAATTACCAATCACACTAATAGTTTCCTTTATTAGTTTTTTTATCACAACGTTTATAATAATTTCCATTATTAATGAGAATAGATGTGTATTTTTAACAAAATTAAACGAGATATCCTGAAATTTTTTTAGGTCTTCTCTCATTTTATGCCAATTTAGAAGGGAGTGATCTTTTTAGCTCTCACAAAAAAAAAATATAATCTTTTTATTATTTCACCTCCCAAACATATCGTGAAATTTTGATATTTCTACAACAATTACCAATCACATTAAAAAGATAACAATCACATTAACAGTTTCCTTTATTAGTTTTTTATCACAATGTTTATAATAATTTCCATTGTTAATGAGAGGAGATATGTATTTTTAATAAAATTAAACGAGATATCCTGAAATTTGTTTAGGTCTTCTCTCATTTTATGCCAATTTGGAAGGGAATAGTCTTTTTAGTGTTAGGTTCTAAGACCTTGGACGATGTCCAACCCCTCGAATTTCGGTTTTGATGATAACAACTAAAGGATAAATTTTGAAGTATCTAATGATCTAGTTTGAGTGTTATAGGATTTACGTCGTCCAATTCCGCAATGGTATTGTATCTCTCAAACCTGGACTTTATGTTTTAATAAGAAAAGCGTCCAAATGTGTTTTGTAAGAATTCTATAGGCAGCGTCCAATGCTCCTGTGAGAGCAAGCGTCCAACGATTAAATAACCCACTCTGTAGTTTCTATCTTAAAATAATATTATAAGGAAATACGTTTTCAATGTTGATTCAATATAAGGCAACGATCACTCTCTCATATTTTAATATGCCATTCTATTTGTTTTTCCGAATAGTACTGAACAGGAAAAGAAGAAGCTTCTCTCTGCAGAAAAAGTACAAGTAGGAGAGGCGCTACATGTACGGCTGTCACTTCTATCTCTCCACCCTAAGTCAAAACGTGACAACGGTCATATGCTACGGAAAGAACCGCTCTTGGCAAAGGAACAGATCCCTCAACGGATACCTTTCAACAAGCTGCCTATAAATAGAGGAATGAGCTCATGTATCAGACTGACGAAAAATTTATAAAGAGCTGAATCTCCGTCAAAACGACTGGACGATCTATTCTTAAGCAAAAAGAGCATTCTTCTTAGCTTTGCTAAGCGATTTTGTATATTCGTGCTTACTGTAATATCCTCTCTGTGAGAGTTAAGTCTTACTTTCTATACTCAAACAATTCTGTTTGGAAAGCCAGGAGTGGCTTAGTGTTAAAGAATACTTGGGTTTGTGTTTAATCTCAAGGGGAGATTAAGGGTGTGCCAGAAGTGGCCTAGAGAATACTTGTAGCCAGAAGTGGCAAGGTTAGAATACTTGAGAGTAATCAGATCTTGATTAGTAGAACCCTTCAAAAGTTTTTGAAGGAGAACTGGACGTAGCTCAGTTGAGTGAACCAGTATAAAACTAAGTGTTCTATTCTCTCACTTTCTAACTTACTTGCATATCTATTAAACTATCTCTTCAACATACTACGAAAGTGATTCTTTACACATTTTATATACGATTATCCTTTACGTGTGTTCTAACGAAAAGCAAGAAAAAGCAGTTTCATTGGACTGTTGCTTTTAAACTGCTGGACGATAGCAAAATTTTCTGTTTTACTAAGTTCTGGTAAAACTTAAGATATACTATCTTCACATTAGTTAAAGTTTTTCAAAGAAATTATAAATACACTATTCAACCCCCCTTCTAGTGTATTTCTCTATATTTCATTTAGATCTCACAAAAAAAATTATAATCTTTTTATTATTTCACCTCCCAAACATATCGTGAAATTTTGATATTTCTACGTCAATTACCAATCACATTAATAGTTTCCTTTATTAGTTTTTTATCACAACGTTTATAATAATTTCCATTATTAATGAGAAGAGATATGTATTTTTAACAAAATTAAACGAGATATCCTGAAATTTTTTTAGGTCTTCTCTCATTTTATGCCAATTTAGAAGGGAGTGATCTTTTTAGTTCTCACAAAAAAAAATATAATCTTTTTATTATTTCACCTCCCAAACATATCGTGAAATTTTGATATTTCTACAACAATTACCAATCACATTAAAAAGATAACAATCACATTAATAGTTTCCTTTATTAGTTTTTTATCACAATGTTTATAATAATTTCCATTGTTAATGAGAGGAGATATGTATTTTTAATAAAATTAAACGAGATATCCTAAAATTTGTTTAGGTCTTCTCTCATTTTATGCCAATTTGGAAGGGTATAGTCTTTTTAGATCTCACAAAAAAAACATTATAATCTTTTTATTATTTCACCTCCCAAACATGTCGTGAAATTTTGATATTTCTACGACAATTACTAATCACATTAAAACGATAACAATCACATTAATAGTTTCCTTTATTAGTTTTTTATCACAACGTTTATAATAATTTCCGTTATTCATGAGAGGAGATATGTATTTTTAATAAAATTAAACGAGATTTCCTCAAATTTTTTTAGGTCTTCTCTCATTTTATGCCAAATTGGAAGGGAATGCTCTATTTAGATCTCACAAAAAAACAATTATAATCTTTTTATTATTTCACCTCCCAAACATATCGTGAAATTTTGATATTTCTACGTCAATTACCAATCACATTAAAACAACAACAATCACATTAATAGTTTCCTTTATTAGTTTTTTTATCACAACGTTTATAATAATTTCCATTGTTAATGAGAGGAGATATGTATTTTTAATAAAATTAAACGAGATCTCCTGAAATTTGTTTAGGTCTTCTCTCATTTTATGCCAATTTGGAAGGGAATAGTCTTTTTAGATCTCACAAAAAAAAATATAATCTTTTTATTATTTCACCTCCCAAACATGTCGTGAAATTTTGATATTTCTACGACAATTACTAATCACATTAAAACGATAACAATCACATTAATAGTTTCCTTTATTAGTTTTTTATCACAACGTTTATAATAATTTCCGTTATTAATGAGAGGAGATATGTATTTTTAATAAAATTAAACGAGATATCCTGAAATTTGTTTAGCTCTTCTCTCATTTTATGCCAATTTGGAAGGGAATTATCTTTTTAGATCTCACAAAAAACAATTATAATCTTTTTATTATTTCACCTCCCAAACATATCGTGAAATTTTGATATTTCTACGACAATTACTAATCACATTAAAACGATAACAATCACATTAATAGTTTCCTTTATTAGTTTCTTATCACAACGTTTATAATAATTTCCGTTATTAATGAGAGGAGATATGTATCTTTAATAAAATTAAACGAGATATCCTCAAATTTTTTTAGGTCTTCTCTCATTTTATGCCAATTTGGAAGAGAATTATCTTTTTAGATCTCACAAAAAAAAATTATAATCTTTTAATTATTTCACCTCCCAAACATATCGTGAAATTTTGATATTTCTACGACAATTACCAATCACATTAAAACAACAACAATCACATTAATAGTTTCCTTTATTAGTTTTTTATCCCAACGTTTATAATAATTTCCATTATTAATGAGAGGAGATATGTATTATTAATAAAATTAAACGAGACATCCTGAAATATTTTTAGGCCTTCTGTCATTTTACACCAATTTGGAAGGGTATGATCATTTTAGATCTCACAAAAAAAAATTATAATCTTTTTATTATTTCACCTCCCAAACATATCGTAAAATTTTGATATTTCTACGTCAATTACCAATCAAATTAAAACGATAACAATCACATTAATAGTTTCCTTTATTAGTTTTTTATCACAACGTTTATAATAATTTCCATTATTAATGAGAAGAGATATGTATTTTTAACAAAATTAAACAAGATATCCTGAAATTTTTTTAGGTCATCTCTCATTTTATGCCAATTTAGAAGGGAGTGATCTTTTTAGATCTCACAAAAAAAATATAATCTTTTTATTATTTCACCTCCCAAACATATCGTGAAATTTTGATATTTCTACAACAATTACCAATCACATTAAAAAGATAACAATCGCATCAATAGTTTCCTTTATTAGTTTTTTATGACAACGTTTATAATAATTTCCATTGTTAATGAGAGGAGATATGTATTTTTAATCAAATTAAACGAGATATCCTGAAATTTGTTTAGGTCTTCTCTCATTTTATGCCAATTTGGAAGGGAATAGTCTTTTTAGATCTCACAAAAAAAATTATAATCTTTTTATTATTTCACCTCCCAAACATATCGTGAAATTTTGATATTTCTACGTCAATTACCAATCACATTAATAGTTTCCTTTATTAGTTTTTTATCACAACGTTTATAATAATTTCCGTTATTAATGAGAAGAGATATGTATTTTTAACAAAATTAAACGAGATATCCTGAAATTTGTTTAGGTCTTCTCTCATTTTATGCCAATTTAGAAGGGAGTGATCTTTTTAGATCTCACAAAAAAAAATTATAATCTTTTTATTATTTCACCTCCCAAACATATCATGAAATTTTGATATATCTACGACAATTACCAATCACAGTAAAACAATAACAATCACATTAATAGTTTCCTTTATTAGTTTTTTATCCCAACGTTTATAATAATTTCCATTATTAGTGAGAGGACATATGTATTATTAATAAAATTAAACGAGATATCCTGAAATATTTTTAGGCCTTCTGTGATTTTACACCAATTTGGAAGGATATGATCTTTTTAGATCTCACAAAAAAAAATTATAATTTTTTTATTATTTCACCTCCCAAACATATCGTAAAATTTTGATATTTCTACGTCAATTACGAATCACATTAAAACGATAACAATCACATTAATAGTTTCCTTTATTAGTTTTTTTTATCACAATGTTTATAATAATTTCGATTATTAATGAGAGGAGACATGCATTTTTTAATAAAATTAAACGAGATATCCTGAAATTTTTTTAGGTCTTCTCTCATTTTATGCCAAATTGGAAGGGAATGTTCTATTTAGATCTCGCAAAAAAAATTATAATCTTTTTATTATTTCACCTCCCAAACATATCGTGAAATTTTGATATTTCTACGTCAATTACCAATCACATTAATAGTTTCCTTTATTAGTTTTGTATCACAACGTTTATAATAATTTCCATTATTAATGAGAATAGATATTAATTTTTAACAAAATTAAATGAGATATCTTGGAATTTTTTTAGGACTTCTCTCATTTTATGCCAAATTTGAAGGGAGTGATCTTTTTAGATCTGACAAAAAAAATATAATCTTTTTATTATTTCACCTCCCAAACATATCGTGAAATTTTGATATTTCTACAACAATTACCAATCACATTAAAAAGATAACAATCACATTAATAGTTTCCTTTATTAGTTTTTTATCACAACGTTTATAATAATTTCCATTGTTAATGAGAGGAGATATGTATTTTTAATAAAATTAAACGAGATATCCTGAAATTTGTTTAGGTCTTCTCTCCTTTCATCCCAATTTGGAAGGGAATGATCTTTTTAGATCTCACAAAAAAAAATTATAATCTTTTTATTATTTCACCTCCCAAACATATCATGAAATTTTGATATTTCTACGACAATTGCCAATCACATTAAAACGATAACAATCACATTAATACTTTCCTTTATTAGTTTTTTATCACAACATTTATAATAATTTTCATTATTAATGAGGGGAGATATGTATTTTTAATAAAATTAAACGAGATATCCTCAAATTTGTTTAGGTCTTCTCTCATTTTATGCCAATTTGGAAGGGAATAGTCTTTTTAGATCTCACAAAAAAAAATTATAATCTTTTTATTATTTCACCTCCCAAACATGTCGTTAAATTTTGATATTTCTACGACAATTACTAATCACATTAAAACGATAACAATCACATTAATAGTTTCCTTTATTAGTTTTTTATCACAACGTTTATAATAATTTTCGTTATTAATGAGAGGAGATATGTATTTTTAATAAAATTAAACGAGATATGCTCAAATTTTTTTAGTTCTTCTCTCATTTTATGCCAATTTGGAGGGGAATTATCTTTTTATATCTCACAAAAAAAATTATAATCTTTTTATTATTTCACCTCCCAAACATATCGTGAAATTTTGATATTTCTACGACAATTACCAATCACAGTAAAACAATAACAATCACATTAATAGTTTCCTTTATTAGTTTTTTATCCCAACATTTATAATAATTTCCATTATTAATGAGAGGACATATGTATTATTAATAAAATTAAACGAGATATCCTGAAATATTTTTAGGCCTTCTGTGATTTTACACCAATTTGGAAGGGTATGATCTTTTTAGATCTCACAAAAAATATTATAATCTTTTTATTATTTCACCTCCCAAACATATCGTAAAATTTTGATATTTCTACGTGTAACCCCCTTCTAATTAATAAATTTCCGTCTAATAAAAAAAATTCCGAATAAAATAAATACAATCTATTAAAGTTCAAAGTTTATCATTATAATTTACATTATTAAAATTTACAGAAAATACTACTACCAATTTATTTCTAATTAATACAAAAGTATCTAAAGCCAAAAACACCCATTCCTATAGCTCTGGAAAATATCTGCATCTTTAACTTCTAATTAATCTTCAAAATACCTGCAATTCACACTCCCCTAGAATCTGGGGACAGCATTACCGGATCAGGCATTTAATTTCTAATACATTGAAAAACAACCACAATCAATGACATTTCATTTCATAATTAAGAATTCACATAAATAATGCAAATGCAGTATGCTTTATGAAAATGCAAGTTTATAAAGCAGATGCAGTTTTGACTCAAAATCATTTTGACCCGTGCTCCATGGAGACTTCCCTTTTGAGTGTTTAGTAAGTAACTGGCCTACCATTACCTCATGTAATTCAGCTATCAGCCCCTACTAAACGCGAATAAACTAGACAGAATTAGGAGGTCAGGATACCCAGGAAGGCCACCACGACAGTATCTGCGTTCCAGATTACGGTCCTCTGTGGAATTGCCAATATCCTTCACCCCACAGACTATATAATCACAGACTATACGGTCCTGTCTAACTTACTCTGCTCACCCATTTCTCAGGACTATCATATTCTCTGTTCATAATCTCAATCATATTTTCAAATACATGACTACCGCAGTCCGGTCAGTCAACACAGTTCTCTGTTCATAATCTCAATCATATTTTCAAATACATGACTACCGCAGTCCGGTCAGTCAACACAGTCCTGGAAATCAATTCCCCCAAAAATACTCATTTCTCATTTGAAATCTTTGTATTTTCCAAGAACTCAAACTTATGCAATATGATAATGATGCTAATAAACAAATAATTAATATTAATCAATCACATAAAAATTATAAAAATTCACTAATTAACATTATAACATCAATACCTTAATAAAATACTAACTAGTCCTTTACTAGCAAAAATTACTAAACTTTTACTAAAATTACCAATTATTCTTTACTATGGAAATTACTAAAATACCCCTATCTTTTTCTAAAATTCCAATTTTGCCCTCAAAGGGTAAAATTACCAAATTATCCTTACTATTTTCTAAAATTTCCCATTTTGCCCTTGATCTTTTTATGAAATTCCAAATATGTCCCTAATTGTTCTAGAGTCTATGAAATTACCTAATTATCCTCAATCTTTTTATAAAATTCCAATTGTATCCTCTAAATGTGAAATTACCTAATTACCCTCAATCTTTTTATAAAATTCCAATTGTATCCTCTAAATGTGAAATTACCTAATTACCCTCAATCTTTTTATAAAATTCCAATTATGTCCTAAAAATGTAAAATTACTAAATTACCCTTAATCTTTTCTCAAAATTCCAATTATGTCCTCCAACTTTCTAGAATATGTAAAATTACCATTGTGCCCTTATACTTTTTCATTATTGCCGAAAACGCCCTTAATCTTTTTTTTAAAATTCCCAATGTGTCCCGACATGTGAAATGACTATTTTACCCTTGGTCATTTGAAAAATTCCACATGATATCCCTATCATTCTCATCATGGCCGTATGGCCTCCTTCACATTTCCAACAATTTTCTCAAAACAACCAATCCAAATTCCAATCAAAATCAAATCAATTCAAGAAATCTCAATCAAGAACAAATTTCAATTTCCAATCAAGAACAAGCCAATCAATCAATTCCAATCCATCACAACACATCATGAATTCAATCAAACATGGATTCAAACAACAATTTCAAGCTTTTAACATCAATCATCTAAAAGCCCTAAATCAATTTCATCTTTTATTGAATCTTGATCAAATCTTGAAATTAGACCTAAGAACATGTTTCTATTAACTCCAATTGGTTTAAATTGAAATTAAATGCCAAGATCCTTACCTTAGATCCTTAGTTTGAAGAGGAACCCTTGAATCTTCTTCTCCCTTTCTTCCTTGGTTTCTTGAAATTTTAAGGTTTTTCTTCAAATTTCTTCTCTTTGGACCGAAGCTATGTTAGAATTTGTGAGATTTAGGTTGGTTTCTTTCTTGATTTTGGTTGAAAAGATGAAGTGAAATGGAGGGGCAGAAGCTGCAGAAGCTCACGGGTTTGAGTTTCTTAAAGAGTTAAATTTTGTGCTTTTTGTTTTATATTAATTTCTATGTCTTTAATAAAAAGTTTTCTTCACCAAATTGAATGGCATTCACACGTCCAGCTGCTGCTGCTGCCTTGTTCCAATAGCAGCCAATTTGGACAAAAATCACAGCCACTTGCACGTTCAAGATGGCTTGCCTTGGTGACTTTTCAATTTGTGTCAAAAGTCAAAATTTTGGAAAATGGTAGATTAGTCTAGAAGGTCTTTTAGGGCTTTTAATTATCTTACAAACTAATTAGAATTTGAAGAAACTAACACCACCATTGGATTCCTCACTATCAAAAACCTTGGGGTAATGTCTTACTTATCTCTTAATCCAAGTCTAATTAGCTTAATTTAGTGACATTAGAAACTTTGATTTGTCACATTGTGATTGGTTAATACTCTAAATTTAATTTTTCTTGGTTAAACATTTTTAATAATTATTCTAAGTATATTACAATTATTAGATAATTCTATAGATGTCATACGAATTTTTTCTTAATTTTCCACCTTAGAATTTTATCGTAAGAATTTCTCAAAGTTCTAACTTTCAGAAAATTCTAACAATTCGGAATTAGCATTTTAATTCTTTAACTGTATATATTTTTAATCTATATTCACTTACCTTTTTATTAAGTTACAGATTAGTCTAAAATTTTACACTTGAAAATTTATCCTGGACAGCTGTCTGACATACTGTCCAGTCAACAAGTAATTTAGGCCTAAACAAATGTATCAAAAGACTTAGAAAATTTTGCTGATTAGAACTGTATAATTTTTAATATGAAAGTATGTACAGAAAATATTCTCTAAATACAGTACGTAATTTCTTATAATATTTATAGAAAAATATTCATAAATAGTAAAATAAAAATGAGGGTGTTACAATTCTCCCCCACTAATAAAAATTTCGTCCTCGAAATTTCTAATACAATTATACAAACAATTGAGGATATTTTTCTCTCATTTTTCTCTTCTAAGGTATAGGCTCTTAAGAAATCTTCTAATGTCTGAATAGTCTTTTCTGTTTGACCATCAATCTGAGAGTGGTATACTGAACTAAGATGTAATTTACTTCCTAAAGCTTTCTGAAATTCTCTCCAAAATTTAGAAACAAATCTAAGGTCCTTATCCAACACTATACTATTAGGTACTTCATGTAATCTAACTATTTCCTTTATGTACCGTTGACCTAATCTTTATAAAGAGTAACTAATATTTATTAGAAGAAAATGTGCTGATTTAGTTAATCTATCTACAATTACCCAAATAATATCACAATTCCTATTTGTTCTAGGTAATCCTACTACAAAATCTATTGATATACTATCCAATTTCCATATAGGTATCTTCAAAGTTATAACATGTCAGATGGTTTCTGATGTTCAATATTTACTTTCTGACACATTAAACATCTAGCTACATATTCTGCTACATCTCTCTTCACCCTAGGCCACCAAAACATCTCCTTTAAATCTTTATACATTTTTGTATTTCTAGGTTGGATACTAAATTTACTTTTGTGTCATTCCTTCCAAAATCAATTCCTTTAATTCTTGAATGTTAGGTACATAAATTCTATTTTTAAACCTAATAATTGCATCCATTCCTAAATTAAATCCTTTTACTTTATCTGTTCTTATTAATCCTTTTTTTTTTTTTTTTTTTATAAATTCATCTACATCTTGTTTCTTCCTAATTTCTTTCAAAAATTAATTAGTGATAATAATCATTCCTAATTGAATTTTATCTTTTTCCCTAATTGTACACAAATTCAAATCTCTAAATTATTGTATTAATTCTAATTCTTTAATCACCATAGTTGACATATGTACAATTTTCCTACTTAAAGCATCTGCTACTACATTAGCTTTTCCTGGATGATACATTACTGAAAATCATAATCCTTAATAAACTCCATCCATATTCTTTGTCTCGTATTCAATTCCTTTTAATCAAATAATTGTTTTAAACTCTTATGGTCACTATATACATTAAATCTAGATCCATATAAATAATGTCTCCAAATCTTCAAAGTAAAAACTGTAGCTGCTAACTCCAAATCATGAGTAGGATAATTTCTCTCATATGATTTCAACCGCCTAGATGCATAAGCTTCCCCTTTCCTATTTTACATCAACACACATCCTAACCCTAGAGATGAAACATCACAATATACCTCATAGGATTCATTTGGGTCGGGTAAAACTAAAACTAGTGAGGTAGTCAATTTATGTTTCAATTCTTGGAAAATTTTCTCACAACTCTCACTCCAAATAAAATTCTATTAAGGGTCCAGCTATCTTAGAAAATCCTTCAATCAATCTTCTATAATATCCATCAAATCCTAAGAACTACTAATCTCAGTTACTGTTTTAGGTCTTTCCCATTCTAAAACCACTTATACCTTAGAAAGATCCATACTTATTCCATCTCTAGAAATTACATCTCCTAAAAATTTTACTTCCTCTAACCAAAATTCACACTTAGCAATTTAGCATATAATTTTCTATCTTTCAAAGTTTGCAATGTTATTCTAAGATGATTTTCATGTTCCTCTTTATTTTTAGAATATATTAATACATCATCTATAAATACTACTACAAACTGATCTAAGTATGGTCTAAACACCCTATTCATATAATCCAACACTGCTGGAGCATTAGTCACTCCAAATGGCATCACTTGATATTCATAATGTCCATATCTAGTCCTAAAAGCAGTCTTGGGCATATCTTCCTTTTTAGCTCTAATTGGATGGTACCCAGACCTTAAATCTATTTTAGATAAAATTGTTGCTCCTCTGAGTTGGTTCATTAAATCATCTATCCTAGGTAAAGGATATTTATTCTTTATAGTTACTTTAATTGTCTATAATCTACACATAACTTAGATCCTCCATCTTTCTTTTTAACTAATAATACTAGGGCTCACCATGGTGACACACTAGGTCTTATAAACTATTTTTCTAATAATTCTTCCAATTATTTCTTTAACTCAGTTAATTCCAATGGTGACATCCTATATGGTTGCATAGAAATTGGTCTAGTACCAGGCATCAAATCTATACTAAATTCTATTTCTCTTTCAGGAGGCAAACCAGAAACATCATCAGGAAAAATTTAAGGATATTCATTTACAACTAGCACAGAGTCTATTTCAATTTTATCTTCCTTAGTTCCAAGAGATGATAACTTGTATTTTTTGAATTTCACTTTTAAATGATATTTTCTTAGGTTGGATAGGCTTAAGTCTAGAAACATCAAGTTTAGGAAAAATTAAAGTTTTAGAAGCACAATCTATTAGAATACGGTTGGCTGCTAACCAATCCATTCCTAATATCACATTAAGGTCAATTAAAAGCAACTAACTCAAGTTCACAACAATTGGTCTATTTCTGATGGTTATAATACAATTCATATATATTTTAAAGGTTAGGATTGGTTTAGAAGTAGGCGCATAAACAAGCAAAGTATAGGGTAATTTAAACGTAATTAACATCCTTAACTTTTTAAAAAATTTCTTAGGACAACTGCTACTAACTTAGCATTTGGGTCTTATTCTACTCTCTTAATCAAGGTTTAACCATCAAGAACCCTCACTTATACCTACCCACTAAATCATATAACATGGATCATTGATAACCCCAATTATACAAGCCTTAAATCACCACTTACACCATGGGAATGTAATTTAACAATGTTACACCCGCAAGCTATTTTACTGCACCAGAAAAATGCACTATTTTGGTTCTAAATCATGTCCAAAACACAAAATTTCAAGTCCTAATAGTTAAGATATCAATCCTGCAACAAATTTATACTACGATACACTGTTTCAGCCTTCAAAGCACGTGAAAACATCCATTAGAACAATATGGCAATAATCATACTCTCAACATCTCATCATATTCCAAACATCAAGGTACCTTCAAAACTTTGTTTTCTTTCCATTGTCAAACTCATCCTTTCCTATAAACTCAAATATTTGAATCTCTATTCTCAACCTTGATCTACTAACTCAGATCTTTAGATCTCCTTCCTCAACTAACTCGAGATTATAACTCTTAAATTCACAATATAAGTAACATGGAAATAATACAACTTGGACAATAAAAATTTTAGCATTAGGAGGGAAAGTCATCTCGACTGAGTCCTGAGTGTGCACCCTCACAACTCTATCAAGATTTCCTTTCTTCGTTTCTGCCATCTCAACTATACTATTAGTTTCAACTCTTAAGGTTTATAACTAGCCTTCCTCTTCTCATTTCTACATGTCTTAAAATTTCATATCTAGTTACTACCCTTTTTCCCATAATATTCTTAACAAACAATAATTCTAATCAGGGTAACACAGCAGAACACCTAATAGACCCATTACTCGCAAGTCCTAGAGATGCATAACCAGAGCTCTGATACCACTAATGTAACCCCCTTCTAATTAATAAATTTCCGTCTAATAAAAAAAATTCCGAATAAAATAAATACAATCTATTAAAGTTCAAAGTTTATCATTATAATTTACATTATTAAAATTTACAGAAAATACTACTACCAATTTATTTCTAATTAATACAAAAGTATCTAAAGCCAAAAACACCCATTCCTATAGCTCTGGAAAATATCTGCATCTTTAACTTCTAATTAATCTTCAAAATACCTGCAATTCACACTCCCCTAGAATCTGGGGACAGCATTACCGGATCAGGCATTTAATTTCTAATACATTGAAAAACAACCACAATCAATGACATTTCATTTCATAATTAAGAATTCACATAAATAATGCAAATGCAGTATGCTTTATGAAAATGCAAGTTTATAAAGCAGATGCAGTTTTGACTCAAAATCATTTTGACCCGTGCTCCATGGAGACTTCCCTTTTGAGTGTTTAGTAAGTAACTGGCCTACCATTACCTCATGTAATTCAGCTATCAGCCCCTACTAAACGCGAATAAACTAGACAGAATTAGGAGGTCAGGATACCCAGGAAGGCCACCACGACAGTATCTGCGTTCCAGATTACGGTCCTCTGTGGAATTGCCAATATCCTTCACCCCACAGACTATATAATCACAGACTATACGGTCCTGTCTAACTTACTCTGCTCACCCATTTCTCAGGACTATCATATTCTCTGTTCATAATCTCAATCATATTTTCAAATACATGACTACCGCAGTCCGGTCAGTCAACACAGTTCTCTGTTCATAATCTCAATCATATTTTCAAATACATGACTACCGCAGTCCGGTCAGTCAACACAGTCCTGGAAATCAATTCCCCCAAAAATACTCATTTCTCATTTGAAATCTTTGTATTTTCCAAGAACTCAAACTTATGCAATATGATAATGATGCTAATAAACAAATAATTAATATTAATCAATCACATAAAAATTATAAAAATTCACTAATTAACATTATAACATCAATACCTTAATAAAATACTAACTAGCAAAAATTACTAAACTTTTACTAAAATTACCAATTATTCTTTACTATGGAAATTACTAAAATACCCCTATCTTTTTCTAAAATTCCAATTTTGCCCTCAAAGGGTAAAATTACCAAATTATCCTTACTATTTTCTAAAATTTCCCATTTTGCCCTTGATCTTTTTATGAAATTCCAAATATGTCCCTAATTGTTCTAGAGTCTATGAAATTACCTAATTATCCTCAATCTTTTTATAAAATTCCAATTGTATCCTCTAAATGTGAAATTACCTAATTACCCTCAATCTTTTTATAAAATTCCAATTGTATCCTCTAAATGTGAAATTACCTAATTACCCTCAATCTTTTTATAAAATTCCAATTATGTCCTAAAAATGTAAAATTACTAAATTACCCTTAATCTTTTCTCAAAATTCCAATTATGTCCTCCAACTTTCTAGAATATGTAAAATTACCATTGTGCCCTTATACTTTTTCATTATTGCCGAAAACGCCCTTAATCTTTTTTTTAAAATTCCCAATGTGTCCCGACATGTGAAATGACTATTTTACCCTTGGTCATTTGAAAAATTCCACATGATATCCCTATCATTCTCATCATGGCCGTATGGCCTCCTTCACATTTCCAACAATTTTCTCAAAACAACCAATCCAAATTCCAATCAAAATCAAATCAATTCAAGAAATCTCAATCAAGAACAAATTTCAATTTCCAATCAAGAACAAGCCAATCAATCAATTCCAATCCATCACAACACATCATGAATTCAATCAAACATGGATTCAAACAACAATTTCAAGCTTTTAACATCAATCATCTAAAAGCCCTAAATCAATTTCATCTTTTATTGAATCTTGATCAAATCTTGAAATTAGACCTAAGAACATGTTTCTATTAACTCCAATTGGTTTAAATTGAAATTAAATGCCAAGATCCTTACCTTAGATCCTTAGTTTGAAGAGGAACCCTTGAATCTTCTTCTCCCTTTCTTCCTTGGTTTCTTGAAATTTTAAGGTTTTTCTTCAAATTTCTTCTCTTTGGACCGAAGCTATGTTAGAATTTGTGAGATTTAGGTTGGTTTCTTTCTTGATTTTGGTTGAAAAGATGAAGTGAAATGGAGGGGCAGAAGCTGCAGAAGCTCACGGGTTTGAGTTTCTTAAAGAGTTAAATTTTGTGCTTTTTGTTTTATATTAATTTCTATGTCTTTAATAAAAAGTTTTCTTCACCAAATTGAATGGCATTCACACGTCCAGCTGCTGCTGCTGCCTTGTTCCAATAGCAGCCAATTTGGACAAAAATCACAGCCACTTGCACGTTCAAGATGGCTTGCCTTGGTGACTTTTCAATTTGTGTCAAAAGTCAAAATTTTGGAAAATGGTAGATTAGTCTAGAAGGTCTTTTAGGGCTTTTAATTATCTTACAAACTAATTAGAATTTGAAGAAACTAACACCACCATTGGATTCCTCACTATCAAAAACCTTGGGGTAATGTCTTACTTATCTCTTAATCCAAGTCTAATTAGCTTAATTTAGTGACATTAGAAACTTTGATTTGTCACATTGTGATTGGTTAATACTCTAAATTTAATTTTTCTTGGTTAAACATTTTTAATAATTATTCTAAGTATATTACAATTATTAGATAATTCTATAGATGTCATACGAATTTTTTCTTAATTTTCCACCTTAGAATTTTATCGTAAGAATTTCTCAAAGTTCTAACTTTCAGAAAATTCTAACAATTCGGAATTAGCATTTTAATTCTTTAACTGTATATATTTTTAATCTATATTCACTTACCTTTTTATTAAGTTACAGATTAGTCTAAAATTTTACACTTGAAAATTTATCCTGGACAGCTGTCTGACATACTGTCCAGTCAACAAGTAATTTAGGCCTAAACAAATGTATCAAAAGACTTAGAAAATTTTGCTGATTAGAACTGTATAATTTTTAATATGAAAGTATGTACAGAAAATATTCTCTAAATACAGTACGTAATTTCTTATAATATTTATAGAAAAATATTCATAAATAGTAAAATAAAAATGAGGGTGTTACACTACGTCAATTACCAATCACATTAAAACGATAACAATCACATTAATAGTTTCCTTTATTTGATGCCCACTGGTGGATTTTCGGCCCATGGTGTAATTTTTGTCCTAAAATAAGACTTTTGGATTTTGGTGCCCTATGATCCTTGAAACATCCTTATGCATAAAAAACCATAATTCTCTGAGTACTTTTCAGTTTTGACGTCCGTGGTGCCCCGTGGTCCAATTTTGGTGCCCGTGGTGGATTTTTGGCACATGGTGCAATTTTCGTGCCAAAATCAGACTTTTGGATTTTGGTGCCCCGTGATCCATGGTGCATTCTTATCCATACAAACAATAATGCTTGGAGCACTTTTATGTTTTGAGGTCCGTGGTGACCCGTTGTCTAATTTTGGTGCCCAATGGTGCATTTTCGGCCCATGCTACAATTTTCATGCCAAAATAAGACTTTTGGGTTTTGGTGCCCCATGATCCATGGTGCATTCTTATGCATAAAAAACCATAATGCTCAGGGCACTTATCAGTTTTGAGGTTCGTGGTGTCCCGTGGTCCAATTTTGGTGCCCGTGGTGCATTTTTGGCCCATCATGCAATTTTCATGCAAAAAGAAGACTTTTGGGATTTGGTGGCCCTTGATCCCTGGTGCTTTCTTATGCATAGAAAACCATCATGCTCGAAGCAATTTTCAGTTTTGAGGTTCGTGGTGCCCTGTGATCCAATTTTTGTGCCTCGTGGTGCATTTCTTGCCCATGGTGCAATTTTTGTGCGAAAATAAGACTTTTGGGTTTTGGTGCCACATGATCCCTGGTGCATTCTTGTGCATAAAAAACCATATTGCTGGGAGCATTTTTCCGTTTTGAGGTCTGTGGTGTCCAGTGGTCCAATTTTGGTGCCCCGTGGCGCATTTTGGGCCCATGGTGCAATTTTCGTGCCAAAATAAGACTTTTTGGTTTTGGTGCCCCGGTATCCTTTGTGCATCCTTATGCATGAAAAACCATAATGCTCAGAGCACTTTTCAGTTTTGAGGTCCGTGGTGCCCCGGGGCCCAATTTTGGTGCCCATGGTGGATTTTCGACACATGGTCCAATTTTCATTCCAAAATAAGACTTTTGGGTTTTGGTACCACGTGATTTCTGGTGCATTCTTATGCATAAACCACCATAATGCTCAGAGCACTTTTCAATTTTGAGGTCCGTGGTGCCCCGTGGTCTAATTTTGGTGCCCGTTGTGCTTTTTCGGCCCATTATGTAATTTTCATGCGAAAATAATACTTTTGGGTTTTGGCGCCCCTTGATCCTTGCTGCATTCTAATGCATAAAAAACCATAATTCTTGGAGGACTTTTCAGTTTTGAGGTCCATGGTGCCCCTATGGTCCAATTTTGGTGCCTGTCGTGCATTTTCGGCACTTGGTGCAATTTTCTGCCAAAATAAGACTTTTGGGTTTTGGTGACCCGTGATCCCTGGTGCATTCTTATGCATAAAAAACCATAATGCTTGGAGGAGTTTTCAGTTTTGAGGTTTGTGGTACCCTGTGGTCCAATTTTTATGCCCGTGTTGCATTTTCGGCCCATTATGCAATTTTCGTACGAAATTAGACTTTTGGGTTTTGGTGCCCCTTCATCCCTAGTGCATTCTTATGTATAAAAAACCATAATTCTCGAAGCACTTTTCTGTTTCGAGGTCTGTGGTGCCTCGTGGTCCATTTTTGGTGCCCGTGGTGGATTTTCGGCACTTGGTCTAATTTTCATGCCAAAATAAGACTTTTTGGTTTTGGTGCCACATGATCCTTGGTGCATTCTTATGCATAAAAATCCATAAGGCTCATAGAGCTTTTCAATTTTTAGGTTCGTGGTTCCCCTTGGTCCAATTTGGTGCCCCGTGGTGCATTTTTGGCCCATGGTGCAATTTTCGTGCCAAAATAAGACTTTTGGATTTTGGTGCCCCATCATCCCTAGGGCATTCTTATGCATAAAAAACCATAATGCTCATAGCACTTTTCAGTTTTGAGGTTCGTGATGCCCCGTAGTCCAATTTTAGTGCCCGTGGTGGATTTTCGGCACATGGTCCAATTTTCGTGCCAAAATAAGACTTTTGGGTTTTGGTGCCACATGATCCTTGATGCACTCTTATGCATAAAAATCCGTAAGGCTCGGAGTACTTTTCAATTTTTAGGTCCATGGTGCCTTGTTATCCAATTTTGGTGCCCTGTGGTGCATTTTTGACCCATGGTGCAATTTTCGTGCCAAAATAAGACTTTTGGGTTTTGAGGCACCGTGATCCCTGGGGCATTCTTATGCATAAAAAACCATAATGCTCGGAGAACTTTTCAGTTTTGAGGTCGGTGGTGCCCCATGGTCTACATTTGGTGCCCATGGTGCATTTTCGGCACATGGTGCAATTTTCGTGCCAAAATAAGGCTTCTGGGTTTTGGTGCCCTGCGATCCCTGGTGGATTCTTATGCATAAAAAACCAAAATTCTTGGAGCACTTTTCAGTTTTGAGGTCCGCGGTGCCCCGTGGCCGAATTTTTGTGCCCATTGGTGCATTTTAGTCCCAAGGTGCAATTTGTGTCCCAAAATAAGACTTTTGGGTTTTGGTGCCCTGTGATCCCTAGTGCATTCTTATCCATAAAAAACCATATTGCTCGGAGCACTTTTCAGTTTTGAGGTCTGTGGTGCCTCGTGGTCCAATTTTGGTGCCCGTGGTGGATTTTCAGCACATGGTCCAATTTTCGTGCCAAAATAAGACTTTTGGGTTTTAGTGCCACATGATCCCTAGTGCATTTTCGGCACATGGTGCAATTTTCGTGCCAAAATAAGACTTTTGGGTTTTGGTGCCCCGTGATCCCTGGAGAATCCTTATGCATAAAACACCATAATGCTCGGAGCACTTTTCAGTTTTTAGGTCCATGGTGTCCAGTGGTCCAATTTTGGTCCCCCATGGTGCATTTTTTGCCCATGGTGCAATTTTCGTCTCAAAATAAGACTTTTGGGTTTTTTTGCCCCTGTGATCCCTGGTGCATTCTTATGCATAAAAAAACCATAATGCTTATAGCACTTTTCAATTTTAAGGTTCGTGGTGTCCAGTGGTCCAATTTTGGTGCCCGTGGTGGATTTTCAGCACATAGTCATATTTTCGTTCCAAAATAAGACTTTTCGGTTTTGGTACCCCGTGATCCTTGGTGCATCCTTATGTATAAAAAACCATAATGCTCGGAACACTTTTCAGTTTTGAGGTCCGTGGTTCCCCGTGGTCCAATTATGGTGCCCATGGTGGATTTTCGGCACATGGTGCAATTTTCGTACCAAAATAAGACTTTTGGGTTTTGGTGCCCTGTGATCCCTGGTGGATTCTTATGCATAAAAAACCATAAGTCTCAGAGCACTTTTCAGTATTGAGGTCAGTGGTGCCCCGTGGTCCAATTTTGGTGTCTCGTGGTGCATTTTTAGCCCATGGTGTAATTTTCGTGCAAAAATAACACTTTTGGGTTTTTGTGCCTCGTGATCCCTGGTGCATTCTTATGCATAAAAAATCATAATTCTCGAAGCACTTTTCAGTTTTGAGGTCCGTGGTGTCCAATGGTCCAATTTTGGTGCCCCGTGGTGCATTATTGGCCCACGGTACAATTTTCGTGCCAAAATTTGACTTTTGGGTTTTGGTTCCCCATGATCCTTGGCGTATCCTTATGCAAAAACAACCATAATACTCGGAACACTTTTCAGTTTTGAGTTTCGTGGTGCCCCGTGGTCCAATTTTGGTTCCGTGCTAGATTTTCGTCCCATGGTGCAATTTTCGTGCCAAAGTAAGACTTTTGGGTTTTGGTGCCCTTTGATCCTTGGTGCATCGTTATGCATAAAAAATCATAATGCTCAGAGCGCTTTTCATTTTTGAGGTACGTGGTGCCCCATGGTCCAATTTTGGTGCCCGTGGTGCTTTTTCGGCACATGGTGCAATTTTCGTGCCAAAATAAGAATTTTGGGTTTTGGTGCCCTGTGATCCCTGGTGAATTCTTATGCATAAAAAACCATAATGCTTGGAGCACTTTTCAATTTTGAGTTCCGTGGTGCCCTGTGGTCCAATTTTGGTGCCCGTGGTGCTGTGGTCCAATTTTGGTGCCCGTGGTGCATTTTCGGCCCATGGTGTAATTTTCGTGCGAAAATAAGACTTTTGGGTTTTGGTGTCTCGTGATCCCTAGGGCATTCTTATGCATGAAAAGCCATAATACTCAGAGCATTTTTCAGTTCTGAGGACCAAGGTCCAATTTTGGTGTCCATGGTGCATTTTCGGCACATGGTGCAATTTTCGTGCCAAAATAAGACTTTTGGGTTTTGGTGTCCCGTGATCCCTGGATCATCCTTATGCATAAAACACCATAATGCTCGGAGCACTTTTCAGTTTTGAGGTCCGTGGTGCCCTGTGGTCAAATTATGGTGCCCGTGGTGTATTTTTGGCACATGGTCCAATTTTCGTGCCTCAATAAGACTTTTGGGTTTTGGTGCCCCGTGATCCCTGGCGCATTCTTATACATAAAAAACCATAATCCTCGGAGCACTTTTCAGTTTTTAGGTCCATGGAATCCAACGATCCAATTTTGGTGCCCCATGGTGCATTTTTGGCCCATGGTGCAATTTTGGTCTCAAAATAAGACTTTTGGGTTTTTGTGCCCTGTGATCCCTGGTGCATTCTTATGCATGAAAAAACCATAATGCTTGTAGCACTTTTCAATTTTAAGGTTCGTGGTGTCCAGTGGTCCAATTTTGGTGCCCGTGGTGGATTTTCAGCACATAGTCATATTTTCGTTCCAAATAAGACTTTTCGGTTTTTGTACCCCGTGATCCTTGGTGCATCCTTATGTATAAAATCCATAATGCTCGGAACACTTTTCAGTTTTGAGGTCCGTGGTTCCCCATGGTCCAATTATGGTGCCCGTGGTGGATTTTCGGCACATGGTGTAATTTTCGTACCAAAATTAGACTTTTGGGTTTTGGTGCCCCGTGATCCCTGGTGGATTCTTATGCATAAAAAACCATAAGTCTCGGAGCACTTTTCAGTATTGAGGTCAGTGGTGCCCCGTGGTCCAATTTTGGTGTCTCGTGGTGCATTTTTGGCCCATGGTGTAATTTTCATGCAAAAATAACACTTTTGGGTTTTTGTGCCTCGTGATCCCTGGTGCATTCTTATGCATAAAAAATCATAATTCTCGAAGCACTTTTCAGTTTTGAGGTCCGTGGTGTCCAATGGTCCAATTTTGGTGCCCCGTGGTGCATTATTGGCCCACGGTACAATTTTCGTGCCAAAATATGACTTTTGGGTTTTGGTGCCCCATGATCCTTGGCATATCCTTATGCAAAAACAACCATAATACTCGGAACACTTTTCAGTTTTGAGTTTCGTGGTGCCCCGTGGTCCAATTTTGGTTCCGTGCTAGATTTTCGTCCCATGGTGCAATTTTCGTGCCAAAGTAAGACTTTTGGGTTTTGGTGCCCCTTGATCCTTGGTGCATCGTTATGCATAAAAAATCATAATGCTCAGAGCGCTTTTCATTTTTGAGGTACGTGGTGCCCCATGGTCCAATTTTGGTGCCCGTGGTGCTTTTTCGACACATGGTGCAATTTTCGTGCCAAAATAAGAATTTTGGGTTTTGGTGCCCTGTGATCCCTGGTGAATTCTTATGCATAAAAAACCATAATGCTTGGAGGACTTTTCAGTTTTGAGTTCCGTGGTGCCCTGTGGTCCAATTTTGGTGCCCGTGGTGCATTTTCGTCCCATGGTGCAATTTTCGTGCGAAAATAAGCCTTTTGGGTTTTGGTGTCCCGTGATCCCTTGGGCATTGTTGGGCATGAAAAGCCATAATGCTCAGAGCACCTTTCAGTTCTGAGGTCCGTGGTGCCCTGTGGTCCAATTTTGGTGCCCGTGGTGCATTTTCGGCCCATGGTGTAATTTTCGTGCGAAAATAAGACTTTTGGGTTTTGGTGTCTCGTGATCCCTAGGGCATTCTTATGCATGAAAAGCCATAATACTCAGAGCACTTTTCAGTTCTGAGGACCAAGGTCCAATTTTGGTGTCCATGGTGCATTTTCGGCACATGGTGCAATTTTCGTGCCAAAATAAGACTTTTGGGTTTTGGTGCCCCGTGAGAGCATCCTTATGCATAAAACACCATAATGCTCGGAGCACTTTTCAGTTTTGAGGTCCGTGGTGCCCCGTGGTCAAATTATGGTGCCCGTGGTGTATTTTTGGCACATGGTCCAATTTTCGTGCCTCAATAAGACTTTTGGGTTTTGGTGCCCCGTGATCCCTGGTGCATTCTTATACGTAAAAAACCATAATCCTCGGAGCACTTTTCAGTTTTTAGGTCCATGGAATCCAACGATCCAATTTTGGTGCCCCATGGTGCATTTTTGGCCCATGGTGCAATTTTGGTCTCAAAATAAGACTTTTGGGTTTTTGTGCCCTGTGACCCCTGGTGCATTCTTATGCATAAAAAAACCATAATGCTTGTAGCACTTTTAAATTTTAAGGTTCGTGGTGTCCAGTGGTCCAATTTTGGTGCCCGTGGTGGATTTTCAGCACATAGTCATATTTTCGTTCCAAATAAGACTTTTCGGTTTTTGTACCCCGTGATCCTTGGTGCATCCTTATGTATAAAATCCATAATGCTCGGAACACTTTTCAGTTTTGAGGTCCGTGGTTCCCCGTGGTCCAATTATGGTGCCCGTGGTGGATTTTCGGCACATGGTGCAATTTTCGTACCAAAATTAGACTTTTGGGTTTTGGTGCCCCGTGATCCCTGGTGGATTCTTATGCATAAAAAACCATAAGTCTCGGAGCACTTTTCAGTATTGAGGTCAGTGGTGCCCCGTGGTCCAATTTTGGTGTCTCGTGGTGCATTTTTGGCCCATGGTGTAATTTTCATGCAAAAATAACACTTTTGGGTTTTTGTGCCTCGTGATCCCTGGTGCATTCTTATGCATAAAAAATCATAATTCTCGAAGCACTTTTCAGTTTTGAGGTCCGTGGTGTCCAATGGTCCAATTTTGGTGCCCCGTGGTGCATTATTGGCCCACGGTACAATTTTCGTGCCAAAATATGACTTTTGGGTTTTGGTGCCCCATGATCCTTGGCATATCCTTATGCAAAAACAACCATAATACTCTGAACACTTTTCAGTTTTGAGTTTCGTGGTGCCCCGTGGTCCAATTTTGGTTCCGTGCTAGATTTTCGTCGCATGGTGCAATTTTCGTGCCAAGGTAAGACTTTTGGGTTTTGGTGCCCTTTGATCCTTGGTGCATCGTTATGCATAAAAAATCATAATGCTCAGAGCACTTTTCATTTTTGAGGTACGTGGTGCCCCATGGTCCAATTTTGGTGCCCGTGGTGCTTTTTCGGCACATGGTGCAATTTTCGTGCCAAAATAAGAATTTTGGGTTTTGGTGCCCTGTGATCCCTGGTGAATTCTTATGCATAAAAAACCATAATTCTTGGAGCACTTTTCAGTTTTGAGTTCCGTGGTGCCCTGTGGTCCAATTTTGGTGCCCGTGGTGCATTTTCGACCCATGGTGCAATTTTCGTGCGAAAATAAGACTTTTGGATTTTGGTGTCCTGTGATCCCTTGGGCATTGTTGTGCATGAAAAGTCATAATGCTCAGAGCACTTTTCAGTTCTAAGGTCCGTTGTGCCCTGTGGTCCAATTTTGGTGCCCGTGGATTTTCGGCCCATGGTGCAATTTTCGTGCGAAAATAAGACTTTTGGATTTTGGTGTCTCGTGATCCCTGGGGCATTCTTATGCATGAAAAGCCATAATACTCAGAGCACTTTTCAGTTCTGAGGACCATGGTCCAATTTTGGTGTCCATGGTGCATTTTCGGCACATGGTGCAATTTTCGTGCCAAAATAAGACTTTTGGGTTTTTGTGCCCCGTGATCCCTGGAGAATCCTTATGCATAAAACACCATAATGCTCGGAGCACTTTTCAGTTTTTAGGTCCATGGTGTCCAGTGGTCCAATTTTGATCCCCCATGGTGCATTTTTTGCCCATGGTGCAATTTTCGTCTCAAAATAAGACTTTTGGATGTTTTTGCCCCTGTGATCCCTGGTGCATTCTTATGCATAAAAAACCATAATGCTTATAGCACTTTTCAATTTTAAGGTTCGTGGTGTCCAGTGGTCCAATTTTGGTGCCCGTGGTGGATTTTCAGCACATAGTCATATTTTCGTTCCAAAATAAGACTTTTCGGTTTTGGTACCCCGTGATCCTTGGTGCATCCTTATGTATAAAAAACCATAATGCTCGGAACACTTCAGTTTTGAGGTCCGTTGATAAACCGGATTTTCATTGTATTTTGATGTGAGTTTAGATGTCATGTTCATACATTTTGAATATATTTTATTGGCAAAACTCACTGTTTGGTGTTAGTTGGTGCAAGACAGGTACTCAAGAGGCTTCATGAGGAAAAGAGTTGAAAATTGCACTTTGTGGAGCAAAAATGCCACTGTCTGGATGACCAAGAAAAAAGGCCAGAATTGAAGTAACACAAGGACCATGGCCATGGTAAATTTACCATGGCCATGCTGGTTGCGTAGCAGAATTGGACCTTGATGCAAGGACCACGGCCGTGGTCATTTTACTACGGCCGTGGTAAGTTGCGATGTTAGCCAATTTAAATTTTGAATTATTATAAATAGGAGAGAGAAACCCTTTTATCTTTATCTTTTGTTCTATTTTCGAAAACTGAGGGTTCTGGGTGAGAAAGAGGTCCTGTGAGAGACTCTGAGCTGCGGGAGGACGTAGAGAACACCATTGGGGATCATCACTGTAAAGTTTCTTCCCTTTTGTAATCTTTGTGTCTTCTTTTGAGTTTTCTGGCTTAATCATGAACATGAGTGGCTAGTTTCTCTTAGCCCCGGATTGTGATATAACTGTACCTTTGTACCCCGATTCTAATTTTAATAAAACCTCGATGTTATTCAGTTATTTGTATCTCTTCACTACTTTTATTGCTTTTAGGACCGATTAGTCTAAACATAAGTTAATCTCTTGTCTATGATCAATTGTTTGCGATTAACTGAACTGTGAAGTGATTGGATTTGTACAATTTGCATGATCAAACTTATTGTATGAATTTCCAGTAGATTAACCCGTTAATCAACCTCTATGAGATTTATCATTTGCTCTAAATTAATTCACCTATGATCAATTGGGAATTAAATTAGGGGAAATAGCGTTATTAACTATGATCAATTGTTAATTAACGAATTTAAGAGGTCGTTGGCAAGTAACACATTTAGGGATTTTATTGAGATTAGAATTGGGGGAAAAGGGGTACATGGTGTAATTTTCGTGCCAAAATAAGACTTTTGGGTTTTGGTGCCCCATGTTCCTTGGTACATCCTTAAGTATAAAAAACCATAATACTCGGAGCACTTTTCATTTTTTAGGTCCGTGGTTTCCCGTGGTCCAATTTTGGTGCCTCGTGGTGCCTTTTTACCCATGGTACGATTTTCATGCCAAAATAAGACTTTTAGGTTTTGGTGCCCTATGATCCATGATGCATTCTTATGCCTAAAAAACCGTAATGCTCGAGCAGTTTTCAGTTTTGAGATCTATGGTGCCCCGTGGTCCAATTTTGGGGACGATGGTGCATTTTCGGCCATTGGTGCAATTTTCGTGCCAAAATAAGACTTTTGGGTTTTGGTGCACCATGATCCTTGGTGGATCCTTATGCATAAAAAACCATAATGCTAGGAGAACTTTTCAGTTTTGAGGTCCCTGGTGCCCCGTTATCCGATTTTGGTGCCCGTGGTGGATTTTCGGCACATGGTCCAATTTTCGTGCCAAAATAAGACTTTTGGGTTTTGGTGCCACATGATCCCTGGTGCATTCTCATGCATAAAAAACCATAAGGCTCAGAGCACTTTTCAATTTTCAGGTCCGTGATGCCCCGTGGTCCAATTTTGGTGCCTATGGTGCATTTTCGGCCATTTTTGCAATTTTTGTCCCAACATAAGACTTTTGGGTTTTGGTGCCCCGTGATCCCTGGTGCATTCTTATGCATAAAAAATCATAATGCTCGGAACACTTTTCAGTTTTCAGGTCTGTGGTGTCCAGTGCTCCAATTTTGGTGCCCCACGGTGCATGTTTGGCCCAAGGTGCAATATTCGTTCCAAGATAAGACTATTAGGTTTTGGGGCCCCGTGATCCCAGGGCATTCTTTTGCATAAAAAACCATAATGCTCGGAGCAGTTTTAAGTTTTGAGGTCCGAGGTGCCCCGTGGTCCAATTTTGGTGCCCGTGGTGCATTTCCGGCACATGGTGCAATTTTCATGCCAAAATAAGAATTTTGGGTTTTGGTTCCCCGTGATCCCTAGTGGATTCTTATGCATAAAAAACCATAATTCTCTAAGCACTTTCCAGTTTTGAGGTCCATGGTGCCCTGTGGTACAATTTTGGTGCCCGTGGTGCATTTTCGGCCCATGGTGCAATTTTCGTGCAAAAATAAGACTTCTGGGTTTTGGTGCCCTATGATCCCTAGGGCACTCTTGTCCATAAAAAGCCATAATGCTCAAAGCACTTTTCATTTCTGAGGCCCGTGGTGCCCCGTGGTCCAATTTTGGTGTCCATGTTACATTTTCGGCACATGGTGCAATTTTCGTGCCAAAATAAGACTTTTGGGTTTTGGTGTCCCGTGATCCCTGGAGCATCCTTATGCATAAAACACCATAATGATCGGAGCACTTTTCAGTTTTGAGGTCCGTGGAGCCCCGTCGTCAAATTTTGGTGCCTGTGGGGTATTTTCGGCACATGCTCCAATTTCGTGCCACAATAAGACTTTTGGGTTGGTGCCCCGTGATCCCTGGTGCATTCTTATACATAAAAAACCATAATCCTCGGAGAACTTTTCAGTTTTGAGGTTCATGGTGTCCAATGGTCCAATTTTGGTGCCCCATGGTGCATTTTTTGCCCATGGTGCAATTTTCGTCCCAAAATAAGACTTTTGGGATTTGGTGCCCCGTGATCCCTGGTGCATTCTTATGCATAAAAAACCATAACGCTTAGAGCATTTTTCAGTTGAGGTTCGTGGTGCCCCGTGGGCCAATTTTGGTGCCCATGGTGGATTTTCGGCATATGGTCCAATTTCCGTGCCAAAATAACACTTTTGTTTTTTCGTGCCACGTGATCCCTGGTTCATTCTTATGCATAAAAAACCATAAGGCTCGGAGCACTTTTCATTTATGAGGTCCGTGATGCCCTGTGGTCCAATTTTGGAGCCCATGGTGCATTTTCGACCATTTTTGCAATTTTCATCCCAAAATAAGACTTTTCGGTTTTAGTGTCCCGTGATCCTTGGTGCATTCTTATGCATAAAACACCATAATGCTCGGACACTTTTAAGTTTTGAGGTCCGTGGTGCCCCGTGGTCAAATTTTGGTGCCCGTGGGTATTTTCGGCACATGGTCCAATTTTCGTGCCACAATAAGACTTTTGGGTTTGGTGCCCCGTGATCCCTGGTGCATTCTTATCATAAAAAACCATAATCCTCGGAGCACTTTTCAGTTTTGAGGTCCATGGTGTCCAGTGCTCCAATTTTGGTGCCCCATTGTGCATTTTTTGCCCATGGTGCAATTTTTGTCCCAAAATAAGACTTTTGGGTTTTGGTGCCCCGTGATCCCTGGTGCATTCTTATGCATAAAAAACCATAACAATTAGAGCACTTTTCAATTTTGAGGTTCGTGGTGCCCCGTGGTCCAATTTTGGTCCCCGTGGTGGATTTTCGGCATATGGTCCAATTTTCGTGCCAAAATAACACTTTTGTTTTTTCGTGCCACGTGATCCCTGGTTCATTCTTATGCATAAAAAACCATAAGGCTCGGAGTACTTTTCAGTTTTGAGGTCCGTGATGCCCCGTGGTCCAATTTTGGAGCCCATGGTGCATTTTCGGCCATTTTTGCAATTTTCATCCCAAAATAAGACTTTTGGGTTTTGGTGTCCCGTGATCCCTGGTGCATTCTTATGCATAAAACACCATAATGCTTGGACACTTTTCAGTTTTGAGGTCTGTGGTGCCCCGTGGTCAAATTTTGGTGCCCGTGGGGTATTTTCGGCACATGGTCCAATTTTCGTGCCACAATAAGACTTTTGGGTTTGGTGCCCCGTGATCCCTGGTGCATTCATAAAAAACCATAATCCTCGGAGCACTTTTCAGTTTTGAGGTCCATGGTGTCCAGTGGTCCAATTTTGGTGCCCCATTGTGCATTTTTTGCCCATGGTGCAATTTTCGTCCCAAAATAAGACTTTTGGGTTTTTGTGCCCCGTGATCCCTGGTGCATTCTTATGCATAAAAAACCATAACACTTAGAGCACTTTTCAGTTTTGAGGTTCGTGGTGCCCCGTGGTCCAAATTTGGTCCCCGTGGTGGATTTTCGACATATGGTCCAATTTTCGTGCCAAGATAACACTTTTGTTTTTTCGTGCCACGTGATCCCTGGTTCCTTCTCATGCATAAAAAACCATAAGGCTCAGAGCACTTTTAAGTTTTGAGGTTCGTGATGCCCCGTGGACCAATTTTGGAGCCCATGGTGCATTTTCGGCCATTTTTGCAATTTTCATCCAAAAATAAGACATTTGGGTTTTGGTGCCCCGTGATCCCTAGTGCATTCTTATGCATAAAACACCATAATGCTCGGAGCACTTTTCAGTTTTGAGGTCCGTGGTGCCCCATGGTCAAATTTTGGTGCCCGTGGGGTATTTTCGACACATGGTCCAATTTTTGTGCCACAATAAGACTTTTGGGTTTGGTGCCCCGTGATCCCTGGTGCATTCTTATCATAAAAAACCATAATCCTCGGAGCACTTTTCAGTTTTGAGGTCCATGGTGTCCAGTGGTCCAATTTTGATGCCCCATGGTGCATTTTTTGCCCATGGTGCAATTTTCGTCCCAAAATAAGACTTTTGGGTTTTGGTGCCCCATGATCCCTGGTGCATTCTTATGCATAAATAACCATAACGCTTAGAGCACTTTTCAGTTTTGAGGTTCGTGGTGCCCCGTGGTCCAATTTTGGTGCCCGTGGTGGATTTTCGGCATATGGTCCAATTTTCGTGCCAAAATAACACTTTTGTGTTTTTGTGCCACGTGATCCATGGTTCATTCTTATGCATAAAAAACTATAAGGCTCGGAGCACTTTTCAATTTTGAGGTTTGTGATACCCCGTGGTCCAATTTTGGAGCCCGTGATGCATTTTCGGCCATTTTTGCAATTTTCGTCCCATAATAGGACTTTTGGGTTTTGGTGCCCCATGATCCCTGGTGCATTCTTATGCATAAAACACCATAATGCTCAGAGCACTTTTCAGTTTTGAGGTCCGTGGTGCCCCGTCGTCAAATTTTGGTGCCCGTGGGGTATTTTTGACACATGGTCCAATTTTCGTGCCACAATAAGACTTTTGGGTTTGGTGCCCCGTGATCCCTGGTGCATTCTTATCATAAAAAACCATAATCCTCGGAGCACTTTTCAGTTTTGAGGTCCATGGTGTCCAGTGGTCCAATTTTGGTGCCCCATGGTGCATTTTTTGCCCATGGTGCAATTTTCGTCCCAAAATAAGACTTTTGGGTTTTGGTGCCCCGTGATCCCTGGTGCATCCTTATGCATAAAAAATCATAATGCTTGGAGCACTTTTCAGTTTTGAGGTTCGTGGTGCCCCGTGGTCCAATTTTTGTGCCCGTGGGAGACTTTCGACATATGGTCCAATTTTTGTGCCAAAATAAGACTTTTGGGTTTTCGTGCCATGTGATCTTTGGTTCATTCTTATGCATCAAAAACCATAAGGCTCGGAGCACTTTTCAGTTTTGAGGTCCATGGTTCCCCGTGGTTCAATTTTGGTGCCCGATGGTGCATTTTCGACACATGGTGCAATTTTCCTGGCAAAATAAGACTTTTGGGTTTTGGTGCCCTGTAATTCTTAGTGCATCCTTATGCTTAAAAAACCATAATGCTCAGAGCACTTTTCAGTTTTGAGGTTCGTGGTGCCCCATGGTCCAATTTTGATGCCCGTGGTGCATTTTCAGCCATTTGTGCAATTTTCGTCCCAAAATAAGACTTTTGTGTTTGGGTGCCACGTGATCCCTGGTTCATTCTTATGCATAGAAAACCATAAGGCTCGGAGCACTTTTCAGTTTTGAGGTCTGTGGTGCCCTGTGGTTCAATTTTGGTGCCCTGTATTCAGACCTATAATCATTCTGAAATCTTCTTTAATGTGAAATCAAACATATGAAAATTTATTTAAAATCAATTATAGACTCGAAATGAATTCTCCAACATGAAACTAAATAGACACTTGAACTATGAAGGATTTGTCACATGTAAAATGAAGCTTTCCACTCCCTTTTCTTCAAATTTTTATGAACATGTAAAATGTACCTTTCCATTCCCTTTCCTCGAAATTTCCTTGAAAGAGTGAAGGGATTATCCCATGTTAAAACTAGTGTAGTCGGATGGTTATAAGTTTTTCTGTTCCTAAATGCAAACCTTGCTTCAGATTTTTTTTTATTTTTTATTTATAGGAATTGATGACAAGTAACACCTACTCAATCACTTGTTCAACCAACTGAGCTAGACTCCCTTGTTACCTTGCTTAAGATTTGAGAAAGAAAACAGTGATCATGCTCAACACAAAGGTATGGAACTTTGTTTCTATTGTTTCTTCTATTGTTAGACTGCTCTGGTACGCTCTCAGCTCTTCCTTTAATGATTTATTTGGAAAGTGGAGTTGGTGGAAGATATTACTTTATGTTGTTTTTAGTTTCTTCATATTTCTTGCTATGTGGTTCTCAAAGAAAGCATGGGAGTGCTCCACCTCACCCCGGCTGGAATCCCATGTAGCCTTTTTGTTTTTGTTAATGCAGCTGAATTTTTTATGTACTCTACTGAATTTTCTGATGTGTTATCTAATTGTATGCTTTATGCAGTATGGTTAATGTATTTTCAGACTTAGTGTGTAGACTTGTACCTTTGAAGTGTGTTTTAAGTCTAGTAATTAAGATGGACAGCTTTATGCTTTATGCAGTATGGTTAATGTATTTTCAGACTTAGTGTGTAGACTTGTACCTTTGAAGTGTGTTTTAAGTCTAGTAATTAAGATGGACAGCTGACTCATTAACTTATTAGGTAGGAACAACTAATGTTCTATTTTGTAAGCCATATTTGTATCAGAAAACACAGCATACTGCAGTTGTATGAATGAAATATTTTTACGTTTCAGATTTCCAAAGACCTTCTTGTGCCAACAATTGGTATCTAGAGCTCTTTTGATCTTGAGGGACTGTGAGAGAACCTGAGAGAAGAAAGAAAACCAGAAACATAAACCAGAAAACAGAGAGGAGAGAAAACCAAAAACCTAATCTGTTTTCAGAATACCTAACCTTCTAAATGGCTTCCAATAATGTCTCACTACCAGCACCTCCTGTATTCATAGGAAAGAACTACAAAATTTGGGCTGTGAAGATGAGAGCTCAGTTGAAAGCTTATGATCTTTGGGAAGCAGTGGAGACAGCTGAACCACCAGCTTTGGAAGAATCCCACTGTTGCTCAGATAAGAGTTCACAATGAGCAAGTTTCCAAAAGAGCAAAGGCTCTTACCATCTTGCATTCAGCTATGGATGATGATGTTTTTATGAGAATCTCAAACTTGGATACAATAAAGGAAATTTGGGAGAAGCTTGAAGAAGAGTATTTTGGAAATGAGAGGACTAAGCAAATGCAAGTTCTCAACCTCAAAAGAGAGTTTGAAGCCTTGAAGATGAATGATGCTAAAAACATAAAAGATTTCATGACTAGAATGATGAAGGTTGTGAACCAGATTAGATTGCTGGGGGAGAAATTTCCAGACA
Source organism: Pueraria montana var. lobata (assembly GCA_026413185.1). Lineage (NCBI taxonomy): Eukaryota > Viridiplantae > Streptophyta > Magnoliopsida > Fabales > Fabaceae > Pueraria > Pueraria montana. The sequence continues at coordinate 71,390,575 of CM048646.1, read as the reverse complement.
GCAGAATAGTTGAGAAAGTCTTGGTTGTCTTACCCGAAAGGTTTGAATCCAAGATTTCTTCACTTGAAGAGTCAAAGGATCTTTCCAAGATAAGCTTGACAAAGCTGATAAATGCTCTTCAAGCTCAAGAACAAAGAAGACTTATTAGACAAGAGGAAGCATCAGAAACTGCTCTACAAGTGAAACACAAAGGGAAGGCTGTAGCAATAAAAGGAGAGAAGAAATATGTTGGAGAACACTCTGGAAATGATTCAAAGAGAAGAGAAAAATTTCCAAAGTGTGGAATTTGCAAGAAAACCAGCCACAAGGAGAGTGATTGCTGGTACAAAGGGAAGACACCACTACCTATTCAATGCAGATACTGCAAACAAAATGGCCACATAGAGAGGTTTTGTAGGCTGAAACAGCAGCAGCAAAATCAGACCACTCAAAAGGCAAATGTAACTGAAGCTGAAAATGATGAAGATCTATTGTTCATGGCCAAGACTACAAGGAGTTTGGAGGATGAAAATACATGGTTTATTAACAGTGGCTGCACTCAACACATGACAAGCAGACCAGAATTCTTTTCTGAGCTGAAACCCGTTGGAGGATCAGTAAAGATTGGAAATGGAGATAAACTTGCCATCACTAGTAAAGGAGTTGTGGGAATTCATACTGCAACAGGTATTAAGCATATTTCTGATGTTCTTTTAGTGCCTAAACTTGATCAAAACCTGTTGAGTGTGGATCAAATGATGCAAAGTGGTTACTGCTTGTTGTTTAAAGAAAGAAGTTGTGTAGTTACTGATGTTGATGGTCATGAATTATTTGAAGTAGAGATGAGAAAAAGAAGTTTTCCTATTAATTGGAATTTAATTTCTGAACATGAGTGCAATATTAGCAAGACTGAACTTGATTCTAAACTATGGCACAAGAGGTTTGGTCACTTTAATTTGAGATCCATTCAGTTTGTTCAAAAGCATGAGTTAGTCAAAGATTTGCCAAATATTCAAGTTATTTCAAAAGTATGTGAAGGTTGTCAACTTGGTAAGCAACATAGATTGCCTTTTCCAAGTTCAGCTACATGGAGAGCAAGTGAGAAGCTTGAGTTAGTGCACTCTGATGTTTGTGGACCTATGAAAACTACTTCACTCAATGGCAACAAGTATTTTATTCTCTTCATAGATGATTTTACAAGAACGACTTGGGTTTACTTTCTTAAACATAAATCTGAAGTTTTTTCTATTTTCAAGAAGTTTAAAGCCCTTGTTGAAGCTGAAAGTGGTTGTTTTTTGAAGAAACTCAGAACCGACAATGGGAAGGAGTATACTCTGCTGAATTTAATGCATTTTGTGAAGATTTGGGAGTTGAGCGCCAACTTATAGTGAGCCATTCACCCCAACAAAATGGAATGGCAGAGAGGAAAAACATATCAGTCCTTGAGATGGCTAGATGCATGATTTTTTAGAAGAAAATGCCAAAGTCTTTTTGGGCAGAAGTTGTAAACACAGCTGTCTACCTCCAAAATAGACTTCCTACAAGAGCAGTAGAAGGAATGACACCCATTGAAGCCTGGGGAGGAATTAAACCATCCATTAGACATCTAAAAGTGTTTGGTTCACCTTGTTACTGTCATGTACCAGATGTGAAAAGAAGCAAATTGGATGAAAAAGCTGAAAAAGGAATTTTAATAGGCTATAGCTGTAACCCCCCTTTCATATAAAACATAATTTAACTATTTAATTTATTTTATATATTTATTTCAAAGTTCTGATATGTTATATTACAATCCAAAATATGTTCTGTAATTTACATCATTAAAATTTATATAAACACTGCTACAAAATAATTCTAACTACTACAACATTATTGTCTACCCAAAATAGTCCCCATCCTATAGCTCTGGACCATGTCTGCATCTGTAACTTCTAATTAATCTTCCAAATACCTGCAATCACACTCCCCTAAAATCTGGGGACAGCATTACCGGATCAGGCATTTAATTTCTCATAGAATTAAAACAATTTCAAACAAATACATATCATAACAATTTAATTAGTTACACACATAATTAAATGCAGTATGATTTATGCAATGCAGTTTTTGACTCAAATTCATTTTGACCCTGCTCCATGGAGACTTCCCCTTTGAGTGTTTAGTAAGTAACTGGCCTACCATTACCTCATGTAATTCAGCCATCAGCCCCTACTAAACGGGAATAAACTAGACAGAATTAGGAGGTCAGGATACCCGGAAGGCCACCACGACAGTATCTGCGCTCCAGATTACGGTCCTCTGTGGAATTGCCAATATCCTTCACCCCACAGACTATATAATCACAGACTATACGGTCCTGTCTAACTTACTCTGCTCACCCATTTCTCAGGACTATCATATTCTCTGTTCATAATCTCAATCATCTTTTCAAATACATGACTACCGTAGTCCGGTCAGTCAACACAGTTCTCTGTTCATAATCTCAATCATATTTTCAAATACATGACTACCGCAGTCCGGTCAGTCAACACAGTTCTCTGTTCATAATCTCAATCATCTTTTCAAATACATGACTACCGTAGTCCGGTCAGTCAACACAGTCCTGGAAATCAATTCCCCCATAAATACTCATTTCTCATTTGAAATCTTTGTATTTTCTAAGAACTCAAGCTTATGAAATATGACAATGATGCTAATAAACAAATAATTAATATTAAGCAATCACATAAAAATTATAAAAATTCACTATTAGGTAAAGTTACTAAAATACCCTTAATCTTTTCTAGAATTCCATCTATGTCCTAAATTTTGAAATGACCAAATTACCCTTGCTCTTTTTCAAAAATTCCCATTTTGTCCCTACATGTAAAATGACCATTTTGCCCTTGATTTTACAAAAATTTCCACATAATATCCCTTGCATTTAGGGCTGGCCGAATGGTCTCACTACCATTCTCAACATATTTTCCAAAGTAACAAACTCCAATTCCAACCAAAATTCAATCAAATCACAAATTCAATCAAAATTCAACAAACCAAATTTCAACCATCACAACACATCAAAAATTCAATCAAACATCATTCCAATCCATGAATTACAATCACAAGCATCAAAAACACAAAACCCCTAAATCAATTTCAAGTTTTCATGATTCTAGGTCAAAATTTTAATCTAAGCCTACAACATGTTTTCTTCTAATTCCAAGGGTTCTAATTGAAATTAAATGCCTAGATCCTTACCTTAAACTCTTTAATTGAAGAAAAAGCCTTGAATTCCTTTCTCCCTCACTCCTTGGTCTTGTAGGAATTTTTGAGATTTCTTCCAATTCTTTCTCTACTAGCCGAATTAGCTTAGGGTTTTGGAAGTTTGGATGGTTGGGTTTCTTAATTTGAAATGAGATGATGAAGTTAAGATGAAATTGAAATGAAAACTGCAGCTGCTGGGTTTGGAGACTCATGGTTCTGTTTTTGAGTTTTTGGTGATTTTTTTCTCCTTTTACTTAAGTTAAATGCTTCTAAAAAATTTTATTAACCAAATTGGACTTTGCCTTCAAGTCCAGCTGCTGCCTGCACGTCCAGCAGCTCAATTGGACCAAGGGAAGTCCACTTGCCAAGCCTTTCCAGCCCACTTGGACAGCCAAGGAGTTCCAAGTCACTTGCCTACCCCAAAAGTCAACATTTCAAGCACTTTGTAGAAAATTCTAGAAGGTAATTAGGGCTGCTAATTATTTTACAATGTGATTAGAATTTGAAGAAAATAACATCACCAATGGATTCCTCACTATCAAAAACCTTGGGGTAGTGTCTTACTTATCTCTTAATCCAAGCCTAATTAGCTTAATTTAGTGATCTTAGAAAAGCCTAAGTTGTCACTTTTTGATTGGTTAAGGTTCTAAATTAAAATTTTCTTGGTTAAACATTTTTAATAATTATTCTAAGTATATTACAATTATTAGATAATTCTATAGATATCCTATGAATTTTCTCTAAATTTTCTGTCTTAGAATTTTACCGTAATAATTCCTCAAAGTTCTAACTTTCAGAAAATCCTAACAATTCTGAATAAGCATTTTAATTCTTTATCTGTATATATTTTTAATCTATATTCTATTACCTTTCTTTTAAGTTATAAATGAGTTCAAAATTCTATACTTGAAAATTTATCCTGGACAGCTGTCTGACATAGCAGTCCAGTCAACTATTAATTTCGGCAAAAATAAAGACATTTGGAAATTCAGAAAATTCTTCTGAGTAGAACTGTATTAATTTCATTAAGAGAATATGTACATAAGGTTTCTATAAAATATAGTGCATAAATGTTAATAATATACATATATAAATGCGTACAATTAATAAAATGAGGATGTTACAATAGCTCAAAAGCTAAGGGCTATAAAGTCTATGGGATTGATTCAGGCAAAGTTTTTGTCAGTAGAGATGTGAAGGTGGATGAAGATTCTTTTTGGAATTGGGAGACTTCTCAAATGGAAAGGCATGTAGTTTTGCCTTCTTTGGAGAGCACCGTTGAAGATCAAGAAGGAGAGGTTGATGATGATTTTGCTGTGAGAGGCACTAGACCTCTTTCAAAATTTTATCATAGATGTAATGTTGCTGTAGTTGAACCTAGCAACTTTGAAGAAGCTAGTAAGGTTGAAGAATGGAACCAAGCAATGAAGGACGAGATCACCACCATTGAAGACAACAAGACATGGCAGCTGGTTGACAAACCAGAGGACAAAAATGCTATTGGAGTTAAATGGGTCTATAAGGTAAAGCTGAATCCTAATGGATCCATTAACAAATACAAGGCTAGACTTGTTGTTAAAGGCTATGCTCAACAGCCAGGAATTGATTATGCATAAACATTTGCTCCGGTCGCAAGAATGGATACTATCTACATTCTTGTAGCTTTGGCAGCTCAAATGAAATGGAAATGTTGGCATTTAGATGTCAAATCTACATTCTTAAATGGGAACTTGACTGAAGAAATTTATGTAGCTCAACCTGAAGGTTTTGTTGTGAAAGGAAGTGAATACAAGGTGTATAAGCTTCATAAAGCTTTGTATGGGCTAAAACAAGCTCCTAGAGCTTGGTATAGCAGAATTGATGGCTATTTTTGCAGTCAAGGTTTCAGGAGGAGTGGAAATGATGCAACTATTTATGTGAAAAGGTTGCTGGATGGTGGCTCTTTAATTGTTTCTTTGTATGTTGATAATTTGCTAGTGACTAGCAATAATCAACAAGAAGTGCAGCAGCTTATGGAGGAGATGCAAAATCAGTTTCAGATGTCCAGCTTAGGAGAAATGAATTATTTTCTAGGCTTGGAAGTGCATCAAACTGAAGATGGAATTTTTCTGAATCAAGAGAAGTATGCTCATGAAGTTTTGAAGAAATTCAGAATGGAAAGTTGCAAATCTGTCCCTACTCGTTTGGTGCAGAATTTGAAATTGTCCAAAGATGATGGAGCTAAAAAAATGGATGCTTCTCTTTATAGAAGTTTAATTGGAAGTTTGATTTCTCTCACTTCATCTAGACCTGATCCTATGTATGCAGCCAACTTACTCTTAAGATTTATGCAGAGTCCAAGTGTGATTCATTTTGCAGTAGTGAAGAGAGTGCTTAGGTACTTGAAAGGCACTACTCAACTTGGAATCTAGTATAAGCCAAGTGAAAATGGAAATTTATTTGGCTATGTTGACAGTGATTGGGCTGGAAACCTTGATGACATGAAGAGCACTACTGGTTATGTTTTTTCCTTAGGCTCTGGCATGTTCTCTTGGAATTCAAAGAAGCAACAAATTGTAGCTCAGTCCACTGCAGAGGCAGAATATATTGTAGCAGCTGCAGCAGCAAACCAAGCTATTTGGTTGAAGAAAATTCTATTTGATTTGGGAGTAGAGCAGCTGGAAGCTACTGAAACTTACTGTGATAGCAAATCAGCAATTGCCATTGCAGAAAATCCAGTTCAGCATGGAAAGACCAAGCACATTCAAGTGAAATTTCATGTTGTTCGTGAGGCTGTTAAGAATTGTGAGATCAAACTAATTCATTGTTGTTCTGATGTTCAAGTTGCTGATATTCTGACTAAAGCTCTACCAAGAGCAAGATTTGAAAGACTTAGAGATTTGCTTAGAGTGTCCATCAAAATTTTCAAGGAGGAGTGTTAATGCAGCTGAATTTTTTATGTACTCTACTTAATTTTCTGATGTGTTATCTAATTTTATGCTTTATGCAGTATGGTTATTGTATTTTCAGACTTAGTGTGTAGACTTGTACCTTTGGAGTGTGTTTTAAGTCTAGTAATTAAGATGGACAGCTGACTCATTAACTTATTAGGTAGGAACAACTAATGTTCTATTTTGTAAGCCATATTTGTATCAGAAACCACAGCATACTGCAGCTGTTTGAATGAAATATTTTTACGTTTCTGATTTCCAAAAACCTTCTTATTCCAACAGTTTTTAATGATCACTTCTGTATACTCCTTTTTATTTTGGATAAAGTAGTGAAAGGAAAACCGGATGCATATAGTATGGTTTCATGTGCTACGTTTGCTATCATGTCCTTAGGCTTGTCAAAATTGACTCGCTTCGGATTTGAGATTGATCTCTTATTTTTTCTGTGGACTTCTAACAATACAACTCATGAAAATAAAATTATGGTTAGTCATTGTTGGTGGGTGTTTTAGTTATTCTCTCATCAAACTTCGTTCTAATATCCATTCTCAACCAAGTGAGGATCAAGATGGAGGCGAAGACCTTGAAAGGGGTTCACATCCACTAGGAACAAATGATAATGCTTCTCAAGTGGATTCATCCCAAGCCGATGCTCCTAATGCTCATCAACTAGCTGATGTCACTCCAGAAAATGAGGATCTGGCATTACTAGACACTCAAGTCCCTTCACATTCACAAGAAGGGGGCAACAATGATAGTGATAATGGGCAATTTGATCCTATATTGCCCTCCAGAAACAGAGAAGAAGTAAGTTTGATAACAGAGGATAGAAGGAAGAGAGAATGGTTGCAGCTGCGGGAGCAGCGCATATCCTCTCTAATCGAGCTTCTCTCAAGTGAACGTTCCATTAAAGATGTTTCAAGCTTTAAACCGGTGATTGATACTTGCACAATATTTGAGAAAGAGAGGATCGAAAAAATTCTCAAAGCACGGTTCATGGGTCTTGTAGAGGCCCTTAAGAAGAAGAATGGAAGCGTTATCGACATGATTTCCAAGCATGTAGACCGATGCCTTAAAGCTTATGCTGACGATGAGGACCAGATTCCGGTGGCGCAAATACATCGTGACGACACCTTTGTGTTGGATGCGTTGCAGTCTAATGATGAAGACATTATTTTGGGTGACCTTCATCAAACTGCGAGGCTGATGGTGATGGTAGGGTCAAGGGAGGAGGATTGCCGCAGAGTGTACCTTAGTTGGCGGAGGGAGTTTCTGAATGAGTTTATCGACATTTGGGTTGCAAGTTCAAGAGCTCAACATGGAGGACATTGGCAACATGGAGAAGATTCAGTGTTGTATAAAAACTATAACGGTACCTATGAGGATCCTCTTTCCCAGCGAAAGGAGACTCTTCGATTAGTTATTTGAAGGGTTATGGTCCTGGGAGTATGCTTTGCAGGAGATTTGTGGGGAATTGCCAACTCGTCTATTGAGAACATTGAGAAGTGCCAAAGCCTTGGCAACTTGTAGCCATTTCATCCCCGACACATTGAAGGATTTGATAGAAGAGTTCCAATTACTGTTCCCACAAGCTGGGGGCAGTAAATTTTTAATGGAGGTTAAACATAGATTGGGCATTTTTGCGGAGTTGGAAGAGGCTGTTACCCAGTGGGGTGAAGCCACTGTTCCCCACGGTGGGCTTCATCCCATTACACGTCAAGCGATGAACTATATTGGTTATGTTTTCCAGGATTGGGACACCATGGTTGATGAAGAGAGAAAGCTTACAATTGCACATAGCCAAGATAACAGAGTTGTTAGAGAGCATTTTGGAAGCCACCTCCAAAAATTACAATCCCCTTACTTTGGGTTATGTTTTCATTATGAACAATCGGAGGTTCGTAGAACAAGAAGCAAAACGGCGTGGATTGGAACCTATCATTGGCTATGATTGGCTTAAAAAAAATACCACAAAAGTCCAACAAAACCTTGAACTCTATTTGAAAAGCTCATGGACTAAGATTCTGAACCGTTTGAAGCTGGATATCAATGAGTCAGAGCCTAATGTTGTGACAAAGTTATTGGAAGACAAGCTCTCTTTGTTCAGTGAACACTTGGATGATATATGCAACGATCAAGCCGCGTGGTTTGTCTTGGATGAGCAGTTAAGGGAACAAATAATAAAATCCATAGAGAGCATATTGAAACTTCATTGGGAGGTTGTTGGATTTTCTTGGTAACGACGCTAATGAGCACATTCAGCATGGAATGATTCACGTTCAAACTCGACTCAACAATTTGTTTCTTGTAAGGCATCTGGATCCTCTTCATTTTGGAAGGAAGTGGACAATTCCATACCCAATGAGCAAATTAAGCAGAGAATGATTCACGTTCAAATGGACACTAATGTGTAGATTTTGAATAAAAACATTTTATTATCAAATAGTTCCAAAATATTTGTATCCTTGTGTTATATAGAATAATATTTTTTCCACAGGCCTACAGTGTAAAACTGTAAATACCTCACATTCATTTTTTGTTTTTTATTTTTTTATCATGTTATATTACTTATCATATTTATATTTTTTTTTCTTTTATTTCTTTGTCTATGTATGTTTTGACCAAAAAAAATTGTTGTTTGCTTCTTTTTTTCTAAATTTGAGGCTCAATTCATTCAATATTGCATGCGCTAGAGTAGTCCACTGAATGGAAACAACTGGCTGGACCAGGGAGCCTGCCCATGTTCACCAAAAAAAAGGGGGCCTGCCCATGTCATTTATATGTATTTCCTTTTTTTATTTATATCTCTTTATTCTAATAATTAGTTTCTGAAATTAATTTTTTATATTTTGAAAAGTAATTTTTGAAATATAATGAAAAAACAAGGATTCAAAGAGAAAAAAAAATACAAATAGAATTATCCTTTTATATATGGCGGTCACATATTAAAAGGTGGCTTTTATTTGACAACCTGCTGGGCTGAACTTGTCATTGAGGGAGATCTAACGTGAGCCTACAAATCAACACTACTACAAAAAAGACTTTTTAGATCGGTTAAAAATGACTTTTTAGATCGGTTGTACGGCCGATGTATATGCGAGCGATATAGAAAGTCATATTTTTTAGATCGGTTTTCACCCGATCTAAAAAATTTACTTTTAAGATCGGTTATTTTGATGACCGTTTTAAAAAGTGAACTTTTTAGATCGGTTCTCTGCAATAACCGATCTAAAAGATTAACTTTTTAGATCGGTTATAGACATAACCGATCTAAAAAGTATTTTTTTATATACATAATTCATTTTATTTATTTCCCTCCCTGTAAATAGACCCCACAACCACATACCATAGCACAAACAAGTTTATCACAACTAATATATTTTCTTAACATATAAAAGCAAATTATACTCATCATTCTAAACAAATTGTACTACTCATTAAACCTTAAAATATATACGCAACACAAACAAATTTATCACAACCTTATATATATATGTCTTAACATATAAAAACAATGTCTTTTCTATTGTAAGACTTACTTTGGACTGCTGCATAAGTGATTGGAGAGTACATTCCAGCAACTTTATCTCTATAAAACAATGTCCTTTCTATTGAAACAATTGGTTGTACAGAAGAGTTGTTGACCCAAGAAACAAACATGTGGAATAAAGAGCTCCCATAACCGCAAACAGCTCAAGTTAATTCCCTACAAAATAGAAAACTCCACCTCCCTAAGAAAAGCATTGACTAAATAGTTTAATCATTCATCTTAAAAGAAATCTTTCTATTCTACCACCTGTAACTTTAGGATAGTAACATAATGGTTTTGTTCCCTTTCTAAAAGAAGATATTTTTATTTGTATCATCTCTCTCCAACCTAACCTCAAAGGTATTACTATGAACATACTAATGGAAAGGTACATCTAAGGCAAATTAAGTGAGTATGAGAAATTATTGTAGCTATATACATACCGTGACCCTTTCCAACCCTTCTCAATTAAGCCACATACCCTGATATCTTCTTAATTGCTTCAACCTGTACAAAAGAAAGCGACATGTTTTAACAAACACATTGGTAATGTAAGCAAAGATACAGAGTCCACTAGCAAATTCATGTTCAACGTTCACTGCATAAATGCACTTGTAATGCTTTTCACTTTTTCTTAGCTTGTGTTAGTTGTCTTCCTCTTTTATTCCAGGATAACATTCAACACAATAGCATGGTCAAATAGAAAGTTAGCTTTTAACAAAAGCCACATTTTATAGTCCTGATTTGTGCATTTGTGTGTATTTGCCATGAATCATAAATGACACCTTGTTCTACGGATCTCTACTTAAATTTTCAACTTTTCTATGTTTACAGCCATTTCACAATTCATGGTTGGAAAAACACTTGGTGCACTCGCTTCTATGCAAATATTTGTGCATTTAGAAGTATTTTCATGTTCATATGTAACACCTGAACGCTAACAAAGAATACGGCTGTCACTTGTCAAGAGATTCAAGAAATTCGTACAAGGATTAATAAAACGGCCTTTACTGAATGCAGAACTTACGGAACTGACTATAAGACAGACAATTTCTGTTAGTCAGAACCAACAGCCAGAGACCCTTTGAACCCCTCTTCTAACTGCATTCAGTCCCCTGAATCTACAACATTAATTAAGACGTCAACACCATAACTTAACTCATTTAAACCTTGTACAAATTGGAAATACTTGTGTTTCATTGTAACCTCTCTCTTTGCAGCCTCTCTAGTTCCTTGACCATTTGCCAATGTTCTAGTGACAGGCTGGTCTCACCGTAGCTCAATGACATAAGGCAGCCCATCGTTAACAACTCATATGAAGGTACCTTGTGGATGAGTCCATCATCAATTATTGAACTACTCAACTTCTTGAACAACTCATGCAATGCCTCAAGTTCATTAACAATAACTGGCACACAGACTTCAGAAATTTAAATTGGCATTTCCCCAATATAATGAAACAATGAAATGTATAAAGGTTTATGACTCACCACAACCTCATTGCGACTGCAATTGTGGCTGCATCAACCATAGGAATTGGAAGCCAAAAAGAAGTTGCAGCACTGAGAACGATGCGAAGAGGTCTTCCTGGGTCATCCAAGTGTGAGTAGTGGAAGCACTAACTCCAGCACAAAAGCTTATATCCATTCTTTCAGCCAGCTTCATCATACTCTTTCTCCCTTCTTGGTTTGTTATCACTAATAACTTAGTAAGAATCAAAAGTTAATTTTAGAATACCAAATAGTCCAAACCAAAGACTCTATGGAGTGCTACCAACATAGTAAAAGTGGGGAGGAGGAAAAAACAGCAATCTCCTCAATGGAACCTCGATGATACCTTGAAAAATTTAAACCAAAGTAAAATATGATGCTAAAACAGAATGTTATCTTTACATATTGTAATAAATGAACTGAAATAAACAAAGCATTTGGGGTTTGAGTGTGTGTGTGTGTGTATAATAAGGAACTTAACACATTGATAAATAACCTGCATCTGAGAGGAATTTCACTCGAGCTCCTCTAGGTAATAAAGCTCAGAAGCAATTGCAATGCAATACTGAAGTTAATCCTCCAGTTACAATTTCTGGTGAGTGAATGAAAAAATCAATAAGAAAAAAGTAGCAAATCATTAATGTGTCACAATTTTGAGCAATTTTCATTCCTTTTGCTAGTAAATCTTGCACTAAATCTCTTTGCCTACCTCATCACCAGGGGAGCAAATTGCAAGTACTGACTCTGTTACTAATCACAAAATCATCAGGAGTATAAGTAATCCCAATCTCCTCTGCAATAAACACCAGCTCAAACCTCAAAACCCTCATCTCTTAGCATCATCCAAACAAGCACATTACATAATGAAATTCAAACCCTAGAGGAACGATAAACAAAGCAAAGATGAAAAGAACCTTGCTATTGTAGTTTTCACGAACAAGGATGCGACTGAGGGGGCAGCTATCATGAACCCTTGACGAACGAGGACGGCACAACTACGGCAATTCATATTCGTAGATAGAGTGGCGGTGATAACTCAGCCAAGTGCGGCGATGGCGATTCACGTAGATACGAATAATTCACGGTGATAATTGCGGTGACGGCAACAGCGACGGCGCAACTACATACGAACGATTATGCGGCTGAGGCGCGGCGCGGTGCAAACCAAAGGTTGGTTACAGCGACGTGAGGGGGAACGAAAATATGGTTCTGGGTTTGGGAACAAAAACTCAAAGTTGGGGGAACGAAGAAAGATAGGAGTGCGTTGTTTTGGGGTTTAGTTTTTAGATCAGCTCTATTTTGAACTGATCTAAAAACAATATTTTAGATCAGGTCTATTTTAAACTGATTTTAAAAAAACATTTAAGACCAATTATAAACTGAATTGATTTAAAAAATTAACTTTTTAGATCTGTTTAATTTTTAACCGATTTAAAAAGTTGTTTTTAGATCGGTTCTCTTACAACCGATCTAAAAACATTTCTTTTAATTACAAAAATGCCACCGCATTTTGTTTTAAATGGGTGCTCATATAATCGATCTAAAAAGCTGTTATAAAATGTAATTTTTCTACTAGTGCAAGCACGATAAGACCTGGTAATTAAGCCTATGTTTGGATTACCATTCTTGTGGCACCAACCTACATTTGCAAAAGGAAGGATGCTCTTACTTATGCGGTGAAGCTGCTTGGGAATTCGTGTGCAGCAATTTAACTGCATAAACAAACATGCATCAATTCGTTGCAATACTTAAGCGTTTAAAAATGTAGTCAAAAGTATCTGAAAATATTGTAGTAGTCAAATCAATATTATGTCATTTTAAGTGGAATTTAGTTTGAATTTATCAAGATCTCAAATTTAAATTTTGTGGGTTAAAAAAGTAAACTTGATTAAGATGAAAAATCCTACTATAAATAATCAATCAAGTTCTTCAACAAAGACTAATTATTAGCATGATAACAAAAAAAATGTCATAGTCAAAGTCAACCTATTTTTTTACCAAAAACTAAAACTTTTTTTTGTCAAATGAAAAAGAATCAAATTTGATATTTTAATTCTAAGACTTCACTACTGTATGTACTTGCAGGTTGAATACGCGAAGATGATAGTCATGCTCAGTAATCAAGCTCCATTGTTGTTGCTGATATTACGAAGATTGCAAAGACTGACAAGGAGATTTGGGACTTGAAGATCATTTTATTTATGTTTATGCATGGGTTAGGGTAGAAAATGTGTACTACTCTAACTAGGTTATTTGTTGTATGGGTTGTGATAGTTAAACATATTTCCTTGTATTTTCGAATTATATATTTATTTTGTATTAAGAACTGAGTTTAAATAATAGAAAGTCATGGTTCTTTATGTAATCATCTACAAAGGTTTATTTATTTGTTGATGCAATGTTATTTATTTCTATCCTATTTCCAAACTCTATATTTTATCAGTCTCGAAACAACACAAAAAATTACTTGCATTTTCATAATAACATAATGACTAAATGAATCAATATGGGTTGTGTCTAATGTAACAAGGTGTTACATTTTGCTTATTAACATCAATTTTCCTTGGAGAAGTTGGCATAGTTGTACATGAGAAAGATTGTTAGACTTCATGGAGTGCCTTTAAGCATAATTTATGATAGAGATTTGAGATTCACATCAAGGTTTAGGCAAAGTTACATCAAGCGCCAGAAACATGAGTTCGTTTCAATTCAATGTATTACTCACAAATGGATGGGCAATATGAGAGGACAATCCAATTGTTAGAAGTCTTGCTATTAGCATGTGTTGGATCACGTACATAGGAAGTTCTATCTTTAGTGGACTCACCTACAACAACAATTTTCACTCAAGCATATGAATGGCACTGTATGAAGATTAGTATCAGAGAAGGTGTAGGACATCATTGTGTTGGTACCAAGACAGAGAAAGCAGGATAGTAGGTTTGGAGTTGGTACCACAAACAATTATGGAGAATATGAACTATGAAGACTACTCAAAGTCACCAAAAAAAGTTATGTTGAACACCTGGTGAATAAATACTAAAATTAATATATGAAACAATTCTAAAACTTTTTAATAAATTTAAAAGAAATCCAAATATGAAAAAACAAATTGTGTTTGTACCTGTCCGAGGGTACGGTAGTAATTTTCTCCTGTTGTGCTGAGCTCTATCCTTCTAACTCTGTCATCTTCAACTATCTTCTGTCGTATGTCAGAGGGGGCAGGTACCTGCAAAGACACTCTGACGCTCAAGTCAGCGGCTCTCCTAAATATAGTAAATGAGAGTAATAAATGATAATAAATAGTCTTTTACCTCGAGATTCTCACTATTTATATACACATATTATTGGGCATTGAGATTCATGGGCCTTATCTTGATATTATTGTAATGTTAATCTTCCATTATCATATTATGTTTAATCTTATATTTAGCTCAAGATTCTTATCATTTATAAACACATATTATTGGGCTTTATGATCCATGGCCTTATCTTGATATTATCATAATGTTAACCTTCCATTATCATATGGTTTATGTTTAATATTATATTTCAACGGTACTTATTATCTAATACCAAGTCCCTTCTTATGTAGTGGTATAGCTCCAGTGGGCCAATATCTGTTCAGCCCACAAATCATGTTACCTGGCCGAAGAGGTTAAGATGGCCGAGGGGTAGGCATCATGGTGCGTAAAATGCGTTCGCAAAGGGCAAGCGTACCCTACGTAGTAGTAACAGTGGACTCTAGGAGTCCGGATATCGAACCCAAAGGACCAGTCACGTTCCCAAATAATTAATTTCGCAAATAATCAAACAATCCAGAATTTAAAACCAAATTGAGGGGAATGGTGTTCAATTATTCTTTTCAAAAGAAAGATAATCAGAGCAGAAAGATTAATGTGAGAACAATTATAAATAAGAAGCCTAGGATTGTGATTTCACATGTACCCCTTTTCCCCCAATTCTAATCTCAATAAAATTCCTAAATGCGTTACTTGCCAGCGACCTCTTAAATTCGTTAATTAACAATTGATCATAGTTAATAATGCTATTTCCCCCAATTTAATTCCCAATTGATCATAGGTGAATTAATTTAGAGCAAATGATGAATCTCATAGAGGTTGATTAACAAGTTAATCTACTGGAAATTCATATAATAGGTTTGATCATGCAAATTGTACGAATCCAATCACTTCACAGTTCAGTTAATCGCAAGCAATTGATCATTGATAAGAGATTAACTTATGTTTAGACTGATCGGTCCTAAAAAGAAATAAAGGTAGTGAAGAGATACAATTAACTGAATAACATCGAGGTTTTATTAAAATCAGAATCGGGATACAAAGGTACAGTTACATCACAATCCGGGGCTAAGAGAAACTAGCCACTCATATTCATGATTAAGCTAGAAAACTCAAAAGAAGACATAAAGATTACAAAAGGGAAGAATCTTTACAGTGGTGATCCCCAATTATGCTCTCTACGTCCTCCCGCAGCTTAGAGTCTCTCACTAGACCTCTTTGTCATCCAGAACCCTCTGTTTTCAAAATAAAACAAAAGATCAAAATAAAAGGGTTTCTCAGCTCCTATTTATAATAATTCAAAATTTAAATGGGCTAACAGCGCAACTTACCACGGCCGTGGTAAAATGACCACGGCCGTGGTCCTTGCATAAAGGTCCAATTCTGCTACGCAACCAGCATGGCCATGGTCCTTGCGTTACTTCAATTCTGGCCTTTTTTTCTTGGTCCTCCAGACAGTGGCATTTTTGCTCCAAAAAGTGCAATTTTCAACTCTTTTCCTCATGAAGCCTCTTGAGTACTTGTCTTGCATCAACTAACACCAAACAATGAGTTTTGCCAATAAAATATATTCAAAATGTATGAAAATGACATCTAAACTCACATCAAAATACAATGAAAATCCGTTTTATCAACCTCCCCACACTTGAGCATTGCTTACCCTCAAGCAATTATTCTGAGTCAAATATCAAAACCAATTCCCTCTAGTTAAGAACTTGTAACAAAACCCCAATTTATTCAGAATGGAAAATGAAACATAAGCAACAATAAAAGCAACAAAATGCAGTAGAATTTTTCCAAAGAATCCATTAGGCTTAAAACACCCACATAAATGACCAATTTCCCATGAGCCCGGTTCACTCATCTCTCATTCTCTCAGAGTTTCAAGGTCAACAAAAATTCTCTCAAATCACACTTAATTAAGCATGTTCACAAATCTATTCATCAATCAACTCAACTCAATCAACTTTTCACAAATAGAACAAATGAGGCATGACAGGGTGTAATGTGGCCAAGTTTATAGTGATAGGTAGATGCTGAAAGGAAAAGACAACAAAGGGCTCTAATGGTAGTTCACACTTAGTGATCTGAAATCAAAAGGAGCCAATGCCTTCTTTCATCCACTTTTTCACTACCCATATTTTAGCTCTCACTTCTTCTCCCATTATTCTATTTTTCTTCTTTTTCTTCTTTTTTTTTTCTTTCTCTTTTTTCTTTCTCTTTTTTCTTTCTTTTTTTTTGAAGGTTTTTGACCTTATTTTATTCAATTCACAGGAGAGGACGTTGAGAGACACTAAATTCTTTTTTTTTTTAACTGGATGCTCTGCATTACATTGACTTTTCCCCCATCCTTCAGATCACCAAGCATAAACAAATATACACAAATTCACAGAGCAAGGTGACAAATGAATATTCAATCAGGCTCAAAATAGGCAACTAGATGGGGATGTAACACAAAATCTGAATCCAGAAAAATGCCTAACCAATGTCTCAACAGTTTCAAAAAATAAAAAGCTAATCAAGGATATGTATTTCAGGATAGAAAATAGAACATGCCACCTAAGGTGGATCAAAATCACACACTAAAAGAATCAAAAGCTCAAAACTCACATTTCTATGGCTAAGCTCAAGGGAAAACAATTTATTCAATTATGTTTAGTGCTAATGTTCATTTCCTTGAAGAAAATCCCACTGCTATACTGCAATTTTTTTTTTAAAGGGATTTCTGAAAACAAAATTTCATAACTATCAGGAATTCAAAAATAACACAGAATAATGCACTGACATAAATCACAAATCATAGCATCTCAAAGCTGGGGAGAAAAATCGTGACCCCCTCCCCACACTTAAGTTATGCAATGTCCTCAATGCATCCAAAAACATAAATCAACAAGACATGAAAATAAAATGTACTGAAAGGGAAAAATAAAGTACTCAAACAAGAAAACTAAAAAATAGAAAAAGAAAACAGAAAAACCTCCTCAAAAGCGGGCCTCTATGGTATCTAGTAATGCTTTTGGTGAGGAGGGACCCTAAACCTGAAAAAGAAAAAAAAATTAGTTTTTTTTTTACCATGGCCGTGGTAAAATTTATCACAGCCGTGGTTGGAAATTTGACGCTGATTTTCAAAAAAATTGCGAAATTTCCACTTCCAGGGTCCATTTACCACACTCGTGGTCATTGACCACGGTCATGGTCAATTTAGCACGATCGTGGTCGTAAATGACGTTGTTTGGGGATGTCGGGAGCACAGGTGTGGTCAAATATAACGACAACCTTGCTTCTACCACCACGGTTGTGCTCAATTTAGCACGGCTGTGGTCCCCACATGCGAGAATAACCAAAAATAAATACAATTCCTAAGCTCTAAAATGCAAAATAAAATGATTAAAAGGATACACTGGGTTCATGAACCCACTCTTCACAGGTTGCCTCCTAAGCAGCGCTTGTTTAATGTCCCGAGCCTGACGGATGAAAGGGAAATCAACCTCCTTCAAACAGGGTGGTATTCCCTTCTTGCAGTATTCCCTCAGCATGCCCATCCACTCTATAGCCAGGAGCTTCCTTCCCCTTACTTGGGTGAAACTCAGCATCAATCATCTCCACCTTGTCAATGGCTTGCACAAAATTATAGGAAGGGGAAGAGAAGGAGCTTTTTGCAGTGTCATACACTTTAATCACTTCCTCCTCATCACCTAGCCTCAAAGTTAATCTCCCTTTTCGGACCTCAATCACGGCATCTCCTGTGTTGAGGAAGGGTTGTCCCAAAATAATTAGGATTTTCTCATCCTCCCCAATGTCCAGAATCACAAAGTTAGCAGGAAAAATAAATTTCCCAACCTTAATCAACAAGTTCTCCACTATTCCTCGTGGATAGGTGAGAGTCCTGTCTGCAAGCAAAATAGAGATGTTAGTGGGTTGGGGTTCTTGTAACCCCAACTTCTTATAAACAGAATAAGGCATTAGGTTAATGCTAACACCCAAATCACATAACGCTCTATCAAATTGCAAATTGCCAATGGTACAAGGAATTGAAAAACTTCCTAGATCCTTAAGCTTAGGAGGAAATTTCTTTAAAACCACAGCAGAGCATTCTTCGTTGAGGCCAATTGTAGCAAAGTCTACCAACTTTCCTTTATTTGAAAGAATTTCTTTTAAATACTTGGCGTACTTAGGCATTTGAGCAATTGCCTCAGCGAAAGGGATATTAATATGCAAACTTTTCAGCATCTCTACAAATCTAGCAAAATACCTATCCTCACTCTTGTCTTTCAACCTTTGGGGGAAAGGAACACTTACTTGAGGAGGTGTCAGTACCTCATTTTCCTTCTCTTTCTCAATAGTTGGGTTCTCTTCAGTAAAAACCTCTTCTTTTGGAGTTGGAGCTGACTCTTCCTTCTTCTTCTGCTCCTCTTTAGCCTTCTTGCTCCTAGTCATCACAACATTCGCCTCCTCCTTCTTAGGATTATTTCAGTTTGAGAAGGAAGGGTACCAGGAGCTCTCTAGGATAGCAAAGCTTTCATGCCAGAAAGCTAAGACTCCATAGTCTTCATGCGCTCATCACTCTTTGCTATATTTTGCATCATGACATCCTCCAGTGATGGCGTTCTCTCTTCTTGTCTAGACCTCTGATTTTGCATATGTGGAGGCCTATACACATTTTGATTATGCTCCTGCCTGGGACCTTGGTTCCTCTGGTCTCTCCAAGAAAGGTGAGGATGATCCCTCCATCCTTGGCTGAATGTGCTGGAGTAGGGATCATATTCTGCACTCTTCCAACCAGCATAATTTACCTCCTCCATAGCTTGAGCAAGTGCATTACTCACAGGACATTCTCCTCTATGGGCTTCCCCACACTTATTGCAAGTAGGTGGTGGAAGAGCTGCAGTCAGAAGTTGTACCTGTGCTTTCATCACGCTCTCCATCTGCTTAGACAACTTCTCCAGCTTCTTATCAATGCTCGAAGTAGATGTTCCGGCTTCCACTTGGTTCACAGGCTTCATCAGAATACGCCTACCTGCAGTGTGGTTATAGGCATTGGAAGCCATGGCTTCAATGATTCTATTTGCCTCTGTTGGTGATTTAGCCATCAAGGAACCTCCACAAGCAGCGTCAAGGCTAGTCCTGTTATGGCTGGACACACCTCCATAGAAAATCTGGATGATTCTCTACTGACTAAACCCATGATGTGGGCAACTCCGAAGCAGCTCTTGAAATCTGTCCCAAGCTTCTGACAGGTTCTCCTGCTCCCTCTGAGCAAAATTGCCTATCTCTCTCTACATCTGGTCTGTCTTCACTACAGAATAGTACTTCGGGAGGAATTTGTTGGTGCACATCTCCCAGGTGGTGATGTTGTTGGGCAGAAGTGAGCACAACCAATTGAGAGCTTTCCTGTTGAGTGAGAATGGGAAAGCAGCCAGTCTGATATATTCAGCAGACACCTAATGATATTTTATAGTGCTGGCCATCCTCAGGAACCTTCTCAGATGCTCCACCGGGTCCTCAGTAGCCAGCCCATTGAACTGGTTACTCTCTATCATCTGGAGGAAGCCATGTTTCAATTCAAAATTGACGTCCCCTAGTGCTGGCAATAGGATGTTGTTAGCTACCCCAACTTGAGGAGTGAGATAATCTAACAGAGACTGCTCCACCGGTGGGTCATTTTCTTCAGCCATTACTCTTCTTCTCTGTTTTGCTCTGTTCTTCCGAGCAAGATTTTCGATTTCGGGTTCGTTCACAAGCTCTGGCCTCTGGGACCTGGTTAGCATAAACTATCAACACATAAAAAGAGATTAAAATGCAACTGGCAAAAGAGAATGAATAATTAAAATAAGCAGAGTTTTTTTTAATAAAATAAAATATAATAAAAATTCAGAAATTAAACAAACAGAAACAAAACAAAACAACAATTAAAATAAAATAGATAAAATAGAAAATTAAAAGGAACCAAAACTATGCACAATATGAACAAGAATTGCTTAATTTTCACAAAATAAATTATCTAGGAACTACACAACTAGTCCCCGGAAACGGCACCAGAAACTTGGTGCGTAAAATACGTTCGCAAAGGGCAAGCGTACCCTACGCAGTAGTAACAGTGGACTCTAGGAGTCCGGATATCGAACCCAAAGGACCAGTCGCCTTCCCAAATAATTAATTTCGCAAATAATCAAACAATCCATAATTTAAAACCAAATTGAGGGGAATGGTGTTCAATTATTCTTTTCAAAAGAAAGAGAATCAGAGCAGAAAGATTAATGTGATAACAATTATAAATAAGAAGACTAGGATTGTGATTTCACATGTACCCCTTTTTCTCCCAATTCTAATCTCAATAAAATCCCTAAATGCGTTACTTGCCAGCGACCTCTTAAATTCGTTAATTAACAATTGATCATAGTTAATAACGTTATTTCCCCCTATTTAATTCCCAATTGATTATAGGTGAATTAATTTAGAGCAAATGATGAATCTCATAGAGGTTGATTAACAGGTTAATCTACTGAAAAATCATACAATAGGTTTGATCATACAAATTGTACGAATCCAATAACTTCACTGTTCAGTTAATCGCAAGCAATTGATCATAGATAAGAGATTAACTTATGTTTAGACTGATCAGTCCTAAAAAGTAATAAAAGTAGTGAAGAGATACAATTAACTGAATAACATCGAGGTTTTATTAAAATCAGAATCGGGGTACAAAGGTACAGTTACATCACAATCCGGGGCTAAGAGAAACTAGCCACTCATGTTCATGATTAAGCCAGAAAACTCAAAAGAAGACATAAAGATTACAAAAGGGAAGAATCTTTACAGTGGTGATCCCCAATGATGCTCTCTACATCCTCCCGCAGCTTAGAGTCTCTCACTATACCTCTTTGTCACCCAGAACCCTCTGTTTTCAAAATAAAACAAAAGATCAAAATAAAAGGGTTTCTCAGCTCCTATTTATAATAATTCAAAATTTAAATGGGCTAACAGCGCAACTTACCACGGCCATGGTAAAATGACCACGGTCGTGGTCCTTGCATAAAGGTCCAATTCTGCTACGCAACCAGCATGGCCATGATAAATTTACCATGGCCATGGTCCTTGCGTTACTTCAATTCTGGCCTTTTTTTGTTGGTCCTCCAGACAATGGCATTTTTTCTCCATAAAGTGCAATTTTCAACTCTTTTCCTCATGAAGCCTCTTGAGTACCTGTCTTGCATCAACTAACACCAAACAGTGAATTTTGCCAATAAAATATATTCAAAATGTATGAAAATGACATATAAACTCACATCAAAATACAATGAAAATCTAATTTATCACATCACTTGGCTGGGAGTACAGTGTTAGACTGATTTTTATTAATAATGTGTTAATTAAATTATCCATTAAATATGAAAATAAGAGAGGATGAATTATTATACCCAATTCCATCCAAGTTTTTTTTAATAACTAAATGGATTGAATTGAATTTTACATGAATGGGTTGGATGGATCATGAACAAATAGATTCCTTTGCCATCCCTAATTTTACCAAAGTGACAAATGTAAAAAATGATTAGTTTCTATAATTTCATTAATTTTATTTATAAGAGTTCAAGATGGATTGAATTATCTAGTGTAAGGCTCAAGGCCTCTCTGCGATAATATTACCTAGTTAATTTTGTTATAGTAATAGAGTAATTTCACTTTGTGCCAAAGAATGAGTCACTATTGACAAGTGTATTTGATAATTTAAGGAATCATGCACCTCTATTGTGTTGATCTTAGTCAACATTTATGATTTAAGCTGATTACTTTTAACCAAGTGATTCACTATATGAATTGGGCCTTTAAGTCTAGTCTGAAAAAAAAATTCTATAAAAGATTCAATACATTATTAATTTATTTATTTTTTTAAATAATAATTATTTTTGTTATGTCTTAACAAACTTTGAGAAATAAATTATTATTCATTACAAATAAATCCAATCAAACATGCACGAAATGAGTGAATGACAAACCTTTTCATTTGATATGATGATTATAAAAGAGAACTTATGGCCTATTTGTAGTCTTTAACCCGCATGCATGAGCTTATTGGAGATTTTGTAGATCACTTAATCAAATATTTGTGGGCAATCTATATGAACTAACTGCCAATAAAACATGAAATTGTACCTGTAAATTATACCCATTAATCTAAAGCAAAAAAGTTGTGGCTTCGTACCCATTTGCAGTTCCACCGCAATACCACCAATTAACTGCTAAAAATATAACAATCAACTAATCACAAAATAAAACTAATTTTAAGTCACCAACCCGCAATTCAGCGTTGCCGCTTGAAATTAATAATTATAATGACTTCTCACAAAGTTGGTGGTGCATGGTCTACGTCTTCCAAATAAATTGATACAATAGCTTTACAATTCAATGTTTTAACTTCGATCCTATTGATTCATTCTTCTCCTTCTTTTCATTCCATAACCTTCATGCAGATTACTTGATCTTTATTATAAATCATGCTTGAATTGTTGTGTCTCTTTAGGTGACAAAATGGCTAACTCGAACTTAAGCTCGAATCCCACATTATCCTTAAACACATCCCTATGGGTTTGCGAGCACACAACTAAGTTTCAACGTTATTCAAAAGGAATATTCTACAATGATAACCCTTTAAACTACACACTAACAGTGGTCACTCTGCAGGCCTCCTTAGTCTGTTTGTCGACCACATGGTTGCAATTCCTTCTTATCCCATTTGGGGAAAGTACCTTCATTCCACAAGTGCTGGTAATATAATATCTTGTGATAATTGTAATATATATATATATATATATATATATATATATATATATATATATATATATATATGCCCATGCATGTATAATTGTAATTTTGAAAAGACAACATTCAGGTGTAATCTTTTGATTTTTTTAATTAAGATTAAAGTTTAGTGACCTTTATTGTGTAGATTAATTATCAAAAGAAATTATAATTTTGATCAGATAACAATACTAAAAGCACCTTTAATGTTGTGTTTTACATCCTATTATAAAATTTAATTTTGATTTAACATGTTTATTTATAAATGTATACATAATTATTTTATAACTTGAAAAATAATGTTTGTTTTAACCAAGAAAACAATGTTTTATATCATAAAAAGATTATAGAAAAAAAAAATGAAAGTTTAGGCAAAGGAAATATTGATGCATATGATATACCGGTATATGATATGATATACCCCTAAAGAAAAGTATTGACACTTAATTGATGTGTATAGTGTAAATGAGTGTCTGCTTAAGTCCAATTGGGAATGCATGTAGTGAAAAATTGATGGTGGATATTAGCTAATACTTAATTTTGTTATGGAAATGCATGTACTCAGGCAGGATTGCTAACGGGACCATCAATACTGGGACAAATTAAAAACCTTAAAGAGTTGCTCTTCGCCCCAAAACCTTTCTACGTATGTGAGGCAATCTCTCTTTACGGGACCATGATATTCTTGTTCTTGACGGGAGTCAAAATAGATGTATCTACGGTAATGAAAATGGGAAAAAAGACTTGGGCCATTGGCGTGTGTTCTTGTGTGTTGCCACTCATATTAACCATATCTTTTGCTTTGATTCTACGACAAATTTTGTCCCCGGAAACAGACCTCTACAAGTCCCTATTTTTAATTGCAGCTTTCTCATCAACTGGCTCCTTTCAAGTCACTGCCAGTATTTTGGAAGACTTCAAGCTCCTAAATTCAGAGGTTGGTCGATTGGCAATCTCTTCATCTATGGTAAATGGAGTAATCTGTGCCTTGTGGCAGGGCATTTTAATCTCTCGGCAGGAAAAAAAAATATTTAAAGACAAAAAAAACTCTTCCAGAATGATGAACATTTGTTTCGTTATTATGGTGCTTATCATCGTATGTGTTCTTCGACCTATCATGTTATGGATGATACGCAAGACACCCAAAGGGAAGCCCGTCAAAGAGTCCTACATTGTTTTCATTTATCTTATGGTGTTACTGAGTTCATTTTTTGGTGAGTTCATTGGGGAGCACTTCATAATTGGGCCTCTGATTCTAGGCCTAGTAGTGCCAGAAGGCCCACCCCTTGGATCAACATTGGTAGAAAGGCTAGATACCTTGAATTCAGCAGTGCTTATGCCATTATTCTACTTCTCTAGTAGTGCCAGATTCAAGTTAAGTTTAGTTGATTTATATGGCTTTTCAATTGTGCAACCTGTGGCCATAGTTGGCTTCTTTGGGAAGCTAGTAGGAACCATGTTACCCTCACTCTATTGCAAGATGCCACTCATTGATGCTCTCTCCCTGGGTCTCATCATGAGTTCCCAAGGCATCACGCAGTTGCTTCACTTGCAAAGTTTACAATACCTTCATGTAAGGGTTTACAAATAAAACGTTTTCTCCTTATTGTAAGTGTTAGGCAATTTAATTTGAGTCCCATGCAAAGATCTACATGCACACATATATATCCTTCCATTTTTTTCTTTTTTGTGTGTGTAAAAGGGTTCTCTAACTTATGGCAAGTAAAAATGGGGTTAAACAACCCCATCGTACCTGATTGTTGTAATTCTCTTATGTACTTTAAGATGATTGATTGTAGGTATTAATTGCACCAATAAGGTGTAATAAGGTTCTTTAACCCCATTTATACTTGAGATAAGTTAGACAATCCCATGTGAAAATGGTTAATTTGCTTTGCAGAGGAGAAAAATTAAATAGGTGCAATGACATTAATTAATGATTAACTATTTAGCTGCATAATTTTCCATTTTTTTTCTAATATCCAATTTGAATTTGAACTTGCCTTGCAGATTATAGATGATCGATCATTCGCTCAAATGTTGATAGCTTTAATATGGTTGACAGCAGCTGCCACTCCCATAGTGAAATTCGTGTATGACCCATCCAAGAGTTACTTGACCTTAACCAGGAGGATGACCATTGAGCATGCTCCTCCTAATACTGTACTTCCCTTGATGGCATGCATACACTGTGAAGAAAACACCCCACCCATGATCAATTTTCTAGAAATGTCCAACTCCACAATTGAGAACCCCATTTGCTTCCATGTTCTACATCTCATTGAGCTAAAAGGGAGAACAATCCCAGTTTTAATAGATCATGAACCTAAGAACAAGGATAATACATTGCACTCTAAACATTCACAAAGCATAATAAATGCCTTTAAATCATACGAGGAACAGAACATGGGCAATGTCATGGTGAAACTCTACACATCTATCTCCCCTTATGAGACAATGCACGATGAGATATGCATGCAAGTTGCACAAAAAAGAGTATGCATGTTGATTGTGCCATTTCACAGGCAGTGGAGAGCAAGTCAAATCATGGAATCAGCACACCCCATTAGAGCATTGAACCGCCATTTGCTCAGAACCGCGCCATGCTCCGTTGGGATCCTAGTTGAACGTGGAAACATGACTAGGAACAACCCTTTAACTTGTGTGTCCTTTTATAGTGTTGGAATTGTGTTTATAGAAGGGCCAGATGACCGTGAAGCCTTGGCATATGCAATGCGTATGGCTGATCACCCAAATGTAAAGGTCACGGTAATTCGATTAATGGAACGTCGCAAGAAGAGTAAACAGTTGATGAATAGAGACCCCGATGGTGACTTGATTCACAAGTTTAAGGTTGACTACATCCAAATCAAACGCCATGATTACAGAGAGGAAGTTTTGAGAGATAGTGTGGAAATGGTCAATGTCATAAGGTCACTTGAAGGTTGTTATGATTTGATTTTGGTAGGTAGACGCCATGATAGTGAGTCTTCCTTGTTTTATGGATTGACAGAGTGGAATGAGTACCCAGAACTTGGCTCTCTAGCAGACATGTTAGTGTCTTCGGATTCTAGTTTTGATGGGTCTGTATTGGTGGTGCAACAACAAAATATGTTAGGGGTTGGTCATCATGATTTGCATCTAGACAATTCCTTCATTTCCAAGCAAGAACCCGTAACCATTGTGGATTTGCACCCTAATTTAAGGGTGTGGCCTGTAATTTAACCATTGAACAAATCTGGAACATAGTTGTAGATTCTGTACATGGAGTACTTATTTTATTTACAATTGTTTTATGTATAGTTTGTAGGAAACTAAAAATTGGTGAATGGATTTGTAGATATAGGCATGTAATTTATATGTGCTCAAAAAGTAATTAAAATGAAGGCAACATGTTCATTTGTTATTGAATTTGTCTTGGTGTTGGATAGCCTAACTGAAAACACAATCTACCTTTTAACTTGCATGCACTTGCATAATACCACTTGGAAGCAAACCAAAAGATGAGACAATTATAGAGCTTAAAATAAGGATGGTGGAATATAAAATAACTAGTAGAGAATTACATGGAAACACTCTGAATTGGCATATATAATAATGCTCGACAAAATAGAACAAATCAATTATAACATCAACTATATATCTTGCTCATGGTACGTAGAACAGAGGGATGGTACACATCGTCGATCTTTGCCATCCTACTTTTTTTTTCTTTAATAGATCAACTTAGGAGTAAGTGTGGCCATATTAAGGAGTGAGATTTTTTTTTATTCAGCAACATATACGGAGGAGTTTGGCATCTATCTATCATCTTCATAGAAGGGTGAGTTCACTTCCTTCACGTGGCCATCTAGAATGGCCACAAATTGAGTAATCTAACGTTAGACATTCGCCATGATGAAGGGTGTGAATAACATTTACTAGATCTCCACAGACAATACCAATCTCAGTGTTTAAGGTAGGGCAATTGACTTTGACCAAACTCTATAATAGTTTGATCAAGGTATGTCTTGTTGACCAAAAAGTGTATGAACAATGAATCTTTTCTTCAACGTGGTTGAAATGCCATGGACATGGGATGACTACTTGTAAAAGGTACTTCAATGTTTAAATCAATAACAATTTATTAGAGTGATGATGTATAATAAATATGTACCTAACATTGTGATATTGACTATATAGGAGTATGACAAAGGGCATGGCCTCTTAAGGGTAATAAATATTGTCCTATTCTGTTGTAGCAACAAAGTAACTTAACTTCAAGCTGCGAAGTGTTTCTTTGTTCCTAGGTGTATTATAATATTCATGTTCCAATTGGATTGACATTAACCTCAATTAACATTTGGCAAGTTGGGTTGGTGTTCTTTTGTGATACGAAGTACTTTGTTAAGCAAATTGGGCCTTATTGAGCCTAATCTAGAACTAGCTAGTGATAGAGCTAGCTTCTTGGTGAGGAGGGCCATGGCCCTCCAAAACTTTTACAAAAAACTTGAGATTGTGTGCACGCGCGTTCGTGCGTGTGTGTGATTTTAGTTGGTACCCCTTTTATTCTTCAAAATTGTGTATTCCTAAATTATTAATGATTTAAAGTTATTCAATAAGCACAGAGTAACACTTTTTATTGAAGTAAGCATTGAAAATATTTTTCATACATTAACTATTTTTATTAATTATTTGTATTTTCATAATATACACCTTTTTTTCTATGACTTTTATATCCTCATTTTGCAAAAAAAAAAATGTAGCATAACTTGAATTTGCTGATTTTTCTTGTGGATTTATCATGTAAATTTTTATGATTTTTTTATATTTACTTGTGAAATTTTTCTACAATTTTTTTTTTGTAAAATTTGTTATATTTTTGAAAAATAAATATATTATTTCTTTAAGTTTGTTTACAAATTCATAAAAAAATTCAATATTTTTTTTGTGTATTTTCATACAATTTTTATTTTGTATAAACAAACTTAATATCTTACCAATTTTTCATAAAAATGTTTACAATAACAGAGGAAGGTATAAATATCGTAAATTTTTTTAAAGAATGTTATTAATAAATTAGGAAAAATATTTTAGTAGCATAAAAGATAATTAATTAAAAAATTTATATTTAAATATTATCATTAAATACTTAAAATATTCCACAAAATATTATTATCAAAATCATTATATTTAATTTATATATTATAAATTTAATTATTTAAACCCCTCTAATTTTTATTTTTATTTTCAAATGTTGTCACTAGCTTAATAGGAATGAGGGAAGGACACTCCCGACCTCGCCACTTTTTTTTTATATACAACACTATAAATAATTTTTAAGTATATGTGTTTAATTATTTTGGCCCCTTAAAATATTTTGGCAACCACTGTCTAAAGCATTGATAAAGAGAGCTTGTGTCCTATTTATATTCAATACCTCGCATGCAATGAGGTTATTGGAGATTTTGTATATTACTGAATCATATTTTTCATGGGCTATCTATGTTAATTAACTGTAAATTATATCCATTAATCTAAAGCAAAGAAAGTTGTGGCTTTATATACCCATTTGCAGTCCCACCGCAATACCACCAATTACCTGCTAAAAATATCACCATCAACTAATCACAAAACAAAACTAATTTTAAGTCACCAACCCGCATTTCAGCATTGCCGCTTGAAATTAATAATTACAATGACTTCTTACAAAGTTGGTGGTGCATAATCTATGTCTTCCAAATAAATCAACACAATAGTTTTACAATTCAAGTTTTTAAACTTTTACCCTATTAATTCCTTCTTTGATCTTCATCCTCCTCTTTTACATTCCATAACTTCCATGCATATATATTACATGATCTCTATGGCTCTAGTGAACATAACCTCGAATTCTACTGCATCCTTGAACACAAGCCTATGGATTTGCGAACACACAACTAAGTTTCAACGTTTTTCAAAAGGAATATTCTACGGCGAAAACCCTTTAAACTACACGCTATCAGTGATCACTTTGCAAACCTCCTTGGTCTGTTTGTCCACCACATGGTTGCAAGTCCTTCTTGTCCCACTTGGGGCAAGTACCTTCGTTCCACAAGTGCTGGTAATATAATATTTTTGTGATATATATGCCCATGCATGTATAATTGTAGTTTACAAAAGACAACATCTAGGTTTAATCTTTTGATTTTTTTTCTAATTAAATTTAAAATTTACTGACCTTTATTATGAGATTATCAAAATAAAACTATAATTTTGATAAGATAACAGTACTATATATATACACATGTAATACTGTGTTTTATCCTACTATAAAATTTAGTTTTGATTTAAATTTTCATTTATATAGATGTATTCATAATTCATTTAAATTGTAAAATAATGTTTGTTTTAACCAAAAACCAAAGTTCTATATCATAAAAAAAATTATAGCAAAAACTATGATATACCCACACGTATATGATATACCCCAAAATAAATTAATGTATGGACAAAACTTAGATACAATACCATAGGTACTGTTGGTATTGTTCTCCAATCAGATTTGAAGTTTCACATCGATAATACACAATGACATTTAATAGATTCCTTTATTTCACGTATTATCAAAGGTGAAACTTCAAATCTAACTGGAAAACAACACCAACAGTACCTATGGTAGTGTATCTAAGTTTTTTCCTTAATGTATTTGACACTTAATTGATGTGTAAAGTGTAAAAGAGTGCTTGGTTAAGTCTAATTGGGAATGCATGCAATGAAAACTAGTGGTGGATATTAGCTAATACATAATTTGGGTGTACAAATGCATGTATATTCAGGCAGGGTTGCTAACGGGGCCATCAATACTGGGACAAATAAAAAGCATTAAAAAGTGGCTTTTCCCCTCAAAACCTTTCTACGTGTGCGAGACAATCTCATTTTTCGGGAGCGTGCTGTTCTTGTTCTTGATGGCAGTGAAAATAGATCCATCTATGGTAATGAGAACAGGGAAAAAGACATGGGCCATTGGCTTGTGTTCTTGTTTGTTGCCACTCCTATTTAGCATAATTTCTGCTTTTGTTCTGCGACAAGTTTTGAACCCAGAAACAGACCTCTACAAGTCCCTGTTTTACATTGCAGTTTTCTTGTCAAGTGGCTCCTTTCAGGTCACTGCCAGTCTCTTAGAAGACTTGAAGCTCCTCAACTCAGAGGTTGGTCGATTAGCACTCTCTTCATCAATGGTGAGTGGAACAGTCTCTGCAGTGTGGGAGACCATCATAATCACACGGCAGCAAACAACTATTAGGAAACAAAGACAACTATCTTTCAGATGCATGATCTTTTCTTTGGGTGTTTTGGTGTGTTTCATCTTATGTGTTCTTCGACCAATCATGCTTTGGATGATAAGAAGGACACCGAAAGGGAAGCCAGTGAAAGAGTCGTACATAATTTCCATCTTTGCTATGGTGTTGGGGTGTTCATTAGCTGGTGAGTTGATTGGGGAGAGGTTCTTGATTGGGCCTGTTATTTTGGGCCTGGCAGTGCCAGAAGGCCCACCTCTCGGATCAGCATTGGTGGAAAGACTAGATGCCTTTGTCTCGGGAGTGCTCATGCCATTGTTCTACTTCTCTAGTGGTGCCAAGTGCCAGCTCTCTCTAATTGATGGCCTTAGCCTTTCAATTGTGCAGCCTGTGGCCATATTTAGCTTCTGTGGGAAGGTCATAGGAACCATGGTGCCTTCAATGTACTGCAACATGTCACTCACTGATGCTCTCTCCCTAGGTCTCCTTATGAGTGCCCAAGGCATCACCCACTTGCTTTACCTTCAGAATATTCAATACATTCGTGTAAGAATCAATAACATTTCCTCTAATTAAAAAGATGACCAGTCATTCACAAATAACAATTTTTTTTTCTCCTTATTGTTACTGTTTTTTGTTATGGTTTTATTCATTAACTAGAAGGAAAGGAAATGTGAATAGGTGATTTAATTTGAGTCTCATGCAAAACTCTGCTTGCATAAAATGTGTTTTAGGTCAAGATTCGATCAAAATTTATTTTTAGTCCTTGCATTTTAAAGATGGTGATTTTGATCTCATAGTCCAGAACTCTATACTTCATTTTGACTTAACTAGGGACAAAATTCACATTATTTTAAAAATACAAGCACAAAAACTGTGATTTTTTTAAATATAATGACTAAAACCAATTTTGACTAAATATTTAGAGACTTAAAATACATTTTATCTTTTATATTTATCCTTCCATTATATTTTTTCTATATGAAAATGGTTAATTTCCTTTGTGGAAGAGAAAAATTAAATGAGTGCAATGTCATAAATTAATGATTAGTTGCCTACTGCCAATGTAAGAATATTGTTGGTAAAGGATCTATAAGTACCCTTGTAAGAGCTCTTTGAGTCTTGAAGTATGTTTTGGTCCTAATGAATCTCTAGGACCCAACTCACCTAAATTTTTATTTACTAACAAAATAAATTAATGATTTTTTTTACTGCAAATAAATTAATGATTAGTTGCATAATTTTCTATTTATTTTTTCTAATAGCCAATTTGAATGTGATTATGTCTTGCAGATTATAGATGATCAAACATATGCTCAAATGGTGATATCTTTAATATGGCTGACACTAGCGACCACACCCATAGTGAAATTCCTATATGACCCATCTAAGAGTTACTTGTCCTTAAACAGGGGGAGGAACATTGAGCATGCCTCTCCCAATGTTGTACTTCCCTTGATGGCATGCATACACTTTGAAGAAAACACCCCACCCATCATAAATATTCTAGAAATGTCCAACTCCACAACTGAGAGTCCCATTTGCCTTTATGTCCTACACCTCCTTCAGCTAACAGGAAGATCAGCCCCAGTTCTAATAGACCATCAACCAAGCCACAAGTCCAATTCATTGAACTCTAGCCATTCACAACACATAATAAACGCCTTCAAATCATACGAGCAGCAGAACATGGGCAACGTGATGGTGAAACTCTTCACATCTATCTCACCTTATGAGACAATGCATGATGAGATATGCTTGCAGGCTGCACAAAAAAGAGTGTGCATGTTGATTTTGCCTTTTCATAGGCAGTGGAGATCAAGTGAGACTTCGGAATCAGCACGGTGCCCCATTAGAACATTGAACCGCCATTTGCTCCGAATCGCGCCTTGCTCCGTTGGGATCCTAGTTGAACGAGGTAACTTGATTAGGAACAAGACTTTAACAACTGTGTCCTTTTATAGTGTTGGAATTATCTTCATAGAAGGGCCAGATGATCGTGAAGCGTTGGCATACGCAATGCGCATGGCTCATCACCCAAATGTAACGGTCACAGTGATTCGGTTAATGGAGCCTTGTGAGAAAAGTAGAAACTATATCAGCAATGACCCTGATGGTGACTTGATTCACAAGTTTAAGGTTGACTACATCCAAATCAAACGCCACGATTACAGAGAGGAAGCTGTGAGAGACAGTGTGGAAATGATCAATGTCATAAGGTCACTCGAAGGTTGCTATGATTTGATTTTGGTAGGTAGACGCCACGAGAGCGAGTCTTCATTGCTTAGCGGATTGACAGAGTGGAATGAGTATCCAGAACTTGGCTCTGTAGGAGACATGTTAGTGTCTCCAGATTCTGCTTTTGATGGGTCTGTGTTAGTGGTGCAACAACCAAATGGGGAAGGGGTTGGTCATCATGACTTGCATTTAGACAATTCCTTCAATTCCAAGCAAGAATCCTTAACCATTTTGGAAGTGCCTCGTGAGACAAAGGTGTGGCCAGTATTTTAACCACTGTATATATAGATCAGGATCATAGTTTTAGATTTCGTACATGGACTACTTTGTATATTATTTACAATTACTTTGTGTAGGTAATTAAACATTGGCCAATATTATATTTGTAAATATAGACTAATTTAAGGTGTATATGTGTTTATAAAGTAATTAAAATGAAGGTAGCATAATCCTTTTGTTATTGAATTTGTCTTGGTGTTGGATAGCATAACAGAAGACAAAATCTACCTTTTAGGTTGCACTTGCATAATACCACCTGCAAGCAGAACAAAAGATGAGACGATTACAGTAATTAAAACGAGGATGGAGGAATATAAAATAGCCAATGGAGAATTACATGGGAACACCTTGAATTGGCATATATGATGATGCTTGACAAAGTTGTACATATCAATTATAACGACAACTATATATAATGCTCATGGTACGTACTGATAGAGGATGGTACACATGGTCTTTGTTGTCCTCCTCTTTTTGGATACTTAATACTTTTCTTTAATGGTTCAATAATTAGGAGTATGTGTAGCTATATTATGGATGAAGTTTTGATTTTATTTTAATTTTTCAGTAACATATACAGAGAGGTGGGTAGCACATAATTAGATTTTCTTTATCAACACTTTCTCTCCTTTGTATTTTTAGGTTGATAGCAAGACTAGGTGGGAATTTGTTTATGTTTGCCAATTGATAAGGAGTATTTAAGGCTAGAGACATGAGGAACAATAGGTTATTGATTGTTTTAGGAGGAAGGAAGTGAAGCAGAGGATGAGAAATTATCATATGGTTTGAGACTATTATGTGACACTTATTAGTAATTATTTTTTGTAAATTGAAAATTTTGACTATATGTCATATAGAAATTAGTTAAAACTAAGTGTATATAGTGATCTCGGATCATATAATCATTTTTTGTATAGTTCACTTTGATTTTTTCTAATTAAGAAAGTGTTTCAGAATAGTTTTTTTTTTAAAAAAAATTATTTTTAAATTCTGTTATAAAATTAAAAAAAAAATGATTATATCTCTCAGATAATCTAAATAAAAAACATACTAAATTATTTGGAAGATAGTATATAAAAAAAAATACAACTTACTTTAATGCTATATAAACAAGAGTGATAATAATTTGCTTAACAGAGTATATAAATGAGTTGGACTTTCAAGTTTCCATATGCTTACATTTTATAATAAATTGTTAAATCAAGAGTCTCAATTTTTTTGTGCAAAGTAAATACAATAGACTTTTATTTTAAATTTTGTCTCCTCTCGTGTTTCATGAACTTAAACAAACACATCCAAAAAAGTGACATTTAACAATATAATTGTGTGGATAGATTTTTGCGTGGCTGTAATACTACTGCTAAAACTAAGCTCTGTTCTGTGCCTTATATCAACCAAACATATAAACAAGAGAGTGGATCTATACTAATTCATTTTATAAATATATATAATTCAATTATTAAAATGTCACAAAAGCTTGCTAAATTAAAAAAAAAAAAAAGAATTACAGTTAATTTGTCGAAATGAAAGTAATTTTCTTTCCAATATTGTGGTTTTACAACAATGTAAAAAGAAGAGAATTTTCTCCAATCAGACATATTAGAGTGTGATTGGAATAGCGTTTTTACAAAGCATTGATTACAAAATTTACATCCCACATGCCTTAAAATTAAGCTACTTGTTATTGTTTCAAATGGATGTGGAGAGAGAATGATAATCCACTTTGCAACACACACATTAATCACAGTTGATGAATAGAAGTACAATACAGAAATGCTTAATTTGGCAGCCTCAGAAAGTGATTTTACTCCTTTGGGAAACATATATACTATGATTGTATATAAGAGTTAATTTAAGAGGAAATTAACATGTTATCCACCAATTCTCATCAAACTAACATATAGATGGTGGAGTCGAATCGAAACTCTAAACCAATTAGGTGATTGAAACTCCAGTCTCCAATGATGGGATGTGTGTGCATGTTTTGAGAGAATCAGGCTAGTTTTCCTCCGGGATTTGGCAACTGAACCCCGTGAACTTTGCTTCTTGATCTGTTTTGTCCTAACCAACTGCACTTCAGCACAAGGCTCAATGCTACTTACTCCAGTCCTTGGGATCTCCCTCTATCATTTAATTTCTTCTTACAATATGACATATGTTATGCATTATTATAAAATTGATTGATTTTTGGGTTAATTACGTTTTTAGTTCCTGAATTTTTTCGAGTTTTCACTTTTAATCCCTAAATAAAATTTTGACTGTATTAGTCCCTGAACTTTTTTCCTTCAATGTTTTTAGTTCCTCAACTTTTTTCAATTTTTGTTTTTAGTTCCTAAACAAATATTTGACCGATTTTAGTCCTAAACTTTTTTTTCTTCAATATTTTTAGTCCCTAAACTTTTTTTCCTTCAATGTTTTTAGTCCCTAAACAAATATTTGACCAGTCTTAGTCCCTAAACTCTTTTTTTAATTACTTAATGATTTCACACATCTGTAATAGAATCTAATTTTTGTGTAATTTTAAACTCTAAATATGTTTGCATAGTTTGTCTTATTCAATTCTCACAAAAATTTAAAATGGAATTGGTTTTAAAAGTATTAGTATTTTACCGGGCTCTTTATAATTGCTTTACTTTACAATATCTAGCTAGCTAAACAAACTGGAAATTGTAAAATGAATTATTTCAGTCATGCATACATGTTGCAATTTAACTCAAGAACACTCTTTGATTAAAAGCAAGATAAAGCTAAGTTTAAGAGTTTCCTTACGTCCTTCCTTTTAACCAAACCGATGAAATTTTACCTTGAAAGAGGGACATCCAATCAAACCTGTATTCCTACGTATGTTGTTTAAAGTTAAACCATTTGATTTAAAGAAAAGAAAACTAAGAACAATTACTAAACCTATGTTTATTGTTCCCTAAAACAGATGTGCATCGATCTGTGAACTATGATGATCTAGAGGCGTGAAACCAAGGTAGGTATATGGTCCAATCGAACTAGTATAATTAATAATATATGGATGAGTTACATAAAATAATAATAATAATAATAATAATAATAATAATAATATATGGATGAGTTGGAGTGTGAGAAAGGGATGTGCAAAGAAAAAGAAATTGTCTATTATTGGTATGGGAGAGAGGAGAGGGAATCCACGTGAACAACTGAGTAATTTAATAAGAAATAGGTCAAGGAGGATATGCCAGCTTTCTTGCTTGTGTAGCGTGGTGATGTCGCCAATGTTTCTACCAAGTCCCACCTTTTTCTCCTCTTTATTCTTTCTACCATATATATCTTTTTCTTTTTCCAAAAAAATAATAATAATTAATATCATTTAATTACTTGTTTTACTAAACCTCTTGTAGTGAGTAGTCATTCATCAATCAGGAGTTTCCAGCTATTTGAATGCGCCCCCTTTCTCTCTTTTCATTTTCGTTCATGTTTATTTCCTTGGCGGCCACAAATTGTTCATCACTTGTAAATTTTGGACTATTTGAATAATATCTTGTATATACACAGATTCATGTCTTAGCACATTTACTATATGGTATAATTTTATATTGTACATGTTAATATGAATTTTGAAATATAATAACATATAGTAGATATTTAACTAAAATTAATTATCTTAATATCAAATCCTTAATTTTTTAATGTTGGCCAGCTAATTAAAGTCCACTAACCGAGCTTAATTAAATTGACTCGTGAATGTTAACTATGGAATGAAAGCCTAGAAGAACAATCATCAACCTTAATTGGGACCCAAATCTGTACTTTGGCTCGTTTCCTACGAAAACGCGTCCAATATTATGTGCTTAATTATGTTTTACTTTGACTTCTTAGCGTGAACAAAAATACTTGTACATTTTTTCTAATTATTTTGGACATTGTTTAATTTGTTTGTTCCGATTACACCTGTTCATCACCTAAAAGTAGAACTTATATCGCTTTAATCTAGACCAACAGCAAAATAAGTAATTGAAATAATAATGTCAACCTAAGCCTTTTATTCCTTTTTACTTAATAGATTCCTTGAGGGGACATAGGTGGCTAACATGCATGTTCTAATTAAAAATCCAAATTGAAACTCGGCTTAATCATTGGAATATGGATCTAATTCATGATGCCACCATTAATGTTTGCTGTTTAGGGTGCATTTCTTGATTAATTAACCAAAAGCAAAACAAATTAAACCATATAATTAGTTCCTCTTAAGTTTTCATTAATTAGAAATAACCACGATTTCTTCAAAAAAAAATATCACTACAAGAAATTATTATATGATCTTATATCATCATGGTCTAGTCAATCTTTATGTAAAGCATAATTAAATCTTACGATTAATTATTATATAGAGATTGATAAGACCATAGTCACGTAATGGTACCAAATCATATAATAATTTCTTTTTGAATACGTTAGTTTGAATTTCAAATTTTGTGATATGTATAAAAGAAAATAAAATATCTTTTTTTTCTCTGTAATGTATGAGAAAGAGAAAGAATACTTGATGAATTATTCACAGCTCCCTCGATTATTTTCCTTTCCTTTATTTTTTTTTATCTGTATTAAGCAAGCATATGTTTAAATTGATTAATTCAGCCCAAAAACAAAAAGATCGAAAAATCATATAGGAAGGCAAAGTAACTCTTCTATATCCACAAATTTAGATACTCACATACATTTAGAAAAAGGAAAAAGAATTCAAAAAAAAAAAAAGGAGAAAAAGGTCATGTTATATTTTAACAATTTAAGTGTTGAACCATCTTCGGTTCCCACACCAACCGGCAAGCCAGATTCCGGCACCGGCCGCCGGAAGAAAAAAAAGCCTAATCTTCTGAGATACTCTCCAAACGTGGCTGCCACAATCCGCCGCGACCGCTCCGGCGATCCCGCCGTGAGCATTTCTTCTCCTTAGAAGCAACCAAGCCTCTGTTTTCACATTGCTGCGATGATGACAAATCATGGTTGCACTTCATGCTCTTCTTGGAAGACACCTTCTTGGCAAGGTCACTCTTATTATTGTTATTATCATTGTTGTCACTACCATTACCACGGTCGCTGCCACTCACGTGCTTCACGTGCCTTTTCTTCTTATCCGGCAGTGACGCGGCCGGGATCAAGAAGTATATGCCGCCTCTCTTGAGCTCGGTCTCCGGCGCGAGGATCAGAATCCGGCGAACCACGCCTTGGGAGCTCGGTTTGCTTAAGACATGG
Organism: Pueraria montana var. lobata; assembly: GCA_026413185.1. Classification (NCBI taxonomy): domain Eukaryota; kingdom Viridiplantae; phylum Streptophyta; class Magnoliopsida; order Fabales; family Fabaceae; genus Pueraria; species Pueraria montana. The sequence goes on along the minus strand of CM048646.1, from coordinate 71,352,304 downwards.
TTTGGATTCGCCTTCAGAACTTCCCCGGCCGTGATTGGACGCGTGATTTCTTCCACGTACCCGTTCAAGTGCACTATGCGGATCAAGTCTAGAGCTCCACACGGAAGAACGCAAGCCAAACAACACCTTAAGCTGTTACCCATTATTAATTAACGTGGAAGACTCGATCGGAATGAAACTCCCTTTTAATTTGTAGTTTCAAACTTTGAATTGGGGGGTTGTGTGTGAAATGAAGGGGTGGAGGGTGAGGTGTGTATTTATATAGCAAGTGACCATATGTACGATCATAATAATTATGCAAAATGTGTGGATTTTAATAATAATTGTGAAACTTGTGGATTCAAATTGACGAAACTGCCCAGCACAAAGAGTGGTTTTCAATTTTTCTGTTTTGGCTTTCTCGCAGTCACGTTCACATGTTATTGTGGTGGGGTTCCTTCTATTATCTTTTCATCGCTTCTCTAGCCGCCTAGTGTTGGTGTTGCTTTGAGAAATATGTATTGTGTACGGCAATGTAGTAAATTGAGGAGTGTGTACAATAATTTTCTGAATAAATAATTAATTTAGGCTAGCATTTTAGTTTTTGAAATTAACAAAAATTCAAATAAATCTTTAAAATTATTTAAGATTTTATTTAAGTTCTTGAAATTAACCTTTTTTTCCTCATTCTGGTCCTATCACTTTAGTCCCTGAATTAGGGACAAAAAAAATAAATTAATTTCATGGACTTAAATGAAACTCTAAAAAATTTTAAGGATTTATTTGAGTTTTTCTTAGTTTCGAAGATTAAAATGGGTCATTTCTAGGGTGGATCACCTATTTAGGTGGTTCATGATGGATCATGAGTTTAAACTCTTAGATTGATCTTGTTATTATGATCCCTTCCACATCAAATTTTTCCCAACCTTATCCCATGGCCCCTCCGACCACCGTTCGCCGTCACTGGAGGCGATTTCTGGCAGCGGCATTTTTTTCCCCTTCTTTCCTTGCCATTTCCACCGTCTCCTCCCTCCTCTCCAGCGACTTCCTCCTCTTCTTCGACCCCACCACGTCCTCTTCTTCTCCGTGTATTTTTCCATTATACCATGATTCAAGTGATCACTGGCTAAATAGATGAACAAGCACAAATAACACAACATTATTTTCGACAAATAAACTAAAGTGAGAAGGTGGTGTTTCTTTTGGAAATCTCTGGTCCACAAACCACCAAAAACAAAATTAAATTAATGGAATTTTTTTCAAATTTAATTTGTTTCTATTAAGTATGCAACTGTATATGTGGTAACTGAGATTTCTGTTTTCACACTTTTTTTTTCTAAAGGGATGGCCTTGGAGTTGATTTTGGGAATGTCTCGTGGAATTGCTTCACTAGCTAATCGAAAAAGAAAAAGAAAAAAACAAGTGAGTTTCAAAAAGGAAAGAAAATAAATTGAAAAATTAGTGTTTTAGGAAAAAATGATCTCAAGCCCAAAGAGCGACGACTCAGGGTTCCTCGAGGGCTCGCTAGCCAGAACCATAGGCTCTTCGAAATCAAGAGTCGCAATGTCCCTCTCTCTCTCTCTCTCTCTCTCTCTCTCTCTCTCTCTCAAGTTCGCAATTGTGTGTGTGATTTGTGCAATTTTGCAGGGATAGGGATTTTGGGTATGGATGCGGCGAATAATGATTGTGTGAGGAGGAAGAGGAAGTGGCGGGGAAGAAGAAAAGGAAGTCGCCGGAGGGAAAGGAGGAGATGATGGAGGTGGCGAGGAAAAAAAAAAAGAAACACCGCCGCTGGAAATTACCTCCGGCGGCGGCAAACGATGGTCGGAGGGGCAATGGGATGGGGTTGGGGAAAATCTGGTGTGGAAGGGACCATAGTAACAAGATCAATCTAAGGGTTTAAACTCATGGTCCATCATGAACCACCTAAATAGGTGGTCCACCCTAGAAATGGCCATTAAAAGGACAATGAAATACTAATTTAGAGACTAAATTAGTCATTTACTTTAATTTTCTAACACAAATTTTATTAGTATTAATTAAAAATTATAAAATTATAACTAAGATTCATTAAATAATAAATGGGATATGCATGTTTTTAAGATTTTTAATAATTTTTTAATAAATTATAAGTGTTTAAAATAGTATATTAAAAAGTGTGTTACTGCTCGTACTAAACTAGACCTTATCAAGTTGGATATGCATTCTTCTTCCTTTTTCTCTTTTTTTGATTCAACTTTCTACCTGAAAAAATAGCTTTGTTGTGGAAAATTTAAATACGCGTGTTTAAGATGCGGTTTACCCTAACTCTGCAGATACACGCAGTCAAAAGCTTATCCACAAAAGGGAAGAAATAACCAGGAAAATACGTACTCATGAATTGACATTACAATTAGCCGAACAATAATGATACTTGCACAATAATTTTCCACAGCATTCTTAATTGTATTATTTCCTTTCATGACAAAAAAAAAATCAACTGTAGCACGTTTAACATATTCTCGCTCATTCTTTTCTTTTTCTAAGTAGGAAAAAAAAAAGTCTCCTACAGAAGGATAGACAACAAATATGTCTCTGTTACCAACATCCTTTATTTGATAAAAATTAATCAATAGTATAGATATGATAACTATTTTAAACTGATCTTAATTTTATATTAGTAGTTAATTGATTTTTATGATAGAGGCTATATTAACAGATGTATGTCTGATGTTTAACATTCTTTTTCATCAACACAGAGAATTTATTTTTGTAGCAAGTGTGAATATATATGGTGTGCAAATTTCACTATCCCCTGCCGAAAGACAGTTTGTCTAACATACTTCAACTTTGATTTTCTTAATGAATTCACATGAATATATATAATGAATGGTTAAAATTAAAAGGAAAATGCGCATGACTATTTTAAGTGGTTCTATGACTATTAAGAGCATCTTCTATAGCCTTCATATAAGCAACTCATTCTTTCCAACGGGAGTTTTTATATTTAATACAAAGTTAAGCAACTCATGAGCAATAGTTGTATATATATAAACAACTCTCTCCAAATTTAAGCAACTTAAAATCACATGTGACATATTAAAATAAGATTTTTTAATAAACAATTCATTAAACAACTTCCATTATAGATGTTTTAATTAACTTATAATAATCTTGACCATTTATATATAGTTGTATAATTCAGATTTATTATTCTCATTTCTCACAATAAATAAGTATTCTGCCAAAGTCCCATTATATATTTTGTTAATGCATTTTTTTCTCCACGGTATGAAATGAAGTTGAGTTGGCAGGATATTATTAGTTAAGCATTACATAATAATGCTCAACTTAATATTCTCTTCGGCGTATGGAACATTTTAATTGTGACTCCCATAATAATAATAAAAAAATTTATTGTCAATCGGTGTAATTTGCAGTAATTTGGTCAATATGGATGGCTAGAAAATCTACAATGTTTTCAACAAATAGGAAGGGTATGAATCACATAGTTAAAATGGCTAAGGTGTATTCTTGAAAAAGGATCCATACTAGATGTGATTTTGATTATCCCTCTCAAGATGGATGAGTGAGCATCACAGAAAAGGTTTTATAATTGGATTTATAATTGGAAGTGGAACATAAATTGATGCAAGTAGTGAGTGATCGACATACGTTATAGGTGGCTCTTCAACTTTTTGTTTCTCAGAGCTGCTACACTTGGATTAAGGAACACAAAAACAGGACATTGGCTCTGCTTTCCATGTCACAAAGGCATATTATGATGCTTGTTCTCTTGATTTATGATTCTTAAGAGTCTTGATAGTATATTTTTGGCTATGTAATGATAAGATATCTTACTTGTATATTAGTAGATGTTTAGTTCTTTGCTATGAACTTGAGATATTTGACTTACTATGCAGCTTTGATTTTGGTTGATGATTTGTATGATTGTATCTCTAATATTTAGCACAATTTGTGCTTAAAATTAGCTCTTTATATCAATAAAAAATTTAGCTTATAAAAAAAATCGAAAGGAGGTTATAAAACAGTGTAATAAAAAAAGTTTGTCATTTAGTATCAATAGACTCCATCTCTCTGTATACACACACATACACATGTGTGTATGTGATCTATTTATTTGTACTTAAAATTATATCTACAATGTTTTAAAATAGTTATATAAACCTTTTCTAAAAATAGAAAGCTATTTTTTTTAAATTGGTGTTTTTATAAGATAAAAAAATATCAGTTAAAAAAACTACATTAATTAGAAAAGCATTTTTTAGAGTGTACCCTAACAAACCTCAAACATATATTATTTTCTCCCACTCAAACATACCATAAGAAAAACAGCAATTCATTTAGCCTCAGTCTAAATTTATTCTGCTAAGGACAGTGTAAATTATTTTATGTTTTTTTTTGGTGAATATATATTATTATTTTATGTTGTGACAACATATACGCGGTTAAATAAAAGTATAATAAACACACACAAAATATACTAATAATATAAGCAGAAAAAACAAAAACACCAGTCCCCATAAAAACTGCGGGCCTTGATCAATCAAAGATCAATCATGCATGTAGATCCAGAAGCAACCATGGGAAATAGTGCAGGTTATAAAATTTAAATATTGGCATTGAATCAAGAAACTCAGTCACTCACTGACAGTGATAAAGGACAAAGGAATAAAGTGTGGGGGGAAAAAACCAAAAGGAGATAATAGCCCTAAACCCTTTTGCAATACGGACAAAACTAGAAAACATGAACATTATGAAAACGCGGGTTGCAGGGTGAGAAGAATGCTTAATATTTCGTGATAGATATAGATAAGAATGATTATTACTACCTCTTATCCTAATAATATAGGACAAATTATCAATATTAAGAAAAATAATTATTATAATTTTTTTTTAATTAATTTTACTAAAAGTTTAATTTTTATTCTAAACATACCATTTACTTTAAGTGGTTGTCATAATGCATAAAAAATAGAGTAGACAATAAAGTAAGGGTACAAAAGAAATTTACTTTACAAACTAGTGATTGTTGCTTATAATTAGGACCAAAGAAAAAGTCACTTTATTACTTATAATTAGGATCAGAGGTAGTATTATAGTTGATACAAAGTAAATTATTTTTAATGTTAACTATTTTTTACTTAATTTCTTAATTTATTTTGATTTAAAATATTCATTTTATTCTTAATTTTGTTATTTTAAATTTATTCTTTTAAATTAATTATCTGCGTTTTTAATTATTTTTTGAATATTTTATATTTTATAAATTATATTTAAACTTATTATATATTTTCATTTTTAAATAATTTTAAACTTATGTTTTTAAATTTCATCTAAATTTTGAAATTTTTATATTATACACCAAATGCATATTAATTAATTATAAAAATTTATATTATTATTCTGGCTTGCATTGAAGGGATGAGTCACCGCTAATATTGCCACCTGATCATTCTGGCTCATTAATGTTCACCTAGTACAAGCAAATTCACGTACGGTGGTAGGTATATATTAAGGATTGAATCGATAATTGGAAAGTACCGTTATCTTTAAGTATATATCATGTACGTTGGTGTCCGTCTGTCCTATGCTCAAAAATGGCTTATTATTAAGTATTTGACCTAAATTCATGGATAACAGATGTGATCACAGTTTATGAAAAGCAATCATTTAAGCGTTTCCAACTCCAAGTTACTTAGCATCTACTGAAACCCTCAAAGAACATGGATGGATGGCAAATAAAGGAACGATATAATGATAAGACATATAGAGATCGATAAAAAACAAAAATGTAACGGAAAAAATCAATTGGAATAGATTAGAGTGTTGGATACCCAGAACAAATTATGTTGATTCTTCTGAACAACATAGACATAATTAAAAGGTATAGGTATTTATTTTCTAAAATAAATTATAAATCGTTTAATGCTTTTTTTTAAAATATTTAAATGGGTAAAAAACACTATTTTTAATTTTTTAATATGCACCCTAGAGGTACTCGTTAACTAAACACACATATATAGAGGGAGTACTCTTACCTAAGAATTGGTTGATCAATATAAGCATGCTAGGTGTCTAAATTAAATTTATGTCTCAACCTTAGAAAATTTCTTTGAAAGCTTTTAAGGACTTGCTTTGCATATTTACATGTAGGACACAATATTGGATTGCACAATATCCTATTAATAAGTTTTTTAGCCTTGTACAATATATACAAAAATCAATCTTATACATGGAGAATATTTATCGCATGCAATACAATAATGTAACATAAATCATCACTAACAAGTTATCTTATTCTCTTTCTATGTATCTAATTTTTGGTAGAAATATTCTTTAATGGAGAGAATCCTATTCTAACTGGATATGATTACTATAGTATAAAGTTTCTTCTCTAAATATTTAATGCAGTTATATACTTAAGGCTTAAATTTGAGATCATGAATTAAGTTGACACAATCTCGCATCAGTTGATCCGTGTACTTTGATGATTCTCCTCATGTGTATCCACATAATCTAGTATTGATAATATTAAAAGAACTTAAGATCAGTGTTAATTTTTTTAAGATTATAATATGTCATGAGTTTCAAATATTAAACATTTGCATCAACGAGACGTATGGTGTAATTTTAACTGAATTTACAATTTTACAGTAAAACGCAATTTTGATTTTGAAGTGCAAAATAAACTGGCATTAATTTGCTTGCTTCAATTGAATAAATTAACTCTAATTTAGGCTATATATCGCCGTACCAGCTTGTCCTTCAACTCAGTCTAATTATACATATTATTTTAGTTTTTTGGTGAAGACCTAATTATACATATAGTCAATCATCTTTCTCATATTTCTCATACACGTATTTAGTGTTTCAGTTATAATGTGGACCAGCCTATAATAATGTTCTCATCTTCCAGGTCCCAAGCTATAATTGGATAAGAGAATGGGGACTACCATGATTGTCATCATCTTCAAATTATTTCAAATAATTCTCACTTCATCATAGATGATTGTATTCAATTTTATTTTTTCCAATTAGAAGTTAGTTGGTGATATAAACATACGTCACTACACATAAGAAATTTTGTTTTGGCAAATTAAATAAATAAATATCAACAAATTAATGGATCAGAAAGTTTTTGAATGGAAGCGTGTACAAGCTAGAAGGCCCTTCAATTCAATCTAGTATTTTATTTTAAATTGATAAGGTGCATGTTTGGTTACCGGTTGAAACCTTGGCCGCACAAATTCTTATACATCTGAACGAAGAAGTTACAGGTGGAGGTGGTGCTGTGGACAAACTGTGTTTGAGGGGTCTTAACGATACCCCAAACATGCTCAAGATTTTTCGTGTTTTCTTTTTCATTTTTGCAAAAATGTAGTCTAATAAAATAAATATTTCTTGTAAAAAAAATCAAACTACAATAATTTTGCAAATTTTTCTCTCATTGATTCCTCGCTGAATTTAGCAAGATATTAGCTAGGCAATTTCTGGCTGCAAATTATTGGTCATCAATTTATGGCAAAAAAGTTCCGTCATATATATTTTAAAATTTTCAATCAAAATGGATTGCCATTTCATCGCTATTCCACAGCTGAATTCTGAAGGAGGAGAGATGTCTACGTCTATAATTTTAGAAAAGTAGTTTTCTTTCATTCACCCTTAAATTAATTAACTTCGTTCCAAATATTGAACTGTTACATGTGCATGCTGATTGTGTTATACATCAATAATTACTAAATACACGCGCACAATATTTAATTTGTAGGGCCAAGGAACTTTTGAAGTAACTTGAATTAACTTAAAATTTAAATTGAATATTAAACTTGTAAGAGTAGTTATAGGTCAATGCTTAATTAATTAGTTTAATTGGTCGAACTTTCGACCGGCCTTAGAGTGTGTTTAACATAATATTTAAGTTAGCTAGTAATTTATTTGATTAGCTAGCTTGATTTTTTTTATCATAAAAAAAAGTCTTTAGTAGCTTATTGGTAAATTAGCTAGCTTGATTGAGTAAATTAAAAGTATTTGGTAAATTAGCTTATTTTATTAGTTTATAACTTATATGTTTTAAGATTCTTCGGTTAGTTTATAACTTACATAATGCTTGGAACTTATTATTTTTTGGCTTATTGCACATTTGATCCCCCTATTTTTACAATTTCGTAATTTTGATCCCCTTATTATTTTATTGAGACATTTGATCCTCCTAATTTGGTAAATTGAGGATTCTGGTGAAACCGTTAACTCCATGTGTTGACCGTCAGGGAGAAGACGTTGACTCATTAATTTTAATTTAATTAATTATCAAAAATTGTTTAAAATTTAACCTTGAGTGTGTTGCTAAACCCGTGATCCACCTCATCCTCAACTGGTGTTCCCCTTACCTTCAGATGGCGAACCCTAACCTCTTTTCCCCAATCGCTCGTCCCCTCTTCTTGAACCCGTCTTGCCGTGAACGTTAGACAGTCAAACTCTAATCTATTTTACCCGATCATTGTCGAACCTAATCCATATTTCCTCGTACATGAAAACATTGCAGCTCTCTTTCGACCTCCTAGAGTTATGGCTGGCTAAGAACCCAGACGTGTCAGGGTTCAAACGAGACGACAAATCCATATTCAGAGAACTAGCTCTCTTCCAAGACTGCCACGGTCTCCCTTCATTCAAAAAGGCATTGGTGGATTTCATGGCTGAAATTAGAGGAAACAAAGTCACTTTCGACCCCAACCACATTGTTCTCATTGCTGGTAAATTGATTATATGAGGTTCATTAAGCACCCGATTAAGTACAATAGTCATATAGATGTAGAATTCTGTAAAATCTTTCTCTATTTTAATAATATCAAAGTGAACGAGGGAAAGTGAGTATGTTAATAAGTGGTTTGATGTACTGTAAACAATAGGGTTTGGTTCCCCTGGCTGGTTCGAACGATGAGTCATTGTGCCAAGGTCTGGATGGTCTTGCTTCTCGCTCTGCTGCATACTACCAGCAAGGTGCCCATTTCGCCAAATGGTGAGTCAGTGTGTATCCCCAATGCTTGCCACAATATCATTCCTATTTGGCTAAACGAACTTCCAAATTGTGTCAAGAAGTAGAAGAACAAACACAGTTGTGAGCCTCTCGACGAGCACAATATTTCAATTTTGGGAAATTTTTGGAATGTTAGGGGTGGGTTCACTATTTTATTTGCAATGTTAATGTTAATGTGTGTTAATGGGATTTACTTAGTTACTAGGCACCCACCACTTTAGCCAATAGAACCGGGTCTTCTCAGTCACACATAAGTCAACGTTATTTTTGACGGTCAACGCATGGGAGTTAACAGTTTCACCTAAATCCTCAATTTACCAAACTAGGGGGATCAAATGTCTCAATAAAATAATAGGGGGATCAAAATCGCAAAATTGCAAAAATAGGGAGACCAAATGTGCAATTTAACCTTATTTTTTTTTTTTATCATATATCTTTAATATTTTAAGACAATTTCATTTTTACTCTTTTTTTTTTACATTAGGATTAATTTTTTTTTTCAGGTCTCTACCAGAAAAAAAGTCTCTTTGCGTTGTTATCTTTGTACTTGAAACTTAGTGATTGACATTGATGTCCACTCATTGAAGGCTTCTTTGTTTGTATAATATGTATTTTCACTTGATAATAATTCAAAATTTTTGAAAATAAAAACTAAAATTATAATTACCTAAAAGATATTTTTGTCTAAAAAATAGAATTCTATAAAAAAAACATATAAATAGGTTATTTTATATTTTTAGTTAATTTAATAGCTAATTTTACCAAACATTTCTAATTAAGTAAGCTAGTTTATCAACCTTTAATGAATAGCTTTTGAACTTTCAACAAACTAACTCCTTTTAAAACTTATCGGCTTTTAACTAACTTGTCAATTAGTTTTACTAAACATGCTCTTAAAATTTACAACAATATATCAAATACAAAACATATTAGGTCCACTGTTTAATTAGATAAATTGTTTTGTTTAGTCTAATTTTCAAAATCACTTTGAATAAAATATGGGTTGGAGGAATTTTTATCCAACTTAACCCAAGTCAACCCACTTATAGGGGTTTGAGTAGGGTTGAATTTGTGAACTTGAAGGTATAAAACAAAGAAAATCATGTGTTTAAATATTACATTCATTTTTTTAATTTGTTGATATTAAATTATAACAAACTAATTAAATAATAGATCATTAATAATCTCCTTTATACTAATATTATTTTTAACCTCTTAATATACTTTCTATTGTCACTTTTCTTTCATTTAAAATAATATGTCAGTTAGGAAAAAGTTCTAACTTACAACTCGACCAATTTTTCATAGGTTGATTTTATATTTAGAAAATGTCCAAAGTAACCCATCATACAAGGACTAACTTGAATCATAATCTACGAAATTGATGATTGGTCTAATTCGATCAACACTCAAAAAATTGTACAACTCAAAAAATTGTACAATTTTTTTGACTTAAATACATTTTTAGTCCTTGCAATTTAGCGTTTTTTTTGCTTTTTGTCCTTGCAAAATTATTTTTTTGGTTTTAGTCCTTGTAAATTATGTTTGTTTTGTTTTTCGTCCTTAAAGTGGTTTAGATAGCGCTTTGAATAGTGAAAAAAGCGCTATCTAAACCGCTATAAGGACGAAAACAAAACAAACATAATTTACAAGGACTAAAACAAAAAAAAATACAAGGACGAAAAACAAAAAATCACTAAATTACAAGGACGAAAAAAGTATTTAAACCATTTTTTTTATCAGCGAAATTGTACAACTTGTAATGTGAACTAGGTTAACATGACCATTTATTTGGTGCATAAATAAGATAAGACAAGTACAAATTCGCATCCCCAGGCTAAATAATTAGATGAAGTTCAGTCGCTATAAGACAAATTTCGGATTCGTACTAGACTTTTATGTCATTGGTTCAACAAAAATACATCTATTGCGCGTGACTTCTGCCTAGTTTAAGACTATTATGTCATTGGTTCAACAAAAATACATCTATTCGCATATTATAAATTTAAAATTTATTTTTAAAATATAAAAATAATTTTTATTATACTTGCTTTTCTTTTTATGATATAATTTTAATATATTTTTATGATAAATATTATTATTATTATTATTATTATTTAGCATTTATTTTTTTATTTTAAAAAAATCAAATTATTAATAGTTTTTAAAGTTTTTTTTTATTACGATTGATTTTTTCTTTGAAATATTAGCGTTAATTATTTTTAGGTTTAAAAAACGTTTACTCCCTATAAAATTACTTTTTTTTTTCATTTTGGTCTTCTAATTTTTTAATCTGTTTGTGTCTCTATTATTTTTTTATTTCAATCTTTAACGTTAAAATTTCATATTAAGTGACCATATGATAAAAAATGGTAGAAAAAAAAACTTGATATTGCGTCAATAATATAAACTAAAATATTTTTTCAATATAAAATAATTTATATCAAAAGTTTACAATTTTATAAGAATTGAAACAACGAGATAAAAGGGTTAGGTGCCACATTATGGACTAAAATCATACAAAAATAAAAATTAATACGAACATAAACAGGTAGAAAACTTTATAGAGGACTAAAACTGCTTTTCAATTCCAAACAAGCCACCTACATATTCTGTTCTATGAAGCTTTGGTTCGAAGATTATCAAATACGTACCTCTTGTACGGAAATTGTCGATACAAATCACTGTTAATACATGAAAGGAATATCACGGTTCTTATAATATCTCTAAAGATATGAGAATCTCACTAATCCATGAAAAGCTAATTAGAAGAGTTTATGAAAATGAAAGCTAAAAGGCTTAAATTGATCATCATAATGAGAAGTATGTTTGATATCTAAAAACTAAAATTTTCAATTTAACTTAGAAGAATTAAACTAAGACAAACTAAATTTAAATGAAGCGACGAGTATCATCTTATAAGTTGTATAATGTAAGTAAATTTTAGTTATATAAAATATTATATTTCAAACTTATTATTATTATTTCACAAACAACAAATCCATAAAGGAAGAAAAGTCAGTTCATCCACGATTTTTCTGATTTTATAAAGATCAATGAATAATAATTCATAAATTCACAAGTGTAGAATAGAGAGAAGGTATTGGAAAATAACCCCATCATTTATTTGGGAAGGGACCCAAAAATGAATTTGGTGAAATGTCCATCTCTTGTTATAGGGAGTAAGTAAGGCTTGATTTCCGGGACCGTCCAAATCTTGAACTGTTTGAAAAGATTGAAGATCGTTGACTGGACCCTTTTATTGGGCCAGGTACCTTATGTCCATCATAATGTGAAGTGTGTTTCCCTTTGTGTACGTTTTTTCTTTGATATTCCAAAACTTGTACCAGTAAGATTTGTAGTTCTATTTTGGTTTGTGGTAAATGTATATGTATATATGCTATTTTGAATTTGAATTACGCTTGTATCACATGGTGGTGGTATCTTGTACTAACAGTCCAAGCAGATTGGGATGAGGATAAGCCAGAAATGATACATAAAACAAATCAAAAGTGCCAGTAGTGGACTCGGGTAATGTGCATTCCTGAGAAGGCTCTTGGACAAGCTCAACTCTTTTTTTTTTTATTATGGACAAGCTCAACTCTTGAATTAATAACTACCTCCATTTTTTGAGAATGAAATTTACCAAGCATAAATCCAACCACGTCCATTTTTTTTTTCTGGGGTCCAGTCTGTCCAGAGAACCACATTCATAATTCATATGGTTTTGGTCCACACAGAACTACATCACATTAATTATGGGTATTTTTTTTTCGGGGGTCTTCATAAGGTTTGGGTTTTGAATGTTTAACAAAAAGGCAGAGTAAGAAATTCTCTTTTACTTTGGGCTCAAACTTGGCTTTAGTCTCACATCTGAATTGAACCTACATAGGTTTCCTTTCTCCATGGACCAAAAAAAACTGTTCTCCCCCTCCACCATTTCTCTTTATACACTTATCTTTAATAAATTATTGGTTATTTTTTGTTAGTTTAGTCTTGAATGATTAAGACAAAATTAGGTGAAGAAATAAATTAACATTTCTCTTTCGGTTAATTGTCACACTGCCCGATAAAATATAATGAAAGAAAGACGAGTTCTAGCATGCCCAAGCCTCGTAGGTCACGCACGGTGCCAAAATTTTTCACACCCTTAGATTTAACAACAAAATAATTAACGGTGGATATCTTGTGGGTGTAGCATGGAGACAAAACACTGAATAACGAAGAGAAAGAATAGCGTAATAACTGGGCCCTGTTCACTGCACGAGCACACTGTGACGATAGAAAGGGAATAGCAAGTTTTCTGTAGAGACTACCAGTCAGTCAGTATAGAAAAAATATTAAAACTTGATGAAACTGACAAAGTCAGTTCATTTTTGGGTTAAATACATAAAAACATAATTTTCATAAAAATTTAAGAATTTATTGAGCTAAAATGAATTTAATATGATTTTTTACTCAAGGTGTTACAACAACAATGCAGGTCGGATTGTAGTCAAAGACTAAATATGGGTCGTGTGGTAGACCCAAAAATGAACTGACTTTATCAGTTTCATCAAGTTTTAATTTTTTTCTATACTGGCTGACTCATCAGCAGACTATTTAGAACATTTTTTTACCAGACTTATTATTTATTATTATTATCACTTTAAAAAAAATTATCAGATACTTTTTTCTACACATCACATCCGGGTCTCCCCGTAGATTTGATGATTTCAGTACAATTTTCAAACTTCAAGTCCTTGATTCGAAGATAGCGAAAAGAGAGATCGGGAAAAGAAATATTGTCGTCATGTGAAAACTAAATAAATATTATTATTTTATTATTTATCTTTACACGCGTTATTTTATTATTGGCTGTGTGTAAAACTGACATGTTGGGGTAGTGTCTATAGAAGACTTGCTCTGTTATTCAATACTTTGGGACTATGCTACACCTTCAGGATTTCTACCTTTGATTATTTTATTATTATATTTAAGGTTGTGAAAAAACTTTGGCACCGTGCACCACTTATGAGGCTTGGGCACGCTAGAATTCGTCTGAAAGAAATGCCTTGTTTATATAGTATACTACTTAATAGCACTATATATAAAGTGTAACAGTGTTATCCATGTGTTGTTGCCTATCAGCTGAAAAACAGCTATGTTATACATGCACAATTCATTTTATAGCATTTACTGTGCCATGCTAGCTTGTCGCTTCAAAGAAGAAGACTAGACATTAGTATCTAATTTTTCACCGATTCTAAATATATATTTGAGAATTGGACGTCAGATGTGAGCTATAACAACTAAATTGCCTTAACATTGAGATAGAGTATGAATGGAGTAAGAGGGTAATTATAAAACTAAATCAATCTATATTCTTTAAAAATTGATGATATTTATTTATATTGAGATTATTTTAAAATTGAAAGAATAGTTAATTGTTTGTAGTTATGTTATTTTAAAACATTTTAGTCTTGAATGATTTTGACAAAAGAAACATTAGAAATACTATCTTTATTAATTTTCTCTCCAATGGAAGTTTCTATTAACAAGTTGCTTAATTCACAAATATCCATCCTTCTCTCCAAAATTTCATATTCTCTCTCCTATATTTAATATAAATGTTAAGCAACTCATCAGGATTAGTTGCTTATATAAGTAACTCTCTAATTTTAAGCAACTCAAAGATCATATGTGACACACTAAAATAAGATTTTTTTATAAGCAATCCATTAAGCAACTTCCGTTGTAGATGTTCTAAGAATTTCTCAATGCCATACTGTAACATCCTCATTTTTATTTTACTGTTTATAAATATTTTTCTATAAATATTATAAGAAATTACGTACTGTATTTAGAGAATATTTTCTATACATATTTTCATAATAAAATTAATACAGTTCTATTCAGTAAAATTTTCTGAGTCTTTTAATACTTTTGTTTATACCTAAATTTCTTGTTGACCTGTCAGTTGTGTCAGACAGCTATCTAGGATAAGATTTTCCAGTATAACATTTTGGATTAAACTGTACTCTAATAAATCAAGAATTTAATGTAGATTTAAAATATATACAGTTGAGAAATGAAATTACTTGTTGACTGGACAGTGTATCAGACAGCTGTCCAGGATAAATTTTCAAGTATAAAATTTTGGACTAATGTGTAACTTAATAAAAAGGTAATTGAATATAGATTAAAAATGTATACAGTTAAAGAATTAAAATGCTAATTCCGAATTGTTAGAATTTTCTGAAAGTTAGAACTTTGAGAAATTCTTACGATAAAATTCAAAGGTGGAAAATTAAGAGAAAATTTGTATGACATCTATGGAATTATCTAATAATTGTAACATACTTAGAATAATTATTAATATTGTTTAACTAAGAAAAATTAAAAATTAACGTATTAACCAATCAAAATTTGACAACTCAATGTTTCTAATGTAATTAAATTAAGCTAATTAGACCTTGATTAAGAGATAATTAAGACACTACCCCAAGGTTTTTGATAGTGAGGAATTCAATGGTGGTGTTAGTTTCTTCAAATTCTAATTAGTTTGTAAGATAATTAAAAGTCCTAAATGCATTCTAGAAAAATCTACCTTTTTGACTATTTGACCACTTCATTAGTAAGTCAATTAGGCAAGTCACGTATGGAACCATTATTGGCTGTCCAAGTGGCTACAAATTCTTAAGAGATGGGCTGCCTTTGGACTGCAGCTGCTGGACGTGAGTGAGCAATTAAATTTAGTAGAGAAAATTTTTTTTAACATAAGAAATAAAAGCTAAAGAAAAAGCTAACCAAGCTAGCTCTCCAACTCTCTCCAAAACCGTGAGTTTTCTGTCCAGCAGCTGTCCTCCATTTCTTCTTCATCCTTTCTTCCAAAATAAAGAAATAAACCAACCAAAATCTCCCAAATTTCAAAATAGCTTTGGCCAAAAGAGAAGAAATTGGAAGGAAAGCTCAAAAATTTCAAGAATCCAAGAGAGAAAGGGAGAAAGGGAGAAAAAGGGACTCAATGATTCTTCATCAAACTAAGGATTCTAGGTAAGGATCATGGCATTTAATTTCAATTTAGACCACTTGGAATGTAGAAAAACATGTCTTGATGTTTAAATTCAAGAATTGATCAAGAGCCATGAAATTGAATTTGGAGCATATATAAATTTGATGTTAGAAGTGTGAAATTGGTGTTTGATGTAATGTTTGATTGATATTGATGATGTGTTATGGTTGAATTGAACTTTGATTGGTTTGTTTGTGATTGAAATTGCTTGGTTGATTTTGAGATGTTGGAAATTTTGAGAAAAAAATCATTCACGGCCATGAAGGAATTGAAAGGGTGCTAAGTGGAAATTTTTCAAATGACCAAGGGTAAAATAGTCATTTCACATGTAGGGACACATTGGGAATTTTAGAAAAAGTTTAAGGGCATTTTCGGCAATAATTAAAAAGTATAAGGGTAATTAGGTAATTTCACATTTAGAGGGTAAAATTGGAATTTTATAAAAAGATTGAGGGTAATTAGGTAATTTCATATATTCTAGAACAATTAGGGGCATATTCGGAATTTCATAAAAAGATCAAGGGCAAAATGGGAAATTTTAGAAAATAGTAAGGGTAATTTAGTAATTTCACCTTTGAGGGCAAAATTGGAAATTTATAAAAAGATAGGGGTATTTTAGTAATTTTCCATATTAAAGACTTAATTGGTATTTTAGTAAAAGTTTAGTAATTTTCATAGTAAATACATAATTATTATTTTAGTAAAAGTTTAGTAATTTTACCTAGTAAAGGACTAGTTAGTAATTATTAAGGTATTGATGTTATAATGTTAATTAGTGAATTTTATAATTTTAATGTGATTGATTAATATTAATTATTTGTTAATTAGCATCATTATCATATTGCATAAGTCTGAGTTCTTGGAAAATACAAAGATTTCAAATGAGAAATGAGTTTTTAAATGAGAAATGATTTTGTTGACTAACCGGGACTGCGGTAGTCATGAAAAATGAGTATGTTTGGGGGAATTGATTTCCAGGACTGTGTTGACTGACCGGACTGCGGTAGTCATGTATTTGAAAAAATGATTGAGATTATGAACAGAGAACTGTGTTGACTGACCGGAATGCGGTAGTCATGTATTTGAAAAGATGATTGAGAATATGAATAGAGAATATGATAGTCCTGAGAAATGGGTGAGCAGAGTAAGTTAGACAGGACTGTATAGTATGTGATTATATAGTCTGTGGGGTGAAGGATATTGGCAATTCCACATGTGGCTGGAAACTGGACTGAGTTGCGGTCGTGGTGGCCTTCCGGGTATCCTGATCTTCTAATTCTGTCTAGTTTATTCGCGTTTAGTAGGGGCTGATAGCTGAATTGTGTAACATCCCGAAAATTAAAACCCAATAAGTATGAAAGTGAGAGATTTAATTAGAAATTTTCTTGTTGGAGAGAATTGTAACACTGTGATTTTTCGTAACGTATATTAAGTGTTTGATAAATACCGTAAAAGGAAATTAAATTAATTCATAGTGTTATTGTGAGATTTTTGGGACTTTTACGTAAGTTCCGTAAGTTGTAGAAAAAAAAAAAAAAAAAAAAAAAGAAGAGGGGTGTCCTTAGAGGAAGTGTGGCTGCAAATAGCAAAATTGTAAAATTATGCCAAATAAGAAACGTGAACCGCTTCTCTTCCGTCATTTCTTCGTTCTTCTCTTCTTCCTCGCCGAGAACCTGTCTCTCCTTCTCTCTAAATATTCTACATCTCTCTAATATTTGAGCCTCCAAATCAAAGTTTCTACCGATTAAAATTGGATATATCATAGATGGAGACTAGAGCTTCAAAACCAACCGATTGTATTTCGATTTCATCGAGGTATGTAGGGGTTTCTTTTTTTTTCCTAAGCTATTTCCTTGTTTTCTTGTCAAATATGGATTGTGGCTGTTGTTGATGGTCTGTAAATAATTTTGAAAACCCGAAATAAGCTACTTGAGATTTGGGTCCTGTGACTGTCTGGATTTTTCGTCTCGGTTTTCGTGCAGGTTTTTGAGGATATAAATACATTTTCCTATGTTTTGATGCCTCTGGATATCATGGTATTTTTTTCAGATTTTTTTGAGCACTGTAACTATTTTTACCGGAATTATTTTTAAAAACTGTTGATTCTGAGAATGGGACTGTTTTGATTTTTACAAGAATTTTGGGACATGATTTTGGAAAACTGGAACCATGAGTTCATTTTATGCATCATGAGGGTCATCTCTGAATTTTTGTAAGGTCAGAAAAGCCTGGGAAGTATTTTTAGTGATTTAATGTGGGAAAAACCGAAAAGCTGGACAGTAGAGAAATTAAATGTAGAAAATTACTTTTTGTGAGAATTTGGTCTTGAGAAAATTTAGTAATACTTTTTTGACCATGTGGAATATCCATGGATTTTCTCAGAATTTTTTAAGTACCTTTTGTAATTAATTACATTTTCTTATTGAAAACTGTATTCTGGAGAAATAATGATTTGGAAATTCAAAAAAGGTATTTTTGGTGGATTTTTGGTACTGAGGAAATTATATGTGATGGTCCACATGTTGGAGATATTCTCTGTAAAATTTCACATAAAACGAATTTGATATGCTATTTTCTAAAAATATGGAATTGTGTTTGACAGAGTATGTCCAGCCACTGTTTTTAATTCAAAAATAATATTTGTGGGTTGAATTTTCGTGAGATAAATTTATATGATGAAATATGAATGATGTATAGTTTCTCTGTAAAATCTCATGAAATTTCAAATTGATATGATGCATCAAATAATTTTTGGTGTGTGTGTACAGCTCTATGTGTCCACATGAAATTTAATTATATTAATTGTGTATTTGGTTTTAATGCCTTTAATTGTACTTGTTAAGGAATAATTTCACCTAAAAAGGGAAGTTTCCATAGAAATATGAATGCAATGATTTGTGATGATTGAGTTTGAGTTATTGGATTATTGGTTATTAATGATTGTTCTGTTATTAATTGTGAATTGGAGACCGGGAGGAATGTGATCCTCGGGCAAAGAGTGCTGGAATTTGTTGTGCATGTGAATTGCTTGTATCAGTGAGATCTTATATTCAGAGAGAAATATTTGGGAGAAAAATCCTAAAATTTAAAGAAGACAAAGGAGAAAAGGAGAAAAAAAGATTCAAGGTAAGGGAAGCTTCCTTGTGATTTATATTTTCAGTTTAAGTGTGGTTGAGAGTTAGGGGGCTCAATCACATATAGCATGCCTGCCCCTTTTTGCTGTTTATGTTGAGTTGATTGGTGGTTGAATTTAAAATTGATGAAAAATGGGTATTTGATTCTCCTGGCAGTGGCTGTGTGAGTGTGTATGGACTGATTGTTTTTGTTTTTGATTCTCTAAATTACTTGGAAAGGCTCCTAAAACAAAGGAGACCATGCCCAAATTTTCTTGAAATTGATTTTGGGTTTTAATATAATTGATATTAGAAGCTTGAAATAATTGTTTGGAATCATGTTTGATTGATTGGATGATGTGTTTTGATGGATTGAAATTGATTGGTTGGTTTGTTGTTGGATTGAAATTGCTTGATTTGGCTTGATTGTGTTGTGAATGATGTTGAAAATTGTTGAATGTTTATATTTTTGTAGGTGATTGTTTAAAATTACTTATTTAATTGTGATTATTAACATATTGCATATGCATGAGTCTTTTTGGGGGTTTTACAAAGATTCAAGTGAAAAATAATTGATGTTGGCTAACCGGGACTGCGGTAGCCATGAAAAGAAAGAAAAGAAAAGAAAAGAAAGAAGAGAAAGATTAAATGTTGACTAACCGAGACTGCGGTAGTCATGAGAAACAAGTTGATATATGAGAAATGATTTAGTTGACTAACCGGGACTGCGGTAGTCATGTGAAATGAAAATGATTGAGAAATGATTTTGTTGACTAACCGGGACTGCGGTAGTCATGTGAAAGGAATATGATTTGAGAATTGAATCTTTGGGGTGAGCAGAATAAGTTAGACAGGGCTGTATAGTCTGTGATTATATAGTCTGTGGGGTGAAGGATATTGGCAATTCCACATGTGGCTGGAAACTGGACTGAGTTGCGGTCGTGGTGGCCTTCCGGGTATCCTGATCTCCTAATTCTGTCTAGTTTATTCGCGTTTAGTAGGGGCTGATAGCTGAATTGCAGTATGTAATGGTAGGCCAGTTACTTACTAAACACTCAAAGGGGAAGTCTCCATGGAGCAGGGTCAAAATGATTTTGAGTCAAAACTGCATTTGCATAAATCATACTGCAATTGTTTTAATTGTGTGACTTATGATGTTATGACTCATTGTGATTAGTGGTGATGGTGTATGTGGTTGATCTTGTTGATGATTCATGTTATAAATATGTTTATGAACTAAGTTTTGTATAACATTTTCAGTTATTATATATAGTATTTTGAAGTATACAAAATCTAGTTTTTCGTCCTTTTCCTTAATAATTGGAAATTCACTTATTTTCTTATATGTATAGTTTTGTTTGGTAAGCTTACCCTTGCAATGTTTGCACATGTGGTTCGTGCCTGTGATGATCTCGGACATCGTGTTCGGGGGAGCAGATGGTTTTTAGGTGGATCTTTCTCTTGGAGAGTTTGTGGATAGAGCATACGAGGGATTGAAGACATTATCATTTCTTTCCATTTCTTTGTTTGGTCTTATGTATAAAATGAACCAGTTAGGGGTATTATGTATTTATCATGTGAAAAGATGTATGTACACATAGTTTTATTTAGTTAAGTTTTGTATAAGAGATATTTATAAATTAAGCTTTAATTTTATCTGTCAGTTTTGGGAATCGCAGAAAAAAAAATTATCCAATATTTTATCAATAAACTAATTAGAGAGTTTTTAAAATTTAATGAAATAAAATCTTTAGTATAACAAATCTGTAACGAAGATGGGTCGTTACAATAATGGTATCAGAGCAGTTCGTCCTACCAAGACTGGGGTGTGGACTTAACCATTGTTTGTGCTGTGTGTGATTGGTTTGGCTGTCGCTTAATGACAGTATTGATGAATTGTTTGATGTTGTGTGATTCCACATTGACTATTCTTTAATAGCAATGTAGGATGAATTGATTGAGCTGCTTGCTTTTGCACCGACTGTTGTTTAATAGTGGTGAAAGAAACATTGTATGCTATATGTTGTGTAATCTTACTCCTACTATGTGTGGGTGGAGGTGTAAGATATGAAGTTGTTTGTAACAGCGTAATCTTGCATTAACTACTGTGGTGGCAATGTATGATTAGTTAGATTATAGGCATGTGAGATCGTTGATGCAATGTCGTTAAAAGGAAATGCCGACATCTTAAGGATGTGTAATAGTCCATAGAATTGCCAATAGAATTGAGATTAGTTAGACATCAAAAAAAAAAAAAAAAAAAAAAAAAAAAAAAAAAAAAAAAAAAAAAACAAAACTAAGGGACAAGGTTATTTCTCTAGACTGTGCTTTGCCTTAAGGAATCCTTAAGACCTTGGCATCTATAGTGGGATAATGGATTGAGTGTGATAGAGAAGTCTATGCATTATGCATGAGTTGTCCCTCTTGTTATCAAGTTGTTTTGACTTCTTATGAGTAAATGCCTTATGCATTCTATTCTCTTCCAAGTTGTATAGTGATGTTGGATATTTTATTTTATCATTGCTCTTCTTGTAAGAATGAGTCGATTGGACATGTTTCAAGTAGTCTACTTTTGAGTAGCCTACTATTCATGTAAATGAAATATCTCAATTCTTAGAAGGGTCATTCATTCCGTATGAATGATGCATTGCACATGATGTTTCTTTTAATCATGTGGTAACTTGAGCTTCTTTCAGTGTCTATGTCTCCAGTGGAAATAAATTTATTGATCGTGTTCTGAGAAATTATATCAATGGTGATTGAGTTGTCTTTAATCCCAATGAGAGTCATTTACTTCATGGGGATGTATTGTTCTCAAGTCTTATGAGTCTTTTGATCCACATGGAGGAGTTGCTTCTTCTATCTTTCTTGCATTCGAGCAAGATGGAAACTTTCAAGGAAGAAATGATTCGTGATAGAGTTGTGAGATGCGCACTCAGGACTCTGTCGAGATGATTTTCCCTCCTATTACTAAATTTCTTGAAATATTGTCTAAGTTGTGTTGTTGTCCTTGTTCTTCATGTTCTGAGAGTATGAGTTCGTATCCTTGAGGTGGTTGGGAAAGAAGGTCCAAAACTCCGAGTTTGTAGAATCAGAGTACGTAGCGGAAGCGTAGTGTGTAAGCACGATGGTCCTTGATGATTAGGTCATGATTTAGTGGGTGAAATAAGATACAAATGCTAGAATAATAGCAGAGTGTTTAAGATGGGGAGGTAAGTGATTGCAAAGTTTGAAAGTGTGATTTGGATGTTAAAAGTCGAATTCAATAAGTGATTAAATTGGTGATAGTAGATTGGAATGGTTTGAGACAATTTAGAAATCATCCAAATGGTGATTTGGTTGGAATTATGATAATAGGATGTAGCTGTAAGTTAGAGACTTAAATCATATTTAGAATACCTTCTATGAAGAGAAAAATGTGAAAAAAATTATAGGAAAAGTCTTTGGTAGTGTTTAGACATAGAAAGTTGAGGTCTAGACATGTATGAAGGGTGTTGGAAGAGTCGTTGAGCTAAGAATTATAGTCATTATTCAAAAACAAAGTAGCAAGTAACCCATCTAGATGAACTTAGTAAGTATAGTTTAAATACTTAGCCAAAATCACTAGATTTACCTTAACAAGTGCTTAGGTAAGCCTATAATTGGAGTAGAACATCAATATCCTTAATCCATAGCTAAGCATTGTGTTTTAGTATCATACCATGCTCAAAATAGTGAGTTTAAACTATCAAAATAAAAACAAAATGATAAGAGTCAAAATTGCACATTTTAGGTACCTTAGAAATGACCCGAAATGGTAAAAAGGCCAATTTTGGCACTGCATAACTCCTTGTATAGGATGATTTTCGGAACGAAACCTTTTTCCACAATTTTGTATTACCAAATTCTAGTTCTCCACAAAATTTCATAGCCATTGGACTTATGTAGCTCATTTTGGATCCCTAAGTTCATTTTGACCCAAAACTAGTTCCTTAAGTGACCCGAAATGCCTAGATTTTGATCCGAGATGAATTTTGAGGTGAGACCAATTCCTACAATCCTATTTTTAGGTATATAAAATCTGTTTTTGGGATTTACAAAGTTTCTCCCTATGGATTTTAAAT
The DNA here is from genome assembly GCA_026413185.1 of Pueraria montana var. lobata. Taxonomy (NCBI): domain Eukaryota; kingdom Viridiplantae; phylum Streptophyta; class Magnoliopsida; order Fabales; family Fabaceae; genus Pueraria; species Pueraria montana. Next base: position 71,329,018 of record CM048646.1, on the reverse strand, counting down.
TCACCTTTGAAAACCACCTCTTTTCTAAGCCGTTTTTAACCTGAAACTTGAAACGTACGCCATTTTCAAACCGTTCGAGCTTTTAGAGTGAAACCAAAGCCCACAACCTTGTTTTAGTACCCTCTAAATCTGTTTTGAGGTCCCACATGAGTTTAAGCATTATACAGTGAATTTGGTAGAAAAACCAGTTTTGTAGAAACATGCATTTTGCAAACTTATAGTGTGCGCCATTTCCAAACTGCTTTGAGTTTTTGAGTCAAACCAAAACCATTAGGTCACATTTAATGTATATTAAATCTGTTTTCAAGTCCCAAAGGATTTCAAGTTCTGTAGCTCAATTGGCGTAGAAAACCGTTTTCTACAATTCCTTAAAACTGCAAACTTAAAATGCGCGTAGTTTTCAAACCGTAACTCCGACTTGGATGAAACCAAAATTCACAATCTTGTTTTTAAGTGAAATAAATCTGTTTTTGGGTTCTAAAGTGAAAACAATTCTGTATCATAGGGTTGCTTCCCAAAATCACCTCTTAGAAAGCTCAATTCAAAGGAAATCCTTAGGTGAAAGACTTGTTCTTGACCTAGAGGCCTACCTAGTAGTTTACCTACAACTTATATAGGATACATTAACTCTAAATCTTCAATGTTGAGTAGATTTAAGTATTGCCTTGAAGATAGCTATACTGTCTACCTAATAGCTTAGATAAATTTCTATCGAATCCACTCTATGTTAGTGAGCCTATAGCCTTGAGAGTGAATCTGCTTAGATGAAAACCATATATACCCTTTGTGAACGACTTTATCTATGCTTTGTGTTGGAGAAAGAGATAGTAAGTTAGAAACGAGCCCTTAAGAGGAACACTTCCTTATGGCAGAAGTCTAAGATTAGCTATAGAAAAATAGATTGGCCTGAGAGTAGACAAAGATGATTATAGCCCTAGCTTAGCTTAACCCTACATTCAATGAATTTCAGGGACGAAATTCCTAAAAGGAGGGGAGTATTGTAACATCCCGAAAATTAAAACCCAATAAGTATGAAAGTGAGAGATTTAATTAGAAATTTTCTTGTTGGAGAGAATTGTAACACTGTGATTTTTCGTAACGTATATTAAGTGTTTGATAAATACCGTAAAAGGAAATTAAATTAATTCATAGTGTTATTGTGAGATTTTTGGGACTTTTACGTAAGTTCCGTAAGTTGTAGAAAAAAAAAAAAAAAAAAAAAAAGAAGAGGGGTGTCCTTAGAGGAAGTGTGGCTGCAAATAGCAAAATTGTAAAATTATGCCAAATAAGAAACGTGAACCGCTTCTCTTCCGTCATTTCTTCGTTCTTCTCTTCTTCCTCGCCGAGAACCTGTCTCTCCTTCTCTCTAAATATTCTACATCTCTCTAATATTTGAGCCTCCAAATCAAAGTTTCTACCGATTAAAATTGGATATATCATAGAGGGAGACTAGAGCTTCAAAACCAACCGATTGTATTTCGATTTCATCGAGGTATGTAGGGGTTTCTTTTTTTTTCCTAAGCTATTTCCTTGTTTTCTTGTCAAATATGGATTGTGGCTGTTGTTGATGGTCTGTAAATAATTTTGAAAACCCGAAATAAGCTACTTGAGATTTGGGTCCTGTGACTGTCTGGATTTTTCGTCTCGGTTTTCGTGCAGGTTTTTGAGGATATAAATACATTTTCCTATGTTTTGATGCCTCTGGATATCATGGTATTTTTTTCAGATTTTTTTGAGCACTGTAACTATTTTTACCGGAATTATTTTTAAAAACTGTTGATTCTGAGAATGGGACTGTTTTGATTTTTACAAGAATTTTGGGACATGATTTTGGAAAACTGGAACCATGAGTTCATTTTATGCATCATGAGGGTCATCTCTGAATTTTTGTAAGGTCAGAAAAGCCTGGGAAGTATTTTTAGTGATTTAATGTGGGAAAAACCGAAAAGCTGGACAGTAGAGAAATTAAATGTAGAAAATTACTTTTTGTGAGAATTTGGTCTTGAGAAAATTTAGTAATACTTTTTTGACCATGTGGAATATCCATGGATTTTCTCAGAATTTTTTAAGTACCTTTTGTAATTAATTACATTTTCTTATTGAAAACTGTATTCTGGAGAAATAATGATTTGGAAATTCAAAAAAGGTATTTTTGGTGGATTTTTGGTACTGAGGAAATTATATGTGATGGTCCACATGTTGGAGATATTCTCTGTAAAATTTCACATAAAACGAATTTGATATGCTATTTTCTAAAAATATGGAATTGTGTTTGACAGAGTATGTCCAGCCACTGTTTTTAATTCAAAAATAATATTTGTGGGTTGAATTTTCGTGAGATAAATTTATATGATGAAATATGAATGATGTATAGTTTCTCTGTAAAATCTCATGAAATTTCAAATTGATATGATGCATCAAATAATTTTTGGTGTGTGTGTACAGCTCTATGTGTCCACATGAAATTTAATTATATTAATTGTGTATTTGGTTTTAATGCCTTTAATTGTACTTGTTAAGGAATAATTTCACCTAAAAAGGGAAGTTTCCATAGAAATATGAATGCAATGATTTGTGATGATTGAGTTTGAGTTATTGGATTATTGGTTATTAATGATTGTTCTGTTATTAATTGTGAATTGGAGACCGGGAGGAATGTGATCCTCGGGCAAAGAGTGCTGGAATTTGTTGTGCATGTGAATTGCTTGTATCAGTGAGATCTTATATTCAGAGAGAAATATTTGGGAGAAAAATCCTAAAATTTAAAGAAGACAAAGGAGAAAAGGAGAAAAAAAGATTCAAGGTAAGGGAAGCTTCCTTGTGATTTATATTTTCAGTTTAAGTGTGGTTGAGAGTTAGGGGGCTCAATCACATATAGCATGCCTGCCCCTTTTTGCTGTTTATGTTGAGTTGATTGGTGGTTGAATTTAAAATTGATGAAAAATGGGTATTTGATTCTCCTGGCAGTGGCTGTGTGAGTGTGTATGGACTGATTGTTTTTGTTTTTGATTCTCTAAATTACTTGGAAAGGCTCCTAAAACAAAGGAGACCATGCCCAAATTTTCTTGAAATTGATTTTGGGTTTTAATATAATTGATATTAGAAGCTTGAAATAATTGTTTGGAATCATGTTTGATTGATTGGATGATGTGTTTTGATGGATTGAAATTGATTGGTTGGTTTGTTGTTGGATTGAAATTGCTTGATTTGGCTTGATTGTGTTGTGAATGATGTTGAAAATTGTTGAATGTTTATATTTTTGTAGGTGATTGTTTAAAATTACTTATTTAATTGTGATTATTAACATATTGCATATGCATGAGTCTTTTTGGGGGTTTTACAAAGATTCAAGTGAAAAATAATTGATGTTGGCTAACCGGGACTGCGGTAGCCATGAAAAGAAAGAAAAGAAAAGAAAAGAAAGAAGAGAAAGATTAAATGTTGACTAACCGAGACTGCGGTAGTCATGAGAAACAAGTTGATATATGAGAAATGATTTAGTTGACTAACCGGGACTGCGGTAGTCATGTGAAATGAAAATGATTGAGAAATGATTTTGTTGACTAACCGGGACTGCGGTAGTCATGTGAAAGGAATATGATTTGAGAATTGAATCTTTGGGGTGAGCAGAATAAGTTAGACAGGGCTGTATAGTCTGTGATTATATAGTCTGTGGGGTGAAGGATATTGGCAATTCCACATGTGGCTGGAAACTGGACTGAGTTGCGGTCGTGGTGGCCTTCCGGGTATCCTGATCTCCTAATTCTGTCTAGTTTATTCGCGTTTAGTAGGGGCTGATAGCTGAATTGCAGTATGTAATGGTAGGCCAGTTACTTACTAAACACTCAAAGGGGAAGTCTCCATGGAGCAGGGTCAAAATGATTTTGAGTCAAAACTGCATTTGCATAAATCATACTGCAATTGTTTTAATTGTGTGACTTATGATGTTATGACTCATTGTGATTAGTGGTGATGGTGTATGTGGTTGATCTTGTTGATGATTCATGTTATAAATATGTTTATGAACTAAGTTTTGTATAACATTTTCAGTTATTATATATAGTATTTTGAAGTATACAAAATCTAGTTTTTCGTCCTTTTCCTTAATAATTGGAAATTCACTTATTTTCTTATATGTATAGTTTTGTTTGGTAAGCTTACCCTTGCAATGTTTGCACATGTGGTTCGTGCCTGTGATGATCTCGGACATCGTGTTCGGGGGAGCAGATGGTTTTTAGGTGGATCTTTCTCTTGGAGAGTTTGTGGATAGAGCATACGAGGGATTGAAGACATTATCATTTCTTTCCATTTCTTTGTTTGGTCTTATGTATAAAATGAACCAGTTAGGGGTATTATGTATTTATCATGTGAAAAGATGTATGTACACATAGTTTTATTTAGTTAAGTTTTGTATAAGAGATATTTATAAATTAAGCTTTAATTTTATCTGTCAGTTTTGGGAATCGCAGAAAAAAAAATTATCCAATATTTTATCAATAAACTAATTAGAGAGTTTTTAAAATTTAATGAAATAAAATCTTTAGTATAACAAATCTGTAACGAAGATGGGTCGTTACAAATTGCAGTGCGTAATGGTAGGCCAGTTTCTTACTAAACACTCAAAGGGGAAGTCTCCATGGAGCAGGGTCAAAATGATTTTGAGTAAAAAAAAAAAATGAATTTGAGTCAAAAACTGCATTTGCATAAATCATATTGCATTTAATTATGTGTGTAACTAATTAATTTGTTATGATATGAATTTGTTTGAAATTGTTTTAATTGTATGAGAAATTAAATGCCTGATCCGGTAATGCTGTCCCCAGATTCTAGGGGAGTGTGAATTGCAGGTGTCTGAAGATATAGTTAAATGATGAAGATGCAGAAATTCCAGAGCATATAGGATGGGACTATTTTGGGTAGACAATAATTTGTAGTACTTAGAATTATTTTGTAACAGTGTTTATATAAATTTTAATGATGTAAATTACAGAACATATTTTGGATTGTAAGAGAACGTATAAGAACTTTGAAATAAATATATAAAATAAATTAAATAGTTAAATTATGTTTTATAAGAAAAGGGGGTTACACATACCCCACCCAAAACCATTCAAGCTTAAAATCATCTAACCCAACTCCTTAAATTGGTAGAAAAAAGCTCTCACTACTTCATCCAAATATACATTTTCAAAACTTGTTTTACCAAAAGAAAAAAGAGGAAAGAAACTTACTCCCACTAGATTCCTTTTCAACTTGTAAGAAAAAAAAAAAAAGTAGTTGATGACAAGTTCAACAAAACAAAAATCAATGAATAATTAATAAAACAAGATAAAGCGAAAAATAAACAATGCATGAAAAATTTCCCTAAAAATAAGGACCTTCTATGAAATAGAGCAAGTCAAAACACCTGGTTCTTGAATTCAATTTTGTATTAAAGACATTTATAAAATTGGTATTAGGAGAGTCATTTGTGCAATAAGGTCCCAATTTAATTTTCCCAATACGAAGGTATATGAAATATCCGTGCGTTGCACGAATTTATTTAGATATAAAAGCGCTAATTAAATATATAAAAATATATTAAAAAATAAAGTTTTTTTTATCAATTTATATTTTATAATACATAATTTATTGTAAATGATGTTTTTAAGATATTATGTATATTTTTATTTAAAAAATAAAAAGCAAAAGAATATTTTGTTGAAAAGAAACGTGAAGAAGTACAAGGAGTGTCCCCCACTCTACAAACAAAACAAATTGTATTTTTATTAAAATTAACCATATTAATTGTCAATTTTTTCATTAGGTTATCATTAAAAATAAAATATATCAAATACTATGGTTTATTAAATTAATTTACTAAATATTTCATTATAAACTATATATTTCATATTTATTAACATTTAGAAATAAGAAAAAAAAAATATGTATTATATAATCTGATTCAAATTAATTAATAGCACTAATATATATTTTGTTTCAAATTTAAAGTAAATTTAAATTTAAAAATATTGCGAGATTTATTTTAGTAGAGCAATCTTTACCATTATTTTGTTACAATATTATAATCATGTCATTGAAATGAATAATTTAAATTAAATTTAAGTAGATCAATCTTTACCATTAATTTGTTACAATATTTATGAATATGAACTCTTCTCACCGATTCAAAATTCAAAATTATAATAAATTAAAATAAAAAAGTCATGCAATTAGATTTTTTTATCTCATAATTTTATAAAACAAATATATAATTGATAATTTAAACAATATCTATATATACATGTGGATGATAATAAAATTTAAACATGATCAATATTTTAAGATATTTATGATTTGAAATTTTAAAGTATTTAATTCATATTAATTGATAACACTAATTTAAATTCATATTCATATTCAAATTTGAATGTGATCAATATTTTAAGATATTTATGATTTGAAATTTTAAATTGTTTAATTCATATCAATTGATAATACTAATTTAAATTCAAAATTTCATTTTAAAATATAAACTATTATTATAAATATTAAGCACACACGTCTAAACCATTCAATTTCAATTTCAATTCCAATTTGCATTAACTTCGTCGAATCATACAATGTCTCCCAATTTTGACTCAATTGCAAGTGTTAACGTCTTTTATCAAGTTAGAGTTATCTTTGGAGAGTCTCAAACTTCAAATAACCACATCTAAAGGATTTTATCAAAATGGTCATCATGGATGACAAGGTATCTGTTAAATATTATTATTTTTTATTTATGTACTCATTGTATTCATAACTACTGATTTTATTTTATGCAGCTTGACAAAATTTAGTGTACCATTTGGAGTAATTCTATGACAAATTTGAGACATTGTTAAGGGAGGGGACGTGCTACGAGATTAGAAATTTAATCGTGGCTATAAACAATTATAAATACAAGTCCACGAATCATCCGTATATGATATATTTTAAACAAGTGACCTTTGTGAAGCCGATTACTGATTCCTCTATCCCAGTTTTTGGATTTACCTTCACACCTTATACAGATATTGTGATTTCTAATTTTTTTTTCTATTTATTATGTTTTTATAAAAATCTTTGAATGAGATTTTAATTTATTTACTATTGTATTTTTAATCAATATTTTATTTATCAAGTTTTCATAATTAATTAAAGTGCAAGTAACGGGTACAGACATTTACATACCCAACAGAAAAAAGACATGGGTATTAAAGTTACTATCCAACGGGTGTGGGTTTCGATATGGGAATTTTTTTAAAGTACGGTATGAGGACGAATACTATAGTACCCTAGCCAGACGCTACTCATTGTCATCCCTAACTATGACACGACTTTACACTTTTAGGGACTAAGTTTTTTTCGCAACATAATATAAAATTTTTGGCTTAAATATGATTTGAGCCCCTTAGTGTCTCAATTTTGCAAAAAGTTGTTTTTAGTCTCTCAACTTTACTTTTGGGGACTAAAAAATGACTAAAAAAAAGCTTTGGAGGACTAAAAATAACATTTTCCGAATTAGAGGATTAAAAGAACAATTTTTAATTAGGGGACCAAAACCAAAACTACCCCAAATTTGAGGGACTAAAAACATATTTAATCAAGCCAAAATATTTTATATTATTTATTTTTATTAAAATTAAGTATATATTTAAGTTGTATACAAATTCAAATATATTTATAAAGATAATAATTTTTTTAAAAACAAACACACACACACACACACACACACACACACACACACACACACACATATATATATATATATATATATATATATATATATATATATATTAAAATGATATAAGACATATATAAATATAAAATTATTTTAATATATATCAATATTCATAATTATTTTATATATTTGTTATATATCAAATACATATTTGCTAACATATATTTATATAAAATTTAAAAATAACTAAGAAATACACAAAAATACAATAATATAAAAAATGTAGATTATATATTTAACACCCGTGTAGCACACGGGTTATTACGCTAGTATATTAAAAAAGAAAGTTTTTTTTTTATCAATTTATATTTTATAATAAATAATTTATTGTAAATGATGTTTTTAAGATATTATGTGTATTTTTATTAAAAAATAAAAAGCAAAATAATATTTTATTGAAAAGAAACGTGAAGAAGCACAAGGAGTGTCCCCCACTCTACAAACAAAATGTAACATCCCGAAAATTACAACCCAATAAGTATGAACGTGAGAGATTTAATTAGAAATTTTCTTGTTGGGAAGAATTGTAACACTGTGATTTTTCGTAACGTGTATTAAGGGTTTGATAAATACCATAAAAGGAAATTAAATTTAAATTTATAGTGTTATTGTGAGATTTTTGGAACATTTACGTAAGTTCCGTAAGTTGACGAAAAAAAAAGGGAAGGGGGTGTACTTAGAGGAATGGTGGGTGCAGATAGCAAAATATCAAAATTTATACTCCCTCTTAGCGACAACGACTTGGCTTCTTTCATTCATTTTTTCATTTTCCTTTCATCCGCTGTCTTCTCCCTGCTCCTGTAAATATTCTGTATCTTCTCTTTAATATTTGAGCATCCAAATCAAAGTTTCTACCGATTAAAATTGGATATATCATAGAGGGAGACTAGAGCTTCAAAACCAACCGATTGGATTTCGATTTCATCGAGGTATGGAGGGGTTTCTTTTTTTCTCCTAAGCTATTTCCTTGTTTTCTTGTTAAATATGGATTGTGGCTGTTGTTGATGGTATGTAAATAATTTTGAAAACCCGAAATAAGCTACTTGTGATTTGGGTCCTGTGACTGTCTGGATTTTTCGTCTCGGTTTTCGTGCAGGTTTTTGAGGATGTAAATACATTTTCTTATGTTTTGATGCCTCTGGATATCATGGTATTTTTTTCAGATTTTTTTGAGCACTGTAACTATTTTTACCGGAATTATTTTTAAAAACTGTTGATTCTGAGAATGAGACTATTTTGATTTTTACAAGCATTTTGGGACATGATTTTGGAAAACTGGAACCACAAGTTCATTTTATGTATCATGAGGGTCATCTCTGAATTTTTGTAAGGTCAGAAAAGCCTGGGAAGTATTTTTAGTGATTTAATGTTGGAAAAACCGAAAAGCTGGACAGTAGAGAAATTAAATGTAGAAAATTACTTTTTGTGAGAATTTGGTCTTGAGAAAATTTAGTAATACTGTTTTGACCATGTGGAATATCCATGGATTTTCTCAGAATTTTGTAAGTACCTTTTGTAATTAATTACATTTTCTTATTGAAAACTGTGTTCTGGAGAAATAATGATTTGGAAATTCAAAAAAGGTATTTTTGGTGGATTTTTGGTACTGAGGAAATTATATGTAATGGTACACATGTTGGAGATATTCTCTGTAAAATTTCACATAAAACGAATTTGATATGTTATTTTCTAAAAATATGAAATTGTGTTTGACAGAGTATGTCCAGCCACTGTTTTTAATTCAAAAATAATATTTGTGGGTTGAATTTTCGTGAGATAAATTTATATGATGAAATATGAATGATGTATAGTTTCTCTGTAAAATCTCATGAAATTTCAAATTGATATGATGCATCAAATAATTTTTGGTGTGTGTGTACAGCTCTATGTGTCCACATGAAATTTAATTATATTAATTGTGTATTTGGTTTTAATGCCTTTAATTGTACTTGTTAAGGAATAATTTCACCTAAAAAGGGAAGTTTCCATAGAAATATGAATGCAATGATTTGTGATGATTGAGTTTGAGTTATTGGATTATTGGTTATTAATGATTGTTCTGTTATTAATTGTGAATTGGAGACCGGGAGGAATGTGATCCTCGGGCAAAGAGTGCTGGAATTTGTTGTGCATGTGAATTGCTTGTATCAGTGAGATCTTATATTCAGAGAGAAATATTTGGGAGAAAAATCATAAAATTTAAAGAAGACAAAGGAGAAAAGGAGAAAAAAGATTCAAGGTAAGGGAAGCTTCCTTGTGATTTATATTTTCAGTTTAAGTGTGGTTGAGAGTTAGGGGGCTCAATCACATATAGCATGCCTGCCCCTTTTGCTGTTTATGTTGAGTTGATTGGTGGTTGAATTTAAAATTGATGAAAAATGGGTATTTGATTCTCCTGGCAGTGGCTGTGTGAGTGTGTATGGACTGATTGTTTTTGTTTTTGATTCTCTAAATTACTTGGAAAGGCTCCTAAAACAAAGGAGACCATGCCCAAATTTTCTTGAAATTGATTTTGGGTTTTAATATAATTGATATTAGAAGCTTGAAATAATTGTTTGGAACCATGTTTGATTGATTGGATGATGTGTTGTGATGGATTGAAATTTATTGGTTGGTTTGTTGTTGGATTGAAATTGCTTGATTTGGCTTGATTGTGTTGTGAATGATGTTGAAAATTGTTGAATGTTTATATTTTTGTAGGTGATTGTTTAAAATTACTTATTTAATTGTGATTATTAACATATTGCATATGCATGAGTCTTTTTGGGGGATTTATAAAGATTCAAGTGAAAAATAATTGATGTTGGCTAACCGGGACTGCGGTAGCCATGAAATGAAAAGAAAGAAAAGAAAAGAAAAGAAAGAAAAGAAAAGAAAAGAAAGAAAAGAAAAGAAAGAAAAGAAAGAATAAATGTTGACTAACCGGGACTGCGGTAGTCATGAGAAACAAGTTGATATATGAGAAATGATTTTGTTGACTAACCGGGACTGCGGTAGTCATGAGAAACAAGTTGATATATGAGAAATGATTTTGTTGACTAACCGAGACTGCGGTAGTCATGTGAAATGAATATGATTTGATAATTGAATCTTTGGGGTGAGCAGAATAAGTTAGACAGGGCTGTATAGTCTGTGATTATATAGTCTATGGGGTGAAGGATATTGGCAATTCCATATGTGGCTGTAATCTGGACAGAGATGCGGTCGTGGTGGCCTTCCGGGTATCCTGATCTCCTAATTCTGTTTAGTTTATTCGCGTTTAGTAGGGGCTGATAGCTGAATTGCAGTATGTAATGGTAGGCCAGTTACTTACTAAACACTCAAAGGGGAAGTCTCCATGGAGCAGGGTCAAAATGATTTTTGAGTCAAAACTGCATTTGCATAAATCATACTGCAATTGTTTTAATTGTGTGACTTATGATGTTATGACTCATTGTGATTAGTGGTGATGGTGTATGTGGTTGATCTTGTTGATGATTCATGTTATAAATATGTTTATGAACTAAGTTTTGTATAACATTTTCAGTTATTATATATAGTATTTTGAAGTATACAAAATCTAGTTTTTCGTCCTTTTCCTTAATAATTGGAAATTCACTTATTTTCTTATATGTATAGTTTTGTTTGGTAAGCTTACCCTTGCAATGTTTGCACATGTGGTTCGTGCCTGTGATGATCTCGGACATCGTGTTCGGGGGAGCAGATGGTTTTTAGGTGGATCTTTCTCTTGGAGAGTTTGTGGATAGAGCATACGAGGGATTGAAGACATTATCATTTCTTTCCATTTCTTTGTTTGGTCTTATGTATAAAATGAACCAGTTAGGGGTATTATGTATTTATCATGTGAAAAGATGTATGTACACATAGTTTTATTTAGTTAAGTTTTGTATAAGAGATATTTATAAATTAAGCTTTAATTTTTATCTGTCAGTTTTGGGAATCGCGGAAAAAAAAAATTATCAAATATTTTATCAATAAACTAATTAGAGAGTTTTTAAAATTTAATGAAATAAAATCTTTAGTATAACAAATCTGTAACGAAGATGGGTCGTTACACAAAACAAATTGTATTTTTATTAAAATTAACCATATTAATTGTCAATTTTTTCATTAGGTTATCATTAAAAATAAAATATATCAAATACTATGGTTTATTAAATTAATTTACTAAATATTTCATTATAAACTATATATTTCATATTTATTAACATTTAGAAATAAGAAAAATAAAAAAATATTTAACCTAACTCTATAACCATTAAAAGTATGAGTCTGGTTTTATAGCATATAATCATAATAATATTGTGAGAAATTTCACATTCACTTGATCAATGTGAAGCAAGAAAAGAAAAGTATGATCAAATATTTCTTTTTAACTTTTTATCCATGGATATTTTAATATAAAAAATAATAAATTAAAAAATATATATATTCAATCAATAAATAATAATTTTAAAAAATTGTAGAATTAAAAATGTTGACCTAGTTTAAAATTGAAGTTATATTACTTTGATTATACAACACAGTTAAATTTAATTAATTTTATATGAAATTGAGAAGAAATAATATTAAATTATTTTATTTTCCAAAAATATTTTGTATCATTTAAGTTATTTTTTTACAGCAATATCATTTAAGTTATTAAAAATAGAGAAAATTCATTATAAAACATCTCTCATAAATATAACATTTAGTTCCAATAAATGATTGAACTCAATAATTCAATATTGGAGGTCTTCACCATGGAGACTATTTATCATTTGTTTTTATTTCTAATTGCAACAAAAGGATTGAGTCAAATAAATAATTTAGAATGATTTTAATTTAAATTCATATTGTCATGATAAATAAAATATTCAAAAAAATTTATATCACTAACATAAAATACATCCTTCTATGAATAAAAAAAATACATCATTGTATATTTTTTTAAGAGTTTGTTGTTAAAATATTTGTTGTGGATTAGTATCAATAAATAATTATTATATTATCTTTAGTATCATCAATCGACAATTAAAGATATGATAATTATCATATGTAGATTACGGATATTTTGGATGAGATTATGATAGGATTGACTATGTGATGGGTTGGGTCAATCATTTAGTAGATAGTCCATTGAGAGATCCCTACCTACTGCTAGGGGATTATAAATTTGCTATCCCATTAAGCAAATTTACACTCTTGGTAACACTCACATTCTCTTGAATAATACCCTAGAAAAGTGGGCAGAAATCCTCTCAAGAGTATTTTAAGGATTTCTTTCGGCAAGCAATTCTCATGGAGATGAATGCGAATTCAAATTAGTATTTGATAACCTTCTTAAGTTTCATCGCTATAATCACATGCTATAATTTGTATCTATATATGTTGTTTTATTATTTTCCATCAATTGGTATCAGAGTCAACTTAGATACATTTTATAGTTGTTAATTGTGTGAGCCCTATAATTTTAATTTCTTCGTTCTTATTCTTGAAATTAAATTAGTGGTTCTATTATTTTAAATTTAGTATGCGATAAAAGGCAATTTCGCAATGCCCTCTCTTTTTTTCTCAAATTTCAAAGAAAACATGTATATTTTATGCATGAAATTTAAAATTGATTGAGGGCTTTTGTTTGCCATAACATTGTAATGAAAACATGTCAAGAATCACAAAATTTCGTTGAGTAAATTTAGAGAATTTAGTGATTTAAAATGCCCAAACGGTTACAACCCGTTTTCCCTTTTGCGTTTTCTATTTCGCCCCATTGACTTGTTTTTTGGTTAAATTGAATGAGGGCTTTTGTAGATCGGGAGATTTCGATCAAAACCCATTATAGAAAATAGATTTTCATTCACAAATTTGAGAGAATTCTACAAAATTAGTTTCGGGTTTTTTGTCCGCGAAAACGCGTTTGCTTTTGCCCCGATTTCTCTTCGATTCTTCATCAATTTGGAAAATTTCTTGAGGGATTTTGTAAATCAATCAATTTCGAGCAAAATTCATACTAGAAATTGAGTTTTCATTTATAAACGAGAGAGTATTTGCACAAATACGATTCTGGAAACTGTTTGCCAAACGCATCTCACCCCTCTGCGTTTTTTTTTCCTCGATTTCTCCTTTGTTTTTCAACAAAATTTAAAATTTCTTGAGGGCTTTTCTCCCCCTTCCATAGATGATCAAAACGAGACTCAGATCGTTCAATTTCGTTGCCTAGATTGTGAGAATGAACTGGGTCTCCATCGTGGGTCAAACGAACCCATTTTCAGACTGCTGAGCGAGGAAGATGAGCACTTCCGCGAAGCCCACTCCCGTGCCCAGCGCGTGGGGGCACGTGGGCCCACTCCCAGGCTCAATTTTGTTTCGTTTTATTTAAGATATTATTTATTTAATATTATGAGACTGTTGGTAATTTTTATGGAATTTTTTGGGCTTCAGAATATATTATTTGATTAATTCGAGACTTAATTTGGTATTTTAGATATCGTACTCTCGGATTTTGGACTTCAATTTTTTTGTGACAATTCCCTACTATTTTATTAATTTCTCAATATGGGGTACTCTCTCTAATATTGTGTCACTATTAAGGAATTAATTTGAGGTCATTTTATAATTATGCATGATAAAATTATTATACTCCCACTATATGCATAATTTTTTTCTCTTAATTTACATTACTATAACTCGCCTATCGTGGGTATAGTGATGTGAATTTATATGTTGGTTATACAATTATGCATGGTATAAATTACCAATTTTATGATAGGCATAATTTTCTCTTAATTTACATTACTATAACTCGCCTATCGTGGGTATGGTGATGTGAATTTATATGTTTGTTATACAATTATGCATGGTATAAATTACCAACTTTGTGATAAGCATAATTTTCTCTTAATTTACATAATTGTAATCTCACCTATCGTGGGTACATTTATGTGAATTTTGTGTTGGTTCTATCACATTAATAATAATTATATCCTATCGGTATGTTATTGTTAGTGTGATTTGTTGTTGCACAATGTGATTTTTCTTTGCTTATGTTAATCAATTTCTTGGTACCCTATCGGTATTAGGATCTTGGTAATATAAGCTATAGTACATTGTATTGTTGCACTTTTGCTTAGGGACTATCTTTTGACTAAACTTTTCTTTAGAATCACATAATGTTTTGTGATGTTCAGTTTTCCTCCCTAACTCTGTCAAAACTTTGAATGGGACAAACTGTGAGACATGAAATTTTTTTCAGGCACTTTCTATAATGATTAGTGTTATTCACATTTTTTTCCTTCCTTATAATTACTTGGGTTGGAGATTATCTTTTTTTAAATATTAAATAAATATATGTAGTGAAGTGTATATTACTTTATGTCATTTCTCTATATTAAGTAAATCTAAAATTGGCATAATTTAATGTTTTAATACACATTGTATTTTTCCCTGCCATACTGTTCAAATCTAGACCCATTTATCATTCTTAATTTGTGACAAATATGTGTCAAGTATATATTTTCCCTAATCATGTGCCTTAGTCAAAGAAATTTTGGATTATAATAAAATTTAATTTGTTTTATGTTAATGGTGCAATTAGGCATTATTTCAAATCATTTTATGCCAAATTGATCCAAAGTTTGGATTAAATTCTCTGTTGTCTTATTATTGTTAAAGTGTTAACTTGTGAAATTATTGAAAATATTTTGTTGAACACTCTTTAAGGCAATTACAAACTATATCATTCATGTATTTTGTATGAATCATATTGATTTATATTTGGAGCTTTTCTCTTGAGATGACATTATATACTCTTTAGTCATCAAGGCTCATTTGGTCTTATATGATGAGTTATATTGATTTATATTTGGAGCTTTTCTCTTGGGATGACATTACATACTCTTTAAGTCATCAAAGTTCATTGGTCTTATACACAAAGATGAGTGACACCTTGAACCTTTTAACTTGATTATGATTGCATATATGGATAAATTTGTAAATAAATTATTCTTATCCATTTGAGATTATAAATATGCAATTATATACGAGAGTGTCACTATTTCTCAAAATTTTTTAGCAGAACTCTTCAATCATTTATTTTTTGATTGCTTGTTATAATACTCCATTTCGTAATCATATTCTAATTCTGATTTTTAGTGGGAGTATTTTGCATCTTATTAGTTCAAGAGTTCTATTTTGAGATAAACATAAAATTGTTGTGTACTTTTGTAATCTTGACTCAATTAAGTAAATCCAACAACTTTGTTATTGTACTCTCTCCAATATAGAGATCATGAAATTAATATCATGGTTCTTACGATGATAAAGTCATGTTTATTATATGCTAAGTCAAAGTGTTGTTAAGCATATTTTGGTTTTCTTTGAATACGATTGTTGTTGAATATCATATTCTTTTTGGCATAATTTTTTGATAATTTGCATAATTCTATTATATTGATGATAATTATACCCTATCGGTGTGTTATTATTGATATAATTTGTTAAGATACAATGCACCATTTGTCCTACACTTGTATTAGATTTTTTGTTTGAGTAGCCTATCAACATTGGAGTTTTTTGAAGATATAAGTTTTCTCTTGCGCATTATAGTATTATATTTCTTATTTATTATGTTTTTTGAGATTCTTGAGAGAGATCTCAACAAATAAGAAATTCTCTTTAATGAGGCATGTTTTGGTTGTATTTGTATGGAACCATTTAACTCTCTGAGTATGTGACAATATTACACACATTAAATAATTCCTTGTTCCATACTAGCCTCGTTGTCTAACCAATTAATTGGACATTATTTTTTATGCAATCCAATATTCTGAAATTTTTTCATTTACCTATCGCAATGCAAATTTGTTTAATGGAATATTTTATAGAAATAGATTGCTATCATGTGGGTAGTGGACATACCCTATCGATATGACATTACTCGACATGGTTCTAGTGTGATAAAGATAATAGTTGAATTTTTTGTTTAGCTCTTTGGATATTTTCCTTAAAATTAAGTCAACTATTTTTCTTTATCAAGTGGGAGAATCTAGCATTTTGAAAGTAATGTCCTATAAATGGATTGTGTTGATACAAGATCTCTACCTCAAATGCCCAATCAATCATACATGAGCAACCAAATTTGTCTTGATAAAATGATTTTCTTGTGACATACTATTTGTAATCACTTTGTTGTTAGGACCTACATTAAGGACTTTGTGATAGTCTCTTATAGAATATTGTTGTGTGATAACTCTCTATTGTCATATATTTTTAGTGGACAATTCTTGATAAGACAATATAGGAATCCCAAATTTGAAGAGATTAATTTCTCTATACCATATTTATATCCTTGTTGATGGTATTTCATATCGTAATTTTGTTCAAGTTACATGCTTTAATTTGGGATATATAGTTAAACCTATGTCCATCATAGTTTGTGATGAGAGTTAGAGACTATTTGTTGTTATAACCTTAATATTTGTTAAGTATAGGTCCCATATACTTCCGCTGCGTGTAACCAAATCTTATACCCAAGTGTTTGTAGATATTGTTTATAATTGTAGCACTTGAGTTTATGTTTTGAGTGAGTAATTGAAAACTTGCAAGTGATCCCATATTCTACTTCTAAATATTAGGGATTTTCTATCTCACTCATGTTAGTAAAGTAAATGCTACCTTGTTTACATGATCCTTTTGAGGGTCAATATTCTTTGAGGATTAATATTCGTTATTATACGTGGTTAATTATGAAACCCTTTTGTAAAGCTCTGTAATTGATAGATGGATTGTATGTTGGGTTTCATATTCTCGTTTCTAACCACTTCTCTTATTAATCTTATACTACTCTTGTAACCCCCTTTCAAATTAATTAATCTACATCTAAAATCCATAAAAAAATAAATTTTAAATTAAAATAAATACACTCCATTAAATTTAAATTTTATCGTTATAATTTACATCATAAAAATTTACAGAAATACTACTACAAAATAATTCTAGTTATTACAAGCATTAAAACACCCCAAAAAGTCCCCATCCTATAGCTCTGGAAGTTGCTGCATCTTTTCCATCTAACTATTCTTTAAACACCTGCAAATCAAATTTCCCTAGAATCTAGGGACAGCATTACCGGATCAGACATTTAATTTCTCATACAATAAAACAATTTCAAACAAATACATATCATAACAAATTAATTAGTTACACACATAATTAAATGCAGTATGATTTATGCAAATGCAGTTTTTGACTCAAATTCATTTTTGACTCTGCTCCATGGAGACTTCCCCTTTGAGTGTTTAGTAAGTAACTGGCCTACCATTACCTCATGTAATTCAGCTATCAGCCCCTACTAAACGCAAATAAACTAGACATAATTAGGAGATCAGGATACCCAGGAAGGCCACCACGACAGTATCTGCGCTCCAGATTACGGTCCTCTATGGAATTGCCAATATCCTTCACCCCACAGACTATATAATTACAGACTATACGGTCCTGTCTAACTTACTCTGCTCACCCATTTCTCAGGACTATCATATTCTCTGTTCATAATCTCAATCATATTTTCAAATACATGACTACCGCAGTCCGGTCAGTCAACACAGTTCTCTGTTCATAATCTCAATCATATTTTCAAATACATGACTACCGCAGTCCGGTCAGTCAACACAGTCCTGGAAATCAATTCCCCCATAAATACTCATTTCTCATTTGAAATCTTTGTATTTTCCAAGAACTCAAGCTTATGCAATATGACAATGATGCTAATAAACAAATAATTAATATTAAGCAATCACATAAAAATTATAAAAATTCACTATTTTGCATTATAACATCAATACCTTAATAAAATACTAATTAGTCCTTTACTAGGAAAAATTACTAAACTTTTACTATTTTCTAAAATTTCCCATTTTGCCCTTGATCTTTTTATGAAATTCTGAATATGTCCCTAATTGTTCTAGAATCTATGAAATTACCTAATTACCCTCAATCTTTTTAAAAAATTCCAATTGTATCCTCTAAATGTGAAATTACCTAATTACCCTTGATCTTTTCCTAAAATTCCAATTATGTCCTAAAAATGTAAAATTACCAAATTACCCTTAATCTTTTCTAAAATTCCATTTATGTCCTCCAACTTTCTAGAATATGTAAAATTACCATTGTGCCCTTATACTTTTTCATTATTGCCGAAAATGCCCTTAATCTTTTTGTAAAATTCCCAATGTGTCCCTACATGTGAAATTACTATTTTGCCCTTGGTCTTTTAAAAAATTTCCACATGGTATCCTTCCAAACCCACCATGGCCGTGAGTCATTTCTACCAATTCCAACAATTTTCACAAAATCAACTAAGCCAATTTCCAATCAATAATCAACCAAATCAACCAATTCAAGATTCAATCAAGATCAAACAAGGTTCAATCCATCACACATCTCATTAAATCAACCAAACATTTGTTTCAATCATCTAATTTAAGATTCAAGCATCAAAACATATAAAAGCCCCAAATCAATTTCCTATTTTCATGGTTCTTAACCAAATTTTGAAATTAAACCTAAGAACATGTTTCTCCTACTTCCAATTTATCTAAATTGAAATTAAATGCCAAGATTCTTACCTTGAATCCTTAATTTGATGAAGAAATCTTGAATTTCCTTTTTCCCCTTTTCTCTCTTTTTCCTTGGCTTCTTGAAATTTTGAGCTTTTTCTCCTAATTCTCTTCTCTTTGGCCTAAGGTGGTTTAAATTTTGTGAGGTTTTGATTGGTTTCTCTCTTAATTTTAGAAGAAAGGATGAGTGAAAGTGGAGGGGCTGCAGTTGGAAGAGCTCACGGTTTGGGTGGTGAGGAGAGCTAGCTTTTCCAATTTTGCTTTTGATTTGTTTATTATGTTTTTAAATAAAATTTTCTTCACCAAATTTAATAGCAACTACACGTCCAGCTGCTGGCCACAAAGCAGTCCATTTGGTCACCAATTTAAGCCACTTGGACAGCCAAGGCAACTTCCCAACGTGAGTTGCCAAGCTTGTGATCAAAAGTCAAAGTTTGTGGGAAATTTAGGGATTTTTCTAGAATATTAGAGAGCTTTTCAATTATCTTACAAACTAATTAGAATTTGAAGAAACTAACACCACCATTAAATTCCTCACTATCAAAAACCTTGGGATAGTGTCTTAATTGTCTCTTAATCCAAGTCTAATTAGCTTAATTTAATTACATTAGAAATGTCAATTTGTCAAATTTTGATTGGCTAATAATTTGTATTTCTATTTTTCTTAGTTAAAATATGTTAATAATTATTCTAAGTATGTTATAATTTATAGATAATTCAATAGATGACATATAGATTTTATCTTAATTTTCTGCCTTAAAATTTTACCGTAATAATTTCTCAAAGTTCTAACATTCAGAAAATTCTAACAATTCAGAATTAGCATTTTAATTCTTTAACTGTATATATTTTTAATCTATATTCAATTACCTTTCTATTAAGTTATAAATTAGTCCAAAATTCTACACTTGAAAATCTATCCTGGACAGCTGTCTAACATACTGTTCAGTCAACAAGTAATTTCATTTCTCAACTGTATATATTTTAAATCTACATTAAATTCTTGATTTATTAGAGTACAGTTTAATCCAAAATGTTATACTGAAAATCTTATCCTGAACAGCTGTCTGACACAACTGTCCGGTCAACAAGAAATTTAGGCCTAAACAAATGTATCAAAAGACTTAGAAAATTTTGCTGAGTAGAACTGTATAATTTTTAATATGAAAGTATGTACAGAAAATATTCTCTAAATACAGTACGTAATTTCTTATAATATTTATAGAAAAATATTCATAAATAGTAAAATAAAAATGAGGGTGTTACAACTCTACTTCTCTCTAACAAGTTTTTCTTTGAGAGAGAAAATAGTGAATTTTTATTCACATTATCTTACAGAGCTATGATCCCACTATCATTAGAGTATTTCAATACTAGTGGACTCTAATGAGAATCCTAAATCTTATTTTGACATATAAAGGATTAATGGGAGCATATAACCTTTTTTCATGTCTCGAGACTTATCAAATTTGTATTGTCATATATTCTTGTGCACATTTAATGATCATATGGCATACACTAGAAGGACTTTGTTATTTATTCTTGTCCTTTTGTGTTGAGACACATAAAATCCATTGTATCTTAGTAGGCATCTTTAGCATATGTCAATGCCATTTTGTTGGGAATTACACAATTAGTCTTTTGGCATGCAATTATCTTGTGCATCTCTTTTACCCAAAACTTCAAATTTTGTTTGGTCAAAATTTATAAGTATATTGTAAATACGATACTCCTATTGAGTATAATTCTCTACATTGTTGAAGTGCTTGTGATGATAGTACTCCTATCGAGTACAATTTTGCACCATAGAGGTACTTATAAATTTTATGTTTAGACCATTGATCTAAGTGCTTGCTCATTATTGACATTTTGTGGCCACATTAATCTAGAGTAGCATTTCATTTAAGCTTAGGTGTCTATGTCATCCCAGTAGAAAATTAATGGATTTCCTAATTGTCTCCGGGTTTGCATAGTCACTTATTTTGTGAATCTCGGATTAAATGAATGTCAAATATTCTAAGAGCATTTGTTGATTTAGCCCGTACGTGATCACTCTTGTTATTGGGCTATCGTGAGCACTTAGATGCATGCAAATTATGTTCTGGCCTTTGCAGCTTTTTAGACTTAAATTGATTATGGTGTTGAAAGAAAACACTTGTAGATTCACTAACCAAAGACTTAATTGTTGGAGCTTTTGGGAATTTTACAGCTCACATGTGTTTGGTTAAGTCTTTTGATGTTTTTGGTCAGTGGAAGTCTGAAAACACACTATCATGAGATATGTATATAGTAATATTATCTTAGTAACATATCTCTTATAACATTTTTAGATGCTTGGACCATTGTTATGTAGCATATTTTGACTATTAAGCTATGCTATTCTGTATATTGTTTTCTTGTGAGAAATATGACTATTTGATGCGCAGGATATGTATCCCTATCGGATATTATTTTGTAGCGTTAGAGATTTTAGATTTCTTACATTGTTGTTGACAAATGATTGAAATTGTCGTTCTAGTCTTGATGATTCTTATTTTAATTATTGGTTAATACTATCCAAGTGGGAGAATGTTAAAATATTTGTTGTGGATTAGTATCAATCAATAATTATTATATTATCTTTAGTATTGTAACACTGTGATTTTTCGTGATGTATATTAAGTGCTTGATAAATACCGTAAAAAGGAAATTAAATTTAAATCTATAGTTATTGTGAGATTTTTTTAGACTTTTACGTAAGTTCCGTAAATTATAAAAAAAAAAAAAAAGAAAGGGGGTGTCCTTAGAGGAGGGTGTCTGCAAATAGCAAAAAATTCCAAATTTATCTTATACGGGACGTGTAATTCACGATTCTTCCAATTTTGCTTCATTCTTCTTCCTTTTCTCCTCGCAACCTCTCTGTTCTCTCCTCCTTCCTCGCGGGCCATGGCACTCAAAAGGGAAAAAGAAGCCATTTTGTTGGTTGCTTTAAGATTTGTATGCAAGCCAAAGTATCATTTCCAAACCAAGTTTCATTTTTCTCTTTATCTCTTCCTCTCTCAGCTGGAACTGGAACTAAACCCAAAGGTAAGGGAAGCTTCTCTATTTTCAGTTTAAGTGTGGTTGAGAGCTAGGGGGCTCAACCACATACAGCATGTCTGCCCCTCTTGTTGTTTGTATTATGTTTGAGTAATTGTGATTCTCTTGGCAGTGGCTGTGTGAGTGTGTATGGATTGATTATTTTTGTTTTTGACCATCTAAATTACTTGGAAAGGCTCCTAAAACAAAAGAGACCATGCCCAAATTTTATTAAAATTGTTTGACAAGGTTTTCAATGTGAGATTTACCCAAAAATAAAAGTGGCAGTGGCTGTTTGGTTCGTCCAGCTCTGGACAGTCCCCACGATTTTGTGATTTTTGGAAGATCTAACCGTTGGTTTTTCACGAAATTTGTTTTGAATGAAAATAGACTCGAAATGGAGAAACTTTTATTTTGACATCTTGAAGAGAAAACCTCATCTCAGGGTTCATCTGTGACCCAAAAAGTGGCTGTTCTGTTTTTCGAGTTCCCCTGGAACATGTCTCGGTTTTTCTTAAATTCCTAATTGTACACTTAATGTTTTGTTTTCGTTTTTGTGCTATTAAAAACTAGACAAAACAAGGTTTTTAACTGTGTAATTTACAAAAATTATCATGTCCAATTCCTAAATTAAATTTTTGAAAAGGAACAGGGCAAGGGTTTGGAGCTCTGTTTGGAGTCCGAAATTTAGGCTGTTAGAGAAATTTTACTGGGAACAATTGGGAACGAATTTGAGGACATGGGATATCAATTTTGAAAGACCAATGTGTTACCTGTATCCTGTAAAAATTCTAGCTCAAAACAAGTTTTGGAAGTGTTAGAAAACTTACTTTCTTTGAACCATGTTCACTGGAAAGTCAAATTCAGTACTGTCAACTTGTAGGAATTCTAGAAAATTCTCTAGTTGTCTATTTTACCATTGGGATACCATTTTGAAAAATAGGATTCAAGAGCTTTAATTCTATATAAAAAGTTTTGAATTATGAGGTCATTTGCTACAATCAGTGAGAGCTCACATTTAGTACTGTCAAAGAGAATTCGACCTTATTTGGTCAATTTGGTTAATATGATAGAGTTATTGGAATGGAGATGTTTGTTTATTGAGAAATGACTTTATTGTTGGGGTTAGTATATTATAGTTGATGGGATATAATTCGTTGAGATTATTATATTATTGATTGAAGTGCTTAAAATTTTGTTGAGAATATTATTTGTTATTGAGGTGTATGTGTTTTGTTGAGAAATTGAAATGGAATATTGATGAGATGATGATATATGAGAATTATGTGTTGGAACCATTCCTATATGTTAAAGAGAAGTTAGCTATGTCCTTTGGGAAGATTTTTATAGAAAAGAAAATTGGTATACTTGGGAGGGTGAGTTTCACGCCAGAACTCCGGCCCACTAAAGCGACCCGGGGGTCTCGCCTAATGGGATATCTTTCCAAGTACCACCCCTATGTTTTGACTCCGAATGGCGTGTTGGAGTGTTGAGAACTACTTCCCAAGAGGTTTAGTGACTCTTTTAGTGTATAGGGGATGGGTTGTTGTCGTGGTTGAGATTTGCTGGTGTTGTTGAGATGTATTTGGATCCTTAAGTCAGGCCATTGGAAATGGCGGGTATGGAGGTGTCGTATATACGATTGTAAGGGATTCCAAATATGTTTTGCTGCTGGAATACAGGGTGTGCATAGTTGATGCACAGAAATATTCCGAATGTTGTTGTGCACAGTTAGTGCACAGACATATGAGTAGGCACGTAAGTTGAGGGTGCCAGTTGGGCTCTCAACCTAGTGCTGGGGATTTTCGTGGTGGCTAACGGTGAGCCTATAGAATAGACGAGTGGGCGAATCCCTATAGATGTATGGTCTTGCAAACCTACAGAGGTAAGCCACTATAGCACTTGTCTATTTTCGATAAAATCACACTTTCCCCGTAGGGTAGCTCAGAGGACTCCCTGTATGGTTAGTAGACACTGACTATGGTGGGGGAGGTGGCCTATGAGGACCGCTCATATGGTGTTGAAACTCCATGGAGTAGAGTCAGTTGTTGTCGACAAAGGTTGTCTAGTGGGTTATGTTGTACATCACTTTGTGATGAGGAATGTTGGTGGTTGTATTGTTGTTGAGATGTGGCTCATGATGGTGAGCGGTGATGGTTTATGTTGTTGATGTTAGATGATGATTTATGACTTTTGTTGATTTTATGTAACTATGTTATATGAACTCTTTGAGATGGTTGAGTCATGATGGTGTGCTTATCGGTGTGTATTGCTGAATTGAGTTTTGAGTTTTGAGTTTATGAACTAAGTTTGTACAACATTTTCAGTTATTATGTATAGTTTTGTTTGGTAAGCTTACCCTTGCAATGTTTGCACGTGTGGTTTGTGCCTGTGATGATCTCGAACATCATTCGGGGGAGCAGATGGCTTTTAGGTGGACTCCTCTTGGATTTGTGGTAGATGGAGCGAGCACGAGCTTGAAGTTGCGTTCTTTCTTTCCTTTGTTTGGTCTCATGTATAGAATGGATTTGCTTAGGGGTATTTTGTATTTATCATGTGAAAATGTATGTATACATAGTTTTATTTAGTTAAGCTTTGTATAAGAGATGTTTATAAATTGAGCTTTAAATTTTATATGTTAGTTTTAGGAATCACGAAAAATTCTCCAGTATTTTATCAATAAACTAATTAGAGAGTTTTTTTTTAATTTAATGAAATAAAATATTTAGTGTAACAAATCTGTAACGAAGATGGGTCGTTACAATAGTGGTATCAGAGCAGTTCGATTCAAACCGGACTGTGAGTTATGTGTCCCCTATGTTTTCTATGTGCATTGTGTGAAATTGCTTGACATTGTTGAAGTGTGTTAGTTATTCGTTATACCATACATCCTAGCTGTGTTGTCATGAAATATTGAGACTGGCCATCTCAATACTTTGTGTGACGCAAGTAGGATATTATGGCAAGCGAAAACCGATAATTAAGAGTAGTTACTCTTGAACTTTCTTGGTTGTGTGCATGTCTTAGGAAAGATAAAATTATTTTCTTATGTGAGAAGGATGTATAGTTGCTTTCAACTTCTTGGTTCTTGCTTGGATGCTAGAATGTGTAAGTCTAGGATGTTTTAGTGCATGTTCATCTTATTGATGTGATGGCCCTTAAATGGGAATGTTTTGTGCTTAGTGTGGTTTACTTTAAATTGTTGATTTATAGGAAAATGATCATTGGTTGTTGAGCCATGTTCACTTAATTCTCCTAGGATATCAGTGGCTTGGTATTTGTTGTATGTTTGAATGTGGTTATTTCCCTGGGGGAAATATTTGTTGCTTGTGAGTCACTCAAGTGTTGTTTCCCTGGGGATTCTTACCAGTGTCTGCCATTGGAATCCCATAGTGGAATGTAATTCTTTATCTGATGGTGGACGATGACTAACAAGGTTTGAGTAGACGAAGAACAGAGTGGGATCAAGATCCCTTAGACCAATAGCTTACCTCAGATAGAGTGTGCTAACAACTAGTGATTTTAGATCAGTACTATAGGTAAAATGAGTTTCTTTTAAAATAATCGATGATAGATTTATCATATTGTCGTTGTTCTTTCTTGATATTTTCTTTAGTATTTTGAAATATTTGATGTAGTTAAAAACAGTTTCTTTTGAAAGATGAAGATGTTGTTTTCAGCCTTATTTGTTGAATTGCTTTACAGGCTCTAGTATAAAAAAACTTGCTTTCTATTCAAAGTGTTGCTTTTCATTTCAATAGAAGCAAATCAGTTTTCTTTTGAAAAGGAAGATGTTGTTTTAACTTCAATTGTCCGAGTTGTTTTGCAAAATGATTGGTATAAAAGCTCTTTTCTAATTTAAACTATTGTTTTCCCCCCAGTAATGGCAAGTTGGTTTTCTTTTGAAAAGAATGATGATGCTTTAATTTCATGTAATCTAGATGTCTTGTAAAAGTTTTACTACTCAATTTTATTTTCTATTTATGTGGTTGCGTTTTCTGAACAACCAAACATCGGTACCAAAATCTTTAGATGTTTTTGAATTGAAGTACAAGTTATTTCACTCAAGTATGTTTATCCCTTTTCACGCTAAAACTAAACTACCTTTTTGAGGATGTGAACAAAGTTTTAAAATTGTATGTGACCTAAAATCTATTTCATGGAGACTGTCATCCTATGATTTTCTTTGTTTTCCTTTTCTTCATCCTCAATGGTATGTTGTTTCCAAACTTAGTTGTAATAAAAGTTGGTATTTCCACAAAATCTTCTGAAACTTGCTTCTAAAGGTAGAAAAGTGTTTTAATGATTTCCTTGTGTTAGATGAACAAGTTTTAATACTATTTTTTTTAAGTAAGGGAAATCAGTTTTTGTAAAATACCGCAACAATGCATGTATTCCCTTTTAGTTTTGAATCTATGTTTCTGTTTGTGGTGTTTTTGTTTCAAAGTTGATATTAGTTGCTTTAAAATGAACTTGTTCTTTAGAATTGGTTTTCAAAGTAGAAATGCCACATTGGATTTTCACCCTTTTGTTCAAACATGTTTTGCTTATGGCCTTGATTTTAAATAGTTGTTGAAAGGTTTTGATCAAAATGCTTGTTGCTTGTGAAATCTATCAACCTCACCACTTATGTGTTTTGTTTTAGAATGGCTCTTGATGTTTATTCCCTTTAGGGAATCCTTTGAAAACCTATAATTTGAAAACTTGTTTTAGTTGTTTTCAGGTGATGATTTGTATTGCACAAAGTTTCTTTCATGTTGTCACGTGACGACTTTCAACTCTTAATGTTTTGTTTTCAATCACACTACTTTTTCCCTTATTGCATAAAACTTTGACACATGAATTATCTTCGGAGATTCTCACTTGATTTCTTGTTTTAAATGATTTGGGGTTCATGTGTTTTCAATTGGACACACATGTAGAAAGGGTTTTCATTTAAAAATGTGTTATCGATTTGTTTATTCATCTTGAAACATATTTTGAAATTTCTTTTGGAAAAAAAAAAAGATTAAATAAGTCTTATGTGTTTAAGTCTGATAGGGGGTTTAAGAATTCTTATATGTTTTGGAGATCCTTTTGTTAAATGGAATAAGATGTTTTGAAATGTGATGAGTTTTGACATGTTTCATAATGCAGTACGAGTTTAACTTCTTCATACTAAATAGTGTTTTGAAACCTTCTTTTGGAAAATAGCTTAAAGATGTTTTATGGTTTTGAATTTGTTGGGGAGTTTAAGATTCCTTATGTGTGTGTTTTGAACATCTATTTTCAAAAATGGATTAAAGTAGGTTTTAAGGGTTTAAAAATAAAGGAAATTTGGGTTATCCTTTAAGTGTTTTGGAAAAACTTTGGTAAAGTGGATTTGGAAAATTTGAACTAACTAAGGTTTTCATGCTCTTAAATGTTTTGATTTATATTTTGAAAAAAAAAAAAAAAAAAAGATTTATTAAGAGTCTTCGTTTTATTTGAGAAGTCGTGTGGTACTGATGCGAGAGAAAGTTACAAGTGATGTTCTATTTGAAAGGATTAAAATTTGGAAATTTGGAATAAACTACCTGATGGAATGATGACTTGATTTGGGCAAAGAGTTGAGGAAAGATTTAAGATTCACAAAAAGGTGAAAATATTTTGTGTATACACAGTGTTATAGTAGTTTCACCTCAAGCAAATTTCGAGGACGAAATTTTTCTTGTTGGGGAGAATTGTAACACTGTGATTTTTCGTGATGTATATTAAGTGCTTGATAAATACCGTAAAAAGGAAATTAAATTTAAATCTATAGTTATTGTGAGATTTTTTTAGACTTTTACGTAAGTTCCGTAAATTATAAAAAAAAAAAAAAAGAAAGGGGGTGTCCTTAGAGGAGGGTGTCTGCAAATAGCAAAAAATTCCAAATTTATCTTATACGGGACGTGTAATTCACAATTCTTCCAATTTTGCTTCATTCTTCTTCCTTTTCTCCTCGCAACCTCTCTGTTCTCTCCTCCTTCCTCGCGGGCCATGGCACTCAAAAGGGAAAAAGAAGCCATTTTGTTGGTTGCTTTAAGATTTGTATGCAAGCCAAAGTATCATTTCCAAACCAAGTTTCATTTTTCTCTTTATCTCTTCCTCTCTCAGCTGGAACTGGAACTAAACCCAAAGGTAAGGGAAGCTTCTCTATTTTCAGTTTAAGTGTGGTTGAGAGCTAGGGGGCTCAACCACATACAGCATGTCTGCCCCTCTTGTTGTTTGTATTATGTTTGAGTAATTGTGATTCTCTTGGCAGTGGCTGTGTGAGTGTGTATGGATTGATTATTTTTGTTTTTGACCATCTAAATTACTTGGAAAGGCTCCTAAAACAAAAGAGACCATGCCCAAATTTTATTAAAATTGTTTGACAAGGTTTTCAATGTGAGATTTACCCAAAAATAAAAGTGGCAGTGGCTGTTTGGTTCGTCCAGCTCTGGACAGTCCCCACGATTTTGTGATTTTTGGAAGATCTAACCGTTGGTTTTTCACGAAATTTGTTTTGAATGAAAATAGACTCGAAATGGAGAAACTTTTATTTTGACATCTTGAAGAGAAAACCTCATCTCAGGGTTCATCTGTGACCCAAAAAGTGGCTGTTCTGTTTTTCGAGTTCCCCTGGAACATGTCTCGGTTTTTCTTAAATTCCTAATTGTACACTTAATGTTTTGTTTTCGTTTTTGTGCTATTAAAAACTAGACAAAACAAGGTTTTTAACTGTGTAATTTACAAAAATTATCATGTCCAATTCCTAAATTAAATTTTTGAAAAGGAACAGGGCAAGGGTTTGGAGCTCTGTTTGGAGTCCGAAATTTAGGCTGTTAGAGAAATTTTACTGGGAACAATTGGGAACGAATTTGAGGACATGGGATATCAATTTTGAAAGACCAATGTGTTACCTGTATCCTGTAAAAATTCTAGCTCAAAACAAGTTTTGGAAGTGTTAGAAAACTTACTTTCTTTGAACCATGTTCACTGGAAAGTCAAATTCAGTACTGTCAACTTGTAGGAATTCTAGAAAATTCTCTAGTT
Source organism: Pueraria montana var. lobata (assembly GCA_026413185.1). Taxonomy (NCBI): domain Eukaryota; kingdom Viridiplantae; phylum Streptophyta; class Magnoliopsida; order Fabales; family Fabaceae; genus Pueraria; species Pueraria montana. Next base: position 71,299,585 of record CM048646.1, on the reverse strand, counting down.
GTCTATTTTACCATTGGGATACCATTTTGAAAAATAGGATTCAAGAGCTTTAATTCTATATAAAAAGTTTTGAATTATGAGGTCATTTGCTACAATCAGTGAGAGCTCACATTTAGTACTGTCAAAGAGAATTCGACCTTATTTGGTCAATTTGGTTAATATGATAGAGTTATTGGAATGGAGATGTTTGTTTATTGAGAAATGACTTTATTGTTGGGGTTAGTATATTATAGTTGATGGGATATAATTCGTTGAGATTATTATATTATTGATTGAAGTGCTTAAAATTTTGTTGAGAATATTATTTGTTATTGAGGTGTATGTGTTTTGTTGAGAAATTGAAATGGAATATTGATGAGATGATGATATATGAGAATTATGTGTTGGAACCATTCCTATATGTTAAAGAGAAGTTAGCTATGTCCTTTGGGAAGATTTTTATAGAAAAGAAAATTGGTATACTTGGGAGGGTGAGTTTCACGCCAGAACTCCGGCCCACTAAAGCGACCCGGGGGTCTCGCCTAATGGGATATCTTTCCAAGTACCACCCCTATGTTTTGACTCCGAATGGCGTGTTGGAGTGTTGAGAACTACTTCCCAAGAGGTTTAGTGACTCTTTTAGTGTATAGGGGATGGGTTGTTGTCGTGGTTGAGATTTGCTGGTGTTGTTGAGATGTATTTGGATCCTTAAGTCAGGCCATTGGAAATGGCGGGTATGGAGGTGTCGTATATACGATTGTAAGGGATTCCAAATATGTTTTGCTGCTGGAATACAGGGTGTGCATAGTTGATGCACAGAAATATTCCGAATGTTGTTGTGCACAGTTAGTGCACAGACATATGAGTAGGCACGTAAGTTGAGGGTGCCAGTTGGGCTCTCAACCTAGTGCTGGGGATTTTCGTGGTGGCTAACGGTGAGCCTATAGAATAGACGAGTGGGCGAATCCCTATAGATGTATGGTCTTGCAAACCTACAGAGGTAAGCCACTATAGCACTTGTCTATTTTCGATAAAATCACACTTTCCCCGTAGGGTAGCTCAGAGGACTCCCTGTATGGTTAGTAGACACTGACTATGGTGGGGGAGGTGGCCTATGAGGACCGCTCATATGGTGTTGAAACTCCATGGAGTAGAGTCAGTTGTTGTCGACAAAGGTTGTCTAGTGGGTTATGTTGTACATCACTTTGTGATGAGGAATGTTGGTGGTTGTATTGTTGTTGAGATGTGGCTCATGATGGTGAGCGGTGATGGTTTATGTTGTTGATGTTAGATGATGATTTATGACTTTTGTTGATTTTATGTAACTATGTTATATGAACTCTTTGAGATGGTTGAGTCATGATGGTGTGCTTATCGGTGTGTATTGCTGAATTGAGTTTTGAGTTTTGAGTTTATGAACTAAGTTTGTACAACATTTTCAGTTATTATGTATAGTTTTGTTTGGTAAGCTTACCCTTGCAATGTTTGCACGTGTGGTTTGTGCCTGTGATGATCTCGAACATCATTCGGGGGAGCAGATGGCTTTTAGGTGGACTCCTCTTGGATTTGTGGTAGATGGAGCGAGCACGAGCTTGAAGTTGCGTTCTTTCTTTCCTTTGTTTGGTCTCATGTATAGAATGGATTTGCTTAGGGGTATTTTGTATTTATCATGTGAAAATGTATGTATACATAGTTTTATTTAGTTAAGCTTTGTATAAGAGATGTTTATAAATTGAGCTTTAAATTTTATATGTTAGTTTTAGGAATCACGAAAAATTCTCCAGTATTTTATCAATAAACTAATTAGAGAGTTTTTTTTTAATTTAATGAAATAAAATATTTAGTGTAACAAATCTGTAACGAAGATGGGTCGTTACAAGTATCATCAATCGACAATTAAAGATATGATAATTATCATATGTAGATTACGGATATTTTGGATGAGATTATGATAGGATTGACCCTGTGATGGGTTGGGTCAATCATTTAGTAGATAGTCCATTGAGAGGTCCCTACCTACTGCTAGGGGATTATAAATTTGCTATCCCATTAAGCAAATTTACACTCTCGGTAACACTCACATTCTCTTGAACAATCCCCTAGAAAAGTGGGCAGAAATCCTCTCAAGAGTATTTTAAGGATTTCTTTCGGCAAACAATTCTCATGGAGATGAATGTGAATTCAGGTTAGTATTTGATAACCTTCTTAAGTTTCATCGCTATAATCACATGCTATAATTTGTATTTATATATGTTGTTTTATTATTTTCCATCATTTGTCTGTAGAGAAAAAAAGGCTACTATTGACGGTGTAAAATAGTTCTACACTGGTGAGTTTGTTTCTCATTCAATCACATACTACCATGGTAAGTTTGTTGGCTTTTATAATAACTACTTTAAAAGTCATAATAATGGTAATTTGTGATTGAATGATAGTGTAAAACTATTTTACATTGTTAGTGCATAACTATTAAACTCTTGTTTTTATGCATTGTTAGTGTAAAAAATTGTATACTATCAACCAATCATAAATCATGGTAAGTATAACTTTTAAGATAGTTATTATAAAATTTAACAAACCTATCATATATAATAATTTATGATTGAATGGTTGTGAAAACTCTACATTGTTAGTAAATAAACTACTAAAGTATATAAGCCTTTGAAATAATATATAAAATACAGGTTGTTGAAGTTATTTACCCAATATAAACTTTAATATTTTGTACTATCAATATTCTTTTTTGATTTTTTTCTTGAAGATTAATTATTTAATTTTTAATTTTAATTTATATCTTTAGTTATTAAGAAAATAAAATATTATGAATTATTTTAAATTTTATATAAGTATTGCATTGTTATTATTACTAAAAAAAAGACAATAACTTATAATAATTTATTCCGAATCAAAATATTATTTATTACTTAATATTTATTAATTATTGTACAAACTGTTATATAAATTATTATAGGTCTATTATATACTATTATCTTATAGCATAACTCAAAATACAATAAATAAAAGGGATAAATAGAAAAGATAAGAGAAATCTAGCCTAGCATATTAGGTATCCATGTGACAGTAGTGGGTTCGGGTACTGTGCACTCCTGAGAAGGCTCTTGGACAACCTCAACTCTTGAACTAATAACTACCTCCATTTTTAGAGAAAAAAAGAAAGAAATTTACCAAGCATAAATCCAACCACGTCCATTTTTTTTTTCTGGGGTCAAGAGAACCACATTCATATATATTTTGGTTTTGGTCCACACAGAACTGCATCACATTAACTATGGTATTTTTTTTCGGGGGTCTTCATAAGGTTTGGGTTTTGAAATGTTTAACAAAAAGGCAGAGTAAGAAATTATCTTTTACTTTGGGCTCAAACTTGGATTTAGTCTCACATCTGAATTGAACCTCTATAGGTTTCCTTTCTCCATGGACCAAAAAAACTGTTACCCCTCTCCACCATTTCTCTTTATACAGTTAGCTCAATCAAATTCAGGAAAATTCCTTTATGTTGTTTTCACTTACCTAAAATGGTTGTCTTGGCATCATTCCCACGTTTTGATTTCTTGCATACAACTCACTTGCAATTTACAAATTTAAAGTTGAAAGAAATTAACACGTTTCTTCTTACATTCACTATATATAATATGGTAACTAAAGTCTTAGAGTGTGTTTGCGAATCTGTTCAAATCACGTTGAACGTGAGAATTGAGCTTTCCAATGCAGAATTTATAAAGCAACTCAGGTGTTGCTTTTGCTTAAACGCTGGTTGCGTTGAGTTACATGCCTATGCAAACAGGCGCTTATCTTACCACATATGAAAAAGTTCTAGTAATGGCTTACACAATCTTCTTCATCATTTTGATGCACTTTTGCACCTTTGTTGTTGTTACAACAAGCATTAGCAATGACTTGATGAGACCCAAGTTCTCATCCATTCTAGTCTTCGGCGATTCAACGGTGGACACCGGCAATAACAACTACATCAAAACCATAGCCAAGGGAAATCATTTGCCTTATGGTATGGATTTCCCTGGCCACATTCCTACTGGTAGATTTTCTAATGGAAAATTGGTTCCTGACTTCATTGCCTCTGTGTTGAACCTCAAAGACACTGTCCCTCCTTTCCTTGATCCAAATCTATCAGATGAAGAGATTCTAACAGGTGTTAGCTTCGCATCTGGGGGATCAGGTTTTGATGATGTGACTACGACTTTAACTGGGTCCATACCAGTGTCCAAGCAAATTGAGTACTTCAAAGTTTATGTAGCAAGGCTCAAGCGCATTGCAGGGGAAAATGAAGCTATTCGAATACTTGGAGATGCTTTGGTTCTTATTAGTGCTGGAGCTAATGACTTTCTCCTCAATTTTTATGACTTCCCCACTAGAAAAGTGGAGTTCAACATTGATGAATACCAAGATTATGTGCAGAATAGGCTTCAAATCTTCATTAAGGTAAACATAAATAATTCCTTTTGTAAATTTTGAATTATATTATTATAACTTACATATTTTTTCTAAGTAATTAATAAAAACAAATTAGAAGTGAAAAAAATTAATATAGATGATAAGTAAATAGACAATGTTTATATTGTTATGTCTATATGTACTTGTTTTTTTCTTTCAGATATGAACAACCAATGTGTATTTTAGGGTGTGTTTGGATAAAAGTTACGCTCAATGTATTTGACTTTCGTCTCATTGGGACAAAATACTTGCTTCTCAGTTTGGTGCATTGGGATGTGTGTTTTTTTGTTTGTTTGACAAGCTTCTAACTACAATCCAAATACATACTTAGTAGTTGGTTAATAGAAACCAATAATGCTCAAGGACTCGTTAATTATAGTTATTATGATTCAGGATAGGCTCAATTTCAAAGCTGTGTAGAAACACACCTATAACCACCAACTGATGTGTAAAAAATTGTAGGAACTATACGACCTTGGATGCAGAAAATTTGTTGTGAGTGGGCTTCCTTCCATTGGTTGCTTACCCATTCAAATAACAGTAAAATCTGTAAGTTCAAAGGATCGGAGATGTGTAGAGGATGAGAATTCAGATACGAAGCTCTACAATAAAAAATTAGCACAGCGATTGCTTACAATACAAGCAATGCTTCCAGGAAGCAGAGTTGTTTATACAGATGTATATGAACCATTGATCAACCTTATTAATCAACCAGAAAAATATGGTGAGCTATATTTATTGAGTATATTATGGTTGTGGCTTAAATTCAATTATTTTTTAATAAATTATATATATATATATAGATAACTTTTTTTTTTATCAGGAGAAATGAAAATTATAAATTTTTATCAGTGACAATTTAGTTTGAACTTGTAGAAAATAGTTCATTTCCAGTTCAATTCGGATCGGACGAACTGTTTTTTCAATTTCATTCAGTTTTTAGATAGTTCAGTTCAATTCAGCTGTTATGAACACCCTTACATACAACCATACATCAATGATGAAATTAAAAGTTATTTAATGGTTACTCGACTATTTAAAAAAGTTAAGTGTGTTTTTCTTTTAATTTTGACCATTTAAATATAATCTAATGGTTTATGTTTATAATTTTCATGTCTCATGATAAGAAGTGTTTTTATTTGATACATTTACAAGAAAGTTCAAGTACCTTTTTAAAATAAAATAAAAAAATATATTATAATGGTTTAGAAAGCAGAGATTCATTTGCTATAATATTTATTATGTACGATCTTCTGACATTTTATCAAGCAGGTTTCATGGAAACGAGTAAAGGGTGTTGTGGAACTGGCTTATTTGAAGTAACTCCATTGTGTAATGAAGTCACACCGGTATGTGAAGACCATTCAAAATATGTATTCTGGGACAGTATCCATCCAACGGAATTCACCTACCAGTATATTGCCAAATACATAGAAATGGAAGTCCTGCCCAAGTTCCAATTTCATATAATATAGAATGTGACAAACTTGTTTGTAAAGAAAAAGAAATTAATAAAACAAATTTCAATAAATCTGCGCAAATTTGAACGATGTATTAATGAACTATCTATAATAAGTTCTTAGAGTTACCTTAAAAACAAAAACACCATTACTTGTCATTTTTAAAGAATGGAAATTTTGAGAAGCTTGAATGGCAACCGATACTCGTAAATCAATTACAAGTGTGGAAATTTTAATGTCTCATAGTCTTAATTGAACAAAAAGGTCAGCTAAAGATGATTTAGCATGCTCAATGTCTTGATTGAGCTCATATAATAACTTGCCAATTTCCTATATCTAGAAAGACAAATTTAACCCCTCAGATTTCTTTATTTTCAAAGGATTTAATCTCCCAATCAGAACCTCAAACAATGAAATAACTATGCACTAACTGTGGAAGCAGAATAACATAACAATACATGTATATGAAAAAGTTGTCAAGAGAATTTGGGAAATAGAATAAAAAGGCACATGCCAACAAACTTGCCTAAGTGAGTAACTTACACTTCATGTGTGTGTGTGTGTGTGTGGGCCCTCAACAACAAATAGTACCTTTGAATACTTCGCAGTCATGAAGTGCCTACCAATTTCTGTGAAGATAGTTTTTTTTTGATAAATTCTCTGTGAAGATAGTTACAACTTCATATAAGCAGGAAATAGCTCCTTTCCTTAAACACCAAAACAGAAGCAACAAAAGTTAGCTAAGCAAGAAATACTACCGCAAACCATCAAATAGAGCTTTTATAGATTCATGATTCTTAATATTTTCAGGTCTGTCAAAAACAATTTTTCTGAAAAATTCTTACAATTATGGTGAAAAACCCTTCCTTCCAAGGTCATATCCCTGCAAGGAAATAACATTGCAAAGCAAAATTCAGAACAAGCAACAACGACATTCTGAATATGAATTAGATTATGCAACAAGCTGATTTTTTACAGTGTCAATACTCAATTCTCAGTTCCTGGATTCTCAAGGAAAGTAGAAAAGCAAAGAGGGATAGGAGACTGCTACAGTGTTTGATTTGACTCTAATTTGAACATGCACTGGATTTAGCAACAACTTCAAAGTTTAACATCTTCAATTTCCATAATACTACATTTTCTAGAAGGGAAATGTACAAAAAATGAAAAAGAAAAACTGTTGCAGCTAATATCTGCATTACTCAAATAACACAATCAACCAAACCCATGTCAGCATGACTCGAACTAATTGTCAAGAAAACATACAGAGAGATGTTACCTTAAAGCTTTGGTAACAAGCTAAAGACTCCAATACCGTCTTGGTTAAAATAAAATAAGAGAGTAATATAGATAAATCAATTTATATTTTTGAAATTAAAAGTTTTTAAAATAATTTTTAATCTTAAAACAAATTAAAACTTTGAGCCATAGTTATTTTAATATTGAATAAATTATTGGTTATTTTTTGTTTGTTTAGTCTTGAATGATTAAGACACAATTAGGTGAAGAAATAAATTAACATTTCTCTTTCGGTTAATTGTCACACTGCCCGATAAAATATAATGAAATAAATGCCTTGTTTATATAGTATACTACTTTTTTTTTTTTTACTGTAAAATACTTAACTCATATCATTAATAATAGCATCATGAATACAATCAGGAGTATACTCAAATATTTGTGAACTAGCATAAAATCGAGACTCTTTTGCTAACACATGAGCGACTTGATTAGCTTGTCTATGAACAAACTTCACACAAAAATTGTGAATATGGTAAATATAGTATACTACTTAATACTATATATAAAGTGTAACAATGTTATCCATGTGTTGTTGCCTATCAGCTGAAAAACAGCTATGTTATACATGCACGGCTATGTTATACATTCACAATTCATTTTAGCATTTACTGTGCCATGCTAGCATGTCGCTTCAAAGAAGAAGACTAGACATTAGTATCTAATTTTTCACCGATTCTAAATATTTGAGAATTGGACGACAGATGTGAGCTATAACAACTAAATTGCCTTAAGATTGATATAGAGTATTAATGGAGTAAGAGGGTAATAATAAAACTAAATCAATCTATATTCTTTAAAAATTGATGATATTTATTTATATTGAGATTATTTTAAAATTGAAACAATAGTTAATTGTTCTTAGTTATGTTATTTTTCAACATTTTAGTCTTGAATGATTTTGACATAAGAAACATTAGAAATACTATCTTTAATATATTCTTTTCATTATACTTTTTATTATCCGAACAATTTATTAATGAGACTCATATAAATCAACTTAATTATGTGTAAGAGAATATATCGTTAATTTTTCTCTTCTGACAAAATTGGGTGGACATAAATGAACACTTCTCTGCCTCTTAACTAATGAACTGCCCAAAAATAAATTGACTTAATAATAGTATGTCGATGAAAAAGTATGTATAAGAGAATATATGGATAATTTGTATCTTCTGACAAAATTAGGTAGACATAAATGAACACTTCTATTTATATTAACTAGTGTTGCAACAAAAAATATAAAATAAAACTAATAGTAGTATTTAGGTAGTATTTAAAGCCTTATGTGCTATATTTTTTGGGTTGAAAAACAAGTATAGCAATGGCACCCACACTTCATCTTATCATTTTAATGCATGCTTGCACCATTTTTGGTGCTATGACCAATACTCTCAATATTCCCAAATTCAGTTCCATTATAGTCTTTGGGGATTCTACAGTGGACTCTGGCAATAACAACTACATCAAGACTATGGCCAAGGGAAATTTTTTGCCCTATGGTAGGGATTTCCCTGGCCATGTGCCCACTGGTAGACTTTCCAATGGAAAATTGGTTCCTGACTTCATTGCCTCAGCCTTGAACCTCAAAGAAACTGTTCCTCCTTATTTGGACCCAAATCTATCGAATGAGGAACTTCTAACGGGTGTTTGCTTCGCATCTGCAGGGTCAGGTATCGATGAATTGACCGCGACTACATTTCATGTTTTATCACTGTCCAAGCAAATTGAATATTTCAAAGCTTATGCAGCAAGGCTCAAGAAAATTGCTGGGGAAAATGAAACTAAGCAAATACTTGGAGATGCTCTTGTTGTTATTTGTATAGGTTCTAATGACTTCATATTGAATTTTTTTGACCTTCCCAATAGAAGAGTGACATTCACCATTGATGAGTACCAAGATTATTTGCTTGATAAGCTTCAAATCTCCGTTAAGGTAAACTAAAGTTATTTATTATGCATGACATGATTTAAAGTTAATAAAAAGAAAATCATAAGGGAGAAGAAATATAGATAAAAAAATATGTGTAATTTGGTTATAAGTTTTTTATGCTTGTCATTTCTTTTATCAAAAAAGAAACTCGTAATTTTATTGAGGTCGCGTCATTTTTAATTTTTTGTTGATTCATTGTCTTAGTCTCCACTTTTCATAGTATGCACCTATACACAACAACTAATAATATTGATATTGTTTAGTAAATATTAATTTAAAAATTAATAGAAGCAATATTATTTCACAAAAATTAATTCAAACATATTTACAGTTATGCGTAAAATTGTAGGAGCTATATGACCTTGGATGCCGAAAACTTGGGTTTGCTGGGCTTCCTCCCATTGGTTGCACACCTTATCAAATGACAATAAAGTTTAGAAGGCGTCAGAAATGTATTGACTATGAGAATTTTTATTCAGAGCAATATAATCAAAAATTGAAGCAGCGTCTACCTCAAATTCAAGCTATGCTTCCAGGAACCAAACTTGTTTATGCAGACTTATATCATGCGGTATTAAACATTCTCAATCAACCTGAAAAATATGGTGAGCTATATATATTTATGAGTTACATATATTTAAATATATGCCTTGACTTTGATCACTAAATTTATCAAATAAAAATTTGGATTTGACTTTTTAAAGTAAGAACCTAAATATATATTTATTGTTAATTTAAAATAAGTTAAAAATTTATAAAGTAATTTAATTCATATTAATAGTGAATATATCTTCACTTTCTCATTTTTCATATTTCTTTAATTTAGAGGAATGCAGATGTGTTTTGAAAAAAACATAGAAAACCTTGCCTTTTAGAAACCTTAGCAAATCTTTCTTTATATTTCGATAGTGTTTTCTCTATAGAAAAAAAAGTTTTTGTATGATCTTAAATTAAGAGATATTTTCTGTCAAAAAAAATTAAGAGATATTTATATGAAATATATAAAACATTGAAAATAATCTGTTCTTATATTTATTTTGTGCATTTGTGGGACATTTGTCAAATAGGTATCGAGGTAACAAACACAGGGTGTTGTGGGCTCGGCATACTTGCAGCAGGTCCATTCTGTAATAAATTTACACCAGTGTGTAATGATGCTTCAAAATATGCATTTTGGGACGTTTTCCATTTTAGTGAAGTATCGTACCGATACATTGCTGAGTACATTATAACAGAAGTCCTGCCTGAATTCAATTCTTAATAGTACCAGTAAGGACCAACTACAACATTCTTCTTATATTTTAAGTGATGTTTTTATTTGCACCTCAATTGTAGCCACACTATTTATATTTGTAATATGTGGCAAATTTAAATAAGCATTAAATTGATATAAAAAGATGACTGAAACGTTTAAATTTATTCAATCACTTGGAATACAAATGATGTGTTTACAAGTACTTTGCAAATTTAGATGAATTCCATTAATATATTTGGTGGTATGGGGGTTCGGGGAGGGACATAAGGGTTGGAGTAATAAGAAGGTCTTGGGTTCAAATTCCCCAATAACATACTAACTACTGACATTTGTCGATAAAAAAATCTTTTGATGTCTTCATTAAAAGAAAAGTATTAATAGAAGATTTAGAAGGTTTAATTTATAGTGAAATTTATATATCTGATATCAATAGGAGAAATCTGATAATTAAATTCAAGTCTCAGTTAGAGTGAGAGGAAGACTCGACCAGATATGTAAATTCTTGTTGGCATAATAGAATTAGATTATAACATAATGAAGTAAACTTCTATTTAACTGAAATTAAAAGTATTTAATGATTATTAATATCCTTAAATTAAAATTTAAATAATAATAATAATTAAAATGAAATGTGTACTTGATAAGTTTGTTTTATTCTATTTTATTATTTTAGTCTTGAATGGATCTGACATGATTAGGTGAATACATAAATTTAAGTTGTTATTTTATTAATTAGTGAATTACCACCCTAAATTTTTTTTTTGATAATGTGCTCTAATATATATGTAATGTGTAAAACCTTATATTCTATTTGGCCAACCACTCTAGTAATTTATAAATTAGTTTAACTAAAATAGATTTATTTAGTATATCAATTTAATTATTTATTTTACTATAATTTGTGGTACTTAATAAAGTTATCATGCGTTCTAAAGTCTGCAAAAATAAGACTCTTTCCGCTGTGTTTACAAGTACTTTGCAAATTTAGATGAATTCCATTAATATATTTGGTGGTATGGGGGTTCGGGGAGGGACATAAGGGTTGGAGTAATAAGAAGGTCTTGGGTTCAAATTCCCCAATAACATACTAACTACTGACATTTGTCGATAAAAAAATCTTTTGATGTCTTCATTAAAAGAAAAGTATTAATAGAAGATTTAGAAGGTTTAATTTATAGTGAAATTTATATATCTGATATCAATAGGAGAAATCTGATAATTAAATTCAAGTCTCAGTTAGTGTGAGAGGAAGACTCGACCAGATATGTAAATTCTTGTTGGCATAATAGAATTAGATTATAACATAATGAAGTAAACTTCTATTTAACTGAAATTAAAAGTATTTAATGATTATTAATATCCTTAAATTAAAATTTAAATAATAATAATAATTAAAATGAAATGTGTACTTGATAAGTTTGTTTTATTCTATTTTATTATTTTAGTCTTGAATGGATCTGACATGATTAGGTGAATACATAAATTTAAGTTGTTATTTTATTAATTAGTGAATTACCACCCTAAATTTTTTTTTGATAATGTGCTCTAATATATATGTAATATGTAAAACCTTATATTCTATTTGGCCAACCACTCTAGTAATTTATAAATTAGTTTAACTAAAATAGATTTATTTAGTATATCAATTTAATTATTTATTTTACTATAATTTGTGGTACTTAATAAAGTTATCATGCGTTCTAAAGTCTGCTAAATTAAGACTCTTTCCTCTAGTCTTACCATCTAGAGCACGTAAACCCCTGGGATGGCAAAAGTGTATCCGGACTATATGAAACTCACAAAAATATCCATTAATGGATAGGGTAAATACCCATTTATTAAGAATGGGTCTGAAACGGGTATTTATCCGCAAAATTTTAATAGGGATGGGTGCGAATACGGGTACTATAGTACCCATCCCCCCGTCCTACACATGTTATATATAGATATTAATTTAATTAAAATATCATGCATATATAAATAATTATATATATGTTTTTTACAAAAAAATAATTAAATATTTTACTAATTTTAACTTTATGACTAACACAATAACACATCTTTTGGCTATTGAACACAACTACAAACATTTTTTTATAGCTATGGAATCTATCAACAGATGATATAATAATGTGAATTGAATGCTATGGTTACGTGTTTGGGAGGGGTGGTTTTAAATATGTACTGGGTTGTTGGATATGTTGTAGTTTTGGGTGTGCATGACGAGGTACACGTTTTCTTTTGTTTTCTATGTAATGCTTTTGTTTGGCTATGTTCATCAAACCAATGTGGTTGTTACACTATGCATCTTGCTTGTGTTCATAACTTGTAATGTGGCATGTCTTATGATACTATTAAGAATAATATATTATTTCGTTTGGCTTAAAAAAAACATTTTTTTATAGCCTTATTGTTTGAAGCAGGTGAGACATCGTATCGCTAATATTAATAATTCAACCATTCACCTTGGCTACTAGCATATAGCAAGACAAATAGAATGATTATGTTAAACAATATGTGGAAGACAAATTTATTATTGGAGAGTACTGTCTTCACTTGATGTCGAAGTTTCTAATAATTTTGTTAAACAATTAGAACATTAAGTTTAAGAATGATTATGTTTATAATGTTGTTTAATTTATGACTTAAGTTTGAATGGCTCAAGGTTATATTTGGTTATTTTTAATGTTATGTTTAGATGTTTTTAATATTATGTTTAGATTATTTAAGAGTAAATTTTTAATTTACATGTAGTAATTTTTTTAAGTAATATTTTTTTATTGATTTATTAACTAAATACATAAGTAAAGAGCGGATAGTGGATGCGGGTGTGAGTGCGGGTATGGGTATATAGGTACCTAGCGGGTACGGGGATGGGGATTAAAGTTGTTACCCGCGCAGGCATAGAGTCAAGTACTAGTATTTTTTTTTAAACGCGGGTATGGGGACGAGTACTATAGTACCCTACCTAGACCCCCCTATTGCCATCCCTATCCCCCTCCTCTCCTCATAAATTGTTCTGTTTTGTTTTTAGTCCTTGGCGTTAATTTCAACTGTTAAGTGATAACATGATGAACATAAACTATGCGTGAAAATTTCCTGATTAAGTTTCTAGTAATTTTTAACAGCTACAAATTTTTTGGCGGTAAAAAATGTTTATTTTTGTAACATTTCTTGTAGTTTTAGAGGATCTGATGTTTGAGATTTTGATTTTTTTTATTATTTTTTTAAACATTTTTGGCAGTTTTAGTATGACAGAAAATTTACAACACTTAAAAACTGTTAGAAACTTAAACAAAAATTTTTCAAGAGCACATTCTGCTTGTCATGACATCACTTAACATTTGAAACTATTGTCAGAGACTAAAAACAAAATGAAATAATTTTTGAGGGACTAAAAAGAGTGAAAAAAATTTATGAGGGACTAAAATAGAAATCAAGATAAGGGACCAAAAACATATTTTACCTTTTTTTAATTAGGTCCCTGAACTTCTATTTCTTTTTTAATTAGGTCATTATCGTTAATAGAGTTAATGATGGTTAACGGCAAGGACCTAGTTAGAAAAGAAATAGAAATTCGGGGATCTAATTAAAAAAAAATAGTTCAAAACCTAATTATAAATTGTCACATAGTTTAGGAACATGATTAATTTAACCTTTTACAAAATAGTTTTTAAAAGCTAAAAAACAAAAATACAATCAAACTCAAACTTACCCTTATCTTATTTTTTTTTCTTTTCGTTCTTTATTTCAAATCCCAAAATCTAAGAATATATTATTCAAAAGTTTTAACTTAAAAGTAATTTTCAAATTTACAAATTTATAAATTTGCCAAATAATTTTAATTCTAAATTTAAATATCCTTTTTTTAACTTGGATTTTAAACTAAAAAAAAAAATGGGGCCAAAATACTGCCCGAACTTGAAAGAAAGTTCATTTATCTTGTGGTAGAGATAAAGAACAAATAAGTAAGAGAGTAATATAGTTGAATCATTTTTTTTTTTAAATCGAAAGTGTTTAATGATTTTTTATTTTTAAAACAAAAATTTAAGCATTAATTATTTTAATAGTAAATAATTTTATTTTATTTTAGTCTTGAATGATTATGACAAAATTAGGTGAAGAAATAAATTAACATTTCTCTTCCTATTAATTGTCACTCTAGCCAATAAAATAAAACAAAATAAATGCCCTTATAAGCCATATACATTGTCTCCCATCAACTGAAAAACAGCTATGTAGTATAGCAACAATTCATTTTATAGTTTTGCGTTATATATTTGTTGCTACATTTAAGAACTTGAGATTACCAATTTTTCTTTCATTTTAGTTCTTAGGAGATTTGACGGTGGGCTAACAACTACTACATCACATCAATTACTTCAACCGAGCAAAACCATTCATGCCTTAAGGTAGAGATAGAATATTAATACAGCGAGTGTAAAACCAAATCAGCTTATACTATTTTAATAAAATTGATGGTATGTATTGATGATATTGAGACTATTTTAAATTTAAAGAAGATTTGCTTATTTATTTATTGAATTTAAATAGATTACATTGATAATATAAATGTTTTTTATACAGTTATTAAATTGTGAATTGTCATATAATTGAAAATTGTTGATTTTTGTAACAATTAATTCAAAGTTCTTATTTAGGATTATTTCTAAATAATTAATAGTGTAAAAATCTTTACACTAATAGTATATCAAAACTAAACTATTTTTGTTATGTTATTTTTCATTAATTTACTGTTGAATGATCATGACAAAAGAAATATTAGCAACATTCTCTTAAATGCATTCTTTTTAACAACAAACATTTTATTATTAAGTGAAATTTATGTGAAATCTATTGAATAAAGAAAAGGACCCATATGATTTTAGTGATTCTCATATAAATTAACTGAAAATTAATATGTCATTAGTCCGAGTGGAACTGAGTTTAATCCCCTTAAGCAACATCTGGATTCGAGCCTTGTCAATTAAAAAAACGTGGTTGGAAAGAAGACTTCACCAAAGGTGGTCAACCATATTCTCCAGCAGATATTAGTTATCAGCTTTGATAGATACTCTGTACTAATGTTATGATGACCCAAAATATAAATTAACTTAATAATAAAGGATGTGTTATGAAAAAAGTGTGTCAGGAAATACATCACTATTTTTTTCTCTTCTAACAATATTAGGTGAAGTCATAAATTAATAGTTTTCTTCCTATTAAGTAGTGTACTTTCCAAAAAATAATATAAAATAAATTCAATATATGTAGTATGTAAAGCCTTATATGCTACTACCTCCATCATATTTATAAGAAACAAGTTACAGTATATTTTACACTATAACTTGTTTCTTATAAATAGGACTAGAGGTAGTATTATGTATTGTAACCCCCCTTCTAATTAATTAATTTCTATCTAAAATCCATAAAAAGAATTTACCATTAAAATAAATACATTCCATTAAAATTTAAAGTTTGTCATTATAATTTACATTATTAAAATTTACAGAAAATACTACTTCCAAATTATTTCTAATTAATACAAAAGTATCTAAAGCCAAAAACCCCTATTCCTATAGCTCTGGAACATGTCTGCATCTGTAACTTTTAATTAATCTTCCAAATACCTGCAATCACACTCCCCTAGAATCTGGGGACAGCATTACCGGATCAGGCATTTAATTTCTAATACACAGAAAACAATCACAATCAATGACATTTCATTTCATAACTAAGAATTCACATAAATAATGCAAATGCAGTATGCTTTATGAAAATGCAAGTTTATAAAGCACATGCAGTTTTGACTCAAAATCCTTTTGACTCAAAATCATTTTGACCCTGCTCCATGGAGACTTCCCCTTTGAGTGTTTAGTAAGTAACTGGCCTACCATTACGTACTGCAATTCAGCTATCAGCCCCTACTAAACGCGAATAAGCTAGCAGAATTAGGAGATCAGGATACCCGGAAGGCCACCATGGCAGCATCTCTGTCCAGATTACAGCCACATGTGGAATTGCCAATATCCCTCACCCCACAGACTATATAATCACAGACTATACAGTCCTGTCTAACTTACTCTGCTCACCCATTTCTCAGGACTATCATATTCTCTGTTCATAATCTCAATCATCTTTTCAAATACATGACTACCGCAGTCCGGTCAGTCAACACAGTTCTCTATTCATAATCTCAATCATATTTTCAAATACATGACTACCGCAGTCCGGTCAGTCAACACAGTTCTCTGTTCATAATCTCAATCATATTTTCAAATACATGACTACCGTAGTCCGGTCAGTCAACACAGTCCTGGAAATCAATTCCCCCATAAATACTCAATTCTCATTTATCAAACTCGTTTAAAAATCTTTATTTTTCGCTCAAAAGACTCATGATCATGCAATATGATAATGATGCCAATAAGTAAATAATTATTATTAAACAATCACATAATAATTATATAAATTCAATAATTAACATTATAACATTAACACTTTAATAAAATACCAACTAGTTCATTACTATGTAAAATTTCTAAATTATCCTTGATATTTTCTAAAATTCCAATTTTGCCCTTGATCTTTTTATGAAATTCCGAATATGTCCCTAATTGTTCTAGAATCTATGAAATTACCTAATTACCCTCAATCTTTTGATAAAATTCCAATTGTATCCTTTAAATGTGAAATTACTTAATTAACCTCAATCTTTTTATAAAATTCCAATTGTATCCTTTAAATGTGAAATTACCTAATTACCCTTATACTTTTTAATTATTGCCGAAAATGCCCTTAAACTTTTTCTAAAATTCCCAATGTGTCCCAACATGTGAAATGACTATTTTACCCTTGGTCATTTGAAAAATTCCACATGATATCCCTATCATTCTCATCATGGCCGTATGGCCTCCTTCACATTTCCAACAATTTTCTCAAAACAACCAATCCAAATTCCAATCAAAATCAAATCAATTCAAGAAATCTCAATCAAGAACAAATTTCAATTTCCAATCAAGAACAAGCCAATCAATCAATTCCAATCCATCACAACACATCATGAATTCAATCAAACATGGATTCAAACAACAATTTCAAGCTTTTAACATCAATCATCTAAAAGCCCTAAATCAATTTCATCTTTTGTTGAATCTTGATCAAATCTTGAAATTAGACCTAAGAACATGTTTCTATTAACTCCAATTGGTTTAAATTGAAATTAAATGCCAAGATCCTTACCTTAGATCCTTAATTTGATGGAGAACTATTGAATTTCTTTTCTCCCTTTCTCCCTTGGTTTCTTGAAATTTTGGAGTTTTCCTCCTAATTCTCTTCTCTTTGGCCTAAGCTATATTGAAATTTGAAAGGTTTTGGTTGGTTAAATTCTTAATTTTAGAAGAAAGGCTGAAGTGAAAATGGAGGGGCTGCAGTTGGAAGAGCTCACGGTTTGGGTGGTGAGGAGAGCTAGCTTTTCCAATTTTGCTTTTGATTTGTTTATTATGTTTTTAAATAAAATTTTCTTCACCAAATTTAATAGCAACTACACGTCCAGCTGCTGGCCACAAAGCAGTCCATTTGGTCACCAATTTAAGCCACTTGGACAGCCAAGGCAACTTCCCAACGTGAGTTGCCAAGCTTGTGATCAAAAGTCAAAGTTTGTGGGAAATTTAGGGATTTTTCTAGAATATTAGAGAGCTTTTCAATTATCTTACAAACTAATTAGAATTTGAAGAAACTAACACCACCATTAAATTCCTCACTATCAAAAACCTTGGGGTAGTGTCTTAATTGTCTCTTAATCCAAGTCTAATTAGCTTAATTTAATTACATTAGAAATGTCAATTTGTCAAATTTTGATTGGCTAATAATTTGTATTTCTATTTTTCTTAGTTAAAAATTGTTAATAATTATTCTAAGTATGTTATAATTTATAGATAATTCAATAGATGACATATAGATTTTATCTTAATTTTCTGCCTTAGAATTTTACCGTAATAATTTCTCAAAGTTCTAACATTCAGAAAATCCTAACAATTCGAAATTAGCATTTTAATTCTTTAACTGTATATATTTTTAATCTATATTCAATTACCTTTTTATTAAGTTACAGATTAGTCCAAAATTCCACACTTGAAAATTTATCCTGGACAGCTGTCTAACATAGTGGTCCAGTCAACAAGTAATTTCATTTCTCAACTGTATATATTTTAAATCTACATAAAATTCTTGATTTGTTAGAGTACAGTTTAATCCAAAATGTTATACTAGAAAATCTTATCTTGGACAGCTGTCTGACACAACTATCCAATCAACAAGAAATTTAGGTATAAACAAAAGTATTAAAAGACTTAGAAAAATTTTCTGAATAGAACTGTATTAATTTTATTATGAAAATATGTACAGAAAATATTCTCTAAATACAGTACGTAATTTCTTATAATATTTATAGAAAAATATTTATAAACAGTAAAATAAAAATGAGGATGTTACAATTCTCCCCTACTAATAAAAATTTCGTCCTCGAAATTTCTAATATAACTATATTAATAATTTAGGACATTCTTCTGTCATTTTCTCCTCTAATTCCCAAGTGTCATTACCTATTATATACTTCCAGATAACTTTAACCAAAAGAATATTTTTACCTCTCAAGTATTTAATGTTTTTGTCCTCAATCTTAACAGACCTTATTTCTATAGTTAGGTTTTTCCTTTATCAATTATTGATGTTACTTTTAAAAATACCTGATCACCCTCTTGAAATTTTTAAAGATTTTCTTCTTTTATCTGCATAACTTTTCTGTCTGCTCTGTGAAATTTTCATTTCCTCCTGAATAAATTTTACTTTTTCAGTTGTCTGCTGGATGATGTCTGGTCCTATCAATAAATTTTTCACCATCCTGATACCATACCAGTGGTGTCCTACATTTTCTACCATACAATGCTTCATAGGAAGCAATACCTATACTAGAATGGTAACTATTATTGGATGCAAATCCCACTAAAGGTAATATATCTTCCTAGTTTCATTTCTCTTTTAATGTACAGGCTTTTAAGAGATCTTCTAATGTCTGAATAGTCATTTCTGTTTGACCATCAATCTTAGGGTGTTATACTAAACTAAGATATAATTTTACTTCTTACAGCTTTCTGAAAATCTTTCCAAAAATTTAAAAACAAAGCTAGGGTCTTTATTAGACTCTATACTAGTAGGTACTCCAGATAATCTAACTATTTCCTTTAAGTACAATTAAGCTAATTTTTCTAAAGTATACCTAATATTTATCAGAAGAAAATGTGCTGATTTAGTTAATCTATCTACAATTACCCAAATAATATCAAAATTCCTATTTGTCCTAGGTAATCTTACCACAAAATCCATTGATATACTATTTCATTTCCATACAGGTATCTCTAAAGGTTATAACATGCCAGATGGTTTCTGATGTTCAATCTTTCCTTTCTGACATGTTAAACATCTAGCTACATATTCTGCTACATCTTTTTTTTTTCCTAGGCCACCAAAACATCCCCTTTTAAATCTTTATATATTTTTGTTGTTCCCGGATGAATACTAAACTTTTGTGCCTTTCCTCCAAAATTAATTCCTTTAATTCTTGATTGTTAGGTACACAAATTCTATTTTTAAACCTAATAATTTCATCCATTCCTTAATTAAATTCTTTCTAATTTCTTCCAAAAATTCATTATTGATGGCAATCATTCCAAATGGAATTTTATCATTTTTCTTAACTGTACATAGATTTAAATCTCTAAATTATTCTATTAATTCTAATTCTTTAATCTTCATAGTTGACATATGCAAAATTTTCCTACTTAAAACATCTTCTACTACATTAGCCTTTCTTGGATGATACATTAACTAAAAAATCATAATCTTTAATAAACTCCATCCATCTTCTTTGTCTCATTTCCAATTCCTTTTTGATCAATCAAATATTTTAAACT
This sequence comes from Pueraria montana var. lobata, assembly GCA_026413185.1. NCBI lineage: Eukaryota > Viridiplantae > Streptophyta > Magnoliopsida > Fabales > Fabaceae > Pueraria > Pueraria montana. Next base: position 71,279,215 of record CM048646.1, on the reverse strand, counting down.
CCTATGATCACTATATACATCAAATCTATACCCATACAAATAATGTCTCCAAATCTTTAAAGCAAAAACTATAGCAGCTAACTCCAAATCATGTGCAGGATAATTTCTCTCATGTGGTCTTAACTGTCTAGATACATAAGCTACCACTTTCCTATTTTGCATCAACACACATCTTAACCCTTGATATGAAGCATCACAGTATACATCATAAGGATTCATTTGGGTCGGGTAAACTAAAATTAGTGAGGTAGTCAATTTATGTTTCAATTCTTGGAAAATTTTCTCACAACTCTCACTCCAAATAAAATTCTATTAAGGGTCCAGCTATCTTAGAAAATCCTTCAATCAATCTTCTATAATATCCATCAAATCCTAAGAACTACTAATCTCAGTTACTGTTTTTGGTCTTTCGCATTCTAAAACCACTTCTACCTTAGAAAGATCCATACTTATTCCATCTCTAGAAATTACATCTCCTAAAAATTTTTACTTCCTCCAACCAAAATTCACACTTAGCAATTTAGCATATAATTTTCTATCTTTCAAAGTTTGCAATGTTATTCTAAGATGATTTTCATGTTCCTCTTTATTTTTAGAATATATTAATATATCATCTATTCTAGATCAAGGATATTTATTCTTTATAGTTACTTTATTTAATTGTCTATAATCTATACATAACCTAGATCCTCCATCTTTCTTTTTAACTAATAATACTGGGGCTCACCATAGGGACACACTAGGCCTTACAAATTGTTTTTCTAATAATTCTTCCAATTGTTTCTTTAACTCAATTAATTTCAATAATGACATTCTATATGGTTGCATAGAAATTGGTCTAGTACCAAGCATCAAATCTATACTAAATTCTATTTCTCTTTCAGGAGGCAAACCAGAAACATCATCAGGAAAAATTTCAGGATATTCATTTACAACTAGCACAGAGTCTATTTCAATTTTATCTTCCTTAGTTCCAAGAGATGATAACTTGTATTTTTTTGAATTTCACTTTTAAATGATATTTCCTTAGGTTGGATAGACTTAAGTCTAGAAACATCAAGTTTAGGAAAAATCAGAGTTTTAAAGGCACAATCTATCAGAATATGGTTGACTGCTAACCCATCCATTCCCAATATCACATCAAAGTCAATCAAAGACAAACAAATCAAGTTCACAACAAATGTTCTATCTCTGATGGTTATAACACAATTCAAACATAATTTAGAGATTAGGGTTGGTTTAGAAGTAGGCACAGAAACAAGCAAAGTAAAGCATATTTTAAACATAATTAACATCCTTAACTTTTTTTTTTTTTTTAAAAATTCTTAAGACAACTGTTACTAACTTAGCATTTGGGTCTTATTCTACTATCTTAATCAAGGTTTAACCATCAAGAACCCTCACATATACCTACCAACTAAGTCCTACAACATGGATCATTAATAACCTCAATTATACAAGCCTTAAATCACCACTTACACTATGGGAATGTAATTAAACATATTAAACCCGCAGGCTCTTTTACTGCACCAGAAAAATGCACTATTTTGGTTCTAAATCATGTCCAAAACACAAAATTTCAAGTCCTAATAGTTAAGATATCAATCCTGCGACAAATTTATACTACGATACACTGTTTCAACCTTTAAAACAAGTGGAGACATCCATTAGAACAATATGGCAATAACCATACTCTCAACATCTCATCATATTCCAAACATCAAGGTACCTTCAAAACTTTGTTTTCTTTCCATTGTCAAACTCATCCTTTCCTATAAACTCAAATATTTGGATCTCTATTCTCAACCTTGATCTACTAACTCAGATCTTTGGATCTCCTTCCTCAACTAACTCAAGGGTATAACTCTTAACTTCACAATATAAGGAACATGGAAAATAACACAACTTGGACAATATTTCAATTTAGCATTAGGAGGGAAAAGTCATCTCGACTGAGTCTTGAGTGTGCACCCTCACAACTCTATCAAGATTTCCTTTCTTCCTTTCTGCCATCTCAGCTATACTATTAGTTTCA